>OW052034.1:3750000-5000000 GCA_932526305.1 Epicampocera succincta
ACAAAAATTTTAAAATATATTTAACTCATAACTTTTGGCCAAAACCACCACACGTTGAATTGACATGATTTCTCAACAAAATGTAATTACTTGTTGTTGTCTTTCACCAGTATCTGAGCCCAAAAATGGGGAATTAAGCCATAAAAACGATGTGTTAAATATCAAAAGTGGGTGAATTCGACATCATTATCTAGATGGTTGGAATAATAAATAAAAATTTCAAAACATATAAATGTAATAAAATCAAAAGTTTTCCCATAAAAAGTAGGACATTTTTGTAATTTTTTATAGGGCATATAATTGTTTTTTTGTACAAAAAATTCGTTTTTATTTACGTTTTCTTTCACTGTCACAACAATAAAAAGTTAAAAAAGAGAATTGCCATTATGTTTTAGGCACTAGTAAATACAAACTTACAATGCCACAACAACGCGTCATGTAGAAAAGGACTGCTGTTGTAAGTTGTGGATTAAGTTGTTGGAACATTAATTTTTTGTAAAACACACAACCAAAACGTCATCGATCGCTGGAGCCCAAAATGTCGGAGAAACAAAATTGTCAAAACAAGAAAATGAAAATACTTACACAAATTGAAAAAGTTATATTGATTAGCAAGACAGGATTTTTGCGCTACAACTGATTTGGAAAATAGTTCAGGGATATTGGATGTATTTGGCTGTAACTGCTGTCAAAACAGGCCACATGATAAAGTATAACGGAACGAGGCCGCGCTTTGAAATAGCTTGTGTGGAATTTGCAATATTCTGTGAACTGTATGGCACATACGGACGTACTATTGAAGCCACATGCCAGTGGGCTCCATATCCTTGATATTTGGCTTTTCGGCTCTAATTTGCAAGTATCATATCGTTATATTTATACTCTAATCTTTTTCAGTTGTATCACAACTATTGAAGAATATGTTGCGATTTATTGATATCGTTGGGCCCATAAAAGTGTTTGACTTCATCATTTTTTGCATGGCCATAAACTCAAAGAAGCATCTATGATTCTATATTAAAGCAATTCCTATACTAAAATTTACTATCTATATGCTCCAGAGACGGCTTTCACACATGCTCATCTCTGTTAAATGTCTGCGGTGAACGGCGGAACTCAATGGGCCTTTTAGAAGGCCTATTTTAGCAGACATAAGGGTGTCTAACTGATTTTTGCAGATGGCATGTATTAACTGCTACCGTGTCCTTTTCTTTTGGAAAGTAGTCTGGAGGGGGCAGCTAATCATACAGTTGTTTTTCTCCGGGAGCGGGCTGGTAGCACTAAGATTTTGGCCTATTAATTACTTCGAGAACTCAATTTAATTTTTTTTTTTAAAGTAAAACACCTTGCAGATGATCTTTTAGCCAGAAGGACCGAAGTTTCTAAACTTTAATATCCCTCTGAGCAGGCAAAGAAGGATATATTTTGTCAGTAGAATCGAATAGAAAAAGGCATTCCTTATTATTCCTTCATCCACACACACATGGGCACACTTTAACACACTATTTAATTCAAACAAAAGAGTGAACGGAAATAACCACTGGCTGGATTTTTATGACTTGAAAGTGCAATCACATGTAAATGTATTGTGTCCCATTGTGCATTTCTTTCAATTGAATATTGGGCATTGCGAGTGGTGTGTCTCTGTTTGTGTGTGTGTGTGTGCAATTCCAAAAAATTGAGGTTTCTGTTTGTACAAATTCTAGCCAGTTTTTTTCTACTGTTGTTGCTTTTGTTATTTCACAATTAATACGTTGTTTGTTGCGGGCCGTATGCATGACTGTTGACTTTTCAGCAAATGTTCTTAGAATGAACACAAACCAATAGAAAGTTTTTAATTGAAAATGATTTACTGTGCGTTTGTACTATTTTCGGTTCGTACTTTGGTTTTGGTGAGTGGCGATAACGCCATTCCAAGTTAAGAGTTTTGCAAATTTGACTCAAATTGTTGCTGATTCGTTTTGCTTGAACACAATTAACTCTTATACAAAAAATTGAATTGCAGAAGAGAGGCGAATAATGTGAGATATGATAAAAACTTCTGAGCTGGTATTCAATCATTTACATGTTTAAATATTTTTTTTATTATAATAAAACATGCATCAGATTGATACAATAAAATTAAAATTATGTGGTTGAGGTAACAATATGTTCCACACATTTCAGAATATAGTATTCGAAGTGATCACGCAACTGTCATTTATACCATGCTTTTACTTCACCTCTGAACTGACCTCAGTTGCTTAAATTTATTTAATTCCTTTACTTATGGACAAAATTATACATATATCAGATCTCTATATAGTTGGCAATAAATATACATATTTAGTTATTAATAGATGCTAATTGCATACCTACAAAAATATAAAGAAAAAATGTCTCTTTGAAGAGGAAAAACTGCTAAAAATGTATAACATATAGAAATTTTAGAAAAAATAAATATTTAATTTGTGAAAAAGTTAATTAAAAAATGGCTTGACTAGTTCAGCTGATGTTTTCACAATTAGAAACTATAACAGTGTTCATGGTGGCCATGTTATTGCTGAGATGCACCATTATATTGTTAAGACCCATGTCACTGTTGTTCGATCAACCATATCTTTTTTGTAGTCCACTATACTGTTATCATACTCAACTCTAATTTTAACGTTTTCAATCATATCATGGTCACGACCAACATTGATATTGTCACAACAAAAAATAAACACCATATTGTGAATACACCAGTGAGTAATTTAAAATATACGCAACAGGTCCATGTGGAAAATCCAAGTAAAAAATATGATCATATCCAAAAAAAAGCCAGTACATACATACATCTTATTTTTGCCAGATTGGTTTAAGTTTCGTGAGCTTAAAATTCTGAGCGAAAGAAATCTGGCGTCTATCCAGTCGCCTAAAGACGTCACATTTTTGCCACAAAGAATTAAGCAATTTTCAGCTGATATTGCGCAGGGAGAATTATGTGCTCATTTTTATGTTTTAAGCCAAATTAACTATGACATATCTTATTATCTGCTTGGTTAAATTTCTGCTTCCTCAAATTCGGACTGACATGCATTCTGTTTGCATTGGGAACACCACCCGCAAACTGTCATAAAACATTTCGTATGTAAACATTTGCATTTGCGTTTGGTGAACACTGGTGGATGGCCTTCATTCGCAGGACCATCAGCAGCAGCAATCAAGTAAAGCGAAAAGTTGTTTATCAGTTTCAATGGATTGAATTCTGGTGTAGTTCAATGTGCGGAAAGAACTTAATAAATGAAGGTTTGCATGTGCGTCGAAACAAAAACGTTGCCACCACGTTGTTGGCTTAGACACATCTGTGTGCGCTCAAACTTTGAAAAAAGTAAGACAAACCGTTTTGGCACAGATTTATCGGGATATAGTTTTGATTTACGCTACTGCTCATATGCTGGGAAAATATTTTTCTTTTTAATACAGATTGATAGATTGATGTTTGATTCTTGATTGTTGGAGTGTTGGGCAAAAAAAAAACGGGTTTTCGTTCTATACTATGGCCAAGGGGGGTTGGGGGGGGGGGGAATGGCAGCGAATGCAATCCGAAACTGCAATATCCACAATCAATTATCCGACATTCCTTGTCTTTTAATTTTCGGCGGTCTGTTTACAGCTGCTGATGGCTGATGATGTGTTTCGCGATAACTGAAACAAAAGAAATATGTATATAAGAATTCAGGAGGCGATGATTTCATGCAATTTGATGCGAATGCTTAAGCTGTTGTTCATTTCTACGACCAGCCCCATACTGATGCCGTTCACACTTCTGCTCCTGGCAGACACACGCACCGTGCAAGTGCACTAAGTAAAGCTGAAGGACTCGTTATTTTGCAATCAGTTCATGTTGATGCGCAAAACCACAGTAATAATAATAATATTGCGGATTAAAGAAAAGTAGTTCAGGAAAAAGTCGAACGGACAGAAACAAATTAAAATACATCTGTACACGTGTAGCAGAAAACCAGAATGGATGATTGTTAACCTTTAAAACAACAGGATAAAAATAAGAATAAAGATTATTCAAATGAAAATATTATATATGAGAGGAAGATGTTTTAAATCGTGTACCTGAAGACAAAAATTGAACATCTTCAAATACAGAATCAGATGCGTTTATGATTAAAGCAAACATTTACATATATTTTACGCCAAAATATTTCTACAAACGGAGTAGAACAACAAGACTTTTTTAGTCGCTGGCTCCGGTTTGCCAGCGCTGTGATCACGAACAAATCAGACTCGGTGGCAACTTATGGACTTTCTTTTGGCAAGTTCAATTCAAGTTTGTATTGAGAAAACGTTGTCAAATTTCCTTTACAACCTCTAGAATGTTTCGAGAATAAGAATATCTATTAATTTAGATTATAAAAATTATTTAGATAAAATTAAGGATATTATTCATAATTATTATATTCTTTCATTTGAATTGTTAAAACAGAACTGCGTTGGGAGCAGATTTTCCATTCAAATTGATACAATATCTGAACGTTGAATGTGATCGTGAATTACAATTCCCTCTATTTTGACATCATTTTTGTCTTTTGCTCCCACATATGGACACCCATTCAAGGTTATCTTCTCCTTTTAATTTCACAGCAGCGCCTTGTGGAAGCCGGAGACTCATTCTGTTCCATAATTTATCTTAAATATTAGAGATTCACTTGAATTGTTTAAAAATGTCACAGCATTAAACAATTTTAGTGCTCCGTTCAAATGAAGTTGCTCAATTCTTGCACGTTCTAAAACATATTTTTTTGGTTTTGTGTTATTCTGAATCTTTCGTGCAACAAACCGCACGAGTTAAAACATTTAGAGCAACACATTCCACGTTCTGCAGTTGTTTAGTTTGAAAAGTACACCTTTTCATGCATATTTGCAGGCAAAGGCAACTGCGTTCTCAGAGGGTCACGGTCTGCACCAAGGGATGCACTACCGATGTTTGTTTGTTTTGTAAAATTCGAGATATATGTGCACAAATACAGCTGCATCTATACCTGCGTACTCTATTAAGTTTGCACAAACAAATACGTTTATCAATGGAGATAATTGACCCTGTTAAATGATTGTTAATTTTCTCGGTAGTGCGTGGGCAGTTATGAAAGTTAACACTCACAGAAATTGTTGTATAATTTAAAGTCTTAACACTAATTACAATTTTAGGTCTAGTTAAAATGTTAATTTGAATTTAATTCATGTAATGAAACTCTCATTAAAAAATTGCTTGAGCAAATTTAGGAATCCAGATCCTTAAAGTAAAAATGTTTAATCTCTTTGCAAATAATATAAAATAATCTCTAATTGAGACAGCTTTTGGGGGCAGTCTTTTAATTCCTTCATGTTGCTATTTAGCATACAAGGGCGTTTGTAGTATTTCAGGCGGCTAAAGGAATGTTGGTGTGAAAATTAATTTTGATAACAATGAAACTATACACCATTTAAACATTTTTAAAATTTGATCAAGTCAATTAAAATGTTAATTGCTAGTATTAATAGATGCTACAATTTTTTCTAACAGTTTAGATTTGAAGCTTTTATTCCACAAATTTAATTGTTATAATGTAAAGTTTTGTTGAAATCAATTAAACTGTTAATTGACAGCAATTTTTAACTAATAATTCAAATTTTTATTATAATGTTATTTAAATTTTTCTGGCTATATTCAGTTTTGTCCAAGTGGTTTTATGTCTTTTATAGAATAAATTCAGACATGAGTTCAGTATTCAGTTTCGCTTGAACTACGTTCAATTCCTTTTCTTAATTAATTAATTCAATGGTTATGGCACCGGTTCTTAGTGCAGCAGTGGAAAAATATGGACAAATCCAAAAATATTTAATGCCCACAGTAGCGAACACTTATCACGAAAGTAGAAGCGATTCCTTTAAATAAAAATAAATACTATATGAAATGCCTGACAGTAACAAAGAGAAAAATATCGGCTTAATACTTAATGCAAACATCCCTTTAGATTCAGCACTAATTGCTGACAATCTATTACCACCCTCTTCAACTATTTAAAATGCAAAGTTGTCCTACGTGATAGAATTAATTATTTAATGGCATAAGAAATTAATATCTTTCGTTGGGCGTAACAATGCAAAACTCTGTAGGTTACGTCACAGTTAAAGCAGCATTTGCGTTTCCATTGTTTCAGCCGACAACAAAAGCTGAGAGCGTTTTTTTTTGTTGTATGTAATAAACATACATAATTATTATTATAATAAGTGATTGTGTAACACGCCGTCAATTACAAAATTAATTACTATTTTAGTATTACAAATATGGTGATCAATTTGAATACCTGTACGATTACATTTAATTAAAAGTAGATATGATGAGATTGTGTGACTTCGAATCGACGAAAGAATTTTGAAGAATTGAGAAACATTTTCGGTATGAATGAATAGATGAGAGATATTTAGTGGCATAAAATGAAGTTTTCACTTTTTGAAATTCAAAAGTTAAAAGGGGAATAAATAAATACTTTTTTATGGCTTTGAGAAATTTTCGCTTTTCTTAGAAAAGATATTAATCTCTTGGAACTCGAAAGGAAGTTTGGGTGGAATTCTTTTAGTTGGCTTAAGGGCGGAAGGGGCGCCTGGATGCTTCTTTAAAGTAAAGTTTTATTTATGAATGCTTTTATTTAATTTATAAATATATTGATTCAAAAATTATAAAGTAATTAAGAATTTTCATGTTTCATATCAAAAAATGGAAGTGAAAATAATTACTCTTTCCAGTTGCTGATTTGAGTGTCTTTCTTTCCTGTTGATTTTCAGCAATCTAAAAATGTCTAATTCAACTAAAATAAACTTAAAGTGTTCAAATGAATTAAAATCTTTGCCTCGAGTGCTTAAGCAAATGAAGCATCTGCAGAACTGGCTACACAATAACGTGTAAACAGTTTCTGGGCGCATTAGTGCCTCTTCGGAACTAAAACTGTTTGCAACAGCCAAGCGAATGGAGAAAAAGAGGACTAAGAAGATAAGCCTGGTTTCAACTCACAGAACATTTTCTGATTTTATCCGTCTGTTTTGTCTTACGTGAATAAACAGTTTTTTTTATCGAAACGATGGTATTTGGCAAGGATTGCATCTTTGTTTAAGTGTGTGGAGGTAAACGGAGTATCTGGTTCAATTTGAGTGGAAAATCAATGTGATTGGCAGAAGAATTAGTGACTCTTTTTACATATAATTTTGAAATTGAATTACATGAGTTGTGTTCTTTGAAATTATTTTCATCATTTTTTCCATTTGCTTGTAAGTACAGAAAATAAATTACCAGGCGGAAAAATCTAGATAGCAAATTCCTAAAACCTAACCAAGAATCTGCAATTAAGACGTTAGAAAAGAGTTAAATCTGTTTTAGATATTAAATATCTTAGCATAAGTCTTTAAACATAATTTTATTCATTGATAATGTCTAATACGACCCATCAAATACAGGAACTTTTGGATGTATGCAGAAATCAAGGACTTACTTATTCATTGCTGAATTAAGTACGAAAGCAAAAAAATTCTTATGCCTTAAAAGTTTTGGTGAAAATGAATAAAAATATTGAACAGGACTTACGAAAAATCAAAGAAACTTTCTCTTATTGTATCCCGATTTTTGGGTTGAGTCCGGAGCCTTAGAATGCCCCTAAGTCCGTTGAATTAAAAATTTAGATAAAACTATTTTATGTTATAGTTGTTGTTTATTGCACAATAGAAACGAAACATTATTTGTGGAATCAGCTGATAATATTGTTAAAATATTCAGCAGCTCTGAAATAAATAGTTACTAAAAAATTAAAGTTTTCAACATATTGTACTATTGTTATGATGTGGTTGCAACAATTAACAGTTGTCAGAACTGAGAAATTCAGTCATAGTTACGAAACCGACTGAAATCGGTTCTCCCGAGATTCGGTTGCTACAACCATTCTGACAATCTTTTCCAGAATGCTGATTTCACGTGCAACGTGAATAGTGTTAAAGTGATTTTAAAATTAAATCTTTAATGATACAAAAATGGATTATGAGAAATACACACAGAGAAATGATTTGCTGGGTTTTAAGTCTTAAGGCCATTCTTCAACCACGACAAATCAAATGGCAAATGAAGCGTTTTTCTAAACGATTGTGGCACAATTTTCTCATATTTTGCAATAAATGTCATATCCTTTAAATGAATCATCCTATTACTGCCATTAAGTTTGTGAAACAGACAACTTTTTAAAATTCTGTACCAAAAAATGAAGAAAATATTTTCAGGAAAAAATTCTTCCGAAAATTCTGGGACAGACATGAATAGAAATACCTGATATTTAGAGCACCACGACATGTTTCTCCCTGTAACTTTCTTAACAGACTCTTTTCGTTCTTTTTTAAGTTTCTTAATTTCCAACTAAATTTATGCTCAAACAAAAACTAATTAAATAAAATACGAACTAAATAAATAAGTTGAAATGTCAGCAACTAAAATCAAAATGTCATAATAATAAAAACTATATTAAAAGTAATATTGTCAGTGATCACAGCTGAGTTTGACCCACAGCACAACCAGTGAATGCTGCTGTGTCCTCTTTAAAGTGCATTGAAAAAGTAATAAAATTTATTTCAGTTAATTGAAAAAAGTTCTGGCAGGCATTTAGTTGTTTCAGTTAATTTCATAAATGTTGCTTTGGACAATTTTATTTTATTATTTTCTATTTAGAAGAAACCTGCTTTATTTGAAATAATTACATTTTCAAAGCTCAAAATTGGAAAAATGACAAAGTCTCTCCATTAAACTACCAGTTGTGGTCAGCAGGAGCGCATATGCTTTCGCCGTAAATTATTCTGTTAGAAATACGTTTGGCCAAAAGTTTATATCAACATGAAAGTTTGACTTTAGGCAGATTCTGTTTTCTATAACATTCGTACAAGTTCCTGTGTATTAATTTTTGCTTGTGTTCTCCACACACTCACACAAACACACACAGACACACACAAATAGATAATATTTCAAAGGAGTGCACATGATAAATAAATTCTTTTTAAATGAAAAATGTTTATATATGGGATATACATGCGGCAAAAGCAAAAAAAGAGCCATGTTTTTATTTGGGAACAAGCAAAAAAATATATATTTATATCTTCATGTTTCATGCAACAAATGCGCGTATTGCAATTAAAACATGCAACTTACGAGACCAAAAGTTAATAATTTGATTCTGCCTGGGGCATGATTTGTCCTGCCACGAAGGAATTTAGGTAGAGATTTTGTGAACTTGAAGCCTACAGAATTGCCCGAAGCGTGGATAGAATTATTGTTAAATATTTATAAATACATTTTTAAAAAGATCAAACAAAATTACACAAGAAAACTTTGTTTTTCGCGGAAATATATATTTGCTTTTAGTTGAGACATTGACAAAAGAGGAAAGTGTTGCTGTTGCTGTTGCAGTTCCTCCAACTATCGCCATTTGAGTGTTCCTGTGTATGCACTGTTGTCCTCGCTGAAAATTAAGTGATAAAAAATTTATGCAAAATAATATATTTTTAATAATATAATAATATTTGAAAGGTGTCATGCTCAGTTTGACATCGCGCTAAAATTGCCTTTTTTTAGCTGCCTGTTTCTTGAAAGAAATTATTATTTTATTGTTAAATTAAGGAATGAAAATTTCTATTGCTTTATTAATATCCATAAAGGCTTTTTAACCTTCATTCCAAGTTCCTTCAACAAAATGCACTAAAATTTGGCAAACTTGTGCATAATTAGTTTCAAGCAACAAGTGTGAGGAAAGATTTAGATTAATTCTACAAAAGTTTTAATAGTTTTCAATAAGAAACATTTCGAATTAAATAAGAGTTGTGTGTTAAAAAAACCGTCTCATTCATTTATTGTCATTTACAATCACCCAATTTAACAATAAAAAGTCCTTTTAAAAAATTAAAGCCCGCGTTAAAGATCAAGTTTGCATCTAAATTGTAAAAGATGCTCTTTTTTGCAAAGGCAGTTCTATTTCGGAAGAAAATATGTTGGAACAACGTTTCACTTATTTTATCGACATTCGAAAAAAGTGTTATCTGAAAAGGAAAGCGGTTCAGAGTTAATTGTAAAGGCATCAGTTTCCTACAGCATAAAAATTGTCTTTTAATTGAGAAATTGCAACTGCAAAATCTGAAATAATTCTGCAGGAGTCCTTATCAGCTTTTCTTAAAATCGGTTGTTGTACGTTTCAGAGTCAACTAAACAGACTTCTGTCTGTTTATTAAGGACGAAGTTTGCATTTTTGTTTAGATTGCAAACAACAATGAGTCAAACACATTCACTACACACACAATTAAATTTTATTTCCAGAAAGTCAGTTTACTTTTACTCTGGTTGCTGTGCAAACACTGCAAATCTGCAAGGGATGTACAAGAACACTCAACGATATAATCCACATGACTGGCAGGTGATGCTGCATGTCTGAATGTGTTAAGAACAAATTTGCTTTTGTCTTTTAATTCCTGCTTGTATTCCTTTCACTTCAAGTTTTGTTAAAGTTAAATCTCCTGTTTTTCAAAGTTCATGTGTTATGACAAGCGAGAAAAGAGAAATATTCTGCAGAGGAAACTGGCAGGAGAAAATATCAAAATCGATTTTTTATTAAATAATTTCCTTCAAAACTATTTATTTAGTTTTTTCACATACACAAGAGATGGTAGGCAAGTTGTGTCTTAAGGCTCTTCTATAGTAGATCAGAAGGAAAACTACGGAATGAAGAGACGGCCTGCAGGAAATTTCACTAGTGCGCGATTGTCTCTGTTACTTGAGGAACTTTTATTAATGAAAATTTTTTGCAGCGAATCTTTTACTAAGAGTAGCCGAACCTGTCAGTGAATACTACAACGAATTGTTGGAACATTCAGTCAATGTCTTTTTGAATGCTTCATGGAGCTTTTTATGCTGATTGAAGAAGAAATTTAAAATCTGATCGCTTCGCCTAAAGAACTGTCTGTACAACTTGCGGAATTTTGGTGGCGGTTATTAAATTTCAATCTCGGAAATGCCTCACAAAGAAAGTGCTTTATATGGCCTGTTAGAATATGACAGTTAATAAAAATCATGTTGTGTGATATGTCAGGGTCAGGGATGTAAAAGCGAACGTAGCGGCTGTAGTGATTAATCAAATGCGTAGCAAAAGTTTTTGAGGTGCTGGAAAGGGAATTTGAAACGGTTGTTGCTGAAATATTTGTTACAATAATTATTTAATTAAACTCGCGTGCTGCCGTATTTGAATTGTGAAGCTAAATGTAGTTTTCCAATCCGATAAAAATTAAGTTCGAATGAAAAGAAAATAGATTTAAATATTTTTTTCTGAATAAGACTATTTATATAGAGTGCATTTTAATAGCTAAACACATTTTTATAAATAACTCCAAAAACGTTTCTTTTAAAAATTCAAAATGTAGGCTTATTCCCATCTCTGGCTTGTTATATGCATGATATTAACAAGTGCTACTGATGGGCATTGGATTGGTTTCAAGACCGATGTTCGAGGGGCTTAAACTTTTGTTTTGGAAAGAAGGTATAGAACTTTAGAACTTTGGAACATTTTCTCCGTTTGACATCAACATTTTCAACATTTGACCTTAAGAAAACATAATTTACAGGAGACAATTAAGAGCAATTATTAATTGCTAAAATTTTATAGCATCAAAAGAACTTCTATTAAATATTTTTAACCAAATATTTGTATTTCATGTTTTGATTTTTACTGCTTTTTTTGGTTGTTTAAAAAAAGTGTCTTTGACAGGCTTAAAGTGCCGCAGCAGCTGCTCTTAAGAGCAGGATACACGCAATGACCCGGTCAGGCAGTTCTTAGTGATTTGTTAAGAAACGTCAAACGCTTGAGAGGAGGTTAATTTTGACATTCCAATTACAATGCAAAGGAAGAAAAAGGCATCAACTTTTGCTCTTAAATTTGAGGTAGTCCAGCCCATTAATTTCACAAATAAAACTCAAAGTATAGAAGTTTTTTTTGGTTTTTTTTGGTTTTTTTTTTTAAATTACTATGACGAGCCGTTATGTTTTAATGCTACACGGCAGCGCGTGTTGGAAATTATACAAACGCATCTACAAAAAGGTATGTTTCGAATGTTTATTTTATATTTGATTTGGACAATAAAATTCTGAATCAATTTACAACTAATTAAGTTTTTAATTAAATGCCAAATAAACCACAACAAACGACACAAACTGGAACAAAGTGCCATTTCATTGAACAAACATACGAAGAGGAAGAGGAGGAGGAGGAGGAGGAGGAAGGAAAAAAAGCAAAAACTAAAAAACAATTCTCATTTACGTGCATTTCAACTATTTGAATTTATTCGTATTCATTTTTAGAAACTTGTGAAAAGGGGAACAAATTAATGAATATTTTTAATATTTTTTTTTGGGACCAGATGGTTGGACCCTACATTGCAGTGCATTGCGACTGAACCGGGTTGGAGAGGAAACAAGAAGTAGTGTTTCGCTCTTTGTTTGTTTTTTTGTTCTACATTGCAGGGATGAGTATGTCAGAATTTAACTGATGCTGTTAACCCAACACTGCGTGTTTAAGTGTTGTGGTTGCGTTCCAACGTCCGACCTCTGGGCTCATTCAATGTAAACAGATATAAAATTTTGTGGTCCAGCCCGCTATTGTCAAATTTTATATCTACAGAATTTATTACATAACAAGTAGTTTGGGAAAATACAAATGTAGCAGCAATGCGATTTTTCAATTCGAACAATGGATTTGCTTTACATCGAAAAAGAAAAATATTAAATTCCACAAAGAAAAAACATAAAGAAAATTTTCTTGCAGTGCCGAAAGCATCTTAATATAAATTCTTTTGCCAAAATGCCAAAATTGTCTTAAAATTGTATATTTAAGACAATTGTCTGTTTTTTATGTTTTCCAGCTGTCTGTATTGTTTGTCTGCATCATTTCTTTATTTACTTGTGCACAAGAATTCTAATACCACAATAAATTGGGTACCGTTTACTTTCAATTTAATTACTTGGGAAAAAATTAAGCAAAACAAGTGGGATGCAAGTGCTCTAGCATTTTAACAACAAGCGTGAATGAACACTCTACGGCCTTCACAACAACAACAACAACAACTGATAAATAAATCACTAAACAAGTACTTAAGAGGCACGAATTGAATTCCAAAAAAGAGAGGAAATTTTGCCGCATATAAATTCCAATTTGTCTGGTTGTACTTGTACAAGAAAGTCAAAACATGAATGTAACACGGAAGTAGTTACCTTTTGTACTACTCCAGAGTGTCACGCCACCAGCCTCAGTGGGGAACACTGTGATTTATGACTTCCGATAAGGCAGACAGTCACGTTCGGTTGTCCTAAAACATGATTCAATTAAAATTTTATTGATAAATTTATATGATGATGTTGCAAAATAATTCAATCCGAGTTGTTTTAATTCCTGCCATTATTCAGAAAGTCAGTCAGAAAAGAACGAACATTTTTAATTTTTAACAGAAGATAGCAATTAATTTTTGTTTTTTATACATTAATATAAATCAATGTGTTGGAACATGAAATGTAACACGTTTCTGAAGGAGAGAAAAGTGAATAAAAATTCATGAGTAGGCATTAACTCAGCCAAAGGCATTTTAATGAACGAGTACTTGAGCGTTTCTGAGCTGGGGCAATAAAATTAGAATTCGTTGTGTTGAAATTTAGTGCCCGTATTTAGAGTAGACAAAGAAAAATAGTGAGCGAGACGTAGGGAGATAGAGAGGGTTAAAATTTAATGTGATATGAATACAGATTTATTACCAAATAGACCTGGTGAAGTTGTGTATTTTAAAAGAAAAGTATGGAATACGCAAGATTGTTTTACATACAACTTTTTCAATGAATATAATTATTAGTTCTTGAATATTGAACAAAAGATTTCGCTGAATCAGTTAATAAATTGTTTGCGGGAAAGAAATTCACACAAAATGGGATTGAATCATCAACAATCATTCAATTCACTGCGTTCGTTCAGAAAACGAAAGCAAAAGAAGTATTTTTTTTTCTAGTTACGATGTTAAAATTTTACTTTTTTTTCCCCTAAAAGAGGTGCCTAATAACGGGGTGAGGTGTTGTGTAACTGTTAAAAATTTGTATGGCTGTAAAAAATGTATACATTAAATAATGCTTTGCTATTTGAAAATCTAATGTTGACAGTGTGAAAGCAAGTGAAGTTGGTGGCAAAACAAATGCTGTTGTTTTTCTTCGAGGCATCTAGTATTGTAGAGGGTTGGCATTTCAGTATTTTTCAGCTCAACTTGGCGATATTATCATTATACAATATATCAAATACTATTCTTCGTGATTCACTTAATACACCGTTAAAGTTAGACGTTAGATAACGTCACGCCTTAACATGCAGATTGACAGCATATTTTTGTCAAGTATTATATGTGTTTTTTTTAAGTTCTTTAGAAATACTCTTTTGAGTGAAACTTTAGTGCCAAAATGATAGAAGTCAGATTTTCTGAACTACAAATAATGAAATAATACTCAACAACGGCAACACTGTAGATTTCTCTATGGCCACTTTCAACTAACTGCCCATCATTCGTTTTCACATTAAGTCTGTCGCTGCTGCAAAACATGGCCTGCTAACGAGCCACTAACCAAATAGGCAATAAATCTGTCAACTTTCTGCCCAACCATTACAAAATTAAGATTGTGCCAGTAACGTGTTGCCATATTGTGGAAATCAAATTGAATATAATCATCAGCACAATCCATGCCACCAGAAATTTACCACCAGCCATCATTATCAACATATTTATCAAGTATTTGAGGCCACTTGCTGGTCACGGTACTCAAAAAGGAATGAGTCTGTAGTTTGTTGTTCTTTCACAAACTCCTACCACAAAGAAACAAACTCCTTTCCCCCCAAACAAACTCAAACTGTTGGGATGTGTAGCTTTTTCTATTATATATTTATGTATGTGCCTTTTTAGAGGAAAAGCGAAGCAGAAGAGGAGACTGTAAAGAAAAAATCTGCCCCACAGCTACTTAAAATTAAATGCCGTCCGTTTATCTTGAAGAATTTATAATAAGCGATAGAAATTTAAACGTCGATGGAAGTCTTAACATTTACTTAATACTCGAATGTCTATTAAAAACATTTAAGAGACTTGTTTATGCTTCATGAGGCTTTTCTTCTGTTGCGCCTTCTTTCGCCGCTCGAATGTGTATAAAGTTCATATATTTTCTTCAATATGTTATTGTATGATTTGAAAAAAATGTAAAATAAATTGTTTTAGAGTGACACTTTTTTACTTTTAATTTTTAGTTCATTGTGATGGACTGGGATGTACAACTTCGCTGGCTTTGTACTCTTTGTACGCGGGCTGCAATTGTCCCCGAGAGTCTTATGGCTGTCCAGGTTCACATTTAAGATTAAATTGCAAAGTGAAAAGTACTAGAATAGAACCGGTTCACAGTTAATTTTAAATTTAATCTAAAGCCGCCTAAATTCAATATAAATATTAGAATAACAGATGCAGATATAAATTTTCATCTAATTTATTGAATAAAACTTTTTGCCTGTTTGTCAGGTAATTTAATAATTTTAAAAATCTATTTATGCTCGTTCTTATACAAAACAATGCTTTGGATGTTAATTATTATAAATAAATGTTAGTTTTTTAAATTTCTAAAGTTTTTAATTAAAAGCATTTCAAATGAAAATATTCATTTTTGCACCATTTATTGGCGAAATAAATTCCAATTATTGAAATCAATTAAAAAAATGGTGGTCAAAACCGAATAGAAAAGAAAAATAATTAATATTTAGCAAAAGAAACTGACAACCTGTAGAAAGCAACTGACTCACTTTCAGATAAGAGTGTTTTTATAAGAAAAAACAAACAGAAAATTGACGTGAATGCGATACCTGATCCATGGCTGAAAGAAATTAAAAAAAAAAATCATTTTGTGGCAGATTTTTTAAAGCTAATGAGAGTTTTTGGCAGCAACAAACATTCTTTCATGCCATTTCTGCAAAATTGATAAGCGGACCCATTTGAAAGTAACGCTGATTCATTGAACTCTTTTTTTTAGAAATTAAGATTATAAATTGGTTGTAATTCGCACGTACCAGTCGGCGTAATCTGATGGTAGAGCGAATTCTACGGTTGGACTTGGGAAGGACTCATCATCGCGCCTATGTGCCAGGCACATGTGGCTGACAGCTTCTTCTTCTGTAACTATAAGTTGAGAGCTCGGGCCACCCAATTTTTTTTGTCAGTAGTTTTTGAGACAGTTGAGAAAATCACTAGCCCTCTTCTCTACCATTCATTTTGTTGGGAAAAGAGTTACATTTTGCCTTCTGATTTTAAGTTTAAGCCACATCGCGAAAGCTTCAAAATTCCAAGGTTTCTTTCACTTTAGAATTTTTAGCAGTTATAATATTTGTATTGCGTTATAAAAATTTTTAGCATTCCATTTTCCAAAAGGAGTCCAATTGTGCCACATTAATCGGTAAATTAATTACGGGAGTGAGAGCCGATCTGAAATGGGACACACATTTCCGAGAGCTGTAAAGCCAAAACTTTAATTTCAAATCAGTTTAACAATTAAAAGTTGTCTTTAACTCTAAAGGTGGGGCGGAGATAAGTTTTCACAAGTGCTTTTATGTATAACCGAGAAATGGCTATTCGTTTGCAGAGTTGATAACTTGTGACTTATATCACATGGCCCTTTCACCCAAATAGAATTTTAAGCCAAAAGCAAATACAATCGAGTGGCCGGAAAAGTCCATTTATGAGCCCCTCTAGTGGATTGCATTATTTTTTCTAATCAAAAACTGCTCTTACATCAATCATGAAATCAATAAATTATAAATATGAATTCTAAACTATAATGCATTAACAAGACTTAATTGAAATCTTTGCGAATTTGCCACGCCCATTAGAAACACAAAGTGTAGGACTGCATGTCGTTTAAGCTTAAAACAGTTTTCCAATATTCCCTGCACCTGCCCGTAGTTGGCGTTCCAGCTCTGGATTTGCTTCAAATAGCAACAGCAACTGCACTGCAACTCACATCAGTAGCTTTTGGATCTGTTTCCTTTAAACACATTCTTAATTACTTGAGTGCTCGTAGTAAATGCAGACACATTTTGCAAATGTGCAGGCCCATAAAATAACACAAATCAAGAGTATAAATATTAAGGGGTTCGCACTCAGACGAGGCAATTGACCTGCTTGGGGTTCATTTCTGTTTAATAGTGGCCATCGCATGCAACTTTTCTACAGAAACTTCCGATCAACCAGAGTATTCTGTACTGCAAATCTATTGGCCAGTTAACCCAATCTTTCAAAAGTGGTTCGACAGCTTTAATAGCTAAAAAAAAATTTACTAAAACTTTAGAACGATGTGCAGCCGCAGGAACGCACAATAACTAATCCCAAAATTAAAATAATTACGGAAAAAACTGTTTATTCTTTTTTTGTGTTTTTGTTTATTGGTTTTAAAATACTGTGATTGGATTTAAACTTTTTCCGGTTAATCAGTTTGAGGCTAAGCGTAAGCGAATTAAGCAAATTGTGGCTTTTGGTAGCAAAAAACATGTTATAACATGTCCAATGTAATAATTTCATTAAAGCGCTTTTTTGCTCTTTATTTAGGTGGCGCAAAAAAATATGAATTATATAACTGATGCATAATAAATGTTAAGGTTTTAATGCAAATACTCAGATTCGATTTAAATTCGGAAACCATTTGCCTTTCTTTTGAATTATTTAAAATTGGTGAAAGCCGAAAAAAGCTTTTACTAGTGGCTTAAATCTCAAACCTTTTTCGCTTCCGTGGAGCTCATTGTTATTGTATGTAAAGGAAAGTTATTAAATAAAGGATTTGGTTATTTACTTTTAAGTCATCAGATTATTTCACAATTATGCCCAAAAGCTACAAAAGCATTTAAAGGCTTAAAGTAGAGTTGATAAAGTACAGTTTAGGATTTTCCCACAGTAACTGCAAACACTTTTTGTTATTTTGCCAAACTAATATTTGATTTAATGTGAACTTAAGCATTTTATAAAAGGAATTGTAGAAATTTAAGGCGATATAAGAAAATTGCAAAATAAACTTTTTGTTTTAAATTTTAAGCCAATAACACATTTTTAAAACTTCAAAGTAGGCTTTTGCTATCCATATGGACGATCTTAGTTCTTAAGTTGGATTATTGTTTCAGAATAGACTTTAGTAAATTTTCGTTTTTAGCAAAAGCAGTTACCGGCTTAAAGTAGGTTTTAGCATTTTACAAAGCCAAAAGAGGTTTAAAGCGTGCTTTGGTGGTACTTTTTAAAAGTTATGATAATGTTGCCGTGAAACAGACCAATATTGTACAAAGCAACTGTTGGCCTTAAGCAGACTGGTATTTTAGAAAAGCAAACATTAAAACAAATTTTAGCATTTCGCAAAGTGGACTTTAGTATTTCACAGAATAAAAGTAGCCTACAAAAATTCGCTTAAAGTAGACTTAGTTCTTGGCTTAATGTCAGCTTTAGTATTTTACAAAAGAATGGCAGTTTTTACAAAAGCTAATGAAATTATTAATTAAAAGTTTATTAATTAATTATATGTATCGGCCCATTAAAATATTATTAATTATAATAACCAAATATTTATAAAAAATTATAATCATTTGAATATATAGTTTTACAGGGTCTTCTGGTCGTTTATAAACATTTTAAATTAAAGTGAACTTCAACATATATATGAACATATATGTGTTCTAAAAGCGATTAATTGCTTAAAGTTGGCTTTAAAAAAACTGCTCTACTATTTATTAGAATTTCGTTTTCGTAAATCTGAAGAGGGGAGCCAGCGTATGAACAATATTATTTGGTCCTCATACGCTGACCCTTCTGCTCCAAGTTCTCTTTTGACTTGCAACTGAATTTCACAAATGAAAACAGCACAAAATTATTGCGGTGTTTTTGAACTACTCAGAACTACTTTTCCTAATCACGCTTTCAAAACAGGAACAGTTTAGTTCTCTATTTGCCTGATAATGTCGGCAGATTAAAGCAGTACATGTGTGATAATCCTCACACTTTAAAGTGTAAACGAATATTAAGGCTCGTATGTATGTTTGTTGTGTGCGTGATGGTTTTAATCTTGTTTCAAAACTCTTCAATTAAGTGCTTAAAAGCTAAAGCAACCGGTTCAGTAGACGATTTGTCAGTACTTTGCTGCAGACTTAGTGCTTTTGTCGGTGTTTTTTGGGCATCCAAAGCTGCAGATAAGCCCCAAAATAAACATTGCACTCACTTTCAATCAACCTGCGTGTAATTAAGATCCAAAAAAAAGTAAGTTTGAACAAAAATTGCAATTTTTATACAGATGTTTTGTGTTTACTTTAAATTGTGCCCAAGTAAAGCATGACTTTAATTTTTTTTGGTTTAATAAAAAATATTTCAAAAATGAAATAGAATTAAAGTGGTTCCTTTTTCAAATACAGCTTTTGCCTAAAGTCTGCTTTAAGTCAGTTTGACAAAGAGCTTGAGCGGCGCTTCCGAAGTCTGTTAACAATCGTTAATAATAGTGATATCCAGCCCATATTTACCACTGCAGGAACATATAAGTTGGGCACAATGGCGCAAATCGAAATAAAAAATGTATATACATTTTTATATATATTTAATCTCCATATACCGAAAATAACGTTTCTTCTTCTACACAAATTGCTCTTCTGTTTTTATTTTAAGCCTTAAAAGGTGAACAAGTCTGAATGAAAAAAATTACTTTGATGCCAGCAGGAGGCTCTTCTACTTTGATTAAGGAAATCCAGCAGTCTGTTGGCAAATCAAAAAAATTCGAATTTTGTAAAGTAATAAAGAAATAAAATGGAGCAGGACTTCCCTTTTTGTGTAAATGATTTTAAGATAAAAATCCTCTAGAAACTGAATCTGTTTTTCTTGCGCACTAATTCCAATTACATACATTTTGTTAACGAGCCGATATCATTTCGATGACATGCAACAATCGAAAGGGCTTTTCGCTTAGGAAAGGATAATTGAGTTTGTTTAAGGATCTAAACATGTTTTTCCTGCCTGGTTGAGACTAAACAATTTCCACAACGAAACTAAACAAAAATACACTACAACAAAGTTTTAAGTTAAAGTTTTCTCCTGTATATTTATCAGTCATTCTAACGTTAATATTTTTCTTAGCAGTCGAAAAAATCGCTTTGAAACAAAACTCGCGTTCAACGAAAGAAATGCTTTAAGGCATTCTCTGTAACGGCCACAAAGCATTAAGCTGCTATTCATGCTTTGTTGTATGGAAAATATTATTGACGGCGCAGAAGATGGTGGAAAACATTTTTTTCTCCATCATTCCATCAATTTATGTCCACAGTTTTGTAGTACAGCCTTTTTGTAGTACAGCCATTGATTGGATGTTGCAAGATTTGCGCTGCATGAGTCGCCTAAAGCAGATTGGTGGCCTGTAAAAAAGATATTTTTTTATATCTTAATAGACTAGAATAAACTTTTGTGGCAATTGTGCGACATACAGTCAGGCATTGACACAGACTGGTATTGAAAAAGTTGTTTAGGTTTGAGAACAGGGAAGGATAGAAATTCAATTCCACTGTTCTTTTTATGGATTCTGGAAGTATTTTGCCCACTTTTTCTTATCAACATTTAATTCTCTTAGGGAGCAACAATATTCCTCAGTTCGCAGTTCTTTTAGGAACCCTGTACCCGCCTGGATTCTATAGATTTTGTTTTCCTGGTCTGCTACGGTATTGCAGTTATTTGTAGCAAAATGATTTTGAATGTACAAAGATTCCTTATCTTTACTTCAGATATGTTTCTATATAAAACGATTTAAATGCCACTTTAGTTTCAACTTAAAGATGTTTGATATTAAATATCATTCATAGTTTTGTCGTAAGAACATGTCTTGGCCTACAAGAATCATTTGATGGCGAATTTAGCGATAACTGGCTGAGTACCCTGCCTGCGATATCAGCTGAACGCGATTTAACCGTTTTCAATTTAAGGCCTCAATTAAAGATATAAAAAGATTTAAAATGATTGCCATGTAGAACGCGACTTTAATATAAATAAAAGCAAAATTTGTGTTAAAAAAACAAAATTTCTTTCTGGATTGGTGCACTTTTCGAAACCGAATTCCTTAAAAATTAAGCCAAAAATATCCAAAGCTGTAAACCTGACATCAAACACTATCGCTGCAAGGGCTGTACGTTTAAATCAAAAGGAAATAAATCAAAAGAGGAAACTAATATCATTTTATATACACAAGTCTGAAAATATAACAAAAAGAAAATAAGAAATTATTTGTATGTAAAATATCTTTTTTGCAACAAAACTTTGCAAGATTCTTATTTGATAGTTGGTTGTACCAATTGCTCAAAGGGCATGACAAAAGCAAATAAATGCACTGATTCACATGCATAAATGCAGAGTCATCCATTTCTTGTGGCCGTCAGTGTCCTTCGATAGCATTATTTGGGTTCAAGCACACACATCCATGTGAGCACGTTCCTTTCCTAAAAGTGTGTTTGCATATGTGCTTCTGCTTCGAACATCGACTTTTGTCCCCAAAAACTCATAAAGACTATTCTCTATGTGTCTGTGTGGATGTGTAAAGCAGCTTGATTCTTACGTCTTTAAGGGGCACATTGTTACACAGATGGCTGGTCAGTTGCTCATGTTTTCGGACAGGCACATTTACATACATACGTACGAATGCAATGTAAGACGCAAGTTGCAGCCTCAGCAGGACAAAGTTTTTGAAGGCTGCAGAGCAACGCAGTGCCAAAAATCAAATTTAAAGAAAAGAATTTTATTCTAAAATTTTAAAAGGTTTCTTACATTTTGTAAGTGGACCCAAATTGAAACTTAATTCAATGCTATCGAATTCAATAAAAAAATCTTGTTTTCGTTTGTGAATTTTTCATACACAAGGAAAATTCACAACGAAGACTTGAAATAAGTCAAGCTGACCTCCAGGTCCCCCCCAAAGGCAACATTTATGTGCCACCTCTTCTCTCCACTGTTGTCTTGATGACAACAAAGCTTTCAATTAAGTTTTCTTTTTAAAAACTTTGACATGTTGTTCTAAAATCTTCCTGCAAAAAGTAGAATATTTATATTGATAAATGAAAAAGGACGTATCGGTGCCAGTGTTTTCCACCAAAAATTACCTTTTTTTAAAAAATACAATATAAATTAAACGAATCCTATCATTTGCCTAGACTCGCAACTTAGGAAAACTGCTCGAGATTAAGTCCAACTCTAGTTGGCATCACCTGGCGTAATATAACCCATGTCTTGGTAACGTGACATGACCCCTGTGACAATTACATCCATATCCTACAAAATTCATAAACAAACTGATTACCAGAGTTAAGGACTGTGTCGCATTCAGCATTCAGCATTAAATATGGATTAATGACACAAATTTGCAAATTTTGTCTGCTAACGCAAACACACACACATACATTTAGCATCGTTGCCGCTGAAAGTTCACTTTCAGCTCCTGAAATAAATACTTGAATTTCAGACTGTATTTTTCAACGTTTTAAGTTTGGAATACTGCATTCATTCGTGTTAGTGATGCGACACCGATAGCCTTGAATCGCCCAGCGCACTCGGTCTTTTAGTGCAGATGTTTTCGACAAATTTTAATTTTTTTATCGATAATATGCCATTTGATCTTATAATGCAACGCTGTTATCAGGCATGTTTTTTTGAACAAATAATCCGAATATATTACAGCTTGTTCGAGGTTTAGAAGCTCCTATTACAGTGTCTGCCATAAATGGAAAGCAACGGAAAGCAGAATAAGACAAATGTTTTGTATGTTTTTATAACTTCTTTTGAATGGTCTATTGCAGCTGATGAAATAACGGATAAATACAGACACATCTCAGTAGATATCAGTTACAGGCCTAAGGAGCTGTGGAAACGTTTCACCGTTAAATCTGTGTGATTTATTAACTGGAGGATAAAGTATTACGACACATTCTAGTGTTTTATTACGTGAACCAAAATCCATTTCATTTTCTTTTATTTAAAATCTCAAAATTCAACGCTTTTTGCAAACTGAGCAAATTTCAATCTAATTATATATATAATTTCATATAAATGTTAATATATCTACAAACAGGCTACGCAGGAAATGAACAATACAAATAATTATATATATTTTCCACTTTTTAATTTAAAATTGAAGTGAAATGGAAGTTTTGTTACAAAATGGAATTATTTACAATATAAATACATGTATGCAACACAGTGAAGCGAGAGTGCAAGTACAACGTGCATAAAAAACGTTGGCATTAATGGGAAGCAATAAATCAATCACACACACACAAGCACACACAGACACCACAAACACACATCCACACACACACACACACAAACACACGCTATCAGTAAATTACATTTATTAAAATTTTATACATTCGTGTAAAAAGAATTTATTTCCATGTGTTACAAGTGAACTTATTGGTTTGCAAAACTGACTAAATGAATTATTTTTCACACTAAAACTGCTTTCAGGGACGCTTTTGCAACACTTTTGTGGCGCCACTTGTTCTTACTCTCCTTGGATTGTTCAAGGTTTATTGCAAAATTGAATGCAAACATTTCAGTTCTGCAACTGCAACTGCAACAAAAATAACAATAGCAAAATTAGTGAGTGAGTCTTGTTCCCTAAAGTAACATGTCAGGCCAGCATTTTTAAGGACTTATTTGTATTTTAAATCACCATAAAAGAAAAGCAACCAAAATCACCAGTTTCGTATTTTTTGTTTAATATTTTCGCCCACGCTTTGTGTGTCGTGATATGCGAAACATTTCAAACAGTTGTTGGTTATTAAAAAACCTCAATTTATGTAAATAAAATCACTAAATTCAAAAATTTAGATTAAGTGTGAAAAAAGTTTCAAATGTGGTCACAATATTTAAAGCAAAAAGAGCATTAAATAAATAAAATACGGAAAAGTGGACAAATTAAGCCAACAATTTTGGAATGTTTTTCGGGCATTTAACTATAAAACCACATTTAAATAAGGACAGAAATAAATCAATTAAATAAAACAAATATTTTGTTGCCTGCCTTTTTTAGGGACTTATTTTCACTTTTGCATTGGAAAGCTGAAAAAAGTCATGTATTTGTCTGTCAAATTTATTAATTACATTTATTTTTGTCTTTTGCTGCCTATAAAACGGGAAGGCAGCGTCATGAGTTCACGAACTTGAAATCATTTTATGCGAAATGCTGGCAAAAGTCCTAATAAGAACATCCGTGTTACTCCTCCTCCTCCATTCATGTCAAGAAATGTATCTGGCAGCATGTTTCTGCAACATGTTACTGCTTTAGGCAACATTCTCTTAAGCTGTGAAATTGCTTAATTGGCACTTAGTTTTCGCACACAATTTCGATCAACAGCTGTTCGATTTTGGGTTTTAGTGCCATTTTACTAAAGTATTCAAATTTAGAAACCAAAAATGTAAAAGTCAAATTAAAGACACAAAAAACATCGGTTTATAATAGTTGGAAAACGAGTTCAATCAGTTTAACTTGCAGATGTTTTTCTTTTTCTTTTCTTTACAAACTCGTATGAATATCTGCTTTTAGATCCATTTTTTCCTATCTACTACTTCAATATCGAATAAATTTGTTACTTATGCTAATTTTAGTTAAATCTATTTAATCGTGTACCCCCACAAATCACATGCAAGAATTACTTTAAAGTCCAAAAAAGGGCCATAATTTTTTTCACTGTAAGTATTTTTATTGCGTGACAAATAAGCGTGTGTTTCTCGAAGTTTTTGCCAATTAAAATTTTTAAACAAATTTATAAACTTACAGCAGGAAAACATATTCCGCCATTATGTTTACAATCATTGTACTAAAGGTACTAAAGGGACTCGTGTCATAATTTTGAAAACATTGCAAAAAAAAAAAACACAATTTTTAGTGCTGCAGATGTTTTCATGAATATAAAATATTTTAAAATGAGTAAATAAGTTGGATACAAATTCAGCGAAGTGTTGGGTCAACTGAATTTTCCCCGAAACTCGTGTTGTTGTTGCAACCGGAGAGCTTATTGATGTTTTTCATAATTAAATATAAGAGTAAAAGTTATTATGTCATTAAAGTGAAAACAAAAATATTGTTTGTGATGTACGAATGGCTGATAAATCAGATTTCAATTATATGCCAACGAAATTCATTTTAATGATATTTTGTATGAACGAAGTTCTAAGTTTTATAAATATTTATATGCCAGGGTTTCAGGGGTTTTTTTTTTGTAATTATAAAATAAGACAATTACAGAGAAATATTTAACAGAAATGTTGCCAACAAATGCTTTATATTCAATTGAAATGGCAAACGTGAAAGTTGTTAAATCATTCCGGCATTAATGTCAATTCGTCATTTTGTGATGAAGAAATTCTAGTAAATAAATTTATTGTATATTTATATTTGCAAACAAAAATTCAGCAAAACTCAAGGGATATTCAATATATGTATGTGTTCTATACACAGAAGAATGAAATTAATATATAAAAGTTGCCTAAAAAAAATAAACTAACAGCTGCAAACCAATGTTACCAACTTCGATTCCAGCAAGCTAAAGATTTCTTTTGCATGCAGTTCAGTTGTGATTGGTTTGTGGTTGCGTTTCCCCCCTCGAGTACCCGATAGAACAAATAAAAATAATTCACAAAGTCATTATGAATTTTGTTGTTTTAGTGACAATATACGAAATCCAATTCAGTGGAACTTTCGAGTATGATTCTAAGCTACACTTTAGTTTTTGTACGAAGAAGTTATCAAATAACAGACCAGACTTTCCAAGCACATACATGTATGTGAACACCAATTACTTGTTGGAGAGTTTGGGCTATATAATACCTTCAGCCAGTAATTCCTTAGACAGAGGAGCAGGCACAAAATCTCGAAGAGTCGGCTATCTCTCTCTCTCTGTCAATCAGACTGGCATGAAAATTCTCCACCATCTAGTTCTTTACAAAAAAAAAAATAGGAATTTGTTGCAAAACGACTCTTTGCTGAAGGTTTTGTAAGAACCTGTCCAACCAAAGTCATGTCATACTTCTTACAAAATAGGTTGGCGCGTGACGCGATTAGAAAGAGTATAAGAAAATATTATCGGCTAAGAAAAATATTAGAAAATTTCTGTTAAAACAATAAATTCGAATAAGACTTTGAAATATCTTTGTTTTGAAATTTAGTTTCATTTTCATTTCATTTTTGCGGCAACATTATTGACATTTTTTCGTCTTGAATTTCCATTCCTATTTTTTTGTATCACTCCGTTTTAGTGAGATTTATACATAAATTAAAAAAAACCCGTTTACACATAAATTTAAATCTGGATTTGTGGCATTAAGATTGAATCGACTTGAAAATAAAGATTTACAACGGATTAGATATTGTCTGTTAAAAATTAAGAAATCTTTATGTTACTTTTCAGAATATTTTAACTTCTTGCAATTGGTTCATGTTTTTGCTCTTCTTAATCACTTGTATTTTAATGTTTGACAGGAAAAGCTAAACAAATATGAGGATTGCCAGAAGAGTTCTAAATGGCATTTAAATGGTATTTAAGAAAACGAAAGGAATGGGCTACCAAGTTAGAAAATTATATTAACAATGTAGTTTTTTAAGCATTTCTTGAACGTATCAAACAAATTCTTAGAAACAATAAAACAAATGCTTTTAGGTTTTGGAAGAATTCGGTGGATACAACGACACTGAATGAAGAGCTCATATATAGAGAAATTGTGGCTTAAGAATAGTTTCCTCTAATATAACATTTTAAAACAGCACAACTTCACACAAAACACACGCAAGATACCAAATGAGAGATCAAAAGTCACAAAGGACGTGTCTTTTATGCGCCATCCGACCAAGTGTTTGAGCTTAAACGAACCAAATAGATTTCTTTTACAAACAGTTCAGTTCTGATTGGTTTGTGGTTTGGTTTTTTCCTCCTCGAGTAATAGACAGATCGAATGAAATGAGAAAATCTACTCATTTTTTAATTCACAAAGTTATTTTCAAGTCTGTTTTGTGGCTTAAAACTCGCTCAAAATATATAGAAAACAAATACGCAGATCAAAATCTAATTACGACTGAGTATTTGTGTATTCCAAAAATTACTTTTGCTAAAATATTTCTATTTAATGCAGTAACAATTCCCTCTAATTTGTTCTAGTTAAATTATTGCAAACAGTGTAAATGAAACAGAAAGTGCAACGAGCAAATTGTTGATTCACTTCGGTACGTATCGCACGTAGTCCTCGCCAGAAGCAGAGTTATAATGAAAAGGAGGTGCGAAAGGACCCTCGATAGCAAATATGTGATTTTTTATTTGTGCTGGAGGTTATTAATTTTGCCTTTTTCAGTCTTTTAGAATAAAAATGTCCAGCAAACTAAATGGCGAGCCCCCACCATAAAAAGGCAAATACGGATGTCTATGGAAACCAAAAAATTTAGCTGCTACTTGTGTGATAGGAAACAGCACCGAAAGCAATCGCCGAAATGTTTAAAATTATATATGTATGTAAGAGTCCGCAATCTATCCCAAGTGTCAAATATAGGCGTTTGTTTGCCTGAACTTATTTTGATTTGATTGATTTTGAAGTTGCGTTACATATGCCATTTTTTGTACATCATTCATTTCCGAAAAGAAATTATATTTATTTAAGTTTCGAGCGCATTTCAGACCAGAATTTATCATATCGCAAATGTGTTATCGTGTTGAACCAACATAAAATGTTGATAAAGCAAAATTATTAATAATTGAATAGCTTTTTACTTGCCAACTTATTTTTGAATCACCATCCGTTCGTAACGTCATTAACAACGTTACCTGGAAATCTTTCGGCAAGTTTTCCAAGTCATGAGGGGGAGGACAGTGCTCTCCCTGAAGACATTCAATTTTTGCTTTATTTTCAACTTTTATTTCATCTATTTACGCCCAAATATTTGTCACCTTTTTTTTAAGGTTTTACAAATTCTCTTTTCCATTAAATGTTGCCATTTCATTGGCCTTAACAAATCACCTGATTCAAAATAATTATGCTCTTAAAATAAGCCACCTGAATACTGGTGCAATTGAAACTAAAAAGATTTGAATGTTTTTGAACTTGCCTGCAGCGATACAGCTTTTTTCAAAATGTACTTTAAAAAAATTACTTTTTGTGCAACATTCCTATTTTTTTTTCTTTTCTTTTTGAGAGCAGACCACACTTTTATCTTTAACAGAATGTTTTTATGTTTAACAAGTCTACACTTTTTAAATATACTCGTGTTTTGTTGGTGTTTTTTACAGGGGCGCTGTTTTGTGATGTCTTTTAATGGTGAAATAAACTGTGGATCTGTCATGATTATGGCAAGCGGCTCGTCATTTATTCTAATTTTCCGCTTTTAGTTCCGTTTTGCTAAAAAAGAGAATTTTTTTTTGCTGCAGTCAAGTAGAAGTTTTCTTTAAAAATCAGAATCTTCTAGTTCAATTCAAGGACATTCCGAATGATTGCAATTTTCCATTGTTTGATTAATCGTTTAATTGACAGTCAAACATAAGCACGTACATGGGTGAGAGCACCCAATTAACGATTGTTTCGACTCGGCTGGCATTTGTTTGCCTGAACAAGTGAATTAGTCAATGCGGAAATGTGAGAGCAAATTAATAAACTAGAATTAATAAAAATAATTTGCTAGACACTTTTCTCTTGTGGGCTCAGACAATTTGAAATCGAAACTGAAAACTCTAAAAGTGATCCGGGTAATATTTCAGAAACCCGTTATCAGACACTTCATTAACTGATTCAACGAACTCTGTTTTTGTTTATAAAATAAAGCGTGATTCTCTCAAGGTTTTGGTTGTGCAGCAATAGTTAAATGTTTGTGTTTGCTGTTGTTGTTGTTGTTGTACCCCATTAACATATTTCTATCCTTTTCATGTTTGTGTTTAAAAACACTCCCTGTTTAAGATGGAATTCCTTTTTTTTAATTAATTTGTTTAGCGTCCTTTATTTTGCTCGTTCATCCCTTTCAACAAATTTGACAGGCATTTTTCAATTTGTGTTAAACTGCACAATTAAAATGAAACAAAACTTAAAAATAATATACCAAAATTTTTCCATTTTCTTTTTGGCAGTTGATGAATTTGTTTGAAAAACAATCAATCGTTTGTCGATCAACACAAAGTCAATCACAAAAGATTCAGATATTTTTCACTTAATTGTTACTTTTTTGTGGCCCGAACTATTTCATGTTGCACACAATCACATTTAAGCGAGAGGATAAAAAAATCGGTTATATATCAGTTTAATCAACAACTGGTTTTAATACATATTTGTTTTATTTTTGCGCGTTTTATTTTTTGTTGTCCTTGTCGTTGCCGTTATTTTTCTTTTTGTTGTTGTTGTTGTTTCTGTTATTGATTTGATTTTATTTGTTTTCAGATTCGACTGAAATTTTTTTGCTGGCAAGTAACTTTCATTAGCAGTGTGCATGGACAGCTAATTGACTGAAAATTGCTCTTTAGTTCACGGTATTTTGTTGAATTTTGTTTTTTGCTGAAGGACTATTTTAAAATAAAAGGGTTAAATAACATGGAGCTGTCCGAATCAACCGATGGGAAGCCGATAAAAGCCTTAAAGTTGTGATATGGAATAAACACTGTGTGTGTGTGTGTAATTATTTTATTTCTTGTTTCAAAAACAATCATTGAAGCCGGGCTTATTTATAATTTGTGGAAATACCTCTGACATACTTTTTAAATATGGAAATAAATCTGCATTAAATCAAATAAAAGACTAGCACTAAAATACCCAAAAAAAAAAACTTCATTACAGAAAACTATTTATAATTAACAAAAAGTTAAAAACACGAGTTGGCAAAACATATATTTGGTCATAAAAAGAAAGTGGGTGGGATGGTAGAATAATATTATTAGCTTTGAGAGATACACGAGTGCGTTTGGTCATTGAAGTGCGTTTGGTCACTGAAGTGCTGTTGCGTTTCGCTGATAGGGTTTGCGTTCGCAGTTGAATGCTGGGATCGTGGTAATAGTATGAGTAGCGCGTAAATTAAATGGGCTATGAAGCCCGCGTAAAATGGCTGTGCCATAATGTGTTCGTTGGTTTTGACAATAATATGGTTGGCTGGAAAAAAAACAACAATTATATAGTAACTAATGATAATAGTATAAAATACGATGCCTGTAACCATAATATAGTAGGCAACAACAGCAGTAATATGGTTGATTTTAATAATAATATAATTGTTTGTGATGTATTGTGTTGATGGATAGTGACACTATTGAGGCTGGCAGCAACAACAATTTATCAGCAGTAATTGGCCAGTGTAAAATATCCACTTGTAACAAAAACATGCTTGACTGTTACCAACATTTAAATAATAACTACAAAAATATACTGCAATTATAATATGATAAACTTCATGGCAATTGTTATCTGTTCATGACTATACTATGTTTGGCTTTATGACTACAATAAGGTTACTTGCAACCATGTTGTGGTTAGTTAGAATTATAGCAATCATAGAATGTTTTACCAATTAACAGTGAAACAAATTGCGCCCCAAATATTGTCTACTTAAACATTTACTGGTATAATTTCGGAGCGAAAAGTGATACGAATATTTATTTGACTTTTCTGTTTTTTGATTATTGAATGTTCTAACCAAACTGAACAACATTGTGCAACTTTTTTTTGGAGTTATTTTTATCGTACTGCTAACAAAATAACGCACACATGAGTTCACAAAATAAACACAGACGACACAGTCCGAAAACATTAATACAAACGCCTGAATTTGTTATTAACTTTCTGCAGTTGTGTGAATCGAAACCTTCAGGTAAAAAGCAAAACTTTTACAAACTTCGAGTGTGTAACCAAAACTTAACAACAATAATTGCTTGTGCGGTTAAAACTTGCACATGTGTTTAAGTTTGCATTAGTGTTGTTTGCATAAAAGCTGGCAGGTAGAGTAGAATTGTAAAACGACTTTGTTGCATTTCTGAGTTCGCAAATGAAGGTAACATTTTTACTACAAAGTTGGTTTTCACATAAACAATTTGAAGTGGCAAAAGTTGCTGTTCTGAAATAAGTTCTTCACTATAAATAGTTTTTAAATTTTATAATTTTTGCACCGAGCAGCAGTATTTTCTTAAAACAAAGAGCTGGTGCTGGAATAATATGATTATGGCCAATAATGTTACGATCAAAATCAATCATCAATCACAGTGTGGCGTGTGACAGGATAAATACACCATCGTGTTCTTATCTCTTGATTAAAAAAGGGTTTTTTTGGACACGAAAAAAGGGTTTTAAGTTTCTTCCAACAAGAAGTGAAAGTGAAATAATTTAAATGGGAAATTAAATATTCAACGAGGCAGCAACATTCTGCATCAACGGGATTCCTTTCGCAGAGCATTTCTTTTTATCGTCGCTAAAAGCAAAAATCGGTACTCATTGGATGTGATTTTAGTGCTTCCGTGCTTTTATTGATTTATAAAAACGTGCATCGTCTGTAAGACGAAGCTTACCTTTAACGGTAATTTTCTGTTCATTTTTTGTTTTATTTTTTTATTTTAAAAAATTAAGTTTCGAAAATAGTTTGATAATTCTAGCTCTAAGCGAGTGCAAATCAACGTAAAAAATGTTGGCCTGAATTTTGTCAGCAGCTAAACTGGGATGCTGGCACCATAAAATAACTCTTTAAGCATAAATTTAAAGAAAAATAATTAATAAAATAATAACGGGGTTTATTTTTGCTGTTGCAAATTGCTGAGGAATGCAGTTGTTGTTTTAAATTAAATTGTTATTTTGTTCTAATTGGATTCAAAGTTTTTAATGCCTTTTTTGTTCACTTTTCTCTTCATTTTGCGAAAGATTGTTGTCTTTGTTGTTACAACTATTCCGCTTCCTAACTGCGTATGAGTTTCAATGAAAATGACGAAACTATTTCCCAGTGAATGAGATGTATGAAAATTTACTTTGAATTAAAAATGTTTATGATACGCGAAACTATTAAAAGTTTTGATTGAAACTTAAAGCGAAAAGAAAACAAATGATTTTAAAAACAAACAACTCTTTTAATTACTTTAAAACGATTCTTGAGACTGGGAAATATTAATGCAGCTGATAAGCAACAACAATCATTAAATTAAAACAGACATTTTTCGTTGGGTTTGTTGCAATTAAATTTTTAAATTATGTGCATTTCAAATCAGTTTTCTTGAGCAAGAACTTAAGCCGAAAATGAATTTATACGAATATCAAATTTATGTAATTCCTGTTAAGTTTCTTTAATGTTTTCTATTAAAATGAAATTGATTTAAATAATTATGGATATAAATTAAACAAAACACAGGAAGTACGAGCATATTCTTGAGTTTATTGTTTCGTTCTATTAGAGACATTCGTTTTCCCTTCAATCAAATATCTGCTCAACGTTGGCTGGCATTAATGGAAAAACTGTAACTAGAGGGTGGCACAAAATTATTCACCCAATTTTGTTCGTAAAATAACAGTCTGCGGACACTTTGTAGCGGCACATGCGAATGTCTTTTGCCAAATTACCGTATATTCCGGGAACATGATTAACTTTGGAAAAGTTGCCACTAAAGTTCCACGCTTCCATTTGATCCATTTGCCAGCGCAATTCCATATTTTCGATTTATATCAAACATCAACTTTTTCTTCTTGGCAGAAGCTTAATTGACTGTGAAAAATACACTCGAGCTCAAATTACTTATTCTTGAGGGCTTAATTTTGCGCATAGAAACACTGATTGTTCAAACAATAACTTTATTGCTTATTGATGCTGATGGGATCATGTTATTTCATTTGCCGATACATTTAATCAACAGTTTGCAAAAACTTAATAAAGTTCTGAAGGAGAGAAACATGTTGTACTTCCGTCGGGTTTAATGGGCTGGCAGTTTAGATTATTACTTTGGTGCGGGTTGCAAAAGGGGCTATTTAAATAAGTTTTTTCCTTCTGTATATATTAAAACTTTATTTTTCACGACTCTTTACCCAACAGATTGGCCAGGCTGAACTTTTCCCCTACTTCAAGCTGCAACAACTTATTGAGTATTTTATTTAAGTTGGTATTATATATGTATGTATTTAAAACTTTCAACAAGATTAAGGCAAGATTCTTCACATTGATACAACGATGGCAGATAAACAGTTTTTTTTATCAAACGTGCATAATTTTTAGTTATTTATTATTTTCGTACAAAACCCATGTTGACATTTTGCTTACCCTCGAAATGTATCTCCCGTATAAAAAAAGAAAACAAAAAAACTTTTGCTAAACATTAGCTTTATTATGCGATAATAGACTTTAATAGAGACCCAAATACATAAAAGCACTCAAGTGTTATACTCAAGTTGGTAAACGTCTAAAATAAATATGTGTTTACCTTCAACTCTCGGAAAACCCATGAAAAAGAAAAATCTTAAGTTTGTTTCTTTTATTAACAAGCACAAGCGAAAATATGAGCTTTTACACAAGTATTGCACATAAAAAAGCAAATATTTTTTACTCTTACTTTTTCTCTTCTTCCGCAGCCACAAAGACGTTAAGGGCAACGCATTTGTACAGCCTTAAGGCTGGTTGTGCTAACGCTGAACAAAGTTAACATTTTACAATGAAAGAGAAAGCACAATAAAAATACTTTGCCATAAAGAAACCCGAGAGGTTTATTTTATTATTTAAGGCAAAATAATAAATTCTTCGGAGTAATTTAAGAATTTTAATTAATAAACACAAGACAACTTCTGCAAAAGAGAAGACGAAAATCGAACGATTTAAAACTGGCACATCAAGTTTTATGGTTTAATCACGAGTACTTTAATACGGTGCTTGTTTAAGCCCCTGACTCACTATCCTTCGCAATCGTTCAGTTCGTTGCCCTCAGCAAAATTACTTAAAATTTGTGTTATGAGCGCCAGTCTTTTACAACAAAAGGGCCAAGTTTTTATCCAGGCTCAGTCATGAATGAACGTCATAGTTTCAGGAGCGTAGACACGATCAAAATGCTGGCTCAAATCCCTGTTCGAATTTGAGTTTGTTGTGCTATTCGTTTGTTGGGAAAATAAATAATGAAATTAAAATTGATCGCGCCTGATGTATCAGCAAAGTACTTTCTCATCAAGTGTGTATTGGCCAGGACTCAAAAGTTTTTTATTTTCCATCAAGCATCGCCGATATCACATGTACTGACAACGGGTAGTCTAGTGGCTGTTCAAAATACGCCTCAAAGAAATCCAATTACTGCCCCATTGTGTGGCATATTATCTGCTCTCGTCATAGACACGTGTAGCGATCAGCAAAGATATATGAAAACAAAAATATTTCTACTCCTTTTCATTCCTTCTCTTGTTCAGGGGAATGTTTGCCTGTGTCAACAGATTTTCACATGCGGCAAATTCGTCCTTTCGGACATTTTTTCTAAATTTAAAGTTGCATATCATCTTCCACAAGTCAAAATTTCTGGGCTAATTTTACTGTTTGTGTAACATATTTGGTAATTTGCTTGATGATACATATTTCTGTCCATGAAAGGAATATGTTTCACACCACTTGCTCTGTGCTTTAGGCCCAACTATAAAGAATAATAAAAAGACATGGAATTATTTTTAGTTTTTTCATTGTGTTCAAGCCATTATTGGTAAAAATTCGGTTTGAAAAGATAATCCTGCAGGAAAATTCAATCAGCACTTTTCTTATGCTCTTAACGAACAAAAGTGCCTTAATTTTAAATTTCTTATATTTTTACCTTATTGTTGAGAAATCTTTTCCCATATCTTTTCCCATTCCTCTCGTTCATCCTATTGATGTCTTTGTTTGCATTTTTTCAATTCAATCTGCCAAAACTTTGTTCAAGCCTTTTTCTGTGCAAACGTTTACAAAAGCATCTCATTTCTTCATGTTGCAAGAGAAACATCAGACAACGCTATTGTCGTTTTTTGCAGTTGGCAAGAGTGTACAGAAAAAAATGTTATTTGTGGCAGAACAGACAAAAAACGAAAAGAGTGAAAAGAAAACCCCAGTTTATTTTTTTTTTTTTGAAAAACTTTACCCCAAAATTGATACTTTTATGTTTTCTTTGGTGAACATTGTTTTGCTTGCGAACTTTTGACAGATACTGCTGGCATTTTGCAATAGTTAGAGAATAAGTTTCATAAGCAATATTGTCTGTATTGGATTGAATGCTGAGTCACTGATACGCAAGAAGTTGGTGAAGGCAAACATGAGAATAAATGAACGTTTTTACTCGGGATTTAAAGAATACCACCACTTTGCATTAATAAATTGGGCGCAATTAAGTCCCGCTGAAGCAGCAAGCTTCTAAAAGGCTGCAGCAACAGGAAGTCATCAACATGATGACTCATAAATTCACCAGGTTTGCAGTGCAGCAAAACAAGTCAAATTGAGGTTGCTCTTATGTTTCTCAGGCATGAAAAGACGATTATTTTGTGCCTGCAGAACTCAACTTGATGGAAAGTGTTTAATTTAGTCGGCCATACGAATTCTACAAACCACTCAATTGTACAAAACGGTCTTGGCTATAGTTCTCTTTAGGCAAGTGGTTACGAAAGTCTTTTTCAAATCAAGTCTTTTATATTTAAAAGGACCATATTGTGCCGATTTGCATACCACAAAAATGGCACTCTTAATTAATGTTGTACCATCTATTTCTATCAACATTGTTCAGAGCAACCATATTATTGTCATAAGCAACGAAATAAGTTTCTATGGTCTTGCTGTACTCGATCATACTATTGTCCTGACCAATTGTTGTATTACTCATAATCAAAAATGACAGGTATTTTTAGTGTGTTGAGATTTCGTAGTTGTCTTAAATAAGAGGTTCAAATATTCAACTTTATTTTGAAATGTCTTTAAAAAGACAATAAAAATTAGGAGTAAAAAATATTCTCATAATTTCTTTTGTTCTGAAGTTTTATAACATTAAAGCATAATCATGAAATAATTAAGGTTATTTCGTCGCTTTAATACTAAAAAAAATTTAAAACAAAAGAAAAGTAAAACAACGTTTTGCTTCGAATCCTTAATGCCTGTTTAATGACAATCGAATACAAATCAAATGTCTAAATGAACAATATTTTTCTAGATTCATCGTAGCATTGATTTTGCGTCAGCACCTGCCATGACGGCCTATTCTAACGGCGGCCCAACCCCACCATGGGGCTTATCCAGCACTTATAAGTGGCAACTTCTCGTGCTTTGTGGCAGCTGCACATAACGCAAAGCTCTTATTCGAGAGCTTGGGCTATCTAGTACCTTCCGCCAGTAATTGCCCAGACAGTAAAAGCAAAAGCAAGACGAGGCACCAGGGTTGCCGGAAACTCTCAAAGAACATCTGGCTTGAAAAAAATTAGCTGCAAGAGCAGTTTTCTACCCAGGCATCTGCTAAAGTCTCTTCCTGCATTTTTAGGCTTAAACTTCAGGCAGAACATTTCAGCCCAAATACATTCGGGTGGCAATTGACTTTTTGTGAAGGTTTCAGAAGAACCTGCATAACGAAAGTCGTACAGTCCTAGAGTTTTGGTTACCGCTTTATACCCTGAAAAGTAGAATGCTACAGTTTGAAATACGCCAACGTTAAACTTCCTTTGCAGGATGGTTTTTCTAGACAGCCAGAAAACACAAAAAAATATATATTTATAAATTTATAATTATTATATAGTGTCACACGTTCTTATTATGTCAATTTATTAACTGAAATAAATAATTGTTAAACAAATTTTTAAATATGTATCCATGAATTCAACCCTGAGAATTCCATTTGAAGTGAAAGCAAAAGCAAACAAAATGTCAGATAACTTTAAGTCGTCTGTTAAAGTCATATTGTGAAATAGTTAGAGATCAAAACAGGACCGTGTGAGATGAACTTTTTATTTGATTGAATGAAAATACTTGAACTTTTAATCAGCTCAATTGAAAATAGTAATAAAAAATATGATTATAAAACAGACGTGAGTAACTTATTAATATAAACTTTTTCAAAATGTTGTGTTCAATAGTTTATGTTCAGTCTCATACCATATTGGAAGTCACCTCTAGGGCTCTCTTTGGGGATTAATTTTTTTCTGGACTAAATCCGTTTTGTTTGTGATATCGATTCCATTTCTGCAGAATCAGCAGAATACAAGTAACCACAAGCTGGTTGCTTGTCGACAAAATTTACGTGAAAGGTACTTTTTCTTTGAGCGCTTCCTAAACAGAGTGTCCAGGATTGTGATGAAAACATTAAATATATAAATAGATTTTTTTATGGCATTTAGAAAAAGGACTTTGAATTAATATAAATTTATAAAGTTTTGCCAGCTTTCTAGAGTTTTCAAACCAGCAAATTATATCATTTGTGGCATCTGCTTAACAAAAAGGATAATTTATTTTTTCTCATTTCAGTTTCATATGACTTCTGACTGTGTGCGTTATTTGTCTAATAAAAAGTTGGAAAAGCAAATGCTAAACAACATATAGAAAATACAACGCAATTAAGAAATCCAAATAAGAAGTTACCCGAAAAAAAATACTTAAAAGACAAAACCAAGAATTGGAAAATAAATTGTTCGTGGTTAAAGAATTTCAAATAATAAATAAATTCTATCTCCACAGCGGAAAACATAAAGAAACACAGAATTTTTATATGAATTAAAACTAATTAAATAGATCTATATTAAATTAAAAAATGTTTATTAAAAAAGAAAACACTTTTTTTGGTTACTGTCAGCCGGTACATTTTGAGTATTTAGGCTGCCATCACGGGTTGGTTTCAGTTCGCAATCGCTGCCGTTTTTCCAAACATGTGGTTTGTGTCGATGTGCCAAACCCCCTGTTGTGCTCCAAACAAACTTTTCACAGTCGAAGTTGGCTCCTTTTTTCAAAACAGGATTTCCATTTTATCTTGCCTTAAGTCGTTTTGTTTTATTTCTGTGCGAGAGAAACTTTTGCCTGAAAAGTGGGGTTTGCTTTAGAGAAAATATGTCATAGAAACTTCTGTACCTGAGTTGCGTGTACAATTTATTCTAAGCCAAGACTTAAGAAGTTTGAGCTTTTTCTTTTTCTTAAACATATGCAAAGAAAGACGCAAAATAAAAATTTTAATGTTTGGAATGAAATATTGGCAAAGGAGGACATGATTCATATTATAAGGATAACGGCAGCAGAGAAAGTAAGAAGTAAAAAGTATGAAATAAATATTTGTTTTTATAAATAAAATTCTGGGGAAATGTAGTGAAAACAATGTGGGAGATGTGGGCGCAAATAGACTGCTAATACAGTCACGATACATCCGCATGTTGGCTGCTCACGCTGTGGGAATAACACACGCGAACTTATTAAAAATTTTCACACACAAACAACAAACATTTAGGATTAAAAATTTGTTATGCTTCACCTGATGTTATTTACACTTTCACTTTTATTATAATTCATGGCACTCATGCCACATTCCAAATTATGTATGTGAGTGCAATATTTTCTAATTTAAATTCCATTTTCTAAATATTTAAAAAAATAAACTTTACGCTTCATCAAAATGAGCTTCGCGCAGCACAAAATTTTATTTTCTTAACCCTTCTATAGCTCCGCGTTTTTCTGAGGTTTCCTACAACAAATCCGTGCGAGTACTAGATCCGATGATTTGGAATGCTGGTAAGCGGAACATTTCTGTAGGAGATGTGTCATGTTAAGGTGCGTATGACAGGTTGGACGTTGAGGAGCCGGTTTGGTCTCTAAGAGGTTTTGAGGTGTGTGAGCTTTCAATACTCTTATAAAATTTAAAATCGGACTTGAAGACCCTGGTAGCTATTACTTCTTGCTGCTTTTTAGTTGCAAAAATTATTTAAATTTAAAATAAATAAATAACTTCTGTGGACATAATTATTTTCCCCGGGCATGCTAGAAAGTTTAATTGTCCGCCAGCGGTCCGATTCTTTTTAACCCGATTTCTTCTAGGGCCAACCATGAGATGGCAAGAGATTAAACCCAAATAATTTTGGAAGAAGAAAAAATTTCAAGTTGCAACGTCGAGAAGATGAAATTTATGATGACGAGTAGGCAGATCTCGAAGGGGATTGTAGGAGATGTAGCAGATCCTCAAAGCCGCAGAGAATTTTGCCCTGTAACAGGCAGGAGCTCCTCCTCCAAACCAAGTTTTATTTGCATCAATTTTCTCTCCATCAACTATGAAACGGGTGCCTGTGACGCCGCTTACGAGGGTAAATCTTAGTTGTTCATATGTTTTGAATGTGAACATTTTGAGCTGAACTGTACGGACTTGTTTTCATTTCGCTCATCTCATCTGCTTTAACAGCACAGCAAACATTTATTTAATGTTAATTGAAAGAAATGCGTGAGCATTAAAACAAATTACACACATTTTTAACCGTAATTTTATTACAGCCGCAAAACGACCTGTAATTATACAAGAATTAATGTTCGCAAATGCTTTGAAGAAGTCGTAAATTTTAAACTCATTGCTAAAACGTCCGTCAAACACTTACTCATAAATTTATTTACAAGGAAATAAAAATACTAATTTTCTTTTCCGGCCGCCAGGATTTTGATGCAAATGGTTTTTAAGTTCTTACAATTACATGTGGCTTAAACTGGTTTTAACTTTGTAAATTGACTTCCTTAAGTAAAATAGATGATTTTATACAGGCATTTGAGTTAAAAGAAAAAAAAATTGCCTCGAGTGGTAAAAATCGTTTAAAACAGTTCTCACTTTCCCGGCTCTGTTAACAATTGTGATTATCGCCATTCGTTATCTGTTGAATTTTCCGTCGCATATTCCAGGAAATACATTTTTTTTTTATTATTTCTTTATTTACAATCTATCAATTTATGGACAATACGTAAATGTGATACAACAAACAACATAACAGTAGTCGTTGCACTCCACTGGGTACAGCAACAATGACACACACACATTAATTTCGATATTTTGTCACATAAAATGGCAAAATATAACTAGATCCTGAATGGCAAATCCAGCATCCTTTTCAGATGCTTTGTTTCTTCAGAGTCATCAAGAATTTCCTTTAATTTCTGCTGAACCTTCTTATTTGCTCCATAAATACAAATTGTCAGTGGAATGTGCTGCAAGAGGTAACAAGTGGCAATTGGTTAAAGATGTAACGCTGATGTTGGATATATGAGACTTTGGAGGCCACGATAACAAAATCTTGTGGATAAATGGACTGGTGAAACAATCTGTAGCTGGGAACCATAAGGTGTTGGAATGTGAAGAAAGTGCTTGATTTGCAGCTGGATGGAAACTACAACTTGCAAAAAATAGTACCCAAATTACTGATCGCTGCGTGCTTTATTTGCTAGATGATGATGGAGCCCGAATGCCCATCATTCTGCGTACGAAAGTCTTTGTTGTGTATAACATTGGTAACGCTTGTGAAGGAGGCCAACAGCCAACAGCCAACAATAAACTGTCTACAGCCAATTCTCTTTTAGAGAAGAAGCAAAATATTGGCAACCCATTGGAGTTTCTCTTATAGTAATTGGAGTTTGAAAAGCACTGGAATGGGATATACAGATGAATGTGGTCTGCCTCTCGTGTCTAAATAAACATGTTTATAATCTATATCTTATTATTGAAATTAAAAAAAGAAATACATAAATATATATCGCTGTTATAAGTATTCATTATCATTTCATTACAACAAATGAAACTTGGTTGGATAAGGGATGGCAACCAAACTGCCGTTCACTGCCACATACTAATGCCGCAAGCAACTGGAGTTGCTGCTTTATAGCATTTCTGACAACTACAAAATGTTTGGTTGTCTGCTCGACATGCGAACTGAAACCGCTCTGCTTTTAATGGTAGAACTTTTAGTTTCTGACAACTTTTAAAGTTTAATTTGATTTTGCTTTCAAATATCTTATTTCTTGTATTTGTTTCTTTCCAAGCAAAACTTTTCGGTTTATAAAACTAAACTGAAATACTAAATTTTAGCCAAAATTATCCAGAAGAGATTTAATTCTAATTTGTTTTCGAATACTCCAACAGCTTCTGCTTCTGTTTCTGTTTCCAGCATAACAGGCATTTAAACGCTTGTGGCCCCAGACTTGGAATATGTGTGTATATCTGGCTGCTTATCAAATAATTGAAAATTCAATTAGTTTCGAATTGATTAAAAACAAATAAATGCGGAAATAAATTCGCAAAAACTCAGGCGTGCAAATTGCATCGCTAATAAAACTTTAAACGCATGAAATTTAAAATCGTCGACATTTTTATATTGAACAGAACTCATTTCATTGTATGACATGATTTTAAATAGTTTCAATTTTAATACATATGTATGAATGTATGTATGTATCTATGTATGGATGAATGTATGTATACATACATATGCAAGTGTTTTGAAACATTTGTTGTCTCTTTTGTTAAGCTCTTGATTGTAGCAGTCAATGGACGATATTTACGTGAGCAGCCCTCCAGCTATAAGTTCAAATTTTAAAACAAAATTCTTCTTCTTTGCATTTTTAAAACTAAATTTTCGGTTGAAATTAGATTTATTTTATTTTAAATAACAATATTTTGGTTTTCTGCGTCGTTCATATTTGACGTTCCCTGCCAGTGGAAAAGACTTTTAAAATAGTTTTAAAAGTATTTTGTCTGTCTGTTGTCAGACAACACCTGGCAGTGCTTAATTAGATTTTGTTTGTGACAAAATGGAGGTTCTGCGGCCCTACAAAGCGCAATAACCACTAAAGAAATACCAAAGAACAATTTTTCAAATTGTTGTCCTGCACCCTAAAACTTGAGTGATCAAAATCTAACACGTGAAAGAATACTTCACCAAAAAATGTCGAAAGTGGGTTGTTTGCGTTTACTGTTAACTTTAAAATAATTTAACGCTTGAGAAGAAGTGTATTTATACTGTTGGCAAGAATAAAATTTCATGCCTTAATGGATTCGCAGGCTCATTATTAAATGGCAGGATAGAAATTTTGAAATTTTAACAAAGTATTTCCACCCTTTACTACAGTCATAAAATGTTCAGGTACTGACACAAGAGCGGGGGTATTCTTTTTTAATTATCACTCCTTAAAGTGCAGAAGACATTAACAGCCAATGTTAACAAATGACATTAGAAGCTTATCGTGCCTCAACTATTTCCTTAGAGCAGCAGCCGTAGGCGGCAGCCACTTTTTCGTCCCCATCCCTGTGCCATCATCGCCCGACAGAAGTCACCAACAGAATTTAATAAATGTATTAAACATTCACTATCTGGCTGTATGAAGTAATAAAAACCATACTTTATTCGGAGACTTACTGGGTCTTATAAAGCATTTAGTTACCTCGTAAGATTCAATTATATTAACAAACAAGACAGTGGCTGACACAACAATATAATAAACTTTCCTTATAAGATCTGGGAAATACTGATGGCTGAAATAATGAAGAAAGAAGAAACCTTTTGCTGTTATCGCTGCCACCGCAACACGCGTACGACAAAACGGAAAATATCATCAATTCCATGCTGTGCACGTGTGTGTGTGTAATTGATTTTATTATTCCCCCGTATTATACGCCCACACAGACAAGCGGGATGATGGCGCAACGAAAATTATTTTCTTGTAGGCTCTGCAAGAGGTTTTGCAAAAACTATTTACTAAATGATAGATTTTCGAAACTGAAATAATGAGCAGTTCTTACCAAAAGGAATTCATCTGCAGCTCAACTCATCAAATCTGTAATGTGATCATAATTTCAAGCTATTTTAACCAAAACTCAGTAGCTAAAATATTGTAAAGAGTGGGAGATATCACGCGAAAAACAGTCTCACGACATCGAACGCTGTTTTACGGGGGTCTTTCTGCAAAGTTCACCTTAAAGATTTCCAAAAGTTTTCTGTCATTCCAGATGTTGGCGAACAGTTGCAAAATAAGTGCTACAAAATACTTTTATTTGACTTTTAATTGAAACAAAATGCCAACGGCTTTTCTAGAAAAATGTAACCGTATTTTCTTCCAACTCTGATCTCGATATAAATCAAAGTTTTGCTTTAGTTTTATTGAGAATTCAACTTGACTTTGAAGTTAGATTTAGATTCTGGAACAAATTATACAATTTGTGCCGTTGTTTTGCAAACATTTTTCACCAAAATATTCTTTGAATCAGCAAAACTTTTCATTGAACGAGCAGTTGTAGGGACCTTTTGCTTGTCTTTGTTACGAAATTCTTTTGCATACAATAAATAAATTGTGTGCAGAAATTTTCATTATAACTTTTTGCCACAAACAACTCTCATATTTCTCTGTTGTCAATACCATTGAAGCTGGTTACGGAGCTGGGGTTTTTTTACATCATTTGGATAGATATCCTTAACACAAGCGTGACAAATTGTGTTACGTGACAATGAATTTGTGCTACAAAATTAACCACAAGAACGCACCATTAATTTAAACATCTACTCAATTTCAGCTTGATTGTCGTCCGGGCCTGCGGCAAACCGCACACATCCTTTAAATTAGTTACGTGTTCTTTTAATTTCTCTTCATGACTTGGAGAGGAATTCGAATTATGGTCGTATATTGCGGTGGGAAAACTTTAATTTTAAGAAAAAGAACACATTTTGAGCGTTTGAATAAGAACTCGCTAAGGACTTCCTTTCGTTTTGGTGTTCAAGAGAAAGCAAATAAAACGAAATGAAACTAAATTTTTGGCTGGCAAATGCTTGTAAAATTAATTTTAAAAGTAAAAAAAGCTGCCTTAAATGCGGAAAACTTGTCGATATTTCATTCAACTTAGAAATTTGGGAAGGTCTTTTTCCTTAAACAAACTTTCTATGTTTAACGAAACCATGAACTTTTTCCATTTCCTGTTGCTTGATTTTTCGATTCCTTGAAGACCTGCTTTGCAGCTTTTTATCGTAAATAATTACAGTAAAATAGTCAAGTGTCCGCTTTAGACTAAACTGTGATGCTTAAATATTTATTTTAAGATCTTAAAAATATGAACAAAGTTTATGATATTACGAAATTAGAAATATGACAGATTTTATTACGCAACTGTTTTTGTTATTCGCTTCCTTTGCAATTCTAATTCACATGTTTCTGCAATGCGTAACGCCCGAATATTGTATCACTTGTACCAGAGGCAGCTGCAAACACCCACAACAAACAACTGTTTTTTTATTTATTGAACATTTTCTTTATCTGAAATAAAAGTTTAATGTCAAAATCAAATCAGCATTTTGACAATATGACAAAAAATTATTTCTTTAATCAAAAAATTGTTAATCTATTGATAAAAAAATAGAAAAGCAAGTATCGGCACCATAAAAAGATGAATTTTAAAAAGACTCGTAAATGTTCCTTTTTAATTTATGAAGGAACACTTTTTCCCTATATTTTTGTTTCCTTTTTAACGTGAAACAATAAAAAAAAGAAGCGATCCAAAAGATAAAATTTTATTTGCCTGCCAAGGCCGGCCAATTCACAGTGATATCCTGTCAATGACTTTTATTTATTAGTTGTCTTCCTTTCTTTTTGTTTTAGTGTTTTGTAGGTGCTATGTCGAATGTGAGTGCCTGGCGGCATGAATGACAATGACATTAATGTGTAATCCCTAACGGACAGGCAGCAAGAAACTAAAAAGAAATAAATTCTTTAGTTTTTGCCCAACAAAAATTTCATAGGCCGGTTCTTAGATAAGCACCAGCAGAGTCACACTAATTTCTCAATCAGTGTATCGTTTATAAAATTGATAAAGTGAGCGAAGCTGTGCCCAGAAAACTGGAGGTAACGACATGGCAGACATCTACTCAAAGAGGGGTCGTTGGGGGTAGTATTACTGGATCCACTCCAAACTACGAGTTCAACAGAAATCTCCCTAAAGAAGAGATAGACAGGTGGCTAATTGCCATTGAAAAAGTTGTTCATCTTAGCAGATCTTCTGCTACGACTGGATAGCACAAGCCTCAGAACACTGTTGCAGGTAATCACAAGGCATTATGTCTGGATCACAAATTGTCTGGCATTAGGACACAGCAGACACAGGCTACTTTATGCCTAAATGCTGGGTGAACAGGTCTTGCCAACACTTCCATTGAAGGAGCTGATTCCTTGACATATTAATGTTATTACTAGTATTTCAAGCAGATCTACTGCATTAAAAGGGCCTTCAAGGACATTAACTGGTGAGAGGGGAACACGCTTTTAATAAAAGAAATTTAAATTTATTCAATTATTCGCCATAAGGTACGTTGGTTTTTGATAGTGTTTTTGCAATTAGTTCTATCATTATTTTTTTTTTATTTTCCGTTTCGAAACATTGCAGAAATATTTTGCTCAGGTTCATTTTCATGCACTGAAACACTCGACCAACCGAAAATACAACTTAAAACAGTTGAAGTGAAAATTGACAGATACAGATTTCCCGTTTTCAATATAACAAAATAATTGTGCTTGTAATTTTTCGTTATTAATTAAGAATAAAATCTCGCTCTTTCTTCCCCTTCAATTAATTTACGACGCGAGGCGTATACTTGATATTCGCAAAATAAGTTATTACTTATACGCCACTTTGCTAATATGACTGTTCAGTAACTGTTCGTGCGAAGAAAATTGTTTAAGAAAATAGCAAAATCAAAGTCACTGTCTATCGTTGCGCCATAAGTTGCTATTTCGCCGTGAAGTTTCTGCTGGGGTTTCGTTTGGACGACATCAAGAAGGCTGAACAATATCACATACATTCATACCTGTAAAAACACAAACAGGCCTAAAAGCCAGCATATTCTTAAACAACGTGAAGACAATAAATAATTGCTGTACAAATAAATGAACAAAGGTGCCTTCTGTTTAAGGAACAACAACAATCTTATACAAAAGAAATTTGCTTTGATTTCTGTTACTCCCATATGGATCTAAAAAAACCCTGAACTTTTGCTTTCAAATAAAAAAGGCTGGTAATTGACTTTTTCTTGATTTTATTACATTCGTTTCCTTTCGTTTGATTTAATTTTTTGTTTTACACCCACAACGTTTTGCTTTGTTTCACTAGTCGTGAGAGTGAAGCGGATTCGCCTAAAATCCTTTAATGCTTTTTTATGTTTTCTTTTGGCATCAGCACGATATTTGTTCGCATTCAATTGACAGACGATGCGGAAATCAAACATAATTCACCACTTGCGAGAGCTGCGTCTTCATTGTCATCACAAACGCTGACGCCACTGAAGCACATAAATTTGCAAAATTTAAATTAGGACTTTTGTACAGAGCCAACAGGATTAAAACCCCCCAATAAGGAGTCACAAAATGCGATAAAGAGCCGAGAGTAGCGTTTGCTTATAATCAATGTTTTCAAGAGTTATATGTTTTGTTATCAACGTGTCTGCTTGTGAGCAGGTGTATCCGACTTATTGGCTTTTGTGCCTAATTTCGACGGGACATTGAACAAAGTCGCGCTTATCTGCCTAAACATGTTGCGCCCAAGGTAACAAATTCAATTATTCGCTTCTCTAATATCATGTGTGCGGAAAGGTTTTACTTTCTATGATTTTATATTCTGCTTGTGCAGTTTTAAGTGGGAAAACGTTTCACCAGTAGTCTGTCTGTCCCATCGAATTGGGCGCACGCAGTGGTGTAAGTCAAGCAAAAACTCACTAAAATATGAGTTTTATAATATGTTAGAGTTTTCTTTTGCAACAGATTATATAAACAAATATTAAACTTGTTGGTCTTATCTCTATTTTCAGCAGGCTAAAAGAAAGAAATCCGATGAACCAGATAGTTTTTTGCGTAATTACACACGCGTAAAGAAATGCCTACTTTTTATCAAAAATTCATCTAGAAAATTTATTTCAATGCTGTTCTATTTGGAACAAGAATTTAAATTGTAGCCCGTAATTTGATTTTAAATCAGATCTTTAAGAACTTCTGTGCGAGTATCGAGTTCTACAAAAAGAAAGGCTTTAGACGAGTCCTTCTTCTAAAAAATACGAATATGGACAAATGCTTTACTGAAAAATGGCTGCCACCAATAACTTGCCCATAGAGAAATGCTGAAGACCAAATTCGAAAAAAAATTTTATAGAAAATTCTGTTATTGAAAATACTTATAACAATTCGAATATCAATAATATTGTACTAAAAAATATTTATACTAAAACAATTTTTATATCAAAATCTTTATCCTTTAAATACTTTTTGAATCGGATATTTGTATATATAAAAATTTTTACTTTTAATAGCAACAACATTTAGTTTGCCGTCAGACAATTATAGTCTTGAGGATTAAGGCCGCTTCTCTTTCCGGAATTTAAAGCGTTACACCTGGTTTTGGTTTTGCTCCACCGAGTTGTATTGCGCTTCACATTGAGACAGACAAACTTGTTGTCATCTTATTGGTGCTGCTCTACTTTCTCTCTTTTATGATGCCTTTGAGTTTTGCAAACGGCAATAAATTCAACGTTCGCTTAATTAACCAACCTCAAGTCTATCATGACTGCACGTTGTAGGTTTCCACTGCGTGTTCGCCTTTTTTGCCACCCTTAATGGGATTTGATGTCAAACTCCGAACAGATAAATAGGAGGCTGGTCAGCAGATGACTATAATCGAATCACACAAAGAATAATTTAAAAATAAACTCGTGCTCGCAACAAAGAATTCGAAACAGTTTTTTTTGTCAAATTCTCATTTGATATCGTAAATAATTTATGTCTCATTGCACGTGTGTGTGTGTTTGTCACTTTATAACTTAGACCAATTTTGACGTTTTAAGTCTTAAATTTTCAGTTTGTGTTTAACTTACAGCACGTGCATCCAAACCACATCACTTACACCAGCACAAACTGGTGCCAAAACGTGGCCACAGCTTGATAGAGTGAAATCAATGACTTAATTTGTATGGCCTGAGACTACAGCCGTATGTAAACGTGTCCCATTGTTCGCTTGTTGCGAAGCGAGTGCGAAGTGTGAGTTTTGATAGGGGCTAAAAACATACAAAACGAAGTTTGCAAATATACAAAACTTTTTCTTGCTCCTGTTGTGGAACAGTTAATGCATTGCTTTGTTATCAGGGGAGATACATGGCTGGTGGTTTCTTAGCTGCTGGAAAAAAAAAGAACAGGAAAACCTGAAATGGAAGTGCAAACTGGAAAAAATCCATACGAAGTTTCAACTGACAATGATTAATTGGTCGAAGGAAAGTGAAAGGTATGAAGTCAACATTCGTAAATGTATGCATCTAAGATTAGTGGGACTCCAGTAATACATTTTGTATTGAAATGCTGAAAAATTTGGATTGGTAGAGCGTCTCTTATTTATTGGACATTGAAAATTCCCGTACACACGACTTTAAGTCTCATATTGGGAATTTTACTAACTTTTAATCAAACTAAACAAGTGGAGTGCAAGGCTCCACTCTTTCCATAACTCTGGCACTTAGTTTGGCTCTTTCATATCATCGTAAACACTCAGCTTGATAAATGAAAAAAGTGTGTAGGAATTAGTCCTCATAAAGTTTAATCATATATTAAGGATCTGAGACAGATTCAATAACAAAATAGAAGTTATTAGTGCCTGACAAAAACAAAACTTAAGCTTTTCAAAAGAAAACAGCTTAACTTTTCCTTATTTAGATTCCGATTATTTATAAAACAATCATCAATTGCTCAGTTGCAAAACAATACGAGCACCTTGAGGTGTTTCCTATAAAGTATATTTGCCTAAATCAGCTCGGTTGACAGCAATCTTCCGACTGCCAGGTATTAAGCAATTATGCACGCATGCAAAAGTATCCTCCTCCCCGTTTAAAACTTTTTCAAACGATACCTTGACATTTCAATAAGATTGTTTCTCCTCCGCACCGAATTGCTGTTTGTACTTCAACAAATTTTACTTAAGCTTTTTTCATCATTCCTCTAAAATTTTCAAATCAATTTCTTGTTTCATGTTCATGTCAACGTTTCCATTTGTAGATGCGAACACTTTTGAATATCTGTTACTTTTTTATAATATGTTTCGGAAACAGAACAAAAAGCACGAAATTGAATATGTTGTCGCATGTTTTGCTTACATTGTGCAAATAATCAGCTGTCACACATCCCACTTTGCTTTCGTTTCACAAGGATAACTTTTTATGGCAAAATCCTTATCTTCAATACAACATTTATTCCGAGTTATTTCATCATTGTTCTGTTCATAAAATATTTCGTGTCGTGTTGAAATATATTAAATTTTAAAGAAAACTGAATTTTAAGATTAAAGTTTAAATTGAAATTGATTTGATCAATATAAAAAACATGTTTGATGGCTGTTTATCTACGAAAACAAAATATATTATTTGATTGTGGAACAATTCATATTTAATTGCATTTAAATTAATTTCCACTTTTCAGACCTCGGTTTGCCCAGAAGACCATTTTTGTCAACTAGTATTTTTACCGTCTTAAATTGGAAACATTTGCTAACATTTCTTTTAAATTTGATAACTTATAATTTTTTGGGTCATGTCTTTATCATCCTGGCGAGACACGTGGCTTAAATTTGCCTCAAGTATTTGCTTGATGCTATTCACGATTTAACATTAATAATATGGACTGTTAGTTTCACATTGGAATTGATTTTTTCCTGCGATTGATTTTAATTCCAAATTAAAAAATGGGCCGTGGATCGAAAATTAAAATTGAATTGAATGCTTGCAACAGATAAAAAAAATGCAATGGCCACAATATGTTTGATACTCCCTTTCGCTCTTTCTTACGCGTTCTCTGTACAAGAGCAGAATATGAAACTTTTTCCTGATATCAGATATTCTTAAAAACATACGCAGAAACATAATCCTGATGACAGTTGATGAAATTGCAAGAAAACTTTTGACTTTTTCAGATTTCACAGATTTTACTCTTATGTTTTGAGATAAAATTATGCCACGTGTCTAGTGTTAAACTGTTGTCGTTGGATAATCTATAATTGGAAAAATGGAAACATTCTCAAAATGATTCAGAACTTTAACGAAAAAGATTTTCATAAAATAAAATTTGTTTCCCATGACCGACAAGAAAATCGTGATCAAAGTGAAGGCCCTGAATTATTTGGCTGCAAAGTTGCTTCCCTTTCAAAAACCAGGCAATTTAATAGGATATTAACATTTATTATTGATTATATTTTCCGCAGTTTTTTCTTTATTTGATTGATTGATGCTGCTCCCAAGTGCACACGTTGTTTTTCGCATCACAAATTATAATATGTGTAATGACTGCAACTGCATTAATTCCAACAGCGAAGAGTTGTTCTGCTGTTAATTAAACATGATTTTCAGACAAGTTTACGAACAGGGAAATATCTCCACTAAAGAGCTCACATAAACAGGTAAAGCGCGCGTGTGTTTGTCAGTATTGCCAGTTCCTGCTCATTAACGTATTCACACAAATCACAATATTGCGATGCCGAAATGTTGTTTGCTGACTACTTCATGCTTAAGAAGGTAATTAAATATTCCTCATAGAGTTTTGTTATCGTACGATTTGATGAGATTCAAGTTTTAATTTGCAGTTGGTTAGTATGAGGTCAGCGAAAGGCACCTCTAAAACCAACCGAATATGTGCAGCCTTGCCTTAATGCGATTTAAGTTTGAATTGGGGAAATTAAGTTTCGGCAGACAGAAGGAAGATGCAAAATTATATATTTTAACTACGAGTCGAAACAATAATAATTTGAAAATTTTGATCATTCAAGAAGTTGTGCAGCTCTTGTGGCAAGAGGCAATTTGCTGCTTGTGATAAAAACAGTTAATTTGGTCAGTGGCTAAATAAGAAAAAGGTTTTTATACCAAATCACTTTACAAGGCAAAAATCAAGAGTTTTGGAAATACTGTGACGTTGATTTTCATGGCGGTGTCATAAAACTTGGGCTTGTGACATAAACCTAAATTTTGTTACCACCGAAAAACATTAAATGTTTCTTTTTCTTACTGTTTTAAGCTTCTCTGCATATGGAAATGATGCTAATACGTTAGTGGTCAACTTGTGACTCATGCGACAATAAGTTTTGTAATACAGGGGCCAGCGTGTTAGTTTCTAATATTCTATAATGTTGTGGTGAAAATGTTTGAGCTAAAAGTGGCTGCCCATTTTCTTTTTAATGCTCTTTTTATGTTCATCTGTTCATCGTTTCAGTGCAATTCGAATTCCAATTAATGAATTTGAAAGAAGTTGAGCACTTGGAACCTCTATTGCTTCCACAAAAAACTAGAGATTAAAAGTGCGGTGGTACGTGCACTATTCGGGGAAGCACAAAGAAACATACACAGGTACTTTCGGTGCTCCTTTGGGGATTTTTTTGCCTCAATATGCAGTTCTCTTGTTGGGAAAGAAAACTTGAATCGGCAGAAGACTTTACTTATGATTCTCTTTTACCTTAAAAACTGGTTTGTGCTGGTACCGACATGCCCCGTAATCGAATGTCAAGTGAATGAAGTCACGCTGAGAGACAAGTTCTTGGTTCTTTAAATTTGAATTTAGGAAAATTATCAATCACACTCACTTCCAATCTCACCACTTTAATTCAGGTGATGTGTTCAGGTCAAATAATAGTTTCTGACAGGTGTCATATCGGCATGTAAAAGATATATAATTAATCACTAAAGCATGACAACTTGAAAAGAAACAAGATTAAGAAATTGTTAAGGTCACAGTATTTATGGAGGATACCAAATGATTTTCACCGGCGAATAAGTTTTTAATTAATGATATTTTTGCATTTTCATTTCATATTATTTCAAATTGTTTTGTTTAATTCCTTTATTTTATATAAAATTTTGTTTTAATATAAATTGTATGAGAAATATATAATTTTTACGAACTGATTAAATTATACTATAATTATAAGACTCTAAGTTGTGTTGTGTAGGAATACCAATAAATAAATAAATAAATAAATAAATAAATAAATAAATAAATAAATAAATAAATAAATAAATAAATGAATGAAATAAACAAGTTGTTAGTGGAGGGAGACCCCTACCGAAATAAAGTAAAGAGTCTACAGAAAATTTAAAAGGAGTTGTATAATTTAGTTGGCTGGCAAATGTTGGAGTGGGCATGTCTTTTCCTGCTTATTATCAAAGGTCATTTCAAAAACATTCACCCTGACTGTGTAAAATATAGCACATGTGGCACTTAAAACACTAACATATTATATTGACTGTAAACATGCCAAATTCTGTTCGTTACCTGGCAATTAGGAAAACAATAACAGTTAAAATATTTACAATTATTGTTTTCATTGTTATTGCGTGGCAATAGTAGTCAACAATATTATTTAATTGTGTTGTTTTTTTCTGCAAGTTTATGGGCCAGTAAATTGTATTTGAATAGAAATTGTTTTTATTTTTATTTGGATATTTGACTGCGTGCGTGGGCAAATGTTTGTTGTAATATTTATAACGGAACTGGTAACAGCGGCACTGGGCTTGAAAGCACAATAAAAAGTGACTATATTTTGTGAACTCGCAAAGCTGATCTGGCAATTAAAACTTATTGCTAATAAAATAGTTAATGAAAATACTTCGCTTCTACCGTGTTCTTACACATACATATTTTAAATTGTTTTTACTTGATACTCGAATGCTGAAAATCGTTGCATTTAAAATCGCCCTAAAATCAAATAAATGAAATTAAAATTAATAATTTTGTTTACCATATTTATCCAAACAAAAAATTAAAGTTTGTTAAAATATGTAGACTTTCGTTTCATATATACGCAGTGATTTTAGGTCTGTTAACACCATCCTGGCCTTCTATGGGCTCCGCCGTTCGCACTTTCTGTGCAGCTTGAACTTTAATTTTATAGTACTTTGCGTGCTTTTAGCTAATAAATAAAAAAAAACAAAGTAAATGAAACAGTTACTGACTGTTTTTTGCAGAGAAATACACATACACACATGTACATATACATACGTATGTGTACGTGTGTGTATGTTCCAGCAAGAGAGGGCATTTAAATGAAGTAATTAAATATAAGTTTGAATTAGACAGTAAAACATGTTTGGCAATTTGTTCGCAACAAAAATTTTGTCTGGAGATATTTTTTTTTTATTTTTTTTAAAAGAAACACAGATAGAGAGGGAGAGGTAGAGAACTTTTTCACAGTTGAACTGAGCTGTCACTTTATTTTGTGTGCACCTGCAATTAACGCACAGAGTATTCTTGTGGCATAACTCTAAGCTTTATTTTTTCCCAAACAACTTTCAATAAAATAAAAATATTAATTTCCTAGTTACGATTTGTCTGTACTTCTGACATTAAGCAAGTTAGAGTCAGTTGTAGTCCTTTGCCCCGACATATGTTGATTTTTAAGACAACCATTCCAATGAAGTGCGTCATGTCGCATACCTCAATACCGGCAATAAAAAAATTGCCCAAAGTGTTTTTTTTTTGCAAATTGCAAGTGTGAGAATCGAGCTTAAATATAGTTTATCGATTTTTAAGCAAATTATTTTCACTATCTCGCTCTCTCTCTCTCTCTCTCTCTCTGGCTCTATGTGTCTCTAAAAACAAACAACTTTATATGGAACAAATATTACAAAGAAAACAAATTTGTAGGAATTTTAGCCTGAATTGTTTATATGTTTTAAATATTTAAAAATTACTCATAAAAAGGTTATTTCGAGGGATGAATGTGTAAAGTGTTTCACCGGTAGTCCTGAGGTTGTAAGTCCGATTCCAAGGAATTCGGTATTTTGGGAACTTTAGAAGCTCTGTTGTAAAATAAATGATATGCGTCCCAATGTAAGACAATGCTGGTTCATATAGCTTGATAGTGGTTATCTCTACACATAAAACGAATTATCTTATTGAACAGAAATGAAGAAATAAAAGAAAATACCTCTCGAAAAGGTAAAATGGCCGGAAAGTAGTAAATTTCAGAGTTATTCTTTATCCATTTTATTCCTTTGACTGACGGCCACCCTTTTGATTTTGATTTTGATTTTGCTTTTGTTTTTCCAGCAAAAACTTATCTTTATTTTATTACTGCAGGCTGCGTCTTTAATTTCTGTTAATCTGTTCTGTTGCACCAGATTCCTTCAAAAACAAACAAAAACCCCCAAAGGATCGTTGTTCACCCTTTTTCTCTTATTTTTTTAATGAGAATCATAAGAAAATTGAAATCCTGTCGAACTAAACTGAAGGGGCATTAGTGATGAAAAAAATTTAATGGGTTATCTATGAAAAAGTTTAATGAGCTTGACGAGAGATAAATGGCTGTGGGGTCTTGTGGACAGCAGCTCGTCTTAATAAGGGATTCTTTGTGGTGTGGACACAAAATATGTGTCACGGAAATTTTTGCTATGTTTTGCTTTTTTTTTACCTAAAATATAATTGCCTCAATATAAATTTCTAAGAAAATATTTTTTGGTACACAAATTATTCGCAAACGAGACATTTTAATCTTATTTGTAAAGCAGCGTGGTTTTGCAAAAAATGCTCAGGAAATTTTGTTAATTTCACTAGACAAGTGATTGATTTTGTTAAAAATCCCTAGTAAATCGCCATGAAATTGAACTGAGGCAAAATACTGATTTGATGCAACTTTATGTTAAAATCGCTGATCTTTTTTTTTTTTTTGGTAATTTCTCTGTAAACGGTATCATTTTAAGTATTTGTTAGTCTAATTTAAATTTCGAACAACAAACTTGAGACGATAACTGTTTACATAAAGCATTTGTTTGCACAATTCCTTATTTGTCTATTGAAATAAGGACGGAAAAATAAATAATTATTGTTTGTTTATATTCCAAAACTTACTCCTCCATTTCTTTGGCCTTATTTGAGGTATATTGCACCTTAATTAAACCAACATGAATTCGTAAAACAAACAAAAGTTCTTATATCCCGCGGTTTCTAAACACTAAATCCATTTCTTAAGAAAACAAGAAATTGGTTTTTCTTGTAAGTCAAACTTCGCTCTGTTGGGGGTATTCCAGAGCGAAAACGAAAATGGCTCAAAAATGATGGGAGATAAAGTCTTTGTGACAACTAATTGACTGCATTAATTGAGTTGAACTTAGATTTGAAGGGCAAGTTGTAAATTTTTTGTTAGATTTGTCACTTTGGTCCCAGTAGTCACACAATTTTATGCCGATAGTCACGTAAAAGTATTAAATACCTTTAAGATAATCCTTTAAAATCTTGTTTTTGGCTTTAAATCATAAAACATTTATTTACAAACCGGTTTTGAACCTTTTTATTCAATATGGTACCAATACCCATTAAGTAGCAACATTTTTTTTTATTATAATCGCCTTCTTCTAAGCGCTTAATATTATTAGTTTGTTTGAAATCGTTTGGTTGGGAGCAGTTTTTAAACAGAATTTTACTGTTGTGTCATCTGGTCACAGAAGCAATAACATTTTGTACCAATGAAAAATAGAAAAAGCTTTTCAACTTATTCATGAGTTTTTGCTTCGGAAAAATTCAAAATTAATATTTACAATTCTAATTAATTTTTATTTTTTATTGCTAATTATGTAAGTGGTGAGCACGGAAAGCCCCTGCTGCGTCTCAGCTGGTGGCTTTCTGATAAATTACATTGGCTGAAAGTTACTCAGATATTGTTTCGTTTCTTCTTGAAATAGTAGTTAATTAAAAATTACATCCTGTTTATACGAGTCGACAAATTCACAACACAAATTCCATTCACACACTCCTATACCGCTCACAGGCAATCAATTAAAAAAGTGCTGCCGCAAACACACACTCACATACTTGCAGCTCATTCCTGACAAAAGCACAAGCATTTGTTCGTCTGTAAGAGTTTTGTACTGGTGTCGCAGGATTCATTAATTGCGGTCAAGCAGCTGCAAAAGGCGGCTTAGCTTTAAACCAACATTAAATTTTATTTAACCATTTTGTGTGTTTTCGCCAGGCGGGGAGGACTGAACCCACGGACACTTAGAGTAGCGGTTCTCACGCTTCGCATTAAACTACTTTTGTACAGCTGGTAGATTTAGTAAATCTGGTTAAATTTAAAACTGGAAGACAACAAAATAATACATTTTTAACAGATTTGGCGCTAAAGAAAAATTCGGTCACAGTTACAAGCTTAAAATAGCGCAATATTATATTTAAAAGTATTTTGAATATAATACAAGGAGTGAAAACCGCCAGCACAACATTCGTTTTTCATACACTTTGTTCGAAAGAGTATTTTTTGTTGTTGCTTTCCATTTTATGCATTTTTATCTTCAAGTCGTTTGTGCTTTTGGTGGGAATCAATTGCCCACGAAGCAAATGTCATATATCATCTAACCACACATTAGGATGGCATTTCACATTTCTCAACTGCCAGCAACCGCTGACAAGTGAAGGGTTCGAAATAACTCAAGGTGACAGAAAGAGGCAAACGTGTGTATGTGTGTGTGTCAGAAGGATTAGAAATTTAAATTAAACAAATTAATTTGCAAAGGAAATATATTGTACATACAAGTAGATGCATCTTTAGCCACAGCATAAAGTCTTACGAATATTGGAAGAAACAAGTCTCTGAGCGCTTATTTTTATCTAGTGAAAATTGGCTCGCAACTCCATATCCTTGTCGCTAGTGGCAGTTGAGTGTTTCATAAACTGCTTGGGCCAGCTGTGTCCTCTCCACCTATTTCCCCATGCGTTTCGTAGGAGTGGAGTGTTCTGTTAAAACCTTAGGCTAAAATCAGATACTGACTTTAAGTTTAACTGACTGAACTTAAGCTCCACAAACGTAAGCAGCACGTTATGACCGCCAGAGATATACATACATATGTGATAATACTTTTGCCTAATAACATTTACATATATTAATAGCTGGAAGAGCACTGCAACTGTTGTAATTTATTCATTTGCTATTGAATTCACATTTTTGCATGTTGTATCTCTTGTCTACCAGATCTAATATTCTTGCAGTAAATTTTCGTCCATAACTGCAAAATGACACACGAGATTTGAATCTTCAAATAATTTATACATTTTAACGATTATGATAATACAAATGAATTGTGGTGGAATTAACTTTAGATTTTCAAATGAGTCTAAACAAACCGACCAGCACAAAGAAAGATAAAGGCACATATTGTTACATACATGAAGACGAGGCTGACAACATATTTGAGAGCAAGTGATAAGGTTCGATTAAAACTTTATTAACTTGTTTAAAATAGTGTCTCGAGATAAATTTTAGCTGATAGCACGACAAGATATTTTACTTAATTATCGGTAGTTCCATGTGAAGTCAAGCTGATTGTGATATTTTATTTTAATATTAACAACTGTGTCATGGCATCGAATGATAAGCAGAAGTTTTCTAGGGTGCAGGTTGTTCTTTATTTTTGATTAAGAATTTTATTTGCTATAATTTTTAGTTTTCTTTTTTCCACCTGACCTGGGAAATTGTTGTTGTTTACAAACAATATAACAATATAGAGACAAAATGTATTTCAATGCAAAATATATAAATAAGTGGCTTCAAATGATGTCTGAAAGTGACTGATTTCAATTTCAAAAGGAAAATCATATATAACAACAACCTACAATTTGATGCCTTCAAATACATGGATTTGTAAATCAGAATAGATATAATAATTTCTTTCAATCTTAGACAAAATGATGTAGAATGTATTCGCATTCAAGTTGAAGAGTTATTAGTTTTTAATTTGCATAGAAATTCCTTTTGAATCTAATTCAATGTTTTTAGCTGTGGAGTAAATTTTTAACTGCAGCAATCAGTTTTTTTTTTAATTTAAGAACATTTTCTGTACGTGGATTTTTAGCACAACACCTTGAAAAAATACAAGTGCCCAAAAATCCGTAACTTTTAAAGTATCTAATCGCTTTTGTGCTACAAATATTTAATCTAATTTAATCGATTGTGTGTGTTGGCCTTGTCTGTGTTTGGGCTCTGCATGCGTGTTTTTGTCTTATCTTAATGGTTTCGCTGGCCTTTGCTATCAGCATTGACTTGCAGTAGCCTGGGCTGCAAAATTTGCATCTACTTTTCACTATTTCAAAGGCTATTTTTAACTTTCTCCTTGTGCACATTTTTGACCAAATGTCTACATAATACATTACAAAAAGAAAGAAAAGAACAACCTCTGACAGACACAGTCCCACTCAGACTGTTTTCGAAACAAGCAAACCAGCAAATAAGAGCAGTTGGAGGCTCCTCTGTGTGTGTTACTTGTCACACGCAATGTTTTTGCACTGACGACATCGCAGCCATACAGGTGTTATTTATATGTGACTGGGTCCTTTAGAGCCCCTTGTTAGTGTCAGTGTTTGTTTTCCACCTCGTTTCAACTTCTTGTTCAAATACAGCTGCTGTTAAAACGACAGTTACTTTTACAGCTGAAGAATAGCATTTTGATGCGTCCCAGGATTAGTGTTACACCGATTTCGGGGTAAGAGTTTTAAACAATTAAAAAGCCATGGAGGGAATGTTGGTAAAAGTTTGAAAATATTTTCTGTTGCTTAATTTGCAAAAGACGGAAAATTAGTGTCTTATTGACTTAACAGCTGTTTTTATTTGGTAAGAATTTATTTAAATCCAAGAGGTTAATAAAAGACACTGCACAACAAAAGTAAAATGTTCTCAAAAATAACATGATTTCCCTTTAAATAAGACAAAAAGGCACAAACATGATTGTTTCTTGAACAGATCCCAGAGCACTTGAAACCTGAACGAAGTGTTCAAACCAAACAAACAAAAATACAAGGATCAGCAGCAAGTTAAACTTTCGAAGTGGGTATAATGATTCTCCATAAAGTCACCATTTGATGTGGATTTATTGGACTAGTCGCTTCATTGGTTTAGTTTTTGTTTCAGAGCTTCATTCTTAGGCTACTCCTGTTACTGGTGAGGTCTATACGACCATAATAACCAACTTATTTTGGCCGGAGTTGCATGATATGGGTGTCAACAACATGCTCTTAGAGTTGAGGGAACTGCGTGCTGTACAGCTTTTGTCACTTGGGTCATTCTGAGTGAGTGATTTGAGAACAAGGTCGGCTCATGTGAAGATGATGTGAGATGGGTATAGACTTCGTCTTAGGCCAAAGTTATAGAAAATTTTAAATTTAACATCTCAGATGCGCGCTATTCGTCGGAGTCACGACAGCTGTTTTGACGTTGTTATACTCCACAAAGCAGCCTTCAGACTTAAGCTTTCAAATTCTACTCCTTTCTTTTACAAATCTGTTCTCATTTAAGTGGCCTCGAAATCACTTTCTTATTTTTCCTGAATAACTTGTTTTTAAAAGTAGATGAATGTACAAATAAATTGTTGTTGTTGTATTCTGTAAAATAAACATTTTTGAAACTGAGCCGTTTGCAAGGAAAAAAAGAGTTTTCAAATGTTTAAAATGTAAAATACAAGTCCAGCGTTAATAATTTTCAGCTGAAATTGAATTTGAGTGAAAGTGACCCAAATTAGCACAATTGTTTGTGACGCAATATTTTATATAAAGATGAGACTGGTTTTGCAATTTAAGTGATTTTACCAAACGTTAAAAAAGCATAGTATTTTTTACGCGCTCACATATAAATCGAAACAATTAAATGATTTTGTTGTTGGTTTTTTTGTGTTAACATTTTCACTTTTTTTATTTCATTTGATCTGGGCCAACCCAGCAGCTGGTCTCTGACAGTATCATTCGTGACATATTCTGTTACAAATTCTCGATGCTTTTGCTTGTTTTCCTTTTTTTTGCACTCTCATTTTATAGGATGTATCTTTTTTTTTATTGAAATATATGTATTTCAATTGCGATTGTTTTTGTATAATATCTATTTTTAGTTTTTTTCGTTACATGCGGCAGCCAATTTATATTCTGCGCTTCACTTGGCTTTTCAGCAGTAAATGTAATATCAACTCTAGATTGTGTTATTTTCGAAACGAAGTTGTTGCTGTTTGTGTTTTATACAGAAGCATTTGTATAATTTGAACAAATTCTCCGACCACAAAGCAAACGGCCACTGATCCAAACAAATGACCAGCTTAAGTGTTGAGAGTCTGCAACAACCACTTCCCGCACTCCGTGCAAAGCAAAGATTATGCTTTTGATTAAAGAAGGGCGGGAAATTCGATTTGAACGAAATAGAAAAATACAGAAAGAAATTTTATGGTTTCTGTTGGCAATTGCCTAAAAGTTGAAAATGTTTCAATTGTTCTGTCAAACACATATAATTATTTTAATGACAAAATGTCAAATTTTCAGTTTATATTTTAGCGGATTCGAAGTTGGAGATGACAAAAAAAGTTCTCTTCGGTGAGTCTGTCTCTATATTTTACACACACACACAAGCAAACATTGAATGTAAGAAAACGCGTAGAGGAGAGTTTTGAAAAGCCTATCGAAGCACCAGGTAAGATAATATTTCTTCCATAAATATATACCAGGTCTCTAGGTCGGACACTCTAATATTTTTTGTAACTGACGTTCATTTCAATTAAAATATCTTGAGGGGTAAAACATTTATTGCGATTTTGGATTCTTATAATTTGTTTAGGATCAACGTTACGTTTTGAACGTGCCGACCTCCAGTACAATTTGTGGTATGGCGACGATTTTATGTCATTGTTGTCTGCTTCAGTTACGGCACTGGTGAACCAGTGAACTGGGATTTGAATGAAGGTTTCTTACATAAAAAATTGTATATATTAATACAGGGTGGGCCAACTTGGACTGACTGATTTGAAATGCTTATAATTTTTGTATGTTTCATTTCTCATTTTTTTTTTTGCAAATAATACAGAATTTTATAAAATTTTATAATGTGGAAGAATGTGTAAAAATGGTTGAATTTTATTATGTTTCCGGACGATCAATTGTTACAGCGTAAAAAAAATACCGTCAGCATTTAAATGCTGCAGAGGCTCCCAGTGTAAACATGATAAGAAGCTTAATAAGAATTTGGGTTCAGTGGGTAATGAAAAACGAAGAAATGTTGTTCTTTAGCTTAAAAAAAATTATAATTTATACTTTAATTTGCAAAAAAAAAATTATATAAAAAAATTTTAAAATACAAAAATTATAAGCATTTCAAATCAGTCAGTCCAAGTTGGCCCACCCTGTATTATTTAAACCTTAGTTTCATATGAGAAGATTTGAATACACTAGTTTTAATTACTTATATTCTTTTTCAGTGTTTAAAACAATATAATACATTTTTTCCTCAGCTTAAATTAAAACCGAAAAAAAGAAAGCGAACTAAAAGAAAACGAGAAAAACTGGCGGTTTTATTATAGTATTTTACACTTGTCTACACTTAATTCTTAATAATACTGCATTTTAGTTCTTCTGTTTTCGATACGTAACACGTTCTTGTAGAAAAGCAAGAAGGAACCACCAGCTTCTGTTGAGGTCTTGCACTAATAATGTGCAACTAGCCCGGTGGCTTGCAAGTTGCTACAGCCACACAGACATACATTTGCACAAATTTGCTTTCTGATCCACAAAATGCACTGAACCACCAGCATCAAGATCTGATTAAGAGAAAACGTACACTAAATATTTCTTTAAATTTTTTGCATCAAAGCCAGTCCCATAATGGCTTCCAGCAGCATTAAGTGAGTGGCTTAAAGCGTTGGATTGGCTCGAAAGAGTGCGTAAACAAATGACATTTGAGTGGAATGAAAACAATAGTGTGACTACAATTTGCCAGGTTGTGACGACACCACCAAAAACAAGTCCTGAGTCAAAATTTGAATTTGAGCGGTAAAATTGAATATTCATGTTAAATTCTTTAGACAAGAAAATTATAGGAACTCGTATCTCAGCCGCAGAAATTCTCAATCAGGTTAATTTCATTTCGTATATAGTTTTGTGGGTCTATAGCGTTGAGGGCTCTTAATCATGAGCAATAAATGAAAGGGAAATCTGCTAATAAAGACCAACCAAGGTTTCCTTATATTGAACTCTACTGGCGCGTTATTTTTGTATTGTCGGGCTAAAATTCTTGGCAACTTTATTTTACTTCCTTATTTCTCTCTCATGATGTGGCAATGTTGCATGTATAGAAAAAACATAAAAAAACATTAGAGAAACTTTATCGCCAACCAACCAAAACAGATTGTCAGACAAAAACTCTAAAAGACACCAAACAGGAAATATAATTAAAAAAAACAAAACATTTTCGTTGGCGTGTCAAACAATAACTAGAAATGCAACCACTTTTAAAAATACCCTCAACGTGCAGCTGTAACAACCATCACTTGAATTAAAGCGCATTTTTAAAGCTATTAATAAATTATTTACTCCACAAACCGACTTTTTGGCTGCCACAAAAATACACTGGAAAACTGGACAACAAAATTCATTGGACTCACAAGTATTTTTGAAAACTTACATGAGCTGGTGAGAGATAAAATTAGTGTTAGAGAAAATTATTAAAACCAAAAAATCTATTCGAAAAAGACAAAAACTGCAATGTTTTTTTGAAGGCAGGGACAGGGTCTTTAAAAAATTAAAACTAGCAAAAACACTGTTCCACGACGGCGAACCTCAGCGCTCGCTCTGCAACTATTCGCAGGCTTTTTGTGAACATTCGTTCGCCAAGTTTGCCATTCGATTGGACTAACTAACGCCTACATGTAGCGATTAGAACAAATTAACTCGTTCAAACTGTTTATGTTCGACTTGGTGGGACAGGCTATAACTTTTGTAAGGAAATTTCTCTAAAACATTATATTAAACAAGTTGTGCTTCTTTAGTAGAACTAAATTTGGATTTTTTCATGTGTTTTCATCTTCTTATTTTTTATTTATACTTCTATAGTCTAGTATTTTTGAGAACTTTCCCGATGCGTTATTGACAACATTATTGCCATAACCAACCACATTTATATAGTAACCAATCATAATATTGTCATAAAATTAAGTATTCTTGTTGCAGAGAAATAGCCAATCATAATATTTTGGTAAAAAATAATACAATTGCCCGCAGCCATGTCGTTGTCATGACCAACCATGTTGTTTGTTATGATAACCAAAAATTAATCGATTGGAACAAACTGTGATTGTTGCGATCAACCATTTCATCAAGTTATTTTAACGATGAAACTAGTGAATCGTTTTCACAACCAACCGTATATTTTTGTGGGGCTGAATGAGGAAATTGTTTGAGAAAGCAGGAAATCCGAGTCCTTTATGCTATTAATCGTGCCAATGATATTCGTGACCAAGACTTGCAGTCTGTGACACTGAATTCAAAAAGAGGAAGACTTACCTGAGAAATTTTTGATGTAAATTCCAGTAAAGAACTACTTGTTGAGTCCTTTAAAATGTAAGTAAGTGGTGAAAACGCTGCTGTTTTCAACTAGTAAATTCAATTCAATTTCCTTTTTGTTGCGTTCGGTACTAAAGATTATTTCTTATTTAAAGTAAATATGAAGGAGCTGATTCTGCCCGCCAAACAACTTGTTTAACAGAAAATAAAACCAAAATTTATGATATTGTGTTTCGTTGTGTTTGTTGCAAGATACAGAAAAGGTCAAAGCCGGCAATAACGGGGCCATTAATAACAGCCACATACTCAATCCCTGTGGCTTCCACGCTCACACACAAAATCATCGTAAGTGTCGGTCAAAGGTTACACTTTTGGAAATGTTTGTCAGTTGCCGCAGCTTGTTCGAGATTTCATGTAGTGACTGATGTTCTGGATGTCTGCATCATCATTAAAGAGGCTGTTATGGGTTGTAATGCTTAGGAATTATTAAGGCAATAAAATTTTTTGTTTTTATGTTTTATTTGAGAAAAAGTCATTTAACATTAAGAACATTTTTTTAAAAGTTTTTCTTTCATATTGGAACTCTATATTGGTATTGACTTCAAGGCTAAATTAAAGGTATGAAAGTGCAATTAAAAATTACACAAAATTGCTGAAACCAGTGCATTGACATGGGCATCAGGGTTGTGATAAAAAAGGCTCAAGCCAGTCATGAAAAGGTTGAAATGTTTTCTGGCAAATCAATGAAACTTGTTTTTATTTGCAAGAACCGTGCAAGAAATTATTTGTGAAATATAACATTTCTCAAACGTCGAAGCGACCCTTATGGTGGCGCACTCTCTACTGAGGCAGTTACTTTGCCGCATAGATCCACACGAATTTGAGTAGTGGCCTTGATTACCTCGTCTTTAAGGGCAAATTGTACAGTCCTTCTCTACGGGACATTATAATACCTTCAAATCAAATCGTTTAAAAAAAATATACAATTGTAGTCCTCTTTATGTATCTTTATCTACTTCACACTCAGCGCATATACTGGCTTGGCCCTGATAGCATTAAGACTGATCCAACATAATTCGCTGTCTTTTCGAATCACAAAATATTTCACTCACGCATTGTTCGACATGTGTCCAGAAATTTATTTTTGAACTGAGGTTGTCCCTTCTCGGGATCTACACATTAATGAATTAAAAAAAATTCGTGGTAAATGTATCGATAATAATAATCATTCATTCCTTGATGAGGCATTTATTCGCCTCCATCTTTTTAATTGGAGCGATGAAACCGCTCATTAAAATTTCCCTTGTCGTAAAACCAACATTTGCTATTCGGCTGTTGTTAATAACAGCAATAAATAATCCGTTAGTGTCTTAAATAAATAAACAACAGATAATTCATTTTGGCTTAAAGTTTCCAATTAAAATTTAATTTCATAATGAATTCATTAGTTGGAAAACAAAACCGATTGATTGCTGGTATTTTGAAACGCTGGGCGTATGATTTATAATAATTTTTAGTGTTTTATAGCTGGCAAAAGATGTCATTGGCACAGCTGGCGCAGCAATAGGACATTTCGCCCTCCCTATTAGCAATATTCCCTTGGCAGTTCCTTGATTTTATCACGAATAACACTAGAGACAGTCTTATGAATGCGGATGGTGTCAAAATGAGTATAAATTTTATAAATATAATTTTATATATATAAATAAATGACAGAACGGATGCATTTAGCAACTTTTAATGCCTATTACCAGATCATACTTTGGGAGAAATGAAATATATTAATACAAAAAAAGGAAACATTATAGAACTTGGATAAGATGAAATAGATAAGAATAACAGAGATTATCGACCTCTCTTCTGGGAATTAAGTTTGAAATTAGATCGTGTGTCAGCGTTCTACCAAAGAGTTTGCAAAACCTGCCAACTGCTGTTTTCACCAGACACAAATTCTGAATTATAATTTTGTAATTTTGAGTCCATATATCAGTATTTGTTGTCAAAAGGATTAATTGAATTTATACCAAAACTATTCCTTTAATTTGAGACTCCTCGAGTGGCGTCATTGCACATAACATTTAAACTGAACCCACTTCATGGTTCAATTCATTTATATTCTGTCTTAAGCCACTTGGACAGGAAATTTGATATCCAATGAACCGCAAATTTTCTTGCTCAAGTCAGATACGCGATTGGTAATCTACTGAAAAAACACTCATTAATTTTGCTTTTTAATATCACTGAATTTTCTTCAAAGTTGCTTCTTAACTTATCACTCTGTCATAAGGTTTTCTAAGGCTTCTAATTGAATACCTACAATTTTGGGCAAAAACATATCGCACCCGCAGTCGCTAAAATCTGTAAGAAACTTCTCACCAATCTGTTCAATAGAATGGTACCATTCTACCGATAGAGTTACTGATGAATCTGCTCCTCCGTGAAGGCAATTCAAAGAGTTGTTTGGCTTCAGGTGTTATTTCCATAATACCTGGCGTTAACCTAAAAAGTCTTATTGCAAAGCCCTCAAATTAGCTGAGTGCCACCACATCCCCCTTCACGTCTATAAACAATTGAAGTATTCCAAATAAGGCCATCTAAATATTATAATTATAACGTTGAGACAATAAAACTTAATTCTTATCGTATCGCCAGTGCATTCAAACAGCCTTTCTAAGTCATAAGTATATAAGTTATAAATTTAATTAAATTCTTGAGGTAAATCTTCTCAAACAACTACTTTTGTTTCAAGTTAACCTGAAAAACTTAATTAGAGTTTATGAAAATAGTTTCGTAAATGTTTGTTTAAATACTTTTCAAGTGCGTTCTGCAAACAAATAACATATTAAGACATTCGGATATTTAGTTTTTGCACTTTGCCTGACATTGTTGGGAGTGATTTGCAGAGAAACTCATTCAATGAACGAATGGAATAAGAAATATGTTAAAATGTGCATAATAAATAATAAATTAAGAGATGGTTACTTTTCTGTGTGTTTTCCAGCTGCCCGTATGCCGGCTTTTCGTTGATGCTCCTCCGCACACTTCAGAGCCGCTCCCAATATTCTACTTAGTATTTAATTGTTCGTGAAAGTCTGAACAGAACCGCGCAACAAAATATTTGGAAATTGTGTGCAAATATGTTTTGCTGTCCTCACTGTCAAGGATTATATTTTTTCGTTGTCCTACATAAAACTAAACACAAAATGTGTGCGTGATGCCACCAAAATGATTGATGTTGCAGCAACGCAGCAACCAAAACTACCAATTCATCTCTGGCATATAAAACAGGCTGAATTCTAGGAATCATTTGGACTATCTTTGGCATGGATTACTTTGAACAAGTTTAGAATAAAAATGAAATGAATTCCAATTCCCAAGTCTATTTACAATTCCCAAGTCTATAGGAGACCGTGATCTCCTCAAGTCCAATGTAGCAAGAGCTGCGGAACGCATATCGCTGTCGTCCAATTCAAGTCCAAAGATAATAGTACTCTTCGCCTCATCGCGGAGAGAGTGTCGACAACGAAATAGTAACTTCCTCCAATGCTTCATATTATAGTATCTGCAAGTCCGGCAATTGTACTCGTTCAGCCGTTAAAACGTCTCATTATTGGCAAACTGGAGTCTATTTCTGGCCCACACAGCGAACACAAGTCTTTATTTATGGTCGCTTATCTTCTGTTACTGGGTCACTTGACCCAAAATGCATTTCCTGTGATATTCCTTAACACTCGGAAGGATGGCAGATTTGTTTTGGTTGTCGAGTCATTATAAAGGAAACCCGTGGTTGCATGTTTTTCAACCACAGTCAACAGTTCTCTTGTTAGGACGACTGTATCGATGGAAAAGCAACACGGGCCCAACAGGATACTTATTCTAATAAATAGTTTTGCAAATTTATTTTATTAAATAATAGTTTCTTAAATAAACAAACAATTATCGGAATTCGGTAGTCTTTATTAGTGCACCCTGTACATTACAAATTTCTTACTCCTCTCTTGCAAAATTTATACGCTCCTGTACTTTTGGAAATTAATTTCCACACATAATCGAGTACAAACTACTATCATTATTTTCTTTCTCCCTCTAATTTATATGAATGTTATTCTTCTACTATTTTACGTTTGCAGCCGTCTTGAGAAGTGCTTCAGTTTTCAATTCTATCTGCTTCTTTCTTTGTGTTTGACACACGACTACATACATACGTACGTACATCTTACAAATGCCTCAGGCTGGCTGAACTGTCATACACGAATTAATAATTTTAAACGAATAGCACTAATTTAAATTGTCGGTGATCTGAGCCGTAAGGAGTGGCTGTGTAGGTGATGATTTCGATAGAATTATATTTGAACAATTTTCTTTTTGTTTGTCAATAAAATTTTAATTGAAACATGTTTTACTGCAGACGAACGTGACTGCCTCCCCAATCACAGACTATAAATCACAGCGGCGTGGCGAGGGAGGCCGACAGCAATTAATTCTTTACCGGTTCAAAGGTTAAATACTTAATGTTCACGTTTTCATTTTATTGCCTTCACAAGTAAGTAAGAGTACCGTTACACTAATTGAAGTGTGTATTTGTTTCGAACATGAGCCGGAGATGTTGATGTTGTTCTCTTCAGTTGATTTAACGTTTTGATGTTTTGTAGTAATAATTATTATTTCATGTCTGGCATTTTTAAATCCATAAATACACATGTAAAGGGTATTTTTTATGGAGGAATCATCAGAGCAATTAAATCGATTAACTGTGGGTCTTCCTCCACAGCAACAATGACTTCTTCTGCACGGACTGTACGACGTCTCTGTGGTTGCATGTTATCATTTACAGTAAACGTGGGTCATGGACGTTTATATAGACGTGATGCCAACTTGAAGTTTTGTACCTACATATATATTTTTATAGATATGCAAGAATTACAACTGAACTAAAATCATACGTGCAAAAGTTTTCAGCAAAAAGGAACCATTTCGAATTATCTTGGTCCTAATTTGCAATATTTTTTACGCACGAGGCCTATTCGTTGTTGTCGTTTTTTTTTTTTAAAAAACCTCTACCTTAAAGAATATTGCAATTGTAATGAGAACCATTTCAACTACATCTCATTCACAGAACTGCGCTTTCCAATTACTTAAGCATGTTTGAACTTAGCGTTGGAGAAAAACAGTGCAAGCACATGAACACTGCTCGAGGGAAGTTGTGTGACCTGCGAAGCTATTTGCCTAGTTTTTCTTTTCTTTTTAAATATTAAAAAATAAATGAACTAATAACTTTAAGTTGAAAATGCACCACAAAAATAATCGTTTTCATTAAAAGCTTTTATTAATTTCATTAAAAGCCTTTTTCCATTGATAAATATTCAAAAATAGGTACCAAAAACATTTCATTAATGGAGGTGTTGGAATTTTTGTCTAGCGCTATTTATTTACCAAAAATTATCATCTTCTTTTCTTCTAAATCCGTTGACCTTTTGCTTTATATAAAATTTACGGATTATTTTTAATCATGTTTTTTGAGAGCCGAAAGTAACGCGAGAGACGGTTGGACTTCAGATATAAGAAACTTTACGCAGCCCATGTTTTTGCATTAAAGTTTTCTTTTAAGAAAAGTTTTTAAAGGAATACTTTTCCATATTAAATTTATTTCATGCTACAAATATATATATAAGTATAGGATTTCTATATGGAGAAACGTTGGGAAAAAGAGACATAATTTTTCTCGCAGTGCATTTGCTTGTTCAAATAATATTTAAAAATTCAGTGCAAAATGCCTTCTTATAAATAATTTTGACAACAAAGTGGGTTGTGAGTTGATGGGGATTTCGTGTTGCGCTATTTGCACGGCAGTCCGTTAACTAACACCCGAGCAGCGCACTGTGCGTTCGGAAAGCTTCTAATTACTGTGATGTTCTATATTTTGGAAACAAACATCAACAGGCTTGTGAAAGCACGTCAACAACTTGACACTTATTATTCACACTAAATATTGTTTAAAAAGCCAATTAATTGGGCAACGCCACAGCAAATAAAGCGCTTAATTGAATTCTACAAAAACTGTTTTGCCACGACTAAAAAGTTCATTCTAAGCCCTTGGGAATAACTGGCAAAATATTAATATTTATTTTACTTCAATTAATTTGAGTAGCGTCCACGCTGGCGAAGACATTAAATGTGTAAAATTATTAATTTGCACACATGTTGTTTTGTCTATTTGAAGGTGGCCTAATAATTATAAATTACTACGAGTTTTGTTTAGGTTAAAAAAAAAAAGAATTGTCATTCCTACTTTGACAGATAATTATTTTCAGCAAGTTTTTGTCTTGTTTTAATTTCATATGATTTTCTTTACCCAACTTCTCATAAAAACTTTTAAACTCTTTTTTTTATCCCATTTTATGTTGCTGGCAATTTTTATTTACAAATTTATCTCAAAATTTAACAATGCAGAAAAAACATTTGTTTTTAAATTTAAGCTGCTCGGGAACAACAAGGCGATTAATTATAAGTGCTCCATGTACAACATTTGTGCGTCACTTGTAATTCCATGTTAAAATATCAAGTGCAGGCAAAGTCGCACTCGCGTGTCTGCTTGTATGTGACAAACTTCACACACTGACTGACATATGTTTTGTGTAAATAATTAATAAGAAAAAAAAACATGTGTGCTGTATAAATGTTTTTAATGTCAGAATGCGTAAACATCAATGAGCCAGAGACGGGAAGTGGCAATCAAAAAGTGAAATATATTTATGAACAAAATGGTTTGTTTTCTAGTGAAAATTGAACGAAAAGAAGACATTCCCATCAAAATATGATTTAAAAATTTCAAGGTAATCGGCATGATTTGAGTCCTTAAGAACAAACAACAATATATTGAGCTGGATATAGTTACACACAAAAAAAATATCGCGTTCACAATGTTTCTTTTTAAAAACAAACTGGTTTAAAAATCTACTTTTTCCTTCCGAAAGGCAGGATTGATTACATTTAAAATTGACTGTCACCACTCTTTGTAATATAAAGAGACGCCGCTAGAGGAACAATTCAGTGTTAATGTGTGTCATTAATCCTGTTTTATGAGCTGATATTAACGTCAAGAATCCCTTTCTTTAGCTTAAAGGTGCTCTTTACAATATTATCACAAATCAGCTCCAGGCATTTGATACTTGACCACGTCGAAGCTGATCGCTTTTTGGAGTCGTTGTTATGGTGTGTGTTTGCCGATCAGCCTTGAGCAAATAATCCAAAAAAGATTCATATTTTTACAAAAAACCAGCGTGTAAACACGATACTGAGTTAAATTTTTACAAAATTTTGTGTTGAACTCCATTAGGGCACCACTTTTTAGGCATCAAGGCAAAAGTGAAAGCAAAAACTACCGAACTCTTTGCGAACAGCAAAAGCGGTTTCAAGAAGTCGGCGTTTTAATCTTCCTCCTTCTAATTTCATTTAAAAAGTTTTGTTAGTCCCTTTCAGGTTCCTTGAAATTGCGAAACAAATTATGATCGCATTTAAATATGTTTATTTTTTGTCATTAAATCAATTTGAACATCCCTGAATAAAATGTGTGGCAGAGTTAATGCTGCGTGGCGGACCTGCATACGGCTGCTTAAAAGGGAGGTGGTTGTCGGTACTAGGCAAGTGTTTTTTTTATTATACATTTATTTTTTATATTTTTTAAGAGTGATATTTCATACTTGCAGTGTTTATTTAAAAGCATTTATGTTATTTGTCTCCGAGAATGCGTTTTTATTTATTTGCTGTGGAGTGGGTGTAAACAAGTCCCACGAGAAAACTTGTAACTTAATTAAAAGCCAGTAAGCAAAAACATTAATACAAACTATTAAAACAAATAATTTTCAAACAAAAGTTAAAGAACTCAAAGTTAAATAGAACTGAAAATTTCAACAATTATTGTGCTGCTAAAATAAATAAGAGGGCTGAATAAATGATTTTCTTGAATGAAAACTTTAAGTAGGTCATGTTGGCATTAATAAATTTTAAAAATAAATCCTGCAAATCTCTTGTATAGAGTGTTGAAATAATTAACAATGTGCTGCCAAGGGTACGAGTATAGACATACAATTTTGTGACTTGTTTCTGCAAAAATATGCTATTCTGGATTTTTTTTTCAAAATATTGTACATTTTTTCTGAAGGCCCTGTTTCGCAAAGTCGAACGTTGACGTTCGTAAGAATTGCTAAACACAATAAAACATAACAGTAAAACCGTTGCCCTCGCCTTGTAATTCAGTTTTAATGCCTGTCCAAATGTAGGCAAACGTTAAAGTTCGAGATCGTGATCGTGAAACAAGATCTTAATATCATTTTAGACACCATTTTTCCAATTCCGTTTGCTAAAAATTTTGTGAACACCTCTTCCTACTTTAAGCGCATTTAAATGTTTGAAAAATATTGTTTTTAAATAACTTTATTTAATTGTTTTTACTACCATTAAAAAATAAAGTCCACTTTAAATTGACTAAAAACACAAAAATGATTCCCACTTAAATCCTCTTTATTTGTCTGTTAACAAATGGCAAATATTCAATTAAATTATCAAAATAAAACGAAGAAGCGAGAGCCACATAATGACGAAAACAAAAGCCAGATTAATTTAAGCCCCAAATAATATTTTTTTTAAATATATGCAAATAAATACTGACATTAAGTTGAGGTTATTTTTGAGTTAATTTTTATTGAAGTTAAATAGAGGGAGAGATTTTTTGTAATGATTTAAAAACTTTTACAGTCGTAATGAAACGAACTTTAATTTTTTTGTGAACTGCTGCAGAAAAAGAGGAAACAACATTTTTTTTCTTTAAGCATTTTTTCATCCTGGTAGGATATCGAATTTCTCAAGAACTATAACTCCTCTTTTGTTTGGCTGCAAAGGAAGTCTTAAACATTGAACTTTATGAATAAACCAAGAACTGTATTAAACCTAAAATATGCACAAAACACACTATTAATACAATTAAACTTTTCAATTTCAACGCATCTCCTATACAACCATAAACTTTTTATTCTACTGCGAGATCTCCTCCTTGATGCGCATATATAGAAAGAATAAGTTGGCCAGAAGAGGTAGGCAAATATTTTGCACCAAACCCCCCCTTCACTTTTTTTTCTTTGCACTAAATGTTCGTACACAGATGTTTATGCGGTTGTTTACAAAAGTGGCTCCTCAAATGTACGCGCTGTCTTGTCTGCCCTACAAAAACCAAAAACAAAATTCATGTGTAAAAGAGAAATTAACCTAAAATTAGGGGAGAACATGAGGAACAGCAATAAAATTCTTAACTTAATGTTCACTTAATAGAGGAGTTTTAACGAGTTTTTTTTAACATCTAAAAGTCCCCTACAAAAATAAAAATATATAACGAACTGCTATAAACATTTAAGTTGTGAAATGTAAAGATGCGGACAAAATTTGTCTGGTTCAGAAGTAGTAGTTTCTCTTTTGGAATTTAATAATTAATTTTAAATACTTCTATTAATATTTTTTAATATAAAAGCTGTGCCAGTTTGACAAGAACTCTAAGAAATAAGATAATTTTCAAAAGAAAATGTGTTGCGTGCCAGTAACTCACGCAAACCAGTGTTTATTGCTGTATTGGGTGGGGCGGGACAAGATGCGCGTTGATCTAAGATCGATATGTTTAATAGCTTTCAAAGCATCATCAGATACAGGGCTACAAAAGGGCGTTGCAGAGCCACCTTGGCGCTCATTTATACACGAATGTGAATTACAAGTTTTCCTGCCTTTCGACGATAACTTCGATCAGTTTTTTCGCCAAAATGTTGCCTTAAGCAAACAAATGTCAATATATCGTTTCAAATCTTTTGGTTTTGTGTGAAACAACCAAAACTTTTATTTAAACTTCTTTGTTCTTATGTTTTATCCAGCGAACGATTTGCAGCTACGATGCACTGGACTATACAAAACGATAATAACTGTTTATTTCTTTGTTTCTCTTTCATATAGTTGAGTTCGTGCATTTGTAAATCCTAAAGGAAAATAAAAAAATACCACAATCATTTCAGTAAATGAAGACGCGAAGTTTCCGCTTTTATTTTTGTTTCTTATTTCAGTGCCCAGACGTTCTGAAATTGTATTTGAACTTATATTACCATGTTTTTTTTAAGTGGACGCCGCATTATGTTTGTTTAACGGAAATCCTTTCAACTTTTTGCTCTAGTTCTTCGTACCTGCCACATGTTTCGTACCTGTCAAAAATTTACAGCAAAATTTCCTTCCCGATGGGATACTGACGGCAACCAAAAATTGTCGCGTTTTGTGGCTGTTTTTATTTTAAATTAAACGAGGAAACCAGAAAGGAATTTTGGCACTTTCTACCGAACACTATAACAGTTTGGAGTGGTTTCGTCACAGAAGTCCATTTAAAATAAAAGTAAAACCCCACGAACTTTAAAAAATCTGGCTTTTCTTGTGAAACAGGATTTTCCTTTCACTTTTGAAGAATATGGTAACAATTTTCATAGTTTTGTCACAGGTTTTAGTCATAAAACAAAACTTTAACTCGGGGCTTTAACACATTTCAGAAGGTCAATTTGGGGTGACAATAATGTTGATATATTAATATAGAAACAACTTTCATCTGTTTTAGAAAAGTTATCAGACTAGAAATTGTAATTTATTGCTGATAACTACAATTCAGCTGGGCGCTGAATTTTATCACAAAGGGGAACAGCGGGGGAGGAAGATAAAGTTTTAATTGCTGTCGGCTATTAATTTCAGAACACCCTGTTATTGTTGCTGGTGGGAGGTCGTCAAAACTCTTTCATATGCCCCAGTTTGGTTTTTGAAAAAAATACTTCAAGAGGAATTTTTCTGCAGTGATTTTTAAGGCTTGTCCTTAAAAATTCTATGGAGAAGGCAGCAGGCTAGAAAAACGATACCATGTAATGCTATTTTTTTAAATATCCTTCTTCACCCATACGTATATAATTTTCCTATTATGTTGTATATTTTTTTTTTTACAATAATAAAAGTTCACACCCCAAAAATCAATTTTTAATCAAAATAGAGAAGCCATTTGTGCTGCCTATTTATCGGCATTTCTTTGAACCTTTTTCATGTACCAAAACTGCTGGGGGTAATTGTGTTTTTTTTTTTGCTAATATTTAGCTGTTTGGTCAATTACAAACAAATTCGCCAAATACATTTAACAAACAGGAACTGCTAAAAGGCGTCTCAAAGGCGCCATTGTACGCCGATGTTATTGTTTAAGTACAAATTATTGTTCCATAAATCTAAACAGTTTGAAAAGGTTTTTTTAGCTTGTGACTGTTATGGTCTCCTTTTATCTGAAAGGAATTTAGTTCGCTCCATGGGGCGGATACCTGAAGTAGTTACGCGGTCTCCATTTACTTTTGCACTAAAACTTGTAACAAATACGAGTTGAAATGCTTAAATTGTGAAAAAAAATCTTAATCACATTTTTTTCGGGAAGAGTGCAGACTTCAGTTTATCCGCATTTAGTACTTAAGTAGATGAGTTGCTATAAATAACGGCACTCAATTCCCGTTGACACAAATATGCTGAAATATCTGTGTATTAATTGTGTGAACCGGTTTCATTTCACTTTGTTTTTATTTTACAAATTTACCCTTTTTTCAATTTTTCCCTTTGGGGATCCCTTCTGGCCGTTGATGGCGAGTCGGTCAGCAGTATCTCTGACGCTCTTGTTCTCTTCCTCTCACTGGATTGTTTTGTAGGTTAGATACGTTTTTATTTATGTGCTCTTTATTCTTGCCACGACAGATATTTAAATTTATTTGGCGTTCAGTGTATAATTATTTTTAAATTGCGCGAAGGAAGCGTTGATAAGTCTTTGTAATAAAGATATATGGCTCCGATTTTGGTAACCCTTATGTGTTTCGTTGTTTCTTTGGAGAGCAGGTTTTGCGTTGGCTTATTCGCAACCCAATTTGGAGTCTACACATTATGGCCTAAATTTATCCACGTTTTTATATCATTTCGATGGGTTTGTTGGATAATTTTGTGCAGGATATTTGGCATGGAACGGCCAGCAAAAACAGAAAAACATCAATTCGATTGAATTTATTTAATCAATAATAAAAGATTTTTGATAAACAATTTTTAAAGTAAATGAAATGGAAAGAAATGGCTGCTTTTGCCGCCCCCATCACGATTCCTTGTCAAAATCTTCAGGTATTATTTAAGCAGCTCCTGAGTGGAATAATAATAGCGATGGCAAAGCCACTGAGAACTTCAGTTGCCGGACAGCAGCCATCCTTGAGCAGAGTCAAGTAGATTTGATCTATTTGCAATAAATTATGCGCCACATACATTTTAAGCTCTGAGCCTCATACTGTTACTTGGCCAAATGAACAAATTCAATATAATTGTTAAACAAATTATGGGAAAAGATTGATTATGTACTTTTTTCCAGTGTATTTTGATTTCATTTCTCGAGTGTTGAGGAAGAAACTGCAATAAAAAAATACACATCTTAAATTGGCAACTGGATTCCAAAGAACGTTTTCTTCAACTTGAGGTTTTCATTTCTTACACAAAAAAAAAAGCCAAAAAATCATCATATTGTAAAAGCAATTTTATATATTATGAAGGAGCGAATCCTTTCAGAAGTATTTTTTATTTCACACAATTAAAAAACAGTAAATTCATAAATTCATTTAAGTTGACTTTCAAGCTGGTGACTTTGACTGTCCTGCCAAATGCGGACTCTTTTAACAGCAGTAGCTGCGTTTTAATTGCATTTATTTTTATTCATTAAAAATGTCGCGTTGCCTGCAGCATCGTTACGCGAATATTGTAATTTAATTGTACGTTTTCTTGCCTGCGACTCTAGTACAATTTTTTGCATTAAATAAATAATTGTTCGAAGGCTGAAAACATTTTCTTTATTTAGGTTAAAGATTTTGTTTGAAGTGTTTTTTTCTGAATGCATTTATTGTCAACATTTCTTGCAACAATAATTTGTCCCACAGTCGGTAGTTGTTCAGCTTTTCTTCGACGCTTCAAGAATGTTGAAGAAACAAACCAGTAAATTGCTGAAGGCAACAAAGCACTTCAAAAACTCAATAAAAAGAAAATGCTGGCAATTAATGCCAGCGCAGTTTGCCGGATTTGAATGAAAAACTGAGGAAAAATTAAACAATTTATTTAAATAAAAACGAGTATTTGAAGCAACTCAACACTGCAGCAGAAACATATTTTTTTATTCAATGTCTGTGTGAAAAACAAAACAAACAAAAATTATGTATTTTGTCCAACAAACACGAGCCAGTGAATTCTTTATGGACTTTTGTGTTCAGACAAAATTTTTACTGATTCAGAAAAAAATATTTTGAAAAAAGTTTTCTGGTATTTCGAAATAGTTCAGAGTTCAGGATTTATGAATTTTCGATAGATAGATACAAACATATGTGGTAAAATAGATCTTTATATAGTGCAACTTATACGTTTTGGGGTATAAAATTAAATTTCCTTTTATGCACGTTGCGATGAGTTTTTACTTTTTTTTCATAAAATTTTATTATTTCTTAATGTGCCACTTCAGAAGCGAACTTTTTCCTGTTGCATTTTCCTTGAAGGAATAAAATTTTATATCAATTTGTTTTCTTCTTGTTGGTACGGAATGCTGAAACTTTATAGTTAATGTCTTTTTTCATTAAAAGTACTAAATGACATCCGTGATAAAATTGTTGCCGACATCATGTTCAACTAACGAGAAAAGCTCACAATACAATACAACGAGTTAAAATAATAGCAATAACTAATTGGTGCTTAAAAGACTGTGCGAAGCCAAAACGAAAATTATTTAACAGTCTTTCCGAATGGCATAAATTTGTTTGGTCTTGTTGAAATAAAGGCAAACCTCTTTTGGTCCTTAAACTTAAATAATTGATTGCACCAGATGATAAAAAACCACTTGTGAAGGTATTAACAATAAGTTTTAATTATTTTGGAAGCTAAATGGTGGGGCAGACAGTAAAGAAATAAATTGTCAGTCCACCTCCTGTAAATCTCCCTCCGATACCACTCCTCAAGAACTTCAAATACTAGTACTTATCAGCACAAGTGTTCTTCTATAAAAGGAATAATCGCTTGCGCTGTTCTAGTCATTATAACGGCTGCTGTCAGACAAATGACACTTAATCCCAGCAGAGTTACAAATCGCAAGTGTTAAGTGGAGGTCATAGTGTCGTTCTTGAAGCCAACTTTTAATGAAGGCCTCGTATCCATGTACAAATACATCTATATTCAGCTGTTTTGAATAGGTCGCAATAACAAAGAGATGTGCTTTTGTGGCAATGATAATTAAATTTCAACGAATTTTTCCTCATACAATTCAGTTGATGCGACAACATGAACGACAACAAGACACACAATCGAACGTGCACACACACACACACTTGTCTTATTCTGTATTAAACCACCGTAATATAATTTTTACACAACAGCGCACCCACAAACTCTGCAATATATCCAATATAACCGTAAAACAAGATGACACCAACAATAGAAACAACAGTTCTGCGCCAAAAAACAAGGGTCAGCCACAGACGGGGAATATTTGAGAAAGTGAAATTGCCAGAAAAAGGGTCCTTTCAAACTTATTCGAATGCAACATCTCACAATAAGTACAACGTAGAGGTGAAAAAAAAACTGTGTTGAGGACTCTGGCGGCTGCTTTGGTTTCTAAATATCTACTATTGATGTCAAAGCAAATGGGTTGTTTATATTTTCCGGTAATTGCCATAAACGAAACAATTACAGCAACACTTAAGGAAATAAATTAATCATTTAACTCGCAACTTCCTTCATTCCTTTTGTTCCTTTCGTCGCCTCGAGCTGTACCAACTGAACAGGGATGAAGAATGTGACTTCGCATTAATCATCTGACAGGGAGATGTGTTATGAAAAAATAAAAAAATTATGCGACGAATGTCGCGTTTTGAATTCGCACAAACAATTTCATATTTTTAGTCCATATAAAAAAAATTTTGTATTATTAAATTCCTGCCACGGCAGGAACAGCAAAAATTAATAAATAAAAAGTATTTCACAGCAATTCAATTACAATTTCATGGTCAAACTGGATGCAAAATCATCTTGATGTATGTAAATTGCTGCGCCCGCGTGAAAAATTTGAGGTTTGAAAAAATTTCAGTTCATCTGACAGAGTCAAACTGCTACATTTTACAACAAATAACTCTTAACTATTATCCGGCATATTTCGGAGTGATTATTTTTTGTAGTGATTTAATGTCTTAGTAGTGAACAGCGATTATCCCTAGACCCCAATAGCAGCCCAATCTTTACAAAAAAGAAAATGCGGCCGTAATTTATGCCCCGATGTCACGTACTTGCAGTACATTTTACTTTTATTCATAACTGGCAGTTAATTAAAAGCAGATGGATTTCAACCACTCTGTTAATTTAGTGCTTTGTTTACGCGGCAATAGAGAAATATTGCTTTTACAATATTATTATCTTTCAAATTCGTCTCTGCATGCAGTTTTTAATTGCGTTTTCATGCGTTTTCGAAGAAGGGCATGAAAAGTTCCAAATCAGCTGTTCGCGAGTTTCGTAGTTGGCAACACGATTACCACTTCTCTTTATATTGTGTCTTATCTGGGCAGACTTTCAACAGTTTTTTGATAAAAAAACGTTTAATTTTTTTTGTTTATCTCCTAAATTTTCATTCCTATGAACAGAGACACAAAAGCCAAAGGGAAAAGATGAATACATGACTTAAAAATAGGCTTCTTTGTGATCTTCCTGTCGTGAGAGGCACTAAAATTAGATGCACATTATCCTTTCCATCCTTTTCATCTCATTCTTCTACTTCGTGATCTTTCTGTTGGGCCAAATTAACATGAAAGCACGACACCCGAATACTTGCATCCTTATTTGCACTGCCAGTCCTTCCGCTATCAAGGTCCTAAATAACCTTTAAGAACTTCTGAACATAAATCTATTCTTGATATATTTTTGCCTCACGCTTCAGTCTCTGCTATTTTCCGAGTGTATTATTTACTTACTTTTATGTTTCAATTTATTTCGCATCTCACATCTGGGCCAACAAATTAACACAGCCTTTTATTCCTTGATTTTCCTTTATATTTAAGTTTAACGATTGGGGGAAATGTAAAAGCTATAATTTCGTTAACAGCGGTGTTTTAAATTACGCTTTTTGAATGGACTTGTCTGTCAGTTTTACTAAAACCCAACAACATTTGCCAGCGGCCTGTGAATCATACTACGCAGATAAAAGGAATACAATTTTTTAAGTGGGTTTTTGTTTTCGAGCTTTTGCTAAACATCACAAACACTCACTGACACACCCACACACACACGCAGAATTTAGTTTTGTTGACTCAAAAGTTGTCCAGGAAACAAAGAAATGTCAAAGTGATTGGCTAAAAGAAAAACAACAATTAACGTTTCTCTAATGCGCACAAATAATATGAAGTAATTTTACCCACAAATTAATTAATTTATTCTCTCGACTATTTCCAGGATTGTGTTTATTGTTTTTCTTTTTCCTTTTTTGTTGTTGCGAAAATTCCGTTCTGGGGCATCAGCACTTTTTTGTAAGAAAGCTTTTAATGGAAATTGAAACTTATGACAATTTTGCTGCCACAGTAACTCCGCACAGGCGGGAAAACTGACACATTCTCGTGTTCGCCGCCAGCAACATACAGACCAGGCAACACAATGACAAAAACCTATTTCGCGGTAGATTTTCAGAGTTTATTGCCCAACTTTCAGTTCCTAATGGCAGCATTATTTAGTACGAAAGGTATTTAGCGAGTAGTTAATGGTGCGTGTTTAATACACATTTTGTAAGCAGGCCGCAAATGGCTGTTGCATGGTGGCAGAGATGCAATTCATAAACGATATAAATACAAACGGCTTTACCACTTACAAGTAATTTTCCTTCGTGAAACCCCCAAGATGGCATCGTTTCTGCTCTGCAGTGTGGCGTTTAAAGGACTTTTTGCAGAGTTGGACAGCATTAAGGTACAATCAGGATAATACAGGGAATACCTTTTGCACAAAGAACGGCTCTGAATGCTAGCGAAGGAACAAACGCTGCTTAAAAATCGTAATTCAGTGCCAATTAAAACGTCAGCTTAGGAAACTAGTAGTACTTTAAGAAAGGCACAATTATTTTTACTGTAAAAATTGCCACTTTTGACATAAAAGAGGTTTTGAAAAGAGTTGTTTTAAAAAGTTACTTTTTTCTTGACAAAAAGTCCTGCCTTGGTTTAAAGTAGTTGTCCCTCGCCAATATTTTCTGGGGCCCAGAAATAACAAGAATATAAATTTGATTAAATACGAGCTGTCGAAAACCCAATTTTCCCAGAGTTTTATATACGAAAATAGTCTGTAAAATGTTTGGCTGAAAATTAAATAGCACTTTTCCACTTTTCATTTTACAATTCGAGTACAACCCGCTTCCCGCAAAAGTAAACACTTTGCCCGCTTTAAATTATCTTCCCTCATGACTTCGTTTGACAGACGCAATTAGTGTTAAGTTGGAAGCCGTTTAAAAGAATTTTAATTACAAAAAACAATATGACACACTTACGCTCATATCCTTATTTGCCGTGCGCGTTCGCTTCTCTTGCCAAACAACATTTAACTGTCTTAGAACAACTTTTAAGCGGGTGGAAGGAAAACAAAAAGAAACACGCGCTGTTTTAAAGAAAATGAATAGGGAATTCTTATTAATTTTCAGCTAATAATTAAAATTAAGAATTTAAAGTATTTTACCATCACACATTTACATCCGTCATATCGAAATTGTCCAGGAATACAAATTATTGCAACTAAATGTAATTAAATGTATTTTTGGCCGTTTGTAGTTTCTGCTTGTGGCTTAAGCTGCTGTGGTTTTTAAAAATTGTTTCTTATATTATTATGTTTATTGAAATTTTGTTTTATTCTATTTTTAGCTCAATTTATAGGACATTTTTAGTCCCCTGCACGAGAATTGTGGTAGAAAAATAAGTACAAGATATAGAAATTTTGTTCACAGAATCCTATTTCATTTTACCACTTAAGGTAAGAACAAATTAATGCATTTTTTTGTTACTAATCGAACTCCAGCAATAGGCAACATGTTTGAGGACAACATGTCCGTCGACAGAACTTCAGCTTCTTATCAGGAATAACGTTTTCAGCTTTTCAATTAAATGGTGGTTCCATTCTCAAAATATTCAAACAATCATTTTGTAAAAACTGTTGAAATTTATAAAAACCAGCAAAATCACAATGCGATTTTTATGTACAAATTGCACCAACACCAACTGAGGTCTTGCCGTCCTTCTAATATATTTTTCATTTGTGATACTAAATATTTTTGATTTCAGAAACATGATTTTCAGAACCAAACGGTATGTGAGTATGAATGTACAATATATTTCCAGCAACATAAGAAAATAATTTTTTTATTATTTGGCTGTGCCATAAACACGTAAATCTGCCGTTCTTGTTAAACTGATTAAAAAAAACAAAACGTACTTGTCTCAAGGCAAATCTCAAGACAAGCCAAAACAGAAACTTAAGATCTTAAACACTTAAAATATTTCAAAATGTTCTCTGAGCCATGGAATACCCCACCCCAGTTGTTGGCGTTTAGAGAGAAGTCCTATGAAACATAATTTCTCTCACAAAGTTTATTACACGTTGGAGAAAATTATGTCTTAAGCAGCAACGGAAGCAGAAACGGAGTTCCGAATAAATAAGACAGAAGTGTAGATAATTTTCTTAAATGATTCATAAGCAACACATTTATGTTGTTTGTCTTTATAGTCCTAAATGTGCAAATTTGTATTGGGATGCTGCAGTTTTTATTGTTCATATCCTTTTTTTAATGTCAATTTTATGTAAAATATTGTGCGTTTGTTTCAAAAATGCAAATTAATGTTATTTTTGTATGTTTTTACTGGAATACTGAATACTTTTGACTATTTATTGTAAGAATGTAAACAACAATTTAGGAAAGTATTTTTTTTACGAACCTTAAATGGTAAAATTTATATTTTCTAAAGAGTTTAAACAAAGTTTTACTTGAACTAAAAAATAAAGTCTTAAGTTTTTCAATTATTCGTTTTAATATAATAGAAATATATTTTGTTTTGTGGCAGGTCTATATTGTTACATTCAGAAACATTTGGAATTTAAAAAGTAGCAGCAACAGAATTTTACGAAATTATATTAAAATAAATTTACTTATATTTAGTTGCCAAAACCATAGACATTGTTGCTGAGTACAAACTATTGTTACGCTCATAAATACTTCAAAAATACAATATTTTCTTTACGCGGCGTGTAAGATCATAAATAATTTTTTCCCCTTAATGTATTACACTAAGCAAAATGTAAGAGGTTACGCTTTTCGCACCAAGTATTTGATGAATTCAGTCGTTCGCAATCCTTTTGTGTAAATTTTAATTCTGTATAATTATTTATTTTTATAATGATTTAATAAAGAATTAATGTCTTGTCGGATTATGAAACAACATATGAAAGATAAAATCCTGGCGAAGGGAAGAGGAATTTTTCCAGCGGACTAAAATACTCGTATTTATTTTGTGCCTGAAAAGCTGAAAGCTTTATGCCGACTGTTTGTCAATAGTTTTGAGGGTGTTTTTTTTTTTTGTACTTCTTTTCTTTTTTTTTTTAGAGTTAATGTGATAATCGGTTCATACAAACAGACAAAGCAAACAGGCTTCGTACAGAGTTTCAATCAGCATGAGTGTAATTTGATTTCATTTCATAAAAAGCGTTTCACAAAATTTAAAACATACAGATCGTAAATACATCATTTTTGATATTACACAGGCACACACACACACACATACACATACGAATACTTTGATGTTTTCATATCTGCCTGCTCTTGCAACTTTTTGGGCAATAAGTTTAATTTCGCTGGATTTAACTGAGGAAAATGTTTTTCTTATCTTTACGTTTTACCTAAAAGAAAGCAATTTTTATTTTTTTTAGAAACTGTAATTAAAACTAGTTGTTAATCGAATACTCCCCCAACCCATCTAGGGCTTAGAGTGCTACTGTTTTGGATTTGCAGCCCATTAAACCAGAACAGTGACTTGAGAATACCCCATAAGTAAAACTATTATCAGTGTTACCAGATGTCCCGCTCACCAACATAAAAATACACAATTTATTTGCTTGCAGTAATAATAATTTACTGACCAGTTATGAATTTGAATACAAAATATATTGTAGTAACTAGAAGTCCAGCAACTTTTGCATTGCAGACTTCGAAACGAACTACAATCTTATTTTGAATAGTTTATTAAGCTCGAAATGTATTGAACAGAGATTTGATTGTGACTTCTGCAGTCTTAATTTCCTTTGCTTTTATGCTGAAGAGCTGAAGTTGTATTTCAAACAATAGAACCGAATTCATATCACATGGTTTTGCTATTCAGCAGTAAGAGCTTCGGTAGACTGGAGGCTAAAAATTCACACTGTCAAAAAAAACTGCCCTCCTAAATATCTAGTCTTTGGCCTAGAACACATAATTACAATAACAATAAAAACAAACTGTTGTTCGCGATTTGAGTGGAATTAAGCGACGAACAGGAATAGTTTTGAAACTCTGTTCAACTTTTGCTTCACATCAACTGTTTGCTTTCAACAGGCCGACAATTTATATTCAAAATAACAATAAACTGCAATAATTTATTTTTATTTTTAAATGTATTATATATTAAATATATGCATGTAAAACCGGCGCAGTATAAAAGGTGCCTTCGAAAAACTTCTACTGGCTATAGTTGCTTGGCTTACCTCGAAATGCAAAGAAAAATAAAAACTTCATTCCGATCTTTAGGGCCAAATCAATATCAGCAAACCTTAAAATGCCAGAAGTTTAGAGCAAAGCGTGAGCAAACATTCCACTTTCCAAGACTCTACAGCGACATGAAAACCAACTTTGCTTAAACTCCTTTCAATGCAGTTTTTCATTTCGTCATGTGTAATTGAATAAATACAATAAGAGAACTGGGAAGGGAAGAAACCAAAAATATAATAGAAAAACAAACAGTTTATGAGAGAAAACACTTTCAAAGGATGTGATGATGTGGCCTTAAGTGCTGCAGGGGAAATTTAAAAAAATATTTGTTCTCTGCCCCGTTGCAGTCAACTCTACAATATAAATACAAATAATCACGCACTGCAGCTACTTCTTAGCCTAAGGAGCCTTGTTGTTGTAGTTGTTGCCTGGCCTAAATATTTGGTGAACAGTTTATTGTGGGAATTTATTTTATATTTCTTTTTTTTCGGTGCATTTTAATTCGATTCAAGTTTAAATTGCACCAGCGAAGACAAAGGCAGACGCAATTGCTTCAATCATTTCATTACCCGAGAGGCCAACTTGCAACCTTTTGGTGCATGGTGGTAGTAAATAGTCGTGGCAAAGCAGCAGCCATGTAAAAAGGGGCAACGTTTTTTCCGTCCCCTTTATTTTACTCAAAAATAAGCAGAAAAGTTTTCTTAGACTCTTTAATAAAATTCGTAGAATTATGGAGGCAGCAAAAGAACTGGTGATCTGTGAGGGCACTGTGCCACCAACTTGCTGTCTGGCTATAGCATTCCATATTACTCAAGTGAGTTGAAAGTGCTGTTGTAGTATGAGGACGTGTGTGTGGGCTGATGTAAAAGGGTTTAAGTTCTTGTCTGAAATCAAAGTCCTTGTCTATAAAATAATAATGATATTTTCCTTTTATATGTAACATTGAAATAGATACAAGTCCCAATATAAGCTCAGGAATGTCCTGTCTATGAAAAGGACATAATTTTTTTTATAGTTCACAGCTCAAAACTTTCCCCAAAATAATGCGTTCTATGATATCAAATGCGCGTTTGCATACTTTTATCGAACATTAAAAATTTTATATCCACAAATATAAGTTTCCAAGTTTTTGAGCCAAAACTTAGTCCCGCGGAAATCAAGTGTTTTTATTTCATTTCACCACAAATAAATTTATATAAGTAAAAGTTATTGTCCCTAATTATTGTTTTCATGATATTCCTATTCTCTGATTTGTCCAATATTTTTGTGAAATATTGTTTTACTTTTATTCGTTTAAAACATATTTAAAATATTTATTCATATATATGTGATCCCTTTTAAATAAAATTTATTTAAAACTCCATTTTGTTCTCTCTTGTTGCAAATATGAAACTAAAATGTGGGAATTCAATTTCTTATGCCAAATAGAATTTTTCGTTTCGGGTATTAAATATCACAATTTCTCTTCAATATTTTTATAATAGTTATTGTTTTTAGCAGTTTATTATTGAGAACACTAAATAATAATAAATTTCTTTGACTTAAAAGCAGTAAAAGAATATCGATTTAAAAAATGTTTAATTTGTATTTTTATTTAGCTCAGTTTTTGTTCAGCAATTCTAAGTGTTTAGCACGCAACGCCATCTATGGTACCTGGCTAGCAAATAAGTTTTAAATTCGTTTAAGTCATGCTAAACGAATCAATGATTAAATTGCGTAGGTTGTACTCGGGCGCGTAATATCAAGGATGCTGAGAATAATCAAAAAAGAAAGTCCTTTTTACCTACAAAAACAAACAAACAAATTGTGAAAAACAAACACCTTTTTCTACACTTTTTTATACACGCATAAATATAATATCAGCAAATCCCATTATCGTTCATAATGTCCTGCAACTTTATATGCATTTTTAATTTTTTGCATTAAAAAATAACGATTACAGGGAATATCAATTATTAAAACACCATTTTTTCTTATCTATTCTGTTTTTCCAGTATTTGTATTGTAATAAAATGGAAATAAAGTTACGAGTATAAATATTAAATTGGTTTGCAACATTTTATACTTTACTCTTGCACACACACACACACACACACACACGCACATGCAACAGTGTTGACACTAATGTAGAGTAATAAATCAATCCTACACGTACAACGTACGAGCACATGCTGAAGGTTAAATCATTTGAATGAATGTACGCATTTCAACATGTTACAAATTATTTTATTTATTACTCTAAAATACCGGGCTAAAAGGGTTGACTGTTTTGAATTTGTTACAAGGACACTTTTGATGGTGCTTTGCCCCCATCTTCTGGCCGCCAAGTGTTTTGAAGTTGAGTGGCTTTTATGGCCTCCCAAGTAAAACTTTATTCCTGCCAATAACCGAAGGTAAAGCAGTTAATTTTTCGTTTCGCCAATAAACACAATGTCGGAAGCACAAAAATTCCATTTCTCCTCCTTGCAATGTCGCGTTCCGTCTTTACAAGTGCCGAGTATTTCCAATACGATGCAGATTGAAATATCTTTAAGCGGCCAGAACGTGTTTAATAAAATATCATGAATTTATTTGCATTTAATAACATGCAAACAAGACAGTATTGGGAATATTGTTGTGACAACAATATTATAGACATAAATTACAATGATGATGGGCAGTTTTGGCAAACAATTAATTATATCTGAAATTAACTTTAGTCCGCATAAACATGTGCTCTAGTGTTTCCGCGTGCAGGCGCAATATGGAATTTAAAGGAAAATTTTATATTTTTAAATCGCTATTAATTTTTATATGAATACTGGAACTGGAACGAACTTGTTTAGGGCCTTGTTGGCAATAAGAACTGGTTGGGGTGAACGCATAATCAGACATTAAAATTATACATCAGATTTCCGAGCAATTAAAAAAATGTTCTCTCAGATTTGAGCAGTCATTGCAACAGCGAACACCAGAAGCAGGTCCATTACGAAAAGTACGTTACACGAAATCACGCGATTTCTAAATTTCAGAAAACATCTGAGCAGCACAATCGTTTGCTGTTTTTCCAAAATTAAGACACCTAAAATGTTATTCAGCTCTTAATTAACGAGTGTATCATCTTACAGTGAAATAATGACAATTTGGATTTTAGAAATTTCGTCAGTACAAAACATGTGATTTCCAAAACGATTTCGTTTTACTATCAGTACAAAAGTTTATGCAGACAGAGATACTTTGTTTAGTCACTAACTTTTGTCTTTCAATTTTTTTAAAAGACTAAAAGCGGAACACCAAAAAGCTCTAACGAAACCTAAAAGTGCTGCGCCCTTTTTCGGCCGTTTTAAGCCGGCATCTCAGTTAATTTTGTGAAAAGGATACATATATTTACACTAGCAAGAAAAATATCAACACACTAAACAAACAAAAACAATGGCTCAACATACTTAATTTTTATTAAATTTAATTAATTTCATAAATAATTAATGTTGTTTAATGCAATTTCTGTTTAACTGGGTCGTGCCGAGGGGATCACAACAGGTTTTAGCCACCGGGACAACCATAATTAATATAAATCAATTGATTAACAATAAAAATAATGTTAATGGTATTAGATTATTCCTCCTAAAGTATTTAATTTTGTTGTAAATTTAGCAAAATAGTGTCAATAAAAGTAAAATGTGAGAAGGAGAGTTCTGCACTCCAAGCAAAATTTGCCGGCTTCCAAGCCCTGTATTGGCTGGCAGGACTTGCAGAAAGTGGGACCAAACCTTAAACGAATTTAAAAGCGCTCTTAGTGTCCGCTTTCATGTCGTTATTCTGCAACGCAAAAGAAATAAATCACTAGTTGCTGAAATAATAAGTAAAAGCTGTTGCTTATTTTTGTACGATGAGCACATTTTTGGCCCCCTTCGTTGCTTACAGAAATAGTACTTCCTGTATACAATATCACCAGCTGAAATGCAAAACCACATAATTGATATTTTAACGGTTCCACAGCAGAACCATACAAATAATATCGTACTGGTATTATGGAACTTGCGCTTGTAGTTAAACACACACTTTCGATTTCGCATTCTTTATCAGTTGCATGGTTGGGCATTTCGCCTAACGATGCTCTCTAATTGAATGACCTTTCGTTAATATTTATTTCCCTATACGTTGTTTGAAGCTTTCAAAATCGCCATAAAAGTTTTGGGCAAAGCAAAAATTTGTGTCGCAAAAAAATTTCTTTAAATTTGGAAATATTTTTGTTCGCTTCCTAAATCTGGCCTTTTCCTAGTGTTCGCAGGCAATTAAAAAGAGCACGAACAACATGCAACCAATTACAGCCGGTTAAGAAAAAACAATTATTCTGTTCTTTGAACAACAAAAGACTTTTGATCCCAGTCATAATTTTTGTTGCGTTAAATTTTCTCAAAGCACCACAAACGCAGTAAAAGTGGAGAAACGAAGAAAAGCACAAACCTCCAACAAAGTTACAAATTATTTCACAACGTTTTTCTTTTAGCGAACAATAAATACACATATTGTTGGAAGAGGCCGGCAAGGGAAGACATTTTTCGTGGCAAACGATGTACATTAAGGATACAAAAATATAAACAATCGTAAAGAATTTACAGACTTTCATATGAATAAAAGTGCTGGAATGAAAGAACTTATTCTTTCACTTGTTTAAAGGCAGTAGAAGAAAATTGCGCACCAAAAGTGAACAACAATTTGCATTATTTGGTTCACTTTTTTATAATTTTCTTTTGATATGAGTTCATAAAACAAAACGCCTTCCAAAAGTAAGAAAACAAATTTATTTTATTTGTTTGGAAACTTTACGGAATTCGGGGTTGTCGTTAATCGGGAATTTACAAACCTATTCTCTTGTACTGTTACGACACATATTTTGATAAATATTGGGCCAAGGGCCAAGATCGAAAAACAACCTGTGATTTCTTCTTGAATTGATGACTTTCAACTCTGGTTCACTTCTTTTGTCTTCTTGTTCGGACTGAACTGAAAACTGTGTGGATACCACGAGGGGCAGCTTGTACTCCCTTCACTTGTGGCACAGTTTTCGGAACTGTTCCATTTTTGTTGAACACATTTGCGTGCCCGGTGATCTCTAGGAACATGATCTCTGCGAATAGTTGCCAATATTTTATTGAGCTGTGATTTACTACAGGTCTCATTTTTTGCAAACGCTCGTGATTAAGATGTTCTCTCGGAGGCTGTTTATTATTATTGTTGATATATTTTTGCATAAATTTTCAAGATACGTAATAATATTATTATTAGTCGCTCCTCCACTCTATAAGAGAAGAAATATATTTTAATAATAATTTTGAATTGAAGTCTCGTTCTGCAAAAACAGCTTAAAAGGAGGAAAACTTCCCTAAGAAAGAATACACACAAAAAAAACTGGCAAATGAATGACATGTACGCAATCAATCAAATTTTGTGTCGCAAGAGCTTAATTGGAGGTATTTCCAAAAGCAGCTTTTAATTTTAATTAATCCAATTAAACTTTACGTTTTGGAAAGTTCATAGAAATCCCTGCCATCGATCCTAGTTGCTCAGCAACCGAGTTGAAGATATGAAATCGCCAACTTTAGGAGAACAATGAGAATCTTTTGCTAAAGGAAATGATTTAATTTTTTCTCATTCTGTTGTCTTGTTTTTTTTTCTTATTACAGTTTAATTGGCGGGTTGTATTATTTGGCGGTATTGTACGAAAGCGGCCATTTTGTGTTGCCTTCAATAATGTTGTTATTGTGCAACTTCAGCAGAATGCCAGCTTCGTCTTCAATATGCCAGTGCAAAACCTGCCCGAAAGCAGCCATAAGCAACTTTGCAATATTTTAAAGGACAGCCCTTAAAATGTGCGAAGTTCGATTATATTACAAACATATAGAAAGGATAAAGATGTATCGTATAAGAAGGCACTGTTTGGTTTTAGTTTGTGGGTTCGTTTTGGAGATTTATAGAATCCCCAACAGTTTTCTTTCGCACAAGACTTGCGCAAAAAATTCGATTCCATTTAAGCTGGCTTTTCTTAAAGTAGTTATTAAGGAACTCCGCCTAAATAAGTTGAAACGATATAAAGAGAAAGTTGAGCAAAGTCTTACAGTACTTTTCTTCTCTTATTCTTTTTCATATCTTGTAGAGAAGTCGTCGTACGGAATATATAAGACCTGTCCCACGATGATAAACGATAACCTTTGCAAGTATTTAGGAGAGCGAATCACTGAATCACACCGCACTGATCGCGTGATTTGAACTAAATATTCCGGGAATCGAAAGCATTTCTATCCATCCTACAAGATGAAACTGGATCCCGGTGTGGCAACAGCGACAATATCATTTACCAAATGGGGTTTAAAGTCTGAACGAGAACCAGCCAAAGATTGGCTGTATGGAAAAAAAGTTGAGAACAAAAACAATGTTTGAAGGTACGAACATTCGTGCCACAATTTTTTACGCACAAAGACTGTCCAAAGAAGACTGGCAAAAAAACGCCCTTCTGCCCTTTTCAATTGAGGCAAATTGAAATTTAAAGCTTCAGAAAGTCTCCTAAAGGGTAGAAACGAAAACCGAAACAAAAGCATGAGCCTATAAAGAAAACATTATGTTTGTAATAAATTTCAATTAGGGAGAAAATAGAACAGTTTCCTTTTGACTTCCAACTCAAACGAATACACATACATACATACGTATGTATTATTACATTTACATGTACAAAACTTTGGATTGCTGGCAGCGCAAATTTTTTTTCCAAGAGATAAGGCTTGATTGGGCTGCCAAGCGAATTGTTCCTTCATGCACCCACATCCCAACAAGTACAAGTACATTTGAATTTTCCTTAAACGACTTTAAAGTGCGTATGTCGGTCTGTCGGCTGTGCAATTGTGACAGTGGCATTAATTTGGCAATTTACTGGATCCGCTTTTTGAGGAACACATATTTTTGGTTTTAAGATCTGTACGACAGAACAGGGCAGCACTTCAATTATTGATGTCACTCAATCAGTTTTGTTCTTTCTTTTAACATTTTCGCCAATGACAAGATTCCATGTAACAAATCTTTCCCAAAGGCATGAAATAAACCATCCGGCAGTAAGTCAGACGTTCATTTGAGCACAAATCGAAATTTCCCAACATATTTTCTAGTTCTTCACTTCTTGTTTGAACTTCCTGTTATATTTTGGAAGCAAATGGTTGGCATCATAAAAAATCAGATACATTTTGAATACATCTCATGTCACACGAATACGGTTGCGTTGGTTTTAAGTGCTGCGCATTTTGCAAAGGCTAAGAAGAAGCTTTGGAGGCATAGAAAACAAAAAATGTCCATCTGCCCTTTAAAGGCGGATTTTTCACAAGCATTTTTCTCACCGGCAGTCACTTTTGTTTCCCCAAGAAGTGGATATACTGCTGTTGGACTTTATTATACAGCGCCATGTTATTTGCTCGCCCTACAGTGGCATTGCGTTCTCTTGTCCCAACTGGCCACCACGGCAAAAATCCCTCGCAGGAACTCGAAAAATTAATTTTCATTCGTTTTCGAAACTTTTCACAAGCTTCCACTCGCGCAACTGAGGTCACTTCTACGGCATATGAATTACCATATCCCTGTGGCGGAAGACCAGCCGCAGTGCCCAAATGCAGCAGAGGACACAATGTGGACACATAATGGAAGTTACTATCTTGGCTCTAGCGGCTCAGAGAAGCTGTAATTCCTGTGAACACTTTCCAGTGCCGTTGAGGGTTAAAGAAGCTGCTCTTGAACGTACATTGAATGCAACTGCCTTTGGCAGATGTTGTAATAGTTTATTTGTTCATCTTTAAATACTCGTTATTTCGAATGCCTCATTTCAAAAACAGAAACATTTTCTGAAAAACAAAGAAAGCAGCCTTTTGTTTTCAAGCCTTAAAGCCACAATGCCATTTTTTTCCAGTTTAAAACGTAACCGTGTTTTGCTCAAACTCTCACACACACACACACACACACACACACATACATTTTAAGTGGTAGTCACTCTTGCTTTGCTCTGCTTTATTAAGTTCGACAGCTTCATGGCGTTGGTGGGTACTGGAAAAAAACCGTTACACATTTTATGTCCTTTTAATTGAACAACCTCAAATCTGTCATGATTACAGATTGTGGTTTGTTCTTTATTTTCATCTTCTTCTTTGTTTTCTCTTTTAAGTACGATGAAACTTATTGGGCCTTTTCCCCTCATTAAAAAGTATTGCAATGAAAAACCATGAATGGCATCGCTGTGGCCGGGAGACAGGACGGCAAGGCTCAATATACAGTACACTTTGCAGAGATGGTGCGTGGCAACATAAAGAAAACAAATTTTATTTTAATTGACATTTAAATACTTAAATAAATTTATTAACATTGTTTGCTGTGTTACGGCTCCGCTGCATTTTGTACCAGAATGCTGAGAAAAGGAGCACTTAATCCTTCGCCAGCATATTGCTGTGTTTTAAATAAAGCATAGATTACGACGAAGCAAGAAAGTGGCCGTAAGTGGCAATTACTGAAAAGAGCTCAGAAGAACATAAAAACGGGAAATTAAAACGACACAGAAACCGTCAACAGCAACAAATTGTATGTGATTAACGGTGCAGTGACTGAAAGTGAACATGTGTTCGTTTAAAAATTAACACAAAAGACATTAACATGCTTAAGCGCAATTCAAAGAAAAATAATATGTTGCCAGAGAAAAGGAAAGTGCCAAAACGGGCAGTCACTTTCATATTCAAGCCGTAACTAGACATCTGTGTCATGTACTTTCATAGTTTTTCTCAATAATCAAATACTGATTTCATTAAAAAGCAAATTATTTGTTTGAATAATTATTTGAATATTTTTCGAATACTTATTCGAATATTTTTCGAATACTTATTCGAATAATTATTCGAAAACGTTTTGAATATTTATTTTTTCTTAATAATCAAATACGGATTTCATTAAAAAGCAAATTATTTGTTTGAATAATTATTCGAATATTTTTCGAATACTTATTCGAATATTTTTCCAATACTTATTCGAATATTTTTATGAATAATTATTCGAAAACGTTTTGAATATTTATTTTTTCTCAATAATCAAATACTGATTTCATTGATAACGCAAATTACGTATTCGAAGAATTATTCGATTATTTTTCGAATATCTAGTTTTACGAATATTTTTTTAATAATTTTTAGAATATTTATTCTATCAAATATTAACAACTAAAATAACTCATAAAACATTTGCATATTTATTTACATATTTATATTTTTAAGAAACACTCCAGATTATTATTCGAATACTATCCAGCTTTATAACTAGAGTTCATAAAGAGTTTATTCGATTTTTTTCGTATCTATAGTTATAAATTTGTTGTCCAGCACAGTTTTATGTGAAGCAAAATGAAGGTTCTTGAAAAATACTTTCTTAAGGAATCGAAACAACGATATTGTTTTTGTGTTGGTTTCCCTCTGCTATTTTGCATGTGTTCTTGTCGTTGCTTTCCCAGATTTGGATCAAAGCAAAGCCCAATTATAACGCGCCGAAGCAGCACACAATCGAAAAATTTTTAATCTACAATAAAAACAGAAAACAATGATGTGAATTAATATGGTTGATTTAATCTTATGCATCGTCACTACCTTCATATAATTTGTATATTCTCACATGAAAATACATTGATTAAAAGCAAATGAAAAAAATACATTGATTAAAAGCAAAAAAGATTAAAAGGCCAGACGTATGTTTAAATTATGAACTCGTACTACTTGAACTTATCCAGAAATTAATTTTTATTTCTCGAGTATCCATTAAAAGGTTAAATATTATGATAAGATTTTCTCTAGCAGGCAAAAGCAACGGTGTCAACATCGTATTCATTCTGGTATGAAAATATAATATGAATTGATGTCAATTTAAGGGACACAACGAAATCACGCTCACAACTGCTGTTGGCGTAGGACCAACAAGAGTAAATACATACACATTCACAGTACCTGCCTCAGAAGTTTAAGCCCTCCACTTTCAGTCTCTTTTCGTGTGATTTTCTCTAAGGAGCATCCTGTCCTTCTGAAGATTTATGCACGCCGGTTATTTACTGCCATAAGAGACAATCATCTTTGCATGTTCAATGGCGATTTCAAAGGACACTTCACGAAAGGAAATATGTACGCACTAGACATTTTGCTGCGTTCTGTCGTTTCACTTGCCTTTCTGCCCAATATAATTGTACCCTTTTATTGTCCACAATAATTTAATTAAAGCCAAATGTATTTCACTGATCGCGCATGACTATCAATTGACATCAATGTTTTAAGTTTTTTTTTTTTTAAATAGGGGAATCACATCGTTGCATCAAGGGCAATTTTGGTCTGTAATTCAAAATAAAATTGCTAGAAATGTTCTCTTCCCTTCACTAGTCTTAGAAACTGAAAAACGCTTGTGTTGTTTCCTCGTTCGGCCCAGTTGTTATTTTGAAATTAAAGAAAAAACGTTTGACTTCTTCCAGAAGTCTTAAAAATTTCTCATCCACTTTTTAGGCACTTCAAATGTTACACTTCGTCTAATGTACGAGTATGTAAATCTTGTTCGCTTGCCAAAAGAAGGAAATATTTATGTATATTTGCAATATGTTTTATCTTGCCTGTTGCTTTTAGTCACGCAAATAATTGGATGACTCGTAACGTTCCTTAATAGCATTATCCTTGGCTTTGCTTTAATTGACAGTTTGTGGAAGAAATTGCGATGTATTTTTGAGTTGTTTGATTTAAAGGAAGCGAATGTGAAAAACAAATCGAGCCTTTGGTGCAATACCGTAGTAACTCAAAATTTGAATTTTTCGAGCTGGGTATACAGAAATGATCTTTGGGGAAATATCTATCTAGAGAAAAGAAGATTATGGTTCCATCTCTAACTGTTCAGATTCTACAGCTTTTTCCGGCAATATTTATTTGCAATAATGAAATGAAATGCATTTTTCTCAGTTCGCGATTTTTTCAATTACTGCGGTATTGCACCAAAGGCTCGAAATGACAACGCAAAAATAAAATTCATGTTCTGTTAACAACATGATCGAGTGTCAATAACGTGTATTTGCGTGTAAGTGTGTGTGTGTGTGTTGTTTTGAGAAGCGATGATCTCCATTTAGTTAAATATCGTCGGCGGAAGTACGGAAACACGCAACGAATATTTCATATCAACTTGTTCAAAGACTTCACAACAGGTGAACTGGAGAGCGCAGCTGGTTACTCTCTTTGTGGCTCAGTGTATTTTGCATGTGATCAATTTGAGAGTAAAGTGTGTGTTTTCCCATTGAAAGTGAATGAGAATTGCCATTGGACAAATAAAATTAAATAAAAAATTTGAATCTTTATAACAACTAAATCCCGACTTTAACTGAAAGTATTTTTTAGAAAATAATTTTATATTATTATTATATTTTATAGAAAATAATTTTCTATAAAATACTTTCAGCTGCTGGCATTTTAAATTATTTATTCACCTATTGGTCTATACGAAATCAACTTATTGTTGGTGAACTGAATTTTCCGTGCAAGTTTTTGTTTTGTTTTGATTAAATAGAAATAGAAATAGAACAGATACTTTGGATTTATCTTAATTTTAGTCGCTGATAAATATTTATGCAGCTGATGATTAAAAACATTCACAAAATATGTTAATTTCAATTTAATTTGAACAATAAAACCCTCTGCCTGTTTCGTTGCCATCCTTTTTTCTTGCTGCATTTTATTTTAGAGCAAAAACTTTTTCATTCCGTAGAAAGTTGCGCCGAATCAGGGATTTTAGCGGAAAATTAAAATATATTTTCTTCCTTTTGGCAGTTTTCTTGTTCCTGCATTTAACGTAATGAATGCAAATAAATTACTTGCCAACAACTGAAAATCTATTTGAAAGTTATTATTTTATTTGACTATTTGCAGCTCTTCAATTCATGGCGTTGAAGCAACACGGCAGAAGCGGCTACAAATTATTGTTATAAATATTTTTCGAAAATTACGTTCAAAGTTGGAAGAACAGAGAGAAAAATCTCAGCAAAGTCACACGCAAAGTCTTTGAATTACTTTTGCTATTGTAGATTAAACACGAAATCAGATTTAGGCAGACATTATGGAGAACAATCTGAAAATATTGCATCGCAAAAAAACATTCGTTGTTGCTCTTTTGTTTCAGACCTTAACAACAAAAGTCTGCCACCCAACAAGGTCAAGATTTTCCTGCTGCTTTTTGTACTGCTTTTTGCCTTCCTTTTGTGTATTTTGGTTGATATTAAATTGAACTAAATATTTTGGAAAGATTTTTTAAACCTAAAACTTATCTTCGGCTCTTACGCAACTTTTCTCGTCTTGCCTTTGGCATTCAGTTGTCTGCGCTTCTGAATGGCCGTTGACGTCGAAGTTCAAGAAAAACATTTTATTGTTTTCACCGAAAGAAAATATTGCTTTTTCTACTTTCACCTAAAGTTTGTTTAACAGCCTGTTGTTAAAGCAAACTAAAAGTCTTGCTTTAAATTAGTGCACATGCCCGTGTAAGTGTGAGTGCGTGCCTGTGTTTGTGTGTGTGTGTGTCAGTTTACTTTTCCGCTTTTTCTGCCATCCTTTTGTAGATTTGAGTGCGCTTTGTTTTCAGACAGACAACCCGGTTTTTGTAGTTTGTCTCCATATTTCGATCAGTAGTTTTTTGTTTCTTCGTTCTTCTTTAACAGCATTTTGATTGTACGAGCAGTAGCGTTGCACGAGATGTTTTCATTGTTCTGCTCATGAACGACTTTTTGCTTGTGCTAAATTTTCATCGCAGTTTTTTTTTAAGCTTTTGTGGCTTTTTGAGGTTTTACGAATATTTATTTCAATATGCCTGGCAATCCAGTTTTTGTTGTTTTAAACAGTAGTGCCCACAGGAAAAGGAACATTTCTATTTTCAAACATCAGGGTCAAATACACGGCTTTAAAAGGAATCACAAAAGTGGTGTAAAATTGATAGAATTTTAAATGCACACAACGATTCCTGTTTCGTTTTTAAGTACAAGCTTTTAAAAAAGGTTTTTAAGCTGAAATCAAAATGTGGAGAGTCATATTGTAATAACACGTGATGACATGTGTAGTTGCCTGTGCACATGATATAATTGGTCATCACTATATTTTGCTTGGTCCTTAGCATTAACTGCATAGCAATGAATGTATGACTATGGAATGGGTAACCGCAACAATAATATGGTTGGCAAGTCAATATTAGTATGGATGGTTTTTAAACTTTTAGCTGGGCGGCTGCTGGCAACAATATGATGCCTTAGGAAATTAATTTTGTTGACTCATCATCTGCATGCTTGTGCGTGCTGTTGCACGAGAACGGCCACACCAGCCACACCCCATCCAACAAGCAAAAAAGTGCCGTCTTAGCTGCAAGTCGGATCTAAATTCAGCCTCAACAAATTTTTATATAAATTAACATTTTGCACGCTTGTGAGTTTATAGTTTTTTTTTTTATCTTAAATAATTCAACATATATCCGCCACTTTGACTTTAATGAAATATTTGCTAAATTTGTTTTTATGTATTATTTTTAAGGAAATACTAAAATAAAAGAAACTAGACTAGAACAAAAACTAGTGGTTCGTTAACTTCATTGTAGATGAATGGGCCTACGATTGGAACTTGACTTGACCCAACTTTAACTTTATTAATGTGTTAATTATCTTTAAAAATAACAATTGTTTGTGTTGTGTCAAAAGTATTCTTTTTTGAATAAAGATTTTGTTAGTCTGCAGAACGTGAACATGAAATTAATTTAATTAAAAAATAATTAAAATAAATCTATTTTGTGTAATAAAGCATTTAAAATAATATTCAGTTTCCGAACAAGAACTCCATTCTGAAAAATTTCAAAAAATGTGTGCCAGTATTGCACACCACTGTGAAGATGGCTGCCTAGTTCTAGCGATGGCTTATCCATTCTAAATGTCTTTGTAACGTTATGGTTTTTCAGTAGCGGCCGCAACTCATTACTTAGAAATTCTAATGAATACCGTCACTGCCAAGGTCGAGAAGGGGAGAGAGAGAGAGAGAGATTTAAAACCAATCAAATCCGATTGATGTTGATTTTTACTTTTAAACATATTTTCTGGAAAAAGATTTTATATTTATTATGCCGACATCAATTTGGATAATTACGTACACAATTTGTTTCCAGACCTACGTATGTACATACACACATAATGAATATGTAATCAATTTAATAATAATTTAAGACCAAACACAATGTACTGGCAAAGCAAGATATTGCCTCGAGCCTATTATTTAGAGGAAAAATCTAATAAATTTATTACAAACAGGAAATTTCTATTTCATACAATTATATGCTTTATTTATTACATCCACACACACCCCAGTTGTTACACAGACCTTCCAAATATAAGCCAGGAAAAATGTATGTTCATTACAAAACAAGTATGTAAAACACGAATTTCGTTTAGAAAATCAATTGTGGCCTTAAGCGGTTTCTGCAACATAAAAGTCAAAAGAAAATTAATAAGCAAATTCTGAATAAGCATTATTTTGGCATAAATAAAATTTTTAATGGTTTAAAAAACAATATTTTTAAAAATAAGCTATAAAAATATCTAAAGAACTCAAAACCAAAAAAAAAAAAAAAAAAGTTGAAGTTATTTTCATAGAAAATCTTAATAAAATTCCATAAAATCTCTCTTCCCCCGATACTGGCTTGATTTATTAGAGTACAATTAAATTTCAATTAACATAATAAATGTTAAATAATTGTTCATTGCGAAGAATGTTCGCTGAAGTTTCAGTATTTGAAAAACAAGACGCAATTAAAGTATAAAAGAAACGATAAATTTCGCCCAGAGATTTTAGGAAATTACGAATTCCTACGGCGTACAATATGCGCTGCTCATTTTTTTAATGCTAAAACTGAAAGAATTAATTTTATTTAATCAAGGAAAAGTTTTTAATTATTCTGATTTTCATTCATTTAGCAATACAAAGTAAACAAATTTCATATAATAGTCCTTGTCTTAAACAAAAGAATGAATGAAATTTTTCTTGATTCAAGACATTTTGTAATTTGTGTTACTCATACGCCACCGCTTGTTGCGTGCGCAGCCAAATTTGAAGACAAAAGAGTCTCTTAAAATCGCCAAATATCTCTATTTTGGTTTGATTGTTTGTTACTCTCTGCACTTGCAATAATATCGATAAGAGAACCACCTGAACTTTGGCCAAATTAATTTCGGCAGTCAGACAGGTGGCTGGATTGGTTGACCGGCTCACGAGTTACATTCACAAGCCGCCGTCTCCTTATTTTACTTTAAGACAGAGGCATGGCTTATGGAACGCAACCCTTATCCAGCCATTTACTACTTCTTCAGAAATACTTTAACGCATTTAACTTCATGGCTGGTATTTACGAAAATCAAAGATTTTATCGACTAAGTATTTGCCAGATGTTGCCCTGTCCTCCTCATGGATGATAATAGTTGCAATGATTCCCACATGAGGCTTACGAAAGCTGAAGAGTTCGTTCGTTTTCTTAAGACCAAAAGTTCCCCGAACTCCACAAAAAATACTGCGCCCACATACATATCAAAAGTTTAATACGTTTCCAATAGGCTCACAGGTCATCTGCGGACGGGATCTTAGATACTTATTCCTATGCTTTAGTTTAATAATTTATCGTGAGTGTAATTGTCCTGGTTGGATTCGAACCTGTGGGCCCATTCCTGTCACTGTGCTTTCAATTCGTTTTGCGACAAAAAGGAGGGCGTTGCTTGCACGGGCTCAGCAGATGCAGAGCAGACGACCATGTCACGTACACACGCACGACAGATATGGTGGGAGACATCATCATGCATGTGAAAAAAAGTCAAAAACTAATGGAATAAAAATATCGTTTTTAACAGAAATTATATGGCTTTGCTTTCTGGGCTGCACAATTTGTTCTTACACTGGACTGTCTCTGCCCATCCCTGCAAATCTGTTTTCATTCACTGTTTAAAAAAAATACTGGGCACGCAACCGCTTAAAGTTGTAATAAAATAAAACTCAAATTGTTGATTTGCAGAAAATACATCTAAATGATTAAACTGCCCCAAATCCCTTTAATATTTTTGTGTTAATAGACTTAATAGTTAATAAAAAAAACACATATTTTTCCCCGTCATTATGTTTTGATGTCAAGAAAGAAAATTTTAGGATCTTTTTTAATTTATTGTACAAAAAGCTTTTAATTTATTTCATTCAACAATTTCAAGTTAATTGAAACAAATACACCAAATAAAAACACAAAATATATATATATATATATATTTCGTAATATCCGTAATGCGTGTAATGGCTGCAAAACGACCAGCAATTATGCAAAAATTAATGTTTGTTAACGTCTCAGCGAAGCAATAAATTTTAAAGTCGTTGCTGTAATGAAAGCAGCAGAAAGGACCCCTTAAAAGCAGAAAAACTTGCCGCAAACTTATTAACATGAAAATAAAAATTGTTTGCCATTTACTGGGGGGCAGACATGGGAATAAAAATATTTTCGTATTTTCCGAAGCAGACCAACAGGCTGTGAGGCAGGCAGATAAATTGTTTTATATGAAAATGGTTTTAAAGTCTTTGTTTGGTTTTTTTCAAAAGAGTTTTTATTTTAATTTTGTAAATTGACTTTATTAAGTGTTCAATTAAGTTAATTAACAATAAAGATTTTATTTTATCTTCACTGTTTCACGGACAGGGGACATGCATGTTCTTGGTGTGCGGCGTTGTTGGCTTCCCATTAGAACAAAGATATTAAAATAAAGACGATAATTTAAATTAATAATAAATATGTTTAATTTCAGAAGCTGGTTAATAGTAAATAACGAGTGGCTCTGAGACTGTTTTTCCTTTGGGACTGAAAGACAGACGCATAGAAGGTGGAAGGCTGACGGCCGAGTGCGCCATAAACTGCTTCTAAGTTTTTCTGCAATTTCATTTCGGGTCTAGTGTTTTTTCCAACATCTACGGAGAAGAGCGTAACTTTTTGTCAAGCAAATATTTAAGAGAGGAATTTTGAAGAGAGTGAAAAGCAGGAAAGTCAAAAAAGTATATCAATATTCAGCTCTAGAACTGGGCGAAGGATTAAGTCCCGTGTAGCTCGCATTCTAAGTGTATGTGACAATTGGCGGTTGAAGGGCACAACTGTTGGGAATAGAGAAAATCGAAATGCAACACTTGGCAGGGAGGCAGCCTTTGGGCGATTAAAAGCAACTGTGCAATCTTTGAATAAGTTTTAAGTGATATTGTCTTAATAAAAAACTAATATTTTGAGTAACTTTATGATAAATTTTTCACACAAGTTCTGGCCCATTTTTGGGGGAAATGTCACATACGAGTAAGTGAGGGAAAACAACATGTCCTGACATGTCAATGAACCAGACTTAATGTTCACTCCTCTACAAAGAGGATCTCCATCAGGGTTACACCAGCAAAGTCATAATTGTGCACTTCAGTTCGATTTCGTTTTCAATTGCTATAAAATCTAAATCTCAGCTGGGGCAGAAAAATCCAACAGGGGTCTTGTTGCTTTCGATTCGTATCTTAAGGACTAAAGTGAAAGTGTGTTGCCCTGTGTAATTTGAGGAATTCACAAACCTTAAAAGTTCATGTTAAAAAAATAAATACTTTCTGCGTTGATAGGAAAGAAATAATTGCTTATGCCAGGGGTTTCGGGAAGTTCCATCTTCGAGTCAAGTTCATACCAGATGAAGTGGTTCTTGCAAAGCAATAAATATGCAGTTTTCTGAACACTACTTTATCATTAAAGAAATTTATATTTCCTGGCCAATTCGGCAGCAAAACAAAAAAAACAAAAATTCGGTGGCAATAACGCAAATTAGTTGAAAATTAAAATAGCTGAGAACAAATATGACGCATTTAGTATAAATCAGCAAGTATTTATCCGCTTGTGGTTCCTTGCGACCCACGTTTACACTTTTCTCTTAAGAATAATTCTAAAGTCTCACATGTTATTTCCTGACATGTGAGAGACCGAATATTCTTTCACTAAAAAGACCGCATCGAACTTGGAAAATATAAATTTTAATGGCGTCAGTTTAACTACTTTTTTTGTGTTGGCCAGCACCAGCTCCATTAAGTCCTTTTGCAATCGTAAGCAACAATTCTGCTCAAGTGGAAGTGGAAAATGAAAACTTAACAGAATTTTATTTTTCAAATACATTTTTATGTTTAACAGCACGTGTTACAAATTATTTAATTTCCGATCAAATTTTATGGGGCTGTCGTTTAATAGAAACTTAATGCCCGTGGACTGTTTGCCCCAAATCAACGCTGGTTTTGTGTTTGCTGCCGGCGTGCTGGTTTCAATTTCTATTGCAGTCATAAAATTTAAATGCCGAAATAATATCTTATGGGTTGTTGTAGACGCTGCCGCTAACAAAATGACCACATTCCAGATGCCTTGTGCACAATTGCATTGGGCAGATGAGTTAAGCTTTTTTTAAAGGTATTAAATTACGAAAACCCTACCAACTTCTAAAGAAGGCAGCCTGAAGGTTCCAAACCATATCATTTGATGTTGCAAGAACCTTGGATGCAGCTCAGACTGTGTTCTGATCCAATATAATTATTGCTCTAAAACCGTCAATGATCGGTTCCTCCATTGGAATGGCAACGAAAACCACCGGCAAAGTCTAATTGTTGAATTTAATTTAAGCTCTGATGTTCTTCGGACTAGCGCCGGTGGTGCTTTGACTTCTTCTACTGTTCAGGGGATTGCAGACAGGAAGCCCCTTCTCTCGAACAAGAAGTTTGTAAGTGCCTTGAAGAGCCAAATGAAGCGCTGTTGAACCGTTTATAAGTCCAATCCCTTGCGTTCATCGACCAACATAAATCCATTTCAAAATCTATCTGTGACGCCATTTGCCATTTATTGGTGCACTAATTTACTGGCTTGTTCCTCACAACTGCGCCATTTACTGCTTCGGCATACAAATCACTTCAATTATCAACTGGCCTTGTTTTTATTTTAAAATGTAATTATTTTCTTTATGTGATATATTCAGTACCTTTAAGTTCGTTTAAGATCAACAAAATGTATCAACTGTATGACTCAATATAAATTACTGTAAAAATTTCTTTGAAGGAGATAAGTCTGTGTTTAGTCAGGAGTCTGGTGTTTTCACAACATAAATACAACTTGGTTACATATTTGGTGTTTGCTTATAAGCCGGCTGCTTTAATCCAGACACACCCATGTGCACACACGCAACCAGACATGGCTTTACAAACAAATAACAGCAGCTCCAAAGTACACAAACAATCTTGTAAACACAGGATGCAGGGGAAACATGTTGAGCCCTGGGGCAGCACAGACAAAACGTTGTTATCAAGTGGAAACATATTTCCAAATAAATATTTATGTTTTAGCAATCAGTTCGGTTTATTTTCTTTTTCTTTTGATTTGTCTAACAAAACCAAAAGCAGGCAGACGGAGACTGAAGGAAAAAACGTAAGAGATAGAAACAAAAACAAAATCAAAATAAATAAATTAAATGAAACAGTTAAAAATTTGGAGGCACCCTGTTCTAATTTTTAAATCTTTCATGCAAACAACACATTAACTCTTTTAGGTGTAAACAAAAAAAAAAATGTTTTCTTAAACGATAAGAAGACGAAGCACAAATGACATGCAACAGGAAGAACGAGCGCGTTATAGAAAATCAAAGAAAATATAAGACTCGTACGGGTTCTTGTTTGCTTAAGTGGCGTAACTTCTCAGTCAACCACAAGCGGTGGCAGCGTCAGTGGATATGCATAAATTTTGTGCGCTTTCATTTGGCTGGCAAAGTGACAACGGGCGACAGAGAAGAAAATGCTGCAGCTGTCTAGTACAGGACTCAATTGAATGCTGCACTTGCCAGCTAGTCTTGATTCCCTGTGGCCGGCCAGTCTAAAACTGCACTTTAGTTACATCAATATCTAAAAGTCATAAAGCAGCTCTCGCGGCATCGTAATTATTTTCTAAGTGCGACCACTAAATAGCTTCGGTGTGTTCTAAACGGAAGGATGTCACTTCTGAAGTGCCTTGTGTTCCGCTCGTGGCTTCTAACTGTCTACCATGTCACATATTTTTTTTGCTGGAAGTCATTACAGCGATAAAACTTTGGCATCAGGATCTTCCAATGGAGATAAAAACTCTTTCACGCAAACGTTAGAAAAGTAACAAGTTTTTACAAGTCCTTGAAAGTTTTATGAAGATTTTAAACCAGTCACGTGTGTGTGCGTGTGCGTGTGTGTGTGTGTGTGTGTAGAAGTGGTAAAAATGTTTATGTTTTGCTTTGAAGTAACGGATTTTTGTTGTTACTCGTGTGATGTGCGTTCAACAGTTCGTTTGTGCAAAACGTTGCTTCAATTTGTATGCAAACTGTGAATTTAGTCTGGGCGATAAAAACTGAACTGTTGCACAAAAACTCACGTAGCCAGCAACTGATAAAGTATAAGACTGTACAGAAGTTTACAGTTTAAGTCCAAAATATAAAGATGCCTGAAAACATTTTTCTTTTCTATAATAAAATTAAGTTTTTTGTTGGAATGATCAAAACGCCATAACATTTTCAAAATAATCATACTTTTTGTCTTTTTGGTCTTGTTTTCAGCGAGAGATTCTTAAAACCTTGTCTCATTGAAATGTGGTTTTTCTGAATTCAAGGGCTTTTGATGAGAAAACTTCCGCTTCTTTTTTTGAGGGGTTTGCATGGGGAGGACTTGATTTCTATCAACCCATCCCCTAAAGTTTTGCTAACCACTGTTGAAATAAACATGTCTGGTATTCCTGTCCCACTTAACTCACGCGGAGTTGTCCATAACAACTGTTAACGTGTGTTATAAAATTTCAATAAGAAATGAAGACACTACAATTTATAAAACAACATGACAACTGCCACCAGTTCGCCAATCAGTTTCGCTTGCAGTGGGTTATTTTCGCACATGAGTGAAATGGTACTTCAACAGAAGTGCAGGATTTTTTTAGTTTTCTGCCTTTAGCTCCGGTTTTATTGTTTCTGTTCTGGGTCTCCTTAAATGTTGACAATCGGAGAGACTTGTGGTAAAACAACGTTTTTCTTTATCGATTTATCGACATACAGTGGGCTTTCGGTACGAAAAAAGTTATTAGTGAAATTTTTCATGTTAAAGACATTTCCATCTCTTCGAATGGAACCAATTTCCGTCATTTTGGCCATCTTATCAGTTGAGAAAATCGGTACTGGCACGACAACTGACAAATATGAAGTTTGGCGGTCGTAGTGCCGATGCATCACAGTTTTCATTTTATGATTCCTTGAAAGTTTGCATTTGTCGTAAATCATCTGATAAAATAAAGAAAACTTTAGTCTAATTTGAATTAATTAATAACAAAATAACTAAATCTTAAGTATCCCCAAGAGAGCTGAATAACCACAACTGAGATTTTGGCATACATTGTTGTCTACCACTTAGTCAATGACCCTACATAATTTATCATAATCAAGAATAAATTGAAGCAGTTGTTCAACATAAAGCCATCACTCAGGACAGTAAATGAAAGCATGAAAACGGCTGCAGGAACACAGCAAATATTTCAAGGAAATTATTTTAGAAGTAGGCAAAATTCTCTTATCAACCTTCTTGTCGTTTTATGTCTCGACGGGAAAGTGAATAAGAAGAAATGTTTCATCTACTTAATATTAAGAAATAAGTGAAACTGTAGTCCAAAAGTATAGCCAGTCACATAAAGAAGATAGAGCAGGAAAACGATTGGAATAACAAAATATATCTTTTACGATGCACCGACCTTTTCAACAGAATACTAACAACAGCAAACACTTTATGTGTTTGAATACGACAGCGCCCGTGAAACTGTAAAGTGTCCCCCTTCCTTAGATATTATGAACGGCGGTAAAGTATTTTAATTTTGTTAAAATCCTTTGAATGTTTAAACATTTTATCTGTTTTTATTCGTTATCATCCGTATTTGTTAGAAGATAAGATATATGTACTTTTTAATATCTTTAAATTTATTTTCGTACGTTTAAAAGTACCCCCTCATTCCACAAATGAAAAAATAAGGTGAAAGGCAGTTAATGGATTTTCTGTTAGACCTGCTGCAGCAGACACGCGAGATTTTCCTCTTCCTGCATTCCCCCTCAAACATAATTTCTGTATTCAACGTTGTTTTGATATTTTGAATTTACCATTTTTAAGGGCCACAAAGACTGTACGCTGCAAGGAGCTACCCAACAACATATTGTACAGCTGCAGCTGGTTGTGGTAAATCCAAGTGCCTTCTAAAACTATATGTTATTTTGAAGATGATGAACGCCGCTATTCGAAACACTGGACTTTAATCAGACTCAGCCAAGAAAGGAAAGCGAATAATACCCACTTGTGTACCAGTATCGTTCAGCTTTTGCTGCTTTGAGAAATTCTTTTCTTTTTTTTTTGCCCAGAAAACCAACGACCTTTTAATCGAAAAGTTAAGAAATCTGGTGAGATCGAAGTGACAGTTATAACGGCAGCTACGTGAACAAAATCGTGTTCCATTTTATTTGAAAAGGATACTGGTGTTACGACCGCATTTTAAGTTGCTCTGGCATCTTTCTGGCACAATTGCAAACATATTTATGTATTACCCACCACAAGTACTCCTATTCCCAAGTGTCTTGTTTCTTAGTTCGCACAATTTTTTGTTCTGATAACCGAAAAATATTCACACACGTCCTTGGCACAAGTGTAACAAGTTGAGGTACGTGATAAAAAAAAATTTGCTAACAACACTTCATTAAATTTTACTTTACTTTCTCCCACTGAAAACGAGACCTCCTGCAAAGCCACGCACATCTCGCAGAGCAGCAGTTACGTGCTCGCACGCTTTTCATGTGGCCTTGAAGACGGATGCTTTCAGCGTAAAATAAAGTGTTATTAATTGTAAAAGAGGTTTCTTGAAAGCACTGGAAAGTCAAATGAAATTAATAAATAACTGATTTAAGTCTTGAAAGGATCAAAGGACACTAGATGCGCCGTTCATCATTAATTATGCCTCAAGATACATACGCAAGTGTTGACGCTTGCCCATGATTTATAGTTTTCAGTTCAGTTGTCTGTTGGCCATTGTAATCGTTATTTTTCCCAGATAAAATTAAAGAAGTCCGCAACGTTCTGAAATCGTCTATGGAACAAAACAGGATACATGACGCGTTCAAATTTCTGGCTTAAATTCCAAATGTTTAATCCAAATAATTTAGTATAGACATACAGACATTTTTATGAAGTTTTCCCTTAAAAGTATTGTGCGCATTCGTAATGTGACCGATATGAGTGCTGGCACGCACTTCAACCAACAGTCGAGAGAAAACTTCACGCTGCATGAGCGCGTTGTGCGCTTCTGTCAAACAAAGTTGAGCTCAAGGCTGACGGACAACTAAATACACTAATTTCCTACAGTTCTTTATTCTAGTGGAACTACTGATATCCACCATCACAAAACCAGGACGGAAAGTAGTTTTTCGTTGAAATGGTCTGCTTTTCTCAATGTTTGATGCCAGCCGTATCCGAAATTATTTGTCAGTTGACTGACACATATTTCCTAATCACTTAAGCTGAGAAATATATCTTCAATGAAATGCCAATCAAATATGAATAAATAGATGTGTGAGTCCATCAAAATTAGAAGTGAGTCACCAGAGCCATCAATTTGTTGGCTGTTTCTTTGTTAATGGCTTTCAGAGATAAGCTTTTATTCGTCTTCCAAGACCGGCCAACCACTAACGAAACTCTGAAAATGACTTTTATGGCATTCCTTTTTGTTTGTGTCTAGTTTTTCGTTCTGTAGGTGTTTCGGGGGGCAAACGAATGTATTGGCAGTGCGAATGACAATGACATTAACGTGTCAATTTTGTTTAATGCCCCCTTTTTGTTTTTGTCGCAGGACAACACAGCAAGAACTTAATCTCAATCTTCATTTATATTTCATATTCTTTGCAAAAATTACATAATACCAGGACTATAAATAAAATAATATCTTTTTATTTTCAAGAAGAACAAATTTAAGAGGATAAGATTTCAATTCAAATATGTATGTAAATACAGAAATTTCTTTTTGCAGGTGAAATTAAAAGAAATTACCTTCTTAAAACAAAATCTTTTGCGAAAGAAAGCAAATTATCCAGTCTGCTCTAGAAGTACAATATTTTTTTATTCACTCATACATCAAAAGTGAAATCCAGTTTTAAAAAGAAATTCATTATTAACAGCCAATTATATCTTTTTACACCCACATTCCGGAAATCTGCGGCTGTTATTACAATATTCTACTGGGCACATTTTAGTGTTGCCTCAAATGTTTTGTACTTGGAAAGAGGTTTCACCAAATGCACTCATCAAATATATGTACTGAGTCCAGCAGGTAAACGGCCATCTAAGTGACTTCAGTGCTATCTCGAACGGGCAGTCACTAGGAAAATATGAACAGGAATTCTATTACCTTGTAATGCTGTATTCGATTTAACTGCTTCAGTCGTCATCCCTCGGGGAAGCAGGTTTTACAGCAGCGTTTTCTCAGCTGGACAGTCTGCTTTCTGGCACGTAAAAGGGTGGCAGCTCTTCGATGGTATGCCAACCAAAACCCTGGGAATAACTTTGTTGTGCACAGGGTCGCGATATCTTCAACAAGAGTAATTTGGCAGAACGAGAACCAACACATCGCCAGGATGTCGTGCAAGAGGCATTCTCAGGTGCATAAACAATTCCTCGTGATACAGATGGTGCTTGACTCTGTTTTCTTTGATCCAAATCTCTCCGAGTTGACACGCTGGTGGCTTAAATCTTAGAGTTGTAGGCTTTCAATACATCCATTGATCGACTAACGTCGCAGTACTAATTAAAATTCACGCCACACAAACAAAATCCAAAACGAGTGCGTTTTAAGGGCAAATTGCTAAAAAAAAATCGCTGAACAACAACCATTCAGCTGCGATCATTAGGCCGCAACTTGCGTTACTGGCTGTAAATTGCATTTTTAATGATTCGTTGAGCTACACTTTTATTTGAATAGTTTTAATTATGAATTATTTATGCCAAAAGGGTACTTGTGTTTATTTTAAACTCGCTGAAGGACTCTTGAAACAACCAATAAAATATTAAAACCCCCTGCAACACCTGTTGAGTGGCTAAACAATGAATGAATTTGCTCCGCTGCTGAAACACTTGAGGGGAAATTGTGTAAAAAAAATCGAATTTGCAAAGTAAAAGTAAAAGAAAATAAATATTTTTTTTCTGCTAAAAAAGCGGTTGGTTGGTTGTGCTCCTTTGACTTGCGTTCAAAAATTGTGCAGATATTAAGGATCGCAAAATGAAATAGTTATTACAGGTCTTGCATTGGAATAAAGGAAAAAAAAACAAATACACATTTTTCTTTTACCAAAAAAAAATAGATGAGAGCAATTTTTATTCTGCCTTCAAGATAAATTATTTTAAGAAAAATGTTTGAAACCAAAACAAGAGGCGGAAAACTTTAAGGAGAAAAACACTTGTTTTATTGATGGTCTTTAATAAAAATTCCAAAAATGATATATATATATATATATTTTCTCCATTGTTGAAACTCCATTGAACGAGTCTATTTTTGTTGAGGTTACCCTTCGTCCTTCGAGGATTTTTTCTTATGCAAATTCGCTTAATTAACCGACCTCAAATGTGACATGACTCCATGTTGCTCTGCTCTTTCCCTTTTTTGTGTATAATTTTTGCCGCATTCAATGGTATTTTCCATTAAACTGTATTGAGCAGCAGTGAGTGGTTTACAGGAAGGGCGGGCAATGATCGAAATTTAATATGCTCAGGATACACAGAGAAAAACTTTGTTAAAGAGAAACGTATTGAAAGCGAATTATTAGATACACTCTTCCACTGAGCAGGTTTTAGTACAGCGGCGAGGTGATTTTAGTACGGACTTCACGACATTACACGGGGCGGGAAAAAGAACGAAGTTTGTTTTCAACTGGGCCTAACAGTTCTTCTCAGTGTACATAAATAAGTAATAAAACGGTGATTATACCACCAGTTGTACCAAATATAACTCTGAACTCAATATCAGTTTTATGTATGAATTTTTCCGGTGCATTCTTGCGAATTACTATCGGCGTTTGCTTTTAATCGGAAAATATTTAAGAATACATTAAAGGATTGGCAAAACCAACACAAGTCTGATTCTCTGCTCATCAGCGGCGGCAGACTAAAGTGCAGGACTGTCGGCAGCAGCAGCAGCAGCAGCCCAGCCATGAATGAATAATAAAATATGTACGTTGACGCTTGGAAGTTGTTTCGAGCACAGAAACATCATGTCAACGAAAATATTAAAGTTGAGGTTCACATGTGCTACCGGCCTTCATATTGATGTTTGCTTTCCAACAAACATGCACGTGCATGCCTTAAAATGAGAAACATCTTTAACAGAAAGTGTGTGGCAGTGCTGGTATATTGTGTTGATCTGCGACTTTTCTCTGTGGCAGAGTGTGTGGCAGCATAAACTACTCATATGTTTAAAACATGATATATTTAGCCAATTAAAGAAATTTATGACATGTTTTTTCCAGCCAATAATTCATTTTGGGACTTTAATTTCTTACAAAACGTTGACTAAACAAATAGATTAGAGCTCATAAATGTGAATACTTAATGTTTCGGCAGGCCTTAAAACAACAACAAAGTGTCTTTAGACCTTGTGTAACAACAATCCTAAAACATATAAAAAATAATGTAAATGATGATGTTTTTGTTGTGCTTAGCAAATATGAGTGCGATCTTGAAGTGATAGAAACTTGGCGCCTCATACTCCTGTGCCGAAGAGCCTTTATTTTTTATTTTTGGTTTTTTGTTGTTTGTTTTTTGTTCGTCTGGCTGTTGGGAGGAAAGTCAAGTTGTCTTTCACAGGGTTATAAGCCTCAATTTACGAGCGGATTTACAAAATTAATGTCATAAATTTTCGTTAACAATATTAAGTAGTCTAAACAGTATTTTCATTGCTTGTTTGTTTTTTATTTTTTTTATTTAGAGATAAAATATATTTATTAATATACTATTCTTTATGTTCATTTCTGTCGTGATATAAAGCGGTGTTTTTTTTTCTTTCGTTCTTAAGTATCACTATAAATTTACGAACAAGCGTTTAAGTGTTGGCAAAGTTTTTATGGGTTTATGTATTTCATGTTGTACAAAAGCTTTTGCCACTTGTGTTTTCGTTAAAACACTTAAAACATTTAATTCAAACGAACTAAATGTACTCGTGTTGTCTTTGGGAGTATTTTGCGGGCGAAATTCAACGACTTCGATGGAAATAGTTCTCAAAAGGAGGACGAAAGCTCGAATATTAAATAAAGTACAATTATGATTTGAAACAACATTTCAACAATAACATTTTTTAGGTCATAAGGGATATTTTTGTCCCAAACTTGTTGCTTGAAAACTGCTCCCCCCCCCCCCCCCTCAACAACTTTTTTTCCTTTGTGTGCCAGCACTGGTTATTATTTCAGGATTAAAATTCTATTTGCACAAATGCGCTTCTGCATCCGTCATGAGTGACGCAGCCGCCGCAATAGTTTAATGACGTTAATTTCGGGGTCTTTGTTGGGGCAGAGAAATTGGTCGGCTTTCAGTTGCCAGACCATTAATAACAGCAACCAAGCAAAACGCAAAGTTATTAATCAAGTTTCTATGGATTAAGTCCTCTGGCCGTTCAATGTGCGGCAAAAGTTCATTAGGCGTACGAGTGGATTTGCATGTGGGAATAAAAAGTCTTGGCGAAGGTTTAATACTCCTTAAAGGATTCATGCGTTTTAATGAACATCAAATACCCATTTCATCGCTGGAGTAACGAGTAAAGGCATATGGGGAACTCAGTTTGTTTTGTGGTCACTAAAATGATAGTTTAATTTTATTCCTTAATATTCCTCAAGAGAAAATTTAAAGCTCGCCGAGGCGTCGTGTGCCATCCTACAGACATGTGTCATCGCTTAATTTCTTGGTTCTGTTTTCATTTGGTGATGGTTTATGATTTTGCAAGAAAAGGGTAAAAGAAAGAAATCGCAAAAATGATAAAATGATAAAATGATGGCATGAATGTGCGTCCTTGCTGAATTGGATATATATACATTTATAGCAGCTTTCAACTGTTGCTGTTTTTGCGTGCGTCTGTCGGCAGAATGCTGCGCCACAGAGAATCATGCAGAAGAACTCGTTATTTGGCAATAAAGAGTATAAATGGCCAAATAACGATGCGTATGATTCACACAGTTGGATGGCAGTTAAAGCCCTTCAAAGAACGCAGGTAAAAGTTTTGGTTTTTTAAGAGCGGATAAAAAAACAAGCGAAGATAAATTGAAAATCTGTTTATTGAACGCAAATGAGTGTGAAGTCCATTTTATGCCAAAAAAAAATTTTGGCAAGTTATATTTGGATAGGGGGTGGGAAGGTGGGGGGGCGGGGTTGTATCCACCCCTTCATATACTATGCTATTTTTATTTGGTATCAATTTTGTTAGATGTTTATGTCAGAATTTATCTGATGTTGTTCTGACTATAAAACGTCAATATTACGTTTTTCTTTCTTCTATCTTGTATTAATAGGAATTTGTTTGTTGGGTTATTGAGTGCTTGTATTAATGTATGTATTGTATCATTGTGTGTTTCTTATGCCGTTGTTGAGTTCAATGTAAAGAATTACACTATGGAGGAATCGAACCTACGACCTCTGGACTGTTGGTCGAATACTCTATCAGCTCATCCATAGAGGCACCAGTCGAACAAAAGACGACCCATTTTTAAGACGTGCTTCACCTGAACACGTTGAATGTCAAATTTTAAAATTAATTTTTCCTGCCATCCAGAAAACTTCAAAGTGTATTAAATACATTTTCAAAATGTGAGTCGAAGTGAAGACGTGGTATAAAGTACCGGTATAGTGCTCGGGCTTAAATTGTTAATATGTCTCCAAATAGTAGGAATTTCATGCTTATGCAAGTCCGCAATTGAAAACTAGGGGAAAGAAAACTAATATTTGTATTAACAAAAGCTACAGTTTAAAGCCCTTTCTCTGCGCTTAGTGTATTTTTCGATAACGTTTTATTTTGAAAGAGACAAAATAGATAAAAGAAATCCGTCGTCTTAAGGCCAATCCTTTTATCTGTGTCTTAAGGCGGCTTCTTAAATTCTTGGTTACATTTATTGTGATTTTTTTTACTGTTTTTATATTAGTTTTTAAAGTAAATCCTTCCAGTGAACTTTAAACAAAACGAGATTTTAACTGCAACCTGAAATCGTAAAAAACAGCGTTTTAGCATTCTAGAAATTTTGTAACTCAAATGGGTTTTATTTTGTTATAAAACAGTTGGCAAAATTAAAATTGATTATAAGATATTACTTTTAAATGCGCTCAATTTTATTGAAAATATGTGTAGGGAAGTTAAAACGAAATTCATGTAAGAAGCACGTTTTGTTTGACGACTCCTCCCTCTAGTGTCATTGATAAGCGACTATTCAATTTGTTTCAAAGGTAATGAAGCTGAAAGTTAAAAGAAAAGGGAAAATTAAAATAAAATGTATACTTTTAGTTTAAGGTACGTAAATTGTATTGTCCAAAAATTAGAAAACAAACGAAGCTACAAACGAGGCTAAATCCGCACGAATTTCGGTGCGTTAAACTGAATTAACAAAAAAAAAAACTTGTTTCCTTAAATTTTGTTAAAAAAAGCGATATTTAATTTGTTAGAACTTGTACATAATATATATTCGAATCATAGTTAGTAAATTTTGATTCATTGGCAGTTCATGTTAATTGGAAAATTTTGATTTCATCGCTGCAGCAACCGGCACAAAAGAGGCTGTTGACCTCTTAAGTTTTTGTTTTTTTTTTTCTTCTAATTAAGACGTTACAATTTGCACTATTGAGTTTTTTCTTCAATTATTTCTTTATGCTCAAGTTTTTGTACTTCGTTATTTCTTTTTACCAGCTATTCTACTTTTAATTAAAAGCTAAATGGAGGGGTGAATGGGACAAAAAAAACCCTATTCGTTTAATTGGTTATATTGTACGCTGTAGTATGACAGCGTTAGAGCGAACGAACTGGTCGCTGGTTTGGCTGGATTAAAAGAAATACATTTATATAAATATATCAGCACCTAAGAAATGGTATTAACAATCACGTTGGGAACTCGTTTAACAAAAATAATAGAGATGAGGAATAAACAAAAAAGAAACAATAGAAGTGTTACATATTTCATTAGGGCGGCGCCAACGTATAACCCAACAAAATTTTCTGCAATTTATGGCAACCCCTCCCAAGCGAATTTTAAAAATTGCAAAAATCTATGATACTTTATTCCAACAGAAATTTTGGTTTTCGTTTAAATCTCCATAAAAACTGGTTTTGATCTTATTTCGACTTAGACTCTTATGACAGAGACTGTTCTCCTTTAAAGTGTGACGATGTAAGGAAACAAGATTAGAGTAGTGAAGGAGTTTAGTTGCTTTATTTCTGCAGTTAATAAAACATAAATATATTTAAAAGTTTCCATTTACAATAATATGCAACCGTTCAATGGCCGAATGATCTCATACGAGGGATCAGTTTCAAAGTAAGTGTTTCACTTCTATTTACGCTCTTGCCTACAAGGCAAACACCTTTCATTTGCCTTGCAAACCTTCGCTAGATTTAAAAATATATACATATATATATTTTTTTATATTATTTTTTTCCCCCAATTTGGACAAATTTTAATATTACGTTCTTAATTTCACAAGAGTCAATTGCAACGAACGGTGGTGGGTGATTGCCGCTAATATTTGTTTATCTTTTTTCTATATTTTTTCCTTTGTCCGTATAGTATTTAGTAGAGAAGAAAGACGTAACAGACAGAAAAAGCTCACAGCGAATTAAATCCTACAAGAAAAACAGAAAATTGTTATTATGCAGTTCTAAAAGTTGCACAAAAAGTTGATGTTGTGCCAGTTTTTTTCATTTTGTAGTTTTATTAATCAACTGTTAAATAAATGTCTATGATTGACTTTTTTGTTGCTGGCAAATGCAATGCGACATGACTTACGAACAATCAAAATGGGCACAAAAAACCGCCATTTAAAAACTGTTGTTCGTGTAGAAAGAAAACCAATTTTACTTACAGAGACAATCGTAATTAATGAACTGCTGCACCTGCTGCAGCCAACGGTAGTAAAATTTTAGTGCACTTCAGAGTTGTATTTGGGGTGTGTGTGTGTGTGTGTGTGTGTGCGTGTGTGTTTGTGTGTGGCCATTATGGTGTTTTTATCTCCATTTATTAGCCGCACTGTAATAACGCGAAACGAGGATTAAATAAAAACAAAAATTGTTTCTATATCCCAGCTAACACATCAAGCACGAATCTGAGCAGCTCAAAGTTTGGTTGGAATATATTTTTTTCTACTTCTGAGATTTAAATGGAAGCATGAAAACAATATGTTTAAAAAAGTTGAATTTTCGTCTGATCTCAAGTCACACACAATTTTTCTATAATTCTTATAAATATGTTCGATATATTTCGAAATCTGTTTAATGTTACTTTTCGTAGTTTTAATTTTATCGTCTGTCTTCTTTAACCACTTTTATTGTAAACTTGGCAATTTGTGCAACTGTCATGTGCTGGGGAGAACTTGCTGGGGAGTTACTAACTTGAACTAAGCAGAGCTGCTGGCCTACATGGTAATAGCGCTCTTAGAATCTATATCTATAGATTAAATGAAGATAAAATAATACTTAAACTGCTTCATTTTGACTTCCTGGCTCTAGTATTCAATTTTCTTATTTCTCGCAAACAGAAATCAAACAAATAGTAAATTTACGATTTTAGCTGAGGCTGGTGCACACATTAGTTTCTTCAATTACTTTACTAATCAATCTTCTATTCGGCATTTTGTTTGTGGGGTTGTGTAAATATCGGTACAGAAACATGTGTTCGACCTGTTTCAGGGTAAATCAAATTCATCTGCCAGAGGCCACATTCACGTGAAAACACAGCTTCTGTGCTTAGTTTTATATCTGTTACTCGATAAGGCATGCAAATGTACTGGGGTGGACTTGCTCAATTATACGCATATGATCAGCAAACTTTAGCAAGGACCTTTGAGCAGTGAAATGAAATGGCAAACCTACGCTCTATTGGTATTCTTGTACTCCAACTAAACAGGGTGCTTCGTTAAAGAAACGAGAAGTTAAATGGAGAATCTAAGTAGAGCCAGATAAAAGTCGAGGCTAAACATAATATGAACTTGTAGAACTTTCAAAACAGAGAATCAAGATAGTGCCTGACTCTGGTTATGCCGGAACATCAGAAACTTTCACCCAGAGTTTGTGGGAAAGTGGACACCAACATGCCACCAGGATAAGTTGTAAAAGGGATTCGGGGGTTAGCCACAACCAGACAATCTATCTGCACTGGAAAGTTCGGGTCATGGCTAAAGTTTTAAGTCACAGGTGAGGGTTTTCTCCATTTCTGATGAAAGTGGGGTGCCTTTCATCAAGCAAGTGCACAATCTGTAGGATTGCCTTTAAACAAAAGTTGTCCTGTTTCAGCAAATAATTTGATTTCGTGGAATATAAAAAGATCTTTCTAACGGCTCCTTTATCTCTTTCTTTTAATAGAAACGTTCAATAGATTTATTCAACTAAAAGTATGATTTAATGCAAATATGCTTTTATTTTAAATAATTTAAGGCTGAGAAGCCTCAAAATGTTCATATTTTTATTCCTTACCTGAATTCAGTATAAAGACATGTGTGGGAAACATCCACGTGTCCTTTGAATAATGAAGCCAAAATTCCATCGGATATCTGGCAATTAAGACAACAACAAATATTATTGTGTTGACAGTGACTCCAATTATTTTCACTGCCATTTCATTGCAATACTAATCAACAGTAATTTGTAGTTGCTGTTGGTGTCCTGCCTGGGGGACGGTGTTTACGTGAAATTTGTTTACCTACTTGATTGGGAGTTTGACAGAGTGTGTGACTGGCAGCCTTTCGCAATGTTAATGACAATATAAATGAAACTTCTACCCACATACATGTTGCAAAATAAAAACAGATTAAATGTATTTAGTGTCAGACATTGAATCGAAGAGAGTTTTTTTTTTTTTTTTTGTGAATGTTATAAATTTTAAGTTCGCATTGAGGGAATGGAATGAAAAACTTTTAAAAATCCCTTTTCTCACTTAAAGAAAGGGTTTTATATAACTTCTCATGTTGGCAATTATAATGTTTTATAAAAAATTTACATTTTTATGGCTCAAAGTCAGGTTATGTTCGCACATGCAAAACAGGCGCACATGTGAGCGTCTTACACTCGTATGATACGTTTTTATTTTTCTTCTTTCCATGGCCTGAAATAGTCGTAGATTTATAGGATTTAATTTTGCGTGTTTACAGGCATCGTCTATTTATCACATGCACGTTAATATATCTCTATATGTTCTCATATACGAATCGTTCATTTAATTGAAGAGCAACACAATTCAGAAAACAATGTTTTACCCAAAATGAAGTTCAAGTCCTGACAACTCCAACAGATAAGTTTGAAAACTAAATCATAGTTGCCACGTTATAAAGATGCCAACGCTGTTGCAGCCACAGCATATAATACTTTTTCATATTCCGCAATGGAATGCGTTTGAATACGATATCTTGTAAAAAAAATTCAAGCCTTTTCAATAAAGAAAATAATAATTTTTTAGGCCAAAAACTAATAAATCTTTTATTTACAATAATTTTCAGCTGGAACATAAAAGATGGTCATAACAAAAGTCACAAATAAAGTATTAAATTAGAAGAAAGCATATGTAGATTTATATAAAGAAGGAAAAGCTGAGATGGCCACACTTGTCTTTTACTACTTCGCCAACAATCTTCAAGTAACTTCACTGCATACCCTGCGATCACAGTTTCACGGAAATTCTCTAACAGTCGGGAGTTTTTCAAAAATCATAAAACACGTTGGCTAAACTTGCTGGTCCTTCATTGGTCCCTGTTGGCTGCAAATTAAGACACAAAAAAAACTTATTATATTTATAAAAACTTATTATATTATATTATAAATATTTTCCAAATTATTTATTTCCTCGGCAAGCTTCTCGCTGTCACCAGCGATAGAAATGCCTGTGATCATTTATCAACAACGGCGATGTTGTCGGCAAATCTGAGGCTTCGTGGTCAGGCACGTTCACTGCCCAACATCTTGCAGATCATCACAATCGCCCACCGATAACAAAAAAGGAAAGCAAAACGCCGCGGAACCTTTTTTGAACAGAACACACACTTCGATCAAATAATTTCACTATTTGCACGATTTATGATTTGCCAAAACAAACGGAATGCCGGGAAACTTTACAGATATACTGTCAACAAAGTACAGCCTTCCAATGTTTAATCAACCTCGAACAAATCTTCTACTTAAGATATGAATGAACGCAGAGACAGCATGTTCCAGCATTTTAGCACCAAAAATTATACATGTGCCACTGTTGCAAGCAATGGGCGATTTGCTTGTGTGAGTTCATAATATGAAAAAAGTACAGTAATAAAAATTACAAATGGAAAAGCATCGTGAAAATGGTTCAATAATATATTGTTTGAGAATAAAGAAACGTGTCAGCTTTTTAGTTTAATGTTTTGTAAACATTGAGAAATGCTTTTACCAACCACACACTCACACCCACCAATGTGTGCATGATTTTGCATGCGTACAGTATTCACACGTATCAACTAACATTTTATGTGAAAGATATATTTACGTTTTAAAGGAGATTTAACACAGTGGCAAACAGTTTTACTTAGAACAAAAACTTTATATTCAGAACTTATAACTTCTAATCATTTTATGGATATGTTTTATGAATAATAATTCTCATTAGTTGCTTAAAGTTTTTCGTCCAGTTATTTGAATTGCTACTGAGCGGTAATGAAACAACAATATGTTGTAATAGTGAAGAGCATTTTGTAAAATGTTTTTAATAGTTATTTTGCTTTAAAATACAATATATGAAAATTGGAATAAAAACATTTTCCTCAGCATGCTTCCCACTGTGCATGAATTTATCTGCCTGCCAGTATTTCGTTTCTTCAAAGTTGTAAAACGCAAAAAAAAACAAAAAGAATATAAAACAATGAACAACAAAAATTTGATTGATGCTGAAAATATTCATGATTTAGCTATTTTTGCGCCTTTAGTGTTTTTCCTTTTTCCCCTAAAAGAGAAATCTTCTTACAAACCTCGCCCATAATAATGTACTTACCTGCGATGTCTACTTCGTTTTCGTTGTCTATAATTTATGTTCCACTCATATTCATCAAACAATATATTTTATAAACGATTTGAGTTTTTAACGTTTTATTTCAAGACGGTCATCTAAGACTCTGTTTACTGCAGGGTAAAAATGTGCTAAAAATAACTTGCAGCTTTTAAATCACCCCAGTTACTTGCTGAATATAATTATTACTTTTTAAAAACTTAATAATTTAAAAATAATTGCAAAAGAATATTTTACGTCGTTTAAAAAAAAATGCTTGAAATCAATGACTTTTCAATTTAATTATTTTACGTCATAGAAAATAAATCGTTTGATTGGGAATCATTTATTTTGTTGCTGCAATTACAAATTAATGTTTCACTGATCATAAAATCGTTGCGACTTATTTCACGTGTTGCGAATGTTGTGGTGTGATGTTTTAATTAAATCTCGCAAGACGTACATACGTGGGTAGAGAATTGGCTTTCTGCCGATTGTTTTCAAGTGGCTGTAAAATAAGAGAGATCTAGTTTATAGCACCGGTGAAGGGTAACAATTTTTCTTCAGGTCTGGCAAAGTGCGTAGAGCAGAAAGCCATTTGTTTCTTCTCTATAACTTTGAACTCAATAAAGCGTTCAAATGCCTATTCTTTATTTGGCCAAAAAGACTAAACAAAAGCTGTGTTAGAAGCTCGTGAATGAAAGGAATGTGTTGCGAAATAGTTCGGAGTACGTGAGGCAAATCGGAACATTCCAACACTGTTATTGTTATTGTAGAAATAAAAAAATATCTGAACTGAGACATTAGCATCGAGAGGGTGATCAGTCAGTGGTCAGTGATTTCACCAAGCCCATAACAAGATGTTCGAATTGCACATCTTCTTTCAAAAAACTACAATCTTCATTTCTATCATGATCCCTTTCGTTCCGATTGATATATTATTTTTTAACTGATTTGAGTTTCAAAAAATAACACACTCGCAACAACTATTTGTGTTTTTTTTTTTTGTATTGAATTTGCTTTTTCATGTTACCATTGGAAATTTTAAAAACTTTAACATACACAAAAACACACACACACACACACACATACACATGTACATATATGTTTGTATACAAACACGCGAGTTTAATGAAACTTTTAAAGTTCATTAAAAGTAATTCGCCGCGAAAAACCCAATTCTATGGTATATCGTCGTGTGCATGCAGAACAATGTAATTTGAGATTTCCCTTGGAGACAATGCCAACAAAACACATTTTCGTTGGTTGCATGTCTAAGGAAGCGTGTTACGAACTGAACTAAATAGCCTTGTTTAGGTGCCAGTTAAAAAATTTCCTTACACATGCCACAATATGCTGTACATACCCACCAGCTGGTGAATGTAAATTTTCACAAATTTCGTGTACTGTCGTGGATATTCCCCTTCCTCCCTAGAACAAATGACATGCAGGCGAACATACGAAATAAATAGTTTAATTAACACAGATTTGTTTTGCTGCCAGCACGCGAAATTATATTTTTCCTTGTTTTTGGTTTTCTGTTTCCAGTTGTCTGTTGTCGTTTTAATAACATCTTACACCTGCATGAAGAAAGTTTGAAAGTTTTGTTGTTTACAGTGTCTAACAATTAAGTTGTGTCACATGAAGCCAACACTGAAAGTTGATTCGTTTGGCTGACGTATTGAACCTTTGGAGGAGTGTGGGAGGGGGGGATATCAGCGGATCAATTATTACTGTTTTGTGCCTATTGCCACTAATTTCATTCAAGTTACAAGCACTAGAGACTACGGCCACTTTTTGTTATTTAAAAAAAGGCGCCAGCTCTTTTTATCAGAGAGTTGAATTGTAACAAAAATATGAAAAATTGAAAATTAATTTTAAACAATGACTTTTAATCTTTTTAATTTTTTCGGAGCTCAAGGTGTCATTTTTCTCAATTTCTTTTAATGTATCTTCTTTTTTCACAATTTTCCCAATCTACGAATTTTAAAGAGCGTTAAAAACCTAAAAATGTAAAAACATTGACGTCTGAATTGTTATTAGTCTGTGTTGGAAATGTTGGCCTATTGTGGGACAAATTGTTGGCGTAATTCAAGCAATACATGACCAAACCACCAAATTTATTGCTTTGAATACCATCAGCAATATTATTGAACAGCAATATCACGCCATCGGCAAGCGCAGGGCTCTCATACAAGACAATCGATTGCGCTGCAGGGCCTGTAATATCCAGTTGGTTTCGCAAGTGAACAGTTAAATTAACTAAATATATATTATTTGATTTCGTCGTGATATAATCAATAAATTTGTGTATCCTTTTTTTTAAACTGAATTAATTTATTTAATTTTGTTAATATTTCGCTAACGATTTGGTGTCTGCAGAAATTTATTGCCACTATTTAAACCAACAGTTCAATTTCTCTTTATCGGCTCTGCAACTAGTTTCGGTTTTGCACGAAACGCGTACTTTTGCCTGTCACTGTGGTTTTAGATTGGTGCTGGTGAAAATTTGTTTATATAGTAAATGACTGCAGTGAAACTGGATCACATTCATTACATGGCAAATAAAAAATTACTGCCACTGACTTTGTGCATATTTTCCCACATTAAAGCAAAAAATAATTTGTATGTTTCAGTGTGTGTTGCTTTAGCCAAAACTTTAACTTAAACCTAAAATTAGTTGCTTATTTATTACTAAAATAAGTTTCATTTTGAAAGTTGATCATTTAAATGTTGAACTAAAACTATTGGCCATTCACTCAGTAACGCTGTGCGTATGATTAATTATAATTATTCAATAAGAGCACACAATATATGTACATATATTTACTCAGTTTGGTTTTGTTAATATTGTAATTCTTAAATATGTAATTATTATTTTAAAGTCAGAAATTCAGTGAACAGGTTAAGAAAATGTATTTTTTTTAACTCTAATTCTCCCTTAGATGTATGGAACTGCAGTCAGTCCAAATTTGTTGCTGATTATCGTTCAATTTCTTCAACCCTTTCATTCATATATCCATATCATACCATATCCTAAAAGTACGAATATGTCTGCCATAACTTTAACATATATAAAGTCTCAGTTTCATTAAATCTCACGGGACCTCAAGCCTACAGACAAAATGCTCTATTTGTATTATTTTTGAGATGTCATCTCACATTTCTAATGTAGTCACAGGAAACCTTCATGTGCTGATCATGAAAGTGCAAAGAGAAAACTTATTTTTGCCAAGTTTTAGTTTTTCTTTTTAGTCAAAATTGTGTTTGAAAATATGACTTTTAAATAGCCGACCTTTGACTTTTCTACTGGTAAGAGCACATAATCTTAAGAATGCGTCCTTTACGACTCGTAAGATTTTGTACTTAAAAGCATTTTTTGTGGAAAGTGTCTATTCTCTTTTCTTTCTGTAATTTATTCATATTTCTTCGAAAGTAGTGTTGGTTTTTTTTTTTAATTTCTTTTAGATCCTCTCTCAGGATGTCGAACAATGATCAAACACGAACTAAGTGACTCAATTGGATTTCTTGAATCTGACGGATAGTTGGACTTGGCAAAATAAAGTTCAGAAATAGTTAATGGTCTGCTCGATGTCCTCGTCGTTCTCTTTCTTAGAATTCTTATGAACACTGATTTTTCGTACCAGTCATGACTTTTTGGTACTCCTATAATACATTACCGTTATGGCTGCTGCTTTTGAACTATAAAAATTCCATTTTCGAACTGCACTCGTACTTCTGTAAGTCCCAAATCACTGTATGGTCGGCAAATGTTAAAATCAAATATAATATTTGAAAGCAAATTTTGTGTTTTTTTTTCATTGCCGGCGAAAAAATAATGTGTCGGCCTTATTCTGTTATGCTCTTATTTAAAATATTGTAGAATAAAAAATCTATTGACAATATTTTTGCATTATTAAATAACTTTAACTGCAGTTGCCACAAAAAGAAAAACAATGAGCGTTAATGGAAATTTGCCATGAAAAGCTTTAATGTTTTAAGCAAATAATTTCTCAAATTGAATTTATTTCAATAGTAAAATCCATAATATTTCAAGAGGAGTTTCCTCTTTTATAGTTTCGCTTATTTGTTTAAATGTGTTGCATAAAATAAACATTTATTTATATTATTCTCCTTCTTTATTACATGTATTAGCGTTTTGAGGAACTCACACAGCAAAAGGGAATGACAATGGAAATGGAAATGCAAACGGACAAGAACGAGCATAAAACGCAAATTTAAAATTGAGTTGTTTTGCTTAAAATTATAAAAGAAAAAAGAAAAATTTAAGTCGAAGCACGAACAAAGAGAGACACAAATATGAAAAAAAATTTAATTCAAATGAAATTGATATGCAAACTACCAAAAATATATATAAAGCGGATTCTTTGCCTTACACCAGCAGCTTAATATCTACTAGGAACACAACTGCGATGAATTTCGCCCATGAATTCAAATTCGCCGGTGAATTCGTCATGTGAAGCACAATAACGACGAATTAACAACTTGCGCTTACAACTGCTAAAGTTGTGTACTTTTTGTGCAAAGACAGCTGGTACTATTTTGTGCGTCGTTATAAATAAATCCATTCCAGCTTCTGGCGAGTGTGACGACCAGCGCCACGACTGTGCGGCTTTTCATACAAGATAATGTTAAAAAAAAACTCCTTGTTCGTAGCAGTTGTGTTCCCAACATAAATGATTAAGTTGAGCCTTCCTCCACCTCAATAGAAAATGAGAAAAACCTCAAATTTTGATTTTATATTGGAGTCAAATTAACATTTATTTATGCTTCAATGTTAATTTTCATTGAGTGATACAATTGTCTCTACAGAAGGGTCCTTTATCCGTCCGGCAAGTGTCAAATGGATTAAATAAGAATAAAAAAAGTTACAACCGAATGGAATTCCTATTGAAATTTAAGATTCTATCCCTGTTATCAAGACACACGCAAATTAAAAGTTTCAGCCTCTTTATTTCGAATGAAAAAAAATGGTGTAACTTGACCACAGCCTTCGTTCACAGGCGACATTGGTCCTGCACAGCATCATTTCTCCCATTTATTTAATCAATGTCAGTAAAATTCCACAGATACTTTCAATTGATAAAGTACAAAAACAAAAACTCTTTGTTCCGTTTCGTTATGCTTTTCTAAAACAATTTACATTTTATTAGCCAAGATTTTTTTTTTTTTTTTTTTTGGTTTTGAAAATTTATGCTTTTTGCACATGTTGGGCTTTAAAGTTGTGGTTGGTTTTGCTCTTCAAATTGTTGCTCTTGATATCTTTTCTGAATGCTAAAAATTGTTGGATTCTGATTCAGGAAACTTCTTTATTGAATGTGAAAAAAATTCTTTTAAATGTGGGACTCATAAAATAATTTTATTACCACATGATTCTCATGCAAAGATCAAACAGAAAACCTGGTTTCAGGTCTTTCGTCCTCAAGATTTTTTTCCCCAAACTAGCAGCAGAGTTAGTTTAGTCTGATTTCCAAGGCTGAATAAATAAAATGTCAGAAATGTTTTGCAAACGCTTTGTTTAATTTTAACTAAAAATTGTGTTTGTTATATTCTCACCACAGGGTGACTCAAAACTAACCAGACGTTGTAATTAGAAATTCGGCATGAATCAGTGCATCAGGTAATGCCTGTTGATTATCAGTAGCTCCAAATAAAGATTTTTTTTTTAATGAATAAGTAGAGTATTAAATCAACAGTCAAGAGAACACAATGTTGGGGATGTTGGATTGATTGAAGTTCGCACAATGGGCACTGAACAGTCAGAACGACATCAGTTAAATTCTGGTATCCTCATCTCTGCAAATTGAAATGAAAGTTAAGTAGCGCAGCCCGACTCCCTCTTTTCTTCAAAAAAAAGTTACTCACAAGCCCATTACTTATCCGAGAAGAATAGTTTGCATTACATTTTATTTACAAATTTTATTTTAGTTCGGCCAGCATTGAATTTGTGGAAGGTGGCAACACAGGTCACGTGATTTTCTCAACCATTTAATTTTCGACTTCCTCTGCTTATTAGTAGTTTATCGTTATTTTTTGTTTCCTCTAACATTTAGGGATCCCGCTCCTTATGACTTCATTACATTAAGTAAATTTCAGTCGTTTGTATAAGAAATTAAATCAAATTGAAACAGAGTGGAAACGCTTTGTTTGCATTCATTTCAGGCAAAGTTTATTTCTCCCCATTAAATCTCACAAAAAAAATTAAAGCAGATTCACTTGACCGTGCCGTGGTGTTATTGTGCTTTCCTTTTAACTGCTTTTTAAACCCAGGAGACTTCAAGTCAATAGTTGAACTCGAAAATTGGCAGATGTAATAAAATTAAAACTGAAGAAAAGTTAAAGAACTTAAATTTGTACTACTAAATAAATATATTAAACATAATTTGGTTCAAGATAGAACCGAAGAAAATCCTTGGAAGCAAAACATTTAAAATTGCTGTAAGAAATTAGAGAATAAAACTGCTGAAAAAAACGATTCGAAAATCGAAGTCATAATCGTCAAACATCAAAGAAAACATTAAAAGAAATTAATCGGAACGATGGAAACATTCGTTGTTCAACAAATTAGAGTGTTTGTTGCGCGTATTGTTTCCGCTCAATTGGATATGAAATCTTCGCAAAGATATTCCCAGCTTTTAGTAGAATCAAATATGCTGGAGAACGTTTGGAAAGTCGTCATATTCTTACCCCCTCTTTAAGTTCATAAGACCAACAAAAAGAAGAAAGCCCCGAAACTTGTTAACACTGAAACTTGCTTTTCAATAAATCGTAAAGGCCATAATGGTCTGCAGTCGTCTAGTTGTTTAAATTATTGAAGGTGATTTTATGAGCAGAAATCTGTAGATCGTAAATTCTTGTCTTGTTTGTAAAGCATCTCGGCCTGATCACGATTGAGGATGAAACATTTTGTCGGTGCTAAGACTGAGGATGCAGCTAAATAGTAACCAAGATTTCATGCCCGTCGCAGTGAGGAACTAGTTGCCAAACTGCTGTAATATGCGCCCTTAAGGCCTGCTCCTAAAGCTGTCTGCAAGTCCTTCTGGCAGGAGACGCTCATCAAGCTAAGCTCTGCAGCAGGAGTTCGTTTACTAATCCCAAATTATCATAAACCACAAATTCAGATCCGTGTGTCCTTGGTTGGCTACACAAGGGCAATGGTAAGGCGACGGGGCAAGATTCCGACATCATTTCTTGGTTGCACCGGTACCTCATTTAATTTCGTCTTCCTGAAACAGATTGTTAATTGTGAAACAGAACTGGTCAATTATTGTGGTCTTGGCCAAGTCAACAGAAACCACATTTGCTCACAACGTGAGTTTGCAGAATATTTTTAGCCAAAACAATTCAACTTTTTTACATATTCAACAAGAAAGAGAAACAGTCTGTGGCAAAAACAATGTCTCAGTCAGTTAATTTGCTGAATCAGGAATGTTTTCCTTAAGCCCCGAATCTTTAAAATAAAAATTCGCCAAGCCAGCAAAAGCTGTGGGCTTCAAATACAGGGATGAAACATCAAGGAATTAACATATATGTGGAGTTCTGTTCTCTATACTATTAATTAAATAAAGACATCTCTGATGCCCAGCTTTTCTTACTCGAAGTGTAATCCTGCAGTTGTAATACTCGTATGAAGGCTGTTGGGTGGACTGTTGGAACTGTTGGGTAGCGAAAATATTCCAAGCTGTAGATCGCGTCATTTGAGATATTGTTTGCAAGAAACAAAACCTTTTAATAAAAATGCAAATATTAGTGCTGCTTCTTCCGATGATGAGTATAATGGCTTTGATGCTGTTTAGTTCTGCAACTTTAAATGGATTAGAGAAAATCCTTTGAATTTGCATATATTTGCATATAAAAACAAACAAGAAACCTTGAACGAACAGAATTTACTGCTCTTTACTTTGTCTCCTTGGTCTGTTTAAATTGATTTTCCTCCCGGTCAAGGCCAATTGAAAACTTGTTTTGTTGCCATTCATTTTCTTGTCAAGCAAACTCTTAACCTCCCCTTTCAGTTTGAGCTTAAAGTTTGGCAATATTTGAAACCAATTTCAAGTAAAAATGTCGAAACTGAATTCCTGTTATCCTTTTAGGCTTAACCGTCACCCTTTAGTTGTCTATCAGTTGAAAAAATTCAGCTGTTGAAGCAGTAAAGCAGCTTTTCTTGTTACTTGTTGCGATTGTTAATTGGAACTTGTGTAAAGTCTGTTGTGTAAAAGGTAAAGATTTGGTTTCAGTGAAGTACAAAAACCCAACTGGTACCATGACAGCCATTTCTTCTGACAAAAACGAACAACTATGTCGTCCCTTCAACCTGCAAACGTGCCACTTTAAGCTAAAACTGTAAACTTTAAAGGGTTGGGTCTTGACTTTGGAAATTACTGTTTGTTTGCACTTAAATAAAATTTTATGTACAAAAATTTGCTCCTTGTCACGTTTGGTGACGATATGTTTAAAAAGACATTGAAGGTAAAGTAAAATTTGCTTAAAAGTACAACGAACAGTTTGGCTTTCAAAGGGCATGTACGAGTTTAGAATAAAGTCCTTAATTTCTGGGTGTCTTAAGCATAAATGTGTCTTAATATCTTATCAGTCATATTTCCACACAAAATCTTTTAATTAAAAGAAAATTTAAAAGTTCTTCTCCACTTATGATTTTTGTTTCGTTCGCGTGTTTCAGAGAAATATTGATTCTGTTTTATTTTTGAACAATGAGTGTCGTGCGATGCTGCCAAAAGTTTTGATTTGTCACTGAAAGCAAAATGCCAACATTTTTTATATGGGAATATCGGAAAGATTGAGTCAAAATATTGTATTTGCTGAGTTTCGATATGAAAACAAAAACTTAAAACGGTCATCGAAAAATGTCTCTTATGAGAAATGAATACATTTAATAAGACTTTCTAGATACATCAGCTTAGCAGGTAGACCTTTTTGGCAACAGATTTGGCTTTGGTGTACTCCAAGTTGTTGGACCTTGCTTTTACCCCATCACTCATATTCTTGTGACAAAAAACCAAAGTTCTAGGCAGTTGTTGTACGACTCGTTACTGCGAAACCTTCACGAGTTAAATTGTCAGAGCACAGACCAACACCCGCCTGGCATGACTTGAAAGGCTAAAATGGCTGCAACGTTCTGGCTATGGTCTCAATTCAATTTAAATACGTAGGAAGAGACGTTAGTAAATGCTGATGATAAACATGCAGATCCCTATTTTGGGGTATTGTTGTCTTGCAGCAGATTCCTGTTACACTTAAGAACGGGATGGTGGGAGAATTTTTAGCCAAGTCTAGACAAAGCCCCTTTGCGATTTACGGCGATTAGATACCTTGTGCTTTGTCTTGCACGAAAAATAATGTCATGAAACTTTAAATGAAAATAAAAACTAATTAATGTAATTTATTGCCTAGAGAACGTCTTTACGTACTTCTTGTTTTTCCTAGAGCCGAAAAGAATGGCAAGACATGAACGTTACGAGTTTGTCTTGCTGCCTAAAAACTCGACCAATGCTTTGGAATTGTACAGACTTTTTCACAACACTATTGTAATACCACCTTGACTCAAACTTAATAATAAAGAGTTTTCAAATATCGCCGTTTTCCCCGCCTCCCGAATACGGCCCTAATACGCAAACCAAAAAGATTTCAAAATTAAAAGCAATTTGTTTAAACTGAAAACAAACAGAACTTCTACTTGTTTTCTTTATATACATAAATCACTGCCAGTTAAATAATAAAAACATGAAACCGAGAAAACCCTAAACGCCTTAATAATCTTAAAATATTACAACTCATTGTGGACACTTTAAAATGATGTTGGCATCAAGGGCATCGCGCACAGCGTCCAATACCTTGAAGGCATGTACACACACGCACACACAGACACACACACATACATGTTGACCTCTGATAATTTTATGTTCAAACATGAACATTAGGAAGCCCAAAGGGTTTTATAAATGGCATCTTCATTTGCCGGGTTTGACCTTTTTCAAAATTTTACAGCACAAGTGTCATGAAACGGGATTCAAAACTTTTATTTGTTCTACTTGATGCGAAACCAATTGTTGACTGGAAGATCCAGCATTTTGTTTTAAAATACATACATTAATTTTATGTCAAATTTATTTTGCTTTAAAGGTACGTCATTTATTCATTAAAGAAAAATAATAAAAAATAATTTTGTGTGCCGCTCATATCTACAAACATTCATTTTTTTCCAGTTGCATTCAGTGGACAATTATATTGTATTCAATAAAGCGAGGAAGAGCCGACGGCAGTTTTATAATTCCGTTACTTCTGAAAATATTGCCCTCTAATTTAGAAACGGCAAATAACAGCTAAATGTAGAGACGTCGCTGGCTGAGAGTTAAAAGTATTGCCCGTGCAACTGTCTGAGGGATCCATACACTTTTCTCCTTAAATGAGATCGTTTTTGCTTTGACTCCATAATTTATTTGTCCAAAAGCTCTGAGTGACCTTTGCCCTTTTGCTGTGGATCTTGTTACACCTTGCCTGGCGCAAGGTCACTCCATTGAATCCAGAGCCTGAATAATAAAGAATCCACATTTCTTTCAGATTCAACTGAAAAAACTCTCCTGTCTCTCATAAAGTTCAAACGAACTTCACTTGTGCTTTATCTTCAGTCATTTATTTGTTAAATTTTTGTTTATAATTTTTACAACGTTGAACGGTTTCACGTGAAAAACTATCCGCAAATTTGTTTAACGGTTTAGGTTAATGCAACGACACGAGAGGCCTCTGCAGTTTGTTTGTCCCTTATTTGCAGAAGGTACTTTATTTAACTCGGCAGACGCACCTCCTCCGCGTTGACGCAACTGCTGAAACAACTGACGACGAGTGTGCGGAATATTCTGTATTTTCTTTCTTCACCGCCAAATTAAACCTTATTCCAGGGTTAAAAGAATTTCTTTTGCAAAGTCATTTGGTGCGTCGTTAAATACGCAAACAAGCCCCATACGGTCATATAGAGCAGCGCAACCAACAGTGACACACATTCATTTTTGTTCTTGTCTGACAAAGCGAAGCAACACAAGAAGGTCTGAAAAATCTGATGTTACTGGAGTTAATTTAAATAAAGCGTTTCGTGAAATGAACGTCTACCTTTGCCTTGAGGAGCTCTCATGTCGCTTAACACCATTCAATCTCTTCGTTGGTGAATTTGCCTGGCGGCTTGTATAACAAAAGTCGAAGTTAAATGTCTCGGTGTTTGTGCGATCTTGATGTCTGTTTTGATTGCCATTGGTGGCAATTAATAAAACCGGGTTGGCAGCATTGACCCTGAATCCGAAGAAGCAAAAGATTTTGGAGTGCATATAAAACAGTAAAGTGTTTTAAAAAGTTGCTTATCTGCTTCAAAAGTAGGTTGTATAAAAGGTACTTTTTGATAAAACTAACATACATTTTTAGTGCTAATTAAAAGTTGCTATTTTAAAAAATGTTCTTTTAAAGGTAAATTTTATAAAATGAGTTTTTCATCACAGGTATTTTTTTAAAAGCATTTCTGTAAAAGATACTCTTTTTGAGCGGTAAATTTTTTAAAAGGTACTTTTTTCAAAGGGTTCTGTTTTTCAAAAAGTCTTTCTTTCAAAAGATACTTTTTTCAAAAGGTTCTGTTTTTCAAAAAGTATTTTTTTAAAGGTACTTTTTCCAAAGGTACTTTTACTATATATATTTATTTTTTTCAAATGACACTTTTTTCAAATGGGTCCTGTTCTTCAAAGAGTCTTTTTTTCAGAAGATACTTTTTTCAAAAGGTTCTGTTTTTCAAAAGGTCTTTTTTTAAAAAGGTACTTTTTCAAAAGGTACTTTTTAATATATATATATTTTTTTTTCAAATGACACTTTTCAGAATGTAAATACCTTCTAAAATGCACTTTTTTAGAAGTTTCTTAAAAAACTTTTTTTTTACCTTTTTTTATTTTTGAATTTTTTTTATTATTATAAAAGATATTTAAAAAAAATACAGTCCGGTTGAAGTTTTTTTTTACAATTGGGTCTCTGTAGAGCTTTTTAGTTTCCAGCAATAAAGTTATATGTATGTAAAGGGTGCATGAAATGAAAATGAAATCTCGATATGCGAGTAACGCAGATTATATACATATTTCTGTGGGCTGCACTTTTTCCTGTGCCTTCTTTTTTCTCCTGCTTGATGGGAACTCTTTTCTAATATCTTTTTTGCTTGTCATTGCATCCATCTGGGCTGACATTTAATGGCAAACGTATTTACCTTTGCATTTTGTTATGCTTACAACAAAGAAAGAGCCAGAAGGGACAACTTGGGTGCCATCGTCTTCTGTTTTCAGATTTTTTACATTCTCATATGTACATACATGATGTGAAAATTCCAAGAAATAATAAATTAAAACTATTTGTTCGAAGAAATGCAAAGAAAACAGAAAATAAAATTATTTGTTTTAAATTTATAGAATGAAATTTAGAAGAAGGAAAGAAAAACTTTGGCTCTATTTTGCAGTTTTTTATTATTGTAAATTTTCTTCTTTACGATCTTCATATTTTCCTGCTTGTCATAACAAATGAACATTCAGAGACAAGTGATTTATTTTTAATAATATCTGAAGTGCAGATACTTGTATGTATGTATGTATGTATGGACGTATGTATGTATGTATGTATGTATGTATGTATGCATGTTAGCTTGTATATCTACATATGTATGTACATGTTTAGGTAAACAAAGCAAACAAGTTTGTTCTTAACATGTTTAGACATGTTTCATCTCACAGCTTACAAAAGAAATAGTCCTTGTTTATCTTCGTACATCCCTGGCAGATTTTCTGTGTGTGTACAAAATCTAAAGTAAACTAATTTTGCGAAAAAAAATTGTGCTTGTGTACGGATATTTTCAGAATTTGTGTCATTCGTTGTGTGGAGTTGTTTGTCACATTTTCATTTACAATCTAAACACAGAAAAAGAGAGGAGGAAACAGGAGTCCAAAGTGACTGAGCCAAAATTAAAAAACACATGCCACACTTTCAGCCCTAAATGCATTACAGGAAAATGTCTTACAATTTTTTAAAGGCTTAACAGGATTTATGGAAATTGTTGGGGGAAAATATATGTTTTTTTTTTTTATTGATATTTGTATTAAAGGGGGGAAAAATTTAAAACATGTCATTTTCAAGATGTTTTCGTAAGTAATAAAATAATCTCTTGTGTGAGTAAGTGCCTTCTGCCTTTATGTTTAGGCAACAAAGTGTTCGCTATCGTTGAAATCTCATATTCGCTTGGAAGATCCTTTGAAGCTCTATTTACAGAATAGCAAATTGTACGATATAGCCGATATTTTCAGAACTCTAAAAGCCAAATCAGGTTAATGTTGGCTTCGTGGCTCTCGGCAACCATGACAACTATCTCTACCACATGAGATGATCGTGACCTCAAATCTTTCGCTCAGAACTCGCTTATCTGGCCTGTTAATTATGGAACGAAAACGTAATAAAGGGGTAAGGCATTCCTCTGCTCCAATTCAGCCACTGTGACTAAAATCACTCACATGGATGTAGTTCTTCAAATGCTATCCGATTCTGTTTAATTTAGGTTTTACTTGAGATGAGTTCTGTAAAAGGCCGGTGAGAGCCGTGAAAGCTACTATCTTATATCCTTCTGCATACTCTCTTATGTAGTGGGCGGTCGCCTCATCGAACTGGTATTAATTTCTTGTTTGCTGACCCAGTTGTTTCAAATGTATATGTGAGCACGTTTTTCTGCACGTCATATCCGCCAATGTTATTAATTTTTCCTTTAGCTTTTAAAATGCATCGGCACAGAAATTGATTGTATCTGCAAAGTTGCAGACGGAAAAGTAAGTGATCTGTTTGGAACAGAGTTTAGCAGCAGAATTATTGGCTTATATCCTTGAACTAACGATGTAAAAAATATTTAAAATAAAATTTATCATAATCCAAAACCACTATGACTAAAAATTAAAACAACAACAAAGCAAAATGAATAACATTAATTTGACAATGAGGGAAATTCCACAACTTCGCAATCAACATGTTGTTGTTGAAATAAAGACTGTAATAAAATCATAGGAAAATATTTAGACCATGAAATGTAAACACTACGGACCTACTGGCTGGCTAAAACAAAAACACACCCAAATGACAAAATATTAAGATAAAACGGCAAAGCAATACTTGGCCAACAAACACACTGGCACACACACACTCACACTGCCACTGACAATGACACTGGCACACAAATACTTAGTTGGGAGCACAACAGTTGTAGTGCAAATACAATAGTTGGAGAAGAGAAACCAACAACAACAATGTTTAACATGAGTTTCATGGACAACAATGGGCCAACGAACACAAGTGTTGTCACAACCTACCGACAGCGACGACAAAAAGAAATTAAATAAGAAAAACTATTGGATTTTAAGGTTTAGAAAATTATTTTTGGCCCATCGCTCTTCGGCTCCAGCTTCAGCAAATTTTCTTTAAAAACAACTCCTCTTTTTCTACCAAATTCTCTGGGAATAATGTAATTTTGCTTCAATTTGTTCTAAACTCCCACCTTTTTGATGTAAAAAAGTGATTTTCTGAGGTTTGAATTAAGTGCTGCCTCTGTAAACTTTTTGTGCAAACAAATCTCGAAAGCTTCGTGAGACATGTTCGGTTGTTTATTTATTTGTTTAACTTAATTTCTCTGCGAAAGTTTTTCAATTAATTTCTGCATTTGCTGCCAAAAAGAAAAACCAGTTTGCACACAGCGCCAGCTGTTGCTGCCCATTTGCTCCACTCAGTTTTATCTGTAGCGCAACTTCCGAAAATTCAAGTCACACACAGACTTATCACGCAAATTGTTTCTGTCACAGTTAATAAGGGAACGGGTTGTAACGAACTTAAACTTTTTCGAATTCATGTTGTTGCTAATCATTTTCATACAGATTTATTTTTTCCTCCTGAACACGAAGTGTGATGCAGAAAGGAAAACTTTAAGCCCCATGTCACTCTAAATGTCTAAATTTTATAAGTATTTAAAGACGTTACAAGAACCGACGGCAGTGAGCGGCAACAGGCGAAAATTTCAAACAAACGTTTATTGGGCATTTATGACGATTCCAACAACTAAAATCAAGAAAGGAATTGAATGGGGAAAACTACTCGTTGCCAACAAATATTTGTTTAGAAGTTGATTTTCATTATTAAATACATGATGATTTTTTTGTCCGGCAGTTTTTGTTTTGGGTGAAAAAAATTGTATCGAAACAGCAAAAATAATGACTAAGAAAACTCCAACCCAAAAACTTTACCCAGAAACCTTCCATATACATGATATTCATCATGATGTTTTAGTTAAGTCCGTCGAATTAGTTGTACCGAGTCCAAAAGCAAGTGCGGATGATCTCCTACTTTGGCGATATTCAATGCACATCTTCGTATTGGCGGCCACCCCGATAATGCTACCGAGAATGAGGGAAAATTGGAACACTTTTATACAGTGACTTAGACCAAAACCCATATGAAATCAAAGCACCGCGTATACCGAAGAAGTAGCATGAAAAATTAGACGGTTCACCAAAACCGGGTTGCTATATTCGATTCACCCGACTGCGATAGTGTTTGCAACCGAAGAAAAATATTTGCTGGTGTTTCCGACTCACTTATCGCTTGTCCCACAATATCGAATGATAACGTTTAGCAGTATTTTGAAGGGCAACAAACTGATTGCGAAACAATTTAGAAACTTTATTTTGACCAGATTTGCTTGCAAAACAATTGTCGGCTGTTCAACATGTAGGCAAACTTCACCGTTCCACATCGTGGGACAGGTTCTTTGTTCGATTTAATCTCTGGCAATGCCGCTACTCATATCAGACATCGTATCATTTATTTGCGGCCTGTTTCGTTTCTTGTCTTCTTACATTTATGTTACATTATGAGAACATCAGAAAAGCCCATATCAATCGCATGTAACCGAAGTCCCTGAATTTATCTCAATTCCAATTCGAATAAAGCAATACATTGTATTATTTCCGTTGCCTGCTGTTGGCCGGGCTCAAAGATTTTGTCCTCAGCCCTTTTTGGAGTTTTCTAAGCTGGCTATTTCATCAGTAGAGAACTAAACTTAACAGGCACAGGTGTAGCGATACATATTTCTTCTTCAACAAAATTTGATTTTAGATTTTGTATCGCTAAACCAGTTCGAAACTTGCAAAATGTTTTCTCAGAGTTTGGTTGACTAAATAAATTTTGTTCACACTGTTCGTTTAATCCGGTCCTTCTACTTTGTTCAGTACTTGCGCCTTTAGGTGGCCGCTATCAACGTTTATGTACTCGCTTCGAAAACTATTTAATACATTTTGTTTTTGTTTGAAACCAGCAGCAGGACTTGTGCGGAAAAATTTATTGCATTTTTTATCTTAATTAGATCTACATGCTGCTGTTTCAGTGCATTCCTTTAACCGAAAAACAAATTTGTTTTTGAATGCTGGTGAGTACAAGGAAAGTGAACATAAATGTGTATGTGGGAAGTGGCAAGTGGCAAGTGGTAGGCTACCGGATCGTTGTGCCAGCAGATAAACTCCGCCTCGCATTAGCAAAAGGGAAAACATCGTAAAGACACGAAGTTTCTGGTCTGTAAACGAATTTCGTCTGAGGCGCACAAAGTAAAATGCAACATTATAAAGTATTTAGTTGAGACAAGTGTGAAATACTGCTTCGAAACCGCTAATATTTTTCTGTTGCCGCCTTCTTTCCAGTGCCACATGAAAATGAAGAGGGAAGAAAGCCACCGGTCTTTGGCTAAATAAAATTTTTATGCACTTAAAGAAAAACATGAAAGATCAAAAAATCGAAAGAATGAATTTTGACATCAGTGAAGTGATGTGGGGAGTTAAAAATGAAAAACAAACAGTAACGTTCGAGATGGAGAAACAGGCTTATAATCAAAAACGTAAGCATGAGCAGAGACTTTATTGGCTTTTCGATTGTAGTGCTCAATATATTCGAGGCACTTTGATGGCTGAGCATTGCAAAGTGCTGCACCAACAAAGCCGAGGTTGTATGTTCGCTACCTGCTAAGTACCTGGCTTGCATAAATATAGTTTTGATTCCACTTTTATTATATTGTACAAACACTTTGAACTTCAGGCCAATAATGTTTCATGCCACCAATCTTTTGCAAGGGGACTGGATATTATGGACGATATTTTATCCATTATGAGCTTTTGGAGAAATTTTGTACTTTTGTGCCATTTTATGGATCTTAGAAGAGAGCTTTTTGAATGAGTTTTATTATATCTTATGTGAACTGCTCTTAATTCCAGGCAATGGGTTTCTTGTTAGGCACAACTTTAATTTTTTCTCTTCATCATTAGCGAAGCGAATATCAAAACTGTTCGCCTCTTTCGCGATATCGATCGTTTACGTGCGCCAGCACTCTGAAGGTCAAACAACTGATTTAAGTTTTCTTTGGCAGCGTCTTTCCAAATTTTGTTCATTACTTTTGTTATAAATCGTTTTTGTTGGTGTAGTTGCGCTTATCGAGGCAAGTGCTTCATAAGGTCTGGTAGAAACTCATCTCGTGCTTTTAAACTATAAACCTGCGCTACCCACAACAAATTTTTTCTAATCTAATATCTCTTTTCGAGATCATGGATTTTTTTTTATCACATTAGAAAAGAAAACAGCGAACAAATTCTTTCTTTTCTATGTAGCAGCAGCAATTTTTCTAGCCTTAAGGTTGTTGCAGTGTCTGTTTTAGGTGGTCAAAGGACTTGTGCAAATTATCCAAATGCTGTTACAACATAAACTAAACAGCAAGGAAAAAAGCAATAAGTTTGTAAATAATAGAATACAGAGTTCAAATTACATCTATTGGCGTAAAGGAAGTCAGCCAAAGCCGTAGAAAATACATTTTGTTTGCAAACCCTTGTAAAAGAGAATTGAAAATGGAAATGAACTAATTCACTGGTCAGATTACAAAAGTTTCGCTACTAAACCAAACACCTCCCCAAAATAGGTTTGAATACGAGTAATAGAATTTTAAAGGAAGAATCAGCCAACGCAAAACACTAGTAAGAATAGTGACAAGACATCACAATGACAGCATTGGTGGCAATAAATCATAATCAAAAGTAAGTCCTTTTAACTTAAAAAGAAAATGCCTTTTTCTATTAGGAATAGAAAGAATCATAAAAAACATTCCTGAAGCAGTTTTTCAACGAATAACGCAATACCGAATAAATTTTGTCAAACAAAGGCAAGCAAAAAATGTGTAAAAAAACACTGGAAAAGCCTAAAAGAAAGATAATTTCTGGTGAATCAGGTAACTTTTTCCAACTCAAATCAATTCCTTTCTCTTACATGCATTTCAAGAGGACAAAGTATAAGTTTTCTGTTTTGAAGTGACTTTAAGGCCACCTCCTTATAAGAACATACTTTGTGATAAATGCCCCAACAATTAAACTCCTAAAAGTAATTTACCCGCTGCTCTGGCCGGCACTACGAATTATGGTCGTCATGAGCATTTGCGCTCAGCTTTTTGTTTCAAAATTAAATTTATCAAAAATATTTTATATAAATGTGCACTCATATAAAATACAGTCTATCTGAGTGTGTGTGTGTGTGCGTGTGTGTGTGTGTATGTGTGTGTGTACGATATTCCATTCAAGCCATTTACATATTTTCTTCTCTAAAATTTTCATATACATAAATTTATTTTTATTTAATGGTTGGTTTTTCGTACACAAATTTTAATAGAGTCAATGATTATAAAGGCAGCAAAATATATTGTTTTTGAGAGGAAAATATATATTTATATGGGATTTTCGTTTTTGCCAACACAACCAACCAGTAGTGAGAGAGCAGCCAACACATCATGTTTTAACAAGGTTTTTAAATGTGAGCACCCAACGCTGCACCAGTAAGTGCTTTTCAAAGTGGGCGTGTGCCCATTTGGTGTGCTAAAAAAATATTGCAATCAGAAATTTTGCAACTTTGAGGCCATAAATCAATAGTTTCAACCACTGCTTGAGCATTATTTATTCATAAAGACAAGTGTTAAACGAAGATGAATTTCGCTTTAAAAGTACAGAAATTGCATCAATAACAACGCAAAATTTATAGGGTGAATCGCTGTCACTTAAAAATGGAAAAATGCTGGTGTTGCCAGCAATTCGAATAGAAAAGCTTCTTTATTTGATTTGAGCTGGAAGATGGTGCGCACTGAAGTCTAAGCTGGACTTAATTTCATTAAGTTTTAGCCATTGAGAATATTGTTAAAAGAAACCATGCAATCATATTATTATTATTATCAAACAAACTATAGACGTCTTCAATCCCAATATGGTATTGGGCAGCCTTCTCAACCATTCGATGATTACGATTTTGAGCGGCCATATTCTTGAAAACCGTCTTTTCTGCAAGAATTCTATTATTTATTTTGGCCATAAGAAATCATATATGTAATTCTCAAATGCAATCACATTTTTAATCTGGAGGAGCAGAATAACTTATTTACCGAAAAATATACATAATTTTTGCAAATTTGTTGCCGCAACAATAATTGAAATATATTTTCTTATATTTAAACGAAACGTGTTGAAATTAAGTGGAAAAAACAGTGTCATGCAAAGAAGGGAAGCGATGGCGTCACAGCTGCTTAAAGTTATAATTGGAGCTGCAAAAGATGTCCACTGAGACGTATAAACGCATCTTTTATTGGCGAAATATGAAAAAAGCAAGCGAAGAGATACAGTCAAATTCTCTTTTAGTGGCTTAAAATGTAGACAATAAATCTGTCGGTGAAGAAAATACGTTCCTAGTAATTGTCGGCTGCAAGGAAAATACAAACATAAATTTATACAACTTCAACTGTTAAAAAATTCACACCCACACACACGCATAAATATTGAGTATCGGAGAGAAAAAGTATCCAGGTCCATGTGTTCGCATTCATATTGAATCGAAGTCAGCTTGAGTAAAATTCTCACCACAAGGTAAATTTTTTTGATTTTCTTTCATGATGCTGACAGAATTTGAAGAATTTATTTTTTTCTTTATGTCTTTTTCGAAAGGCTAAAACGTAAAACTGTTTCACAATTTAGTTGAATTTTTGTGAGACTTCGAAATTGATATGAAAAGAGCTTGGATGTAGCAAATAATCACAAACTGTGTGGCACTGGCATATACAAGGTATTATAGTCCTGTTGTAATGAAGGTTCATTGAAGGAGCTGTTGCGGCTTCTTAAAGTTGTAAGCCTGGGAAAGTTCATCACATTACATTAGATTAAAGTTTATAAAAAAAAATTTCAAGTGTTCCTCCTAAAATTGAGTACCGTCTAATACCGCCTCTTGTGAAACTCTTAAAACTATAGATTGTTTTGCCTTCGTTTATTAGTAGTGAAATCGAGGCAGGCTTAAAAGTAGGAGATTTTTTTTTTTGGGGAAGTCACTTCTAAAAGCAAATTCAACTAAAATGCTTTTTTTATACGGAAATATCTGCTCTAAGATTATAAAGTTTATACACATCAGTAATAAAGCAACAATAAAGGCGAAAACTTGTTAATCGATTTTTCCGGCAACAGAGATTGATTTAATAATTAATAACGACGGTGTCAAATTAGCGAACATGTTGTGTCTGTAATTTGTTACTTATTATTGATAATGAGCATTTATCGTAAATGTGCAAATAAAAGTTATATAAAAGCGAAGCAAATCGTAAAATATTAATTAAAAGCATCAGCACGTGTTGGCACCAACGAAGAACGCGTTGCCACAAATGTCAAACAAGTTTATGTGGTTTCATATGTTTATGTTGTTGTTTGTTTTAAGACTTAGACATTTCTTTTTCTCACTGATAATTTACAAACAAATATTAATTTCTGTCATGCACAAAATTGGAAACGAGACAAGATGTAAAAAGTTTCGTTGTCAGCGACAGTTTATGATGAACGTTTTTTCTTAACTTCTTATTTAATTTTGGGAGAGGGTGGGGGGGTGTAAATTTTCTCATTTCGTTGTTTTAAAGGAAAGAACGTTTGCAAAGTAGACTGAAGTTACTCTTCTACCCTACTCTAGTCTATTCCCTTCCATTTAATTCAACTCTGTTTCATGCTACGCTATTGTGCTCAGCTTTACAATTTTTCCACTCTACTTTGCTTTAGTCTATTCCGCTCCAGCATCTCCTACCCTACTTTTTCTCTGGTCTACTCTACTCCCTGCTACCCTATCCCACTGCATTCTATCCCTCCAAAGTTTAGTCCACTCTGCTCTATAAAAAAATCGGACAATTTTCGACATCCGCAATATCTTCAACAAATTAATTTATTAAATGTTAGTTTGAATAAAATCAAATTTAATAAAACAAAACAACTTATCACTTTCTTTAGAAGAGTTGTTTGTCTAAGTCTTCTCCTCTTCCTTCGCTTCCTGTCTTGGCCTAATAAATTATTTGAATGTGGTGGCGTACCATAAGTTCTGTGTGTCTGGTTTAGTTTTCGAAAGTCTTGTTTGAAGAACGGAACACAATCACACAAGTCATTTGCATTTCCATAATCGTTCGAGCTTATATTTTATTTGCAGACAAAAGTCTTGAGTGTCATATGCAATTTCGGTCTAAAATTTATTGCAGTTTGTAAATGAATCTGTGCCTCAAGAACACCAACAGCCTTAACAAAATAAGAAAGTCCAAATGAGTGCACAGATAAGTACATGTACCACATGCTACGAACGTACATACCCAGACTCGAAGGCACACGCACACATACAGATGGACTTGTTTATGCTAATATGTTAATAACAGAATTGAGTGCTCAAGGATGTGGAAGATATCACTTATGAATAAATAACATCTCAAGCATACTGTAGTTCTCGTGTCTGTTACTGTCAATGCATGAAGAAGAAGATTAAGGACTTGAGAATGTTAATGTTTACGCATTTGGCTGTTTAACCCGCGGTAAACGGAAATGGGTCAAAATTTGATTTTTAAACCCTGTGCGGCCGCATATCAAGGACAATGGCTCTGGCAGCCGCTGTCTAGTTTGGTTTGGGTTTAACCACCTGCCCGTCGCATATTGTTCAGACGAAAACCGAGCCGAGCTGAAATATATATAACAAATAAACGAATTCTTATAGCAAACATTTTATTCATCAGAAAACTCCAATTTAAACAGGAGACTTTTGTTCATTTTATAAGCAACACTTTGGGTTTAAAATTAAGTACTAACATATACACCAATCCTAGTGCAAACAGTGAGCAACATAAAGAGTGTGTATTTTGATTGCTCCATCATTTTGTTTGCTTTCAAATTCCGGTATCTGGCAAAATATAATGCAGCGTCTCCGACTACTGTCCATACTCCCTCTTAATCCCAGATACAAACATGTGTAAGGAGCTGCAAAAACCAAAACATAAATAAGGAAGTAGCAGGACAATTTCCCTTTAATGACAAGCTGTGTCTGTAGCTGTGATTAGGACTCACTTGCCGAGTCTCTCACAACTGAATTTAGTAGGAGTGTTTGCATTCTAAATGTAATCTACTGTGTTTTAGGAGACGTTGTTTAACATGGCCTTGTTTTATAGAGGCAAAAAACAAAAACAATCGAGCTAAAATGTTGGCAGCCGGAGGAATTAAACAATCTTTTGCAACTTTTTGACCATATTTAATGAGATTTCTCCAACACTCGTTACTGTCAAATGGAAACTATTTGGGCATTGACAGTTACCCAGCAAAAAAGAACTTTTAAGGCAGTTTAAAGGAACTAAAATTTGCTTTTGGAAAATACACAGCGCAGGACATGAGTTCCGTTACCGGCGGTGGTAGGCTCACCTGACATTCGCATACGCAGAAGTTGCAGTTGTCACTTGAGAGCGTGAAATATGTTTGTAATCGTTTCTTTAGATATAAAAGAAAACAGATACAATTCAAGTAAGATCTTCCGAATATTAAGGAGGTGTTCCTTAATTTAACGTTTTTTCGTAGAATATCACACAAGATGTAGAGATTTCCTGAATTCAACACATATTTTGCCCAAAATCTGCCATATAAAAAATACATAAAAAAATTGTTTCAATGTCCCTATTTTTGGCATATATTTTCAATTAAATATTTCCTTTTTTTTTGTAGAAAATCAAAACAGCTGCCTCAGTGGAATAAAAAACTCTTAAGTTTTTATATCCAATGAAGGAATTTTTTGCATCAATTTATAAATTGTTTGAATAATAATAATTGAATAAAAATAATAAAACATGATATAAAAAATAGTTTCTTTTTCTAATTCCAATTTATTTTCAAACAAAAATTTAACTACATTCACATTTTTTATGCACTTCTTTAATTAAGCGCAAAGAAACACAAAACGTTCGTTGAACCAGTAAAAGAATTAATTGAAAACAAAATTTTGTTTTTTTTTACGTTGAAATTTGTTTCAGGAAATCTTTATTAATTATTAATTCTGCCAAAAAAAAAGAGAAAGATTTCAATGTTATTCTAATAATTTGTACCTTTTCAAGTTGTTAAAAAACCCAAGTATTAATAATGAACAAAAACAAAAGCGTTTTGTGCCGGAAATGTTTCTGAGGGGTAGTAAATAAATGACTCCTTAGAAATTCAGTGACAGTAAATCTCCCAGAAGAATTTCCAAATGTTTAATTTCGCTTGGTACGTTTCAAAACTGCCTGGAGGTGGAATTTGTTTCCCTTTTTATGGTGACACTTTTCTCTATTAATAGGTGGTATGTAGAGTAGAAGGAATTTGGGAGGGAATGGTCTTCCAAGGTAAACACAACAAAAGAATTACAAACAACAACTTCTAAAGGGCTCCAAACCACCGCCATTAATCAGAAAACACCAGCTGAGAACTTGAATAACCAACTTTGTACTGAGAGAAAGTTAAATCTATAAAGAAAAACAAATTTGTAGTTTTCTTAATAAATTTACTAAGAAACCTATAAAAATGCAAACAGTTTTTGTACTATTACTATTTCGTGTTGAAAATGGAATGTTTTAATTAAATTAAAAGTTTTCTTACAAATATAAAGAAAAGATGGGGGGCGAAGGAAGCCGCAGTAGTATAATTTATGTTCCCTCACTTGCTCTTGCCGACAAATAAAAACAAGGCTTGAATAAAATAAGAATTTTCCAGCAAAAATTATTATTTCGAATGATGAGGGAACTATTTTTATATTTTATTGTTGTACTTTAAAATCATAAATAAGCGCCTTAAATATTCATTTAAGATAAGGAAGTGTGTGAAGTTTGGATTATTCCAACTTCTTATTCATCAGAAATGAAATTTGCGCAATTTTCCAGAATTTCCTTTCATTTTATTTGCCAGCTTCCACAGATCTATCCTGCATTGAATTTGTTAAACACTTCCAGGGAAAATCGTGTTTGAAGCCTAAATTTTTATCTCGCAATCAGTCCGCAATGAAAAGAATAAAGAAAATTAAAGCTAGAAACTTTTAGCAACAGGATCCATATTTATTGCGTCTGAACGGTTAACTTTTTTGCACCCACGCGCAACCCCCCAACGTCGAAGACCGAGTCCTGTTTTAAGACCCTGGACAACGGGAAATCGCTGAATAGTTCACCTCTAAGTAGGTGCGCTACTGGGTCGCAGTATGTCAGCTTAACCAGTTCATGTACAGCGATCGTTGCTAGCAACTCGCCAGATTGAGAGCAATCAACAACTTTACCCTGTATACACCGGCCCATGTCTCTGCGTTCAATCTTTGGTCCTGTTTGCGTTGATGGTTTCTGGACAAGAAGAATCAGTCACGAACGGTACGGGCTGTACAGCGACATGAGCCTAACCAGTCATCTACGGCTCCAACGACTAAGGTGGTGGCTCCAGCCCGTAGAACCTTCGACTCCGCACCAGTACCACAACGCAGTTGAGGACACCCACGGAACGGATAGCGCACGCAGGTGAAGACGGACCTCAACCAAGTTGATGTGCGAAATTGGAGGCTGCAGGCGAAAGATCGTGCCAGCTGTAAAAGATCTTTCTAGGCAGATTTCGCTTGAGCCCGTTTCATTTGGCACTTTTCTTTCTCCGCGTAATTTTTGTACGTCCAAGATTTTCAAGGCTTTCGTCTTCCTCTCAGCAGAGAGTGTAAGTGAGTTTGCATGCCAGATGGTTATTGCTTCGTGTTGGTTTAATGCCTGGCTCATTAGCTGGGAGCCTTGGAAATAAAGAGCACAACAATTGTTGTCATCTTTTGTAACGTCAACGCAGCTGCTGTCCTTTATTTCAGAGCTCAACAAGAAGATAGGACGTGTATATGAATGTGTATGTTGGGCGTAAATGTGTTGGTTGCATGACTGGAAAAAATGTTTCTGTTGTGTTGGATTTTCTTTGATGTTCTTATGGCTTTTCTTTTCCTGTTTTGTACGAGTAAAGCAAAATTCTTGTTGTAAAATGGCAGGTTTAGTGCAAAGTTTAACCTTTCGGTGGCAAGAAAATAAAATTTAAGAGAACAGTTCACTGAGGAGTTGTAGAAATAGTTAAGCAAGAATGTGAATAGCATTTTTATACAAGTATCTCTTGTACCTTCAAACGAAATATAAAACTTATGCGGCAGCTCAAACGTTTCCGTTTTTTTCCCCCTAAAATAAATTTTCCCTGGATATGCCACTAATTTATATTTTTGGCAGTTTGATTTGCTATTCAGAAAATTTTATGTTTGTTCTTTTCCTTATTTAAAGCATTGACCTCAAAACAAACATTATTTTAATAGCCAGTCATTATAATTACTAATTGAAGCCTTTTTAATTTCTAACCGAAAGGAAAATAAATTATTTAACGACTTTCAATGTTTTTTGTATTGTTTCTTTGGCCAACACTGACTTATTAGTAAACATAAATCACAGAGATAAATTATGACGTTGGTTGGTAAATAAATAAACAAATAATAATTAATTTTAGCACAAGGAACAAATTAGACTATAAGATAATGATAAATTTATTACGCAAAAAACAAAAACGAAAATAATAAAACAAATAAATATTTTGGACATTGAAATCCCAGGCGTACGATTTATTACAATGAAAGCATTTAACCTTTAAGTGCCCAGTTGTTGTTGAAAAATAAAACCAATTAAAAAAGCCACTACTCCTCCTTAATGCCAACGTTGAAATGCTTTGGTTAATTGGGACTGCGTCTAAAAATCGTTAAAGTCGAAAATATAGTGATCAGGTGCAAAACACATTCCGGCTTAAGTTGGAAACTTTTTGTCTTACAGGTAATCTAAATACCCGAATTTTCTAGTTATATAATGCCAGCTTTTTAAATTGGCAAATCATCCATCCCGTGCCCCAATTATTAAGATACTTTAACATTTTTACGAGTACAATCATTATTAAATCACTCGCAAAGACCTTTTTTCCATTCAGGGATTCGTCAGTAAAGTTCTAACTAAGTTTTGGCAACACGCGGATCGATCACTTTTTGTTGGCCTCGAATAGAAATAAATAAAAAAAAAACACAGGGTATCGAGTAACGCAAAGCCATTATCTCTATCACAAGGCTTAAAACTGTTTAATTCTTTATCTTTTGTACACAAATTCTATTTTAATACTATAATTAATGCTTAAGACTGAGACAGCAATTTAGCTTTTAGAAATAGTTTAACTTTAGAGAGTATTTTGGGATACAAAAATCCCTATTTGAAGTGCAATTCAAAATTTCAAAGGAAAAGGTAGCGAAGAATGCGGTAAATTGTCATAAAAGCCAAATCGAGTTGTGCGTTCGTCACTGGCATCAAGGCCAAAATTTTCAACTCGAAGCTCGTGTTTATTTGAGGCTCTGAGATGAAGCGAACTTAAGCTGAAAATGTCTTGCCTACAATAGAAGAGGCATCTCAATCGAGTCCACAAGTTAACGGAGAGGTTACTGCACACCAACCTTCAATACTTTGTAATTAATGCTACTCCTCGTCGTGCTGATGATAAGAAAATAGTTCTATTCAATGTGTTCTAGTAAATTGAGTGAAATTGTTAGTGTCAGACTTGACAACCTTTTGGCACGTCTTGTTCTGACACTCCTCATATATTCTGCGCTATAAAATCGTAAAAGAATGGCTCGTTGCACTACGATCATCGTTCATTCATTGTGCCTGCCGTTCCCTTCAAAGCGGCACACGATGCTTGTAGCGTCGTGAGAAAGTCAGATTTTTCCCGCAAACCGCGCATAATGGAAAATGCATTAAAGATTATACTCCTTCCACTTTGTCAGGCTGATACACACAATCATAATAAGAAGAAGAAATGAATTAAATAGTATTTATTGTATACACTTTTGGTTTTATTTACAACAAAAACTTAAATCCTTTCTAAGAAATGCATAATATGTCATAAGTGATTGGGTTTACAACACAACGTTAGCCTTTATAAAATTTCTCTCGTAATATATATTCCAACAACAAAGATTTGGGCTTAAGAAAATCATTTAAATGGTATTAAAATTAAATAGTTTGCAAGAGTTTTAATATGCAAATGTGTATTTAATCTGATTTGACTTGAAAGGCAGCCCATTGAATAAATATTTAACAGGAAATTTCATAAATTATATTAAATTTATTTGAATATTCGTTGGAATAGTTTTATTTGTTGACACTGATAAGAAATCACTTTCACAAAGATATTTATTATTAATGGAGCTCTCGGCCATTTTAGAAGAAAGCCGTACACGACACGATAATGCGTTGGCCAATAAATTCATTAATGCGAGATGTCATGCTTCGTGCTCGGACAGGTAAATGGAAGATGGATGATGTTGCTGCTGCAAACACCATTAAAAGTAAAATGTGCTCATATTTGTTCAATGGACGAACACAAACCAACAAAGTCAATTAGTTATTATGGATTCGCACACATACAGATGGTTTCTAGAATATTAGAATATTTGTGTAAAGAAAATAGTAAAAAAATTATTGTTCTTGAATCATTGAAGCCTTTAAATAGAGAATCTTGTATCGAAACTTGAACTGTTGAATTTTGTTAAGAGATACCGCTTGTCCCACGTTATAGAAGGCGGCGTTTGTCAGTAACTTGAAGAGCAGAACAAAGTTTTTGAGTTTCTGTTGCCAAATTCAAAAAAAATTATTGTGCTGGAATGAAAGCTGCCAACAATTCAAATCATATACTTGTAATCACGAAACAAACGTGACGGACTCCCTAATCAGAAATTATTTATCTCAGCAAGAGCTCTTCACTGATTATAAATATGTATTTGCAAGTAGACGCGTTCACGTTTGTTTATTTTTATTACTCGCAACTCTAATTAAAATAACGCAAATTAATCAATAAACGTGTCAATTAACTTTTTCATCTCTTTAACTTTCGAACAAGTAATTAAATTCTTAATTGCTGTTGAAAGAGATTTTATGGAGTATTTACTTTGTAAATTAAAATTCTTGAAAGGATAAACATAATTGGAACAAATTCAAGTTGCTGCTTGACACCACAAAGATAAGAAGGTGGGCGGGAGGGGAAACTACATTTTAAAATAAAAAAGTAGATGACGAGATATTGGCGGCCATAATCCAAAAAAGAAAACAGAAGGTAAAATTTATTGCGATTAAACACGAAGAAATCAACACCTTCCTATTGGCAATATAATGTTGTAATAAGTCGAGTTAAGCGCTCATGGCTGGTGCCGTTAGGTATGTCTTAAATAATATACTTCAAGCAATTATTGTGGCAAGTTTTTTCACCAGAATCCATAAATCGTATATTACGGCCAATGAAAAACAAAAATTTGAATATTTCCTTCTTTTCTTACAAAGTGAACAGTTTTTCTTTGCTTTTTTCAAAACTACTTTTTTATACTTTTGTGCGAATACGATGAATCGAAACTGCTTTTAGGGAACCCAGAAATACTTCATCCGAAAAAGTAACCAACTGATGCGGCAGCCGCATTTCCTTTCAGCGAAAAGTCGCTTACGGTTCCTGACTTTCAAATGTTTGTTCGTGCATGTGCTGTGGCTCTTTCAAGTTAATTATTCGCATTTTATACGAAAACCAAATCAGAAACCAAACAGCTAACAGCCAGCCCCAAAAAAAAACACCACATGCACACACATACACATCTAATTGAAAACGCACACGCAGGCACAGCTTTGGAGTCACACATGCACAAACAAACACTTACTTGCAATTATGAAAGCAAAAATGGTGGTCAGCTGATGGGAATTTTGTGTTTATTTGCACAGAAGTCCTTTATTTAACGCTCAACTTGTTTTCAACTGCGGTGTGTTCACAAAACTTTAAATTACTTAAATGTGGTAAATTTTGGTAATAAAAACCGTAATAAAACCGGCATTATATTTTATTTTTATTTGAATTTGTTCATTGCCGCTCTCTCTCTCGCTCTCTCTCTCTGTTTGGCCTAGAAATAATTGTTAAAAACAAAAATTGTAACAAAAGTTTAATTGGCCAAACACAAAGATGAAAACGGCCCGTAGATTTGCAAAGAAACAAGTTTGGAATAAAACAAGTAATTTGAACACCAAACGCTTGTTAGTGCCAATTGAATGGAATTTAATGCTTTTGCTGTCACCTTTGGAGCTAAACATTTCATTTAATTGACGTTGAAGTTCCACTTGTGTTTGCTCTGTCAGAGAATAGACGGGGCAATTGGCCCAAGGTGGATGCTTTTAAAACACCACATACATGTGTATGTGTTTGCATTAGATGGCTTCATCGGGTACAAAACTGAATTGTCGCGCAAATCCTTAAGTCATGCTAAGCCCTTGCAGAAATTAAATGACAACAATTGTTCTGTATTTGAAAGACTCTCAATATATGTATGTAAGTTCTCTAATCACTCAAAATTAGACAGCTGTTTGACGTCACTTACACACATTCACAATAACCTACTCCATACTCCGTATGCCCAGTTCTCACGAATGGCCTGCACTAGATTTCGTAAATATTTTTCAAATATTTATAACAAGTTTTCTGCTGAGTTGGTCTAATGTAAATGTATCATGTTTTTAAAATGTAGCATTTTTGTGCGCATTCTGGTTTTATTTGAAGTCATTTAGTAGCGGCAGCAATAACAGCAAATAGTCTAATAAAATATATTTTATGACCTTTAAAAAGGGAACATTGATACTTTGTTTGCTTCTCGTATGACCTTAAAAAGGGGAAATTGAGGTTGTTGTTACTCTGCTGCTGACACCAACAATATCGTTTTTAAAATAGTTATTGTAGTAGTATTGGGTTTGTTTTAACTTGAGTTAAAGTTATAATGGCCCTGTAGACCATTCACAAACGATTCGTAGACGATTTCGTTTAGTGGTAAGAGATTGGTTAAAAGCCGTCGTATGGCTCTGCTTAATTAAGCAGCATCAAGCAATTGAAGGCAGCAGCAAATTAATAAATCTCAGGAAACGCAATAACAGACTTTGAGACCATAAGAAGGCATCCAGTTGCTTGGCCCATCTGTTCACACAATTCGCTCTTAGCCACGGAAAACATTATCACACCAGTTCAGCGCTAATTGAAACTTGTTGTACAAATTTTCTGTCCTTAACACTCTCTGTCTGCAGGCGTTAAACTTTTTCCATTAACATTTAATTATAGGCTGCCCTAGTTATGCGATATGTATGAACGCAGTTTGCAAAATAAAGTTAAATATTCGCATAAAGTTTTCCTGCTCTTATCGTTTTGCTTTTGTCATACCCAGCCTGCCGCCTTTGCCACGGAGTCCATTACAGATTTTAATGCAATAAACAAATAAAATTATTACGAGTAGACTAAAATGATTAAAATGTGCGTAAATTACGTACGTCATTAAACAATTTACCTTTTTTATTACGAAAATACACGCAAACACAATCATTTCGTTCGGATATTGACTCTTCTGTCACGCGTGTGTGGTAGTAAGTGCGTGCAGTTATATTTTTATTGTCGGCAGCGTTATATTTGTTCTGCAATTGAAAACTTAATTAGTTGCAAATTGGCTTAACATTTTATTACTCAATGTGATGCAAAACAAATATTTACAAGTGTGTGTTTACAGCAACAAAAAAAAAACGAATTAAATTTGATATTAAATTAATGAACAAAAAGGTTTTGTACTATTTTAAAATTGCCATTATTTACGATGAATTCGAAATACGTCAATCAATGTTGAATCAATATGAAATTTAAATAAATGAAATTCAAAGTGTTCATATATTGGAAATACAAGAAATTGTGTGCGCATAAAATTTGTCAGGTATAATGAACAATGTAATAGTGCGGCAACCCCTTCTCTGCAATAATGATTCAGCGTTTCCCTAAAGTCAGATAACAATAGGCCTTTATGCGCAACGTCGTCTTCCGTGCAAGCTGCAGTTACCCCTAAAATAGACTCTGAACAACCCGTCCACCCATCTCTATTCACTCTAGTACAGTGATGATAGATGGGATTCACGTCGTATTAACAACGGCGGAAGCCACTCAAATGAAGTATGTTTTGCAATGTTTCAAAAACTAAGACAATTATATGTTTTCTTAGGGCTCTAGAATCTTCTTGCATCGTCAGACCAAATGCATCTCCTAAACAATTCTCAAAAACCCATTTAATCAGAAGAGCGACTCTTCATTAAACAATTTTGTGCAATATGTTGAGTTTATGGCATGGAATCAATTGGTCAAGCGCTTTCCCATTCCCAGCGACAATCTCATGCTGGTCAAAACCATTTTTCTTTCGGAAAGGGAAATTCCACAGGTAGGACATTTTCTTGCGGTGTGAGTCTTTTACTGAATTGCTAAGCAATATTGATTTAAAATTATATAACAGTGTGATACCAGTCACGCGTGATCCGCTAATGATATGCTCTTCAGATCAGCATGCCCTTGCATGTTTCCCAGCAGGAAAAAAAATCAAAAAGCCACATGAAACTCCATTCTTTTTGATGTTGTACGGGAAACACACAAACATAAGTCACAAAGCCAAATTGTACAAATTTTAGACTCTCTACTACACAAGTCTTCCTTCTTTGCATGTCTGTATCTGCCTGAAGTACACAAAGATAAAATACACTCTCACGCATTAAATTATTTAACAAGAAATTACCAGCATGACCAAAACAACTTCATGTTCAGTTGTCATAAGAGAAAACAAAAGGATAATTGAAACTAAAAGCAACACGCTCACACACGGAATAACTAAAAGGAGATGAAATGAATATAAATATTGAAGCAAGAAGGCAAACGAACAACCAAATAAGTATCGTTGGGCAAACATGTGTGTACGTTCTCTAAAGTGCATTAGGGCGGCTGTGAGGTGACCTTGTAGGATTTCCACATTTAACAAGCCAAAATTTTTTTGAAATTCTTTTGTCTATGTCTACAATTTTCAAGGGATCAGAGTGTCAGAGTGTGTCTCATGTGCTTATTTTATAAATTGCTTTTAATTTCGAAACATAATCTCAGTTAAGACAATCATTTCATAAATCCGATGAGTTGACAGCTCTGCATTTGGCTATAGTTTATGCTCTATTTTGGCCTTAAAAGGAGACAAAAGGAAAAAAAAAATAAATAGAAGAATGAACTACATTCATGTTTTTATGCATTTAAATATGTCTGCATTCCAAATACTTGATTAATATGAATTCCAAAAAGGTGACTTGATTCAAATGGTTTATCCCTCGGTCCCGAAAATATTTATTCTCTCACTGTTGTGGTTGATAACGGCAATCATATGGCGTGCAATGACAATACAATAGTACTATTAAATGTTTGCCTTAAACTTTGTGCAAAATCATTGTTAAACAATAAAATAGCATGAAAATGGAATACTTGTATTTCTTAAGAGATTCTTCCTTCTGCTCAAAATATTAGACAAGTCAAGAAAAGCCTTTCTCCGTTAAAATATGCCAACTGCAGCCATAGTTCTGTTTACCTGAACTGGAACTGATCAATTTTTTGACATAACAACCAGTCACATAAAAAACTATTTCGTGTAACCTACCAAAAAAAAAAAAACATCTGTTATGCGGGCGTTTGGTGTTATGAACCCGCCTACTGCAAATGAGTTGAGAAATTAATTTAGCTATTTACATACATGTACTAGTGTATTTACATTGTAGTACAATATGAAGATTAAAAAATTTTCCACACAAACGCAATCCAGCCAAATGCGCTAATGCTTCGTTGTGGTCTTGCGATACTCATCCATCAACTCCAAAAGGATACTTTACTTTTATTTGTCCTGTAACCAGCAAAACACTAAAAGTCAACAAATACCACTATATCGTAATACATATTAAAATATGATGTTTTCAGCCTTGTGCCATCATACACTTGCCGAAACCCGACTAAACTTAATACTTCAAAGCAACCCTGGGATAAAACTGTTTTTATACTTCAGACTAAAACACTAAACTGCAAGGGGTTGGTACTAAGAGCAATTTTGCTGCCAAAAAAACAGAGATCAAGAACTTAATCTTAGGAGTATCAGGTATTAATATGTGAACTGACTTTTCTAAATACACCAAACCCCTGAGGCGGAATAATTAGGAAACAGAAATGGACAATAAGACATAGAAGAGTTCTGAAAGTGGCAAAAGTTCTTTGAGGCAACGCCACTGTAGAAAGACATGATGCAGAGAATATGATGCGGTCCATTGCCGCACTAATTAAAACAATATCCAAATATGGGTCTTCTGTGTCTGGCAATGGATAAGAGAAAGAAGGGACAGCACATACATATCAAATGCAAATGCGACAGCAAGGGCAGCCTACAAAGCACTCACAGCCCTCAACAGCAAAAGACACTTCTGGACTTCATAGTATTGTATGAATAATAACAACAATAACTATTCTAGTCGTAGCCGCACTCGTTGGACGGAAGCTCTTGCCTTAAGTTAAGCTCAAGATTTGAAGGACTCTACGAGTTATTCTCCATTGCATGGCCGAAATACAAAAAATCTCCAGCCCATAAGCATGGAATTTTTTATAAAGGGTGTTTCTTATAGAGTGGCACATGTTTAAATCATAATAAAACAAGGAAATATATTTTTAATGTCAACGAAACAGGCTTTATTGGAAAGATAGATGATATGATTTCTGCCATGTGGCCGCCACGGCTGGAACACCAATTTGCAACAACTTCTCGCAGCATTTGCGGCCGTATTTCGCCGATAACTCTTCGACTGTTGATTTCCAGGTGTTCAATTGTTTGTGGTGTATCGACGTAGAGAAGCGACTTAACATAACCCCAAAGAGAATAATCCAATGAAGTTATATCACATGATCTCGCTGGCCAATTAATTGTACCATTTGTGTGAAATTATTTTCTCATCAAAAGTTTCTTTGAATGAATCAATTGTAGTGCCGAATTTGACGAATAAAACAATTATTTTGATTAAAAGTGTCAACAATTTGCACGCGTTGCTCGGATGTAAGTCGATTCATAATGAAATTTCAAAGCAAACTAAACAAAAAGAAACTATCAGCTGTTAAATGGGTGCTCAAATAAAAAAATATGCTTCATGATAAAAAAAACTGCCGTAAACTCCCAGGTATTGACGTTGATCAAAAATCACTCAGACAAAATATATATTAATTGAGCTGAAAGTGAAATATCTGCTTTTGTCACAATCGGTAGAAGGATGTAAAAGAAAAACTAAGAGGAACTGTTTAAACTGGATTTTCAACAATATTATTATTGGAATGAAAAACAAACTGGGAGTTCAAAATGTGACCCCAAATATTGATTTTTCTTTTCATAATGTTTCCGTTCACTTTCCGCGAGATATAACAGTTCGAAAAGCGAAATCTAAAATATGGCAGCTTGTATTTGATTTTCCCAGACCGGAGTCCTATTTAGTGCTGATACAAAAAAAAACTCGGCTTAACTGAGGAGAACAGAAATTCTCTTTTCGGCTTTTAAGTTTATTTTGCGGAAAACTGTCTAGAAGTTTCTTCTCTTAGTCTAAGTGGGTGAAGCCTCTTTGGCCCAAAACTTGTTTTAAATTGAATGAATGAAGCAAGAAACCAGGACTTCTTCCATTTCGTTTCTTTTTCTTTATTATATACAGATGTTCATATATAATATTCTTTTACATAATTAAAGGAAAAGGCTAAAGCAAAATATTTCTTAATACTAATTAATTTTTTCTCTTAATTCTGTCTGCAAAGTTTTTGTTTCTTTCATCTAAATTAAAAGCTCCATGCCAGCCATTTGTATTAACTTTAAAAACGTCCATTAAAAATTAATAAGCTTAACAACCTTTTTAACCTTTCTGTTTATTGTGCTTAGCAGTTTCCTTCAAAAGGTGGAAGACAAGCGGGACCTTTGCACTCAACACCTTGCCAAATATAAAAACAAATGGCCAGAAGAAATCTGTTATGAATGCGAACAGTAATTAAAAACAGATATAAATGAGTTTCAGCGTTTTCACTTGTGCCTGACATTGGCCATTATAAACTGGTTTTAAAATTAAATAAAACTTTAATTTGCCCCCCATGAGGAGCCACCTCATTTGCCAACCTCATTGTTAATAGTTCAGATTAACAGGACGAGCCAACAGGTTTCGAGAAATTCTTTGCAATCGCACTATGTTCTGATGCCATTTATCTTAAACATGTTATGATCGCTTTGACCATGAACATGTTATAACGTTTATTTAGAAAGAAACAAACAAGGTGTTGCCTTTAAACTATGGCTACAAGTCACAGTTGCCACAGGAACAGCAACTGCGGTTGAATTTGTACAATATCTGGCAAAAATTTTGTCAAAATCGTGAAATAGAAAAACGTGTTTTGAAACAAAACATACGTTTTAATTGATAGTTTTTTATATAAAACTCATAACTTTTGTACACAAAAATCCACATTAAGCAATATTTTAACTGAAAGTAGATATTGATAATCACATACGAGTCAGAGATTACGCAACTTTTTCGAACGTAATCGAGCTTTTACATTTAATAAAAAACTTGTAGTTAATTGTGCACATGTTTTATAAATTTATAGTTATTTATGTATTATTTATGTCATAGAAATTGTTTGTATCTTTACAAATATTTCAAAATGTTTCTCTCTTTTAATACATAATTTGGCCAATGCTCTTATTTATTTTAATTACATATTTAAAGCGTTGGAAAATAACTAAAACTATTATCTAATCCATATATAAATATAATTTAGATGAAGTTGCAAAGCTTGGACAGTATTTATCAGGATTAAATTGTTTGTGTCTGCGTTAAGTTAGTAGAGAAATTGAATTCGGCTTGATGTTAAACAGAGAATGACTTTTGTCTGGCGGTGGAAATGTTGTAATTGCGTATTCCCGGTGTAGGTGGCTTAAGTATCTGTCCGTGGAACAGCTTGACGTGCCCCAAACGAACCCTCGCAAATTTGATAATATCTAGTCTTTTACAGCAAATGCTTTCCAAGAAATTATCCATAGACATTTTATTTGTATTTACATATTTCTACCAAAAAAAAAAAAATGTTACTACCGAACTACTGTTTCTTTTTTACTTCCTCTTGATATTCGGTATATTCGAAGTAAAAAGAGGTGCACTTATTGCTCTCTTACACAATCTGTCCGCAAACTCGTTGCCTTTGATTCCGCAATGTCCTGGTTCCCAGTTGAGCACTAACTTCAGTATTGTAGTTATATTCTTGTGTGTGCAACAGCTCAAGAATTAAGGACAGCAGCAGTTTTAAAGTATCGCTTATTATAAAATTATCAGCACAACATAATTCGATATTAGACGTTACTTTTGTTAAATACTGAAATAAAAGCTGGCAAGTTCCTAATCAAGTTCAAAACTACTTTAAAATGCTGCAAAGATTCTAGGTGTTAAAAATCCTCAAAATGACGATAAATTGTGTTATTTGGCAACCGGGCTGAAAAAAAGGAAACAAAATTAAGCGGCTGTGGCGACTAACACTGTCTTGACATCCTTAAATTAGTGCTGCAACACATTGGCAGGTAAAAACTTTGAGATTCTAAAGTTGATGTCAATAATTTATTGTTACAAGTAACGACGAAAGCAAGAACCGCATTTGTTGTCATATGTCAGTAAATAGGTGCCGCAAAAGCCCTTCCACAAGAAAAGCTTCAGTTGTTGAAACCCTGTTAAGCTTCAGTTCTGTATTTAAAAAAATTCCCTGCGTCGCAGCTCTATTTTTTATCTTTTAATGGTGTTTTCTTATTTTGCTTTTTATTGCAATAAGTTGAATAAGAAACATAAACAAGACATGAAACAAAACTTATTCAAAAAGTTAATCTGCTTGTGAAAAATAAGGGGATTAATATTAAACTCTTAATAAACGTTGTTGGTGTTTGCGTTTCATTTTCTATCATGTCTTGTTTGCACGTGTGTGTGTGTGCGTGTGTGGGCGTGTGTGTGTTTTAGCATCCACTTGTATTGTTTTAATATGAAAAATAAATTATATATAAAACTTGTAACATGACGTTTCAAATGTCACAACGCGTTAACTGTGCTAAAAATCACAGATGGGATTTATGTTAAAAAAAGTTTTTGAAATGCCTTTAAATAAAGCTCAGATGGAAACGTTTAAAGCTTATCTGTACGCACGAAAGAAGTAGTTAGAGGTGAAAAAGAGTAATAAATAGTTTTTTCCCACAAATTTTAACAGGAAAAGTGTTCGTATTTATTTTTGATATTTTCCAAAGCGACATGGGGTTATAGAAGTTCTGAGTTGTAAATTTATTTTTATAGAAGTTATTAAAATTATACTCAGATAAAACTAAGATTATTTTTATATACAAATATTAGATTCAAGTGGATATCAACAGCTTAAGAGTGAAATTTTTGTTTCTGTTTCATTGGCATCTCACCGAATTTTTTTTGTTGTACTCACGTGTATGTCCCAGAAATCAAACTTCAATGGAAGATTTTATATATATACAATATACAGCAAATCCGTTTGTTTTTAGGCAGCGACTCAGAAAATTTTAGGTACTTTTTAAAACTTATAAAATCATCAAGAAAAATATATGAAGATAAACAAAGAAGATCCCAAGCATTATTTGGACTACCAGAAGTATGGAAACTTCGGTTTTAAAGCTTCAGTGCAATTAACTTTTTTTATTGTAGATCATGAAACGCTCAAATAAAATAAGAATTATTTTATTTATTTTAAAAAATTCTCATAATTGCTTCTGTTTCACTTTCTTTTATGTGTTTTTTAACACTAAAATAGCAGTTTAAATTTGTTTATACATCTTGAAATACTCAAATCTAACAAAGCAAAAGAGATCCGAACTGGCTGGAAAAATGTGTGCATTTTCCCTTTTTCCTACAAATTCTAAAACATACCCAAAAAACAGGCAAATCAAAGTGAAATACTTCGTCAACAGAAAATAGTTATGAAACGAAAACTCAAATTCAGTCGTTTAAATAACATCATAATTTTTTAAATCTGTCTAAAAAGAAACTACTGCCAGCCTGGATCATAAACAATTAATCTCTTTCTTTTAAAGCCGCCAGAAAACTTGTATGGGCGAATGCGTAATAAGTACTTAAGATTTTGACACTCAATATGACTCATACGTACGAGTTTTTTTAAATTAATTGTTAGTTCATCGGAATTAACTGAAGAACAGTCAGTTAGTTCAACTTCTATATAATATAGACTAGTAATAAACTAATTCACTTAAAAACTAAGAGCGCATTTCAATTGCCACAACATATATATTTTCGGTTGTATTGAAGTTATTTCAAATAAGTCCCAGCTCTGGCCTCAGCATACAAGCAATCAAGTGGTTGCTGAACTGTTAGAGAGAGGGTGTTAAGTGTTATGTACAAGTTAAAAAAATGTTATTATTTATGTGTCACTTTGAATCTGCAGCATTTATTTAAAATATTTATGTTTTTATTCTCTAAGGATGCGTGTTTATGTATCTGCTGTTAAGTGTGTGTTAACAAGTCCCAAGAGGAATCTCGAAATTTAATTATAAGTCAGTAAACAAATATACACAGAAGAAAAAAAAACAAAGCATAAATAATTCTTTTGCAGATGATATTTTTAATGACGAAATAAAAATAGGTTAAACACTGGAATAAGAGACAACTCACCGCAATTAAATATGAGTTTTTGAAAAACTTTAAATGGTCAGTAAAGCAAATTGTTTAAAGAACGAAAGACAATGGCATAACTAAAATAGGCCATATTGGCAGTAATAACATTGTTTCACATACAAACTAAATAGTATATAATATTTATTGAATAAATCTGTTTCACTGGAACGCAATCAATGTCTGAGCAGGAAATTATTCACTAAAACTTTAATAATAATTTTTGTAAAATTATATATTTTTCACAAAAGCAGACATTTGATCCGTCAATACTGCTGTGATTTATGTAACTTTGTAAAATATAACTGTGACAGAATTTATTCTACACACCTGCAGATTCCTGGGAATTTTAGACGCTGGAATTTATTCATAATATATTTTATAATAATATGTCTTGCTTTAGAGCAGGAAACTACTGCCAGAACATTTTTGCTTACAATTACACGCTTATACCGATAAGAATACGGCAAACGAGTATTCAGTCAGCAATTTGTTCAAATTTTTTTCAATATTTCTCTAAAAATAAACTACAGTCAGAAGGAAAGAAAACTTTTGATGAAAGCACGAAAACGTTTATTGGAAAAATGCGTCGTAAAGCAGCCCAAGAACAGCTCTTGCGTCATTGTAACTATTTCTTCTGGTCAGCAAGGCTTGTTGTTGTAGTATTAAACTTGCTGATGCTTTCTATATACGAGCAGCGATCGTGTACAGTTGGTGACATAAGTAGTCAGAAAAACACAATTAATACCATCTCAGTGCTCTCTCAGTGGCCAATAATAAGAATTAAATTAATTTTTTTTTTAATTTATTTAAAAAAAAACTTTTGCTTTTGAGATTTTGGATTAGACCAAAACAAAACCCTTTGCCTTTAATTTCCAGGCTTAATTTACAAATGTTTATCTACTGATGTCGTTTCAAAGCGAACTTTCTATTTTCTGGACTTCGCCTTTTCCCTTTCCCGCATTAAATGATAGAAATAACAACGTGCTGGTGTTTGTTATGAAACACCACAAAATAAAATCTGAAAAATAAATATTATTGATAGTTTGGCTCCTAATTGGTTTGCTAAAGATAAATAAAAAACAAAACATATAAGGAAATAAATATTATACTTATGCAACAACATTGGAAATTGTGCAGGAAAACTATTTTGCAATCCTTAACAATTGTGTATGAGACCACAAAAACAGAAAGTAATTGTCATGTTTAAACGGAATAAAAACAAAAGAAAAAAATTAATTAAAATCCAATAGATGAATTGTATGCAAGAGTTCAATTAAATATGAATTCTGCAGAAAAACTTTAAACATAATAGTGTACGAAGTAAATGACTTTACATTTAATTTATATTTATTATCCTTTTGCAATACTAACTTTTAAAATATATGTCTCTTAATAATTCTTTTTTATCATCTGTGGCTCGTTTTTTGTGAAATTATCAGTTTTTGCTTCGCTTTACGAATTCAATGACAATTTTTGTGAGTGCTGAGCTGTAAATATATTTTGCTAGTTCAACGATTTTTGTGTCTGTTTGAAAGCTGGTACGTAGGACGTCGTGACGTCAGTGATGCGCAGCAGAGAAAACACATAGTTCACATTGCAGTATTTTTAAAACCCCACACTCTGCTATTAAAATCTTTAAATGAGACTGTATTTAAAGTCAAACCGTAGTGGGAACTTTTTGTGAGGCACTGTATAGCATGGCCTGCATTCTTATTATTCTTTTGCATAATTTTGGTTCTTTAGTCTGTCTAAAGTTGTTCAAATGTCTATAGCAAAACTACGAATATCATTGAAGGCAACTAATTCAGCTGTGAAATTATTCAACAGAAATTCTAAAATAACCAATTTATCGTTTTAAAAATTCAGTGTTTTCTGCACCTTAAACCTTCTTCTTCTTCATAGGGGTATTGGTTGCCTTTTAATGGGAATTTCTAAGCGAGACAGAAGTGGAATATTTTCAGTATTTATTTTATATTAATTAAATTTTTGCATTCAACATTTTCCAGCGAATAACTCCAAATTTGCTAAAAGTTTGTGCAAGTTGTACAAATTTAAATTTTTTTCATTTCAGGAGAATTATATCTGTCTGCCACAGATTTTTTTTCTAAAATCTGTTTTTAAACTTCTTAATAATTGAAAATATATAAGATTATAATATTTAGCTTAAATTGTGTTTATAGTTTAGCGAAAATACTTTTCGTACGTACGTCAGCAAATGCATACGAGTACATATTTGCGGTGTTATGATCTTAACCCCAGGAAGCTCAACCAGGTCTGCACACAAACGTGTATATAATATTTTTGCTTCAGTCTTTTCTTAATTCCACGGAAATCTTTACATATGTAGTGACCTAGAAGCGGCGCGAGAAATTCAATTAATTATAAATGAAATAATTCACACCGTCCAAGCAGATTGGAACCGATCTCGACTTGTAAACAAAATGAAACGACTTTCTTTGAGGGCTGCACAGAAATTTCTGTATCGCTCTACATGTACTGGATTATTTCTGTAAATGGGAGTTAAAATGCTGAGCAATTTCTTGTGATAAATTTTAGTTAAAATTGAGAAATTGAAAATTAAACTAAAATGAATTAAACACTTTCCTCTACATATTAATTATTTAGAAAAACTGAACTTCAAGTGATAACTTATGACTGAAACACCTAAAAAAATGTTCAATAATTCATCAAACGACTATAACATTTGCTGGGCTGGCCGAAATACAAATTTGAACTCTTGGAAAGGGGAAAAGCACAGGAAAATATTTGCACTTCTTTTGAACAGCCGACACGATTGCAAAACGATTTTTGTTGCAAATGGATTTGAGTCTATATTTATCTCAAATTTATTTTGCTCCCATTAAAATGAATAATTAAACCTGATTATTGCGTTTGTTTTCTTATTGCATTTACTTTTAATTAATTTTATATTAAACTCTTAATAAATTACTGAATTAAATATCATATTAAAAGCCTTTTGTGCGTAATTGTGGTCTGGCGAACAGTCAGTGAAGCGCAGCAGTAACGGTGACCTCATTGTTTGTCTGCTCCGGGTGAATGGAATAAAATTTGTGGTATTTTAAATGTATCATTTGTCTTCTCTTTTTTGGCTGAAAAATAATATATAAAATTAAAACATCTATTGCGATATGGTGTTGTCTTAAATTTTAAATCATAACACACGTACAACGAAATACTTTAGTTTTTGTAAGTGTCGTGTGAAAGAGATTCGTAAATAGTCACAAGTTTAAGGCTTAAAAGGTTGGAACTGGTTAGAGAAAAACAGGGTAGTGTGAAAATATCACATCCAAAAGCTTTTTCCAATTCATATATTCATTTAAAAAATGCAAATTAAAGATGACGTACCCCATGTCGTGCTCTCATCATGGATTTAGTTGAGATTAATATGCAAAGTGCAGTTGAGATGATGAAATTTGGTCCGTTATCCTGATACTGGTCATAGGCCAAAATGTTAACCTTGTCTGACTGTTGACGTAAGTCTAAAATCACAGCAAGAAGCATTCTGCTCCACAAATGCCTTCGAGGTGCTGTTATCTCGAAATAGATGCATCTAGCCCTGACAGTTTGTGAGTTATCGGGCACAAGTTTCCGAAAACTATCTGCCTGACTGATGTTTTCAAAAAACTTTGCCCTATTAAATTTACTTATTTAGGTGTGAGCTGCCGATAGCATTCCAGGCTGGACGGATTAAGCACTTCGTGCTTTTCGGCCGGAGATCTGTTTGCGATCCACTGTGTTCATATTTCGCAGAGACCACAAGTTTCGGATTAAGAAGTTTAACTTATGCAAATCAAAACTGCTTTTACATGAGCATACAATGTACTGTATGGGAGCAGAAATAAGCATAAGGTACTTTTTCAGGTACTTTTCTGCTTTAAGTTCTTTTTTGCCCATTGCCTTTCGATTTTAATATTCTTGCGAACTTCATGTGAACGAAATCATGCATTAAAGCGGAGAAACACGCAAGACACAATCGTCATATATCCGCGATACTTAAATACATTAAAAAAAACACAACAAGATGTAATTAAAAGTTTACATCGCATAGACATTTTCCTTATAACGCCTTCACCCAAATAAATCAGAGCAGTGTTTGATTTTTTCCATTACTTGTTTCCAAAATATTATTAAATATTAAGGCTTGAAAAAGGGCCGGGACGTGTTACCCGCAATTCCAGCGAAATAATTGTACAGCACAGAGAACTTAAAAAGTTATTTGCTTTATATATTCTTTTTATTCAATAATATAAAATTTGAAATTGACTAAGTAATAAAATTTTATTTTTATTAGAGCAGCGGTCCAAACAAATTTTAAAGCACAATGAAAGAAACGAAATTATCTTTGGCAATTTAAGTAAGTAGTTGTCATATGATTTAAAAGGATAAACAACAAATACATTAATTGCAGACAAATGTAATGCGTAAAAGGAATATTTAAATTTTCCCCAAATATATACATATATAAGTGCCGGAAAGAACAAAAAAAAAGTTTTATATATTAAAGTTTGAGCATGACAAGCGTACAAAAACACTTTCTCTCAGCCAATAGCCCCAGCGCCTTGATAAGTTTTTCCACTGCCACAAAAAAAGAAAAAAAAAAAATGTTTATTTTTTAAGGGGTATAAATGTTGGTAGATTTAAAAAAAAAGTTTCTGTGTAAAATAAAAATTATCTGCACAAGAATATATTTTCTAAAATAAAAATGTGTATGCCCTTGTTTTCAAACTGGTATCTCAAATAGACACACAAACACACACGCACCCTGCTGGTGCAGTCACACATACATGCAACTCTGACATGCCAAGCAAGTAAATGGTAACTGGTACGAGTAGTATAAACAACAACAACAACACCAACAAAAACAAAAACAAACAGTAGATAGACAACCCTAAAAATGCAGGACATTTGTAATATACGCAGATCATGGAGCGTGACAGATAAAATGTAGAGGAAAATCTACAAAGAAATATCTTTATTTTTTCGCAATTTTTGTTTTTCTCCCCATTCAGTTTTTTAACAAATAGATGGACGTAGCAACAAAAAAATAGAAAACCCTCATAACGACATGATTTTAGTTTAGATATAAAACACATATAATGAAAAGGGAAATAACTAACCACGTTGGCTTTGGCCAATATTACTTGTCTAAACGAGTTTTAGTCACTGTTCTACAAAATACTCGCGTCAAGACTGCTGCTGATATTTTCGGACACAAATAACACAAAACGTTACCAAGAAATTGGAAACTCTTGTTTAAACATATAATTTATGTTATGAGCTTTTAAACTTTAAATAATAGTTTTGAAAGAATTTGGGAAATATTTATTGTAGTGAACAATGTTGTTCGTTGGGAAAGTTATCGTGACGTGTTGCGGGGACGGCCATCTTCTGTCACGAGGAAGGTATAGGGCTTAAAGGCTTGCCTACTTGACCCACTCTTTAATGAATTGTACAACAACAACATTAGCTGGACAGCAAAGGCAAAAAGTATTTTTCTGGCCCGATGAATTAAATCTCTTTCCACATATTAGTGGGGGCTACAACTCTAGTAAAAGGCTTTAAAATTAAGCCACCATATTTAGTTATTTAATTCTGTGAATCTGTGACAACAAATTGTCTTTTAATTTCCACAAAAATATTATCCTGTAAGAATTTTCGGCCAAAATGACAACATATCTGTAGAGATGATGGTTGAAAAACCAAAAACATCCACTGATTTTAGAGAAAGAAAAAGATTTAAACATTTAACTGGCCAATTCTTTCCCTTCACTGCACACAAGCTATTTTTTGTTATCCCATCCACTCATCAGACAATCAATTTTATAGACGACTTTTTGGTTTCAGTCTGCTGGGGAATGTGATAAGAAAATAAAAAGTTTTATTTCATGTGTTCGGTTTTCCTTTTTTCGGTTTCCTTTTATTTCTTTCATCTTCTTCATTGTAAATCCTGACAGAAAACATCAAAAATATTTAATGATAAATACGAGTGTGAAGCTTTCGCCTTGCCCGGATTATTCTTCAACTTGCCCAGCAGTTGTAATATTTTTGCCCCTGGCGAAATATCTTTAGCAATATTTTTTAAATATTCAGCAAAAGATTTTTTTTTAAATTTTCAATCAAAAAAAATTTTTGAATCGGCCTAAAGTTTGTTTGAAAGATTGAAAATATTTCCTGAAAGAAAATCACGCACAATTAATTTAAAACATTTGTTGTTCTCCTGCTCAACCAAATCATTAATTTTAACATTTTCAATCAAATAAAGAGATTTTGCTAAATTAGCAAACAATTTTATTGCAACAACTAATAACTTTCTTTCACATAAATATAAGACATTTGGACATTTTGGAAATTATACAACGAAGAAATGGTCCGGATAGTTTTATTCCGTGCGAGTGTCTAAATAAAGTTGTCTTTTTTGAAGAGGTCACAATAACAGGAAACGTTGAACGAGATACAAAAAATTACTGCCTTTAATACACTTCCACTGTTGTGGAAATTAAATGTCTTGTTTGGGCCCAATAAAAGAAGGCTGTAACAACCGAATATATAATGATGGATTTTTAAGATTAAACTGTGATTTTCGGGAAATGCAACTTTCAAGATGATCTCTGCCGCCCCCAAGTATTTATGATTATAAATATGAAACGGTAAACTTTTGATTTTTGATATATATTTGCGGTTCCTTGGTCGTGCAAGCTGCTTGAGCCACTACTTCTTTAGCCATAAAACCCCTTAAAAACGAAATGTTGGTTGGGTTGTACAAACTGTATTTAATTACTTTTGGAAAAGCAAAAATTAGCATCATTTTGTATTTTCATTATTCAAAAACCGCCAGCACTGCAGGAAAAATCGACAGACATACATACATAAATTACTCATACATTAAACAAGCAGAAAAAATGTTTAAAGACGCCTTTGAGGCGCCGCAGATTGCCGCATTTACTTATTAAATACAAAACAACTCTAATTTCGGTAACTGTAGTTTACAAATAAGTAAAAAAAAAAGTAGTTTCGAATAAAATAAATATATTTTGTTTTAAATACGAGGGTAATAGAAATAAATCAGACAACCTTCACTGTTGCACTCTTGTTTGTTGTAAATTTCTCAGAACTTGTTGTCAAAATTTGTCTCAAAACTTGACTAAAACTCAAATTAATACAAAATTAAAAGTATTTAGTAGTTCCCAAAGACGAAAGTCGTAAGAAACACGCACGCTGCGTAAGTTGTTGTTCTTGCCACAAAAAACCCATCACCGCAAGAAAGCCCATATTATAAAGAAAGATAAAAATTTGCCTATAACTGTGAAAGACATTCAGTGAAATGTGAAAAACTTTTGCAACAGTAACACTGAGCGCTCGAAAAAAAAACAAAATGCATGACGTCAACCATGTTCGATGGTGTTGAAAAAGAAAAATAAGTAAAGACTAGTTTATATGAAGAAATTGAAGCCCATTGGTGGGGCTGGTTGACACATTGGAATAAAGTCGCGTAGACTTAGTGTGGCCTGAGAAGATATAATATACTTTACGCGGATTTCTGGAATATCTTTAAGATTCATTACACTCTACTAGATCAGGGATGCATTTCTGTGCAAACACAGAACTCTCTGTTAAGGGGGATTCCCTTTATAAGCTGCTTTACATTTTCAGCCCTTACAAGAAGAAAAATAATAAGATGTATTCTATGGTATGATATACTAAAGGAATGCCGTAAAGCCGCATGCAAATTTAGTTATTAAATTATCTCATCACTTCTGTTTTTTTCTTTTTTTTTCATTTTTTAAAATTGAAATTGGCCTTGCCTGCTTCCACCGCTTACAGTTTGTTTCAGATTCCGTGTAATTTTAAAACGGGTTTCGCTTCACCATAAAACTTATTTCCTTTTCGAATTGTTCGTATTTTTTTCAAGCAAAATTCATTGTGGCAAGAAACTTGTTTCCTTATTGTTCTGTTTTATTGCAAACGGCATAAATGCTTGATTGATCACGATTTTCTCCCAATCTTTGTGTTTCTAATTTTGTTTTACTGTTATAAAGCTTTTAAACGTTACTTAATTCTCAAATCATTTCAAGCGTTTGAGCTTTATGTTTCCTTAAATGCGTAGGCATGAAATTTGGTCCTTCCTTTTCCGCTTGATGATTCATTTAGTTTCTTGAACAAATTTACGAAATGTTTACGTCATCTAATGAAATAAAATGTAATTGTCGCATTTCTATTTTGATATGAAGGCATCATTTAACGAAATTTGTGCTTTTGCAAGACAGGGGTAAAAGTTGTTCTTTCTACAAATTGGCAATACTTTGTTGTGAACTATAAAAAAAATTATATCAACCAACATTTTGGCATTTGATTAATAGGCCGTTTAAACTTTTAAGCGCAATAAAGAAAAACATTTGGGAGCCAAAGGCCTGAGACAGAGGAACACGGTGTTGAGCACAGAGTATGTATTACAGATATTTGTGACGACAACAACAGAATTTCTATTAACAAAGTGAATTAATTTCTGCCAAATCGGGGCAGCTCCCTGCCTCTTTGACATGATTTGAGTTTCAAGACCAAGATATTACATGTATGAAAGATATTTTGGTATGATGAGAGACAGCAATTACGAAATTACAATTTACGTTTCGACTTCAATTGCAGCCGCTGTGCTGTACACAATTCAATAAGTTGTGCAATATTTTTTGAAAATATTTTTATTACATAAAAAATTGTGGAATAATGAAAAGAACAAGCAATAAAGTAAATAATTGTACAAGAAATATTTTTGAAAAATTTTATATTTGTTCGGGGTGTTGGGACGTAGATGCATCTTTAACTCTGGGGTTGACTGGCTTCCCTTTTTTGTATGGCCGCTACTTATGTATAATAATTAATTTGAATCACTCGAACGCAATTTACTGCAGAAACTGATAAAAGTGTACAAATGTACAGGATATATCAATGACACACTGACAACAAACAAGATTTTATAGCCGCCGTACACATCAGCACTCAAAGTAAATTAATTTAGATCTTGTGATTATTTCTATTATTTTTATGCACAATAAGACAGTCTATATGACAAAAATTCAAGGTTTCAAGGTTTTTACGCAAACATATTTTATTTAAACTCTAACAATTTAGGAAGTGATTGGAGAACATAAACAAAAATAAATTGAACACTTTTGAAAAGAATAAAATTGTTAAAATTACAGAATTTTTTAGAGAATTTTGCAATTTTCCCACTTTAAAATTTATCAATTTTAAGAAAAAGCAAAAAGTAAAGTTGTAAAAAACCCAAAATAAATAGTTCGTGTTTTTAATTATTTTAAAAACATATGCCGATTGTGCCACTGTGCAAACAGTATAACGGATATGTCACATCACGTTACTTTAAAAACGACATTGATGCCAACAACAATCATATCTGAGTGACTCAACAACGTAAAGAGTTTGACGCCACGGACTAAATTCCTTGTGAGTAAATCCTTTTAATAGCTTTAAGCCAATAAATAAAATTTAAAAATTAAATTTTATACTTACGAGTAGCATAATATTTGGGTGTAGTGCCTTCGGGCCACCTGTGTACATTTCTCTGCTTTTTTCTCTTCATATGTGTGTATTTATGCTTAAGAAGTTATAGTGTTTAATAAATATAGTCTTAAGAACTAAACGAGAATTGTTGTAGCAAAATTTAACCGAATTCCTTACAAAAATCTTTCAAATGCCGTAGAAAATAATTGTTGCGGTTCAAAGAGAACAAAGGACGCATTATTGTTTCTATTTGTGGCCCTGAGCACATCGAAGTCACAACATTGTCTCAGAAGGTCGTCGATTTGAACGTGCGAATTTCATTCAAGGCAGCCGTGTGTAACAACAGATTATTTGCGCTGCCAACAAAACAACTCAACTACTATTTACTTAAAATGTTTGTTGGCTTCGTTTTTGTTTGCTAAAGCATTTGCTGCGAAAGACAAAGAAGAAGTTGTAAGAGTGCGACTTTAAGATTAAAATGGCACCCGGACAGATAAGCATAATCGTTTAAATATATATTTGTACTGCTCCTAAAACAGTTTCTAGCGCTACAGTTTATAAATAAACAATAATTTGAATAACAACCATAAATAAACAAGCACTTGAAAATTTTGTGTTGTAAAATAAGAACATGTATTTCCTGTTGTAAAAACGACCAGAGAAATTCAAAGAATTCCACACGTTTTGCGTTATCGAATAAAGTAGGCCACAAAAAAAATAAATAAACCGGGTCCGGGAGGACGTTGCAAGAGCCTCATGTCCTGTCATGAACTGAAGTTTAACATTGTATAACGCCAACGTATGTATGTATGTATGTATTTTGTTAAGAAAATTTATTTCTTTAGCTGTTGCTCTTGTTCGCTCTTGCACTTGTCAGACAGAGAGATTCGATTTCTCACCAATGTTGCTATGCTTTGTTGCGGCAACATCGACAGCTCTTACGTTTTGTTGCACAAACATGGACTCTATTTGTGTAAAATAACAAAGTTGTGTATATTTTCTTGCTTTAGTTTTGAATGGCATCCAATTGATTGCCATATGACATATTTATTACAAACTTGTTGTTAATGTCTTATTTCTCTAGTTCAAGATTTTTTTTGATAACATTAAGGAAATTTTAAAAGCTTCCATCCAGTAGGCTCCCGAGGTATCGGTTCGAACACACAGTCTGTGGAAAAATTAAACATTTGAATAATCAAAAATCAAGCATTTATTTTTTGTGTGGCCTTATTTTTGCCACTAGCAATTCATATATTTGAAAACTTTATTTGTTTTTATTTTGTGTACAAAATCAAAAGTTTGTAAAAAAAAAATAAGTTGCTCACCAAAAAAAAAACAAACGAGTCGCAAAACATACGTCCAATTTTACTTTCTATTTTCCTCTCCAGTACCCATTAAGAGGCATTCAATCAAAATGAAATTAGTTTTCTTTACTTGCAATATGTCGTTTAATGAAATTTGCATAACATACATTTATACTGGGTGATTTTTCAAGAGCATTGCATGGCAAGTTTTTGTAAAAATCATAAAAGTCTTTCTGAATAATGTTAAATCATGAGGAAATAAAAACTGCATTCAGAAGTGAAAGTGAACGAAGACATTTTTCTAACAAAATTCACTCTATTTGTTCATCAAGTCTCGTAAAATATATTCGGTTTATTTGGTCTTGTAATAACAATTTTCAAAAGAAAAACTATTGCCTAAAAGTGAGCTTTGAAATATGTTGCTTATATTACAGCCCCAACCACATTACGTTCATATATATTTCTTAATTTAAAATGTAACCATCACAGCAGAGAGGTAAACGGGCCATCTGCGGGGCCCGAATGCAAACGCCAATAAGCATCACAAAGTTCCAAAAAAAAAACTTCTCAAATCGGGAATAGCAGTAACTCTGCTTGGCTTGGTGATTTATAAATTTCCCAAGACGTCCAAAGAGAACCAACCAGAAATAGAGAAAATGAAACCTGCCTGTTTTTGGTGCAACAATCAAGGAACAACTGCTGAAATGATTTCAACTTCTGGCACATGAAGAATTTTCGAATTAAATTTTAAAGGATTTATTAAAAATTTCGATTCATTACAAAATGTATTCAATGCCCCACAATAGAATATCATTAACTTTCTAATTTGTTATTACGATTAAAAAAATAAAGATCTTCTGCTGGAGCAGAACTTGTTCATTTTATTAAATTTTCTTAGAGTATCCGCAAAAGTTTTATATGAATATTCTTCAATAGTAATAGTATTTTTTATGGAGGACTAAAGTTGTTTTTAAAATTCCTTAGAACAGAAACCAAGTCAAATTCTCCATGTGGAATGCCAAAAGGCATTCTGAAGTCATACAGGAACTTCCCAGAGATTTGATTACCGTACCAACCGAAGGACTCCTCTATTCATGAAACATTTTTCTTTAAGTTCGTCCTAAAGTCTGGTCCGATAAGAAAACCTGTAAAACCAAAACACCTTGAAATTGAGGATCATCATGGCTGCTGTTGTCAACGATCTCTGCTGAAAACTTCGTGGCTGGGGCATATCAAGCCTTTATGAACGATCTTTCAGCAGGGCCTTGATAATTTTACCACTGGCTATTACTTTCATGGCATGAAACTTGGAATTTTGTTTATAAATAAATTATTTTAATATTAAAATACTTAAAACTTTTTAAATGTTTCTGTTCAAAAGTTTTTGCTTCAACTTTTCTTGAATTGACTTCTTAAATGAAAATTAAAGAGCAAAAAGTTTAAAGCAAAAAATCATTTGAGTCTGGAAAGTTTATATTCAAATTGACCTATTATGGAAATATATATATGTACATATATATATATATGTATGTACGTGAAAAAACGATTAATACTTATAATTAATATAAAATTGTCAAATTTAATAAAGCTAAAAATTTAACTCCTACTTTAAAACAAGATTTCTGGGAAATGGCAGCAAAAAATTCCCAAACTTAAACTAAATAACGCGCAGGTGTTTCATAAAATTTCGCTTTTATTAAACGCAAAAAGAAAATAAAACTTCTGAAATGAAATTCCCTGAATTTTTAAAAACTTTTAACTTGCATTCTTCACAACGTACTTTTTCACTCAGCTCCTTTTCTCGCTTGCAAGTTTTCCTCGTTCTGCTCCCAAACGAACAACAGCAAAATTTATTCAATGTCCATCAAACCTCAAAATGAAAGCAAAAATAACGCTGGTAAAGAAAATATAATGAACTTCGTGGAATAAGTGGATGAAAGAAATTGTAATCATACTCTGATTAATTGCAAAAGTGTTGAGCAAAAATATTTGTTCAAATTTAATGAAAAATGTATCTCCCACTGACGAAACGAAGATTAATTAAGTTTGAGTAGCAGTTAACGAAAAACAAATTTCAAAATGCTATTAAGCTTCCAATAATTATATTTAATGCGCAATAAAAATCTCTCCCGATAATTCTGCGCTAAAGACAGCGGAACATTTTCAAAAATGCTTTTTATACATCTGCTGGTTCATATTTTTTAAGTGTTCTTTTTCACATCTCAAAGATAAGAAAACTTAGCACTAAATTATTAAAAATAAAATTCTAAGTACAGAGAAGAAACTTAATAAAAAAAAATCCACTAATTTTTTTACTTATTTTCAATAAATAGTTTTGCTAATTCAATAAAAGTTTTTTTACTTAAGTAAACAAAAACGTAAATAATAAACTCTTTGTGTCTCTGTTGATAAAAATGTTTCTGCAAAACGGCTGTTTCCAGACCTAAATAAATTAAATATTGGAAAATAAAAATATTGGAAAATTGCGTTTTAAAACTGCTTGTTTTTGGGCTCGACTATGACTCACACATTTACATACATTTGCCCTATAAGCGGCGTTTATTGGCCACCAGGCTTTCTGTCTGTGAGCATTTTTGCAGAACTGTTGTTTGCATTCCAGATTTTTTTTACAGGCCCGCATTCAAAAAATTTGCCAAACGATTCAGCGAACTCCGTTATTGTGTATGAAAAAAGGTTTTTAGCGTCAGGATTTTGTTGGGTAACTTTCCTTCTATCTAATAAAAATTGAAAAAAAAAAATAAAAGGTTTTCTATATATTTTCAATTGAAGTCCATTTTGTTGTTTAATATTTTCCAGCTAAAATCTGCACTCAACCTCCATTTTGCTGACTTCCTAGATATCGATAAATAGTACCAAAAGTGATTTGTATCCATCAGCGTACTTTTACGGAAATCTCTGAGCAGAATAAACCAAAGTAAGAATAAACATGCAGGACAGTAACAAACGAGCAGGTTTTCATCTTGCCACATGACTTTAAAATAAAAGGATATTTCTCTAGGAAAACATACTTGCAGGCGCTTCATCGAAACTTTCTCCACATTAAATAGTTTGAACTTCAAATTAAATTTATTATAATAAATTGTTGGATCCTCCAAAACAGAACTTGCTGTTAATTTCTTATTAAAATTTAAGAAATAAAATTTGCTTTTATTTACAAAAAAGAGTAGGACATTTGCAATTTCACGGCCGTTGCTCCATTCATGAGCCCCAATTTCACTTCGCTTTTTGTTCTTCATTTTAAAAAGTACTGAGAAGACTGCTTTTTTAATAAATGAAGAAAACTTTATTTAATAAGATTCCTTTAAAAATGCAAGCATTTAAATCAGACAACTAATTACATATTTAAGTCCTTCATTCAATAAAGCCACATTTTTACTCTTGCCCGATTTGATTGGCTTCGAATCATTAACGCACTCAGACTCGCAAGTTTGTTTGCTTCTTCAGCCATCCATAAAAATCTCACAGAATGTTTGAAAAAACACAAAATCTTCAACGATGAACATCTATTTGCATCCTTTAGGAGGCCATTAAACCGAACTGCTTGCAACAACGCCAACAACATAAGTGCACATATCACAGCAACATGTTTGTTAACAGCACTGCTTGTTAATGTAGATTTCCATTTCGAAGCTGAAGCTGGAGCTGAAGCAATTTTGAAGGCAACAGCCAGCCAACAAACAATATTAGCATGAGTAGCAAATGAATAAATTTAGTTCCGAACCGTCGTAATAAAGCCTTGTTTTTTGTAAAATTCACATTCGCCTGCACACATCAAGTCGGCTGTGGGTACAAATGAAAAGCTTTTCAAAACCAAAAAAAACTGACTAACTAAGGAAAGTATGACATGTGTCATTCGTGGTGGCTTTGGAGACATGTCGATCTTAAAACCACAAGTGTTGGACACCAATCAGCAGTGAGCACTCAATGTTGCCATAAAATAATTAACAAAGCAAAGAACTACTTACTGCACCTCTTCCCCTCTCAACTCAAGCACTTTAAATAATTAAAAACAAAAGATTATTTTGCACTTACTTTTGTGCCACTGTGCTGGACTGTAACTTACACATCTTTGCACACACATCTCGCTCATAAACTGCACTTATTTGTTTGTGTGTGTGTGTGTGTCTGTTTTTTTGTTTTCAGTTTTCAGAGTTGAAAGCGAATTTAAATTCAGGCTGTTAAACAAACAGTCAACTCAACCTGTAGCCGCCGCCATCTTGTGCAGTGAACAGAATTATGCAAAAATAAAACAAGGAAAGCTGAAAAAGAGCATTAATGGCATTTGAAATGTTTAGCATTTAAAGTCATTTGGAACACTCTGACTTTGTGCCGCATACATTCCAGCCTAAATAAAAGCACACAAAAACGACTTCATTTACATCAGCTCGCATTAATGGGCGCAGAAAAATATACCTACTTTTTGTTATAAAATTAGCACGACAGCATTTAATAGAAACTCTGGGAACCAGCACAACCACCAAAGTGATGCCAAAAGCGTCTGCTTGAAAACGACGACGAAAAAACGAAAGTGTGTCATTGTCAGTAAAAGTTTTTTCTGTTTTTCTGATTCCGGTTAGAGTTGAGATTTCAGGGGAAGCCTTTGAAATCAATATTTTAAGCAGGTTAACTTGTCAAATGAACTTCCTCGTAATAGATTTGAAAGTCATTTCGGAGGGTTAGAATTATTTGGAATTTTTGCCATTAATCTTAGATCTTAAAGTCTGTTTGTCTCCACATGTCGTTGGTTCAACTCCTACCAAAAACTCTGGGTGTCAAAGTCTATAGATGACCAACCATTAGATAGGAGCGTTTTTGCTGAAATTATCTGGAGGCAGTGACAGGCCATTTTGGACTTAGTCTGCACGGGACTAAAACTAAGCAGACATCAAATCTTATAGCTTCTGTTCTGAAGCTGTATTAAGTATTTGTACTTGTATTAGTGCAGCCAATCTGGCAACATAGATCAGCTGTAGTCCAAAAAAGATTTCTGACTGGGGCTAACACTTGGATCAACTGTTTTTTTCGATCGAGTAAAAAAAATAATTTTTTTTCAACAGATGCCTTTTTTTGTAAAAATATTGCAAAATACTACCGACAGAAGAATAAATTCTATCTAATCAGTTTACGAAATCAAGTTACAGTCGAAATATTCATGATACTATCGAAACTGAGCTATAGCCAGTAAAGCCCTAATGGCAGTTAGAAGCCTACATTTTATTGCACCAGTCCTTCGCTTGAAAGTCGTTGTGAAATATTAAAATAATACATATAAGGACGACAATTGTAATATATTTTTTACTTATGAGCTTTTTCCAATCTACCCACGAAGGAGCAACTGAAAGTGGCAACAAATAGCCACCACCGAGAATTTAAGATTACAACAAAGTTTTACTGCGAAATTGGCGAAAGGAAAAAGTTTGTAATTTCAAAGCCTTTTTTTTTGTAAAATCATTCATCGTTCATCTGGCGCTTAAATCCCAACTGCTGTTAAGAAACGCCCCTAACGCCAGTTATTATTATTACTGTTATTATTTTAAACAAAATACCATTTAACTTTTTCCAAAAAAAAACAAAAGAAAAAGCATCTTTTTAACTCGTTTATTTTCCAGCTTTAACTTTGACGATCTGTCTGTTGTAGTCAACATTCACATTCAGCGACTTTAATGAATTCTGTTCCCGCGCATTGTCGCTTTGCCGTTGGCGTCGTTTTGTGACTCTGTGTCATTTCGCTTGCATGCCCACTCGTCACAATTCTCATCATCAAATTAATAATGAAAAATAATTATTTAATCAAGTTAATAGTTTTCTTTTTAAATATTTCTTCCATAAAGTTGTTTTTTGTGATTTTTTGTGTTCGAGAAAAATACTTTTAGCCGGCAAAATGCCACAAGATAAAAAAAATAAGTTATTTCTTAGGGAAATACTTGCCAACATGATGCTGAGGAGTCTTTTTGCAGGAAGTAAGTGGTGAACAAAGAACTTTTTTTTCACAAATACGCAACTAAAGCAAATCGCTTAAGGCAAAGTAAAATGCAGAATAAGAGGAATCACAGGAGGGTGTTGAAAAATTAAAAAACATTTGTATAAAGTTTTCATATACAAATATCTATAAAAACTTATTTTAAGGAAATAAAGGATATTTTTACGAACGTTGTGCAACTGCCAAATGTATGGGAAAGAATATAAAAGAACGCCTTGTTGTCGAATCAAAAAACTGCCAAAAAGTATCTTGCAAATGGAGACTAAGTTTTAATTACCTTTCCCATGAAATGAACTTTAACTTACACTTTCGTGTTCGTTTTCGTGTTCGTGTTCACATTCAGCTGCTCTGAAATGGTTGAGATGACACAGAGATGTCGTTTTACGGCAATGAAAATTAAATTTCCACGAATTTCCTCTCATAAAATCCAGTTAATGCGACAACATGAAAGCCATGATGTTGTACATGCGAGTACATTCACACATTATGCAATCGCGTACGCACACACAGTCACACACACACACCCAGCAACATTAAGCCGCCATGACATAATTACGACAACAACAGCGTTGCCGCAAAATCTTCAATGTTAACAATTTTGTGCGACAACTAACCAATACACAGTAAAACATTTCAACAAGAAGACGCAACAACAAAATGCCGAAAACAAGCCGCTGAAAAAAAAGGGACTCACACAGACGGACAGTGTTACAAGCAAAAGGATGTACTTTGAACAATTGAATTCAATGCGAAATCATGGCCAGAAAATGAGTCCTTCCGAACTTGTTTTAAATAAGGAAGCTTGGAAAAGGCAGAAGGGTGTACAGTGGGAGTACGATGATGCGTTGCTCTGCCTTCCAAACACTTATTGTTGTTGTAGCAACAACCGTGTTCTCTTCCTGCTGCGTTCATTGTGCCAATGAACCTGTGTGTGTGTAAAAGTGAAATTTTTATTTCAGTTCAAAAAAAAGAAACAAAAGACAATTTAAGTCATTAAGTTTACCTTTTGGCCATCACGAAAACACTTTGAAAAATTCACTTTTTATATTGGAATATTTTCTATTTATTATTTCGACATTATTATTTAGACACATTCAAATCCCCGATTACAATTCAAATAAAGAACTCTTTAACTGATTTATTATGTTTATGGTTCAATAGCCAGCAAAGAAAACTTAAATACTTTAAGCATTTTATTGAATGAAGTGTAAATAATTATCGGAAATTTTCTAAAATGAAGTGTTTAATAAGCAGACGTCTCAAGTTTACACATTCATCGATAAAATGCAAAAATACAGTTCCAAAACTAAATGTAAAATTTAAATTAACTCTTATTCAGATAAGACTTTTAGGCGGCAGATATCGCTACTGAGAGAAATTAAATGGTTTATTTTCTTAAGTCTCCAATTGCAGCTCATGTTCCCGAAACCCTCCAATGCGTTTAAAACCAAGTTGACAATTCTCCACAGCTACAAGTTGCTCCACTTGCCGTCTCCTTAAGGTAAAAACATATTAACCCATACTTTCCCATCCCTGGTATGGTCCATACATGTTCCTTATTGTGATAATATCAGCTTGTGAGCTTCAGAGAAACATTCACTCATATCCTTTATAGTTTTGATATGCAGCATGTTTTTTTCCGTATCTGGTAAAGGTCAGACACTTGCCACGATTTTATACTTGGACTTGGACACAAATTGTTTTTGGATTGCCCTTCTTTAATAGATCTTTCAACTTTTTTCTTAGGTCAAGCCCCCTTAAGCAGGAGATACCTCAGCAGGTTCTTAATTTATATTTTAGTGTATGAAAATGTATGAGAACGGAACTGAAGGAACTGGCAAGGAAACACTTGCTGGGCAGCCAAACTGAACATCGACTTAAATAAATTTTGACTTCTATTTGGGTACAAATTATGATACTCTAAGTTATTTTTTTTATGTGATTTAATCAATAATTTTGTTGATTCAATTATATCTTTAATCATTTTAACAAAAAAAGGAGGATTTTAGGTGAAAATTTCAATAAATAGAACACAATTTCGTTATAAACTTTAATTTCAATTTTTTTGTACAAAAGTTGTTTAATTGCTGATAAAATTTTCTCGCTCATAACTTTTACATTTAACCAGTTTCAATTTTTCAGTCATCACTTTTTTAAGTGCATTTAATGCACTGCATCTTTGCGTTCATTTTAAGCGCAATTTAGTTTATATTATTATTTTGCTTTTTATCTCAAAACTAGGCCAACAAATTGCGAGTTTCTTTTGTGTTTCCCAATTCCTTTGTTCTGGCCCAGAAACATTAGTGATTGTTGACAGTTTTAACCATAATTTCATTAACAATGGCGTTTTAAATGCCTGAAGTTCTTCCCTTTTTTTTGTTGTTTTTGAATCAACACAGCTGGCAATTTTACTCTCAAAAAATATATACAGTTCCCGAGGATTGAATTGAATACCAGCAGCAAAAGCAAATAGCAGAAAACGTATGCAGCTTAAAAAGAAACACGAAATTTTCATGGTCGCAAGAGGTAACATTAAAATTCTATTGACGCACAAATTGTTTGTGAAACAACAAAAGAGTACGAAAATTGTGTTAAATTTCTGGACACGAATGCCTCCCTGAAATAGTTTAAACAAAATATTTAACCGCAACATCACGTACAAAAGGTTGCCATCTGCATGAGCTTAACCCACAATGGCAGGTATTGACGTACATAAGTCAAGAGCTGCATGGCACTACATTGGTTTACGCTCAATCAACGCGAAAGGTGCCCTTACACGGTGAAACAAGTGTTTATATCTTTAAAAGAAATTGTGTAGAACAACGAAAATCTTATTGTGTTAAAGTGACTGAAAAATGTATTCAGCGGAAGAGAAATACTACGAATGTAAAATTTATATTCTCAGCAGTTTTAGAAAACGAAAAACGACAACGACAAAACAGAGTTGTACTTTGAAGTAAACAATGTCAGTATTATCAATGTGTTTTGAAGGAGGTAACACTTCCACGTATTGGTTACAAAAGCGAGAAAAAATTGAAAAATGTGGAAAAAGCATTTTTGTGAAGAAGAGCGAAAATTTACAGTTTTTAGTCAAAATTTAAGGAACTAGACAAAAACACATGCCTGCACATAATTCGATTAATCAATATGCTAATTTGTTGGAATACAGACAAATAAATATAATGAATGAACATGTAGAGTTTTAAGGGACAGACACATGTATGCCCCGACGACTTACAACTTCCAGCACCAAAAAAGATCTGCGATTAAATGAGAGATTTTTAGAAAAATCAGTTGCCAAGAAGTTGATAAAAGATGAAGTTGATGTAGCAATATTTGATTTAACCGAACGGATATTTTGCTTATCTTAAACTAAACTTAAAAGTGTAGTAAATAAAAATAGTGATTGGCCTACCCTGTAACTGTTAATACAAATACTGAATTCCTATTCTCCAATTATGTGCAATTGAAATCTAACACTAAAGTTTAATAACCGAATTGCCTACAGAATGTATAGCAATTCAATCATAATTTTTTTATACATACGCACATACACACACACGTGTACATACATGCACTTAATTGTACACCTTGTTTACATATGACACTTAAATATATGGCAATTAAAGTATTACCTTTATGTTTAATCTAAATAACTTTTTGGGGGACTTTATGGCTCCGAGTTTTATTCGCCATTTCCAAGTTCGAGTAGTGAATTTCATAGAATTTGACTGCCGCAACATTTAAACACTTCGTATTACCGTGTAAACGCACTTTAAGAAAGTATTAATTAACGCTTGTAGCAGAAACACTGAGAAAAGAAAAGGAAAAGAATGTAATTTAGCTACAAACGCAGACCAACATTTAATGATGCGTTTATGGCAATCATCAGCCGGGTTGCTTAAGCCGAAGCCAAGTAAATTTCTCGTTTTCGAAACGATTTTTTTCCACTCGATCTTACACCCGCTTTTAGGAAAGTCAAATGACCTCGTACTCCAATAAATCACTAAAGAAATTTGCTTAATTCAAAAAAATAATTTAAAAAAATTTGTATTTCAACTCTTTTTCTTCGAATATTACCAAACCGAGCCATCGTTTTAAAAAAATGTTCGTGATTGAAAACAATTCGATTTACAGAAGAGAACTGCACAAGACAAGAAAAAAGTCATCTCATCAGTTTTTAATATCCTTGAAAGTTGTCATTAGGACGTGGAATATGGTTGTAGTTTGTATTTGTTACGTCTTTTTTAGTTTGAAATAATAACATCGTTGTTGTTGTTGTGTTATATGCTGCCAAAGTTGACCCCAAAAATGCAACTCAACTCATTCTTTTCGAAGCGAACAACAAACAATACAATGAGGGACAAACGTTTCGAGGTAGATTTCAGCTACAGCCAACTTCGCTCTATAAAAGTATATCTTAATTTCTTAATAGCGCCATTATTTAGTAAAACAAGTTGCACAACTACAAAAACAAGTTAATGTTGCGTGCTTAATACACATTTTGCAATCATGCCACAAATAGGAGCTGCACGGATGGATAGATAGAAATCATAAATGGTATAAATATTAATGGCTTTACAACTTACTCATATCTTTGTTTTGCTTCCCCGCTCCTTTTGCCGTTAAGCGCTTTAAAACTATTTTTGTTATTTCAAATGATTGCGAGCAATTTGCGCTTTTGTTTGCCAAAAGCAAAAAGGAGGTGGACAAACAAAAGAACAATCGGAGAAGAAATTCATGTTTTAATGCCAGAGTTTTGAGGGACGGCTGAAATCTTCAGCATATATTTGAAATTGAGACATTTAATTCTTACAAAAGACCTAAAGACACAGACAGTAACTGCAGAGTCCATGTAAAATAAAAAAATATATTTCGTGTATGTTTTCTGGGGTGTACCTTTTACTTGATTTCCGTGAAAAATACCTTGTCTTAAGGAGTTATTTTCGGGATATTTTGAAGGAACTTTTTTTCCTATTAATTGCAATTTTTTTGCATTTGGGGGGAATGGGCCAGTGCATTCAGGGCAAAGTTGTTGATTGCTCTCAACCTGGCGAGAAGCCAGCAGCGATCCCTGAAAATGGACTGGTCAAGCTGACATACTGCCTCCTCGTGGCGCCCCTGGATAGCCCCTACAGCACCCGCTTAGAGGGGAACCAAAGTGTGCAGCGAATCCCCTCTGTCCAGAGGTCTAAACCAGGACCCGGTCCTCCAGGTTTCGGGGGTTGTGCGTGGGGGTAACTTCCCTACCGTGTAAAAACACACTAGTTTCGACACAACAACAAAGAATCAAAACTTTGTTGGTTGAGGCCCAGGTTCACCACGGACTGTAGCGCCAAAAGAAGAAGAAGAAGAATTGCAATTTTTTAATATATAAATATTTTTCTTTAAATTGATTTTCTAAGAAAATTATCCTTCTTATCTTTTTAAATTTTTAAAGTTAATACAGTTTTGCAAATGTACTTTTTTAACGCACTTTTTATAAAAGACACTTTCTTAAGGAGATAGAATTTTAGAAACTTAGTTTAGATAAGTGTTTTGTCATGACACTTTTCTAAAATCACATGCCTTACCAAACCCACTTTTATTGTTGGTCCTTAAATGCTAATACACCTCTAAAAGCGTAAAGCTATATATTTTCAACAGAAATTTTATTTCTAGACGGGACATCGAGGAGAATTTAACAATAAAATTGCAACAGTTGAAAACTTGTCAAGTTGTTTGTTTTGCTCTTGGAATTAAAAAATAACTGCATGGAAAATTAAACAGCCCGTATTTCTATTGCCAGATTTATTGTATTTGGGTTTTCTTATTGTGCTGGATTTATTAAAAAATATGAACCGACCTTCCTTTGGTATTTGAAACAAATTGATCCCAGAAGTTATTTACAAAGTGGCCATCCTATTTATTTGCTAAAGCTCTTATGCGCGGTTTCTTAAAATTAATTATTGATTTAAAGAAGAAATCGCTTCGTTGGGATTATTTTCGATTGCAGATCTCTTTTTTAATAGCAGTTGAAGACAAGAGTTTTATGCTTTCAAATTTTTCTTTTCTTCCCTTCAATCGTACTCGTACATCAACGGATAAGCTTCCAAGTGAAGCCCAGTTGTCCTTCATGCTGTCATGGAACTACCGTTTAAAAGCTTGAGATTTTTTCATTCGCGTTAATTAAATAAAAGCTCTTATTTCATGTTTTTTTTTTTTTTGGCACTAATCTAGTAAAAGTTTCATACGAAACTGGCTGCAAAATTTTCATGATCCCAAATGGAAATGATAACCAGTTTTGCATTTTTTCTTGTGCTGTTATTTGAACTTTCCACTTTTAATTGAACTTTTGCCTGCACTAAAAGCAAAATTCGGATTTTTTTCAATAACTGAACTAAACAAGTTTTCAAACTTCTACATTTTCGCTAACTGAAAAGTAACTAAATTGCGCAATCGAAAGCGCAAAAGAGCGTAGAAATAAATGGAATCAAAAGACCGCGAAAATTACTAAATAAGTAAAGGAACAACTAAACGTAAATACAATTGCCGTCTATATGCAGAACAGAAAAAAAAACACAGAACTTCTAGAGAAAAGAAATAAACAGGTTTTTGAACAACTCAAAGCATTTAAGACAAACACTGAACTTAACCATTTTGCCTGAGTAAATCACAGAAAGTTTAAAACGCCCGGCAAAAAAACAAATATTTTTTGCATCTATTTTAGAAACTTTGACATTTAAAATGCATTCGCCCGAAACTAATTGAATGTTTTTCGACATTAAATGAGCAAAAACTGAATTCCCTGGTAGACTTATATCTGCATCGCAAAGTGGGCAAAGAATTATGCATAAAATCACATTGTCAAACAAAATATGTTACTTGCGTTGCAACTACCTCTGCACTAGTGTTCATGAACAAGCAGTGTCAATGCAAAGCACACTTAGCCCAACGAGAATGGAAAACAGTTTTAGTAAATATTTTCACTTCACGTTCATTCCGCACAAATATTTGTCACAAATTGTTTATTAAAACCGCTCAAAAGGTTCATAAAAAACGTTCTTTAAAAAAAAACGGTTTAAAATAACAACTTTTCTGCAATTTATTTTAATAAAAAATGTTTCACCTTTTTGTCTGATTTTGATTTGATTTTTCCACATTCACTCTAAATACTTTTTACCCATCAAACTTTTGTGGGAGTCTTCGTCGTTTTCGCAAAGTAATTAAATCTTACGTCGTTGGTGTGAAGTTCGTTACTGAAGCCAGATTATTACCAGTAGTCAATTGGTTAAATTGAAGGGGGCTGAGGAGCTGCTAGATTTCCTATCAATAATAACAAAATCACACGTCTGCATAAATTTAGCAAACGTGCGTAAATTGTCTTAAGACAAAATTCATTTATTGATTTTACTTTTTGTTTTTGTTTTAAATACCCGCCAGCCAAAATAAGTGCAAAAATCAAGACAAACAGAACAGCGGCGACGGTGTCTGATAATAAAAGAAAATATATGTATGTGGATAAATCTAATTAATGCCGTTTCTGTGAGAAGTGAAAACATATTCATCTTGTTGGCAAAATGCGAGGCGAACTTACATATTCAGAAGTGTAGAAGTGGGATATTTCATTAAAGCAAATGTGAGTTCAATTCACGCTAATTTTAATTTTTTCTTAATAAAATCTTAAAAGCCGCCGCAAACTGCTCGAACCATATGAAAAGTGTTAAAGCAGATATTCGGCGGTTTGAATGATAAATGAAAAATTTCATTGTTTATTTTAAAACAATTATTTCGTGCTTTAGATTTCGAATTATCAAGAGGGAATTGTTCACTGTGTAACTCACTTTTGTGTTCGTATAAATAAGACAATTTCAATCGAAATGTTATTTAATTTCGTCAAGAAATAAAGGTTAACTGACTCTTGTGTAATTAAAATTATTCTGAAATGGCTTAACACTTGATACCACATTTATAATTAAAAGCTAAAAATTTGTTCTTTGTGCAGAACTTGTTTTTCGATAAATTTAAGGCTGCTGGAAAAGAGTTTGAATTTATATATTCGTGTATTTTGTTACTGCGACGAGGTTGTTGTCTTTCTTTTTATTTAACAACAACTCAACGCAGCACATACCTTCCGCACAGGAGTGAGGCAGACTGCTTCCCCCGCCTAGAATTTGCTTTATATCAAAAACAAAAATAATAATGAAATTAAATTCTTCTCACTTAATACGCTTAATAGCCATTTGCTCCATAAAAAGATCTTGTGGTGGGAGCGAAAACATAAACACGTTTTTCATTGGAGTAACATGACCACCAACTGCCCGCAAACATTCGATAATAATGCTGATAATGATGGTTCTTGGTAAATCTTCGAAGGCAGGGCATGGCTGGTAGCGCCGCTCGTATTTCATTTAACTTCTACAACAGCAACCAGTCTGCGCCGTTCGCGCACACACTTCCCACACAAACTTAATTTAATAAATGGATGGCTCCGTAGAATGCTAGCAGATTTATTGCTAATTTACTTAGCAGCACTTTATCAGCCATAACCACAACCGATGATTAAATGTGTAAGTGAATGGGGAGATAACATAATTGGACAAACAGCAAAACACAGCATAACTGATATTAAATCCTCACAGCTACATTCTGATTTATGTTAATGCTAATTCATTTATAAAAAGTGATTTTCTAACAAAACAAGCTGATTAGTGTGGGATGTCCGTAGGGAGAGAACGAAAACGATTTTAACGCGAATCTAATACAGGGCTGTATTGTGGTAGAAAAACGGAGCTGGTAACAGAGTGGCAAATGGGAAATATTTTTGCTTTTGTATAAAACGAATTCTTATAATCGGTCTTTGTCTATGTTTGTTCAATTTCTCTGACTTGATGCTTGCTTGGAAAATCAATGCGTGCACAAGAACACGAATCAAGGGAAGTTTGACTGCCTAAGAAAACAAAGCTGTCGAAAACTTTAACACCAAGTCTAGTCATAGGAAACTAATTCCTCAGATAAATCTGATTGGACTGCCGAACTCACTTTGCCATTAACGGAGATAAAGGAGTGCCAATAAAACCATAATAGGCTTTTGTGTAATCAAAATACAACCCAATATGACTTTGAGTTTTAAAATATTCTAAAATTCGTGTAGAAGTTGTTGTTGTTGCCATTGCTCTGTTATCTGGGGAGAGCAAAACATGTGTATGACACAACTTGTCACTAATTTATTGCTGTTTTTCATGTAAAAGTTCACTTTCCTACAACACCAAAAACTATTTATAAATATTTTACGGCTGAATTTTATAACAGCTAAAAAACTTTCTATATATTTATATTGAGAAATGTATTGCCAAAGACATCAGCCTCTGGCCGAGTATTTTTCATTTCACGAGGTTTTCATATAAAACCTCATAACGGTCAATGTTTTCATATCAATTATAGCATTAACTTGGCGCGAAGAAAATTATTCTTAATGGCCTTAAAGATATAAATGAGTTTCTCACATTAATATTAATTAGTATTTTAGTAGACTCTATATATATACCCACAAATTGTTACACGCCGTTCTTCTTTGGGAAGGTGAAGTGTAACCACACTCCGAAGCACTTCCTTCAGCAAACTACAAGGTTAGCAAGCAAAGTTTGCCAGAGCGAAACGCTGAAAGAAATTAAAGAAGTAAATAGTAAAGGAGAAAGTCTTGTGCGTTTCTGGTTTTTTTTTTAAGCCCAGCAGGGCTACTAAAAACGTTTACAGAACAGCTGTAAGTAGTAGAATGAGGTCATTGGAAAGAAACAAATGCTGTACTTGCTGGAACATGTGTTAAAGTTATGCAGTGAATCAGCCCAGCTGATATAAGTAATTCTATTATCAGCCCTTGTGTCAAGTACTCGTTTTCTTGTAAACTCGCAAACAGAGTGCGTGGAATGTAATTGTTTCAATGGGGGGTATGCAACAGAATTTTCAAGGTGAAATTCGTGAAAATTTATTAAACGTTTATTGATTCACTTAAAATGTATTAACGGAATATTACTTTTGAAATTCTTCGCATTTCATTCAAAAAGCTTTTATCCATATTCCAAATTCGAAAGCATTTTGAAGACTTCACTATAATTCAAACATACCCTCCTTTGTATCGTATGTTTAATTTATTCCCCAGTGTTTGTAGTTATCAAGTATTTGATAAAAAAAAAATTCAAGAACACTTTGGAAGGAATTCATTTGATGCACTTCTGCCAACACATCCAAGTGTTGCGAAGTATTAAATTATCATTCGCTCTCCGGCATAAATAAAAAAAATGCTATAAATTTAATTAAACGAAATCTAATTCTTATACCCACAAGTTCTTCAAAAAAATAAATGTTTTGCTCATTTAAAATTCTGAGCTGAAGCAAACAGATGAAGACGCATTTGCATTTGAACCTCGACGAAATTTCATAAATTGAATATTATTTAAAGTTTGTTGACTTTTGTCGGTGTGTTTCTTCCCTTTATTCGCTAAATTCTACTCTGTAATTTCTCAAATCCACAAAATCTACTGCGAAGTGAAGGCTTCCATTCTTGCTCTAGTTGTACCTGGTGGGTGTGTGTCTTTAAGGCCAACGCATAGTTGACCGATTTGAATTGTGTCGCCATGAAGCAGAGGCTTCTTAAATAAGACTAGATGCATCATAAAAAATCTCCTGCTTACATGAAAACAAAAAAAACTAAATTCTCTTTCCTTGATCAGACTGTTTTTTCGCCCTAATTTTTAACTTAAAAAAATTACAAATTTTGTTTTTTAGATATATTAATCACCGCAATTAGTAACAAAACATATTGCAAGAAAAATATCTACTACTACGCCCGATTAATGAATATTAATAATAAAAAAAATTCTAATTTTCGTTAATAAATATATGAACACATAGAAAAAATGCCGCAACAGTCACACGAGCCGATTGAGGAATTTATTAAACAAGTATCTTATTTTCAGAATTAATTAAAATTTATTTGCTTTGCTTTTCCTAACATTTCCTTTTTGGTTAAACAGGTTATTTGAAAAACTTGAGTGAAAATATGCTCGCCACTAACCAAACTATACTTGAATCTAACAATTATATGGCTTAAAAACACGGTAATAACAGTTTAATACTTTTATTGTGACCGCAATAAATTATTTATTTAATTAGTATTATTTTACCCCACTATAATATTCATATTAATTAGTCCGCAGCCATAAAAAACAAGAATTTTATATTGCTTTGGAAGTAGTATAACCTCAATCATACAATTTTATTTGAACGTAATTCATATATGTCATGTTAACTAAAATTTAATTTATCTTTTTGCTGGTTGTTTGCCAACAATGATTTTTGTATAACATATTTTATAATTTATCAAAGAAAAGATGTCGTCATTCCCGTGTGAATGCATATCACATAGATCAGCTGTTCACTTGAGTGCCAAATCTAAGAAGGCACATTAAATTGATTTAATTTTCTTTAGAAAAATTAAGTTTTGCATAATTTTAAGACAAAAAAAGAAATATTTATATAGTAACGAACACACATAACATTAAAGAAATATTGTTTATATGTACATATATGATATTAAATGACTGAGGAAATCGTATATTATGCATGTTAATTAAACATTTTCACAACAACAACAACTACAACAAATTCGGTTTGAACACAGTAATTTATAAGAAGATATCAAAGTTTTAGTTAAATGAAATCGCTGATCCATAAATAAAGCAATCAGACATAATTAATATTCTGTTTTTTTTTTTGAATTTCCTAAAATTACTCGAGCACAAGAAAATTATTTAGTCAATAAAAAAGTGCAAAAGAAAAATTTCAAATTACAATTAAACAACAAAAACTTATAATTCATGTTCAATCATCTTTTGCGGCTCTAATTAAAATAACACTCATTAACATAAAGATATTTTTTCTTTGCTTTAATTTCCAACAAAAAAAGCAATAACATCAAATTAAATTGCAAGTTTCTTGGCTGCCTCATCTCTGCAGCAGCCGGCTTAAATTTCGAATGAAATTTTTTCCAGCAAATGTTGTCGTTGAATACAATTAAACAAAAAACCTTTATCATCCTCATCACGCTCATCATCGTCAACGTTGCGTCGTCATTTGTTCAAATAATGGAACATTTACATTCTTTAACATTCTAACAAACAAACGTTTTGCACTCATTCACTCATTCACACTTATCCTGTTATACATTCTCACTTAAGACGGCTTCTTTGTGCTACTTATTGTTATAACGGCGTGTTAAAGTTTGATGAGTGCAAACGAAGAGAGCATGTTTTGCTTTGTCTCTGGCATTAGAGTGGAATCGTTGAATTATCTGCTTAATTTTGTTAGACATTTTCTTCTTCTTCCTTAAGATTGTTTCATGAAACCACAGGCTCATCGTTTCAGCGGTTTTATAATTAATGTCGCTACGAAGGCAGTTTTAAAATTTCTTTAACTTTGCTCACCATTCATATTTACAAGATATGAAAATATACTTGAATAAAAATGTTGTCACTATGATTTTTATCGGTGGCTGAACGCGGATCTAAAAAGGAAAAGGATCTCATTGAATCAACCAGCCAATTTTTTGTGGCAAAAACAATAATTTTTTGCTTTTCAATTCGGTAACAAATAACTGGTTCCGAAAATCAATTAAGTTAATTCAGAAAATAAAATTATATACGGAAAAAAATACATTTTTTAATCGTTATAAAAAATATATTATAGTTGAGAAAATAAAGCAAATTTTAGTAAGAAAACAAGTACCGAAATTATCGTCATTATCTATTTATGTTGTCATTGATTTAAAAAACGTTTTCTATTTTAGTTCAATAAAGTTAGAGAGATAATAAAAATATTGTAATAAAATCCCGTCAGGTGAGGAAACTTCTACCAGCAAAAAGCTTTTTAATTCGTTATCAAATTTAAAACTCTTTTTTAATATAATAATTTTGAAGGCAACGCGCCGTGTCACTTACCTCGTAATTACTTAAATTATGCTACGAGATGAATATAACGGTACAAGGACTATTATTAACGGTTTCTTTTTTATCAGTTCAACTCTATTGTTTTAGACGGCTGCTGTCTTCTTTTGTTAAAAACAACAAAAAGTTTTGGGCTGCCAGTTGACTTTTTGGAACTTTTTGAATTTTACAAATTGCCATCTGTCTTGACAACTCTTGTGCTTCTCTTGCCAACATTGTCGTTACGCTGCCACCATAAGACCCGCCATCACTCCTCGCCGCCAAAAAGCTCAAGCTGGCAATAAACTGGAGCTGCAATACTTTCTTACGCATGAAGCAAATTAAATTTTATGTACTTTGCGTGCAAACATTGTACACGGAGCAAAAGGAACACGGTTTGCAAACTCAACAACGTATTTCCATGAATGACTGTTACGAAATTTGTGCAATAAAATTTAATTCTCTAGAATTTCAAAATAACCACGTTTTAAGTACCAAAAAAGTCCTTGAATTTAATTTAAGAGCAATTTTGTCTGTGTAGCAACTGGGGACCTTTTGTACATCCTTCTTGTTACTTCAGTTTTCCAGCGACTTTAAGCAACTTTCACCATTTTTATCACCTTCTTGAGAATGTTTGTGGACAATAAAAACACCGCGGTCGCTTATTTTAATTGTCAAATCATGAGATTGTTGCAAATATTTGCCGTCACTTTCGCCTTCTTGCGCATTTGTTACCTTTTGCTGTATAAAATTATCGGCAAATGGAAATAATAACCGGAGTAATAAAACTGAGTCATTAAATCCTGCAGCAAAGGATAATCGAGTACAAAGAGGAATCTGTATCTTAATAAAATGTTGGAAAATATTCTATTGAATTTTTATGGTTCAATGAACATTATTTCTACTCACAGAGTACAAAATAAAAAATATAAGAAAATATTTGCTAAAAATTGCCGTCAGTAGTCGGGCAGGGATGAAATTGACTCTTGGTTGGTTTTCGTTGTAGTCCGCTGTGCGCACGTAATCAAGTTAAACCGTTCACATCATAATGATCATTATTGTGATATTATATCTAGACCGAACGTCGAGAGCTCACCGAGTTTGGAAACTGTGTAATTGGGGGAAGACCATCTCTTCCTTTTCGGTGTCATTGCAACTGAGTCCGTTTTTATGAGAGGGTGTGCCAAGAGCTATCACCTAATGTCCAGCTGTTACTGACTCGCTGTATCCGTTCGCTTAAGGGTTATATGATGCTTAGAGATACTTATCGTCAAAAGTCGGCCACATCAGTTTCGCCACTCCCTCCTACACCATCTATTTCCAGCCTTTTAACTGAAATTTAATTTCTTTTCCAATCTGCAACTACGATAACTGACAATAAGCCACTTGGTTGAAATAATTAAAAGTTTTGTTGATTCAATTAAATCTTTAAATTCAAAGTTTCAAAATCATTAACATTTTAGAAAACACTGAATACACCGTTGCAAAAAAAAATAAAATAAAACATTTGTAATATGAATTGAAAAGTTTTTGTTAAATTACCATCGATGTTTCAAAAAACAATTAAAAGTTTTAGCATTTCAATTACATTTTTAAATCCACTAAATAATCAATTACAATAACATACGAAATGTCAATATTACCAATTAATTTTTCATTCAAATAATAAAAATTGTTTCTAAGCAGCTGAATAAAAAGTTTAATTACAATAGACTATTATATTTCTTTCCGTGTAATTAATCCGGGCCAAGTTTTACCCCAATGTACAGCAAACGAAAATATATTTTATCGTTTTTATTCTACACCGAAATATGGAAAATTAATCAATTGATACAAATTAAAATGAAATTCTAATTCTGTCTGGCAATTGTGGTTGTCATTTTTTCCCCCTCAATGTCAGATGTGGATGATTTGATGCGTGTCAGTTCGTCCAATATTTCTAACAAATTTTTTTGAATCGCACTACAAAATCGCACAACATGTAACCACTAAACTGGTTTCGGACATTCATATTCATGAAATATCTTTATAGAAATTTCCGCACAGACTCATAAAATATATCTTTTATTTATTTATGGGCTGCTCGGAAACGTGTTTGAAAATTTTCAATAATTGTTTTGGGCCAAAACCAGCGAAACACTGAAAAACAATTATCTTGCGCTGGTGTGCAAATTCACACAAAACCAAATTATGCATCTACATACATACAAAAACACAAACTTGTATGTTTAAGTTTCTTTCTTTTTTGCTTTAACTAAAATTGTTATTAGTTTTGTATAACATTTTGCATTTCGAGCTTCAAAGCAATAAATTTGCTAAAGCGAACATTTTCTTACAAAAACTTAATGTGGAATTACGAACGTTAAAGGGCTGTAAGGAAACTAGTATGAAGTGCCCGCTAAACAGGATACAAAACACACAAACAAAATTTGTTGGTTGTATTCAAAAATGAGGGAAAATTTATGAAAATAAAAGAAAATCTTATAAATCTGCTTGGTGTGAGTTTTTCGATTAAGTTTTGAGGTTATAGGATCTCTTCAGCTTCTTGGGAAGAATTATTATGAGTCAGCTGCAATCCTTCTTGTAGATGCTGCCTCGAGGGGAGTCAAAATAGGTGTGGTTGAAAAAAAAATGGCCTAAATTCCACGAAAATCGGTCCGGCGGTCTGGTCTCCTGCAAACAACAAAGACATTCCGTTTTATATACAGAGAGATACAAATTAAGAATCTAATTCATAAAACTTAACTACTAGCCCAAATGCTTAGAGAATTTTTCAGTTGTCATAAATTAAATTTGCCTTCAAAAGCCAAACTGTGCGACGGTGTTGAGAGAAATATCCATCAAATCGTAAAACAAAGAGTTACTGCACATCTCGTAAAACCAAAGTGAAAGGCTTCAAAAAATTAGGGTAGATCTGTAGACTTTATCAGTTCATTCATTTCATTTTTTTGTTTGGGACAAGAACTTTAATATTTTAAACAGGCACCAAATAAATGCCTATTTTTTTTTCAAACCAATAATTTTTTATTTATTGCTTTAACTAATAAAGTTGAGAAATATATTTTAATTCCCCTGTTCAACATTTTAAACGTTTAAATTGTCGTCTTTGCAATTGAAATAAGGCACCTCGTCTTCTTTCCACAGATTACATATAAATTGATATATTTATATAGTCAATAACAAAATAGCTATAGATATGAATACTTTTCAATAGACATTTCAGACTTGGACTTGGCTACATCTAAAAATTCATAATCAATTCACCACCACGCAACAATCAGACGCATAAATCTTATCTGTGCCACGTGGCGCTGTTTATTGATTTAAGCAATTTTTGCTACTTTTGGGTTTTGCTGTTTTTTTATGTGTTGGTTTTCCACAAAATGTGTACGAAAAACAAATAAATAAATTATAACAATAGCGAGCACCGAACGAACGCAAACAAACGCCAATATTAATGCTGAAAGAGAAATAAGTCAACAAAAAAAGAATAAGTCAACGCGAAATGACGTAAACAACTTCGCAACAACAACGTGAGCTGCGTGTTACAGGAGGAACTTATTTGAAAGGGGAACTTATTTGTATATCAGTGTGAACAGATTGACCCCTTAAGGAATGTAAACTTTAAGGCCTTAAAATGTAAATTATGGTCAATTCCCAATTTGCGCAACACATCTTCATTGAGCGATCGATGGTGGTCATGACGTTCGAATCACTGAAAAAACAACTGAGATTTTTATATACTCAGTTTCGGCGGCAAATCTGTAAAAGTTTCACGATACGAATTGAAAGGGGCCGAATAGCAAAAGAAGGTCATTAGCATCATTATTAAGGAATTTTAATACCGCAATTGGTGATAAAAAACAAAACCCCACTATTAAAAAAATCGATGTCAAACATTTGAAAATTTTACCTAGTAAAGAGCCAAATTAAATATATGTATATGAGTTTGGAAGGGCAGTAGAGTTTAAGTAAATCGTGCAACATTTCGAAAAACCAAAACACTTTTAATTGATAAGGCGCGAGACAATAAAAGTTAAAGTTTCTTTTCACATTTTCTGTCTGTACAAAAATTGTTTCTTTTAATTTTTAAATTGTCCCATTGAAAGTAATAAATTGGAGAATAATTCCCATACATTATAAACTAGTACCACGTGTTCTTAAAGATTATTGCTGAGCTTGTTTCTGTTCATGCGAGTTTCTTTTTAGTAAAATTTGCAGACAGTGCTTAAAATATCCTTTATAACACATGAAGCAAAGCTTTCGCAACAATTTCTATGAAAATTCTTTCTTTAACAGTGATGATGGATATATCCATCAAGTCGAAAAACAGAGTTTATGCCAAAATATATCATATAAAGCAAGTTTTGTTAAAAGAAAACTGTCAGAACCGTATGACAGTATTGATGAAAATATCCATCAAGCCCTGGAATAAAGTTTATGTGGGAATATAAAACCAACTTCAGTAATCCGCTTTGAATTCTTTGTTGTTTTTTTTTTTTTTTGCACACAAACTGTGAGTTGAGTTCAATTTAGAAAAAAATTATGTGCACTTGAAACGTATTTATTTCAGTTAAATTTTCTATGGAATATTTGAATTAAAGTACATTTCACATCCAATTTAACCCTAAAAAAATGTTTCCAATAAACTAAAGAAAGATAATATTTCTTATAAAAAAAGCAAAATATTTTTATATGCCACATTTTGTATTTGACAAATAAATTATAAACATAAACATTTTAATAATATTTTGAATTTATATCTAATATTTACAGAAATTCTAGCAGAAATTTTATAAAAGGCCATCAACGATAACGAATCAATCAATTAAGTCAAAATTCAGGTTTATTATTCTAGGAAAAAATATCAACAAATAACCCTATAAAGCATCCCAAAGCTGTTCATAATTTCTCCCTCGCCATTAAAAGTTTTTCGGAATTATTTGCTTGGTTACTTGTTATCCCCAAAAAACATATAAATTTAGGAAATTAATATTCATTTCTTTGATAATCTAATTGAAAACTATTTACATTTCATGTTGTCCCCCATTAAGTGTGCAAATAATTCGTCTATTTCAATAAATCTTTCAAAAGCTTGACAGTCCCTTTGTAACTCAGTTCAGGGTTGGTGCAGACCCCAGTTCTGCGTTCAATAAAAAGAACGTTTCCGGCAGTCGCCTCGCCCACCAGCAACCAGCAATTCATCATATCCACAGGTGGCTTGTGGTGGTTTTATCACAAAACTTGCACAAACCATCAGGATCAAACAACACAAACTAAATAAACAAAAGTAAAACTTATTAGCAGTCAACAATGTACATATATTTGTTTACATCTGTTCTAAAATAGAGAAAAATATTATGTTTTTAGGCTTTCGCCAGTTGGTGTGCAAGTTGTGAATAAGTTTAGGAGCAAAATGTTAATACGAAGGACCTCACCAAGATGTCTTATTAATGAGCTGAATGAAAGTTTAATCTGTTTTTTTAATCAGCCTTTAACACAGAAGTTCAAAGTGGACAATAAACAAACGCAACACATAAATATTATTGTATATAATTTTGACAGCCATTTAATGCTGAGAACAACTCAAATAGGATTGGGGAAAAAATTCATAAACAAAAACTATAGAAAAGATCTTCCTGAACGCTACTAATTTATCACTCAAAATATCTATTTTTTAAGGAGAATATATTACAAATAGATACTTAAAATTCTGCAATGCATCCTTTAGGAGGATGTACTTCAAGCTGCCACAGTTGTTTGAACTTGGAAAATATTACATCTAACAAATTCAGAGAAAAGAAATGTATTACAAACTTCTGAATTGGCCAGCAAAAGGAAATACGAACTTCTTACGCTTTCTTAAGCGAAATAAAATTTTGAATCTGAAAAAAATTGCCGTCAGTCGGCTGAAATCGGCTTTGCTTCATTTTTTGTAATTATTTTTAAGTAAAAATGAAAATGTGTTTTGCTGCCTGATTCTAAATTTATTCGACCAGAACAGAATGACTCACACAACAACATGCAAACAAACGAAAAGACTAACTATTTCTAAAAGTACTTTATGAAATGCAATAGGAAGGCATTTTCCTCAATTGGATAACTTTCAAAATAGAACCTGTGACGTAAAATATATTGAACCATCTCAAAATAAGTGGTACGTATCGAAAAATTAACTGTTTGGAAAGAGTTGCTCAAATCAAAAGCGGTTTTGTTCTTACACGTATTTTAGCCGGCTGCCAAGACAAACTACAAAATCATGTATCATGTACGTATGAAGCCAAATCCAAAATTGTTTTCTGTTTCCTTAAGCACAAGAGTGGGAAGTGGAAACCACCACACCTGCAATATAGTTTATAAATATTTTCAAATAAGAAACCAAATGCTGTGAAATATGGAAATACTTGTGGGTCGTGCATGGTTTTTTCTTTTTTTTTTTTGGCAGACAGTGAAACAACACAAAAATTCCAATAACAACAGAAATATTTGACAGAAAAACCTCATAAATTATTTCGCTTTCAGGACAGGTAGTTTTTGCTGATATTCCCGCTTTGCTTCTAGTTTCTCAATTTTATTAATGAGTTGTGGCTGATGCCTGCTGCGTATGAGTGTTTTTTCCAGATAAGTCTGCTTCGAAAATACTAATACGCACCAACCTTTTTGCTTTTAAATAAAAAGATTTTTTTTATTGCTGTTACCACGTTTTGTTGCTGCCAGCAGCAGCGCTGTAGGGCAGTGAAATCGGGCAAATCATATTCACTTAACAGCTTACAACTTGTTGTTTTGGGACTCTTTTGTTATTGTTGTTTGAAATAATGTTCTTATTGTTATTTAAATATTTACTAACAATAAAATCATCCCTAGAAAAGAGTTTTTCGGTTTGAAATTAAGACTTATTCACACCCTTGTTAAGCCATAAGCACTTAAAACAAGTTTTTTTCTCTCAGGACTGCTTTTGGGATATAGTAACGGTTTTATTAAAAAGGATTTTCGTGCATTCGTCTGTGTGTCCGGGTAAAGCAACCGTTGCTGATGAAAGTGGAGAACAAAAGGGGCTTTAGTTGTCAAAATCGCTGTTGGCGTTTTACATTCAACTCTTTTTATCGTCTCGTTGTGGTTTTAAATAATTCATATATTTATTTTCCAGGCTTTTTAAATAAAGGTTTATTTAATCTTTTTGAGAAAACTTTATGTAATTATCATATTTGGGTTGAGCTCCAAAATAACTTCAATGAATGATGACTATATCAAGGATCATATAGACAAAAGTCGATAACTTTTTACATAGAAAATATTTTATGGTAAAATATAAAGAAAAACTTGTCTGATTTATTGCTTTAATTAAATTCATTAATTTCACTGAGACCTACATATGACTGCTGGCGCTAATATTGCTGCTGGTTAATGTGATTCAGCAAATAATATATAAATTTTGAATCGTCGAAAAATTTTACAATTTAGCGGAAAAATTTAATTTTTTTTGCATACAAAGATATTGAAAAGAAAAAGCAAAGCTCCATCCGTAATATTATTATTACCCTCAAAGATATCAATCTTTGTTTTATAAGTTTTTCTTTAACAAAATTTAATTTTAATGTTAAAGTTAAGACAAAAAAAAAAAAAAGAATTGAAAATGTTTTCCTCTGAGCCACAAATCTGTGAAGATAAATTTATATTCGGCTACATTTAAAAACCTTTTGGTACTCCCCCATTTATTTGTTAATGAAGATGATATTTTTAAAAAAATTTCTTTTCCTACGATTTATTAAAGGAAAAAATCAGAAAAATAGATATAAGATGAAAATACATTTTTGTCTTTTAATAATAAATGTTATTACGCCAAATTACCAAAAAAAATAAATATCATATTATTAATACGAAAAAGAATTATATCTTCAAATTAATAAAACTAGACTAAAACTTTGGGGCAATTCTGAAATTCGACTTAAGTGGTTCTGATAAAATGCAAACATGCAAAGTTCATTGCTGGATGCCACAAAGTTTATTGTTGTTCTCAAGCTCTTCATCCAACCTTGTTTTGAAACAGTTGAAATTGAAAGTTTCAGCAAGAACATATTTATCATTAGCCAAACTTTTTCAAATGCGTAGGCGACAACAAGTTCTATAATATATAATAACATTTTTCCTTAAGCCTGTTTTAAACTGAAATTGAGGCAAGTAGTGGAAAAGGCTGAGCAACATTGTTGTCACAACAAGACTTCGCACCATAAAATGTATTAATCGGTTCAAAGCTGCGAAAAGTGTTGAGCAACATTAATTTTTTCCTACGGCAAGTTTGACGAGTAGTCAATGTTGCTTGTTCACACATAATTTGAGGCCAGTTCTCATTAAAAGATTTCTACATTGTTGTACGTTTGTAAGTAAAACCCATATTTGCATATACAAACACACGTATTTCGGCCATCAGCTGTTATGGACAGTTCCACCTGCATCAAATGTCACCTTATCTGTTTCGAAACACACAGTTAATTTGCTCTGTATATGTATCTGTGTACATATATTTTGGAATGTTTTTCGCCATTTTTTGTGTAAAAAAATTTTTTTTTTAATTTTTTTTTACAGCATTCGGCGGAGTCAGTTTTGAGCAAAACATTAAGCTTTAATGTAAAATTACTTCTGCTTCGCCTCCTGTAGTGTTATTATTTTTAACCACGTTCTGTTAACCGCACACAAATTTCAACCAAAACAAAAGCAATAAAAACAATGTATTTCAAATGAAATTTTTTAAGTACTTATTTTCAAATATTTATTTCAAAAATGTCTAATAAAAAATATGTGTGCAAATTATATAGATCATGATTACCGCAATAATACTTGCAAATGTGTTTATGTGTGAGGCTGGGAGCACACGGTTGCCTCAAGGTATAAGCCATTAATTGTTCCCCTTAATCAAGTGATTTCGCAGCTGAGAAGCTCTCTGCACCAAAGCTGAAGAATACAATTTCCCATTGAGCGCCCAAGGACCACAGCAAATATTGCATTAATTCGTTGCATTTGCAGCAATCGTGTGCTACCAGCTTGAGCTCCTGCAAACCGAAAATATATAAAAATATATGTGTACATATTTTATTGATGCCACATTGTCTGCTTCATGTGTGCATTTTCATTTATTTGCTGTTCAGCATAATAGACTTAAAAAAAATTAATAGAATTTGAATAGAAATGTGTTTTTCAAGCACAAACATACTATATAAATTCTCGTCTTAAGCTCGGGGAGTGCAATGGAAATGAAAAACGTGCGCCCGTCTTTTATCCGTAATGGTCGGTGCCGGAGGCATTCTGCATAATTGAGTAACAATATTTTTTGAATTCAATTATTCAAGCATTTAATATAAATATTAAAATATTTATATTTAAATAATTACAAACAATAATTTCGGAAAAGAAAATAGTAATAAGGATTTTATTTTGGGCAGTTTGTTGGAAAAAAAAATCGTCCAATGTGTGTTTCTTCTCTTCAAGTTCATGGTTTTGTTTCGAGGTAAATCTGTAAGTGAAATTAAAGTCATTTGTAAAGTTGATTGAAGACACTTGTGGAATCTTATGTTTTAATGGGCTTAAAGGTTGGTGCGAATCTGCCCCCCCCCTCCCCACGGGCGTAATAAAAGGACACTGCTGCATTCAGTTAAAAATCAATTATTTACGCTGTAATTTCCTAACGTCAATCCATTATTTGCCCACTAATTTCATATAAGTTTGTTGCTGCGCTTGAAAGAAACCGACGCGGGAGTAATAAATTGCCTACACACATCCCCAATATAAAATAAATTCAAAATGCAGCGATTAAAAAATAATTATGACTAATCCATGCCACTCTACCCTTTACCGTTCATTAGTATTGAAGAGATATAAATTTGTGGCAGATGACAGCATCCTTTTAAGCTGTTTACCCCTGTTCGGCTCACAAGCTACAAACTATTTATAACACGCAGTTATTGCCATCCCAGCTGACGCACAAATTTTCCTTTTAAGTTACTTGATGACTGCAGTTTGAGTATTTTTCTGATTTCCATTAGATCACATTTTCGATGTAATTAAAAGTAATTGTTCATAAATACCAAGTGATTATTAAAAAATCTTATTTGCAGTTTTTGCTTTGTGGCACAGTGTTGGAAAGCGTTGCGCCTGTTCTCTCAGTAATAAATATCTTCTTATTTAATTTGTTCGTTCCTTCCTATTTTCCTTAAATAATCAACCAACAACAAAAAATAATATTAAATTAATGCTCTGCTTTTTGAAAACTTTGCTCTTTTGATCCCGATTGTAATTCTTGCTGTAGAATATTTTTCCATAAAAGACTACTACAACAAATAGTAGGAAAAAGGGAAATATATAAAACAATAACTGCCAAGTTGCAAACTGTTTTTCGGCATGTTTTTCTTTTTGTTGTTCACAACAAAGCCAAGCCAACCAACGCACACCAACAACAATAGCAACGTGTACACTTGTGCCAATGTAAACAACATTGTTTTACAGTGACTTGCAGAAAGAAAGGTCTGCTGGTCCCGGGATGCTTTTGTGCGTTTGTTTGCCTTTTTGTTTTTGTTTTTATGTACGAAATATTGTTTACAATATTAACAATCCGCATTTCAAGTTTTATTTTATTTTTTTATGGCATAATTTTGCTTGTTACACAGCAGCTCGCCCAAGAACTTTTCTGACTTTAGTGGCTCCGTCGCACTCTTTTTTTCCGGAAAATTGTTTACAAGTTGTATGAGTGTGTGTGTGTGTGTGTAGGCGTCTGTAGTGAAAACAATCCCTACAAGACAGAGCAACTTCTTTTAATTACGGGCTTCCTGCAAGCACTGAATATATAAATAAAATATGGGTATAGGCTCAGATAGTGTTTGAAATGAAAGTTTTATTAGACACCCTTTTAAAAAAGGTGCCTTTTTAGGGCCAGCATAAAGAAAGTGTTTGGTGTTTATAAGTTACTTCTCAAAGAAAGGACTTTCTTTAAAGAGTTGTTTGAGAAAATGCATTTTAACGCTTTTTTAAGGAATTAAATTTTTTTAAATATGTGGTTTTAAATGGATCGCTTTTTTTGAAAAGTACTTTGTGTAAAAGTTATCGTTCTTAATTAAAAATTTATTTTTACAATGAAATTTTTTTAACAACCGTTTTTAGTGCAATTTTTTGTATTAATAATTAAAAAAACTATTTATAAAATATGATTTTTAAAAAGTATTTCTTAAGAGATATTAAAATAAAAAGATCTTTACATGACACGTTTTCAACAAATTGTTTTCTAAGGGTACTTTTTAAGTAGTACGTTTTTGAAAAAGTCACCCTTTAACAAGTTGTTTAAAAAAAAATTGTGTTTTTCTAAAACATCTGTTTTAAGCGCACAGACCTTAAAAGGTCCTTCTGTAAAAATCTTCTTTAAAACGTACTTTTTTTGATTGGGTACATTTAAACGGTAATTTTTTCAAAGTTTAATTTTAAAGTACTTTATTTAGTAACAGCCACTTGCTGAAACGATACTTTTTCAAACTATTTCTAAAGGTAATTTGTTTTTTGTTGAAATTTTCTTAGAGATAATTTTATTGGAAATTACTTTTTTATAGTCAAAACTTTTCTGCTGCCAATCAAAATCTGTAGGAATTTCCCGTTGGAGTCAGAAAACCTCAAGAGTAACAAATGGACGTTTTTCAGTGTCTTGCAACAGAATTAATACAAAGAGAAACAATAAAAGAAAAGACTGAACTATTTTTCACTTCCCTCTATAACTCAAAGCCATGCACGCCTCTAACAACAACAACAATACGCGTAAGTGTGTTGCAATAACTGCATACTCGCACATGTCTGTGCAGGAGCCTGTAGGCTGTTTTCTTAAGCTTGGCTCGGCTTTTCGAGCAATGAGCGATGAATAATTATACGTCTTATGAATGGAAAAAATGGAAGTAAAGTTTTTGCCATGAAACGGGAAAACTAAATAAAAGTGTTCAGCAAAGAGTATGATAAATTGCTTCTGCTTTGCACAGACGAGCAACGCCTGTGTCAGTATCAGCAACACCGTGTGGCATAAACAAAGTTCCCTGCAACACCAAAAGTACAGCACTTTGTGGAAAAAACTCAATATGACGACCAAGGAACGCAGTACGTCCATAAATTTGCGTTCATATTTTAAAAATTTGTAGTCATATATAATTATATAAGATTTTTTTTTTTTTTAAAGCAACTTTTTTATCAGAGAGTTTTAAGTTTTTTTTTTAAACTGCTGGTATTTTAAAAATACTTATTTTAATTGAGGCATAAATTTGCCTATTTTGGACTTCTATTTTCTCCAGTAAAATTAAACTTTGTGAAGGTGGCGTCGACAAATTCCAAAATTTTGCTGTGTAACATTTGACCGACTTGACGACCAGATGGTGGCATTCTCAGGCTTGTGCAGTCGAAACTTAAGGCCTATTATCAGCACAATGAGCCGATTCGCTAAATAGTTGGCTCCAAAAAAATATTTGGAATACTTGATTCCCTCAATAAATACTTATATATATAAGAGTAAGAGTTATTTTTCAGCATGGAATGGAACTCCTATATCGTTGTAAAATAACTTTTTTGATGTTGATAATTGATTTTGGTTTCTTCTTTTATATGTTATGGGGACACTTTTTGTTTTCTGCTTTCCTCGCTGAAACTTGTACAGGGTTGGGCCGTATAACAGCTCTACGCACAAGTATGGCAGATACTAAATTATAAGTTTAGTTGGGTTGCCCAGTTGTGTCCTTAACTCCAAGTTTGTTGTATAAGAATACCAGTAAAGAAATATCTTCTTTCATGTTTTTTTTCTCGCATAGAATCTGAATAAAATTAAATAAATTCAAGCTACGAAATGGCAAAATTGTCGAATTTGTGTGAATTTTTCCTTGTTTTCCCATAATTAATAAAGACTCAGAAATTAGTTTGATTCTTAACTACAGCCTCTTGTCCCTGAGCTTCTCATATTGTTTGTGAGCAAAAAGAAAAACAACTAATTGATGTTGTTCTTTTTGCGGCAAAAAGGAAGCTTAAAACTTAAGCAGCTTTTCAATGACCATAAAAATAATATTTGAAAAACAAACCAACAACAAAAAGGTATTCCTGACTTTCTAAACCGGCCACAAAACCAGCAACAATTCCCTAATAAATTTTCACAAACGACTTTTCTGAATTTTGAACTTTATTCAAAAACGATTTTGAAATGCATTTCTCACAAAGTTCAATTCTTAAACTAATATTAAACCTGTTCTATTTTGCTACTTTTCAAACAACAGGTGGGGTTTTTAACCCCTATGAGATGAGCTACGCGAGTACCTGGAAGTCCCCGTATTTAAGACTGTTTGAAAACTCAAAACTTTTGTGTAGCCTCCTGCGCTTTAGCAAATACAAGAAAATTAGTAGTAGCAAATGGCAAACTTGTTGGCTGGTTCCAGAGCCCTAAGAAACATTGACAAGTGCCAAAAAGCTTTTCAATCCCTTAATTATTTAATGCAAGTTTTTTAATCATTTTTCCCCAAAAATTTTGCTTTCCTTACAGACATATATCGGTGGCCTTTTTACCCGTTTCTTGTTTGCTTTTTAAATCACATTTTTAAAGGTTTTGCAGTTCTTCAATTGCTCTTTTGAAAGACACTTTCGGGAAAGGGCTTCGTCAATAAATTGCTTTCTGCTAGACAAAGAAATCTCGTTTTCAAGAAGTATTTTGTGCTGAAAAGTTCATTTACCAGAGGCCACTTTCGTTTATTGCATTTTCCCAAATGCTTAATATCAAAAATATAAATTTTCTTACAGAGACTCTGTTTAAGCCAGCACTGTGTCGCATATCCACCATATCCCCTTTATTGCCAGCGTGTGTGTCCTCCTGCAATGATGCATTACAAAAGCCAAACATCAGTTTTGGCCTGCTGTAGGGCGCTGCCAATGAAAATATAAATGTTTGCGTCAGTTTTGTTGCACAGGGCGTGTTAACTGCCAGCAGAAATAATGGTTGTGCAACACGAAGACGTTCTACTTACGATCATGATTTATAGTTTTTAATTTAATGTAAACATGAAACACGTTACAGCCAAAACAAACAGCCAGCAAAGCAGCGCACAGCAAACAAGACAACCCTTTAAAACTTGATTTCGCCTTCGCGGTAAACCTTTTCAAGCCTGCCAGTGTTGTTTGTGTTCAAGGATTCTCATTTGAGCGTACAAAAATACTACGTGCAGCGTGTCAGTAATTTAAATATTGTGTTTTTTTTTTTTTTTTGATAGCATGACCGTGTTTGCGTGTGTGCTATTCTTTACGCTTTAAGGTGTTTGAGCCGTTTGAACATTTAAGTTAAAATCAGAAATGGAAATTTGCCTGCTTGGCGCTCTTACATCTTACAGGAAAAAGTGGGAAGGTCGAGCAAAGTGCTGACTTCCGTGCAAAGTTGTTTTACTCGTATGCGCAAAAATTGAGACATTATCAATAACTGCAGCCCAGCTGCAATTTCACTGGCTGCAAAACTACGAGTAACGCGAACGCACACCTCACCTGAAGCCGCCTGAACCAATCTCTGCCTTTAGAAAAACTAAACTTTAATTTGCCCAAGATTTCATGTTGTATGCAAATTTAAAGCCACAATAACAATAAAAATATATCATGGGATCACATGATTAAAGCCAAACATTTTGCTTTGCCGCACCTGCATTAATGTCTTTATTATTAAGCAAAAAAAAAAAAAATGGTAAGAAAAACAATCTTAGATCTTAGGAAAATGTTCTTAAGATTTTCTTAGCACAAATAAAAAACAATTTATGAGTTTTCCAGGTGTACGATTATGTCTGGGCATGCCAGTGCTGGGGCATTAAGTGTTTACATTAAATTACACTACTGCTGCACGGCAACGGCAAAGAGCAGCACCAGCTCACATGCACGTTGTAGTGTAAAGTGGCCAAAGTTTTTGTTTGGGCTAAAGATTTCAATTACTACATGCGGCTCCTTTAATGCCACAGGCTTTCGTTTGTGGGTTGTTAAATAAATTTAGAGAAGATTTGCGCCGGCTGCTGCTTCATTTGTCACACAATATATAGAACGAGACTAACGCAGAAGTTAATCCACGTGCCACGCAGCACTTAAAACGTCAGCTACGTTTGCAAGCGTTACCCCAGTACAGCACACCATTAATAAACAATTTTTAGAACGTGATCTGAAATAAGAGGCTGACACAGCATGAATTTTGACAACCGTAAATATGAAAAAAATTATCCTGTCTTTAGAGCCGAGTGTTTTAAATACTTTCACTACAGGCAAAGGCACTTATTTTAAAAACTTCCTGCTACCAGGATAAAGCGTGTGTTTTCTAAGGATACATCCTCTACTGATACTCTGCCTTATGTTGAGTTGTTTTTAGCATCGCTTTCTTAAGCACTTATTTTTCAAAAAGGGTACATAAGAAATTTGTCACTTTGAATTTACAATTTTGTTACACAAATAATTTTTCTCACGCAACACAAGTCATAGATACAAGAGAAGGTAACAACGAATGCGCTTCACTAACTTTTCGGGTTAAATTATTTGCGATGAAAACAATGGCAGGTGAAATAATTAGTCGACTAAATTAAGCCATAATATACAGAAGGTAAAGCTGAAGGCATCAGAAAAATGTAAAAACAACATTGTCTAATGTTGAATGTCTGTTTTTAAAGGGCAAGCAACCCTTAAGCCGTCACCGAGTCACCATTAAAATTGACTGCTTTACACACAAGAAGCATCATCGATTCTTATTTCTTTCGAAATGACAAAGAAGCTGCTGTTAGGACTAATGTTGAGCGAGGTCGAGTTATACTGACTGAATTTTTATTTCCAACTAATTAAATATCAACGGCATTTAGTTCCAATACAACTTCGCAGCTTGCCATACCGCGCGCTTTACAACCGACTTGTTGCAAAATCGATCTAGTGACATCTTTCGTTCCGGAGGTGGTCCCTATCACTGGCCCTTGCATTCGTACGATTTAACGGCTCTGGATATCCTTTTTGTGGTGGCATGTCATGACATCGGCTTAAACCGACAAACTAGCAACTCTTGAGGCATTAGCTGCCCCTATTCCAACCACCATTGGCGCCATGCGGTAGTCAAAAATTTAACCAATCGTACGGACCATTTAACTCATAGCAGGAGCGGACATATGCCTCTATTACAATAACAAAAATTACATTCCAACAACATTTCGCTCTTGTATTATGAGGATTATCAAATTGTGGAGGCAACCGTCGGTGATCCCGGCAAATATTTTTTTTTTTGATAAAATCTTAAAATTACATATAGAAATACGAACGCGCACAAACCTTTGGACGAGTAGTTTTCATCCCATTTAAAAATAGTGCCAAAACCTGTTTGTAGCTTTAATAAAAAATGTGAAACCATCACATACTAATTTCAGAATGTACCTCAAAATACAATAGCCCGACATTCGTTAGATACAACTGAAAATTGTCAGCTACTCACTCTTGCTATGCGGCAAATAATCCAGGTGATTCTTGGTGTTGTTTGTGAAATGTCTTTGACATGGACATGTGTGTGCGAATATGTGCGCTTAGAGCTTCACTAACAAACAAGTGAGCACGAAGTTAAGCTGTTTGTATTTTCCGGCCCCAATCTGCCTTATTTTAAATGTCCTTCAATATTGAAATATTTTCAAAAGATAAAGTGTGATTGAGCTGTCAAAGTCATACTACGATTAAAATACGAGAACGTCTGCCAAGAAAATGATGTCCTGCCAACGGCTATAAAGCGACAGCGTATTAAAAACAGAAAGTTAATACATTTCAATGTCCTTGTAAGTTTTCTGACAACGTTATTTAGCAGTAAATTTTTCATCCCTCTTTCTCTGCCCACCCACATGCCCATGTTCTTTTCCAAGTCCATGGCGGCAGGCAGAAAGTTGTATCTGCAAATGTTGGTCTTTATTTTAATTAATACACCAGGACTTGTTAGTACGTCCGCTGTCGTGTTGTTTATCCTTAAAGGTCAAGGTTTGACTTGAATCCTTAAGGCTAAATTGGCAAAGCCTTTTTGTATTTTCAAACCAACTTAATATCGGCAAAAAGTTAGAACTTTAAACTTAAAAAGTACTTTTCAACAAAAAAATATATCTGGTAGTTGCAAAAAATTAATCATTAAAAACCGAAAATTTTGGGCATTTTGCTGAGCCAGTTGTAGGTGTAGCTTGAGTGTTACAAAAAACCAAAGCCACAAGACACCGAACAGACTTCAGAGAAAATCAAAACGCAGACAAAAGCGCACAAAATTGCAGCTGGCAGCTCTGTTATTTATATATATTGTAGAAAATAAAAAAAGTGTTTGTCTTACTTTACATTAGGCAACACAGTACATGCACAGGAACACTGTTGAAGGGGAAGCTTAGCATCCTGAGTCTATCTGTCTGTTCAGCCCGTGTAGCTGCAGAGGAGTTTCAAAGAAGAGTTTCAATTCTTTGTCGCGTTTCATCAACCCCTTTTCACATTACAAACATCAGACTTATCTCGCTCGATTATTAGACAATGAGAAAAATGTTATGGGAACTCAGGCCTAAATTTACCCATTGCGTTTCGTCTACAACAAACAGCTGAAGAAGTTTGCGGCTGGTCTAACACCCACACGATGTATAGGCTTGGATCGAACTAGTTCAGTTGTTCGTCTTAGACACAAACCTTTTGGATAACCCATTTACCTTAAATTGATTTACTTATAGACTTTTGCTTAAAACGCACAACTAACAGCCACATAACGGACTTGTGTTCAACTTGTTCATTTGTTTCTTCCATGACATGTTTGACAACATGGGTGAACTCAAACTTTGTGCTACTGATCAATCAGTGAAGTTGGCAGCCTCCGTTTCGGCGAGTTACGAGTTATTAACGATAGTGTTTCCTTTTCAATAGCATTAAACATTTTAGTTCAAACTCTTGAACTTATTGGCTCTTACATAGTCTGTGGCCGATCTACTACTAGAGCTAATCCTATAGTAACACTGCGCTTAAGGTCCGTTATAACCATTTCGAAACTTTTTGTTCAATAAAACTATTCTTTACAAAGTTAAAAGAAAAATTTCTCTTTGACTCGGCTTGAAGACACTGAAGGCAACGGGTGCTTATAGGCAAACCAAAGAAACCAAAATCGTTATAAGTGTCCTTTGGGACGCATTTTGTTAAAGATACTTTTCACTTCTCGTTTACAAAGTTTCTGGCATTAATTCTTTCTTTGCATGTTTTAGTTTTGCTCGAAAAGAACAACATTAAGTGTTTATGAGGGGGGAAGGGGAGTCCGCAACAGTCCTTCCACTTTCTCATAAGACAAAATTTAATTTATTACTGCTGCCGCTCATTAGGGATTAGACTTCATGTTTCACGAATAAAACGGCTTAGAGGAATCAACTTTTTAACGATTTATTTAGAAAATATTTCTTTGTTCCTATATCTGCGGATCACAAAATATTAATAACGGAAACACTGGTTAAAAAAAGTGCGCTGTAAAAATGTTCTAGTCGCTACACAGTTCCTGCACACAGCAAATCTTAGTTTCCTCAAAAGTGCTTTCATATGAATTGTACACATATTCACACACACGATATGTTTATCTTTTTATTAGTTTGTTTTCAAAACTTGGCATGTTATTGGGATCAGGCATGTTCGAGTTTAAGAAATATTGAGTATGATTTGTGAGCGACAGCCAGCATTTCAGCGCCAAGTGTGATTTATATCTTCCTTTTGCCATTTGTATTCATTTGCAACAAAGCAGCAAAAGAAAAACACCAGCCTGTTTGTATCTAAATACAAAAGGACATTTTAGCAAATGTGTACTTTTTGTTTCTAAACTGGTGTCTCTGAAACTGAAAGGCGTCAGCGCTACAGACAAAGTTGTCTTAATGGGTTTCTGCTTAAATCGATACGCAAAAGTAATGAAAAGAAAAACGTCTGATCAAATCCTTTTTCGTTTATTTGCTCCATGTGGGTTTTTAATTTTGTTCTTATTTTTATAATGAAATTCTTGACATTTTTACGTCAGCAGATAATCATCAGTCGTTGATTTTCATTAAATAAATTCCGCCCAAATGTCATTTACATTATTTATTCCACACGGTTTTGTTGAGTCTCTGATATCAGATGCTTTAAGGTTTGTGTATAAATATATTCACGAAAATTAGGAGCACCACACAGCGCAGAGTACTTTTAAGACCAACTTAAACTATTAAGACTCAATTAAACTATTAAGCAACTAAAAACTGCAACTAAACTGAAACATTTTCAGTTTAATGTAAAGGACAAAATATTGTGAATTAAAGTAACTCTTGTAAGGCGAGAAATTTTCTTTCGGTGTAGGCGAAATGTGCGTAAATTGCCACAGAGATATTTTTTTCAAATTTCAAATTTATTCCATCAAAACAAATATGCCGTTAATAAGCAAATGGATTACAGCTGCATCGGCAATAAGAACATCCGCAAACATGAATATGAGATTTTATTTTGAGGTTAATTATTTGAATGCAGCCCTAGACTTTGAATGCAATCAGTTAAATGGACAAGGATTTGTGAAAGTTTTTCTTAGTGGGATTTTTAGAGATATTTCTGCAAAATCAAAACCAACAAAAAAGTCACCACATTTTTCCCATCAACATCATATTAATTTTAGAATGAACAGAAATGCTTTGGGCGTATCATAATTCAAACTTGTTAAGAACCGGGAATATATATGAATTAATGTCAGAAATAAAGCCACACCAGTACAATTTTCAGATGCTGCCGGGCTGCCTCCTCGTTACTGTTCTTGAGCATGCACTACTCTTCTCGCCAATCAGAGCATACAAAATGCAAGAATTATTTTAAAAAATTGCCTTAAAAATATTAGTTGTTTTTTGAGCTCATCTCAGTACGTGGAACGCAAACGTGCGTTAATGTTTTCAACGGTACTCATCAACACCAGCGATAGATAAAGTCCATAAATATTCTTCAGATCAGCTGTTTGCCCTTCAAAATAAAATAAACTCCATTTCTGATGATACATTTTTGCCTTGGACGATCTATGATTTAAATCTTTCTATGAAAATAGTCATTGTGCTTAAATATATTGTAATTTTAAATCTCATTGAACGCTTTTTTTTCAAAGTGTACAAATGAAAATGGCAACGCAACTTTTCGGATGATTGGATGAATGCAAATACTCGCATTTGTGTTAATAGTCGCATACGTAACGCTTGTTTGTAATTACGAAATTTATGCACATTTTGGGTAAAATGTAGCCTCAACTGACGAGTTATTCAATTTCTGTTCACAACAACTAAATTTGTTTAATGATCAATATTTTTAAAATAATTATAACGAGGACTATTGAACTGGTTGTGTAGGCGTGTTGCTTCACTTACAAGCGGCCTATAGAATTGCTTGTCACTTAAATTAAATAGCCTTAATGGCTTTATAAAGGGTGTTTTTTATAGAGTGACACAGAGTGACACAAGTCAAGGAAATATATTTTTAATATCAATAAAACGCGCTTTATTGGAAAGAAACCCCACGGCTGGAACACCAATTTTCATCCAATTTTAGCAGTATTTGCGGACGTATTTCGTCGATAACTCTTCGAATGTTGATTTGCAGGTGTCCAATTGTTTGTGGTTTGTCCCAAAGAAAATAATCCAATGGTGTTAAATCACATGATCTTGATGGCCAATTAATTATAATTTGTGTGAAATTATTTTCTCATCAAAAGTTTCTTTGAATGAATCAATTGTAGCGCCGAATTTGATGAATAGAACAATTATTTTGATTAAAAGTGTCAACAATTTGCACGCGTTGCTCGGATGTAAGTCGATTCATAATGAAATTTCAAAGCAAACTAAACAAGAAGCAATTATCAGCTGTTAAATGGGTCCTCAAATAAAGCAGTGATGCCAACTCAAAGTTGTGATTCTCCAAAAAAACACGCTTTTCATGTCTTCAAGATCGAATATTTACGCACCTGTTAGTCTCAGTTTCTAGAGCTTGATATACAGTTGCTTTAGCTGATCACGAAAACAATATCATTCACTGCGACCATATTTATGAAGCAGCAGGATTGAACACGACAAACACATGCTTAATCATGTCAATTAGTCAACTGCATATAATATGATTATTTGAAGCAAAATTTATGTCAATAATTGTTTTTTTACGATATTGTTGCAATATTATGGATGTTTAGTAGTGAGATGAAATGATTTAGTAATTTATTAGTAGAGAATTGAGCTGCTCTATGAAAATTTTTAACTCTTCTAAATAATTTTTGCCATGGCCTGCCATGACTTTTTGTTGAACTTCCATTTGATTTGGACATCGATGGAGTTCTGCACTGACTGCAACAATTACAAGACCCAATTGCAGTTCCCCTTTCATTGACAGCACTGACAACAAAAAAGATAAAACTGCCCGCCTCTAAATGAATTTGTTTCAACAAATTAAGTTTGACATTTGACACAATAAGAATTTATTACAATATGCTCAAATAATTAACTGTTTTTAAAGCATTTAATTAATTTAATGAATTTTAGTTTTCACAACCGTTAATTTATTATGGTTTTTGTTATAGCTGGAGAAAATATACACTGAAAAAAGCCATCCACTTACAAATGTTTTAGCAGTTGATTTAAATGTGGGATTTCACATTGATTTAATCATCATTCGACACATTCAGTTGTACGAGTACATTAAAGTTACTGAAACCTCTAAACCAAATGTTCATGGCTCGTTTGCGGTTGGCAAGCGCCAGTGCTGCCCATTAAACATTTTCTAAACTTCTGCTCATGCAGTTAAAGGAAAATTGCGTGCAATCGAATGGGTCCTTTCTAACACTTTACCCACCTGCAAAGTTGTGGTTTAAAAGCATGTGAAGTTGCGTAGCCTTCGATTTATTTGAACATGCCAGTTAAGTTTTCGTGTCCAATTCTTGAATTTTTTTTTAAACGAAAGCAGTTCGATTTCATTCAAATCGCTTGAAAGGATGCTTTGGCTGTCAGTGTTGCGAGTTGGTATTCTTTCAATTTGTGAACATACAAAAGTCGTTTTTTTTTTTTTGCTGTATTGAGTCTTCTATGTTGCAAACGAAAGTTGCATCCTTCCTCGTCCTTCGGACGAAACTGTTTTCTGGTCAATTTTATCATTTTTTTTTATTAAAATTTTAGTTTCTCTGTTTGTACGTTGGGCTGGCAAGTAATTTCTGACATCTTTTTACAATGTTGCTAAATTCAATTGTTGGAAGTGGGAGACGAGAGTAGAAACTAAAATCTAGCACTTAAATACTTTCGGATAACCAATTAGTAGTCAGCTGTACTTGCACGTCCTGCACTGTATTGGAGCACCACAACGGGCTGAACAGCCGAGCGGCTTGAAAATCGACTGCTTTGAGGCAGGCAGAGTCTGAGGGGATTTTTCTGGACCCCACTAAGTCCTTTGGCTTCAACAGAAGTTTCCTTCTGTTACAAAAACAAATAAACAAATGGGGGAAAAGTGGAACGATACTCGTGATATTGTACATTCCAAAAAAGTTCTGGGCCTTAAATCCACGGGAGCGGAACTAGCGCTAAAACTTGATGGGAAAAGGGTCAGGAGCACACATGGCGGACGTTGTAAGCAACATTAAAAAATAGGCAAATTATTGCAAATTGTGGGACTACTACTCGCCAATGGGATGCTGGATTAGTGAATGCGTGGCACTGGAACACAGCAATAGAATGTTCCAGCACTACCATTGATGAAGCCGAATCGGTGCCTTGACGTATTAAGATCACTTCGTTTGAGTCCAGACTCTACTAACATTCATTAATTCCTTTAAAACAGAAGCAACATTCTGCTTTGTTATTTCGCATCCTTATTGAATTCCTGGCCCCAGGGAATCTTAATTTTTTTTTACCAAACAAATTGTATGTTACGAAAGAAAAAAGTATCAGCTCTGGATAATGTTTCGTCGTGCCGGTTCTTTTTAAGAAATGTTTGCGTGTTGTTTTTTCTAAAATTACTCTTGATGTTGTTTTTTCTTTCGGAAATATTTCGGTAGTTGATTTTTCACAATGAACATTTTTTCATTTCCATTTGAATTTGCATGCTTTTCTGACGATGAACAGAATAAAATTGTTTTCCTTTCCTTCTTGAAACTCATTTTTCATTTTATATTTTTAAAATATTAATCTCTCTGTCTCTTTCTCTCTCCTACTCTCTGTCTCCCCTTCAATTGCAAGTTCCAGTAAATCAAACTTTATTTGACTCTGTGCTGATGTTGATTACGTTGGTCTCTTCAAATATTTAGTTAAAGCTAAATTGATTAATGTTCTGCCGAACGAAATAATGTGCAGTTTTGGAAAATACAGTTGCGGGTAAGTAACTATTTACAATTGAATGTACACACACACACACACACACACACACACACACACACTTCAAATAAATGTAGACAAACAGAAAAATAGTATAAAACTAAGGAAGAAGAAACAAACAGTACATTTGTATTGTAATTGAAATGAGGAAACAACTTTTCATTTAGTGTTTTCCTACCTGGTCGGTCTATTCGGACTGGCAGGAGAGTTGCCTAAACAAAGAATGAATTTATCATCACAAGCAACGGACTTCATAAATTATTTATCATTTGTTATCGAAATGAAAGTCAAATAGAATTTGGATAAGTGAGTCTTTTGTGTTTTGTCAAATGACATTTGCTTAGAACACAAAGCGGTCAACAAAGGAATTGTCTGCTCAAAAGACGATGGCAGTTCGTCAAGGCAAGTTATTAAAAGCAGCAACAAAAACAGTAAAATTTCAATTTTCCACTACTTGTGTTTACAGTTGGTTCTTTAAGGCAGCGCTCCAAAAAAGGCAGCCGGTGTAGTCTTATTGCACTTGTATGTGTCAAAGTTTAGCAGTTAATTTATCACGGAGTCGCCGGTGATTTTTCTTAAGAAAGTTGTGAGCATAAAAATGGTGCTAAGGGGGTTCCCCTCTGATTCCTAAAGACAACAAAAACTATGGAAATCTATATATCGATGGCTTAATATAGAAATGGTATATCGGAAAATGTTTCATTACTTTGCAGGAGAGGGAAAAAACTGATTAACTAAAGAAATAAGTGTAAAATAAATTTAACTGAAAGCGAGCAATCACTTCCGTGTTGGTTTCTCTACTTTCTTCAAGTTCTTAAAAAGTAATTCTTTAAAAGCAATATTTAATTTGTAACAGGCCCTGAAATGGCATTTTCGGAAATATATCATGGAATTTGTTTTGAAGAAAATGGAAATACGTGTTTTCTTTATTAAGCCAACGACCTGATTGTGTGTGTGTGTGTGTGTCTGGCTAAAAACTGTGAATGACTAAGCAACGAGTGGAACGATTTTTCTGTTTTTATGACTAATGAAGAAAGAAAGTATTTTTAAAAACATTGCGTAACATTTTTATAAAATTAAAATTCTGTTTCCCAGTTTGACTTCTTCATTGAAAGTGCAAACATGTTAAAAGAGTTGCCATATGTCACCAGAACATGTACATAAAATACCAGAAACTCAAGGCAATTACAATCCATTAATATTGCCTTTGAGCCATTCTCGCCCAGAATGGTTCATAATTTCGTCCCTAAGACTCTGCCATGTCTCCTGTCCGGTTACAGCTTTTTGACTGCCAGCACTCTAATTTATTGCATTCACTTGCATGCGTTCACATGTAAAATTGTTGTAAATTCACCTTAAGACTTGACCAAATATGAAGCAAAGTCTCGTTAACTTTATTCCCATCTTCTTGGCAGTGTCACTAGATTATTTTGTTGCCAATAGCCTGACACAATCTACATACATACGTATGTGCATACGTCCTGGACGGGAACCGTAGCTGCACTTCAATTCAATTGTGTATATTAACAGTGTGCAACAACTATTCCTTGACAACAATAGGGTGTCCTAAAAAAGATATTCGTTTCTGGTCTTACTTTGTCTATAAAAAAAATATTTAATGATATGTACGACTCCGCTCAAGGCTAAATCTCCTTATCCGGTACTTAGACAAATAGTGCTTTATTTCTCGCCAGCTTTTGATTTCTGTCTCGTTACTATTGAGCCATAATTTTTGGATTTTTGACCTATTAGAGACCACATTCCCAGTGTTGTTTAGTTTCCAGCTTTGCAAGTTTTATCTTTCTTAATCTATATCAGATTCTGATAAAAAAAAAACCTTTTAGTTTTTATGTCATATCTTATTCTCTAGCTGATGGAGTTCTTTCCACAGTTTTGGGATCAAGTGAATTGTTATCTGGTAGAATTTCTGCCCCTCAAATGAAATATTCCGCATACAGCAAATAAAATGAATATCGATTTGAGAAAGCGATGGGTCTATGTTATTTTCTCATTAGAAACCTTCAGCTACTTCCTTTCGAAAATGATCTTGTAACAAACTATTTCCATTTTATGTCGGGCAAATTAGTTTAAGCATTTCACTATTTTATTCAAGCAGATTGTAATTTTTTAAGTGGGCTCACTTGAAGCCCAAAAAAGGCCCTATAGCTCCAGAGTTTATCAGCCACAAGAGGCTAAAAAGCCCATTGACTTTTACAACTATTGAACACTTTCACCAGCGGAATGTAAATGTGTTTTAGAAAGAGCCTGATCTTGGCCTTCTAATAACAAAACCCAAAGTTTTCTTTTAGCACATCAAATGCTGCACAGTGTCAAGTTTGTGAAACAAAAAAAAAAAAAAAAAAAAACAAGGTACAACAAATGCAACAGCATTTGTCTAACGGAAGAGAAAACAACAGTGCGACAGTTTAAAAGAAATGCTTAACGAGCAAGTCAATGCTATCACTCAAGTTTAGTTGAGTGCAAAACAGCACAAAACTGATTATCCTCTTCTCATGTCCGATAAGTGAAAACGAAACAACAATTGAAGTGCACATTTCTATTGACGTTTTATCAAAGTTGCTGTGCAGCAACTGTCAGTATGTAGTTTTCTCGTTCCGTTTGCTGTTCATCCATTTCGGACACAGAGATAAATGCAAGAACAAATAAATTTGCATATGAAATCAGCTCTAATCAAATGTTGTTATAAATCAATGAATGCAATGACTTTAAATAAATATTTAGAATTTCGAAGCAGGAAAGACGGGGCAAGTAGAAAAATCAACTTTCTGGAATCCAGCAATGAGAGATATATTAAAATAAGTGAAACCAATATTAAGTTACTTGGCTTGAAATGTTTACTTAAAAATTTTTCAAATAATTTTAAAATTCTTTTGCGTAACAAATTTTTTTTTTTTTTTACTATCAATTACTTTTTACAAAGAAAAACTGAATTAATAACAGAGCAAAATTTAGACAAACAAGTTGTTCAAGTAAGTTTAGTTTTTACTCTTTCATTTATACATTTAATTAAATCAAATACACAGAAATATGGAGCAGACTTAGTGGGGAAAAATTTCTAATGCAAATTATTAGTTTATAAGTTTTTGTGAGAGCAAATTTAAATGCCTTTCATATTTTAATTGCATGCATTGTCTTGGCTATTAAAAAACACATTTTATAATTTCCATCTTTTTTTTTTAATATCTAATTACAGAAGAATCCTTGCCTTTGTCCACTTCCCATTCTTTTCGCTTTTTATCTCTAAATCTGTTTGAGAAGTTTGCACAAAGAACAATGAAATATTCATATAACAAGAAACTGTGGGAGGTTTTTCAATTATTTTTCTTTCAATTTCTCATTTAATTAACAGACAAGTTGTTTTCGTTTTTCTTTTTTTTTTATACATAAATGTTTAAGGAATTAATATCTTGACTTACGGCAATGAAATAAAAACTACATTAGTTTTCAGGCGAAGTCTATTGATCCACATCAACATCTAAAGAAACTGCATTCGAAGTTTTGATTGTTTATTAACTCTTCAGATTATTTACTCAAAACGATAGGATTTTATTTTGGAATCAGCAGCCACAAAATTCAACATCAACATCAACATCGAAAGCAATTCAGAAGTTGTCTCTTGCGCCTAAATTGATGTTTTTAAACGCTACGATTCCGCTACTCAAGGAAACCCCGTTCGATCGCGTTACGTATGACTAATAATTAGGCATTCACTCAACAAAAATATTACTCATACGCCAGTGTCGTGTAGTGGCATATATTTACATGCCCTTTTAAAGGATGTTAAAATTAGTTTTTGTCTAAGAATTTTGTCTAAAAATCTCGGTATCTAAAATAGCCCAGAAGCAAAATCGTCAAAATATTAAATCGTCAAAAGCAAGATCGAAAAAAAAACATATTGATTTCTGAACAGACTCAAAACAAACTTAAAATCGTCTTTCTCTAGTGGAAACAGCATTAGAAGAGAGATTTTAAAAATGTTCATTATATTGATCCCGTATTGATAACTTTATTAATATCTAAGACCGAAATTACTTATACGGCGATGGCAAAATTGTTGTTAGCAAATTTTACAACTCTTTTATTAAGTTTATCAATTCAATTACATTTATATAATTAAAATCATTCAATTAAATTTTCTATAACCACATTAAAAAGGTGTCACAAAAAAAAACGCTAAAATGCAAAGTCGTCAAAAGTTTATTTTCTGCCACTATCTAAATGATAAGAACTTTAACTTGCAACAATAGTTGAACAATTCAGCCAAATGCAGCCGGTTAGAGGGGAAAGCACTTTTTTAATTGATATCTTGATTATCGGAAAAATGCATCAAAGTTTTTCCTAAGTTTGCTGATTACAAAAAATACGTGCCAAAGTTTTTTTTTAACCTAAAATGTCGCTAATACCATCATTATAGCCCTCACAAAAGAAAACAATTATTATATTTGTACTATAGTAATTTGATGAAAGCAACAAATTTTGACAAAGTTTTAGATTACTCTGATTACAACAAGACAGTATTCACTTATTTGAGTACACACAATTATATGTATGTAATACACATACATAATTATGCTTTCTTGTCAGACCTAAATTTTTGGCTGTATCACATTTTGGCAATTTTCTAATTTGACGATTTTAGATTTTGGCGATTTTTTTATTTTTCACTGAGTCTTCATGATAACGACTTCGAAAAAGCCCAATTTAACTACATAATTCCTTTAAAAATATGCACATACATATAATGCGCAGATTGTTATATGGACGTATGAATTAATTTTATTAATCAAAATTTATAACATCCATTAATCATACGCAGCATGATGAAATGTGTGACAACCAGTCATTGTGTAAAAAAGAGTGCAGGAAGAAAAGGATTTGGAAATGCTGTTTTTAAAAAGATACAAAAAACTCCACTACGGATTTAAAAGTTCAGGGGAAATTTCGTAGCCCTATCAAAACATTAAAACTTTAAAGGGGGGCACAAAGAAACAATTAAATACTCTAAAAATTTTAAAAAAATATAGTTTTCGACCACAGCTAAAGGGTTGCAAATTCCTCAACCAGAATACAGAATGTCACCACAATGTACCTGTACCGGTACCTGTACTTCTTGAGATTCATACCACAGCGGATAACAAACTAGAAATAAAAATCATTCCTTTGTGTTCAGCATATATTTGGAAATGTAACTTAATAGCCCATTGTTGTATCAACTCTAAATATATTTTGAGTTTTTCTTCCTTGAAACAATTAAAAAAAGGACCATTCACAAAACAAACTTCCACATCTTACACTTGTGATGTCAAATGTGTCTGGTACTTTGAATAGAAATAGTTCTTTCTTATTCTCAGGGCAAAATCGAGAAAACAGCAAAACCTTGTCAGCTATTTATTGGAGGTAGTAAAAACTAAAGACTTTTTTATACGCTATGAAAACTGGTTTTATTCCTGTTTGTTGGTTTTTGTGTGCCCGTTTTTTTTTTTTTTTTTTTGCTCTTTATTAAAATTTTCAACAATATTTGATTCCACTTCATTATTTTTTAATGGATGTTTTTAATCCAATAAAAATTACCACAATTCTTTTAATAAGCCTTGCAACAATTGGCTCATCTTTCAAATAGGGAATTTTCTTTTACAGACACCAATTAAGAGCTGAAGAGATGAAGAGCTCACACCGCCCCCTTTTTGATAACTTACCTGTGAGCCATAAACAATTAAAACGAAAGTCGTTTCTGCATTCCTTTTAATTTTTCCATCAATGTTTTTTTGCAACATTTTTTCCTTTTATTTATTTGATTTCTTTTCCATTTTTTGATTTTTTTCACATTTTTAAATTTTTTTATTATGAATTTAAATTAAATTTAAATTATTATTGTTGTTCTTATAATTGGTTTTTTTCTTGTTTTATTACTTAATGTCTATGTAATTTTAATTTTTTTTTATTTTTCTTTATTCCTTTTTCCTAAAAGACAAGTACAAAAATACTTAAGTGCTAAAGACCAAAAATGAAATGAAAAGAAACTGAAAGGAAAGAAAAAACGAAATTCATTTAAACCATAATGAAAAGAAATTAAAATCCCTGGTAAAAAGTATTTACATATTACACTTTAACTATTTACATTTAGATGTGTGAGAGCAAATGTGTGTGTGTGTGTGTGGGTGAAGATGTGGTTCCGAACTCTGTACAAACTTTAGGGGCCTTTTTAAAGAAGACCTTCTAACATTTGCTTACACTTATTCCATCTGATCTCCTGTTAAAGCCTGTTAAAAGACCGACATTTTTTTTTCTCAAATATGCATATACGAGTGCAACTTTCCAATGCATAAAAAATCCGAATCAAATCTTAGTCTGTTAGAAATACAAGAAGAGATTTTGTTCTTCGTTTGAATATAGACCTTCAAACAGGACCGCTGAGAAGGCGAGAGTGGGAGGGTCTGTTATGTAGGGCCTTCTAAAAGGCCTGCTTGCTCAGCATAATTGCCACAGAGAATATCCATAGGAATTTTTATGTGTGTTTGTGCTTAGATTTACGAGAATTGGCTGTTATTTGCCCAAGAACCGTCTACAATCTTTATTACAATTTTCTCTGTTTCTTTTGCTCGTTTTAAATAAGTGCAAATATTTAGGGAAAAAAACTTGTGTGTTTAATGAAAATATGAAATAAATTGTTTTTAGACGAGAGAAGAATCCTTATCCCCATTCTCACTAAAACGCTATTTCATTAGAAACAGCCAAGCAAATGCCAGTTTGATAAAATATCCTTACGATACTTTTACAAACGAAAAATACAAATTATAGAATGACAGGAGACTCAATTATTGTACGTTCGTTTTCAAGTAAATTGTTGGGGATAGAATTTGGAAAAGCAATTTAAAAATCCTGTCTATGAAAGGCTTAAGTTTTTAAGAGCGATTCGCAAAAAAACACTTTAAATTTCCCTCCAAAACAAAGAAAACTTGTTTCTCAACTAACAGCTGCCGTATAATTTAAAAGCTGGGACAGAATTTCTTAAACAAAACTATTCTGTATTTGTCTAAATTTCTGCACAGATGGTAGTCTGCAGCCAAATGTCCCGCTAGTCATCATAGAAAATCGTGAATTTATGTATTTTGTTGTGGCTTTACTTCCCTTCCAGAGAAACATCCACAAACATGGCAGATAATAATGCATGCAAATGTTAAAAGGTCCTTAAGTTGATTTTCATTTTTATTATGTTTTTTTTTCCTTATATTTGTTTCCTTTAATCTGTCTTCTGATACCTTTATCCTGTACGTTTTTCTCGTTTTGGTATTTAAAAACACATTAGTAGTTTATTTATTCTGCTTAGTCATAGACACAACGCAACTCAACGCATACACACACACACACACACACATTCAAACTCACATCCAACACATTTATACGAGTACTTGGCTATACTACACATACATACATATCCCTAATGTTAGAAATAAGTCAAACGAAAAAAAATCATTGTTCAGTTTCGTATTTAAACTCAGCATGAGTCTTTTATTTTCGTTAACATTTTTCTTGTGCTTCTGCTACGAATGGAAAAAAGACTTGAGCATTTTTAATAGTGACTAAAAACATTCGGCAAATTTGCTAAATTTGCTCTCGATTTTTCATCTGGGAAAAAAATTATATTACAGTAGTTGTAGACGTAGCAGGACTTGAAATAAAATCACCAGCCAGCATGGCTTCGATTGGTAAAAAAAAAATTAACCCAGAGCTGGGAATAGGAATTCAATTGATATTTTTACCTATTGCAGCCCCACAGAAATATGTAATGAGTCACGTGGTTGCAACAAAGCTGAAGCGAAACTCTGCTAAAGTCTTCAATTATTGTTATTCGCTGCCAAACGAGTTAATGGAACAACATATTTTATGGAAAACTACACAAATAGTCAAATAATCAGTAGTTCGGCAGAAACAAAATGTGGTAACACACATCAACATCTCGCCCGACAAATCGACCTCTTCTTCGTATCTGGCTACTTAACACTTTCGTAAATTTAAAGCATACTTCTAGGCTGGTGATGTTTCTAACCTGAATTTGTATGTTCATTGTTTTGTGCCTTGAGGTTGTGCATTTTTTTTTTTTTTTTGCTAAATCGATACGATTTTAAGTTTTAACAACATTTATCCTTCCCTTTCGAAAAGCAAATCAAGCAAAGAAAAATAAATTAAGTTGAATTTTGCTAGAGTTTCGAATTTCCATTGCTGCTTGTTGTGTTTTATTTCATAGATTTCTTTCGGCCATTACGTGTTGTTGGAGAGAGCAGGGGTTGAAGCGTGACACTTTCTTCAGTTGAGATAATCTGCAAGAAAATTAAACAAGAAACACGTTTAAAGGCATTCCTTTTAATACAAAAAATAGGTAGTTTTGCCAAACGTACTGTTCAAATTGTAATTTTTTTAAAATAACTTGCTGCCCATCGGAAGGTACTTAATTCAAATTACTTTTTTTTGAAAACGGCGCGTTTTGAAGAGACTTTTTAAAAATGATTCCGTAATGCTTAACTACACACGAATATCTTGAAAAAAGAGTCTTCGTGGCGCCATTCTCTTCTCTGAGATAATAATCCTGTAAGGATTTTTTGCCCACCCTCCGACATATTTGGTTTTGCGTTAATTATGTTTGCAACTCACCTTATAACTGTTTGCAAAAGCATCCCATCAGAAAGACATGTGTATCACTGCCACAACCTCTTGTTTACCAGTAGGTGGGGGGTGCGGTTAAATGTGTTTTATTGGCTGTAATTTTAAGCTGCTACTAAGATGTTTGCAGGACTACAACATCTGCAACACAGTTTCGTTTTGAGCTAAATTTTTTGCTCAGTTGTTGCGGGCTCTTAGTTCTGCTACTAGCGGCGGTGGTTAAGTGTAATTTATTATTATTTTAGGACTAGAAACTGTAGTGATAAAGCAGACTTTAGTTGTTCGTGATGTTTCATTTGATGACTCGTTGTAGAATCTTGAAAAAGCAAAGGAAAAATAGTGTTATCCGCTTAATTTTAATCATAAAAAATGAATGACTATTTAAGCACCTTGTTAATTTTTTTTTTTTTTTTTGTGGGGGGGGGAGGGGTAGGCCAACTGTTTTTATTTACAAAAATTGTGGGCAAAACTGTCAGAAACATGTCATTGATTTTTATACTAATGCTTTATTTTATTAAATACTTTAGTACTAGAATTTTTAGTGCAAAATGTTATAGGTTTTTTTTTAAGCAAAATTATCTGCTTATGCTGCAACTCGGAGCATGATTGGACACGTTTCAAAAGTCATTAAATGGTAATTTGGAAATATTTTCATTCAAATTTTTTTCATCATTTGTTTTCTATTCACTTTGGCCGTTAATACTTACATAGAAGAAGGTCAGTATCACTAAAAGGCTTCGTGGTACATGCAGTCGTGACGCTAACTCGTGCTGCATGGCGGCATGTTTTTCGCTATTGATGATATGTACAAAAACACTGTCGCTGTCTGCATGGGCAAAAGAGTACAAACAGAAACATTTTGCCACCTTAATATTATGGTTTTTTCTTAACAGTCGGAAGCACAACTTACTTGAATTGTCTGCCGCACATGTATAATTCCCCGAATCGGTGTGTGTTACACGTGAAATCACTAAATTGCTGGTTTTCATTTGTTGTTCGGATACAACACGTATGCCGCCACGCGTTGAATCATTTATTAGCTCGCTGTCTTTATACCACAGCATGTGCGTGTAGGGCCCAGGAGCTTGAGGTGCAATGCAGGTTAAGTTGATGTCACTGCCGCTTTGCACAAACAGTTCCCGATTGGCCAGAATTTGTGCTTTAGAAGCTGTTAAAGAGCACAGAACAGAAAAGGAATAAGATCATGCCACTGCATTGCAAACTTGTGCTTAATGGTTGTACTTACTGACTACCATTAGTTTGTAGGCTTGACTTATTTTTGGCTCCACGGACACCTGACACTCGTACACACCCGCATCTCTCGGCTGCACCGACACGATTTTCAGCACCCATTCATCCGAGTTGTCGATGTGTCGGGCCAGAAATCGTTGGTCATTCGTGTAGGTCATAATGCCGATGGTGAGAATGTGCAGATCTCGTTTTCGTATCCAGGATACTGCTCGATCGCCCAAGTTTTTCACACGACAGTGCAGCCGTGCCGTTGTGCCCACTGCCGCGATAACGTCTCTCTCCGTAGAATTGTCAAATTCCGGATGTGTATTGTCGTAACTGTCCAGGATGATGTTGCTATTGTGATTGAAATCGAGCAGGGTATCGTTTATGGGCATTTTTAAAGCTGAAAATAAAATATGATCAAAATATCAAAACAAAACAATATCCAAATAAAAACAAATGAATAATCCAGAGCAATCAGCTATTTTTAAGGACAGAAATATAAAATTTTTCTACTTATGGACCCGAAACACTAAAGAAAATATTATGAAAATGTGTTCATTTCGTACGGCTTTAAGGCCACTGGGTATTTCTGTGTGTTGATGTCCACTAAAAATCTAACGGGGATAATTCGCATGAACTCGATGACCACTTGACTTCTTTCAGCGATGATCACGTCTTAAAATGCACTGGCCCTATCGGTGAGTACTCGTCAATGTCCATGATCCTTTAGTTTTAGCCGAATTTTGAACAGCTGTAGGCACTACGAAAAGCCGAGTTTTCAACAGGAACATAAAATTGACTGCGTAAGTTTCGGTGATTTCCCACCGAACCGTTTGTCTTGAACGTAAAATAAAACTGCGAATTTGTTGGCTTTAAAATGAAAATGTGGACTTCCATCACCAATTTCATATCCAACCAATGCAGCCTAATCAACTGAAAATATAATTCAGTAAATATCAAGTGGTTTCAAAATAAGTTTTCAACGCGTCTGTCACACTATCGGAAAATAATTTAAAAAGTTTTCAGAAGTTTCCAAAGGAAAAAATTTGGCTATTGCTGGTCATTGATTTTATTTAAGACTCATTAAAGTTTTTCCTCGCAGTAACTTACTTTTTCTTCATGCAAATTATAGATTTTTTTAGTGTTTCATAAAAGAAATGCAGCCAAATTGAAATAAAAAAGAAGCAACCGCCCAAAAAACCAAAACAATTTTATGAAGTGGAACTTAAAAAAGGAAAAACGTGCTTCTTTCAAGCAAAATATCCGGCTGAAAGTGTTGCAATTTTAACCGACGAATAAATTTTGTGCACGAACTTTTTTCCAGCAAAGTGCCTGCGGATGCTTGTATTTAGTTCTTTTCTGTCATCCCAAAAAAAAAAAGCCACCACCAAAAAATTTGGCTTTTTAGTTTTTATACACATTTCTGATTGCAGCTATCAAAATCTATAGAAACAAAAGACTGCCGAAAAGAAGGGAGAAGGAACCCACCCATAAGCACCAGCATCTGAAATCAAATTGCTTTTTTTTAGAAGTAAATAATTGAGTGCGTTTCAAAAGGTGGCAGCCTTTAGTCGACCCAAATTTAAGATAAAACAAATATTTAACTATTTTGAGAGCGAAAGTATTTTCTGAACTTTGAAGTGTTAAATATATTTAATCTAAATCTTGGAAAGAATTTTACATTCCAACTTTTAGCCCTTAAAGAACTGAAATTTTATTTTTATTATAAATTATAAAACTGAATAGAATGTGCTTTTGCTTAAGCTGATATTAAAATTAATAGTATAGGAATTTCAAAAATTAGCAACGGAATAGCTTTTAGGGAACTTTCTTAAATGTCCTTCTTCCAGCAATTTATTAATGTTCACTTTTTTCTTAACACTTCAGTTTAAAAGAAAACAATCTTGAAGTTTTTATGTTCATACCCTGTAAAATCAAAAATCTTTAAAGAAATGCCAATTTTTTTTTTTTTTTTTTTTTGAAAGGAACTTGAAAGTACATGTGAAAAATAGTCCTTAAAACATATTTTTACAGCATATTTTTTACAGCATTTTATTAAGGATCTGTTTTTTCTAAAGGCCTTTTATTTTATTTAAAAATAAACCGCCTTAAAGGTGGATATAAAAACTTAAATGTTTTTTTAAGGAATAATTTTTTTGAAAAGTAAACTAATAAAAAGATGTTTTTTGAAAGAGACCCTTTTTCAAGGACGATTCTTAAAAGCTACTTTTTTTAAAACGCTGCTTCATGACAGAACATTATATATAGACTTTATGCAAGAGCTCATTTAACTATTGAACGAACAAAACCAAATATCAGAACTGTCGATACTCGTCATCCTCAAGAACTGGTTATCCTTTCGAAACTAATGGAAAAGGACTTTATTTGGTTGTTGCTGCAATTTTTGGCTCCTCTGGGTTGAGTTGAGAAACAAAATGTATGTACACAAATTCTAGTCCGTATTCAAACAAACTTGCCGCCTCCAACAACCACCCGCAGCCAGAGCATAAACTAACAATAATTATTTCGAAATTGCTACCGCAACAAAAACTATTGGAAGTCAAGAAAAAAGTTTTATTGATCTGTCAGAAATCTGCTGAACATGATGAGGTGGCTGATTGTTATTGTTCTTTTTAGTTCTGTTGATGCTGCTGCTTGAACGTAACAAGGTTGGTTTCTGTTTCTGTTGTTGTTGCTGTTATTGTTACAGTCATCGCTTAAATGAGATGATAAAAATTGTTGATGATGATGGGATGTGGCTGCTCTTGAGGTTGATGTTGATAAAATGAAATATTGCCATAAACTACAATACGGACTATTAAATAGAGCATCACAATTTATTTATATGTACATTCACTCATCACATAAAGCAAACAATTAAATGGCAGCTGCAGCTGCAGCTGCAACAGAAACAACAACACCAACATAAAGTAGTCGTAAATTTATTGCAAACATCAAAAAGGAGCCAGAGCAGAAGAATATCAAAAGCAATGAAATATTATTAAGATTAAGTTTTACTGCAGCAAAATAGTTGATGAAAAATAACAGCAACAAAAAACACACAAATAATATTTAATGTCTTTCTCTGTAACCAGTTCTTGTTTGTTTCCACAACTTGGAGATTTGATTTTTTTTTTTTTGGTTGTATTCCTGATTATTTTCTTTTTATCATTTAATTAAAAAGTTTTATTGCTGTTTTTTTTTCATTATTTAATACATTTTGTTTAAATTTAATACCAATATCAAGTTCTTTCAATTTATCTCTGCCCCAAAAATCAACATTGTTATTGATTTCTAGGGCTGACATAAACAAACAAAAACAAACGTTTGTCCAAATATTATTGGAAAATAATTAAAGAAAAAAATAAGAGATAAAGAATTTTTGAATGGAAGCAAAAACTAATTTTGTTTATAGTAGATCTTAGCAAGAACAGAGAATACTTTTTTGTTCAATTACTAAAATTTGAAGCTCTTCAAGTTCCAAAAGAATAGAGATATGCAGTATTTTGATTCCTGACGATACATTTGCCAGACCTAGACCAAGAGAATGAAGGAGGTGCTGGTATACTCTGAATTTAAATCTTTCTTCAGCGAAAATAAGAGGGAGTCTTCTCTTCCACTAACGCACGATTCTCTAAAACGTGTTGTTCGATTTACTAATCCATCGCCCAGAAATATGTAAATAGTTGTACCTTGAATTTGTACATGAAAATTTAATGTTGCGAAAGCCAAAGGAAAGGCTTCTTGAACAGGGGTGATACTTGAAGGTGTGAATAATGTTGAAAAATATTACCATCGTCGAGTAACTGTAAAATAGATCTACATGTGCCATGGCCCACATGATCACAAATTGGACTACAATTTCCATTCGAATAAAACATGGATTTTGCCTTTAATGTGTTGCCCAGTTGGACACAAATAAAATACTCTTAATTAATGATTGAAATATGGGATTTCAATGATACGCTGCTTTATTTCGCCACATCAATAGTTTTTGTACCACACATAGATTATTCTAAGGCAGCCATTGGTGTGTCGATGGCTTCCAACTCCGCTCAACTCCTTCAGCCAAAGTGTTATAAAACCGTCAAATCAGACTTTCTGCCACCAACATGAAACTTATTTTCCCCTGTCGGTCGGAACCAGAGACATTGTAACTTACAAAACAGCATCGACAGTCGCACTCTGTACATCGCTCTGTGCAAACGGATTGTAATTTTTGTGACGTTCAAAGCGATATTATTCAAGCGACCCAATCCGGAACTGATAATATCAAAATTGAAGGTATCATACCTATTCGTATTTCGGTTTATGGTATCCATTACAAAGAGGCTTGGCCTGCGGCCGAAAACATTGCAAATGCTACTGTCATCTGCGAAACAAAACGCGGTAGCCTTGCGTTACCCAACTTATAATAACCACAGCCGCAGTCTTAGTAGCAACGAAGGGGTGGGTGTATTAACTGACACCGTTTTCAAGACAAGAGAGAAAGAGAATCGGCTGCTAGAGGAAAACTATAGCAATGACCGCTTAGTAACTGATTAAACTCTGGATATTGCAAACGACGGACTCTCATCAAGCGTTCGTTCAATTTAGAATCTGTGCCACAAATTGCTATGAGTTGTGACACTCTACTAAAATTCAACAAAATCAAAACAATTACATCGACTCTATAAGAGACATCCATATTTATTTTTGTTTATTTATAATTTTGCTTGGCTTCAAAATTTTCGAGAACTGCACTTGTAACCGGCCAATCAACAGAGTTGATTTTATTTCGGCGTCTAGCCCAAGCACCCGAACAAAAGTTAAAATTTCGCCGCACGTGCTTTAAACTAAAACATTTGTCGGTGTTCACAAGAAATGGCAACTGCTCGTGTTTGAAATAGTTTTTCATGCCTTAAAAATGTGTCCTAAATTGAACATATTTCAGTTTTGATGGACACCCGTTTTTAATCTTTAAATCAACTTAAATGTTACACAAAAAATAATATTTTTTGCTTCAGTTAATCCACTCAGTAAATTCAATATTAAACTGAGAATAACGTCATGTGGTACGTATTTATTTTGATTTGTTTTGTTTTGTTTGGGGAAATGCCCACTTTGCTTCACAGCCATGCTGCCCCACGCTCTGCCGCCTTAATACGTGACCATGTGTGTTTTAGTAAAGAAAAACGGCCGACCTGGAGAATTTTTTTGGACTGCTGTGCTTAAGGGTTTAGGACTTGATAACGAACTCAATATTAGAATATTAATGATGACGATAACGATAATGTGGCTTTTTTTGTGTTACGTGTTAGAAACGGCACAAAGGTGAAACAGATGTTTATGTTTGTTGTTGTGTGTTTTTTGTTTTTTTGTTGCTTTCATGTTCATAATAACGGCAAATTGATGCAGCCCACATAATGCCAAGTTAACAAATGCGTCCGCAACAACAGACTTGGGGTATTAAACAAACAAGAACGTGCCTAAATTAAAATGTTGGAAAAATACAATCATAAGATTTAGATACGATTAAAGATTAAAGTTTGCGTTGGTGTCAAGATTAAATCCTTAACAAGGTCAGTCTTCAATGTTCAATGTGCTAAAAACTTATTCACACCGAATTTAATTTGACGTTGTTAGTTTGATGCCTGCCTGCCAGTTTATTTAACTTGACACAGATATTTTTCCGTACAGACAAACATATCGTAGGCTTAGGGACGAAATGCTCACGTGCACACACGCGAAACTGTTTCATACTCAATAACGGAATTCGCTGGAACAGTTAAAATGAATTTTAGAGCGCACATCTGTAAAGGCCTTCGCAGACGCACACAACCACTTTCTTGCATGAAAACAGTCAATTTCTTAGCACAGAAAGTCCCATGCGAGACTATTCTTTCCCCTTAAATTATTTGTTAACATTTCTTTGAGCGAACACCAAATAACAGACAAAGAAAACTTTTGTTGTTTCAAGACAAAAACTTCAGTGATATTTTTGTGTTTGCAATAAGTTTTTCTAAAGCAAATTTTCGTACAGAAAAAGTATCTGTTACTTTAACGAACGAAAGTTTTATTTCGAGACATCAAAACAACAGTTGGTGGTTCAACAAAATTTGTTGGTTGGCTCCCATTTAGATGAAATTGTGCAATCTTGGAGAGGTATTTAACTGAAGTCCCACTTAAAACAGTTTGTCGTATAGAAGATCCGGACTGCAGAGCATCTGTCCCGTCATGGCATAAGCTCGCTTATGGCTTGTTGTTGTTGTTTGTCTTCGTGAGTTGTGCGTCTAAGTCGCACTGTTTCTTGGATTTACCTGTATTGTTTCCTGGCTTTGGGATTAGATTTTCGTGCTAAGCACTCTGTGAAGGCTAAGCTTAGTCACACCTCGAAACTACGTGAGGTTTTCGTTACCGCGCCTATTCTGTGCAGCCCTGCTGCTTAATTTTACTCCGCTGCAAAGCAGACTTTCAAAAAGTCATGGTATTTTTTTTTTCCTACTTTTATTACTATTTTTTAAGGATTCAGTTATGATTTTTATTGAACTCGGACCTGTAAAAGAATTCAGCCACTTTCTTGCTTTCTCTAGCAATATTTTTACTGAAATAAAAGCTCAGCAACAACTTTCTCATTAGCAATAAAAAAGGTTTATTGGTGCAACACAAATATTTGCTAGAAAGCAAATTTCTTTTGGGGAAAATCAGTTCACACTTAATTTGAAGAAAAGTTTTTTGATTTCTACCGGAACAAAAAAATGTTTTGAATTAGGGGATTTTTTTTTTAAATGGATCTCACTGCATAAATAAATATTCTTTTCGGAAAAAGGAATAATACTGTGTTTAACATGACATAAAACATGGTTCGTTGGAGCAGCAAATATTTTTACTGAAATTGGCTTGAAAAATTATTGTGATAATTTGTTCTTTCGGCCTTTTATTGGCCAGCCGGCGATACGACTTTCGCAAAAGTGTAGTCGTCTAAGACAACCAATGAATGTACATTTTTCTGGGGCATCATCATTATCTGCAAGCAGTTTACAATACAGGTTGATATCTTGCTGCTTCCACATCTATTAGGAAAACCCTACTGGCAGTTTCTGACTAAAGTGCTTCACAGAGAAACAATTTGCCGAACGGATTACGCTGCAATTTTTGTACGAAACACTAAAAACTAACAGAGATGTCGGTAAGATTGTGTTGCGACTTGTTGTTTGCCTCTAATAACTTGCAGTAAATCTGAAATATTATGAGTTTGGCAGGTATAAATAAGTGTCTTGTTTAATTAAAATTTAATTAAAGAAAAAGGAAAAATTAAATATATTCTGTACTTAAATACATACATACAGACACACATACATCTGTCATGAAATGCGACAACTTTCAAATTCCAAATATTACTACGAATGTATTCAACTGCCGTAGAAAACTCAGTGAAACAACATAAATTTGTAATTACCAGCGCCTACAAATGCAAAATTACATTTTTCGTTATACAGCTGAGTTGCCCTCAGTCTTGAATTTAATATGAGGGGGCAATCCAACCCTCAAATATTTGAATTTCCGGAAAAATTTATATAAAAAGAAATATTTGCAAAACTTTCTATGACTACAATTTAAATTAAAAAAGCGATTTTGCTCACCAATTTAATAGCTCAACATGGTGCCTGTGCAAATGACAGTTTCCCATATTTGATGACTTTGTCTCATATAAGAAACCCGTTGCTCACTCAAGCACCATTCAGTTCTTTTCTCAAACAAGTATTGGCAGCCAGACAGAAGCCCTACAAAAAGCCGATAGACTGCCTAAGGCGGGTAGTTTAAAGTTTTCTTCTGCGAATTTAGGATCAAGACACAGCCAAAGCCGTAATCAGCCCGAGATCTTTGGAGTTCAGATTTTCACTAAAGTATCAGTAACTTTGAACTTTATAAGTTCATACATTTAGATGTTCCTGCAGCAGATCATTTGTAAATGTTTCTCTTTTCTTTTGATTTCAGGCTTAAAAAGCTTGGAATTTAGAAAGGATTTCTTCAGATTTTTCCTAATTCAAAAGTTTTGATTTAAGTTCATACCTTTTTTTGGAAACTGAAAGAATATTTTGTATGTAAGAATAATGGATTATTTGGTCTTTTACAAAAATTAAATTAAATTTTGAACTTTGCGAAAAGTAGGATCTCTGTTTTGACTTGGAATTATTGACGCAAGTAAAATGTTAAAATGATTTGAAAATTACACTTTACTTACGGCAATATTTGGAAAAAAAAACAAATTGAGCCTCTAGTGTACTGGAATAATTTCGGTCACTTCGGAAAAAATTCAGCCTTCTTTAATATCTTAACAAATAACATATTAATTTTTTACCCATCATAAGCCAAATGGTGATACATCCTTAGACATAAACCCACCACATCTCGTACGTGACCCGATGTAACGCTTAAAAGGCGCAACTGGTTCTGTTTCCATGTCTTGATTAGTATGATTTAAAAATGAAATTAATGTGCGAAACTCACCTTGTACTAAATATCGTGTCCTTTCAATATGTGTCGTTAATCCAAAAATAAACAGCATCGTCAAATATTCCAGCAACATTTCATGTGAATGTTTTCACACAAAAACAAAACGAATAAATTATATAAAATTTACTGTGCACAACTACATACAACATATAAAATACAATTACGGGATAAAAAAAGACCGAGAAAGATCTGTGAATGTGTAAGTGAATTAGTGCCACAAGTCGCTCTCTTTGCTTAATGATGTTGCTTGTTGCAGCAGCACTTTTTTTGTTGCTTTCTTTTTTGTATCCCGATGAACTACAACGACATTGACACCGTATTATTCTCTATGTGCAGCATTAACAGCGATGATTGTTGCAAATGTAAATGAAGCAGGTGTTGTAACTGTTTGACACTGGCAGCAACAATGAACTGCAGTTTGAGCTCTCAAACTGGAAACGGAAATACACAAGCATTAGCACATGTTAACACTAGAAATTTTCTTACATAAATGGCAGAGAATCTTTTTTCTTTTGTTACTTCTTTAAATCCTTTTCCTTTTTTTTTTTTTTTTTTTTTTTTGTTAAGGGAGCACAAGACTTTTAATTTCTTTAAAAACAAAGAACTACCAGTTTGTTTTATAATTGTGACTTTAATAGAAAAGGGTTTGAAGGATTGTTTGTTATTTTGTCTGGCTGATTAAACATTTTCACTGAATTATTGTAATTAACTGCAGCGTTTGTAGCACATAAAAGAGTGTTTGAAGCTGTTTGGATTTATATCTCGTTTTTTATTCTTTTGATATCTTTTGTTATGAATAACTTTTTTATATTATTTTTTATTTTTGAATTTGGGACTTATTATTTTTTTTTTTTTGGCCCTCTTCAAATTCTCACTCAAGTCAAAGGAAAATTCACCAAAACATTTCATAACCGACAACAGCAGACAATCAGATATTTATCTGCAGAAATTAAATTTTACTCCTCAATGACAGGGTCTGCTGAAAAGATATTTCTTCATACTTATTCCACTTGTTTTTGTATTTCTTTTTTGTACGAGTACAACCTTTTATTCGATCGTTCCACATCCACAATTTGTAATTTTTTTATTTGTTTTGTTTCTTTTCTTTTCTTTTCTAACTTTAGCTCAATATTAATGACATTTTTATCGCACGACAGTGGGCCAAAGGCTGGAGGAGTTGTTAACGCAACACACTAGAAAAACAGGTTTTGTCGTTTGCCAAATGAAGCAACAAAAACAATTTAACATTCAGTAGCTTTGTTGTTTCTTACGGAAATTGTTGTTGTCTTGGCAAGGGTGATATTGGTAATATTCTTGTTGCAGTTGTCTTTGTTGTTGCTCTGGCTGATGATGATGGTGATGAGGATAATGGCAATTGAATAAACTCAAACACTTGTTCATGCTGAAGCATATTTAATTATTCAATGCAATGAAAAGCAGGAAAAAAATTGGTACAACATTAATATTTAAAATAAAACTTTTCTTTAAATCCCATTAGGAACAAATTAGCAGCACATGTTTTTTTTTTTTTCTTTAAATGTTGCTTGATTCATTTTTTTCAATCATGCACTACTGCACACGCACAAACAAACACACACACACACACACACGAGAGAGTGTCCACAAATTTAAATAACGTAACACGTAACAAGGCTGTGTAACACACTACAGACAAATGGCAACATCACGAATACAGCAAACAACGACAAGGACGATTGTTGTTGTTGCTCTTCACACTTAAGAAAGGAAAGATGATTTTGTTAACTGGGCCACGACTCTTAAACAAAACGGAAAAAACTACTACGATTCATTTTCACTCATAAACAATGTCTTCGGTTTATCTGTATGTGCAGAAGGAGTGTCAGATCTCCGGTGTCGTTTTAACCGTTAAACAAAATTGCAAACGACCTTTTGTTAGCACGTATTTTTGACTACTAAGTGTTGTTTGGCAAGTGAAAAGCATTTGTATGTTGTCTTAGGACAAGTGCACGAAAACTCCAATAACGGCGCATGTGCTCTGCGACACAGGAGAGCCTTACCCACCAGCGTGAGAGGGAGAGAGCTGCATACACTTCAGTTAAACAATGTTGATAAACATTGTAATCGGTAGTATAAAAGTAAACGGAAGCGGCAACTTTGGTCTCCAGATTGCACAAAACTTAAAGGTAATAACGCACCAGACCCAAAATAATTCACTTGCCTTTTTTATCTCCTTCTAAATAAAGGGAATAATATAAAAAAAAGACAAAACACGTTTGTTATTGAAAAAGAAAACTTTTTTCCACAAAATTTATTTTTAGCTGTTCCTTAAAATGTTTTAAAATATATTAAAGGCTTCAAAAAACAAGTTTCCACAAAGAGTTTCTGAAAAGTACTTTTGTCGTAAATGTCCTCTTTTCAAAATATCATTATTTATAAAATTTTTCATTCTTTTATACATAATTTTTATTTCGTTGATTTTCCATGTTTTTGAAATAAGTACAAAGATTTTGATATTTACCCGGGTAAAACCTACTTTTTTAAAACACTCATCTAGAAAAGTAATTTGGCCAAAGTATCTTTTTACTGCTTTTTTCAAGGTACTTTCTGTGGCATACTTTTTTCCAAAATTCTTCTTTTTTTTTAAGAAGGTCTGACTTTTCAAAAATACTTTTTTCAGCAAGAAAATTAAAATTTTTTTTTTGAGAAATGTACTTTCTTCTATTTTCCAAGAGGTACTTTTTTAAAACGGTACCTTTTGTAAAAACGTACTTCTTACAAAATGGTACTTTTTTGCAAAGGGTGTTTTTTTGAAAACGATACTTTTTCCAAAATGAAATATTTCGAAAACATCCTCTTCCCAAAAAGTTACTTTTTTCAAAAAGGCACTTTTAGTAAAACAAAAAACTTTGGAAAAACTGTAACCTTGAATGATTCTAGCTCTGAATGGGCTCAAAAGCGGTGCGCGCCTTGGGCGGTTGAGACACAAATCAACCCTTTCTGTGTTTCCAATTCATTTCAATCTATCCTTTAGACCACATCCTATTTAATGCTCCAAAAGTTTAATAAATCTATTTGGTTATCCGCTTCGGAATCGAATTATATATTTTGTTTCCAGAAAAACTATATTAAAAATATGTGTCGCTTCATGAGCAAGTTTTAAAAATACACTACAATAAAATGCGCATCTTTATAAACGAAAAATGATGTTAAAGAACATACATTTACAAAACATAAATGTAGATAAATAAATAATATGATGTGCACAAAAATCGCCCGTGAAATGTTTCGGTTGGTGGGCTTGTAATTCTGGTTTGTGTCAATAATATTTAAATTATACAATTTATTAGAAAATAATTGGATGGCGTATTGCATGCGAAGGAAGAAACCTTTTAATACTCATAATGACAGGCATAAACAAACAATATTTAAAATTATTGAAAACACACACACACACACACACACAGATTAAATGGAATTGCTGGCATGCTCGTGCATGTCCACATACAATATGGCAGGGAAGAGGAAACAAAATTCAAATGACATTTTGCAAATTCATTATGTTCCATCATCAGCACAAAATCCTATAGTCATGCACTACCCTCACACATGCCCGTCTCACACATTCAACAGCACCAGAAATGTTTAAGTGTTTATTTTTTTTTTTTTTTTTTTTGGGCTCAAATAGGAAAATAGGACAAATGACGTTTCCTTTAATTTATTCAATTCATACGAATTGGTTGCTTTTGATGCTTTTGAATGATTATTGTTCTGTTCAATTGACTTGAATTCTCATTGATTTTATTTTGCGTCTTTCCTCTTTGTTGTTTCAACCAGATGGTTGTCATTTTCTCTCTTGCCAATCTACATATATCTTAATGTTTTCTGAACTTTATCCCTTTTAACATTCCTTAATTTTGTATGCAAGCAATGTCCAAATGGAAGTGGCAAACAATGCAAAATTCACACTTTCTTTGTTCCGAACACGTTATCTTCGTTGTCACCAGCATCATCGTTATCATCACAAGAATAATTTGCAAAAACAAAGACAGTGTCTTGGCTTTGCAACGACGCAGCTTGACCTTAAAACTTTTACAGATGCGTTTGAAATACGAGTATCTTGCAGCAATCAAACATTTTCATAACAAAAAAACACCTTTAAAAAAAATACTCCTTAAAAATGTATCAACAAAAAAATTTTACAAAATACCTGTCCTTAAAAATGTAGCTTTTGAAAAGGTGTCGTCTGTCTGGTGCAGAAATACTCTGGAAAAAAATAAGTTTTAAGAAAATTGCTTTTTGACCAAAAATCCAGCCGTTTTTTTCTAATTTCGCCCACTGTGCAAGCCATTATAACTGATATCTAGTTGGAAATGCTGGAGGAAAGTTCTAATAAAATATGCATTAAATGTCGTAGACAAAAGTGTTAAACGAGAAATTGCTTTAAATAACAATTCCAATGAAAACCAAGATATCGGCATAAAATGTATAACAAATTTGAAAGATAAACTTTTATTTCACAAAAACAAAATCCTTAACGTTCGTTCTTCTGGCTATTGTCCCTTTCTTACCTTTTCATGGCCTTGCGTTAAATAACGAAAAGTTTGCCAAGAAAGTCTAAAGTGAAATGATATGAAATGAAATGAAATGTGAGAAATGGAAATTGCCATGGATAGATTCAATAAGTACTTCGGCAAAAATTTGCTGCAATTGCCCAATTCAAAAGTGAAAAAAACACTTCATAACAAAAAATTGGTTATTTCTTTTTTTTTTTTGGCAAAATCTTCTTACTGTAATTGCTGCATAAATTTTCTCAATATAATAATTTTATCATATAAATAAATAAATCAAGAAAACTTTCAAAATCAATAGTTCGTAATTGAATTAGAAGGGAGAAAAAAGTGAAATCATATTCTTCGTTTTGTCTGTTTGCTGTCGAAATGGCTGGCAAGAACCATTCCTTTAAACAAAGATTAACAACAAAGTCAAGGATATTAAAGTAAGAGAGAAAATGTTTGCTGTTTAAATATAGAAGAGGCTTTTTCCCTCTATGCAGTAGTTTGTAATTTAATTTTAAGGAAATCAGAGAAAATTTCATATGAATTAGAACAATTCCAGTGCCACTTTCGTAAAATGAAATAAATATTGAAAATACCCAAAATTTAATTAAATCTGAACCTATACAAATAAGCAAAAAGTTATTGTAAAATAGTCAACCTTAAGACCGGATGTTAGGCCTGAACGAGGTCTAACCCCTCACACCAACTGGAGCTGAATGATGCAATATCTGCGGATTAGAACCACTCTTTTTCGAAAACTATTCAAACTGGCATTAAAATAAAACTTCAACATATTTTTGTGAATTTCCCCGGAATAACAGACTTTTATCTCGGGGACATGCGAGCAGATGCTTCCACAGGGCTCACTGATGGGGAACAGCTGCTACTCGTACTTGATATCCAGCAACTATTCAGGCAATCATGGAGTTCAGTTGTAGGCTGATGGTGGCACCAACCCGGACTCTGTGTGTGCAATTTGGGGACTCAAAGATGGGAGGATGACATCATTTTGCTGGCAAACAGAAATTATTTTATATATATATAATTATTATATATATATTATATGAAAAGGCCTCCCGTAATGTTAAACTCCTTGGCCAGTAATTCGCGACAAAAACTGTCATAAATTCAGGAAAAACCCAAACAAGTTTAAAAAATTCAACGAAACTTTTGGAAAGTACGAATTTCAATGCGTTTTTTTAACCGAAAACTCTCGCTTTTTCGAAACGAAAAATTTCCTAAAATTTTTCCTCACAAATCTTAGACATGTCCTTCAAACAAACAAATAATGCCTAAATTTGATGTCTAAGGCAATGGAAACCAGTTCCAATTTAAAAGTTATTCAAAATGACATTTTCCTAACAATAAAAATTTGCCAGAAAATTTTGTTTTTAAAGCACAAAACTATAATCGAAAATCGAAAAGAACAACCAATTGACACATTTTCAATTTTGGAAGTCGGTTAAATTCGTTAAATATTTAACTACCGATATATCAAAATTTGTTTCCAACAAAATAAAATAAAATACTCAATATTTGCGACGAGTATCGCTTGTGAATGAAAACTGCCACATGACACCTTCAACAAACAAATGATTCATTCTCACCAGTTTAATTGTGTTACGAACTAAACGTATGTGTTGTCGAAGCGAAAGGACATTTAACAGCAACAAAACAGACCCTTCAAAGTCAACAAGTATGACATTTTTTTACAAAATGTTTGTTCTTTATGTCCTTTAGCAAGGCTTTTAGCCACATTACTTTCTAAGTAGCTGTTTATCACAATTATTGGCAAATTTTCTAAAAGAATTGGTATCCTATTTCAAAGGATCATTCGATTATTTATGAAATATTTTACTTGCTGTTTACAGGCTTGTGATTGAGCAGGCATTTAAATAAAATAGTAGTTAAGCACAAACATGTTTTTCTCCATGCAGACAGGCAGACAGTCCTTTTGCGGCAAAACAACACAAAAGGGTTTCTGGTGACTGAAACGAAAGTGTCCTTATCGAGGAAGCAACTGTTTATACAGATGCTTTCAGTGTTGCTTTTAAGAAATCACATAAAATTGGTTACAATAAACGCAATACACAGATATGAACGATGAAAAATACTCTACAGCGCTTAATCGGAATGACTTTTATTTATTTCTGCCAAATCATGTAAAAGAATTTTACTCCACCAGAAAAGTGTGTGCCCCAAAAGCCAGAAATTGCCTGCGTATTGTTTTCTCTTCGTAGCAATTTAACAAATATATATATAAGTGTATATTTTTTCTGATGTCATAAACAACACACCCATAAATATGTACATATTTTGAAATGCTCTAGTCAATGAAGTATCACGGCGTTGACTGGCCTTTTGTCGTTGGTTTGTCCTTTTTTTCTTTTCTTATCTTTCCTATTTCAGTATTTAGCGATGACGACAATCTGTTGGTTAAAAAGAAACATCTTTATCAGAATTGCAAATTACATTTTATTTCCGTTATTTGCAACGCTTGAATAAACAAAATTATGTACCGATAACGGAAACTGCTTAAAAATAATAGAAAACATCTTACAAAAGTAACAAAAACAAAAATGTTACAACAGCAACAACAAATGTTCTGAGACAATATGAAGGGTTCAGTTTTGTTCATTTATTTAGAAGGACTTTTTCTTAAAACGAATTTCATACTTTTGCCAACTGAAGTATATTTTCTCTGCTCATCCTTTTGCATATTTTCACTTACACTCGCAAAAATAATCAACTTCAGTTAAATAAAATGAATTTGTCGCTAAATACTTTGGCCATCATGCGACAGCAAAACGCCATGAAAACAGTTCTTAGGGGAGTTTTTCTTCATAAAACACAAGAACATGATTGGTCCGATTTCTTCCTTGACGTATTCCAAACTGGAGCCCTCTGAGAGAGTTTCCTCGCTTTATCAACACATCTCTCAGGTTACTGCATGACTTCCATTGTGCAGGCGAAAGATTAATTGGCGGAGCTGCCAACTCCCGATGCCTTAAAAGGAGGATACTGGTTTTCACCGGCCGTAACCGAAACGTTCGAGTTAACCGGGCAATACTTTTGTCTTGCAATAAACTAGACATTTAAAGCTTTCGAGCATATTCAGTTTCGAGGGACTTTGGCAGGAATCTTGAAAATGATTAAAATTTAAGTTGACACTAAAGTTTGCATTAACGCAAGACACTTTTAAACACCTTCAAACTATATATATTATATATTCTGCGTGTATTCAACTTTTTTGCTTAAATTGGAATAAAATAAAGACGAAAAAGTAGACCAAGTGGTTGTTTCCTTAAAAAGCACATTCCAAGTGCCACACAAAAAACTTATAAACAAATGAATCTATTTCCCTTTAGCGATTTTTTTTCTTGTTTTTGCAAAAAATTATTTTTGGTAAAATTTACAGCAAAAAAAAGGTTAAAGAAAACTCGTTATTTCCCCAAAAGTCTAGGATTTTATTAAATGGAGAAAAAGAAAAATTTACAAATTGTTCATATAATCGTACCTAATGATGCAGTCACAAGTTTAATAAAGATAATTTTAGGAAAAAGTGTACAAAAATAACAACAACAAGTTATTATTGTTATTTTTAGACGCGAAATACTTAAGAAAATATTTAATAACATTTATGAGATGTTTAGATTTTTTCTAAGGAAAATAAATTGTACGATGAGGAGGTTTCTCACCGGCAGCACTATAGAGCAATTCGGTATTCCTTGAATTGTTGTCTATAGGCCACTGAAATGTTGATACTTACGGGCAATGCGAATTTACGTGCGTCGTACGCGAGCAAAATTAAAAAAGGGATGATGACTTTAACACTTCAACAATGAAATTGAAACTTAAAGAGAATAAATGATCAAAAAAGATATAATACAGCGAAAATATTTCATTTTCAACTAATTCAAAATCTATGCGGGCATTTAAGAAGCCATTAAATCTTTTACATGGAACAATGTTTTATATTTATTATTGAGCTGGGGATATTGGTTGAGTTTTGAGATAAAAAATAGCCTTCATGTTACTCTGAAAAATTTTTTTTGCATAAAATAAAGCGATTTTAATATGGAAATTTGGAAAAAAAAACGTCAACAATTTTCATCTTTAAAAACAAAAACAAACAAAAAATATTTCCGATTATTTATATGACTACAATTTAGATAACCTGATAAAAAGCAAAATTTTGCTTTCTCTTATGACAACTTTTTTGTGTGGCCAAAGGAAACTCACGGTGGTTATATTTAGATTTTCAAACTACAGTCAATCAGTTAAATTCTATAGAACTGCTTAGTTTGTGATCTCCTGCATTACTTTAGACCCACCGTGCACTGTTTGAAATAAAAAACAGACTTCCTTTACTTAAGCATATGCAAATTTTATAATGTCTGCCAATAAATTAAATGTATAAATATATAAAAAGACTTACTTAGGACAAGCACAAGACATATTCAAGCATTAAAGCCCAACAGAACACCTACACCCGTACAAACATTGAACGCCGGCAGACTCGATGGCCTCATAAAAAATTTATATTAAATATTTATGCGATTATAGAACATAAGGCGGTTCAAGTTGTTTATGTTGCTCAACAAATTGTAGCAAAAACGTACGAATTCATTTCTTTGTGCTACCAAGTTGTTTACATGCTTATGAATTGATAATTATCTTGCCTCGTAAAACTGCGTAATTAGTTGCGTTGGTAAAAGTGCAGCGTTTTTTAAAGAGATTTATATCATATAACGAACTCGCGTCAATTTTCTAACAGACAATTGCAGATATGCCAGCAAATTGACGTTTTAATTTCATATACGACACTCCGAAGACTCTGCTGGAAGAGATCATTTACAAATAATTGAAGTATTTTTTTTTTGTTATTTTACCACAATTGAATGGAAATATAAATACGAAATTGCATGGTTGCGTATGAGCAGATATGCCAGCAAATTGACGTTTTAATTTCATATACGAGACTCCGAAGACTCTGCTGGAAGAGATCATTTACAAATAATTAAAGTATTTTTTTTTTTGTTATTTTACCACAATTGAATGGAAATATAAATACAAAGAAACTGCCTGCACTCATAATTAGATTGCATGGTTGCGTATGAGCGATGTGTTGTCATATGGTACAAACGTATATATCACTCATACGCCCAAAATCAAATAATTCCACTTCATTGTTTTGCCATAACGTTTCGCTTGTAACTGATTTATTTTTTATCTTTAATTCATTTTGAAATTTTTTGTTTTAAATAACTTCCTTCTTTATTTTAGTTTTAAGCAAAATGCTATTAAATGAAATTTGTGTTGTCTGCATTCTCTGTATTTATGCAAAATAAAATGTTTGTTGGTTACGTATATTTAAAAGCAGATGATGTATGTGCATGTATTTATAATGGTTTTATTACTTCAAATACCCAAAAAGTGTTCATAATATTGCAAAGTAACCAAGTTATGAGAAACACGCTGGTTCTTGTACACTCGAAGAATTTTTAACCGTCATACTAAATAGCAACATAAGCAAAGCCATATACGCAATTGAAAACCTTCTATACAATAAGGCCAGCTGTGATGCCACAAATATTTTTCATATTTTTCTATTGTCCAACTAAGTAGTATTTTTTCGTTAAATATAACACACAATTTTTTTATGAGCTTAATTTTAAAATCAAAAATCATAACCAATTTCTGTGCTGCTCTCCATTCGGTTCATTTTTGCAACAGTGACGATGCTGTAAAATGGAAGTTGACAATGTTCAGTTCACCACCATAAATAACGATACACAAAGGATATGTCTGTACAAGCACAATCACAAAAATTTATGACATGTGCCAAGCAGTCAGTTCTGTATTTCATTATCGTTCATGAATACACATGCAGTATTATTTGATGACTAAATAAATAAATACACAATATTTGCGAACATCAAAAAATATGAAAACAAAATGAAGAACAAAAAGATAAAAACAACACAAACCAAATGTCACAACACCATGTTACAGATATGCTCCAGCACACAAACACACACAAACACAACCGTGCAAACAAACAAATGTGTAACACATATTTATGGAGAACTCAGTGCGAGTAGCAGCAGAGATACGAAAGCGAAGACAAGAAAAAAGCAAAATTTGGCACCCCCAACTTCTGTTTTTTAACTGCTATTTAAAAAACAAACACACACACACACATACACATACTTCTGGGCACGCTGAAAGTCAAGTTGTCTTTAAAAATGTCATAAGCTTCAATTTATGAGCGGATTAACAGAATTTATGTCATATTTTTTGTTAACAACGTTTAATGTTCGAATAAAAACGCAGTGATTTCATGAATGTATTTTATTTATGGCTACATTTGCCAGCATATTTTAGCAAAAAAAAAAGTTGTGTACTAATACGCATAATTATGTTTATATTTGGTATAAGATACTTATACGTTTTAGTTAAATAAGTTACACATGTTTCTTACAGCATAACTTTCCACTAAACTTAAGTGGTGCAGAGCAGGCACTTGAGGTTACTCAACACGAGAGCAAAGCAAAAGAACGAGACAGACCTCAGTTGACTCCAGAAAAATAGAAAAAAAACATGATGTCGGAATACTTTGCTGTAGTGCTTAAATACATACATATATTCAGTGTGTTTTTAATATTAAAATGCAATGAAATTTATATCCGCAATATTTTTAAGGTTTCCAAGTGTTTCAGTTTCGAAACATTAGATTTTTTGCGTTACATAAAATGTTGCCTACTCATTTTTTCTGCTTGGGTGAAGTATGTTCAGTGTGTGTTCCTCAATTTATCACGCAATTATATATTAATAATGTTTCGATTGTATTAAAATATTGTTAAATAAATTTAACAAAAATATATAAATATTATAATAATAATATATAATATTTTAGTTTTGACTCTACACAGAATAATCTCTTCTCATTCTGCTACACAGCGATGGAGTATGTTCAATGTGTGCTACTCAATTAATGATACAGTTCTATATTCACTAAATGTTTAAGTAGAGCTTAATGAACTAAATTTAACATCATCTAGAATTTTTAAAATATTTCTTTTTATATAAATTTTCTGGAACTTCATCTTTTCTGTTTCGTGAAATGTGTTCAGTGTGATTTAAAAAAGCGGCAAGACACGATATTATTCACGAGACACACACTTTCATCTAATGAATCGTTGTCAAGTGAATATTTCAGTTTCAAAGTTGAAGTTGTTACCATGATTGTAGTGAATGACTTATGGAAAAATACAATAACATAAGAATATTCCCACAAATAAAAAGATTCGGGACTTGAGGTTTTTCAACTTCACTTTGCCCAACATTTGGTATTTTATTTTGGCCTAATGAACTGATTCAATTCTAGAGCAAAGTTGTTCTGCTTTTAAGTTGTATTCACGATAATTGTTCACAAGAGTAAACGAGAGTGATAAAGTGATGCCACTGTAACTCTCTTAAGGATTGTGGTGTCCTGTGCCCTGAACTTAAGTACAAACCTTGTAAGATCATCAAGCATAATAATCTCGAAGATCTTTCTACCAACTGCTCTTCCTCCCCTCTCACCGTTTTTTCTTTTAAAGAAAAAAATAGTGAAGAGAATATATGCAAAAACTAAGCAAATAAACAATAAAGTGCAACTAAAGACACCTAGAAAAATTGTCTGCACTATTTTTGTTAATGCAAGAGAGTGAATTCGTTAAAGGAAATGCAATACAAAAAAACTTAAAAAATTCTTCCTTTTCCCCAAAATATAAATAACCGCTTCTATCGTTAAACAAAACTATCTACATCATTTTCCCCTCCGTTTAGTAGACTTATTACAAATATTATTTGTCATATGTCGGCGATAGAATAAAGTAGCCAAGTAGACAAGTTGTTCACATAATTTAGCAAACAACTAAATTGTCTTTATCTAAATGTTGCTTGTGGCACATGAACAGCAAAAACGAACGTTTACAGCTTTGAAGCCAACAAACTTACACGAAAAAAAACATTAAATAAGAAAAATAAATTTAAGTGCAGACATAAAAATGCGCAGAAAAACAATAAATTGAAAGAAATCAATGAATTTGGCCAAATAAAATTTTATGATGTGCGACTAAAGATGAGAGATAAAAAAAATCTAATGAATCAGCTAAAAGTGAAATAAAACCGTGTTACTGGAGTAATAAATAAGTTGAGTGGATTTTACCAAATAAACAAATAATATTTTGGAATTGGTGGTCATATTTTATGTCACCTTGTTGGAGTTCAATTTATGAGTTTAGAAATCTTTTGCATTAACCCTCGGCTTTTTTCTGGTATTAAAGTTGAGTGTTGGGCTTTAGTGTATTCGCAGACTTGTAGAGAACTTAAGGACAAATAATTGGCAAGAAAGCTTCAACTAATTACGTGCCTGCTTTAAAAAAAGGTTAATGTATTGCAACAAAATGTGGTTTGTCATGTTCTGCATAAGTCTTCTGAACACATCATATACCAAAAACTCCAGTATCACACGATTTTCTATATCGGTAATTCGATTGTAAACTTTCAAAACGCCTATACACGTATATCTTTTTTTTTAGTCCCCTCTACTGGAACCAGCGGAAAAAAACGTTTAAAAAATGTTAAGAATAAGTCGATCTATTGGCCGCAATTATTTTGTTGCAACCCGGATAAACATTGATTTGCACAAAATAAACTAATAACTATTAAATAAATGAAAATTTTGCTAATTCAAACACAAAAATCACTTATAATTGAAAAAAAAAAACATAATCTTGCACATCGCTACCTTAAGACACAGAGAAGCCGTAACTCAATTTTTAAAATTAAGGATCCGGTATTGAAACAAGAAGCAATTAAAACAAGAAACTCAGATGCGTATGTGAGTTTAGGCGTTTCTATATTAAGGTAACGATAGTATTGGCTGTTTTCGTCTAACATTTGTTTTTGTAAAATTTTTGTTTGAAACTGCGAATTTATTAACTGTGACAGCAAATTCTGTGGTTGCGTCTGGAAAACTAAAATTCTGTTTATTCAAAAATTGATTGACAAAGAATTTTTTAAAATAATTCAGTAAAATTAAATTAATTCAGTAAATAAAATTTAAATAAATTTCTCTTATACGTGGGACACCGGTAGCCCATACATTTTATTTGTTGTTTCCCAAAACTGTGAACTGAAGCATTTCATCATTTTTTACTTTTTCTGCTGTATTTGACATTTCTGCCCCCCTGTTTTACCGTATTTTGTGTCAGTCCAACAGACCTAAAAATTATTTATGCCCATAATCCTGTCTGAGACCTTTTGCCCCCCCGGAAAAAGACTTTCGTAAATTTTGCATTCCCTTTAACAGGTGTACAGTTATGTGTTCATTTAACAACATCTTTTTATTTTCCTTTTCATATAAATTCTAAATAAAGTCCATCAAACTGTTTGAAGCAAAATGTTAGACAAGACGGCATCTACTATAAATATTAAGTTTCTTCTTTAAGAACATCTTAATAGTTGAACATTATGGACTTTTTAAAATATTACTCTTATTTATAGCTCTCAACCTGAAAGTGTGTTACGAAAAAGGATTTAACTATGAAAAACTCCACTACTCCTTTTATCGATAAGCCCTTTTTCAGTATCATGGCAAAGTTGCGTAAATCTTAAATGAATTCAAGTCCATGCAACTTCTGATACATTGTGAAATTTATTGAAGCATAAAACAAGCGTGGGTCATAAAATATCCTTTTCCAGGAATCGGCAAAGTTTCACAAGCAGTTGGTAGATGCCCCTTTCCAGATACTTACCTCAAAAAGTAGTAAAAGTGTTTAAGGAAAGGAACTTAAAAATTTGTTGTCAAACGAAAACCTGCTTCTCAACGGCTTAAGCGAGTAAAATGTAAATTATTTGAGGGCAGTAAAAGAAATTTAAATACAACAAAGTCCAGAAGCAAGAGTGCCTATAAATAGTGTTTAAGCAGATTAGTTTTGCAGATAATTAAAGTTTCTTTTATGAGCATAATTTTTAACTTTCTCTTTAAAATTTTATGAAAGAACTTAAAAGAAAAATATCACTGCAAGTGATTTAAGGCACAAACTTTGGTCGGAGCTGGAAACAAAAACCAAACATTAACAAGAGTTTCAACAGAAGGTTCTACGAATCTTGCACCTGATTCTTAGTTTAGCATTCAAACAAAAATTTCACAGATTTAGTGGATTATTTATTTGGCAATATCACAAAAAAAACAAAATCGGTTGTTCAGTTTGAAAACAAAAACCAAGTTTTACTTTTCGCTCAATAATTTTTTAAAGCCCACAAAATTATCAAAAAAAATTCCAGCCAAGCTGGATCCAACGAACAACATTTAATGTTTATGTGAAACAACAATAAGAAGAAATTATTTCAAAATCCCTTTATAGATCCGTATTCAAAAAGAAATGCTCATTCAATATTCTGGAGAAAAAATATATAAAATTATTTCTTGTGAAGTCGGCCAAAACTATTAAAAATAATATTGTTCTTCATATAAAATATATTTTAAATTGAACCGAGTTTTTACCAGAAAGGTAATTGAAGTTTTCGTGCAAATTTAGCTCTTGAGCTTAATTAACTTACTTCAACAGAACAAGACACTCGCTGAGACTGGCTTAGTGGGACCTACTAGATTGAGTTCGTAGAGCACATCAGAATTTTATATTTACAAGTTGTCTCCGGTGGAACCTAATCTTTTAACAATTTGCTTTATTTGCATGAAAGTTTTCAGTACGGGAAAGAAAACTAAATAATTTAACTTTATCGATACAGGGACTCTGAAGTTTTTTATTCCTTTACTCGTATATAAACAACAAAGATTAAGTATCCTGCAAATTAAAAACTGCAAAAATGTCAGAAACATCAACATCAACAACAACAACAACAACAACAAAATAAACATCTCTGTCCGGGGAATTTATAACAAATCCTTTATTTTTTGCTCTCTAAATAAAATATTTATGTTTCTATCTGACAAGCATGCACCGACATGCATTGCACACACAAATGTTGCAACCCCTCCCACCTTTACAACCGTACCAAATACTCATACACCAGCAAACAGCTGTCAATTTGTAAATTCCTCTGAAGTTGCAATTAATTTCAAAACATGCAATTAAATTAATTTCAGTTCCCCCTTCTCGCCGGGGTTTTTTTTTTTCTTCAAGAAATAAAACTCTATATGAACTTCTTTCTCACTCTGCATTAAACACACTTCATCATTTTTGATACTCTGGTATAGTGGGGTAAATGCATTTCTTTTTCTGTTTCTTGTTCTTTTTCTCTGGAGTGCGGTCAGTTTCATTTGTCATATGCACACACACACACTTTCGCTCATGCTGCACACACGGTCCGACTCCTGCATACTTTTGTTGATATTTTATTGTTATTGTTTTTTGGTTTCTTTTTTTTAATTTTTTAATAAAAAAGCAAGAAGATTTATACAACACTACAGCATTGCAATAGAAATTTTTTATAAATGTTATTGAGTTTTTTGAATTTTTTCTTTTTTTATTACTTTTGTGTTGCGTCCAAGTTGTTTTTGAGTTATTTTGCGAATGTGTGCCACCGGAATTTTTATGCTGCAGAGTATAAATGGCTGTTCAGTAGACAGGCACCTGTTGTAGCAAAGACGGCGGTTTCAAAACTTCGAGAGGAAAAATTAATTGGAAAAAAGTTCAGAATTGAGAGTTTTTGTGTCACGGTCTTTAAAGAGGATTGCAAACGTCAACGGTTGATATCGTGAAACAGAATCTCCTTCTGATTTTACTTTATAAACGGTCTAAAGCCCGGATTCCATTACCGGTGCAATGTACCGATTTTTTTTTTGCATGGGAATTGACGACAGGGTGAATATGTATATTTTTTAAGTGCTGAATTGGACAATATGATCGTTTTCTTAAACAACGTCGTTAAAAGTCGCTGCATGAGTGGCCGCTTGTGTCTCGATCACAGTCAACACTCAGCATCGATACATGACGAATTTTGAAATTCCACCAACTGTCCCTTAAAATTTTAATTTTTGCATTTTCCGAATTACACTTTCTGTTAATATTCTCTTTTCAGGTGTTTCATGCATTTGATATAATTGTTGTCTGGACAAACATTGACTTTTGCATACTAATAGTTTTTGTTGTTTTTTTTTTTTGTCAATTTTCCTAAATTTTATTTAAATTTTATTTTAGCATTTGTTTTGTTCTTCTTTGGACACCACGCATTGACTTCCGTGTTTTCCTCTTTTATTCCTTTTTTAAATAAAATTGTATTTTTTTTTAATATATTTTTTTATTTTACTTAAACCAAATAACTAATTACTTGTTGTTAGGAATTTTTTATTTCCGCTTTAATGAATATTATTTATCGCCACTCAGAGCCGCCCTACTGCTTTTAATTGTTTATTATAAACTTCGTCTGGACTGCAATAATCGTACAGGGTAAGGAAGCTTTAGGAGAAAATATTCCAGCCATACATGATATTAAGTTTATAAATATATTTTATTTTGTACATCATTCACCGCTTTAGAGTTTTATGGCCACAAGGTGCTCTATATTAAAGAGAAATTCCATATGTCCCCTTTTTCTCTTGGCGTCCAGAAGGTTTAATTTTTGTCCATAAAACCTTTTAGATATTGTAGTTGGTGCTAAGCAAACTGGCAGTACCCAATCTTCAATATTTGTTTTTTATTTAACATACAAAATTTTATTTGTCCTAAAAATACGAAAAAAAAAGAATGAACTTATTGCACCAGGTCTTGTATGATTTTTAAAATATAAATTAGTTACAGTGAACTGCATTCGTTGTCTATTTTAACTACCGGCTAAAATTGCATGTGAATGCCGTCCTCAAGCAACTTGTGTTCCTTTGGAATCCAACTTTAACCTCAATTACTTGTTCAATGCGGTTTTATAACAAAGTGTTGGCATTGCACACACATACACACACGCACGCACTTGCCAGGCTTCTTCGGTTAAGGGAAGTTCTTACAAGGAATTAAACAATATACAAAAAAGGACCATAAGGGAAACAGGCCACAAGAAAATAAGAAAACCTGTTTTCCGTTTTTGTTTTCATTTACTCGAAAAATTTAACACACACTTCTGGTAAATTAAAAGTTTGCGGTTGGTTACCGCAGCTGCAAGTTGAAGTCATTAAATGCACATTCAATGAAGTTGGAAACAAATACAAATCACAGAGGTCGCCAGTTAAACAACAACAACTGAAAAAAACTAGTTTTTTCTCTCGAAGGAAACTGATGTTTTAAGCACAAAAAGTTCAATAAGGCTCACATAAGGGTATTTCCGTCTATAACATGATTATGAGTGAAAGATAATAATTCTTGTAGTTTCCAATAACATTTTGTTCCTCAATATAGACTCTGTACAGTTTTTTTTTTTTTTATTTCCTTCCAATAATAATAAACCGCAAGATTCCAGAAATAGACATTTGTTTCAAAGACAATCCTTCAGTTGCTACAGATCCCTTTCCATTCAATAACTTATCCGAGCTTTAGAGTAGGGAAAAGCTGGCAAGGCTGCCTGTTGGATGCTGGAAGAGTTGTTGCCATGCACAAAGGTGCGAAAATCTGTACAAATTAGCTGATCTCTAATAGGAATCTACACCAAGACCACTCTTGTCCAAGTACATCAGGCGTCTTCAAACAAGCTGGCGAAATATTCAAACTTTAGTATGAAATGGCTGAGAGGACAGGCATCGATTTGGAATGGATGCTAAGAAAACTAATGAAAACTCTAGTGGGAAGTCTAGTGCCAGCCATTATCAGTGTTGACTTGCTTCAACCATGAGTCATAACGAAAGCCCACAAAATGTCTTAGAAGAATTTTGAGAGTAGCTGTCAGAATGAAGGCGAACCGGAGACCGCTACAAATTGCATTTTAATTTGTCTTGCTTTGAAAACATTCTATTCCAATTTCCAAAGCAAATGACAGCTCAATTATCTTTCGGCACAACCAACTGCAAAAATGACCAAATAAGTGTTTTTATCGCAAGCAGCTGATGATGGCAAAATTATTTGTCGCCTCCATCTGTGTACTGGCCTTTTCTTATTGATTTAAGTTGGTTTTCTCACTTTCGCATGCTCTCTTTGTTTCACACTCAATGCCAGCTGTCACCGAGTGTGAGCTGGGAAACGGTTCGCGTCTTTCTGATTTCCTCAACGACCCGTCCACCTGACAAAATCCGATTACTGATTACTGATTATCTTAACATGGCTAATGGTTAATGTTAATTGTTAATGTTAATGTCATTTAACCTTTCGTTATAACTATTACAAAGAATGGATGTGCCCATATGAAAAGCATAGCGATGAGACCACAAAAGGTTTGGAAAATTAAAATTAATGCAATTAACTTGCAACAAATAGAAGAAATTCAAGTTGAAAGTGCACTAAAGCGGAGCGCAAAAGATTTCTAAACTCCTGCTTCAACAAATACGTTTCGTTCGTGCTGGAAGGTTAAAAGGAACTAAATCACTGGCCAAAGGGAAAAAAATATCAAGAATTCAAAGCATTCATTTAAGAGACAATAGCCGTGATTTCATGGTGAGTTATTTCTGGTGGAGAATAACTTTTATTTAATGCTTAAAGGGCTCTTTAACAGCGACGCCACAACTTACACTGGGCGACAAAAAAATTAACCCGGAAGTTAAAGTATACAATGCAAAATGGAACTTACTGCAAAAGCTTTCGTTACACATTCCACTATCTAAAGCATTAGACAATATAATTTCCAGACACTTTCAGTTTTTTCACCACTTGCTTCAGACAATTCTAATTCTTTGTTCAAATAAAACCATTTTTCGAACCAACATCAGCCCCATACATGATGTTGTTGTTGTGCAGCAGAAGGCATCTCTGCACCAAAACTAAGGGCAGAACCCTTTTGTTTATCTTATCAAAAAAAAAAAGAAAACCCGAGGACGATGCATGTCTGAGTATACTTGTTACCTATGCCGCAATTTATAAGATAATCTTTTTATTTTTGCCCCCCAGTGTGATTCAAAGTCTTATACCCAACAGACATTTTCTCCAAAGATGAGTCCTTGTTACTTTTATTATTCAATACCTAAAACTTTGAATAGAATGGTTGTTCGTGCATGTTCAAGCATGTTCAGGCATGTCTCCGTTCTCTCCGCGCCATCTAAACTTGTTTCTTTCAACTTCTGTAGAAAGCTTCAGTGTTTTTTTTTCCAAATTGTTACGGTTAAATTGTTAACCTTCGAACTTCATGCCTTGTTTAAGATAGATCTTTTAATGCATCGGCAACTTTGAATAAAATGTCTTAATACATCTTGCACCAGCCGAAGTTCAGCTGGCAACTGATTTATGGTATTGATATGCACATATACGCAAAAGGCAGCTAATTTTGCCTTTGAGAAGACAACAGCAAACAAACAAAGTTGTTGGTCGCCTTAAAGTCAAAGTTTTTTTTTTCGCTTTTGAACACTATTTTCTAACAATGTTGTCTTACGAATTCTTGTTCTTGTTGCTGTCACGACAAACCACACTGATTCCGAAGGAAAGCTGGAACATTTTTTTTAGTCTTTTGATTAAAATGAACATTCTTTCCCGTGTTGATTTCGGCCGCAAGCATTTCATTTGCTTAGAAATTAAGATAAAACCTTTTAACAAACTCTGTCCAACGTACGATTACTTTAAGAGTTTTAAGCACAAAAACACAGACCCGAACAATGACAGCAAAAACATTTTAATGCATTTTTTTTATACAAGCCATTTAGTTTACCATTCAACATCCTGGCCGTTTGATACATGGCATTACTTACTACTTACTCCTGCCCACATCCTGGCAAAATGTTTCTAAACAAACCATCGCACACACACACAAACACGTGCTCGTTTGTATTTTTATGTGTCGGCATTCAACTAAAAACACAAATCAACTGAATGGATATCGTTTCAAAGTTGTATCAACTTTTATTGAAGCGTAAAAAGATTTATCGAATTATAAATTATTTTTGTTTTAATAATTTTTTTGTTTGTTTTATATTGTATTATTTTGCAAACAGGAAATATTAAACTAAATTGAAATTAGTTTTGTTTTTCCTGTTGGATCTGAAAGACGGCGTTTAAAGACGTTTTTATTCAATTTATTTTAATTTACTTTAAACTTAAAACGCGTTCGTTGAATCAAATGAGATTTTCGTTTGAAAAAGGACCTGTGAGGCGTTTAACCTCAACTTATAGCATTTGCCGGCCTCTGAGATTTTCCTTCAGTACTCCTGTAAAAAACGAAAAAACTTATGTTGCAGTTCTGTCTTCTCTGTCACTGTTTCGTTCGCCAAATTCTGTTTGCCAATCAGGCAAGCTTTTTGGCAATACCCAATAAATCGCTGGTAGATTGCCATCTTGAGTTTGATAAAGGTTGGAGCGGCAAAAACCAATGTATTCTTAATCCCTAAATGGTGGCTCAAAAACCTTAAAAAAATTCCAAATGTTGCAAACTTGAGCAGGGGAAAAAACAACTTTTGATAAAAATTAGTAAAGTAACATGTCAGTATAAATAATGTATTGTTTAACGCCACCAAATGTTGCAGTTGCAAAATTGAAAAATGTAAAAAGGGCACTGCATGCGGGCAGAGCAAAGGACCTCTCTTTTTTGCCACTTTTACGTGCAAATGCTGCAGTGCAAATAAAACAAAACGTACATAAATCTGAAACAGACACACCGACGTTCGCCCGGATCACCTCTACTTGGGCTCAGCAGGGTTCAGCGTGCAGATTCTACTTAAAAGTGCTATTTGGAAATTCAACGCTTGATTTACGTTCACAACTTGACATTATCTATGTACTCGTACATTGAAATGCATACGCCGGGGTGGGGGAGGGGGAGGCGGGGAACGCGGCAAAACAAATGTACGTGAAACTTCACGTGAAAAATATAAATAAGTGTCAGTAGACCCTTTAGCAACAACAAAAGCCAATAAAAGTGAGGCAGGAGCAAAAAAAAGGATATCAATTTAGGACTCGTGCGTTATGTTGTGCTGTGTTGTGTTGGAATGAAGGAGCATGTGCATTTAAAATCTGTTTTGTGTTTTAGTTTTGCCGTTTTTTTGCTAGCGAAACTTGCTTTATTACTTCTCTTTGATATGGACTGTACGTGCCGCAAACTGAATTATCAACAGCCATGTAGCAAACTGTGCGAGTGCCCTTTTACACGTACGCATCAGCAAATAAGTTTTACAAATCGTATTTGCAGATACAGCCATACAAGTTGGCGAACGTGTGTTAGGAATGTCTGGCAAAAGCCGAGAAAAAGGAGCCTTTTTTGGCAGCTGTGCCAGCACAGCAAGACATTGAATTGTTGCAACATTAAAAATATATTTTAATTTGATGCAATTTCTTTTCCAAACGAAAATTGAGAAATCTGAAGAATTGGCTTAAGATTAAACAAAATATAATATTATATTAACATTCGGACTTAATCTCTTTTTGTCCTCCAGCAGCCATAAGGAAAGATCAAAATTAACCCATAACATTTTCTTTTATTTCACTTTCTTGCTTGTTTTCCTTTGCCAATTTTAGTTGTTTTCTTTCTGGGCGAGTACTTAATTGCTCGTATCAGCTCCCATAATTTGATTACCGTTATTTCCCCAATTTAAAGAAATATACCCAACTGTTGTACTTATCAGTTGACAGTGAGTAAAATTTTGGGAAACGTAAAATCATTTAAAACACAATTGGAAGCAGAAACTTAAAGACAACCCAAAAAATATGTGTAATTGCAAACATGTATCTGCTCATATTAAACAAATCCGAAAACAAAACTTTAACTGCAACAATTTTAACTTTAAATAGTCATTTAGTTTTCTTTTGCTCTTTTAACGGAAACCTTAAACGAAACAGTGACGAAAACTGGCGTAAAACCAACATTCTAAAAAGTGTCAGTGTCTAAAAACAAACTGTTCATTGATGAAGCCGCCAGTCCGTAACACTGTCAGTCATTTATTAGCTTTTCCCGAAACCAATCACTACATGCCAGGCAACAGTTTACAAGCCTTAGGCGAGGAATTAGGAAAATGGCTGGCAGCTTAAACGTATTCACTGTGTTAAGCATTATGCTCCGGCAGGTGTTAATACAGCCACACCTGTCAGTTGGTGTTTCGGGCAACGAAACTGATACGGACAGCACCAGTCAATTTTTTTTTTCATTCAATCCTTAATCCTTTTCTTTCTTAGAAAAAACATTTTTTTTTATCAACTCGTCCAGTTTTAATCGAAAACTAAATGTTAACAGACTGGCCTGCTAAGACAAGACAAAGTGATTGAGCGAATGTAGAAACTTCACATTTAGCTTTTATTCTGTCATCTATAAATAATCATCAAACTGAAGAATTTAAATACTCGTACAAAAACAGAGTATTTTCCTTAAGTCTGTAATCCTTATACGTTTCAGATTTAAGGGAAAAACATTATTGTTCCTGCTTTCCTCGCCATCTATTTATAACGGGCCCAAAAACAAATTGTTCGGGGAAATGAGTTGTTCATTTATGAAGACCGACGTTGTCTATACTGACATTTCAAATACGAAAACCAATCGAGTGAGCAGCAGGCCGTCCACGACAATGAGCTCCAATATCATGGTTGCGAATAATCAATCCATCAATCTTAAGAAAACACGAGTAGTAGCCAATAACAGTTCAGTTTCTCAAAAGAAGTGCATAAAGAACAATAGTGTCATCAATTTGTACATTAATCACACAAGCAACCTGTGCAACTTATAAAGAAGTAATTAAACATCTGAGGGCAGTTGTGTAAAAATATGTTTTAGCGACCTTAATTTGCGACCGATTGTCATTAAAACAAAACAAGATGAAAAAAAACAGACAGCTCGTTTTGCTTTTAGTTTGGGTCACTTTATGATTATATGATTGTACAGGAAGGCATTGAAAAACTGATTTCATATATCCACAATCATACGACTAGACAGTTTTATTTCCACGCTTTTGCCTGTGGACTATGACTACAAATAACGGATTGTATGACAGTCATGTGACACGATTTTAACGTTTCAAAAAAACAAAACTTTAAAAATGATTAAGTTTGTGCCTTTCCGATGAAAAATATTACACCTCATCGATTTTTCATCATGATCATAAAATCATACATTCAAACAATTCACGCCTTCAAAATCGTTTTCAACACACACTCATTTTTCAGAGAGACTCAGCCGAACCGATTATTTCAAACAATAAAGGTATCGGAAATGGCCATTGTCTGAACTAAACGGCCTGGAAACGCAATCACATGTTAACGTGTTACGTACTTGTTTCATAAATAACAGTTTGTTGGTGCTGACTGTTTGCATAACGGCATTCAGCAACATGGATACGATATTAAAACAACAACAACACAAATCGTACAAGCTGAATAAAGGCAGGAAAAAACAAAAGCGGTGACATGCAACACAAATCTTTGGATAATCAATTTAGAGTTTTCAGTCGCAACTAACGTGGCGTATTAATATATATTATAATAAAATATTAAAAAATATAACAACATAAATCAAATAAAATTTCATTCATTCATTCACTCATTCATCGTTCATTCATTCACCACAAAAAAAATCTGCTTTCAATAAACTTTATTTCGGGAAGTTTCTGTTTTCATTAAATTCATTATAGAAAATTTCTGTTAACGATAAATTTTCTTTTGAAAATATCTGTTATCTGTTTTTAATAAATTTATTACAGAAAATGTCTGTTATCGATAAATTTTTATTTTTTTGCCAAAAAATTCTGCTATCGATAAATTTTCAAAAAAAAAATTCTGTTACCAAACAATTTTTTTCGAAAATTTTTACTAACGAAAATTTTTCTAACGGAAATGTTTGTTATTGATAATCTTTCCATAAGAAACAACTTTCTAGATTTTGTACTCGACAATTTTTTTAAAAAATGTTTGCCATCGACAAAAAATTCGATAAAATTTTTATAGAAAGCTTTTATGATGGCCAAATCTATAAAATTTTGTCTTAAATGTCGATACATTTTTTTCTAACGATACATTTTCCAAATATGATTTTTGTTAGTACTAATTGTTCTATAGAAAGTTCTATTATAGATAAATTTTTGTCGCCCAATTTTGTATCAATAAAAATTATCTTCTTAAAGAAACAATTTTTGCAACCCATAAATTTTAAACGATTTAACTTCATTTTTGCAAAGTTCTTGAACAAACTGTCGGATAAGTTTTCCGTTAAGAATAAATTTTGCAAGATAATTTCTTTCTTTAAAAAATTCTTTATTAACAGTTTTGTTTGTACCTCAAACATTCCGCTTTTTCTATCAACGACTCTCGTTCGGAATAAGTCATCAAATTTTTGGTCACTGTCATTTTAATTGCTTTTTTCAATCATTTGTTTCAAACACATTAAATTTCATAGTGTTTTCACATCCAAAATAACAATTTTCAGAAAATTAATGACTAAAGCAACTTTTATGGGGAAAAAAATAATAATAATAATGTAAACTAGCAACTAAACCAATATTTTATTATTTAAATGCACAGAAAATTCAGTTAAAGCTGCATTTTGTCCAACAGATACGAGTTGTTTTCAACAAACAATGAAAATATTTTATTATTCCCAGGAAAAAAAATTGTTTTCGTATTTTATCAGACACCATTATCGCACAACAGATTTATAATAAATGATCATTTTTGTTAATGAGCTGTATGTGAAAATCGTGTGAAATGAAAAGTAAAATTGTAAAAGTATTTCTCCTTTATTCGCTGGTATTTTCTCTTTGTCTTTCGTTCTGTCTGTCCGCCCTGTTAAATGAAGTTTCCACTTTTATCGCATATAAAAAGTTTTTCTTTCAGTATTTGATTTCTTTTTATTGTTTTTTTATTCAGTACTTTTTGTTCTTGCTCGTTTGCGACAAAAATGAAAACTCCACTGCTTTCTGCTCCATCCCACACTGGCGTTTAGCCTGAAATACTAAGCGAAGCTCGTAAAGTTTAAATTGAAAATCAGCACAATAATGTTTTTTTTTTTTTGTTTTTTGCAAGACATACAAGTCAGACAACAATAGAAACGAAACGATATAGAAACCACAATATCGTTATTAAATTATATGTATCAGCAAAGCAACGACTCTTTATATTTGGCGGAAAATCAAAGAAATTCCCTGATAAAGAAAATCCAAATCAGTAGAAAATAACAATAATAGTATTTTAGTAATAAAACAGATTAATTTTATAAAGTTCCATTTAAAAAACTTTAGCTTACTTGGGAAAAATAATTTTTTCTTTTATCCTATATCCAAAAAAAAATTTGTTTAAATACATTTTTCAAAAGAACGTTACAGTTTAAAGAAAAAAATGTCCTTGAAAAGCATCTGCATTTGAAAAAGTTGCTTTTAAAAGAGATACTTTGTATCATCATTTGAAGAAACCTTTTAAACAACGTTTTTAAGAAATGAAATCTATTTTAACACACTTTTTTTAACAAAAGTGTTTTTTAAAAAAATATCTTTTAAACCAAATTTCTTTAAAAAAAAAAATATATTTTGAAACAGTACCCTTTAAAAATGTGCAAAAAACTACCTTTTAAACAGTGTCTCTAAAAAGGAAATTCCTTATACCCTTTAAAAAGTAGTTTTCATGGAATCATATTTTTATGAATAATTAAGTTTTTACAATTAAGCGCTATATAAAAAAAATCATTAAAAAAATTATCTCTTTATAAAATGTACCTTTAAAAATATGTTCCATTAAGAAAAACAATTTTAAAAAAATTCCATTGCAAAAAATACATTTTGGAACATGATTATTAAAAAAAAGTACGTGTTAAAAATAGTAACTTTTAAAAAAATATCATAAAAAAATTCCTTGAAAAAAAGTTTTCTTTTAAGAAAAGATCATTAAAAAAACACTTTGTAAAAAAAAAACTTTTTAGAAAATTAAAAAAGTACCTTCTTCCAAACAAAGTACCTTTTGATTTTTGGATTATTTTAATAAAACACTTTTTTTGAAAAGTTCCTTTGAAAGGTTGTAACATATTTTCTTATCCAAACTCATGATTAAAAGGACTGATTTATTCACAACTATCTATATTACGAACATTTCAATTTAAAAGTGAAATCCTGTCACCTAAAAAACACTCAAGCATACGCAGCTTTAAAAACAGTAAGAGTTTTCGTTGAAAGCAGAGAGCCTATCGCACAATATCGAAGGCTCGTAAGTTCGTAAACATGAAAAACTGATCTAATCGTGACCTGTTAGACCTCATCAATGCGTGAGGTAGAAGACTGTGGCAAAAGAAAGTTCGCAAATAGTTTCCAAACCCGATTTTATACTTTCAGAATGAAATAGCGGAGTCAATATTAAGGTGGCAGACGGGAAAATGTCACTCTCTCAAAAGCTTAGTAGTTATTTTTCTAGCATAAAAGTCTCCGAAATATTTTTGATTTTAAAATATGTATAAATAATTATCTTTCCGAGTAAAAGGCTTCTTTTCATTAAAAAAATTAACTTACGACCCCTTTCGGAGATGGAGCAAAATTGAATGTGTGCGGACACGCTAAAAACTATTCATTTTATTCCAGATAAAAAAAGTCTTGAAATCGCTTTTTAGTGCCCGTTAAATGGTCGAGAACACACACATGCTCGCTTTCATTTATTAATTTAATGAGAAATTTATGTTCAACGAATTGAAGTTTTATTAAACTTTAGACCATAATCTGGTGTTTTTAGAATGATTTATTAATGGTTTGCTTGTGCTTTTGTTTGCTGTGCGTACTGATGTGCGCTGCGTTTTTAGGTTTAATTTTGTTTTTATAATTTTTTTGCGCCAGTTTTGCAGTGTTTATTGAAAAATCTAAAAGCAATTTATTATGGATGGTTTTATTTGGTTTTTGTGAGATTCAGGCTTTTTTGCGATAAACATGAAAATGCTGGTCGATGTATTTGTTTTGTTGGTCAATAAATAAAAATTAAATCGCAATAAATAAAGAACAATAAATTTTTTGTTTGTTGAAATGTATGGGTAGAACTTAAACAGTGTTAATCTGCAAATAAGTGCTCGACGCCATGTAATTCACAGCAATTAACTTTTTCTAAGCACGACAACAACAACAACAACAAAACTTGAAAATTGCAACTTCTTTCAATTAAAACAGAAGCAAAAGCAAATTAAGGGTAAAGAAAAGATTCTTTGGGGCAAATTAATTTCTGGAAAACTTTGCCAAGCAAGAAATTTCCACAAACTTGACAAAGCACAATAACCAGAAAAATACATACATACATACACATACACACATACATATATACGTATGTATGTAAGTATTCAATTGAGACTCTTGTGCAATAATACCGGTATCAATAGAATATATTTTTTTTTAAATGCTTCTTGTTGAACAGTTGACATTAAAGGATTTGTTAAATTGAAAATGTTCTTCTTTTCTTCATTTTCTTGGAAAAGAAAACTCAACCCTGCAATTATAAGGCATGCATAAACATGTTTATATGTACATACATACGTATGTACTCGTATGCCTGCATTTGCATGGCAGTGTTTTTGCAAGTGTTTTAAAAGGGGTGAAATCTACAGCTGGGGCACAGAGATGTCGAGCGCCAATTGTACAAGGCAACAGCAATAATAAAATTAGCAACACATTTCGTCAGCAATATACAGAAATATCTTCCTTAGAGATTGTTAAGGTTTTTATTTTGTATGAAAGAGTATGTGGTTAAAAATTTAAAAAAAATTAGACTGGAATATGTATCCATTTGGAGAGATCGCTATTTACAGCACTAGTTTCGAAGATGGAAAAACTTCCATCTCATTAATGTTGATGTGTATTAGCATTACGCTGATTTTACCATCTCCGCCACCTTTTACAGTATTTTGTTTATGGTCATGCATGGAAGCAAGAGCGAGCACAACCACACACACACACACACACACTCCTATTCATGGATTTCCTTCTCTTTGTGCTAAACTCAATGTTTATGTACATTTTAACTACAACTGTTTTTATCATATTTTTTCTACATTTTCCTTAACAGTTTGTGTTGTTTTTGGGTATTTTTTGATTGTTGTTTTTGCTATTGTTATAATATTGTAGTTGTTTTAAGCTAAAACAAAATTCAGGGAAGTTGCTAAACTGAAACTAATTCAATTGTTGTTTTGAAAATCACATTTGCAATTTGTAGTTTTATTTGTTACAACTTTTTTCGCTTCTGCTTTTTTCTTATTATTGTATATTATGGCTTTGAAAAGCCCGTACAAATTCATTTACATATATACAATACATACATACATACATACATACATATGTATGTATGTGTGGCTGTGTGCTTTGTCCATGTATGTAGTTGTGTATGTTGTGCTGATTTTGAAAAGCTTGAAAGCAGTTAAAGGCGTTTACGCAATAAAACTGTTACGAAACGCACTTGAACGTGCTCGAGTAAAAGTTTGTTGAAATTTATTTTATTTATTTATTTATTTATTTTTTCCTTCCCCCTCAAATGGAAACTGTATAGAACCTAAATAACAATTTAACTTTTACTCGGCCAAAAACAAAACAAACTTGCTAAACTAATAAAAATACATACATACATACATACATACATACATATTTATACAATTCTGTGAAATCTTTCTGTTTCACTTTGTTAATGTCATTGTTGTTGCTGTTGGTGTGTCAAGTGTGAAATTGTTGCTGAAAGGGCCGTTTGAATGTTGAAAGGATATCGTTTCTGTTCAAAGGAAAGAAATGTCAGATATCTTAATTTTTTTATCTCCATTCGTTTTGCTTACATCAGCACGTCTGTGGGGCAAATTAAATATATTTAATTTAATAGCCTGTTGAAGTTGAAAATACAGTTTCATTGTAGTTTCTAAGGGTGTAGTGAAATTTTGGCAAATCAAATTAAAGGAAAATAAATGATCGTGATGGAGTGTATAAAGTGGCTCGTTAGTGGGAAGGAATTTTCGCGATGTATAATCGCACCCTTGCGGGATTCGGAAAAACCGGTCGGTGGGGTGAGATCGAAGACGAATAAAAAATCCACAACAATCTTCTCTAAATCTGTAGGTTGACTGTCAAACTATTTATTTATCTATATTTTTATTAGGGTTGATTTACAAATATTAAAATAATGTGTTCAATATTCGATCGCCCTAGAGGATTAAATACGTCTGCTGAGTATATTCTAATTTTATTAATTAATTTATAATTACAAATCTTTGCGCTGGAATTAACTAGAATGGTAGGGATCAAATTCAAAGATGGGCAATAATAATTAGGCCTACTTCTGACTAAAAATTGGGGAAAGTATAACTGACTGTTGGTGCCTTTGCCTGTGATGCCTACATCTGTGTGGGGCACCCTGTATTAGCTGTTGTATCGTTATTGCCGTTCATACTTTTCTCTTCTTTCTCGTTGCTGCTTCTGTTGTTTATTGTTTCTTCCAAGCTGGCTTCTAGCCTCTTTTGTTGCTGTTGTCTGTTGTTGCAGATGGTGAGAGGGCGCCTCCTGCTGAAGGTATAAGGAGCTCGAAACTGGTAGTATTTTTTTTTTGTTTTGCTGTCGCGGAAACCAGGAACTTTGTTGGAGTTGGATTGAAACCTAGTGGCATGACCATAAATTATGGCCACCCATAAGAGGCCTTGATGAATGCCTTCTATTCAACCAGTGACAAGAGCAGCATAAGGTTGAGAGCAGGAGCTCTCACGTATCTGTGCCAATATGGGGTGAAAATGAAACCTCCATCCCAGAGACACCTTTCGAATTTATTTTTCCTACTGATACTTTTAACACACCATTTCCTCTTCTTCTTTCTAAGGTGCTCTACACAACAACATTCCAACTCAAACGTAAAATTATCTTCTTTAAAAATTGAAACTTTACATTAATTTCGTGTGAATTGTTCTCCTGTTGGCTGTCAATCCCGAACATCAAACCGAACCAAACCGGCCGGTGGGCAGGATGAAACTCTTACCATTCAAGTACAAATATACGGAGTTAAGAAACAAGTACAATTCGAATCAGCAGGTTTCCACAATGATAATTTCTTAGTTTTGCAAATCTTCGAAAATCACATGTCCTTTTACAGTTTTTATTGCTGAAACGTGTTGTTCTTCCAAATGTTTTAAAAAGACAGACATTTCCATTTTTCACAGGAAAAAGGGCCAAGAGAAATGACAATGTAGTGCTGACGTAAATGGATCGAGAAAAATGCTTTTTAAGCAAAAAATTTTTCTAACTGGTCGAAAACACATACGAAACATGATTTCATTAAAGCGTGCAGCACTCGCCCAAATCCTTCTACAACTACTGCAACAGCAAAATTTTATTTAATAACACAACAAAAGTCATGTGACTTGTGGGGCATGTGGAAATAAATGTAAACAATGCCCAGGATAATAATTGCAGGTAATAAAGCCTGGTGTCACATCAGTCATCCAAAGTTGTCGAAACATGTCTTTGATTTGTAGACGAGTAAATTGATTGCAATAGAATTTAATTGTGTTAATAAAAGTGGAAATGCTTTTGAGTAAAAATGAATTCAAAAAGATGAGAGATTAATAACATTATTTATGTCTGTCAGTAAAACCAATTTTAAAGGATGAAAAGTGGAAAGTTTAATGTTTTTCACCTTTAAATAATTGTTTTCTTAAAACAAAATAAATTATATCAACATTATTGTTTTCGCTTTAATTTACTAATTGATTAAGTTAAAGACGTATTTATTTGTTATTAATTGGTCGTTGTCATTTTGCCATTTTTAAGAAAATAAAGAAAGCATTTAATTGAATAAAGGTCTGAAATCCCAGCATTTGCTTTGTTTTCGTTGAACTTGTCCAAAAACTTTGTCTTTATTTGCTGGTGACAATTATGAAAATTAAGAAACTTTTGTCACGTTGCGTGTGGCCTTTCAAATGGTATGAAAAGATGTACAAGTCACTGCGTGACAATGCATTTCACAAACATTATCGCAGTAAGTCTGTAATTGTAATTGATTGGTAGTGATTTGTAATAGGCAAAAGGTGATTCAATGAAACCCAATAATACTAATTTTCCTAATGTTATATGTACAATGACTAGAATCTGTATTACATATTTTATAGAGGGTGATCTTTGAAACAGTTTCTTTGAGTCATAGTTTCCTATCACTTTTCCTAGCGAAGCTTTCGGCAGCTGAAGGCACTCATAGACGACAGGTTCTTACATCTCGTTTTCTTAATTCTAAAAATGCTTTTACATAACACTTCGCCTTCACACTGTTACACTTGCACGAACTATTTGAAGTTTGGAGCAACCGATAGTGCCCTTTAGCAACATGAATATCAATATCGTTTAGATCAATAATGGCTTGTTGTTGTTAAGAAATATGAACACAGGGCAACTGACAAGTCAACAATTTGTCTTCTCCCAAAATGAAGATGTAACTAAAAGAATTTTTGTTCTATTAAAAACCCCATTAATCATTAAAGATGATCTTTCAGTCAGGCTTAGAAATATGACGTCATGCCAAAACATTGTAGTTACAGCTTTGTCAGAAGAGTTAAGGAACGTACGACATGTGGATCGAACGATATCTACAGTGCCAAAAATCACGTCGTCTACTTTATTCCACAAAGTCTTAAAATATATCCCAAAAAAAAAAAAAAAAATTGTTGTCCACCAAATTGACTTCTCCAAAAAGTCTTGGCATAGCACCGTTCTGCTAAACCCAAAATTTGGCAGTATCGTCCACATAACGTCAATCGGGAAGCTACACTAAATCGAAAACAACTAATTTTTGGTGAACGGTTTTATTTCTCCACTGAGCGAAATTAGAGCATTAACCTGAACCATTCCTTTCGATCCAGTTCAGTTGTTATTTATTTACATCAAACAAATCCGTCTTCTAAACACGATCTTGTATTTACTGGGCTCTCCGGCACAGACTTCAGTGTGTAATTTTAGTTCCGTAGCCTGAAAAATACTCTTTAAAAATATTCTTGGCTTTTTCTTACTAGACGTTGTAAGAATTATTTTCAGACTTTTTCAAACATTTTCTATGATCTTAAAAAAAAAAAAACTTTAAGTTTTTGCTTGAATCTTCTCTTCTCGAATTTTCTCCTAATTTATGTTAAAGCGATTGAACTTTTTCAGGTATATTTCTGTTGACTTTGTAATGTTTTCTATTTAGTTGCCAGTGACGCACTTGAGCCAAAAACTATTGTAATACCTAATCGTTGGCTACTCGCCAAAACTCATCTCCTTCGAATGTTTAGCTTTTAATTTTCATTCTCGGCCCGTTTCAAGTCCCTGCTGCTGTGCAAACTAATGTTTTACTAGTGTTTGTCTGACTGCTGACATGCTGTTTCTCTCCCTTTTCAATATTCAACCCGTTGGTTTGAACTTTCCTCCATCATGCCGCCTCACTATGTCGTCTTTGTGCAGTGAATTAAAAATAAAAGACTTGAAATTATTACAAATAAAGTTGAAAAAAAAAGTATTTTGCCGGTGCTGCAATTTTTGTATGTTGGCCTTAAAAGAAAAATTAAGTGTCTTAAAGTAAGAAAATATATTTATATTTTGGTGTCTCTGCTTCCGTGGTGCAGTTTTTTTGTACATACGGATATTTTTGTCCTCCAGCCAACTTAAATAAACTACTAAATCGATTTTTATTTTGTTCATTTGGCTTTTGGCAACATTTGTGTCATAATTTCGATTACATGAATATTAAATAATGCCATTGAATTGTTTTATTACAAAAGTTTTCGTGCAATCAATCACCAGCAGAAGCAATAAACCATAAAATAACATTGAAGTAAGTTATTTTTTAAGTTAAGCAAAAGCATTGGTTACATTATGTCTTGTCACCATCAGCGATGTTTTTTTAATGCCACACATGTAAAGGCTTATGGAAAAAAGTTTGCGAAAGGAATTAAGCGGAGGCAGCAGAAGCAATAGCCTGCCAACTAAAACAATCTGCAACTTGGTCGTGTATTCTTTTTGGTGGCACTTCCGTTTCCGTTGATCGGCCACAACACTGGTATTGCATGTAAACTGTTCAAGTACCTGCATACATACATATATTTTAAATTCAGAGAATTTGTTTAAAATACTGGTAGGAAAATTTGCGAATTTCCGCTTTCGACACAGGCTGTGGGATGAAATAAAGAGTGGTCTCATAAAAATCCATGATGATATTTTTCAACTCAAAATAAAACATTTATTTGGTTTTGTTAAATTTGTAATTTTATTGTAACTGATTCAACTTCCGAACACTTTTTGTGGTGAAACATTCTCCACCGCTTGAATTACTCGATGCACCAGATGTTGTAACTTCGCTTAAAAATTTACCAGCACTTACGTTCATTTACTCGAGTAGTATCAGGTACCATGAGCTTGATCGTGGCTGGTTTTACAACAAACGCCTAAAAGTTTCTTGGCTTTAAGCAACAATTTGGTGGAAGATTTTGTTGGAAAATATCAAGCAAGAAAGCAGATTTCTCAGTGTGTCGTCTTAACTAGTAGGGCTTGTCGCACGAGGTAGAACGTTAACGTTCTTCAAATTTTTAATTACGGTAAGGTGAGCGATAGTCGTCACGCCAGCGTTTGTTCCACATCATGGGAAAAGTGCCCATACTTTTTACCTTCGAGTTGCCATATTTTTGAAAAAGCGCTTCTCAAGGATATGCTTGTGTCTGACGTGGTCTGTACAAAGTTTTTAGGGCCACCATATTATAAGTGCAGCATTTTTTGTTTTTTTTTGTGTAGAAATGTTCTTCAATTGTGTTTGTTTTTGCTGTTTCTGTTGTACCACTAAGCATTCCCCAAAAGTTGGCTTTAATAACTGAAAGTGGTTAAATTATTTCAAACATAAAAGTAAGCAAACCAAAACACCACATGCCAAAGTTTATGCTTCAAAACTTGTTCTCTATTGTCTGCTTAATGCGATTAAAAAACTTTAAACTAGAACATTTTGCAAACAAACACAACTAAAGCAATTATGAACATAAACATGTAGCAACAGAAATGCAGCAGCAAGTTTTAACAACAGCATGCGGCACGCAGCCAGAGCAATAAAGAAAACATACGTTTTGTGGCCACTTGTGAACCAAATATGTTTCTAAGTTAATGTTTTAGTTGTTGTGGGGCATATTTTGGCCATTTGTGCGTGAGATATGAACATACACCTATAAATAGTACAAAATTTGGCAAACCATGTTTTTAATTTATCGGTTTTTGCAAATTAAAATGGAACATCCCATATGAAAAGAGAAGAAACTTTCCACTCCACCTGTTTGTGCTTCAAGAACAAGCAATAGGTTAAAATACCCAGCTTTTTTTTAATGCCACTTTGAATAGTCCAACACATGATAAGCCATCAAGGTAGTTGCAGAAAGCAATAACAGCAACAAACAATATCACGAGCAGCATGCAGCTTCCTGTCTTAAAACCTCATCTCTGATGGCATAAGCCAGCAACTCGAGTTGATTCCAGCACTTAGAATTTTCTTTACTTTGTAACTGATTTAACTAAAAACTAAAGTAAGTTACTGTCGTTACCAAGCGCAGCCTCTTATGCCTGCCGTAGCTGGTGTCGGCGCTACCGCACGCAGTAATCATAAAATTTACATTATCTTAAACTTGATACTTGCGTCGTCATGTTGTTTCAAAAGCCCGCAGCAAAAAACAAACAAAAAACAAAAAACAAAAGCCAAAAGAAACTATAGGAAACAATAAAAGTATGAATTTTTCAACTTTTCTTCTCTTTGTTTTTAACTTGTTTTTGTGAGCATAAATAAGTTGGTGTCTATAAACGTGCTGGCTGCCAGCAAACATTAAAATTGTTGTGGTTTTCAGTTGAAACGTATTTTTGTCGTCCTGAGTTGAACAGCTGATCCATTGCAGGCATTCCCATTTTGTCACAGTCATAATTAGTTTGGATTTCCCACAAAAGACATATCAAGCAAAAGATGGTTCTTAAGGACCGCCCAACTTACTCCTCATTGGTGTTCATGTGAGAGAGAGAGTGTTCTCAAAAATAGCTAAAGAATTTAAAAGTTATTTATTTTCTTTCTTCTTTTTATTCACAAAAATACAATAATGAAATGAAATTCTATCAAAATCTGCCATAAAGAATTCGTCTGGAAAAACGTTTGTACGTGAAGGAGGCGTGTTTGGTTTTTTAAAAGTTAAGCGCTGCCTGATGCCTAATTTTAATTGTTTGGCAAAATTTTTGTTTGAATCCGAGAATTGTATTCACATAATTTATTAACTAAAGCAACTAAAACCTTTCTTGAATATGAAAAAATATTTTTTTTTATATAAATTTATAATAAAAAAAAACCACAACCAAAAAAATTTAAGTCACTTTTTTTATTATATATCTTTTACAAAAATATATATTGATAAAAGTTACTGGTAGGTTGGAGTTTAAGCTTGGCCGATAACTCATAACGAGAAATTAGCTACTTGTAAGCCTGCACATATCGTCAAAAAAATATAAATATAATAAAAGTTTATATCTTTTGCATTCAAATAATAATTTGCCAAGCAAAAGTAAACTAAAAATATGACACAGGCGAAAAATAAATCGATTATCATTGGAAAAAAAATTGCTCTTTAATTTTATTCAAATGTTCGGTGGGTTGTAAGTTTCAGTAACCAACATTGTCACTTTTATGCAATCCAACTATAGAATTTCCCTTTCTCCTGTTGCCTTCAATTCAGAAGCAGCAAGAAACTGTGCTTGGCTTAGCAGCCAAGTTATTCTTAAAATAATGAAGAGAAACGGAACGAAACGAAAAGGGGCAGAAAGAGTGAAATAAAACTAAGAAAATGTTCTTAAATGCCAACTTTGGATAGAAATATGATAGAGCACATTGAGATTTCCTATCGCAGGAGGTGAAACCCAATTCAAATGTACGAGTAGGAAAACAACAATGGAAACAACTTGAGCTCTTTAATATTTCCTTAACACTTTGCAAAACTCTTAACTGTAAGTAAATAAGTAGTTAAAGTTGGAATAATATAGTACATCTTAATCGTTGCAATGAAATTGTGCATTTCTATTATTAATTCAAACATTTGGGAAATAAAACCGAAGTCATCAAATAAATGGAACAAACAGAAACCAAAAGAGAAATATCACAGAATAGCAGGTAACAAAACTGTGGTTCAGTTAATGTTGTCGTCAAATTGTGTAAAATGTGTATAAATGTTCTTAAATAAATCACTTTTTTAGAAAAAACCACAAAATAGGATTGTTTTTTTCAGATTTCTTGCTTCGGGAAATGTATGTGCTACAGGCTTTGTGTTTCTATTCGCGAACACTGTTACAAGTTAAAATTTCAATTAAATGTTTAATTGTACAATACATATATGTGGTTGGTAAACAACAACAATTTTCTGCAGTGTAAATCAGGCCGACAGTTTACAACAAACCAAAAATAAGCACAAATTGATGAGCTCCGCTTGTTTTCAACTCAGAAACATCTTTCCAAAAATATCTTTGCCAGATGTCAGGGATAAACATATTTTTAAAAATTTAAGTTATTTCTTAAAAATAATCATTGAATCGCATGACAGGTTTTTAAAAACGTAGGTTTTCGATTTTCTATATGATACTTTTGTTTTTCTTCAAGGCACAATTTCAAAAGTCTAGGAGGTTTTAAAAGTGAACTTTTTTGGGAACCATAATTTCTTTTTAAAAGTTTTCTTTTCTTGTACTAATTTAAAATATACGATTAATTGTTATAAAAAGAAAAAATTATTAAATTATTATTTTTTGCTAAAAAGGACTGGCAAATAAAATACATTTTTAGAAAATACTTTTTAAAAACATGAACTTTTTGCAGAGGCGCTTTAAACAAAAACTTTATCTACTGTTCGTAATCGTACTGTTTATTAGTTCAGTTGCTTCTTTTTCTACTTTGCCAATTCAAGTGGCGCCAGAAAACAATGAAAAAAACTCAATTACGGCATTTCCCGTTCACGTATTATAGGTAACAGGCAATTAGTGGCTTTTACACCAACTGATTTTAACTCTTTAATAACTTCTTATTCATACTTTAATTACACAACAATCACAAACTGGACTTGATTCACTTCTTTATGCTCGCGAGTTTTGAATTCTGTAACGGAAATGATTCTTGTTGACCGGACGTTTAATTTAATAAGGAAAAAAACAAACCTTCAACAGTAGCAAAGCAGGGGGCTACTGTTTAAAAGTTCTCTTGAGGTTTTCCTTGTTATGTTTGCCTGGCACTTTTTCATGTCGGTCCGCTGTTGGCAGGTTTATTGAAGAAAACCGGAACTAAAAAGGAAAAGAAACGGAACACTTCTTTTTTGCTTATTTCTTAATTTAAATTATCCCTAACGAGCAAAACACAACAGAAAAATAAATTTTTCTGACCTTTTATTTACTGCTAATTGTAGATTTAAACAGTTTGGAGGAGTGGAGGAACGAAAGGGAGCCAGAGAGAATAGAAAAGCTAAAAAATAAACTAATTTACATGAAATGGTTTTCAAATATTTATTATTTTTTTCTTCCTCTTTGTTGGCTACAATTTTCAACTGAAATCGTTTTACAAATTAGCACATGACATTGAGTGTTACAGGGTGGCTAAGAAATGTTGAAAAGCAATTTATTAACCAACATTTGAGAACCTCTTCGTTGAAGAAACGGTTCAAAATGCATGTCAGTACTATTTGGGTATTGGGTGTTGAGTTAAACACCAGCCGTTTTTTATTTTCGACAGATGTGTTCTTTGAAGTGTCTCTGACACAGAGAAAAAATTAATGTAATAAAAGGAAGTTTTGTGCAAAAAATTATTGATTTCAATAAATATTTCTTTCTTTCTTTATTTTTGATGTTTGTTTAAAGAAACCGTAAAAAAGCTGTATTTAAATTAGCAAATTTTTTTTTTTTTTTAGTTATTGTTTCAAGCCGCGACTGTGGCTACAGGTCCCCCCTCGTTCAAACAATTTATTAACTAGTTCAGCGTATGCTGTTATTGAAAATTGCCGACTATTAATTTTACTTACTCTGCTTGACGGCTCTGTTGACGATTTGCGGTTCCTTTACACTTTCCTGATCACTTTTGATCATAACAATTTCTAGTTGAGGCAACGCTTTCACATGCCGACATGAAGGAACACAAATTTTGGTATAAAACGAAAAAGTACAATTTTCAATAAGTATGAAAACGATAATAATATTTTATGTACTACTTCCGTTCAAAAAATGAGGTGAAGTTTCAAATTTGAAGATGTGAATGGTGACCCCCCAGCACATCATATCGGCATGAAGCGTTTGGCAGCCTAATTCGTTTCAACAGTGCTGAATTTTGAACACAAACGCGTCGTTTGATTATCGAAATGCGGCCAAAAACAACACTGTATTTATCCGCGTTCGGCCCCTGCGTTATGTCACGTCTTACGTCACAATTTGTAGTGGTCATTAACAAGCCGTTATATTGTTTATGTTGCTATTTTTGTTTTGTTCTTAATCTTCTTGGCGTTTTGTTTGCAAAAAGTATGAAATTTTGTGAAAGTCTAAAAGCAAGTTGAAACGAGACTTACAAAATAAAATAGATTCTATTTCACGACCACATTCTGTATTGAATTTGTATAACAAATTGTATGAAAAATGTGTTCACACATTCAGTTCTGTTTGTACGCTTGATGTCACAAATAGTGCTAAAGAATTTACATATTGTATTAAAGTGAAAAACATACCCCTAATACTGTTCTACTAAAGCGTATTTTTTGTGTAGAGGATAACTCGACTTTGTTAATCCGAGTGCTGCTTTTTCCTCGTTTGGCAGTAATTTTAATTTATTTAAGAATGTAATAAGTATGTGATTAAAAGGTCCATTATTTAATAGAAATGAAAATAAAAAACAACTCCAAAGAATGTTGATAAAATAACGAAAGATAAGCACTTATTTTATTTGCTTTGTAGTTTCCTTGTTCAGAATTGTCTCTTTGTTGACAACATAAAATTGGCTAATTAGTGGCAAACATCTTAACAACAATTTGTTGTGCCACAGCATTTTCAGCGTCGATGTTTTGTGAAAGATAACGTTAACGAAGTCTTAAACATTCATTCAAAAAGTTCAAAGAACTTGTTTTATCTTTAGTTTTATGTCACCCACTTATTATAAGTCAACCAAATGTGCATTTCAAGTACTTAACAACAACTGCTGCCACCACTATTTATAAAACTCATTATTACGCTAAAGCAGTGGCAGTACTGAAGTACGAGGGTTGCAGCAAAGCAGGCTTTTAGGCGCAAAATTTAAAAATTATTACTTACTTGGCCTTTTCGACTCTAGTCTCAATAAAACTTAATATTTACAAAGGCACTTTAAACATGTTGCATTCTTACCTACCCTCGCACACTCTTAATGACTTTTTAAAGAAAACTGCATTTAGCTTTAAAAACATTACGCGACAATCATCAACCAAACGAAATGAACCACAAAAAGAAGAGCAGAAAGGACAAAATCATTTCGAAAAGAAAGCGCAAAAAGCCATTTACACAAATCTTGAGAATTTGGGGGGGTGGAAAAATGCTCACAAAATAGTACTTTGCCACAACAATGGAGTCCATGCCACATTCTATAAATGCTTTGACGTGAAGTTCATCATAAAGAGAACAAATGCCGCACAAGGCTGGTGAAAAAGAACGAAATGTGGATGAATCTCCACTTTGGGCAACACTGCGCTGCGATAATTGACTTTGGAACAATATCTGGACAATACAAACAAAACAAGTTTGAGAACTACAGAGTAGTTTTGATAAAAAAAAAAATATTTGTTTTAAAAAACAAACTTTATTAAAAGTTATTTTTTTAGAAAAGGTACTTTATTAAAACGTCCTTATGTTAAAAGGTATTTTATTAAATGGTACTCTTTTGAAAATGTACTTATTTTAAAAAGCATTCTTTTTTAATTATACTCTTTTAAAAGATACATTTTTCCTAAAAGAGAAAAATCTCAAAAGGTACTTTTTTACCAGGTACTTTTATAAAAAATACTTTTACTAAAAGTTATTTTGTTAATTTTTTGTTATTTTTTTTTTGTTATTTTTTTAGACGTAATTTTTTTAGAGTCGCTATTTCTGCCGATTTTTTAAAGGTACTTGTTTTAAATGGTACTTTTTCTAAAAAGTACATTTTCATAACTACTTTCTAAAATATTTTTGTAAAAGGTACCTTTTATAGTTGTTTTAGGTACCTTGTATTGATAGGTACTTTTTGAAACTGGTAACTTTTTAGACCTATTTTTCGAAACGTAATTAATCGTATTGTAAAAAATTTATTTTCAAAAATAATGTGTTAAACTATTCTAAATTTTTTAAAGACCTGCTTTTTTAGAAGTTATTGCTTGCCTTAAGCACGTTTTTTAAAGCTATTAATATAATATCTTGTTAAGAAGTACTTCTGTCTAGAACGAAGATACGTTTTGGTATTCCTATAACACTTCTTCAAGCAGAATGTACTCGCCCTCTTAAAAAATCCCTTTTACTGCAAAAGTTTCTTTTCCAACACAGACTTTTTAAAATAAATTCCTCTCCTTCTTAATTGAAAACGCTGTGCGAAAGAACATTTTTGTGAACTAAAACAAAGTCCGTACTGCTGACGTGCTTTACCGTAAAATTGGCACGAATTATTTCAATTCCAAATACCTGCCTCCCACCTGTTTCGAAGCTTTCAACGTGACTCAAACACACTCACACACACTTTGTGTTTCGCACCCAAATGTTTGCCAAATTAAAACTCGTCAATGGGCCGGCATAATTATTTGTAATTTCGGTTGATGCATTTACTGTATTCACGTACTTCTCAGCAATACTGGATTTAAATTGCTTCGAGTACTTAAATTGTACTTGACAACTACCGACACAGAAATGTGAAGAGAACAAAATGTTGCAATGCAATCCTGAAACACATGCAACAACGTTTTAGACAGAAAGAAGGATTTGAAACTTCTCTGAGTTCCTAAATGATGATGATGGGGATGATGACGACGACGATGACAATCGTTACTTCAAAGAAAACTATAATGTGCAACTTAGAAAATGTAATTAGCAAGAAAATGAAAGCAACAACAAAAAGTAACTTGTCTAGCAGAAAAAGCTAAGCCCGTGTTCACAGTATGTGCACAAGTTATTTATGTACGGGAGTGTGGTTCTTATGCAAGAGAGTTTTTAAAGTTGCACATAAAATGAAATCTTAGCACCGCATACAGACAAGATGTTGCCAGCACAAAGCACTCTGTGCTGGGGTGTGACTGCATGTGTTGTCGCGTGTTTAATTCGCTGCTGTAAGCAAACAACTGTGGCAAAACGCAGTTGTTGTACGTTTCGTGATTATACTCGTAATCTCAAGATGTGCGTTGCAGTTGAATTAAAATATATTATTAAATGAAATGTAAGACCTTTAGCGGCTTCATATAAAAGACGTTGTAATTAGTATGTTACTTCAGCTCATAATAAAATTAAATTTATTACTGGCAACAGCACAATGGGGCAGAAAACGAAAAATGTTTGCGATTGAATGCAGTTTAATTTAATATATATTGGAGTCCAATTGGTCCAAGCCTACCTGCACCGTGATAGATGCGAATTAAAAGTTTGCAATTGGGAATGAAAAATTAGTGCTGGATACGTGACGTATCGCATTCGAACATTATCTCTTTATTTGTTCTTACAACTAGAAAATAGATTAAATAGATTTTTAAATACCAGCAATTAAAGAAACATAATCAGAAATAAGAAGTTTCATGTCTGCGGCTTGACAATCGGCTGGTGCTCTTAAATTTTGCTCATTGTGAACAGATCTATGCTTGTAGTCAGTTGGAAGTGTGTAGCGCCCCTTATGTTCAGCATTCTTAGGACAAAAATGTTTCCAATTTTTCCTACGAGAATATTCATATGAAATATAAGTTTTTCTTGTAATATAATTGTTTTTGTAACGATATTCGAAAGTGACTTAATCACACACCTATTGGAAAATTCCTTAATGTTTTAATAATAAATAAAAACCATTTATATGATTTTTAAGCTAAGCCGACATTTTGATGTTGTTGCAATTTCTATGTGTCTCGCACTCGTGACATTCGTATGTCCCGTCTTGTGGAAGCATGTCAGTGTGTCGCATTTGCATTATAAAATTTGTGTGTTATTAGCATCATTATTTGAGGCAAATTGCATATAAATTGTGGCATATTTTTATCATTTCTGTTGGTTTTCTTTTCCCAATAGTGATGACAACTGTCTGAAAGCGGTTGTGACAATCATGTGACAATGTTCATCATCTCTGATGGCTGTCATAAACGTAAATGATATTATAATAGCAATAATGTTAATATTGATAATGTGTTTAACAAACTAATATCATTCTGCTGAAATACTTACATATGTATGTATGTAGATAGCATTTATGTAGATATTAGAAAATGAAGAAATGCTGGTGTCTGCCTGCTGTCTGCATAAGACAAGTAAATTGATCTTTTATTTTATTTCTTAGCAACTTAAACGTAAAGGCTGAAATAAAATGCCTTTAACAATAAAAGGCGGCAATTGTGAGACAGACAAAATTTCTTGTCATAGAAATTTTAAAACAATTTCTTAGCATTCCTAACAATTTCCATTCTTAACATTCCTTGACCCTGGCGTACTTTCTGAGTCCAAAATTTCATTTACACGTTGGTCGGTTTCAGCAGCGCAAACCCAGCCCTCTACAGGTGACGTATTGCAAAACACACACGCATACATAAAAACATGTTTAAATACATACATCCAAGAGCACGATGTCCAACACTAACATTCGCCAGCAGTTCGTACAACAACAAAATTTATTAAACAAGCCAGCTGACACATCAGAAACCATTAATGTGAACCACAGATAAACTTGGGCGCTTCGACATACTGAAGAATTTTATCGCTCGATAACGCGGAGGCAGGCGATAGGAAAAATTAATTTTAAAGCATTCCCTTAACTTTAACCATTTTCTTTATTTCATCAGTTTTTCTTGTTGGCTTTCCGCTGGTTTTAAATTCGTCGCTTTTTCGTTAATTGAAGTAAAAACAAATATTATTGCTTAAGCACGTTAAACGAATAAACTTTTTCAAAGGTGATTCCTTTATTTGTACCATCAATACTACGTGCAAACTTTTTACACACATAAATAAACACAGCGTCCTTCGTCAATATTCAATAAAACACACACAAACACACGCACTTACACACATGCACTCCTCCATTTAGGAACGCTCAACCATAAATTGTACACACATGCAACGTTCTGCAAGTGAAACATTAAAATGTTTTCGTTTTCTCCAGCTCTTTTGATTTTGTCTATTTAGGGAGAAGGTGCTGTTATATACATGTGTGTGTGTGTGTGTGTGTGTGTGCGTTAGTATATATTTGTTTGCCTGTTTGTGTCGCACAAACGATGTTCAAAAGTTAATTCTATTTCAATGAACTCTAAATAGTTTCCACTCCTTCAAATATGCACACATTCCGACGAAGAACATGAGCAAATAATCCATAAAATATTGCACTAGTTGTATTAAATCGTTTGCTTAATTCCTGTAGCAGTTCTCAAAGCAGCGCCATAATTTCCACCGAAAGTATCTTACTCTCGACTTGCGAACGAGCAAACAAATGCTAACAATATCAGCATGAAAGCATGAACTATCCTTGCGATGTGAAGAAACAAGTACAAACAATGTAGTACGAAAGTGTGTGTGAGTGTGCGTGTGTGCGTGTGTGAGATTGTGCCCGTATGTGTTTTTGGATTAATGGAGCCATAGATCCTTTGAATTCTTGCAAAATTCTTGACTTTGTGGGCTAAACGCTTAAAGCTAATACGAAGAATCTAAACAACCTTTAAGCAGACACTGAACGAAAAAATTTTCGGTTTCTTTCAAAATTTTGCCACAAAAAATAAAAAGTACTTACAAAGTACTTTATACACCTGTAAACTTGTAAAAAAATGTAAAACAATTTTAAAGAAAAAGATCGATCATCATTTAAAAAAGTACCTTTTAAAAACAGTACGTTTAAAAATAGAACTTTCTAAAAAAAATCTTTTAAAAAAGTAGCTTTAAAAATGCCTTCTTAAAAAGGGGCTGTTTCTTTCTAAAGAAAATTAGCTCTTAAAAAAAAAACTTTAAAAAATATTAGCTTTTAAGCAATCACTTTTTTAAAAAGTTCCTTCTAAAAACAGTATCTTATAAAAACTTACATTTAAAAATAACTTTTAAAAAAATTAGCTTATAAAAAAATTACATAAAACAAATACCGTTCAAAGAAGCAATTTTTAGAAAACATACCTTTTAAAAAAGTACCTGTACAAAAGCATCTTTTAAAAAAGAGCCCTATAAAAAATAACAAAATAACTTTAAAAGCTTGAGTGAGTGAGTGAACGAGATCTTTTCATAACAAGATCTGTAGTTAGAATTTTCGTTAAAGTCAGACGGTAAATTTTTGACGGTGTATGCGAAATTTATAACATTTGTGCTGGCATGCAGATGCTGTGCTTCGCTACCGGCTGGGCAACAAAAAAGGTTACTAATGTTGTTTATTGCAGCATGATGGCATTTCAAAACGTTCCTGTGCACATTTTCGGTTTTAACAATAGCTGTGCCAGATAATAGCCCAGCAATTTCTTGGACCAGAATGGTTTTGTTTTAGCAAATGGCTAAAGTTTAATGAAATCGAACAGTAAACACCCTGCCGAATGCTTTCGCACTTGTGTTACTTTCATTCTGTAGTCCATGTTATTTATTTTGAATTAACCTGAAGTCATTTTGAAATGAGAACATTTACGTTTAAGTAGCTACGACCAACTTCCGTGCGATTTCCCAGTGCACCCTGAAAATCCATTCATTACAGGGCAAGTGATCCTTAAAACATTGCCGAAAGTTTATTTCTGCGCACAATACCATCCAACAGCGGGCATGCATGTCTTGGCGACTGCCTCAATCACCCCTGATTGTCCTAGTGCTAATATCCATATATTAAGATGTAACAAGTCAACAAAGCAACTAAACTGCAGACATTAAAGTTTTATTGGTGCTCGATAAGACTTCGACCGTCCATTAAAAACGTTCGAAGCGTGTGTGTTTGTGTGTGTGTGTGTGTGTGTGTGTGTGTGTGTGTGTGTGTGTGTGTGTGTGTGTGTGTGTGTGTGTACATTAACTGCCTTCCAAAGGCAACATCCGTGCTCGCAGGGACACATTCGAATATTAAATGACTCTCCTAAGATATTTTATTCCATTCCCTTTATGGCGAGTTTTGTTGGTTTTAATAGACTTACATTGCTGTTAACTTCAATTTATTCTTGCCAAGAAAAGTATCTTTAACTCACACACACACACACACACACATACCCAGACGAACGTAAACAGCAGATAACATTTGTAAGTCCTTTGTTTATTTGTTTAAAAATCTATAAAATAAAAGAAAGGGGTGTTACCCTAAAGAGGCTTCTCTGAACTTGTTTCTGCTCATATGGAGCTGAGGAGTTTTCCCAGCGGTGACATATTAAGATGTCTATTGATTAGATTTGTTTGTTTCTGTTCATCCTCCAGAGATGGTTAATGTCACAATAAAGGCGTTTATGCCAACGAAATTGTATGCCTGCGGGATCTTTTCTCTGCCAAACGTCACAATAATCGTATTGCATGTCAAAGATGTGTCATGGCTGAAAACAAAACAAATACGCCTCAAAAAGCCAAAATTGTATCTTAAACTCTCTTTTTTAATATGTTCTTACATCAATTTAATTTAAAAGTAACAAAATCATCCTTAAATTTTAAATTTCTCGCTTTCTTTTTAACCTTGGAACCGCTTTCAATGCAAAAGCAAATGGGGAAAAAAATCGTGCGCTAGACAAGTATTTGAATGTTTGAAAGAGTCGTTAATCAAACTAGAATTTATGCCAGCTCAAATACACATGCAAACAAAAAAAAAAGAAGCACTCGATAGCATTAAAAAGTCTGCAGTGGGTCTGAAATACACAGTGGGTCGGAAAACTTAAAATTAAGCTGTCAAGAAAAAAAACTGTTTAACGAAAATCATAATTTTTTTTAATTTTTGCGAGGAATTTTAGCTGGAACAAACTTAAATATATGCTGAACAACATTCAGAAAAAGCTAAATTGTAAAAAAATGTATCGATAACAAAAAATTTGTATAGAAGCTTCACTGACTCATCGCTAATACATCGATAGCTAAAAAACTTCCTATAGAAAATTTGTTGATGCCACAAATTTTTAGTACAAAATGTTGACGATAACAAACATTTTCTTAAAAAACATTTATCGATTACAAAAAATTGCTGCAGAAATTTTATCAAAACCAGAAATTTCGATAACAAAAATTTTCCATGCAAACTTTTACAATAGCAGAAATTTTCTTTAAAACAAATTATCAAGAACAAACATTTTCTGTAGAAAATTTATCGACACCAAAAAATTTCCATAGAAGACTGGTTGGCAGTGCAAAATGCTCAACAGAAAATAGAAAATTTATTGATAGTAAAATATTTTACTGTTCTACAGCAAATTTTTCGATGGCAAAACGTTTCCAGAAGTACATTTTCACAGTGACGAATAGATTTTGAATTCGTTTCTTTGCTTTTAACTTAAACACTTGGCAGTCAGTCCCACAGTTGCAGTTTCAGTGTGTTTTAGTATAAATTATAATTGTGTGAGTACAGCTAAATAAACTTCAATAAAAAAAAGAAAATACATTCTTTATGCACTCGAAATACAATAACGCTCTTACTTTCGCGTATTTATTCCTTTCCATTTCTTTTGACATCATTTTGTTTTAATTATTTTCACATTTCTATCGCCCACATCTTGCTCAACTGTTGCAGCAAAATTGCAACGCCAACACAAATGAGACGACCTCACTTTGCGCCTAATTAAAAAGTTATTCGTTGTTGGATTCTTGAAATTGCTGCGACAAGAAATCTAAACTGAAGCAAAAACAAAAAATGGGAAAACTCGTTGAGCTGTTGAAATGAAACAATTGTGACAACTGCGCCAACCACTCACAACCGGCTGCAAAGACAAGGAGTCACTGCAGCCTGCAATCAAAAATGTCACTTGTACGTGTATTGTTATGGCAACCACATGTGGTGATGATTATGCTGCTCGCCATGATGACGAGGCCGAGTACGGGGCGAGGAGGAGGTTGATGAAACTAAAATTTCTTTTTAGCAAAACAGCACAACAATGGGAATCATGACTTTGGGACCGGGTGTGGCGTTAAATAAAAGTTTATGTCTCTAATTAAGAACCAAAATAAGCGTAGAAGGAAAATATTAAAAAAAACCTTTAAACAAAAGAAAAATTCTTTATTTCGTACTTGATGTGCAGGTGTGTTTCCTTTTCGCATTCGCTTTTATTTAACAAATGCACACAGCTATTACGAACGCTTGTCTTCGCCAGCATAAAGTATCAACTCTATTTGCCAAAGAATAGATCTCAAAATAATGACGTTAATTAAGAATTGCGTCATTTTTATAATCAAGAGAAAGACTTGATAACAATGACTTAAAAAAAGCATTTAATTTGTCTTTTAAACAGCAACATTTCCATTCATGGGCGGACGTACAGGAAATGGATGCATTCGTGACTAAACGTTAGTTCGATTCGAGAACTTCTTAAGAACAAAGAACGCTTAACAAAGAATTACAGAAGAAATATGACTACAATTGTTTAAGGCTGGTATTTAATAATTTAACTTAAAACTTCTTGCATTCTCCTTTTTGGCAGGCTCCCATCAAAGAGCCTCCTTGCGCCTTTCAAACCTCTGGTCACTTAACAATAAAGGCAGCATTTAATTTGAAAATGGGAATGCTGCTCCTGCTTTGTTGCAAATAAAAAAAAAGGAAAAATTAAGTGCTCTCATGCAGAAATTTGATTTTTCTGCATATTTTATGCTGCCGCACTTTTTTCTGATTTTTTTTTGTTTTGCGATTTTTTAATTCAATTTAACATTTTTCACTTTGTAATATTTACGTTTGGAGTCTCTTTTTTTCTGTTGCTGCGGCATCTACTGTTATTGTTATTTTCTTGTTGTTGGCGTATGTTTTGGTATTTTTTAAAATGTTTACTTTATTTTTCAACATTTTTTAATTCCAGCGAAACGAAGCGGAAGTTGCACAAACGCCATTAGGGAAAATGAATTTCATTTCACATCAACACTCAAAGTTAAATGCAATTTTGCACAAGTATGCGGAGTATTTAGAAACTTAACAGCATAAAAAGTAGGCGATACACACAAACACACACACACATTCATACGCCCAACCAACTGCATTCACATACACACATACGAGAGTAAGTAACGGAGAAGAGATCCACCCAAAAGCTGTAAAAACTATACGCAACAAACGAATTGTTATGAGAAACCACTTGGTTTTGATTCCCCCAAAAAAGCAGCAACTTAAAAATGAAAATATTAAACAGCACAAACCCATAAGCGGAGAAGAGAACCGAAGCAGACCACTTGACCAAGTAGGCGAAATCAAGGCTTACAAAAGGAGAAATGTTATGCACAAGACAATATTTCTAAATAGATAAAATGTTTAGCAAAAATACTTTGAAAAAAAAATATAAGAAAAATTAATATTTTGGAATTCACAAAAATTGTTATAGAAAATTTTTAAAACCACAAAATTTCTGCAGAAAATTTTTGGTATCGAGAACAACAAAACTTGGCTACAGTTTTTCAGTCAGCGCGAGTTGTTGTTTTTTACTCAGTTACTGATTTAAAAGCACCATAACAAGTTTCCCGGTTAAGCAGCACGTTCAAAAATTAAACTTAATTATCAAATGGAAGTTGGGAAAAGGGCCAATTAAACGATGTGGACGATATGTCGTTATAGCGCTACATGTCACACAGCAGATGCCACCATGCAGGTATAGTTAACTTCTACAAAAGTGACGTGACTTGGGCAACAAGATTTGCCAATAACCCGAGATCGACGAATTGTTGCCCTTAAAGTCAGCATAACCGTAGCAATTGCTCAAACTCAGCCGAATCTGAGAGGAATAGGCTTTGAAAATTGAACCATTCAGATCAGTGCCACCGTAAGAACGTAAGAAATCGACAATATTTTAATATATTATCATTATTTTTGCTCTGAAAATCGTTCTGGTCACATTTTTCTTTTTGAAACTTAAAAATATTTGAATCTTAAATATTAGAACAAATTTATAAGACGAAAAGTATTTCTTTAAAACCAGCAATTAATTCTTGTTTAGCTAAAAAATTTTAGAAGCCCCACAATTTCCCCTGCTCTAAATTCCTTGTTTGTTTTTCTCATTGCCGCACAGTATTATCAATATATCTTAACTCTTAGGCGTCGTGGTCAACTGGGAAAACAGGCTTAAATATTAATAAAAATAATGTTTAATATCACGAGTAATACTTTTGCATTTGAAATGCAAACACATTGTGACCCGGTCGAGGCAACAAACTCCCAGCAACATTTTGCACTTTAGATTAATTGCTCAAGGAAATACTGTTAGACAAACAGCAGCAGCAACATTTTAGTAGATAGAACAGAAGTGATGTTTTCTTTTCTTTAAGCAACTTCTTTTTGCAATTAAATCCAGACAAGAAAAACAAACACAAATAAACAAGAAACAAGATTATTTTAAAATGAATTAAAATTATATTCCCTGAGTGGGTCAACTGCCTCCAAACATTATGAACTGGGTCGGCTGGCTTGAACTGCTGCTGCTGCAAAAACCCAGTGCTAACAAACATTATTCTATAAAAAGTATTAAATAAAAAATTATTCTACATAAAAAGTTTTATTCATATTTTTTTACTTGTGCTTTGAAACAAAATATGTGTTTTTACTGCAGCAAAGAATATTTCACTATTAAAAACAAACCACTTAAAGAGTTTGTAAGGAAATTACTTTGTGCTGAACTGGGTCATCTTGTTGCTATTTAGCAGTAATAGGAAAATTTTACAGGAATCTGAAGAAAACACATAATTTGGGAAAATTCGCAAAAATCCGGTATATAATTCCGCTAATACACACCTACATACAAACATATTTAGATGAGCTAAATACAAATTCAAGTTGCTTCAGGCGAAGTTTCCCAACGCCTAGAATTGATGTATCGCGTACGAAAATAACGTACATATGTATGTGCGACTTTGATATGAAAAATGATCTATTAAAGAAATCCGCTCACTCTTCAAATCGATTATTGTTAAATAAAATTTGCAGCTCTGGATCATTCTTATTTTTAGAAGACAAATCACTTGCTGTCGGTCCAATCATGAAATAAAATCGAAAAATAGCTGAAAAGTTTACGAAAAATCTAATTATTTTATGCAGCAAGTGTTTTGGAAGGTACATACATACATACATACGGTATGTACATATGAACATACATACATATTTACATACATTCATACACATACATATGTATGTATGTAGTTGGGTTCTGCCGATTATGAAGTAATCACAAATATGTACGGGTATGTAAAAAGTAGGGAGCCAGAACACGTTTTTTTGAACCGATATATTTTTAATACTTATTGAAGAAAATTAAGAATAATTTCGTTTGATTTTTCTAAGCAGAAAATAGAAAGCAAATTGAATGCAAACAATGAGAACAGCTGACAGCAGCGTTGCCAGCTATTGCATTTTCTGGTTTCGTTGCATTTATAATTGGAGCAATCTTTTCCCAAGAAACGTAATTTCCACGGAAGATAGATTATTTTTAATTTGGCTTTATACGATTGTTCGGCGCAGAATTTACGTTCTATCGGGAGCGCTTTTATTTGGCACTGAACTTCAATCCTAAAAAAAAGGTTTACTTTCCTGTTAATTAATTATTATGTTTATTAAACTCAGGCACAAAGCGTTTATTTGATTTCGGAACAAACATCTAAGATATTTATAAGATTGCGTCTAATTCCAGACCACCCTTTTGCGCCCAAATCGTGGCCTGTGTGCCTCAGTCTCTGGAGTAACCACTTGTAACGAACGTTGTGACGAGGTCTTTTGAAATGCTGGATCACGTGGCGACAAATTGCCTTCGCCGTTTGGCCAAACATCGAGATTTAAGTTGTTAAACGAATTTGATGCTCGATTGATATCTGTGCATCTGGGGGACATGTTGTTTTCATTCGATTCATAACAGTTCCGCCGTGTGGAAAAATCTACTGGTAGAGCAGCTTCCTTTGGTTCCAGAGAACTTATTTTCCCATTACTACCTAGAGATGGTGAATATAGCGGAGTATCTGCTGATTCTTCCAATTGACTGTGTATAACATTATTTGCTGTTTGAGAGCGTGGCGAGATTTGCACACGTTTAACTGCCCCTTGCGATGGCAAATCTTCTTGGCACTTTTGAAGACGTGGTGAGTTTTCTTCTTCTTGTATTAAAAGCTTTAACTTTTCACTTGAGTTTTCAATAATGCCCAAATGCGTGGAACGGATTTCTAAAAGTTCTTCGTGCCTTTTGATGAACTCACTCAGAGTTGTATTTATGGAATGATGTTCATTTAATAAAATTTGTTTCAATGCCTTACAGCGCTCAGCCTGTTCTTGTTTCCATAGTTCTTCTGTGCGTTGCAAACTGTACTTTGCCTCCGATTCATACATGCCCTCTATTTCAGACAACTTTTCACTTTCCCTGTCCAGTTGATCTGCCAGTTGTTTTTGGTATTGCTTAAGAATTTCAGGTTTCTCAGCAAACTCTAAAGTTCTTGCCACAATGCTCGAGCAAAGTTGAATTTGATTCCGATATACCTCAGATCTTTTACGAATGAAAAGTTTTATTCTCTTCTGATTATAGGCATCACTAAAGTCTACAGCCGGTGCTAGAACGGCATTACTTTCCTCTAGTAATTCGAGTTCTTTTTTCAGCTCAAATAAGTTTTCTTTCAATTTTTGTTCTTTCTGCTTGAGATCATCGGTTTCCTTTTGGCGATCCTTCAGCTGCTCCAAATGATATTCCTGCATACAACGTATCTCATGAATTTCTCGTTCTCTTATTTTTTGTCTCTCCCTTTGCAATTCTTCAGATTTATTTATTTCGTGTTGTAATTCTAACTGGCGCTCTTTAGCGGCTTCCTCGTCCTTTTCGCGTTGCCGTTGCTGGTCAACCTGTTTGTCCAGCCAATTCAGTTTGGCCAGAACCTCATTGGTGCTTTTTGATTCAAATATTATATTATCATCTTCAACACCGTGACGCCATTTGCCATACAATTTGGCTTCCAGTTCCAATTTGCGTCGAATTTGTTGTTGTTCTTTCAAGTTCGCATCGATTTTCGCCAAAGTTGTGTTGTCAATACGTCTTTTTGAATTCTTGTTTCCGCCCATTTCTTGCATTTCTAGTTCATAATTTCTTTTTTCCATTTCCAACATTTGAGACAGTTTTTCTCTTCGCTCCGCTAATTTCTTTTCCTTCTCCTTTTGTTGCTTACTGTCTTCAAGTTGTTGCTCGGCTTGTCTGTAATAATCTGGTTTAGTCCAGTTTTCGAAACGAGCCGTTACTTTGCTCCAGTGGTTGAAGTAGTTGTTCACAGCTTCCGTGCGCTCAACGCGATTGTGTTCAGCCTCTCGGCGCCTGGCAAACAGAGCTTGCAAATGACTCGCTTTAAGGGACATCGTCAGTTTTGGAAGGCAATCTGAAACGAAGGAAGCACAAATTACTTAAACTGAAATAGTTATCAATGGTTTGTTGCACATTAAATAAGGAAACAAAAAAGAACAAGTTGGTTCCTTTAGAAAGTACTTCTGCTTATAAATTTTGCTACCATTTGAACGAGTTCATTTATTTTTAATTTCCAGGCAGTAGAGGAGACAAAATTGAAATTAAATCTGCCTGGGATTACTCGAAAAAAAAGTAACGATTGGCAATTGAACGCTCGTTTATGTGATTCACTTACCAATCGCTCACAAATAAAGGATCTGGAGTTTAGGGAAAAAAAACTGCTGTACGAAAATACGCCCGGCTTACTAAGCCAAACTCCTTGTGCACTGCACGTTGCTTGAGAGACCAAAGAGTTGGAAGCGATGAACCTCTTTGTTTTCATCTGTAATTTGATTTCAATCAACAGTTGGCCAACAGCAAATTGAGTCTATGAGCCAAAATTGAAATATTGCTCTGAGTTAGGATCATATAGTCTTGACTGATGTCTCCCATGAGCTCATCTTCAGTCAAAATAGTGGAAAGAGGAAAAGAGAATATTTCAGTTCGAAATTATCTTTTATTTAAACGATTTCTTTAAGTCTATATTGGTACCTATTCAAGAGCTGTAGAGTACACAATTGCATTGACTCCCTTTATCTTTATCGCTATTACAAATGATTTTACTCAAAAACAACCAAAACCGATGAATTTTTGCGTATTTCTTGAAATTCTTTTCTCCGGGCAAGACAAATATCTGCGTAAAGTGAGAGAAGGTCCATTGCAGTAACAAAGAATGTTTGTAAACAAAAAGCACACTAAGATGAGTAACTTTCTGATCATATTAATTAATTAGTTTCGTAATAGCACTGATTTTGTAAAAGAAAACAAAGTAAAATCGCTTTTATTTATATAATAGAAGCGTCAGGTATTTTTAAACAGGTATCGCTTTGTTATTTCAGCAATTTATTTAAACTGATTTAAATTACAAATTTCTTCAGGATGAAGAATTTATTCCTGCGGCTTGACTTGAATGAAACATTTCTAATTTTCTAATAATATTTATTTAGTGTTCAATGGTGTTTTTGGCATCACTATCACTTCCAAAACTGTAGGGGGTTGTCGGGAAGCTTCTTCGGATAATTTATCTTACAGGATAGTCCATGATCCAGTTGGATCCCACTGCAGTGCTCAAATGCACAACATGCAAACGTATCGGGTCCGACATTGGCTACAGTTTTGGTATTGGTGGCGATGGCAGTATCTATGAAAAGTGGTGCCGTAATTGGGGGCGATAATTCTTACGGCTGGAATAGTAAATCATATGGTACTGCTTTTACGCTTACAACAGTGCAACAAACTAAAGCTCAGGACCTGATTGAATGGTTGGTATCAAAGAGTTTTCTAGCATCCAATTACACTTTTCACTTATAATAATGGGATAATAACTTATTCCCAGAAATAGACATTCCGCCATGGAAAGAATTAGTTAAGCAAAAGCAGTAATAGTGCACAGCAAATTATTGCAATCCGCATTTAGTACATAAAACTGTCAAGCATCAATAAATATTTCCGATTTTACTTTGAATATTTATGCAACATAAACATTCTTTAAAAAAAAATATACATACATACATACATATAATTTCAAACAAGTTTATTTACAGCTTTAACATCTCTGTAATCAATGCATTTACTCATTGAGAGTAAATAAGTGAAGAAGAGCGAAACCAACGCCAATATAAACTGCGTTGAGTTCTGTTTGTGTCAACATCAGGTTCAATAAAAATGAAAATATTTTTAGTTTGTATAATTCATTCATAAGTTAAAAACCATTTTTCGTATTCATATACCTACATACATACATACATACATACATACATATGTATGTATGTACATACATAAATTTTGTCATTCGTTCATTCATTATTTTTGTGGCCAAATTAAAATGATGTTAAATAAAGAATAACAGGGAAAACTGCAGCAACAAATAAAAAACAAATAAAAGAGAAACAGTAACACTAACAACAACAACAACAACAACAGCACGGCTGAATAGGTTTGTATCGAATTTTGTACATTTTTTTAACGATAAATTATTTATAATGAATTAATTAAATACCAGCATTTGTGCAAGTGTGCATGTGCGTGAGTAAACATTCACGTTGAACGTCATGTTTGTATGCAAAAAAAACACAAAAACAACTGTTTTTACACGTACATATGTAGATATGTAGATACCATGTGCATACATACATACATACATATGCTCACTTAGGCTCATAAACATACATACATATATACACAAACATATGGATGCATAAACTAACATGCTTACATTCATATGTATGTACATATGTGCACGACAGTACAGTGTGTCAAGTTAACTTTTGCAAATCTGACAACAAATAATTCATATTTAGATTTGTCTGCCGCTAATTTTCAACCAACAACTTTTGCATGTCCATATCAGTTTTCTTATATTGATCAGCCAGCTCGAAGTGTTTTTGTTTTCTATAGAAAATATATTACAAAACCCATCGTCAATATTTGGATTTTTAAAAAATAAAATTTAAATGTTTGTTAGCAAAAATAAAATTTTCTAACATTTTCCAAAGCAAAAGGAATTTTTTACAAAAACCAAAGAAAAGCTTTAATACCGAACAATTTTCTAGAGAAAACATTTTAGTATCAATAAATATTCTATAGAATTTTCTGTAGAACATTTTTTAATATTTCTATAGAGTTGTTTTAATGTCGATAAATGTTGTATTGAACATTTTTATATTAAAAAGATTTCCATAGGAGTTTTTTATATCACTACATCTGATTTGCTTTTTTCATTTTATTTTTGTTTGTATCAAAAAAAAATACTTTTAAAATTTTTGACTACCGTTAAATTTCCTACAGAAAGTTTTGTGTTATCGACAAAGTTGAACAATTTCGGTGTCGAATACATTTCCTTTAGAACAAGTTTTTCCTGAATATTTTTATTGCCAGCAATATTTTCCAATAATGTTTCCGAAAACTGTTGATAACCATCAACTTTTTGTTAAGCTCGATATTAAATTAATAATATATATTATCGTAAACCTGTTTATATGTAGCATCAATTTTTTAAATATAATTTCGCTCATTTGGTCACTGCCACTGTTTTCGACCAAGCGCATTGTGGAAGATTAATTTGTGGCCAATTCTTGGAACATTGTCACGAAGTCATCGACAAGTTGCGTGCATCAATGACTGGTTTTCAAAGTAAATTTCAGAATGATTTGCAGAGAAAATTTTGTAACTTTCGGTCTTATGAAGTAGGTCTCATTTTGGTAATGCAAATGCCTGATATCGAAGCATTAAGACAACTATTCTTTATAAGCGATTTTTAAGTATAGTCCAAGCTATTTAATACATTGCGAAAAAAAACTTTTAAACCAAAATTTTGGATTTGAAAACATTTCTTTTATCAACTGTATTTATAAATAGCAGATTTATGAAAAACATATTTGAAAATGAATTCATTAAAATAAATTAATTTTTGATTAAGGAACTCAAGCAAAAATTTAAATATTTGCAAATGTTAATGAGAAGCAAATAAAAACATGTTTTTTTATAAAATCGATTCAGCAAAATGAAACAAAAAATCAAACGGGTTAAAGACCCGTTACAAAAACAATCTTAGTGTTTGCACTTTTTACTTTAACGTGTATTTCTAGACAGAATAACATTTAATTAAGTTATTAGTGATTTGTTTTAACTGATACAAAACACAGGAAGAATATTGTTAAAGCAAATTGGTCATTCGAACGTGCAACAAAACATTAAACTTTAACTTTAATATTATTTCTGCTCCCATTTAAGAGGCGTTTTGACTGCCCATACGAATAAATGCGAATTGAAAATATATTATATACTCTTAAAACTAAATCCATATACATACATACATATTTTTAAAAAAGGTTTTTCAAAAAATAAATAAATACCTTTTTATCAAAAATATTCGGACCAAATTTTTAGATATTTAATTTTTAGGTGAATTTCTAGTTTTGATGTTTTTCTATACAAAGTTTTCTCTCTAGTTACAGTTTTAAAAATTGTCTGATTGGACTTTAAAATTTGTGTCTCATGGGGGACACTTAAAAGAAACTGTCACCATAGAGGAAGCTTAGAAAAACGGGGTGTGCAGTTGTTTCACAAAAATGCATCTATAGAGGTCAAGAAAGGCGATTATAAAATCAATAATCAAGTGCTGAATCACCGACTTTAGGCACGGCTTGGGTACACATGTATTCTCGAAAAGATTTAACGGAAAGAGGTCATTATAGCTGCAGAAATAAAAAATAAAAAGTGAAAGAATGGATACGTTAATGTTTTCTATTTAACACTTTTTGATCAGCACGTTGTGCTCAAGCGGCAGTCTTAAACACCATTCTTTAGCTGTAAAACAGACAACGCAAGTTAGCACGCAGAGTTAAACCAACACCTCCATGTGGCTGTCAAAAAGGCACACATACATATGTACACATGTATATACGTAAGTACATAATTTAAAAGTCAAAACAACTAGACTGCTGGGATTCACATTTAGACTTTGGCTTATTTATTTGATTTTCTTTTTCGTTTTTTGTTTTCGTGTCATTTTGTGACATCGATAAACAAACGCTTTTCGCGCCCTTTGTGTATTTCCCCGTTTTGTTGCAATTTAAAATGTCATTAATTAACAAAACATCAGCATCAAAATTTTACTGCACAAACAAAAGATTTAATCAATAAAGTTAAAATTGAAAACTATTTTAATAAATGGTTGGCTGAGAACTAATTAATAAAAGTGTTGAGATAATTTGAAATGGCTTCAAAAAAAACAACAGACAATCAAATAATTAAAACATTTTTAAAGTACCATTAATAGAAACAACATTACCAAGAACAAAAGGCTATCCAGCTATCAAACTATATAGATACATATGTAAATACATATGTACATCAGCAGTCATAACGGTTGAATCTGGTGGTGGTGAACCAATTTCGCGCCCAAGCTTGTCAACCGTTCACCACCATGAAGCGCATATCCTTTTGTGTTACTCCAAAAGCAGGCAGTTTAAGCACTTTAATCGGTAGCATGAAATCCGGAAGAAATTTAGGTCGCGATGATTCCGCATCTTTTAGTTCCTTGCGATAACTGGTATCTGTTGCAACACAATATCACCTCGATGATACTTAAATTCCCAAAAACACATACGGCCATCCAACCCCTCCGCGCATTTTTAGGTTTAAGCCACAACCAGAATGCTTCAGCCAAGGATAGGCCAACATTAGCATTCCTCTTTTCAAGGCATCCCAGGGACATGTTGGACTTCGCATTCTGTCAATTAAACCTTTGCTGGAGTTATCGGAAGAACCTGCCTAAACTGAATTAATCAAACGATCAAATCTTCCAGTCTGTCAAAATGCAGTTCAAGATCAAAATCGACATCTGCTCGTACATACATACATACATATGTATATATGTTGGCTCATCGTTGATTAGTTTTATTCTTTATTTTCTTTTGCACAGATAAACAAACTTCATGTTTAAAAACCGGTTACTAGACAACACCAAAAGACATACATACACACATATGTACATATGTATGTAAGTATGTACCGATTGAAAACAATAACGTTATGCTTTCAAGTCATTTTAACACCTTTAATGCAGTAAAATTTGCATTAAACTAAATCAGCCTTGTAGTTCCCACTTTAAGTGTCGTACATACATACATTCATACATAAACACACACACACATTTAATTAATGTCTAACAAGAAGAAAACGACGACTCATCAATAACAAAAAGAAAACAATTTTTTAAGCGCCGATGACAATAAAAAACTAATAACAACCAACCAATAAATATGTATATAAATTTCCGACCCATTTCAAGCACTCAACTTCCGAATTCGCTGGCTAGCGGGCAGAGTTGCTTTATTTGATTCGATCCATTCTGCTCTGCTTGTTTAACGTTTTGTTGTTGTTTGGTTTTGTTGCAGTCCAGCCAGTTTGGTGCTTCATATTTTCTGCTTTTATTTTGTATTTGTTTTGATTTCGCTCGCTGTATTTGTGGGTGCCCAACAGAGTGCGAAAGAGAGGAGGAGTGAGTGTGTGCAATTGTGTTTGGTTGATTTTTGGTTTCTGGTTTCTGGTGTTTTGTTCCTTTTTCATTCCAACAATTGATTAGTAGTGTTTTACAAATCAAAATAATAACAATTAATTTTTAACAAAACAAATCAAATGCATACGAGCACTTGCCATATTATAACAGAAAACAAATAAAATACAACAAAAGAAGTAACAAATTATTATAACAATAAAGCCACAGAGTTATGAAAAACAAATTCAGTACAAATTATTTAAAAATAAAAACCACAATCAAATTCTTGCCAATTTCTAAAAGAAAATTCTTCGATTTTGATTAAAGAACCAAATTATTTAAGTAAAATAACGCTACAAACAATTTTTAGTCTTCAATAAGAAAATAGACTCTAAAGTTCCTAAGCAAAAGTATTGGGCTTAATAGTTAAAACCATCACTATTAAATAAATTTTAATTAAGTCAAATATATACCTATAAAAAATATTTAATATTAAAATACGATGACAGCTTTCGGTTTAGTTTTCCTTTCATTAATGGGTAAGTCAAGTTTTATATCTCAAAAATTTTATTTAGTTGTTACAATATAAAAATATTAAAAAATATTAGATTTTCTTTTGAAATTTTTAAAATTTCAAAGAAAAACACGTTGATATGAAATTTGACTACACCAAAAAATAGGATTCTGTATAATTGGAATATTTTTGGTGGAGTTTTCGTAAAGATCAAATGAAAATAAGGACATCATTTAAAATGTGGATTTCAAAAATAATTAAATTTTGCTTGAATAATTTTACGATTTTTCTAAAGTTTTACCGTTTAACTGTAAATGAGAAATACTTTTTAGAAGCGAACAACTTATTAAAAAAAAAACTAAAAATTTTGCGCTCTTGTTTTATTGTACAAATAAATATTAATTTTTGCCTACAAAATAATAAAATGTTTCCTTTAGAATTATTTAACAGTAAATAAAATAAATAACCAGTTATGCAAATTTTCATCCACAAGTAAAAATTTCCCAAAGGAATGGCATTCCAAAACAAAATTGTTGTCATAAATGTTTCCAGCAATATGGACTTGCCTCAATACTTTATTATCTTTCAAGAAAACACTTCTTTTAATTCCTGCTGTATTTATTTAAGTAATATTTAATTTCACTTTTGGGAAATTTTTAATTTTTCATTTCTTTTTTTATTCCACTGATATTTATGTCGGTCAAATTATTGCTTTTTTCGTTACAGATTTAAAAACAACACAATTCAATTTTAAAACACTTTCATTCATTCTTACGTTTCATATTTGAAAAAAATGTGTCCATTTTTAATGACAAAACAGCGTGTTAAACAACTTATAAACACGATTTAAGCATAATATTTCTTTTTTAAAATTGAATTTAAAATGAGATATTCTTTTTAATGGCACTTGTTGAAGAAGTTCTTAAACAGCAAAATTGCTTCAGACTGCAAATGCGTCCGTAACTCTCTTAATTGAGCTATTGTTGGTTTTGATTGGCACTTAAAAACCTGATTAGTGGAGTATATTGTTATTGTTGTTAATGTCAAGTTTAATTAAATAAAAAAAAATTATTTAATTTTACAACTTACTTCGTTAAATAACATATTGTTAAAATTGCATGAGGCAACAAAAGCAAAAACAAATTTAGCAAATGAAATAAGGAAAAAAAGTACCTTTTTTAATTTGTTTTATTTGTTGCTGTTGGTGTATTTAATTCTCACAGAGGGCAATTAAATTTAGAATTGTCTTTGTCAATAAGTTGAAAGTAATTTGTCAATAAAGTAAAAGTACTGCAAATCTAGACTTATTAGTTTTACAACTTCAATATATTTGAGCTTTCAAACAAAAGGAATTTATTAAGTATCATTAAATTATATTATTTTAATATGATAATGCCAAAAACAACATAATTATATTTGATTTTTTTTGGCACTATTGGCTCTTGTACAACCAGCCCACCAGAGCCCTCGAGTTGTTTTTAATTAAAACTGGCAACATTGTCAATTGACTCGTTGATTGAGCACTTGCAGCTACTTGTAATTTGTCATCGACAAAGTAATAGTTTGGCACGTGTTTTTTGATTATTTTCTAAATTTTCCTGAGCAATTTATCATACCGGCTCACACATACACAAATTGTCACACACACTTATATAAGTATGTATGTTTGTATGTATGTGTGTATGTATGTTTGTATGTATGTGTGTATGTATGCATGCAGTTGAAGTGCTGTTACACATGTTTTGTGCATTTACAAAAAGTTATTGAAATCTTATCAAAACATGCATGATAAATTGTCATATTTATGTAAGTTTTTAAAATTATTACAAAAAGTTATGCATGAATATAAATGGGATTTTACTGGTTTTATTTATAAGTCCTTTTTTTGGAATACATACAAGCGGGGAAATGCAATACATTTTTTATATTGAGAAAACATTTGTTTTTTTAGCTTCCTCAGCTCAACACAAAATTTACCAAAAAAAATATTGTATCAAAAAAAGAAAATTATATATTTTTTCACTAAAATAAAGGAAACGGAATATTTCCCTCAAGAAGTATTTATTTTCCTTTTTTAATTCTATCATTGTTTGCAAGATACTAGATTGCGAAAATTCATACAAAATAATAGAGATGTCCTCTAAAAATGTTTAGTCTAATAGAAATTAGAAAAACAATTCAAATTTTCAGTAATAAGAAAATTAAATTTGCAAAAATAAAGATATGTATGTAAATATCTATAGATATGAATAACCAAATAAAATCCTACAAAAAAAGAAAAATGCGTTGTTCTGAAAATACATTTTTGGCCATTCATACAATATGAAATGTGATCTTTGAGATATCTTGGCTGAATGCAGTAGAAGCTTGCAGTGTCACTACATTAAATTTAAAATTTTTCTTTAAACTTATGCTAATTCTTTATATAACCTATACAGTTTTTATAACGCCCCTGTAGAGATATGTTTTGGAGTTTCACACAAATTTTTTAAATATCAACGCATCTAAAATATTGGTATGTACATACATGTTATTAAAAACATCGTTCTGTTGAGATAAAAGCTCCTGTAGCACAGACTGTTAGTGAAACGGAAATGTTAAAAAAGAAGCTGACGACGCAGCGCATTTCACACGCTTAAGATGTATGACTCTTGTCACGCACGTAACCGAACCACTCACGACATTAATAAAAATATTATGTACTACAACATACATACATAGATTTTATATAAACCTACATAGAACAGAGCTTAAATAAAAATAAAGTAATTTTGGGTAAAATATTTAATCGGTCCCAAAATAAATGTGATTTTGCATTTTCTGATTTGACGCTTATTTGAGTCACAATGATCAGAACAATAAAATATAAAATAATTTCCGTTGAAAAACAAAACTTCCAGAAAATAGAATCATCAGTTATAGTTTCAGTTCGTTAAAACATCGGGACATTTTCAAGTTTTTAAGCGTTCAAGCTTGTAACATTCTTCATAAAACTAAAAAGGTTTCAACACAAAGCAGGGACTTTTTTATCACTTTCAATAAAATCTAGTCCAAAAGCAATGACTTTAAATTGTGCCAAAATGCACTGTGCAGCAGTCACTCACTCACTCGCTGCGTGCGACATGAATCATGTTTTATCGGTTTTCAGATTTTTATCAATGAAACAAAATATTTTAAGACTTTAACAAACGAATTTAATTTTATTAAAAGCAAAAAAAAAATAAAATCCCCGAATTTTTCTTAAATAAAAATAACAGCAAAATCTAAACTAAAGCCAACCACAAACTCTTTCAGCACTTTGTTAAAGGAAATCCCCGATTGGCCATGAAAATTATGTTCGTTAAACCGGAAGAGTTTGAAATTTTAGTTGATTTGTAAAAGAAAACAACAACTACGTCCAGTGCCAAAGCCAGACAGCTTAACTATTTTTTTGCTTTAAGGTTTATGTTAAGCAAACACCTGAGTTCATTTAATTGCTTTTACTCTATACAATCTAAAAACAAACAAAAATATAAAACTGTTTTTTGTGTGTTTTCCAGCTGTCTATATGCCGTCACAAGCTTGCAGCTAGTTCACGTTGCTTTATATAGTTTTTGTACTTTTACAATCAGAATTCCCAAAAACAACTTAAGGAGCACCAGAAGGATTGTAGTAGTTTTGGTCCGTTTTAGACCCCAAAATAGCACTATATATTAAAGTAGGTTGTAACCTATGAGGAGAGCAAAAGACTCAAATAGTATGAGTACCAAAACCACACTATATATTCGTGTGTGATATAAATTATATAATTACCAAATTTACCAAATTGTTTTCCTCTTAAAAGGAATTCAAAATTTTTTTTTGTTTAATTTTATTATTTATATTATTTTATTTCATTACACGATTAGGGTAACAGACGGCCGAACGCACCTGCAAACCAGTTTTCGCATTTAATATATTAATATTATTTCTTGCTGCGCTATTGATCACCAATTTTATTATAGATTCAGAAAGTAAATTTATAAAAACGCATTGTGATCTACAGCGACTGTGTTTTCTTTTCAACACGGATCAAAAGTTTAGAGAAGAGTGCCGAAAGAGAAAGATTTTAATTTGCACAATTCACTTGTGTCTGAGGCGTTCAAAAGCTTTCGAAGAGAACCCCAAAAAAAAAACAAACAAAAACGTTTTCAAATGAAAGAACATTAAAATTATTACTTACAATTTAAACTTTAAGGCATTCAGGCAGTAACGGGTAAAAACGCAAAATTACGGACGCTGAAAAATATATAGAAAAAATTGGTATATTGAACATTTCTTTAAAATAAGTTTTTATAAAATTAATGCAAACATTTTCAAAACGAAGGAGCATTTTAAAGCACTCGTAAATCACTTTGAAATAACAGTTATTTGAAAGAACTACAATTTATGTGATAGTGAATGTTAACTGGGTTAGTGCACACTATATAAAACCAAGTCACAATAGTTGACTATTGATATATTGACAATGTATCTATTTTAAATATCTTTATTTAAGTCACTAATATGATTTTAAGTGACAATGAGTTTCAAACATTTTGTTTGACTGCAAAATCGTTTATGGAGAAAAACTTATTTTTTACACCTAAAAAATCGTTTTAATAAATTCCTTATTCTATCAATTACTACTTTCAGGTTGGGCCCAGATGCAGCAACCGCAAACTGGCATTATAACACGGGATCAATGGGGCGCCAGAACGCCCACTGAAGTAGACTATTTTAAGGGTCCCTCGCCTTTTGTGATAATACACCATTCATATGAACCGGCAGCTTGTTATACGACAGAAGACTGTAAAAGGGCTATGAGATCGATGCAGGACTACCATCAACTGGAGAGAGGCTGGAATGATGTTGGCTACAGTTTCGCTATTGGTGGCGATGGCATGATTTATGTGGGTCGTGGCTTTAATGTGGTTGGCGCCCATGCACCCAAGTACAACGACAAAAGTGTTGGCATTTGTTTAATAGGGGACTGGCGAAGTAAGTTCTTGGCATCATTAAGAAGTTTAAAAGATCTTAACAAATAATCAATTCTTTTCAGCGGAATTACCTTCCACAAAAATGTTGAAAGCCACCAAGGATCTAATAGCGTTCGGTATCGCCAAGGGTTATATTCAATCCCAATTTAAACTAATGGGTCACAGGCAAGTACGTGACACCGAATGTCCAGGGGACCGTTTGTTTGGCGAAATTTCCTCTTGGGAGCATTTTAGTCCAACACCAAATGAAATCGGAAATGAAATTGAAAAATTTTAAAATAGGAAGCAATTTTTTAGTTTAAATAGAACAATAAAACATTTTTAATTCAGTTGAAGTTTCTTTGCACTATTTAAGAATAATTTAAATATTTGTAGAAGTTATATACGAAAAAGTTTTTCTTTTCACACATAATTATTAAACATCTTTTTTTCAAAGTAACTTTTTTAAAACCATACTTTTTTACTTTTTTTTAGAAAAAGGTAGTTTTTAAAACGTGAATTTTTTCAGAAGGTAGATTTTTTAAGAACGCACCTTTACAAAATGACAATTTTTGAAAAATTAATTTTTAAAAAGGCGTTTTTTAAAGGTAATTACTTTTTAAAACATATATTCTATATAAATTTATTTATTTAATAGGATTGAATGAAATTCTCTATTAAAAAAGATATTTCATATGGAGATTTGGTTGAAACGCCTTCTAAAATTAAAGTGACGTTTGTAAAATGTATTTTTTAGCTTGAATCCTTGAAAAGGAACTTCCTTTTAAAGTATCTCTATTGGTTTCCATTTAAATGAAAATCTTTGATATTTTTCTTCAAGTGCTTTCGTATCAGTCGTAGACATGTTACGCACACAATTTCTTTCCCATTTCCCTCACGCAAGGAAACATCATTTAATCGTATTAATTAAGATATAAAGATAAATCGATTAAATCTTTTCAAAACGTTTCTAAACAATTCAACACTTCATTTTCTTTGTACACATGAATGAATTGTCAACTGCAGTTAAAGCAGAAAATAATTAAAAAGCATCAGGAGACTTAAGAGATTCAGTTGAACACAAGACGTTCAGTCTACAATATATATTGAGTGAAGAATAACTGAAAAAAATAAGAAAAAAAAACCTAGAAATGTAGAAAAAGTGCGAAAATTAAATTGAAGAAATGTGTGATATTCGTCCATAAAGTTCAAAGCCAAGTGCAAAAAAAGCCAAGCGCAAAAACGCGCTTATGATAAGAATTTCAGAAGGCAAATAAAAGTCCTTAAGAAGAGAAACTAAATACTCAGTTTATATACGTTTTGTCAAAATGGGATTAGATTTTTTGGACGAATGGTATTTGTTACAAGGTAAAATATTTCTAGGTCATTAAACTGAGCACAAGAGAATAGTAAAAAAATTTAAATATTCCGTTGAACATTTTCATAATCAACTCATTCCACATGCCAACACTGTCATCAGCACGAAAAACAAACTTATTGTCCTGTCTGTACGGCTGTAAAACACATGGAGGATATTAAAAGATTTTTTGCTTTATTTACTAAATCCATTGGGAGTGGAAGAAAAAAGGAAAATTTACTTGCGTAATTGAAGAATCGGACAGTGAACTACAATTTGCGCTTTTCTTTTCGTTTGTCACGCTACGAAACATTGCACGATTAACGCAGATCTTGCACCAGTTGAACGATTTTTTAGAAAACAATTGCTTAAAGGAGGTATTGCAACACTTTTTATTTTAAAATACTTTTAACTTGGAAAAGGCATAAATTAAAAACATAACAATGGATTTTCTTGAGTTACTTCTTCCAAAAAACTGTAATTTAAAAAAAAAAAATCTTTTTTGCCACAAGTTTTTTTTTCAAAATATAATTTTTTGAAGATTTAATTTTTCTAAACACTTTTGCTTGAATCACAGTTTTTCTTAATAAAATGGAATTTAATTGTTAAAAAAGAAAGTACTTTTTCCAAAAATAAAACTGGTTTCTAAGTTATTCTAAAAATTTATTTTCTAACTTTTACTTTTAGCAAAAAAAAACATTTTTTAAAAAAATATTTTTTTATTTAAACTTTAATTTAACTATTTAAAAATAGTTTTACGAAAAAATTTTTTTTTTACTTTTACAAAAAAAAGGAAACTGGTACCTTTCCAAAGAAATGTACATACAGTATTTAAAAAAAATTACAAAATGTATTAGAAAAAGATTTTTTCGAAGTATTTGAAAAAAGTATTATAAAAGTACCAAAACAAAGGACCTTAAAAAGGTGCCTTAAAAATAGTTACATTTAAAGAAAGTCACTTTAACCCTACTTTTTAAACAAGATACTTCTTTCAAGCCGATGTTTCAAGAATACATTTTTAAAAAAGAGTTTTTTCCCTAAAAATTATATAAATTCGTGTTGGTCGAAAACCCATTTATAAATATAATTTTTTAAAGGAATTTTTACAAGAACCTTTTAAGTGTAGTTTTTTAAAAAAGTTTTAATTTTAAGAAGTCGTTTTTTTTAAGATACTCTTTTGAAAAGGAATTACACGTTGTGAAAAGACAGTTTGTGAGTAACTTTTTTAAAATACTTTTTAATTCCAAAATAATTTAGCTTTTTTCCATCCTTATTATCCTTATTTCAAACGGCACGAGATATTTTTTGGGGCATGTATGACAGACACTGCAACAAAATTGGATGTCTAGTTTGTAAAGGGTTTATGTCAGTTTATTTTCCTCTTAATTAACAACAAAAAAGGTGCTTTAAATTCGACAATTTGTGCTGTTTTGCTGACTTCGTTATCTGTAAATGAATAATTTTCTTGGGTTTTTCATTTTCTTTTCAATTTTCAATTGTTTTTTTTTTCTATTATTATTATTTTTTAGCTCTCTGACATTTACATTGAAAAACAAAAGAGGTTATTTTTCCTGACACTTGTTTCGATTTTTTATTTTGATTGTTTTTTTCTTTTTGCTAAAAGAAAAGTCCGATGATTTTCATCTGCTGTTTTTGGGGGGGGTTTCGCAGCATTTTGTTTTCTTTGGCGATTTCAAATACAAAAAGATTTTTATTTTAATTGGCCCATTTACCGCCAACATCATTTAGTCTCTTTAGGGTGATTAACACATTATCAACTTAACGAACATAATCGAAAGCTCTTCATAAGACGTCCAGCAATGGAAGTACATCTGCACAAAAAAAAAGTACTGATTTCGGTCTTTGCTTTTCTTGTATTGTTTTGGTTTGTTTTGCTATTTTGAAAGATTTGCGCGTTAATACTCTTCTTCCGAAATGGACGTGCTGTATGTGGAGATACGAAAGAGATTTATCTCTCAAATAGATATTGACTGTCCATACAATATTGAGATTAAGTGTAAGTACATATTTAAATGTGAATGACATTTTTTTATTTTTATTTCAATTTGGCTGCCGCAAGAAAACTTTTATTTTTGCCCACCACCCACTGAACGATGAAATAAATGGATTCATTATTTTTTTTTAGCTATAGATAGATCACTGACAATAAATTCTAGTCTGCATTTTAGAATATAGACGCGTCATTCTAATTGATGTCTTGTTAAAGAGATTTTTCAACATTTGCAAACAATAAGTTTTTTGTTATTAATTGTTAAATCAGAAATCAGTTTCATTTTTCTTAAGTCGCAATATTTTATTTCAGTGACCAGCTAAAGTTAGAACTTCGTGGTTCTGATTGTTTTCATATCAAAAGGGACAACAGACATTAAGACCTGCAGGTCGCACGGAATAAGGTCAACACAGAGATCATATTACTCGTATTATTGATACTGCAGTATAAAACGTTTTCGTTGTTTATAAACTAAAACAAAAAAAAAAAAAACAAAATTCATAAATGAAGACAAAAAACATATGAAAAGAAATGCCTGGCCTCAACATTCATCGATAAAGTTGTCGCACCTGCCAGTACTTGCCTTTTCCTGCAATTCATGAACCTTCAGTTTTTTTTAGTTCACTTTGTACGCGCGTCTTTGGCGAGAACGAAAAAAATGTACAATCTATAACTAGATGTCATATAATAAATGTAAAGTTGAAGTTGTTAAGTGAAAAATTAGCTTTATTCAGAGTTGACGTGAAACCGGGTGGTTTGGTTGATGTTTTTGCGCAGACAATGTCAATAAAATAAGAAGTATTTTGTAATGTTGACGAAACGATGTGTTCATGTTATGCCGGGCGCACTCTATAAACAATTGGACCCGAACTAAAACTAGAAAAGAACCAATCAATCGGATTTTACTGCCATTTTTCTATTTGATAGAGTTATTCAACATTTAAGATTTTGGAATTGTTTTAAGTTTTTGAAAATTATTCCAAAAGAATTATCTCAAACTAAAACACACACAAACCAAAAATGAAAAAGTGCTAGACACATTCTTATAATTTTCTTATAGTCACAAATTATATCCAAATTATGTCAGCTTAAGGGCAGTTTTCTTTTGAATGACATTCGGCGTGTGCGAAACAAACGGAAGAGGTTAAACTCTGTAAAACATTAAAATGATCAATTTACTACACAAATTTTTTTTTAATATTAAAACATTTGTTTAACTTATAGTTTATACATGCTGTACATACATACATTGTATTTTAGATAAAATAAATTATATAGAAAATATTAAAACCTTCAAGAATTTTAAGAACATTGAACTGCCGAAAATTACAAATTTTGCATTAACAAAAAAGAAAAAAATTTAAAACATTTAAAAAGCGACAAAAAACATTGTTTAAAATCCCACACACAATTGTTTGAATGTTGACAAACCATAAATCGAGGAAAGTGTCCAAGTATAAGGGTAGGGACACGCTCTGTCTCCTTGACAATGAAAATTTTGAAAACTCAAAACGTTGACAAGACATGTGGTCGGTCAATCTTTATTAAAGAACGAAAAACTTTTATAAATCATTATATAATATATATGATATTCTCGGCATACATTTATGAACGCATGACATACGCGGTTGATTTCAAAAATAAACGCAGCAACGAATATGAGGAAGCTTTTCGGTGTTCTCATTGCTTTCATTAAGAAAATAAAACAAAAAGTTTAGGCACTGTCCCAGGATATCGAACGTTAACGTTTGCCTTCATTGTAAGCAACAGAACGCTAATTAAAAACAAAGTGCTGCCACTTAGCTGATGTGAGAGCGGTGTTTGAACTTGGCAAACAAAACAAAGTTCATAAATAATCTCCAAATGAGCTTTTTGCCATTTAAAATCCAACCAGCGTTCGCTATCTTGGGATAACGAATTAAAGAAAAAAAATTAGCTTTGGTGTTGTGACTACCAATATGTAGCTTCACTGAAGCCATGAGAGTCCTCTCAAAGCTTCCTACAGTGCAGGATCTGTATACAACTTAAACCTATAGCAGTTTAGTGACATTTTTGCTAAGTCCCTTATATTGCCCTTTTAATGGGCATTAAGATTTCTGAAACCCAAAATTATCAGAACTCGGAACGGTTCTCGTAAGCAACAAAGCCAAGCTTTAAAATTTTAAACTCAAGTTGCTGCCAATATTATTACTTAAACTAAATTACCTAATCATTGTCAAATTTCGGACTAATCTGCAATTATATGCAGGTAATGAAAACATTTTCGGGCACAGAAGACTTCGGTCCTGCAGGTGAATTTATCGACAAGCATTTTCAAGAAAAAATATTACTTTTTTTGCTCTCAGCATACTTTTCGATTTGCCTTTTATATTTTTTTTTTATGAAAGCAAAATCAGTGTTTACAATAAAAGTGAAAAATGCAACCGCAAAATTATTTTTGCAGTGGAGTGCTTACGATCGGACAGCGCAAACCACGACCAGTCAAAGAGAGAACCAGAAATATCTTCAGCGCAAAATATTGATACATGTTCATACATTCATATACACATACATACACATTCATACATACATAAATTTTTGATAAGCACTGAAGAAAAAGAGGCAAAACAACCGGAGAAGCAACCACTCAACGGAAACACTTATACATATGTACGTATGTATGTATGTATATGTAGAAGAATATGAACACGTAAAAGACAAAAACATTTCGACAACCTCAAACACAGAGCAAAATTGAAAATTCATTTTCAGACTTTTTTCTGGCGTCTATTTTGGCCAAAAGAAAACTTTTGCCAGCCATATTTTTGGGCTATTTAGTTCAGTTTAGGCCGTGGAGCGATATTGTCTCGAGATAATTTTAAGCGTTTTAGTGCGTAAGGTCGAATACAAACACACACACACACACACACACACACATTGTTTCTTATATGATGAAAAAAGTGTCTACTTAAATATTAGAAAAGTATTGAAATTGATGTGAAAAGTGCAGTGTTGTGAAAATATATATTATAATTTCGATAAAAATGGAAAATACTATAACTCGAAATATAGAAAACAATTTATTAAATATAATTTATTAAAAAATATTTCCATAAAATAACCAAAAACAAAAGAAGAAGCATAACAACTGTTTCGTTTCATTACTTTCTGTTGTCTAAAATATTTGAAACTAAATTAAATATTAAATACATACACACATATCTAAATACATATCTAAATACATACATACATACATACATATGTACATACTATGAATATTTGAATTTTTGTGGAATAAAAGGTTTTCGATAAATTTAATAATTATTCTATTTATTGAATCAAAATGGCACAATGAATTTCGAATTTAAAATATATTGCGTTATAACGCCTCCATGAATGTTATTTTTATAGAAATTTTCTCTTCTTTTCAATTTTATTTTATTTATTTTGTTCGTTTTTTTTTTTTGTTCGTTCATTGGTTTTCAAAGGAACATAAACTTTTATTTTATTTTTATTTTTTGTTGTTAATAGGACTACATACACATGTACAAACATGTGTACATGCATATATATTTTTGCTTTTGTTTTATTTGTCTTTATTTCAGACATTTCACTTCGTTTTTATTTTAAATACACAAATAGTATTTATTTTATGTATAACAGAGAACACACCAAATTTAAATATCTACAGTCAGTGACCGAAAAAAGCTTCAACGGCTTGATGTCTTGTTCATACAGAAATTCATTTTTACAGAAAACGAAAAACCGACTAAAATTCAAAAACTATTTATTTAAAAGATACATATTTTTAAAAATTCCTTTTATGGTCCTCTTTTAGGCTCAACTTGAAAAATAGTGTTCTTTTATTTTACGAATTGTCTTTCAAAGTTCCAGTTCACATTTTAATTCCTCATTTTTCAAAAAATAAAATACAAGTTTCAGTTTCGGAAGACATCTTTTTAATAACGTTATTTTCTTAGTGAGTACTTTTTCTAAAGTAGCAGCTTTTAAAAAGTACTTTTTAAAGCACCTTTCAATAAAGGCAACTCTTGAAACGACCTTTTTTTTTATAAAAATATATTTTTTTATGTACTTTTTTTAAAAAGGTAGTTTTTAAAAGGTACTTTTTTTAAAGGTATTGTTTTAAAAAGGCACTTTTTATGAGTCGCTTTTTAGTACGTACTTTTTTAAAATGTACATTTTTTTAAATGTATTTTCTTGAAGAAATACCTTTTTAAAAAGGCACCTTTTCGAAAGTTACATTTCTTTAAAGGTACTTTTTTACAAGGTACTTTTTTAAATATCTCTTTTTCAACCGGTACTTTTTTTTAAGAGGAACTTCTTAACAGGGTTGTTTTTTTTAAAAGGTTCTTTTTTTTATAGATTATTTTTTTAAAGCTTCTTTTTTTTAAGTTATATTTTTCAAAGGTTAAAAGGTTCTTTTTTTTAAGATATTTTTGCCTAAAAATATTTCGAATGTAGGTTTTTTTTGAAGTGTTTGATCCCAACTAGATAACTTTTATTGAAGAACGTCTTTGTTATGTGTTTTGTAGTGGAGCCTTTTTTTAATTTAATTAATTACATTCGAAGTAATAAATAAATCCAGTAAAGAACTTCAAAACTATTCATATATTTTACTTTGCTGCTTTTATTTTGAATGAATATTTGCTTGAACTTTTTGCTTGTCATCGATAGTATCCATGTTCTGCACGTCGTACACACTTTTGTACCTTTCTGAATGCCCATCACATTGTACATATTTGTCTATATTCAGCATATAAACAAAAAAGTTTCACAGTTTTTACCGAAATAAATAAAATTCAATTGCAAGCAAGCAAATGGAAAGAGCAAGAAAAGTACCGAAACCAAAGAAATGTAATTAAATAAACGCAAAGAATGTGCGAATTACTCTGGGAAACATGGGGAAGAGAAAAAATGTAAATAAGTAAATGCCTGCACGAAACACTAAAAAATATATTTTACAAGAAAGATTTTGTGGAAAAGCGATCTCATCGCAAATTTGTTGAAATCAACAAACAAACAAAATGAATACAAATATTTCTTGCAACCCACTTTTTCCTGTGTATTTTCATATGTACATATGTATGTGTGTATATACAATATAAATATGTATATAAATGTATGTATGATGCACATATGTACATACATACATAATATGCGTGAAATAGCAGAAACATCATCTGCCTGAAAATTGAAATTTTGCTTCAGTCATTGATGCATTTCAGGGGCTCATTTCTGCAATAAACGAAAATATAAACCTTTTATTCTTACTAAAATAGTTCGATAACGCTATTGATTCAACTTCAAGTCATTCGAAATATTGAATTTTGTCTTCTTCTTTTGTGGAACTGTTGATTTCCAAATTCTTATAAATGCTTGGTTGTTGTTATTGGCCTATTTTTCCGGTTTCAATTGCCGCACACAAGACCTATTCTTGCAAAAAACAGTAAATTTATGAAATACAAAATTCAGCTGACAATAAAAACCTTAAAAATGACAATTATTTGCAGTTTATTAGCAAGTTGGGGTTTTCCAAAATTGCTGTTTCATTTTTATTTAGGACAAATAAAAACTTTATGTTCACTGCAGTAGAAGTTCAGACTATAACGAGGGAACCGTGTCACACAAATTCCAAAAGTACCAAATAGAAATGACAATTTCAAGAATAAAACTGCATGTTCAGAGGTGCATTTCTAAATAAATTAATTAATTTTAAAAAGTTGACTTTAAATTTTAAAGTATTTTTGCAAGCGATTAGTTGTGAAATTGTGTACGGATGTCGCGAAAACAAAATTTCTGATAACCTGACCCAAAAACTCCTTCAAAATATTTTGTGCATATGTTTTTAACAAAAACTTTTTATTCAAATATTTCTGGCTTAAAAAAAGTTTAAATCCTTAACTCTGGAGTGAAACTGAATGGGCTTTGACCGCAAACTCTCCGCTAACATTGGCACATTGATCTCTCTTTGGTTTAAGAACCATCTACAAAGCATTTTTTTTCTTTTTGGCGCTTTCTTTAACAATTGCCAGGACCCCTTTCAGTAGAGCCTACACATTTCTTCAATTCATTTCCCTTCTTTACAAGGCGTTAAGCCGAAAAGTATTCAAACGTTCTTCTTAACTTAAGCCTTAAAACCTTTTGAAGGAGTACATTTCACAATAAGTACTTTTTGCAACAAGTATATTTTAAGCAAATTCCCTTTAAAATAAATTGCTTAAGGGAAAAGCAAAAAACTACCGTTTAAAAAACTACCTCTTAACAAGTACCAGTTAAAAAAGGCCTTTTAAAAAACTACCCCTTAACAAGTACCTGTTAAAAAACTACCTCTTAACAAAAACTATATTGTGAAGAAGTACCTTTTAAAAAATCACCTGCTAAAACAAAACCTTTTAAAAAAAAGTACCGTTTAAAAAAATACCCTTAAAAAATACCTTTTAAAAAAAGTGCCTTTTAAAAAAGTACATTTCAAAAAACTACCTTTTGGAAAAGTACTGCCTAAAAACACATTTTAACAAAGTACATGTTTTTAAAAACTGCCTTTTACAGAACTACCTTTTAAAACAAAACTTTTATAAAAATACCTTTTAGAAAAGTACCTTTAAAAAAGTACCTTATAAAACAGTATCTTTTTAAAAAAAGCAATACCTTTTCAAAAAATTGTAGATTTGAAGCTATAAAATTTTTTTAAACCAATTTATTCAGGAAAGTGTTTGCAAATGCAAACATGCGTTTATGAAAAACTTTTGCACTATAGTACAACGTATGTACACACACATGTATTAAGGGACACTTTTTGGACGTCATGAGTAATACATGAACGTATATACATACATATGTACATATATATACATACATATGTATGTATGAATGAATGAATGTTTTTCGTTTTAGTAAACAAATTCATCTAAGTCTGTGCCAAGGAAAAAATTGAAGAATCACAATTTTTTACAAAATTTAGTTTATTAGCGATATTAATAATATTCATCTTCTATTAATAAAATTTAAAATAAATTAAAACATTATAGTATGTGTATGTATGTGCATATAAAGCAAATGTCTTCAGGAAAACATAAACAGTTGTTTTGCTTTGAAAATCTTTATTGAAACGAGGCAACCGAAAACAAAATTATTTAAGAAAAAAATTTCATTTCTTTCGCTGCAAAGATAGAAAGACGAAAAAGTACAAGTAGATTTTTTAAAAACTGTGTGATTAGTGATAAAGAATTATATTAAAATAAATAATAAAATAAGCATAACGAGCAAAACTTGGTTATTTTTGTTATCATGTTTTAATTTTTAACGAAAAGAAAATATATAAAAATTTGGGATTGAAAAGAATTTGAGGACTTGTACTGAAGACGTGAAACACACACACGCACCCTGTGATGCCTTTTGTAGCACCGAAAACAACAACAACAGGTAATAATGCTGCTGGTCGCACCACATTTCGCCCGCCATGGGTTAAAGAGGATGGCCAAACTGGATTAAAGCCCACGCCCAAGACTACGGTACCCTGGGCAAAGAAGAATGTCGAATCCAAAGAAAGTGAAATACCCAGCCCCAGCATCTTAAAGAAAACAGCAAACGCAACAAACGCAACAAACGCGTCTAAAAGCAATGCTGAACCCAGTGCTGCTGTAAAGAAAACAACAGAACCCGCGAAGAAAACCACTGAGCCCGTAAAGAAAATCACAGCTCCGACGAAAAAAATACCCGAACCCATTAAGAAACCCGCAGCTTCTAACAATGCAGCAAAGAGTATAGCTGCAAAGAAAAAAGAACCCACTCCACCCTCTTCGTCTGAAGAAGAGGAAACCGATGAGGAGGAAGAGGCAACTGAGGAAGAAACCGAAGAAGAGACCGAGGAGGAAACAGAGGAAGAAACCGAAGAAGAATCAGAAGAAGAATCCGAAGAAGCGTCTGATAAAGATGATAAAACAAAAAATGCTAAGAAATCTCCAGCAGTATCCAACAACAAAACCACGGCCACGCCTACAGTGACAGGTAAAAAAGTTATTCCACCCAAGACCCAGTCGCCCAAAAAAGAAGAAGAAGAAAGTGAATTAAAGCGCCGATTTTCATTAGAAAAACCCAAACTTAGGCCCGTTGTAGTTAAACGTGATAAGTCTATGAAAAAAATCGAAGACGATGAGGAGGCAGAAGAAGGTGAAACAGAAGAGGAACGCGAGCGTAGATTACGTTTCAAATTAGAAAAGCCCAAACTGCGTCATGTCAAACGCGAAGAGAAACCCCTGCCTAGCAAGAGTACGGACAACGTTATGAAAATTCGTCCGGTTTTGAAAAAAGTGACAAAAGTCGATGAAATTCTTAAGGATCCGAAAGAGGACCCCAAACCTGAATTCAAGACAAAAACTTTACGTAAAACACCGTCAATCAAACGCGAACCCAGTAAGAAAAATGGTAAGTCTGGACGGTTCCAAGTTAAAGTCCTTATCCCTCTGTTATAACTGATCGAAAATTTATTGACTATTTTCTAAAGGCTGCTTCGTTGAAAAGGGATTTATTTGGATGCCGGGTATAATTCTTTTATCTAACAATACTCGGGGCCTTACGCGAAATTTGACTATTGACAGCACTAGTTGGTCCACCAGCATTTGTTTCTTAATCTTAATAAGCGGCAGATAAAATGACGAATGAAGAAAAAATTTACAAATTTATTTTTCTGTCACAAAGGATCCTACTCCTTTTTTTCCCAGTGGTGGAAATATCCCTTATTTCACTTATAGGAAAAATCATTTAAATGAAAAAGTTGTTTTGAAAGTTATTTAATGCGTTAAGCGTGTCCGTGGAGCGTATCCTTATAGAATATAGTACGCTTTGATTCCGATTCCGCTTTTCGTGGAGGTTAAAAAAGATCTGAAAACTGTACTTATATTTAATAAAGTGAATGTATTCAAAATTTCTTTTCTTGTATATGAATACAATCACATTTTATTCGAATCAACTAAATTTCTAAATTAACAGGTCTGCGACAAACCAGAATTTCTTTGTAAATTTGTTAAAGTTTTTTAAATTCGAATAGCGAAAAGCACTGAAAGCTTGACTAAGACCTCCTTCATTATTTTTTTAGTATTTTTTTAGAAGCGTCAAATAAGCATCTTTTCAAAACATGCGTTTGGTGCTTCGGCAGCTTAAAGTAAGACTAAAGACACTTCACATTTGCACTCACAAATGTTAAGCGTAAGAGAATGGCAGCGCTGTCTCAATAGCTCGAAGCCTCACGTTCACTTAGAAGAAATAAGCTTATGAGTGCATCTTTCGTACGAACTTCGTTGTTCAAGATGCTGCACAAATCTTAATGATCGAAATCGTACAACAGGTTCTAAGAATGCATCTTAAGTTTTGATTTTAAGAGACAAAACGGTGATGAATGTTAAAAGAAATCCCAATACTCATTCAATTTCACCTACTTCAGCAGAAGGGAATACCCTCCGCAAGCGGCGATGGTCTGTTCAGGCTGTGGAAGATTTCACTCCTTCTGAGACTTGTGAAGATTTTCATATGTCACACTTTCATTTAACAAGATTTATACAGCCGATAAGCACGTACATATATAGATAAAAACAGCATACAGTAAACTGAAATACCCTACATCCAATCGATCCTTAAATAATTTTTCGATTTATTTGTTATTTTATTTATTAACAAAAAATAAATAAATGGAAAATTTTTGTAGCTTTAAGTTTTATTACCCTTTAATTAGTTAGGAGCTATCAGCGAAGTTAAAATCGTAACCAAAATAACGGCTTAAAATCAAGTTTGATTCCTGTAAAAAAAAAACAACAACAACGCGCCACCTTCTTTGCGATTCTGTACTTTCTATCATTATTTAATGGAAGCTTTTCTAACATTTTTGTAAATATTTAGTGCGTACTTTTGCGTTATGCCAAAAGAAAAACCTTTCTAGTTCAAAATAAAACAGTTTATTTTCGCGGTAATGTACATATTTCTTAACTATATAATTCTAATATACATATGTTTTTATCATCACCAGTTCAATCGTACGTACATCATTTCGTGCTTATGCACTTTCAAACACAATTCCAAATTTTAATGTTTATTGTTTTAATTATATGGAACAGATGTTCTCAATTAATAACACCTTCATAATGGCAACATGCATTTAGGGGTCATTAAAGTACAATATAAAATCAAATCATTTTCAAAATCAGTTTTATGTCTGTACATTACCTACACACACACACACACGCACATGCCACTTGTACATATGAGCACCTGAACGAGAGACCAAGTATGTACATACATATGTGCACACATATCCACATGTATGTACATATATTATAATAAAATTTTCATTACATTGATTCACAGCTCAGTCATTGGCAATTATTTTCGCCGATTAATCATTTTCATTTAAAATTATGACGATGATTAAAGGAGAGTTTTTTATGAAAATGTAAATATTTGAAAATATTTTCAAACATTTCAAAACAAGAAAAATGCGTTTTTAATTAGAGTAAAGCCATTAAAATATGACAAAATATAAATTTGTGTAGTAAAATTCATTGAAAAGCTGAAAGACTCTTCATTCAAGTACTACATTTTGACCCCCGCCATTACTAACAATGAACTGCCTTGTACAGTCAAGTTATGCACACAATTTTATGTACATACAAACAAGCTGGCATTCCGTTTCAATCACTAGTCACTACAGCTGCTTTAAGTTTTAGTGTTTCTTGCCTAATTTATTTTTTTAATTCTAAACTCTAGTACCGGCGCCGCCGCCGTTACCTTCGCTGGTGCCAAAGGCTCCGCCGCCACCACCACCGCCACTGGGCCGACCAGGTGACAAGAAAGAAATTTCGGAAGCACGAAAACAAGCCATAGAGAAACTGAAGTAAGTATTGAACTAAACTCATAATGTAAACTGATATGCATACAACGTCTCTTCTGAACTGAATTAATCTCTTTAAATTCTCTTCGCAAATTCTCCTATAATTTATAATTTCTTACAATATGATGCATTGAAAAGCCAAAAAACATAAAAACAATTTGATATAAAAGCAATTTAAATATTTGTCGTTAAGCCTTTTCTATTTCTAATCTTCAATAAAAATAAAATTAGGGGGGAGGTATCATAAAAAGTTTTTAACTTATAGAGTACATTTTGCAATCGCCCCCCACGGCTGCACTGGGCGGCGAGCATTCAAAATTTAAACCGATTTTGAAAATAAAAAGCCCACTAATTTCATGCAAAGCAAATTTGCGAAAAAAAATATAAAAAAAGATTTAATCCTTGAAATTTTCAAAATTAATAATTTTTTAAGTTTTACGACGGCTTTTCAAAAACAAGAAAAATTCAAAGCGCAGCTGATAACTCTTTTTTACATTTCACGTCACGATTCGAAGACAACGTTCTAAAAGTGAAATGTTTGTTTTTGAAATTTTGCAGTGATGTCCAACAAAAACAAAATTCAAGCTTGAAAATTCTGCATTTTTCTGGCTGTACTGGCGAGTTTACCTGTTATAAATTCGCTTTAATTAAAACTTTTAGAGTACAAGTTTTAGAGTTATTCCTCATAATTTTTTTTTTAAATCTTTACAACGTTTCATTAAAATCACAAATTTCATTACGAGATTAAAGTAAAAGGCAATCAATTTCTTTTAGAACAAGACCTCGCCGACGTCCTGACTGGTCGGAAATGATGAAGGAAGTAGAAAGTGGTAAAAGACTGCGGCATGTGGAATGCAATGACAGGTAGAGCATTAATAATTTGTGTACAAGTTTAATGTTAAAACTATTAACTAATTTTCTACTAATATAATAATAATCACAAGATCTCAGCCCATTTTGACGTGTAAATCGATGACCAAAGTGGATAATAAATTCATTTATGAAACCGAAAAAGATAATTCACACAACAAACTGTTGAAACAAATTCAAGGTGGCATTAAATTGAAACCCACACAAACAAACGATCGCAGTAAGCCTTTCATAGAAGGTCTGCGTAAATTCCGCAAACAAATGACCATCGAAGAGCAACTGCAAAAATCACAATCTAAAATCAACATGTTAGCAAGTGCCCCCCGAGCGGCCGATGGTTCGGATGTAAGTAACTGACAAACAAAAAAATTCCTTTGTTTTTTTTTTTGTTTTAAACAAAAATTTTAACTATTTCTAGACCACGGATGGTGTGGCGCCCTCGGCCAGTTCAACTCGTGCCGGCAGTATTGTCTCAGGTTTATTGGTGGACGATCCCAGTGGCGACGAGCTTGACGACATCGACAAGATCCGTGATGATTTGCAAAGCACCAAGCAAATGCTTGCTTTAGAGCTGCGTAATCGTGAAGCCCAAGAAAGAGAGAATAAAAAACTTTTAGCCAAAATAGCCACTTTGGAGGCAGAATTGGAACGTGAAAAATCCAGAGAGAAGAATTTCGAATATGGTTCTAGAATCATTGTGGCTACCATGGAAGCAACGCCAAAAACCGAAGAAGCCTTCGTCAAAAATCTTAAACAAGAAGCTGAAGAATCCAAACAAACGGCACAGGAATTAGAAAAGAAATATTTGACCACGGGCGAACAGCTGGATCAAGCGAAGAGTGAAATGGAGGAACAAAAACGGCAAATTCAAATATTGGAAAGAAAATTGGCACAAGCATTGCAGGTAAAGGAAACGATTTTCTAATTGCTCCAAAAGACGCATAAAATTAAGTATTCTTCCTGGTTTGTCACAGGGCTGCTTAACGCACGACACTGTTTTTGATTTCGCTGTTTTTGATGCTGCTGTTTTACTCTCTAAAAACTTTTAATACTTCTAAGCCATTGAAAAATGGCGGAGTAATTCATTAATCGTTGTTTGGAACGGAACAAATGACTTTAGCAATGAAAAAAACATGGTTCTTAAGAAATAAGTAACGCCACTTTCCTAAAGATTTTTTGAATTTTTCTCAAAAAGCCCCATATTTCAAATTCAAATTTTAATCATTAATTTAAAGGAAAGATTTTTAAGAACCGCTTTATAAATTAATGAGATAAAAATTTAGGACTTCTTTTTGAAGATGAAACTTAGCAAAACTCTGCCTACTTTAACAAATTCGAGTACATTTTTCGTTTTTGAAACGCTCACCAAGCTGTTGGTAGTCCTCCTTAAAACGAATGCTTTTAACAATTATTAAACATGGTGAAATGCAAATCGAGTGCCATTTCTTTGTATTGAAAACAAAATGCATAAAATTGAAGCAGCAGCAGCCAACCGATTATGATAATGAAACAGGAAGTCAAAAACACTTTTCGAGCCTTACATCTGATAAACTAGAGGAAAACATTAAAAATTGCTTACTATTAAAAATGCTTATATTTTTGTTTGCCTTGCTTTGCTTTATTAAAGGGCCGCCAGCTTACTAACTCAACGCAATTTGATTTTTGCTATGATTATGATGATCTTGACCACTCCATTTCATTTAATCATTATAATGGCAAATATAAGGTACTTTAAGAAAAATATTCTACTAATTTTTTCAGTTAAGAACGTTTGATAGATACAAGGAAATTTTAGATTCATTGAAAAATTCTGTGGAGTATTTTATGTAATTTTGAATCAAAAAGATTAATTTATTTATGTGATGTGTACGAGCAACAACATATCTTTATTGCTGGCAAAACATTTCTAATCACAAGATGACATGATTTTATGCTGGAAGAAATCCAGCAAGAAAAAGCCACAGTATGAACACTAGTGTGAATATGATTATGTCAAAACTACAATAGTAATAGTGGGATTATTTAAAAAATTAAAGTCTAATTAAATCCATAAAAAGCCTAATGAAATTGCCCGTGAGTTCCCTTCTTCAGGCCAGAAAAAACAACTGAAAAAAATTTCACGCGAAATTAGCGTAAATAATTTGTTTTAAAGAAATATTTCATTCAAATTCAACTCTTTTTTAGCATAATCTTAAAACACTTTATATACTCCAGCATTTTCTCATACTTCAAAAAAATTAAAAAAAAGACTATTTCTCGGTTGCGGTTTTTTCTATTTTTATTAATCAGACTAACAACAAATAACGCTTTTTACTCTCCCTTATTATTCCATTAATTAAATATTTCGTTATTGATAAGGGCAATGGTTTTGACTCAAGAAGAGCCAGTGACGTTCACAATGGTCGTGATAGCTCGCCTGACTTTGATTTGGCCGAAAGTGAAAGTGATCCAGACGAGCCAGAAGAAAAGAAAGCTGAAAGACGTGAAAAGCGTTTAGTTAAGGAAATTAAGGTTTTGCGTAGCAAACTAACGAAAAGTAAGGTAAAGGAGGAAGCTGCCAAAAAAGAAAAAACCGCTCTTAAAGAGGCCATGAAGAAGAATCACGTCATTTTGAAGTAAGTTAAAGAAACATAATATATACTCATACACACATGCACATAAATTTCAAGCAGTTCACAGCGAATTTGGTCATTTTTATATATGTACACACATACATACATATTTATAGAATATCTATTTTAAAAAAACTTTACGTAAATGACGCTTTAAAACTCATTTTGCTAATCAAATGTTAAACAACAAAGTTGCTTAAATTACTGATTAGCTAAAAGTGGTTTCCGAATTCACCTTTGAACTAATATGTACAGACATGAAAGCAAAACTATTTTTTTAATATAGGAGAAGTTAGATTTGTAAACTTTAAACTTTATGACAAAACCGAAAGAAATGTTTACATTTTGCCAAATTCAAAGCGAACTGAACTTTTGTATATTTGAAAGAGTATTTAATTTAAAAAATGTACTCAAAAACAGGGAGGAAAAGAAGAAATTCAAGAAACTGGAAAAAGAAGTTCACAAAATGGCTGCGTCCATGAAAGAAGATGTCGACGAGGATGACGAAAACGGTGATGATGAAGAAAAGGAGGAGCAAGAAGAAGAAGCTGAAGGGTCCGAAGAAGAAACTGAAGAAGAGTCTGAAGAATCCGAATCGGAAGAAAGTGGCAACGAAACTGAAAGTGAATCTGAAGCAGAGGTTTGTTTGTTCTCATAATTTTCAGACTTATGTTTTATTTTTTTCATCTTCGTTTTTCAGGATGCACCTTCCGCAGCAAAGAAAGATAATCTTGAACCCAGGGTTAAGAAACACGAGGGACGTTTGACTGCCATGAAGAAATGCAATGTCTTGTTGCAGGCTAATGTTGACAATTTGCAGGATGAAATATCCCAAGTTCGTTATAAAGCTTCTAATTTGCAATCAGAATTGGATTCTGTGCTGGCTGATTTAGGTTTTTAAAATAATTAAAAAACACCAACAGGCAAACACGAACATGAACACACGCATACATACACGTACACACACGCAAACAACAATTACACTTAATTATAGTTTTCCAAATTAACATTTATTATATTTTATATGGATATTTAATTGTTGTCCGAAAACCAAAATAACACAATATTAAAGCTTTCATCTTACCTTATGTAAAACGTTTGTACAAGTTGAGAAACGAAAATAAAATATAAAATATATATACCAAAACAACACTTGATGCCAATAATTTTTCTTTTTAAACAATTGCTTAATTCTTCCTTTAAAAAATAAACAAAATTACAGCCGCCAGATGTTTTAATGTTTACAAGTTTTGACAACCTTCCTGCTTCTTGTTTTTGGATTATAGTTGCCATTTACTGTGAATGCCTTATTTAGTAAAGCCAACCACCAGCTATAAACAATGAACGTTTTCGTAGAAGGTGGCAGCCACTTAAGCAAACAAAAATAAAATTTTTACCGTTTTTTAATTTAGTGAATTGTCGGTAATTTTCTTTTCTATTTGCAACACAAACAATTTTGCTTCGGTAGGCTGTTGGTTATATTGGTCTTAAAAGTGTACAATATTTTATGGCTATTTACAGGTTGCATGTGTATTATCAGTATGTAGTACATATATCTCTATCTTTCCCTCTCTCTCTCTCTCTCTCATCCTATATTCATGTCTTCACGTTAGATTAACGAATAGCATTAGCCGTGACAGCACTTTACAATCCTTTATATCAAAAATAAACTCCACCGAATTTGCAAACGGCAATCGGTTTTTTCGGAATTTATGAGGAAACATTCCGTTAAACTCAAATTCACTTGCATTTGAAAAAAAATATCTCATTATTTTCCACCCTTAATATTTCCCTTTCACCAATGCACATTTGATTGAAATTTTTTTATTTTTGATGACAACCACAACTTGAAGACTTGATTCGACACTGCACTTGTTTTCTATGTAAAACTTGGCCTTTAAAAATACTCCCTAATCGTCAAACAAAAACACCTGTTCCGCTTGGCTCATTCCACTGCAATATACATACATACATAGTTAATGATTAATAAAACAACAAAAGCAGGAGCAAACGGTTACCACTGAAATTAAAGAATATACATACATATGTATTTACCCAGCCAAACACAACAAAGGGCACATGCATTTTTGTGCAGCAACACGTAACGTAAATTGAAACCGAATGAGTCCACAATAACACTCAAAGCAACAAATGCACTACCACCGACTTCATGCACCTGTCCAAAAAAAAAATGTGTACATGTTTGCAACAGAATTTAAGTCAACGATCTTTTAAACTGAGACAAACCCTTAAAATAGCTCGCGCTTAAAAAAATAACTATTGGAAATTAATGGAGAAAACATCTGACATCGTTATAAGTGGTCATGGTTTTGTTGTTGTTGCACTTTTTCGTTCAAAATAAAGTTGCATTGATCCTCTAATAAGGTAAGCTTTAAACTTCCAAGCGCTACATGTACCCACTGAGTACATATTTTAATATAAAATAACTTTTTGTTAAAAAAAAGCTTTGAAAATTTCAGAAATAAGCAAAACAATTTTAATATTTGACATTTGCCACTCCCAAAAATAACGCGCTAATTTACCAGTTTAATTTAATAAATTACACTGTTCGTAGCGTTTCAATTTTCTACGCAACAGAACAGCTTGATTTATTTCGTCCAAAATATCAAACGATACATACATACATATATCTATACATATGTATGTACATAACAACGCAAAGCTCAATTTTAATAACGAAATAGTTTCAATATCGACTGTACAGATCGCACATTCTGCCAACGCTACGGAATTCCCTTTACAGACGACAGTTTCATTTAAGCCTCGCATATTGCCAGATTTTAGTTTATTTCTGCTTTATCGCCCAGGTCCCTCCTGGGCGTTTTGTGGGGTGACAGTGCCAATATACATATTCAAATCATCAGGTTGAGGTACATCAACAATATTATTCTTCTAAATCGTTGGCCGTACAGTCGTCGTTGTCTTTGAGAGTGTGACCAATTCGCTTGTCAGTCAACTCTGCGCTTTTCTTCCCAACTGCCCGATTTTCAGCTTCACCATCAGCTTGGTGAAAACCAACACATCACATGATTTCAATGATTTTGAGAGCGAATGTTTCATCTTGTGAAAAATTATTCAGTTTATATTACGATCTTGAAAGCGGCTGAGTACCTAAGCCTTTGTACTTTATACAACACGATACTATTACGAATCATTTAAAGCACTGCCCCCACCAGCAGTCTCCAGATCGATCAAATTGTCCACAAGCAAAACAAATAAACAGTTGTCACTCGTTAATGACTTCTTCTTCATTGCAGAATCATAACGCTACAGTGCCGCGGTTGCTGTCGACGTTGGTGGTGTAAGTGTTTACCAGCGGTTCTTAAAATTCCATTTCATTCAGTTGACTCAGTCTTGAAACAAACTTAGAAGCGAACAAACCATTTACGCAGAGTCAACGGCTTTAGTTACTAGCATAGCCGACTTTACATATGTACATAAATTTGTGTTTGTTTGCTGTTAAACTGTGATATGAAATAAAATACATATTAAAATATTAAAGAAAAACAAATAATCCACGATAATAAAATTTTATAGTTCAGAAATAAATACAAAAGCTTATTCGTAAACAAGACATTTACATATACCAAGTGAGTTCTAACAAACATCTTTAAAATATATTATAATAAAAAGCATGCACTGGAAATGTTTATCATAATAAAATTGCTGATAAGTGAAGCACTCTGCGAGTATAATATTTGATAACAAACTTCCACCGGCTTTTACCGATTTCTCGTCTCTTCAATTTTGAAGCACCTAAAAACACTAATAATACAAAATTTCTTTTCATATGAACTTTTTCTATAAATTGAAAAACTATTTATTTTTAAACTTAATTTAATTTCGGGCTCAATTTATTGGACAAAAAACAACAACAAAACGTTTTGCGACACCAGTCACATGTTGCAGGTGAGCCACTCATCTATTTTATGAATCATTTCGGAATAATATTGGAAAAACTAACAACAACATTGCTGACTAAAAAACACACATATTTTATTAAATACTCGCTAGATTAATTCATGCTTACTAAATAAAATTTAATTTAAATTCAAATACATACACAAATACATTTCATAATGTCAAGCACAACGAACATTGATTAATCTACACTTGGAAAATTTTCAAAGAAAAACGAAAAGTCTGCGAAACAAAAATAGAAAATATGTCGTTAATTAATGAAAAATAACAAATAGAGTGAAAATAAAATTATATGAAAAAAATTATGATAATGTCTATGTGCCGACATTTCGAATAAAGACAGTTGAATATATATTTTTCAAACCTTCAACCTTTTCGCCTACGAAATGTCGGCGTATATAGACAGCAAGAAAATCTATAGAAATAAATTAACAAAAAATGTACGGCGTTATTTATCAAAGATTTCTCCATAAAATAAGTCAAATAAGACTTAATTTATTGTATTGTATAAATTAAAATAAAAATTAAATATACAGTAACAACTCAAATAAATAATGTAAAACAAAAACATGCTTTAATCGTTTTAAAAATCGGTTCAAAATTAACGGAATTGTGCAAACATTTTCAATTGAGACAGAAAAAATGTTCGAATTTCAAGAATTTGTATTACTGAAAAATGCAAAAAAAATTAAATGGTCCAAAAAATTGGGAAAAGCCAGACGCATTTTGATCCAGTCTATTCGATTAAATTTCAGCTTCGACTCGATATCGACCAAAGACCGACAATTCGAAACATTTTCGTTAGCGAAGCCGACGAATTTCTAGAAGCAAAGCTTCTTTTTGGAAGTATGTATGTACTTATGAACTTCAAAACATTGTAAAATGGCATAAATATGATAAAATAATTTTATTGTATATAAGAAAGGTGAAATTAAACAGAAATATGTTCTTGATAATAATATTTTTTTATTGTGGTTAAAAGTTTCTACCGATCACATATTTGGTAAACCAATAAATTTATCCAAGTGTCCACAAGTTCAATGAAAATTTGACCTTAAAATCGCTTTCGTTTAGAAAACACATCTTTTTTATACAATTATCGTTACAGAAATAGTTTTTTTCTTACAAATTTACAGTTAAAATTGCACAACCGCCAATCACACAAATATCGCTCATTCATTCATTCATTGATAACCAAAAGCCTCCAATTTGCTAGAAACATTCATCCATCCATACGTTCATTTGTAAATAAAAACAACAGCTAAAGAGAAAAACAAATCATTCATAAAATTAATCAAATCTAACAAAATGCTGCAAACACATTCGTTCGTACAATCAATTGCTCATATTAATGATTCAGGCACATTTGAAACCAGTTTTGAGGTTAAATATTTACAATCGACACCGCAACGCCAGAAAAGTCGGCGCCTTAACGAATGTGAGCGCGAAAATTTGCAACGTTTTGTCAAAGAGTTTGAAAGCTTGCAGGCTTACAACAGCAGTTTCGAATCCAGTCCGAAGAAATTTAAAACAGATTATCACATTTCCAACAATATTGGTAATTCATATAGCCAAAGTCTGCATCAAACACCAGCATGCCCCAGAGATGACAGTTTTCCTTGCTCAACGTTCGTCTCAACGCCAGCCTGTAGCAGACCTGATTCCCCCACTTTAAAAGACACTGATATGGGGTGTAAGCCCTTTATGTGTTGTGATGAGGGGAATATTTCGTTAGACGAAAGCCTTCAACTGACAGATGATCTTTTAGACAGTACGACTGAATCTTCATTTGATATGCATCCGCCTCTGTTGCCTTCGTACAATGTAACGCCGCCTGCAAAGCAACAGCGAAATGCTGCCTACGAATTGGCTAGATTTTTACGTGGCTCCTTCCACGTGAAACGAGCAAAAATAACCCATCTGCGCCGCTCTCTCAGTGACAACGAAAATATACAAATCGCCGGTGTACTGCCCGCTCAATTGCGAACAACAAAACGAAATGAGATGCTGCCAGAGAAGACTCAGAAAAAGAATGTTTTAGAGGATACAACAAATCAAAGAATTAGAGGAAGTACTTCAAGCATATGCGTAAGTATTAAATAAATTACATATGTATGTATGTGTGTATGTATGTACATTCATATACATACATATTTATAATTAACTCTTATCTGTGGAGACCTTTAAAGAATATTTTGTAGCGCGTGTTATTCCTCTTTCTTTGAATACTGTTTATATTTTATTCTGAGTACGAGTATGCAACGGAAAGTATTAATTTGTTTCGAAAATTATTTTTCCAAACTAAATAGTACCTCTCTTTCAAACCTTTTTGTACAGGACTTATTTTTCCCGACTTTGAAATTATACCTCTTGGCCTGTAATAGTAGATTCACAACTAAGTGAAATCTAGTGGATTTCAATTGAAATCTGGTTTAAAATCTTTTTATTTGGCGCGAGATCTCGTTGGGATGCACTATAAACGTTTAAAAAGAAAAGAACTTGTTTCTTGGTTTTAAGAAATTATTCTGCAAAAGGAAGATTTTTCAGCATTTTCTGGAGACTAACACGTCTCAGGAGACTAACGTTTTCAGGGCTCACCCTGAAAAATGCTATCGACGTCTATAGGTTTAGTACAGACACCTTGTTGCTATGGTGGAAAAATAAATCGAAAATGTAACTTTTCGAAAGGACAACCAGCAAAACACTGGTAGGTAACCAGTACTTGAATGAAATTATCACGTATTATTCCTGCGGGTCGACCTTAAGACACCCAACTCGAATTTTATTGTTAAATTTCAAAATGCCTAAACAGATCACCCGCTATTATTGCCCAAATCGGGTCTTGTTGCATAGCAAACGTTGACTTGGCAGAAGAAATTTTAAACTTACCACAAGATGTCAGTTTTTGGGAATCCTGAACCCGCCACAGAAATTTTCTGAGATTTGTTATTAATTCACAGATACATACATATGTATTTATGCAGCTCCACCGTGGCATCCAATCTTATCATGACGTTACTCTCTTTAATAGTTGGGTGCTTGTGAGATAAGTTTTCAAAAACTTACAAATAAATATACATACATACATACACAAATAAGTACATATGTATGTATGTATACAATGTACATATTGTGCACATTTATACACTTACTATGTATGTATGCATATTTTAATGCAGGCATTCCCAGCCATGAATAAGGTTTCTAAACAAAAAAGAAACTTATGGGACTCGCCCAAATACTTGTGCCTGTTAGAATGTCACAAATTCTCACGTTATCTGCTTATTATCTCCATAACAAATTGCTCAATTCTCTTGCATTTACAAAAAAATGTGATCATTAAAAAAACACACTCTAAAATGTATCTCTCCAAAAAATGTTGATTATTATTCTCATTTAATAGACACTTTTCTTCACAAGATTGGGTATGTGCCTGTTAACAAACCAGCGTTGCCGACTTCTAGGTAATGTTTGTGTAATTCAATGTAAGCTTTTGTTCTTAAGCCCAATATGACTGCTAAAAAACTAATTCTTAATTTAGTTCTATACAGAATTTTCAAAACTCTAAAACATTATATAAGTAACAAAAGAGCCCGTTTTTAATTCGAAAAAATATATATAATATTAGTCAATAGATGAAGTACATTAATAATAAAACAAAATTTCACTTTAAGAAATCAAAAATGATTTTCCATATAATTGCTGTGCTATTTGCTTTCTTAAATAATATCTCTAGAAATAATGCTATGAAATATAACTTTATTTTTGATATGAAAATATCAAACTTTTAGTTTGATTTGAAAACCTTTTAATTTTACTATATGTGAATAAAATTTGTTCAACAAAATACCAACTTATTGCTTTTACAACCAATTTCCGGCTTAAAAATATATATATGGAATAAAGTGTTTCTAATGTATAGCACTTATAAATTATTTTTTTTGCACTGGCAACACTTAAACAAATCAATTCTGAGTTAATTGGCCTCTCTCTCTCTCTACATCAGTTTTGTTTTTTTAGTTTTATATCAGAGATGGCAGAAAATAATGCTACTTAATAAAAGTACTGGCGCCGTAAATATCCGACCTATTTTATATACATTTATATTGGCCAGATCTTTTCATTTACTTAATAGTTTTGGTTACGAGGGTGCGTTTTCCACAACTCTAATCCATTACAGTTAAGCTTTTCAAAAGTACTTTGTTTGTGTTAAGTTTTTGATTTGAAAATTGTAAAATAGTTGACAGCAAAAATATAAAAAAGAAAATCATCAGCTGCTCTCTCTCTTTTTTAGCTGTTGTGTGTTATTGGCCTTGGCAGCAACAAATGCCGTTTCAACATTTAACGAAATTTTTTTCGCTTAAACGCCCTCAGAATGGTACTTCCAGTTATATCATCACTTTTGAACAAGTATCTTTAAAAATCTCTCTTTCTATGGAAATTTCAATTAATGGATACTTTCAATTGACTATAGATCACAGTCTACGAGCCCGCAGCTTTAAACTAGGGAATTAAAAATACGAGTAAAAATATCTTATTTGTGTGTGATGAATTTATACGAATGTCTGACTGACTTGATGGTTTCAACATTTTTGTGTTGAATCTATTTTCTTTTATTTGCAAAATTTCAGTTGTCTTTCGAGCGTTGAAGTTAAATTTTACACACTACAAACATGACGAAATAGTGCGCAACTGTTTTCTATTTTACTAAAATATAAAACATAGAAGAGTTTTACTTTTGGCTTAATTGGAAAAAATTGGTTTTTAGAAATTTAAATAAGAAATAAAACTAACAGAAAGTCGCACAAAAAACAAATGTGCGGGTGTTTGTTTAAACAAAGAAAAAAGTGAAATAGAATTGGTTTCGAATAAAATTGAAAATTTGCTTGCTCAACAAAAGTAAGAGTTATAAGAGTATTATTGTTCATATCAATTAAGTAATTTATTTTTGGTTTTATAAACAGTAAAATTCTTGAGAGTCTTTTTAACAGTAAATTGTCACGTTTTCTCTTTTGCAATTTATTTATCAAAAAGTGTTGCAAGTCTCTCCGCCCTTCATTTGTTCCTATCCTAAGATTCATAAAAATTGCATACCTACATAAACATAATCAAAAACTATTTGACAATGCTGTGACTAAATGACTAAAATTTAATGCAATGCAGGATCGATCGATAAGACAAAATCAAAACAATTCCCAAAAAAAAATTATATACAATTAACAAAAGTTTAAATAAATTTAAAAACATTTTAGCTATTTTTTATTAGGCTTTGTTTCAAAAGTTTCACTATACATACATATGTATGTACATACATATGTAAGTTAGGGAATAGTGATATGGGATTTAATTCATCTTTTTGTACGAGTTTAAGACATGCGTTCATTTTGAAAAGCGAACTATTTAAAACTAAAGATATAATGGAAAGCGGTTAATAATTATATGTATATTTTGCAGCTTTTACTCAAGTATTTGAGTTGTGTTATTGCACAGTGGTTTCGAATTTGCTTTGATTGTTCAGTGTCGTGATAGATTTTGTTTGCTTGTGCAATCAATAACGTCTTTCACAAAGTACATATTTATTCTGTGTTCTGCGATTCTGCACTGCAAGAACTTTAAGAAAATAAGGTCGGGAAATAAAAAAGGAATATTTTGCATTTTATTATCTAAATCATTTCATTTTCAGTTTTCCCAGAACCTTCCAGATTATCTGTAATTTTAACATAGTATACGATGATTTACTAGATGACATCATTATTGAGCAATGCTCCTGAATTGCAGAATTAATGTTTTTGACATTAGGTGGAAATATAACAAAGATTTGGGGAGACTCCAGCATACTACAACCTTCTCTTGAATGACCGAACTAACGGTCACTATTGATCAAAAAAGAAATCATTAGAATATTAAAGTTCGATATATTTTTGTATGCAATGATATTTTGTTCAGTAAATCGCTCTTTAAGTGATAACTTTTTTACAAATTTAAACAATTAAATCGATTAATTGCACGCCTCATCACTGAGGCACAATTGAGGCCCTTGATTCAAGTATTTTATTCGTAACTCTTCGGTCTAAATGCAATATCATCTGAGCATCAGTCACTGTGCTCCACATCTGTCTATGTTGCCTTTTTTGATGCACAACGATAAAACGTTTAAGTCAGTTCAGTCACCATCATTTACAATCAACGTGCAAAAAAGTGCATCTTTCGTTTGTGGCTGGATTTTTAATTAATTTTGATTTAAATCTACGGCACTGTTATTGTTCACTTCCTGCAAAAACAGCAGCAACGCAAACTCCCATATGTAAATTTTAAGTTCACATACGAAAAAAGAACAGAAAATGGACGTATTTTTAACAATTATTTATGCAAATTTAAAAGTGACTGAAATTGAATTGATTTTAAATTGACACTTAATAAGATACTTGTATTTAAAAATTCATTCATTCGTTCATTCATTTATGTGCATAAATTTGAACAATTTTAAAAAAAGTGCTGCTGGGCTGTCAGTGAAAATCTCAATACAATTTTCAATCATCTCGGCAGAGACAGCAATCTAAAAACCAATATCCAGAGAAATATGCATATTGCTGGCGTTCTATTAAAAAAAAAAAATAAGCCGCACGGACATGATAATTGAAAATCAATCAGATGATTAAAAAGAACAAATAATTTCATGATATTATATTAATATTAAATAAAAGAAAATATCTGCAAAGACCAAAAGTGCTCATGTTTTTTCCCTACAATTAAATGACAATAAAATATTGCTGACTTATTATCCTTTAATTCTCTCAGTGCATTTGCAAATAATATGCCAAAGCACTTATTAAGTTACTGCACTGGCCGCTGTCTGAATGCGGACGACTTAGATAAAACAGTCGTAGCATAGGAATTTTCAATTTTATTTAAAATATCGATCAAAAAATAACGTGTAAAATTTGGACGATTTGAAATCGTCTGCTCCGTTATTGAAGGTTAATTTCGCCTGTATTTTGCAAATCAAAAAAATGATTTTGAGCATTTTTGAGTTTTGTAAAACCGAGTTTGTCTATAGTTCTCATTAATGAGTTTTTAACAATTTTTCTCTTACTCAAAATGTTGGAGAACATTAATAGTCGACATCATTGGGCAGACGCAAAAACTTTTCATATTTACCCACATATATCATATGAACCCACATACATATATAAAAATTTCACAAAACTTTATTTGACAAATTATTATCCTTTTTCTTTCAGACCCGTCTATTCCCTGGAAATACTTCGCCATTCCGACGAGTTTGGGAACAATCATCTTTACGAGCATCACGTTCAAAAAAATATGCTTCAAATGCTGAACAAACTAGTCCTAGTCTGCGTTGTTCGGCATCCATGATCGCTTCTGAGGGCAATGTTTTTAACGATTGTCCGTCGCACAACGCTAAACAATGCTTCAACTTAAAATCATCCAGTGATAATCAAATAATGCCTATGCGAACTCCAGCCGAAAAATTAATAACTTCTCAAAATCACGATGTTAAGTCGTGGGCCAATTCCTTTGAATATTTGCTGCAAGAACCAGCAGCATTGGCAACGTTTGCAGAATTCCTAAAATTGGAATTTTCCGCTGAAAACATATATTTCTGGACCAGCTGTGAACGGTATCGCAATACAGAAAACCTCAGCGACAGACAGGTTCAGGCGAAGCAAATTTTTCAGAAATATTTAGCCAATGGCTGCCGAGATCCCGTCAACTTGGATTCACAAAGTCGTAATTTAAGTGAGGAAATGCTAAAAAATGCCGATCGTAATTTATTCGTGTCAGCCCAAAAACAAATCTTCCACTTAATGAAATTTGACAGTTATCAGAGATTCATAAGATCAGACTTGTATAAGAATTGTTTGCGAGCTGAAGAGAAAGGCCAGCCTTTACCTTATGGTGCTGAACATTTAGATGCTCTATTGAAAACAAATTTTTTACAAAATGCCTCACCAAAGGTAGGCCTTTAAAACTTAAGAAAAAACATGAAATGTTTAATGCAACGAATTTTTGTTTGTTTTTAGTTAAAAAAGTCGGCCAGCAATGCCGAAGACCGCCGCCGTAAGATAGTACTACCTTGGCATCGTAAGGTCCGCTGTAAATCGCGTGATCGCGTCGATCTTTTAAATGACGACAACTCTAAGACAACTAATGAGTCTTCTGACAGCAGTTCGAATGGCTTAAACAATTTTCTAGTACCGTCTTCTAAACTTAACCTGCTCTCTTCCACTCTACCTCCACAAACGAAACCTGCTACAGGGAACTCTGATAGTCAAGCTCAGCAAAATTTAAGATCTTCTCTACCCACTTCCCTCAAAGCTGTAGAAACCGGTTGCTCTTTATGCAGGGTAAAATTCTGCGATGGCGCCACAACAATTGTACAAATAAAACCAAATGAAACCATACAACAACTAGTAGAGCGTGTACTGGAGAAACGTGCTCTTCATTACAATCTTTACGATGTCGTTATTAAGGGCCGAGCCAAAGCTATTGACTTACAAGCCTCTACCCAGGAGTTAGCCGGTGAAGAGGTGGAAATCGAACAGCGGATAACCTTCAAAATCTATTTGCCTGATCCAAAAGTAATATCCGTAAAAAGTAAACCGAAGAAATTCTTACATGAAGTTGTTGGACCTATTCTGCAAAAGTATAATTACGATTTAGAAAAAGTTGATGTTGTTCGTCGTGATAATCACAATAAAATCGATTTAACACAGCAAGTGACAACAGTTGATGGCCAGCGCCTGCAGATTGTTGGTCACAAGGATATCGAAACAGAAAAATTATTAGATTATCAAAATGACAATATTTCGATGAAATGGATAAAGTCAAAAGAATTGGCCAACGAAATTGTGGCACGTAATGCGAACGGCGATAGCTTTAGACGCAATGTTATTAGTTCGCAAAATAATCTAGATGCAATCACTAATAGCATTTTCAATGATATTATTCAAGACAAGGCAAAGCCAGAACGAAAGCTACAACAAACTGATCAGTATTCAATAAAGGTACATAAGTGTCCTCAACAATTGAAACATTTATACACACATACATACGTACATATGTACATACATACATGTTTCTCAATTTACTTGTACATTTATATCCATATATGTATGTATATAAAACAGAATGTTTGTAAGTTATAGGAGACCAGACCGCTGGACCGATCATCCTGAAATTTTCACAACATTTAACTCGGACTTTCGAATGAATTGTAGGCTGCTTTTTTCAATCACGCCCACTTACGTTACTCCTTCCGCATAGTTCTTAACAGATTTTATAGTATAAACGAGGACACACCATTGGCCATTTTGGGTCAATTTTCAAAAGGTTCACAATTTTTTTTTAAATATAAATTCGACATTTTGGACAAATTTTCAAAATTGGTTTTGCATATGAAAAAGTTTCACTTATTTTTTTTTAAAGTAGGTGGGAGGAGCGTGTTGCAATTTGATTGTGGACCAATTTTCAAAATTCGTTTTGCATATGGAAGAGGTCCGCTAAGACCGGGTTAATCTACCATATATATACATATTTATATATACATATGTATATACATATGTACATTTTATACTTTTCTAGTTAAATTTAAAAAGTTACATTAACTTAAAAACGTGCTTTAATTTGTTTCAGTCTGAAGAATGCCGATCGGAAGCATCCTCAATTTTTGGTACTAGCAAAAAAGACTCCAACGTCTTATCAATGATTCGAATGAAAAGCAAACATTTTCCTTCCAGTAATCAACACTCCGTGGAATCTAACATTTCATCAAACAGCTCTCAAGCATCAAATGAATTACATAGACCGATTATAGCCAAGTTAAAAGCGGGTGTTAAACTACATGTAACGGAAAGAGTGGCAGAAAAACAAGGTTTGTAGTGTAATTATTACAACAGAAAAAAGTATACGTTATTCTTTTTTTATTAGATGAACTGCTTTTAAGTCTAAAGACACGCTTGGAAAATCAGACTTCAGTGGAATCAAGCGAAAACGATATCGAAAGTGATCAAATAACAGCTGTTAACTTACGACGTGCTAGAGCGAATTTAAGTCCGGTCAATAAAATAATACCCTCAAACGAACGTCCCGTTAGCCTTGATAGACCTCAACCTTCTACAAGACATTCTTTAAGCAATAAAATGCAATCAAATCGCAATTCTATCGAAACAATAAATAAAACTGAAAGTGATGTAACGTGCGCAGCTAATAAGGGGCCACCGCCTTTACCGCCAAAGCCAAAGGTTCTTCCAATAAAACCCTCTAACTGGGGCTTTAATACTTCTGACCAAACAACAATCCAATAGCAACAATTGTTTTTAGTATTGTGTGGTTTTGTGTATTTAGCATACGAATAATTTTTAACCAAATAATCGTTATATTGTATGTATATTTTTTTACAATAAGCAATAAATAAAAAGTATTTAATACTAATAAAAAAATGTTTGTTCTCGTAAAATTATTTATTTCACCTGGAATAAATCAAGTGTTTTGCTTTAATGTCGTATCGTATGCCATAAAAAACTTTAAACAAATTTATTTTTCAAATTGATGTTGGCCATATACATATTGTTTTTATTTAATTTTCTTTAAAATATTGCAGTCAACATAGAAATTATTTTAAATAAATTTTTAATTCAAAAAATCCCTTTAAAGCAATATAATTTAGGTATAATGAAAAATAAAGCTGTTATTTGTGTTTCTCCAGCTGTCTATATGTCGCAATTTCGTACACACCACCCAATCAACATAACCATTGTGCATTAAAAATGTTATTACAACATTTTTCGTTTTAATTTGTATTGCCTTTTGAAATGCAATTGAATATAAAGTTCGATACATATACAACATTTCTGAGATTTAATGTGTACTGGTTCCACACCTAAGAAATTTCGACATGTAAACAGTTACACAACACAAAAACAGCATATTAATTTATATATGTATTTGTTTTTAATAGTACAAATAAAACATTCTTTCGAATACATTGATTATTGCATGAGCACCCATTAGCCGTTTAAAATTTAATTCGTGTGACGTATTATATCTACTTTGCTGTCAGCAATCACTCACCTCTATAAATATATGTACGTACATATATATAATTTTTCAGTTATCTATTTAACATCATGTTATTATGATTCAAACACAAATCTGTAAATCTATTAAAGACTAGTAACGAAATTTTATAATATCCAATTTGGCGTCCCATGGTCAAGATTCCTGTGCTTGCACAAGAATACTTTTAAAAATGAAAACGAAATTAATTTACACAATTTTTCATCAGAAGCACCTGAGTATGTTGATAAAACTAAATGGAACTTGTAACTGCCGCGTAAATATTCACCTCACAAAAGAGAAGTCGTTAATTTAGCTAAAGTTGCCATACTGATGCAGTTGATTTAACATAATACGAAATGTTGGTAGCTCTTATGGCTCTTCTTTAAATTGTCGAAGAGGCGCGTCATTTTCTATACACGAATATTTCTATCAACGCATAGTACAAATTTTTTTCCCCCAAATAGATTATAGAAAATGGAAACACCAAAACGTGTATTACGTAATTTACAGCATGTTAATGGGCAACAGGCTAACACTCCTTTTCAAGTACCGGCTTCGCCACTTCTCAAAAGTCTTGGCTACGGCACCGGCGTGAACGTTTATTATTTGGAAAGATCGCCACGTCCTAGCGGGCAGATTCGTTCTCCGTGGGCCATTAAACGAGTTTCAAATCGCACGAGATTGAATAACAAAGAAAACTCTGAACTTTTTAATGAGAGAATAGTTAAAGAAGCTGAAATACTAAGCAAATTGGAACATCCCAACATTGTGGGTTTTCGTGCAATCAAGCAGGAGAAAGACGGTCTTGGAACGTTGGCATTAGAATGCTGCAACTCATCATTGGGATTGTTATTGGAAAATCGCTTAGAGCAAAATCTTGGAGCTCTGCCAGCTTGTCATATAAAAAAAATGATGCTGGATATATCCAGCGCTTTAGATTATCTTCACGACAATGTTAAGATTTTGCACGGAGACTTGAAATCTCATAATGTTTTGGTTAAAGGAAACTTTGAAATTTGCAAACTTTGTGATTTCGGCGTAAGTTTACCACTGAACGAAGAGGGTGTTGTTAACTTCAGTCAGGATCCCAACGTGAAATATGTGGGAACGAATCTTTGGTGTGCTCCTGAAATTATAAATGAAGAGGAAATTATTGACAGCAAAGCCGAAATCTTCAGTTTTGGGTTAATTATATATGAAACTATAGCTTTAGTGCCGCCACATGCATTGGAGATGAATGAGTCGGAGGAAGAAGACACTTATTGTACTGATAGTGACGATTCACTTAAGCCTGGAAACATAACACTAATGGAAATTGCTTTAGGTACTAGACCGCCGTTGCCCCAGGCCTTTGAACTAAATGATGAATACAATATCGTAATTGAATTGTTTTATTTGTGTACAAACACTGTCCCAGAGGAACGACCCTCGGCAAAAGTAGTTCATGATTCTTTAAAAAAGGACGATGAGACCAAATAATTAAGTTGTAGTTGCAAAAGACTTCGTTTGTCGTTTTATGCAGCATATTTTGCAGTCATTTTTAAAACAAATAATGTACATATATTAATTGTAATAAACGTTTATGTAATTGGACATGTGTATTTAGGAAAGTGTGTTGAAACGTAAGTGCATAAAGATGCGTCAAGGGTTCAAATAATCCGGATGGTTGTCAGAGAAGCTCTCTAGTTGTATGAAAAGCTTAACGCTAAACTGGAAAAAAACGTGTTTTTCTTACATTACTTATTAGCTGAACGACAGAATCCAATAGGAAACCCTACTGAATATGTTATTTTTGTCGAATGCTTATAACTTTCTACAAACTACACGCGTAATTTATTTAACAAGAATTTCCAATTTTCGTTTTCTTCGATGGTGCTGTTCCAGAAAAAGATGTTTTTTTCAAAAGGAAATCATAAACGTATATTGTTTAAAAAAAATTCAATTCACACAGCTGACATAAAAACTAAAACATGCCCTTATTCTGCTTAAAAGCTGCACCGGCTTTACGGTTGTGATTAGCCCTCGATGATTTGTTGGCTCCCTTTTTCTGACGGTTATGTAAAACATCTTTATCCTGGCCCTGACCTTTTGTGCGACCTACTACATCTTGCGGTTGCTGCTGATGTTCAAAGCTTCCTTTCTTTACCCACTTGGACTGCCGCCTGGCCTCATATCGTGCACGAACAACTTCAGGATTTTCACAGAAGTTGGCGTTTTTGTTACGTGGGTTCTCCGTTTGTTGACTGGCATCTTCGTCATTTTCACTTTCCTCATCTGATACATCGGCTACATCAGCCATCAAATTTTTCAGATCTTTAGATTTGGCCACACGTGTTTCGCTTTCTAATAAAGCTTCATAACTATCGTCATATTCATCGTTGTATTCATCTTCCGATTCTCTTTCGCTTACCAATGAATATTCCTGATAACGGTGTTTAATTGCAGCCAACCCGCTTTTATCATCTAATAACTGCAAAGCATTTTGAGGCGCGTTTGGAAATCCCTTACCTTGTTTTATCACACACTGAGGATTGTCCTGTGTCATTACATCGTATTTATCACCGTCAAATATATTGAAATGTTTAACTCCAGTCTGTTCAAAAAGTTTGTCTTGTGGGTCCGGCGGTATGTAGACTTCATTTTTATCTCCTTTTGCCAGATCAGGGGGCAAATTATTTTCCAGCACAGCTGCAATTGCCTCTTCTGTTGAATCATATCGTGATAAGAGCCGCCTTATAAAACCCTGGCCTAAATGAGGCAGACAATCTAAAACCATGCCAATCTCCAATTCTAAATCACGATCGCAGATCTTTTTAGGATTATTTTCAATTTGATTTGATTTAATATTTTCTTGCGAGTTTCGTTTAAGTAAAATATCTCCCGAATTCGTTGTACTTTGTTTTGGTATTAAATTTTGCAAGTTGTTAGTTACTGTTACTGCAGTTTTAGCTTCCTTTTGATAGCCCTGAACGACAAAGTCTGCTTTGAAACTATCTCTGGAAGTTTAAATCATACAAATAAAATACTTTAATATTTGAGGCCTGTTTAAAGAATCTTCAAATTTTCATTTCAAATTAGAATTTCATTAGAAAATATATTTGAAATAATAACAATTATTAATTACTGATTTCAAATCTCTTGAAAGTATCAAAAGAATTAAAAGCGCTTGAAATGGTTTTAAGCCCACAATTTCACTATTTGACTGACAATAAAAGTCTAAGCTGAATTCTCTAAACAGACAGATTATGGAAAATAATTACATACAATTTCTCACAAGCTTGTTTTAAAATCTCCATATCCGAACCCACTGGAAAATGACGTTCGTAGTCTATAACGAACGTTTGCTCTGACAGACACTCAGTTAATAATCCAACAAAATCTTCTGAAGGTAATATACTTGCTTTGCTACATTTGAAATTAAAAACATTTTTAGAATTTGGTTTTTTAAATGTGAAGACTTACGGTTCCATTACTGCAGCCTCTATATAAGAAAAGGAGATACTCCGAAATGCCTGCAAAAATTGCAGTCGAGCTTGATTTAGCCACATTAAACTTTTGGCTGACTCGTTAATTAAGTAAATATTTTTGTACAAGAACGACAAGGTGTTGTCATAGAAATTTGCAATGCTTTGGCCCAACTTAATTTCCGCACATAAAGATCTTACACTTGGACAAACATCCAATAGGACGCTTAAGGTGAATGCGCAATCCAAGGTATATAGGACGACATCGTCAAAAGGTGTCTCAGAGCTTTGATCAGGTAATCCACCGCCAGCCCCCTCAAAACCTTCATTCTCTGTTTGCGTCCGAATGGATTGGAAGGCTGCCCGAAAGAAGGTTAATGCAGCGAGCAAATCCTTTTTATAATTAGATTCAATGTTCAAAAGGGTTTCGAAGATTTTTTGTAAGATAACGGCATTCTCAGGCACCGAATTTCCTACAGCAATCAAAAGGTCAAAGAGCATAGGTACCGATATTAGATAATTTTTGTACAGAAATTCCCGCAAGTCATCTTTTTTTATCCATGAATCGCGAGACTCTTTTGGTGTTAAAAGTCGGCATATAATACGCAGCACTAAATTTAGTAAAGTCTCGTATAAATTTAGCGCGTCATCATTGGGAATTTCTGCACATATGTTTATATAAAATGGAGTAGCCTTTTGGAGAAATGAAACAACGCATCTTAAGGCTGATTTCTGAAACAACATGTAGGACCAAAATCTGAAAAAAAATTATGCACAGTTTTTGTCACACTATTCGTATAAACAAATGTGCTTCTCAAAGTTAGTTGATTCAAATCATTTGCTTACTCATAGTGCTTTAAATTCAACAAAAATTCCAAATCATGTTTAAATATATCAGCTTCATACAGCCACTCCTGTAATGCAGCTCCCGATTTGAAATGTCCTCCAGCTACTACCAAGCTAGTATAGTTAGAAAATATTGAACGTGGCGCCCAATACTTGTCCTTAAAAAACAATATATGTATGTAAGTTTTAATGTTAGTTAACGTTACAGATCTTCGTCTACTAACACCATAATAATATCGATATACATAAATACGCTAACGTGTTTAGTTGGAGAAACTCACCAATGCCGATATGGTCCTTTTAACTCCATCTTCAGCTGCAAAGCTAAAGCATAATTCTTTTAACGATTTGTTTTCCGGATTCTACAAAAAGGTATGATATTAAACAGCGATAAAACAGAATTTATTAATATTACTGTAAATCCAATAGATGCACTTTTTTCCATGTGTTATAGTTAGACAGTAGCTAATTTAATAAAAAATTGTTATCAATTATGTGAAGCTGTAAAATTATAGTGTCTAGTAAACACATTTGGAACGGCAGGCAACAATTAACATTTAGCTGTTGTATTAAAATAAAAGTGCTTTTATATTAAGCGATTTTTGTCACGAAAATATGGAAGTTATTACGGTCCAATGAAAAGTTCTCGGCATAAAATTTGTTGAATCTTGCACCTTTCCATATACATACTAAATAACATAATTTCGTCCATATAAAAACATTTCCATACAATCTTATTTATAGTATTTTTCGAATGCATCCAAAATGAAACTGTTTCTACTGAAAATTCTGTTTCATGTGTATATTTTTATACACATGCTTAGCTGTATAGTAGAAGGAAGCTTTGACACATGACCAAGCTCGAGAAAAACGATATGTTTCATTGCTGCTGTATATTAATTGAAGTAAGCCTATTGCGAACTTACATTGGGCATTTCAAACGTGTGTATACGAGCGAAAAGAAAAAAGAGAACGACACAAGCTATAAGAGTTGGACTGTGTGAACAACAGAGCAATTTCAAGGAAAAATATGTACACGAATTGCCTATGTATGTAGGTAAATTCCAACTTACTTTGGTTGCATGGGCTGTAGAACAAAAATTTTAAAATATTTACCACATGGCAACAAAGCTTGCTTTTAAGGCGTTTACATTTAAACAATAGTTATTGTATCAGCTGGGTGGTGCCACACAGTAAAAAAAAGAAATATAAAAGAAAACAACTGAAAATTTGTATCTTGAAAAGATAGATTATTTGATATTAAAGTTTAAATCCAAATTAAAACTGGATAAAAGAAAAATGAGTGGTGCTCGTTTTGCCCGAACTGGGCGTTGCAAATTTTTTGTTTGTTTAGGTGCCCTTGGCTTAATAGTAGTTATGGTAGCTTTATTCCACAGTTCTCAATTGCAACTAGACGAAACCCGAGAGCAGCGTTTGCACTGCGAACAACAACAAGAAGCTTTAAATGAACGTCTGACCAGTAAGTAAATTGAAGTTAACAATTTTATATACATACATTAAACTTTATAAACATTTCTAAAAAGGTTTGGTAAAACAAAAGTATCATTTGGAAAGAAATCAGGAACGCGAGCGTAATGAACATCTGGAATCTCAACGTAATTTGGAAGAAAAACTGAAGGAATTGCAAGAAAAATACCAAAAAGAACAAGTTGAACAGCAAATGCGCTTTGAGAAACTAAAACAAACTCATACAATTTTACAAAGCGAACACAAACATTTAAGGGAGGAAACACAAAAGGCAAATAAACTGCAATTGGATAATATAAATGGGTTGGAAAGAAAATTGCAGTCGATTAAATCAGAACTTCAAAAAGAACGATCGAATAAATCGGGTGAACTTTTGGAATGGAGGGTAAGAAATTTTTAACACATTAAATATATAAACATCTAATACGGTCAGAATTTTTTTTTAATATTTGTTAAGTTTAATATACACATTAAAAATCGTTTTGAATTGTTTTAGGAAAAATATAATATTGCTGAAAACGATTACAAACTCTTATCTACAGACAATCAACAACTTCACGCCCAGATCAAAACATTCGAACAAACTATCAAGGATTATGAGACCCATTGTGAATACAAAACTTTGGATAAATCTCGCAAATCTGTTGCCCCGAAACCGGATATGCGCAATCGGAGCACAAGTGAAAAGTCATTTAATCACCAAGATTCAGTGAGTGAAGGTGTTTACCATATTTCAGTAAACATTTCTAATAACAATAAGAAAGAAAATAATACTCTTAATGGAAATGGGGTGAGCAGTAGTAATGAAACATCAAGTGCTCATGTAGGTGTTAAGGATAAACTATCGCTACAACAAACTACTAAAATACCATCACAAAATCCATTAGATACTAACAATGACATTAAACTACTAACAGTTGAACATTTTAATGGAAGTCTCATCTTAAATTCCGTTGAAAATTTTCAGATTGTTCCCAAAATAATTAAACACATAGCTGTTGAAGAACAACAGCAGCAAGAAAAACCGAACAGGCAGCTAAGTTTGGAGAATATTAAAAATCAAATAGCACCTCTTAGTGCTCCAAAAAACAAGGGTCAGTTGATATCGTCAGCTATTCCCAAGTCCGAACAACAAATGCAAGCAGCATCAGCATTTAATGCAACCTCTGCAAGTGTAAGAACTGTTCGAGGAAGTAGTGCTGTTGGCAGTAATTCACCTCCATTGGCCTTACCTCCTAACCAACGTAAACTGCCCGAAAATGTAGCTCCCATACCCGAAAACTTCGAAGATTTATTTCCAAAATCCAACAATGAAAACCCAAAAAGTAATGACGATCCCTCGCCATTAGATGACAACCCTAAACATGATTTAAAAGATAAAGCTGCAAAATCGGCTATGAACAATAACAATTACGATTCGGGCGCTCATGAAATAAAAGATGGCTTGGCTGAAGGTGATTCAAACATGGTTCAACATGACGATGACATAAACAATTTCTTCGAGAATGATCAGGAGCCTAAGGAGGGCAATAAAAACAAGGCCGTTAATGATGAAAAGGAAGATGATGTTGGTAATGATGACGATGAACGCGGCTTAGGACCTGATGATGCTGGTGGCAACATTTTGGGTGGCGCTGCGGCTGGAGATATTGCTGTCAAGCATAACCAGCACCAACAACTCTTAGATGAAAGCCTAAGAAATGAGGTTGCCGATGACCAAGGCAAAGAATTCGGAGATGGATTACGTTTAGATGAAGCTGCTATTGAAGAAGATGACGACGGTTTGTAGAAACATATTAAAACTATATATATTTGTTTTAAAAGTATATTTAATGTTTCAGATGATTATTCAAATCCCTCTGCTCGTAAACAAGCTGGTGGTCAAGCTATACGCCATTAAGTGTTAACAGTAAACCTATACGAATACTAGTAATAAAATAGTATGTATTGTAATGTTTTTTAAAAGTATTTTTAGACAAATTTGGGCAGACTATATTTTTTTGTCGAATTATTTATAGAAATAATTTTCTGGGTCAGTCTTTTTTGCTATGTTTTTACTTCTTTTACATTTGTTTTTTTTTAAACAAATTATGATCCAGCTCCAAAGTTCTAAGTATTCCTCTCTTTTTACCCAAATTATTTTATATACAATTGCAAATATGTTTTTTTCTGTTATAATTTTTTTTATTTCGCCACCATCAACTCAGTATGAAATTCCTTTTCAACTTGATTTCTGTGATAATCTCTTAGATTAACATTTTCGAAAAACCGATTTATTCTTATATGCATTAGATATACGCATTTCGAAAATGAGCACACAATGTCTTTAAAATTAAATATATTTCTTAATTTAAAATGCATTTCATGTATTATTTATTCGTTTGTTTTAATAAAATTATAATAAAATCAAATTAATAGAGAAAAACTTAAATACAATTTTTATATAAAACACATATCAAAAATGTCGAACTTCAAACATACTTTTTTTCACATGCGGGACAGACATCAAGGTTTACACATTTTCAAATCATAAAATTTCTATTATTTAAAATAAAAATAAAATGCACTAAAATAATGAAATAAAAGACAATGAATTGAAATCGTCAATAAACAATAATAAAAAATTACAAATCATATAAAATAAAATGAGAAATGAATGTGAGTATAAAACGAGGTTTTCTTTTTATCGCGTGCTGTTCATTGGGTATGAGCTATAATCCAAGGGTGCATAAGTACTTGATCTAGAGGTAAACGATTTTGTGGATTTAAGACTAATAGTTTCGATATAAAATGTGCAGCAGCTTTGGTGACATAATCGGGCAACTTGTAATCCCCTTTTATTATTTTCTTATAAGTATCATCATAATCTGTTGCTAAAAATGGTGCTCGTCCTACCACCAGCTCGTAGCACAAAACTCCCAAGCTCCAAAGATCTACATTTTTTGTGTGTGGTTTGCCCTGTACCATTTCTGGTGGCAAATAATCCAAAGTACCACACAAAGTAGTGCGCATTGAATTCGGTTCATGAACCGACCATCCAAAATCCGCAATTTTTAGATCACCTTTATGTCCCAACAACAAATTCTCGGGCTTAATGTCACGATGTATTACATCACGTTCATGCAGATATTGCAGTGCCGAGGCTAACGATTTAATATAGATCGCCGATTGACGTTCATCAAAACGTTTCAAAGGCTGAGATTGTAATTCTTTGAAAAGAGTTCCTTTTGGAGCATATTCTAAAATTAGATAGATTCGTGCTTCATCATGAAAATAGCCGTAAAGCCTAAGGATATGAGGGTGACGTAAATGGGACTGAATTTCAATTTCTCGCCTAACTTGATGTTCTACTTTCGATTCATGAATTTGTTGCTTAAATAGTACTTTAAGTGCTACAACAAATTTGGACTCTTTTTCTCGCGCCAAATACACATTTCCAAATTTACCCCGCCCTAACGGGCGGCCGATGTCGAAATTGCTTAAGGACCAGGTTTTCTTAACATCTTTTGTTGTTTCTAAAAAAATACATTTCAGTTTTAACAGTGTAAAAGTACAAAATCTTAGAATTAATTACAAATTTTGTTTATTAGGATGGTCCGAAAGCCCAAAAAAAACATTTAAAAAGGAAAGATTTTTCACTTACCAGTCTTATTTTCTTGTTTAGTCGCATTAACTGCACCTGAATCTTTACCAGATGTATTTTCGGAACTTGGCTCTTCTTTAGCAGATGTCTTCGCATCTTTTGATTGCTTAGTCACATTTACTGGATGTGTCGGGGCAGTATCTTTCTTAGCTGGCGCAACATTCATTATTTTAGTGGAAGTAAGTGGCATGGTCCGCTGTGTAGCATGTTTTCCAGCAGGCGCTTTATATAAAACAAATTTGGCAGCATTTACGGTCTAAAAAAATTAGTATTGATTTTAAACATTAGGCCTTTCTATTGTTAAATGCTTTCGGGATGTTTAAATGAAAATGCACCTCTTTCATAGCCGCTTGTCCGGAACGCTGGTTGCCTCCAGCATTATTTTTTGCATTTTGTCCTGTCTGATGTTCAACAGTTTTTATATTATTTTCTTTACCTCTTACTGGTTTCTTATACATCTTTCAACAAAATTGTTTTGTTTAAAATATATTTAAAAAAAATGTTGTCCTTACAAAAAAAAAATATTGGGAATAAAATATGAAAAATGTTGGCAGCAGAAACTTAAATGAACCGTTTGAATTTTAAACAGAAGGAATGCGAATGTGTGATCAAAGTGCAATGGTATTAATAAACGAACAAAATATATATGTCAATATTATTGCGACTCTGGGCACGTACACTTAGAAAAATTGCTGTTTGATCAAATCGTGTATATTTTGTATTAACAACTATATATTCAAACTTTTGCAGCTGAGTATATTTCTTTAATTTTTAACAAACCCTCGAAGATTTTGTCAATCAAACGATACAAGAGAGAGAGAGAGAGAGAGATAAAAATTAATTATGGTTTGTTCACTTAAATTCAGAATATATTAAAAGACAAGCATCTGGCATCTTCCCTAGTATTGTGTAAAAACGCCAAATTCCTTGTTTTGTTTAAAATCAAACAATTCATCATGGACATTTTTGAGCTTCTCTGAAGAGATACAACAACAAACAGATAACTGTCAAATATCATACAGAAAGTCAGAAAAACAGCGTTTGACATTTCCTTTGCTTATCAGCTGTGCTAAAGGCATTACCAAGGTGTATTTTTCTTTATTTTTAGTTGATGGCTGATAACAACTGCCACCGGGTTTTCTGCACGGTCTCATACTATTAAAATTTGTTTAAACATTTTGTATCCAAATGCGTTAATAATTTATAATATACTAAAAATTAAAGTAAATTACGTGAAACAAAGTGAGACCGAAAACTATAACCCTTAACTCAATTCATAATAAGAAAAATTCAAAGTAAGTTGACCCTCAAATTGCAACAATAAAGACAAAAGGTTCATTTTTGTTGTTTGTGCTTCATCGCAATTTCATAAATTTTAATTCTGAATGTTTTGCTTTTCATTTTTTTTAATAAATGGAAACTAGTTACGTAAATTGAATAGGCAAGATTTGGAATATGAATAAATTAAAAACAAAAAATGTAACATCCATAAAAACATTAAAAGCTTGTTGCTTTAATGCCTGTACTGAAGTGAAATTTTTTATTTTATATAAAACGATTTATTGATTTTTTATGTAAGGCCATGTCTTGATAAAGATTATAATTATCGGTTATATCTTTATTTTATGCCAACTAGCGCTTATCAAGGCGAACATTTTTAAAGTTTTATTTAATAGATTGGTTTCGAAAGCATAACCTGATTTTTCAAAATGTATTTGTTGGCAGTAATCCAATTAATATTACAGTCCAAAATTGGTTTATTCCATTGAAAAAGCAATATCTAGGCCATGTTTTAGTTGTATTGATAATTTACAAAAAGGAATTACTGCAGGAATACCAAGTTTTAGCGATGTCATGAGCATTGTGGCTTTGTTATTTGTTTGTTGTTGACATACATACGAATATTGTTCAAAAATTTGGAACAATATTTATGAACAAGTGCATTGTTTTTTTAGTGCTATTTTCTGCGGAAACGTTTTTACATAATTGCAACAAGTAAAATGCGTAAACGAATTCTTTGCTCATATTACGAACAAAAACGCCAGTAATCATCAGAGAGTTATCATCAGGCTATAAAAATTCAAAATCGATTTTTTGAATGTTTATGATGCACCATATCAGATCACATGTTCCTGGAAAATTTTACACTCCTACAACTAAAAATAAAACTTTATTGTCAACAAAAATCTTAAAGCCCTAATACTACCAAAAACATTTCAATTTCACTTAAATATAGTACATAATTTTTCTATTTATATACATACAGTATCTGACAAAATAAAGCACGAAATCTTTCTCACGTTTCGTAGCCAAATAAAATTGCTCTAAATAACTTTAGTTTGTTCATTTGTCAATAGTATTATATAATATGTTGAAAAACACAAAAGCAACATAAATTCTTCATTTAAAATTATAAAACTGCAAGAAAAGGATAAAAGGCATTGTTTGAAGGTGACAAAACTAAAGCACAAATTGAATTTAATATAACGCACATCTTCTTTGCATGGAGTCTATTAAGCCAGCTCATACCTCAGAAAAAATTCAATTCCAAACATTTCGAACAGTCTTGAAAAGCTCGTCTAAATTTTTGGCACCTATCGCGGATTATATTTCGATCTACAATTTCCTATAGATTTTCTACGGGATTGTGCTGGCCGTTTCAAAATGTTAGTTTTGTTGTTAAGGAACCACTCTTTCACACATTTAGATGTGTGGTTAGGGTCGTTATCTTTTTGGTATATCCACTTGGCTCGCAATTCCACCGCTGCATGTGGCAGTATTAAATTTTGCAAGATGTTTCTGTAAACAATAAGATACACTATTCCATTTATTTTATGAATTGGGCCAATATAATAGCCTGGAAAACATGCTCAGACCAAAAAGTTACTTCCGCCGTGTTTCAATGTGCCTTTGCCAAAGTATAACGTGGATTAACGGCCTTCAAAATTGTGTTAATCCATCGGAACCCTTTAAATAAAATTTTGATTGATTAGAGAAAAGAACAGTATACCAAAGCGTGGTAGTCCAAATTATGTGTTCCTGAAGCCTATTTTTTGGTGATGCAAGTGTAAAGGGCGTTTTTTTACTTTTGTAAGCTTTTAGGATTGTTCTGGTAGTAACGTGTAATGGCAACGTGTGGTAAAGCTTGCTGACGACGTGCATGGTATTTTGTAACAAACATATTATTGCCTTTATTAACTTTATGATGTTTTGTAGCCAAAGTACCAGAACAATCAAAATGGTATATAGTTCTAGATATAACGCTGTTATGAATATCATTTTTTTGTAATTGAGGTCGCGGATTGGCCGCTATTAAAATCCGATATTTTTTCTTTCACAGGCACTGAATATTTATTCCGTGCCATTTGGTAGAGTAAGTTACGAAAAACGTCTAGAACAAGTTTGAAGCCACGGAAACAACTCAAAAATAATGTAAATATTCTCTATACGCGCTTAAACAAATTAAGAGTAATAACAAATATTCAAGTTTGCTTGCATTAATAATTGCATAAATAATTTTTTTTTTGTTTAAACTACAAGCATCAATATTTTGTTTGTTTTTAACATCAAAAGAGTAAATTTTTTTTAATATAATCATGTTTTTTATAAAGTAGGAACCCTTTCAGTGTTATTGTTAAGTTTGTTGGCATACAGGAGTCCGTGCTTTAGTTTTGTCCGTTACTGTACGTATGTATGTATATGGGACCCATCAAAACTTAATGAATTCCATTGTATCGTATGTCTACTCCTTCACAAATTTTTACGATTCTTTTGGAAAACATTATAAGTATTTAAAAACATATAAAAAACTGCAGCATTCATCCTAATAGAATGAAAAATTTATTTATTTATATAAATTTTGACCTAATCTGATTTTTTTAAGGCTGTGAATATTTTTAACTGATGTTAACACATACCACAACGTTTAGTCAAAACTTTTAACTGAAAACTTAAAATTTAACCCTGCAATTTCTTGAAATAAATCATCCAATTACCAGGAGACACAGGAAGCCAAATTTTTGTTTTCATGACTTTCGAGTAAATCTTATGATAGTTGAAAGCTTTTGGCCAGATTCCATTTTCTGTAAATTTATCGTAAATATTTTATATATTTGAATACATTCTCTTGTTTTGTAAATTTTACATCCTCAATATTGGATGTGGTGTGTTCATACGTTAAAGAGTGATCCCTATTATGGTGGCAACAATATAACTTAAGAATTAGAAGAAAGTATTTGAAAAAATATTTTTTATTTTTGTTTCTTATTCGGTTTTGAAATAGATTTCAAACTACTGTTTTTTCGTATCAATTTAACAAAAGTAAGTTCAAAACAAAAACAGATTAAATGTTCGGAAATCCATATAAAAGGTGTTAATGGGCAAATATACTCGTACATCCATACATACACATGTATGTAGGTCTATTTTATATAATGTGTCATTTAAGTTGAATATTATTGTTTACTTGACGATAGATGATAAGTGGTAATTCAATGTAACGTTTAGGCTTATTTAAAAGATCAAATTTTATTTGTAGCAAACTATGTTGCTATTTTATTATGTGTTTGTTAGATGATACAGCCGCAACGATTGCAACCATCGACCTACTTGTTCTACATTAAATTTATTTTAAATTTCATTTTATGAAAGCGTTTATTTTGAATGCACTTTAAAATAATCTTTTTTAACTTGCAATAGTATTACATACATAATTTCTTATCAATTTTTATTACATTTAATCGTTTTTCACGCTAAAGTTCATTAAACCTCTTTTATATAATCGTACAATGTTAAACAAAAAAATGTTTTGTGTATTTTCAAAAATTCTGTTTAATTCACTTTTACTCGGTTTTGGTTCCATGCTTATACATATCGCCGTATCAAATGAAATCAAATGCCAAATCATGTTCTATTTATGTAAATGAAAATATTTCACAATCAATAATTTGTTTTTGAAAAATTATAAATATCGATCTTATTTCATTTGTGAAAACTAAAACATAACGACATATAAATTAAAACACACTTGAAATCTTAATTTTGCCAAGTAAAGCTTTTGAGCTTTTAACTTTATACTGAATTTACATTTATAATTTAAGAGAACATGGAAAGTAAGTCAAAGTTATTCCTGACAAACGAGTTTAATTTTTTATTTTTATTTATTTTAGAAATGTCGAATTCACAACAGGCTACATCACAACAATTTTCGTAAGTATCAAGAATTTGTTTATCTTTTTAACGTCCATATGCTTTCATAATATATATCATTGGCTTAATATAGAAAGTACCTAAGTCGACTTTTTGCAAAATTTCTTTTTTAACGCTACCTCCAAACACAACTTTCTAAAAACATTTTCGATATATCTTTGAAAATAGTATATTTATTGCTTATTAAAAAAATAATAAAGCAGTTAAATATTACTTTAAAAAACATCCTTCTTCTATTAAGCCACTGATATGTTTGTATATATTAAAATTATTTTCAATTCATAACTTGTGTGTTGTGCAAGACCAATGAAACTCTTAGGCTTTTTAAGTATTAAAGATTATGTCGCCTGCTTGTGAAGAGTATGAAAAGCCGGACATTAGGTGTGTTCGAGAACTTTTTTGAGAAGTTTTTGAGTTTTCATGAATAAAAAGAAATTTTATTAAGTAGAAATTTTAGTTTGTTTATATTGCAACATAGTAGTAGTACAGAGTAGGTTTATTTTAATTTATTATTAAAAATTATTTTCATTATTATTATTATTGAAAATAATAAAATTGGTATAAATTAAAACCATTTTCCAAACGATTATTACCAAACTCTTTTGTGCGTTTTCATTCGTGAGAACTTCCAAAAATTTATACTTTTACAGAGTAGAAATTTTTATATGAAAAACAAGAATAAAATAATGATAATTTATTACTACTTTTCGTATATATGTATGTATGTATATATGAACACAAATAATCATGCTATGGCGTGGTTTTGAGCCGAGTTTTTCTCTCTTCAGTTTACAGTATATATTTGTGTAGTGGAGCGCAACAACAAATTTGTGATGCTCCTGGGATTTTGTTTGTGCTTTCAATTGAAAATGTCACCTTTCGACACGTATTTATAAATAGTCGCATTTGTGTATGTATAGTTTTGCTTTGCTATATGCTATTGTAGTATTTGCATATTTAAGTTAACACTCGAATAAAAATTAAATAAATTTAAAAGAAAAGCAACGGCGGGTGCACAAAAAATTTATATAACAGATTAGAAAATTTACACAGCGGAATGAGTGAATTATGTACAGTCTAAAGGATCCTTTGAATTTTATGATAAGACCCCTCATCAATCTCCCATTTGAATACCCTTTCCGGGCTAAAAAGTATTTCTTGAGCGCAAGTACGCAAAGTTAAGTACTCCGAATTTATTCAATTACTGGAATATAAATATATTTTATTCTACCTTAATTAAAATTAGCTTCCTTTCTTGTGGAATACTCCATACATGACTGTCTTTCTTACATTTATCTGTTTATTGCTAATTTGCAAATCGCACAAACATAATTATGTATGTAATTTAATTAATTATAATTTCCTTTATGCGCGCACAAAGTTATTAATCCCACAACATATTTGCGTGCATTTCAATTAAATCTTAGCGCATATAAAACTGTGTAACAATTTATGTTGATCAAGTTCAAACGTCTAGATCAATTTAATTAATGAGATTATTTACAAGCACATACATCTTTCAAGAATAAACAAATGTCTAGCAATTGATAATGATCTAGTTCACAGCGCAAAGAGGCGCAGCCGAACGAGAATTTGTGGCTGTTGTCGAAATTCTTGAAAATGTGCCACAAAAAAATGTCTTACATCGACAAGTTCATTTAGGCGCTAAAGTTTTATGTGAATGATTAGAAATAAAACGAAAATTAAAACTAAGGCACGCGTCGAATCACTAAAGTTTTATTATTGCGTTAGAAAAGCACATCGTACACAGTAAATTTAAGTTTTTTTTCATCTCTTTGTTTAGTTTGCTTCCCAAAATAATAAACGGTGGTATTGCCGGCATCATTGGCGTATCATGTGTATTTCCTCTGGATTTGGTTAAAACTCGTTTGCAAAATCAACAAATCGGTCCAAATGGCGAAAAAATGTACAAAAACATGTAAGTTGCAATATATCAAGTTGAAATCGGTTCATGCTACATTAATTACATACGTACGATTCATTAAGGTTTGACTGCTTCCGAAAAACATACCGCGCCGAAGGTTATTTTGGTATGTATCGCGGATCTGGTGTCAACATTCTTTTGATAACACCTGAGAAAGCCATTAAATTGGCCGCCAATGATTACTTCCGTCATAAGCTCACAAGCAAGGATGGCCAGTTACCCATTAGTAGTCAAATGGTAGCTGGTGGATTAGCTGGTGCATTCCAAATTGTTGTTACTACACCCATGGAATTGCTAAAGATTCAGATGCAAGATGCTGGTCGTATTGCAGCCCAGGCTAAATTGGCTGGAAAAACTATTGAAAAAACTTCAGCCACCAAACTTGCCTCTCAATTGTTGAAAGAAAAGGGTATATTCGGTTTATACAAGGGAATCGGCGCCACTGGACTTAGAGATGTTAGCTTCTCTATTGTATATTTCCCGCTTTTTGCTACTCTAAATGCCTTAGGTCCCAGACGAAACGATGGCTCGGGTGAAGCTGTATTTTGGTATGATGGACAATACATGCATGCTATTTTCCTTTAAAAACATAATTATAAACATTTTTTGAAACTTTTTCGTTTTTGTTCAAGGTGTTCTTTCTTATCTGGCTTGGCAGCTGGCTCTTTTGCAGCATTATTTGTTAATCCATTTGATGTAGTTAAAACGCGTTTACAAGCCATTAAAAAAGCTGATGGTGAAAAAGAATTCAAGGGCATTACCGATTGCATAACGTAAGTGTTTTTTATCTCATAGAAGTAATTTTACCCTAAAATATTCGTATGTGTGTAAATTTCTTCTAAATATAAACATGCAGCTTAAGGTTTTTCTATACATGCACACATGTATATTTGTGGGCTGAAAGGTTGAATAAAAACAATTGTTATGGAATTTTTCAGTATTATTGAACTGAACTACTTACGAAACTTAAAACCACACTACGAACCATTTTTGATATGCTTCAAAATGAGGTGTTGTCGAAAAATTTTATTCACTTGCTTAGAAAAGATGAATTATATGTAAATATATCGGATAAGTAAGAAAATTTATTTTCGGTTGATTTGTCCCAAACTGGTTGTGACGGAGAAGAATTCAGATTTTACTAATTTAATCATAAACTTCATCAGCTTAGACTATGTCAAGATGATGCATATTTTCTTTAATTTTTGGTACCCAAATTTAATTTATATTAATAATATGTTTTTTGTGCTTTTAAGATTAAACTTAACACCTATAAAAATTAAAATAAATTTAAACAGAGTTTTAATTCATATATTACATAAAAAATTCTAAGAAAATTCATTTGAAGATATCGTTAATGTTTATCTTTTTTATTATTTCAGTAAGACCATGAAATATGAAGGACCCACAGCCTTCTTCAAGGGTGGTTTGTGTCGTATGATTGTTATCGCACCGCTTTTCGGTATTGCCCAAATGATTTACTTTTTGGGCGTTGCTGAGGGCTTATTGGGCCTGAAAAAACCTGAAAAGAATTAAGCAGAAAAATACTTTTAATTACAGGAACAATTTTACTGGAAACTAGTGCATTTCCATTACGTGTCGTCCTATGTGTACATCGGAAAATCTATAATTGTTATTTAAACTGAATGATAGATCGTTGTTGAACATTAACCAGCTCTTATTGATATTTTTCTTTATGTATGTTTGCCTATAGTTGTTTAAGTTCTTTGGCTCAAAGAGTAAAGAATTAGTACAATTTATTTCTTTTTAAAATTGTTTACAATATTCTAATTCTGAATTAAAATTTCATAATCGCTATCAAAAAAAAAAAAAATAAACTAAAACAGGACAATAAATTATCATGTGGAATACACAGGAACAACTTATACATAGATGAAAATAACACAAATGCTTCTACATACATATATTTATTTATTCGCTACAGTGCATTGTGTTAGTTTGCAGTTTATTACCACTACGTTGCTATCTGTATGTATGTACATGTGTATGTGCGTAAATATATATGACAACAGATTTACTTCATTATTGTGTTCAAAACAAACTCTTATCTTGCTTTAGACATATCCATATATCTTTAAGACATTTTAGAAACGGAAAATATTTCAATTCGTGTTGAAAATAAAACAAAGTATTTAAAAAATATGTGTATGTATGTATACTTGTGTTTATTATGTTTAAAAAATAGCAACTGAACAACACAAATGTATTAAATGTGATGTTTTTATTGTTGTCAATTAACCAATAAATTTTTCAAACAGCCGTCTACAGACACTAGTGTAGAACTGAAATTCACAGCAGTTTGTTATAACTTCCTTTTGCATTTGTATAGTTTTATGATTTTTTTTATTTCAAAAATAAATTAATAGTATTAATTTTTCTCTTTAAAATAAGCAAGTTACTAAATATAGACTGTGTTTTCTTAAATTTTAATTTCATAGCAGTTTCAATTTTTTCCTTTGTAAAAAAACAAATTTATTTGAAAAATGCCAATATTAAAGAAACAGAATATATACTCACAAAAGAAGTACGTACGTATGTGCATATGTAAGAATTTAATTTCTCTTTAGTAAAATCGTAAGTATTTAAGCGATAATGTTTTTATCTCTTTTTGCTTGTGTATCTCGCCTACGATTAGCGTTTCCGATTTGATAACGCGAAACAGTTGTTCTGACAAACGCGAACGTTGTAAATTTGCTGTTTTAAGGCGATTTGGTCTATTTTATTCAACCTGAACTGTGAAGATACACTTAAACGACGCAGAGTTGAACAAAAACCGAATAATTTTTTTACGTCTTTAAAAAAAAATTTGCATAAAATCGCATATTATTCTGGTTTGATTTTTTAGAAGGCAACAGCAAGAGCAGTGTAAGCATCCATTTACATTTGTATTAAATGTTTATTATGAAAACAGTTGTAAAGCTGCTGTTGGCTGAAGAACAACTATCGCGTCTTCGTAATTATTTTTGAAGTGCGGTCAGACTTGCTGTTGTCGTTTGTGCGCCTCACTCGCACTGATTGACTGATTTGCCTCACACAGCTGTGGTGTTTCACGATGTATGAGTTGTATTAAGCTATCATGGGCAGTTTGCAAATTTACTTTGCAACTTATTAACTAATATAGAAATAAAATAATGATGTATGTGTACATAGTACATATTTTAAAAATTCATGTTTGTATGTATGTACTACATACATATTATTTCGTTTCAATGTTTTTCTTGAATAAGAGATATCTGAATTGGTTGAAAAACCAATTACAATACCAAAAGGCAAGAAGGTAATGAAATTCCAATGGAGTTTAAGAAACGAGCAGGTAAAATAACTATTTTTATTATGTTCTTTATTTTTTATTTAAATTTTTATTACAGATTAAATTCATTCATTGCAAACAAGTCTTATTTTTCATTGCATCTAAAATTGGAAAGATATGGACTCCCAAACACAATTCTTTTCTTTTCAGCAAAATATATCTACTTTTTTTCATAACATAGAAAAGATAATGAAAGCATTAAATAATATCTGCCGGGCGACTAGTTGGAACTTCAGTCGAAGCATCTCCTACACTGGTAGCGGTGTCGGCAGAAATGTCAGCATACCGGTTTCGCGATAAACGTAGTAATAAAGTACGATACCATTCCAAGAGTATTGCCCTACGATATGTTATTAACCCTATTTGTAAAATTAGGAAACCTATAATAGATACAAAATTTAAATACTCCCATTCAAGTAATAGAGCTACCAGCCACACTAAGTATGATCGTACGCTTTCAGCTAAAACAAGATTAGCCGATGAAGAAAACCGTATTATGCATAATGAAGTATAACCGTATAATAAACTGGTGATTACAAATAAACTTAGAGCCAAGATAAGCCAAGGATTAGTACGCAGCTGACTAAATACATCCACAAGATCATCGAAAACTCTACGTGAGCTTTCGTTGAAAGGTATAATGGGAGTTGGCGTAAAATTCAAGCTTATGCCCAATACCATCGTAATAACAAGGCCAAATAAGCCTTGCCATCCAATAGCCTGCAAAATTGGTACATTGCACGCCTTTAAATATTTCTCCTCGTAAACCATGCGACCTGCTTGAAAAATAGAGGCGCATATTATCATTAAGTCTCCTGATAGAACCGCATTTGAATTAATATGCATAATTGAATTGTGATCATAAATAATACGTTGGACATCTGTCGATATAATTATAAAAAGGGCACATATAATAATGACAATGGCCGACCAGTGACGTCCTATTAAAGTTTGGTTCATGTGTATCGTACCAAAAAGTCCCACAAATATAATTGCTGAGCCTGAAAGAAATAAAAAATCATTAAAACAAGTTTCACATTTCTTATTTTGCAACAATTGTAGACATTTTTAATAGCTACCAGCGATTGTTACTCTAATGCGTTTTATTGGTCAAAATATTGAAGTAACAGATGTTTTTCAGGGCTATATATGTACACATTATAGTATGACTAATGATATTCAGGACGAAAACAAAAGTTTGACTGATACCCTTTTTATCAAACACAGAAAATAAAATTTGAGTAATATTTTTTCATTTCATTTATGACGTTAGTGAAATCTTTAAAAGATTTCAGTAATAAAAAAAATATCAGTCAAGTTTCTTACCTAAAAAGCATCGACAAAAACTGAACGCATTTATGTAAATTTAAACAATTTTAAATAAATAAAAAAAAGATTTTTACGAACAAAATCGTCATTTACAAAAATATTTAGAATGTCGAGCAATGTTTATCTGTTAATAACAACTTTTTGGTCATGGTGTTTTGATTTTAATACATACTTCTGATCATTTGGTAACTGGATACATAAGTTAAATAAAGACCGGTAAACAAGAGAATTTTCGATATGGCATCCAAAAAAGCCGGCAGCAACATTTTTACCGGTTTGAATTCACGATCACCGCTTGTCAATAGATTTGTATCTTCTGATCCGTCCTGCAACATATATGTATGTATATTAAATATTTCATTTCAAATATTATAGATATCTGTGTTTAAAAGGGAGACGAAATTACATTACGACGTCGTAAAAAGCAAAATACGGTTTTATAAGCCAAATAACAAAGCAATTCACCAGCGAACATAAGAAATGTAAAAACAACCTGTAGATATACATAAGGTTTAAATTAAATTAATAATGATAAAATTCGTTTTATAGACATTTTTTGGAACTTACGGGATGTTGAAAATAACGCCATGTACCATCACTGCACTCCCCTGTCAATGTGTTCGACCATCTAAAAATTCATTTATAAAGAATTTATTGTCATATTAAAATATTTGTATTACACAATTCTTTTTTACTTTATTAAGAGTGTGTTGCAAGAACCAGCAATTAAAAATATTACAACAATAAAGTGATGCATTGTTTTATTGATAAGCAGGAATTTTTAGTTCCTTTGTTTAATTGGTTTTATTTAATTAATATGTATCTTTTTATCAAATTTTGGAATGAGAAATGTAATCACGCAGAAACAAAGCAAGATGTAAACAAAATAAGCTAAAGATTAATTAATAGTGATGCCAGTTTTATCCAACTTTTATTTATAGCATTAAGTATGGCAGCCTGAAGTTTAAAAAAATCCTGAAACAAACTGATGTTAAACTAGCAAAATCGATATCCATAACAAACTTTTTATACATATTTATGATTTAAATTATAATATTAAGAACTATATTTGAACATAATGAAATTTTGTTTACATATATAACAGCAATACTTGGAATTTTATCTGGAAGCCCTTTATATAGCAGGTATGATTTTTATTACAACTCTGACAGCAGAAATGTTTACTAATATTAAAGTGACATTTCTAAAAAAATACTTAAATTCGTTGGAAGCTTCTAAAAATGTATTTCATTAACATTTGCGTACAAATTTGAATTCTGCTTTAATAATATTGTTTAGAACTTTTACGACAATTGATTAGGCTATAAACTAGTAAAATTTGTCTAAGAATTCAATTCACATTAAATTACCACAATATCTTACCAGACAATAAGTTTTCGGAAATCGAGTTTCTAAAGTCACTGTAAAATATAAAATAAATTTCCAAAATTAAGAAACATCAAATGGGGTTTTTGCAGCAAATGTTATGGAATCAAAACCAAAGAAGATCAACTGCTTTATTACAAACTGTAACGATTATAATAACGAGGAGCATTAAAAAACATTCGCAACAAGCGAGGCAAGTGGATTTTGAACAGTGCTTATTTAGTAAATACAAAGTTTGGCGAAATTTATAGAGAAAGTAAATTCTAGAAATTTGGCGCAATTCATTAAGTGTTTGTAATCACTTGTTTTAATTGTATAAACAATTAACAATAAGATGTTGCGTAACGAAAAATTATTTTTCGTCTCTTGTTGTTTTGTTTTTAGATTGGCAGAGGTAGGACGTTTAGAGCCGGCAAAATGTGATGGTAAATATGAAACTGGGCAATTATTTTTGCATCGAATTTTCGGTTATAGAGGAGTAGTTTTATTTCCTTGGACGGCGAGAGTATACGACCGAGATCTTCACAATCCAAATAAAGCAAAGACGACATCGCCCGCCAAGGTCTCAAGTAAAATTGACGTTTTGGAAACAGCCCCGAAATCTTCCGAACAGCATTCAAACAATTCCAATGGCATAGCTGGTTCTTTAAAGTCCCATTTAAATGATAAAGTTTGTTCCCCGAATGATGCTGGTGCTGCTGGCATGTCAGAAAAATCTAAAGCTTTAAAAGATGGAAATAACAAACAAAATTCGACTGACACAATAAACGACAATAGCTCCATTGCTTCGGGTGAATCCAGCTCTGTCGATTCACAGGAACAATCGAATAATAAAGAAGTCAAAGGCAAGGTTCATACTTTTTATCAGGTTTTAATTGATTCTCGGGATTGCCCTTACATTGTACGCTCGAATTATTTAAATAAAATTATAAGTACCAATTTCATTTTAAATTCATTTTACAAAATATTTTTAGCGTGCTCAAACAGAGGCTGTTACATTTTTGGGTAATCAAGACTCCAATCGAAGTTTATATGCAATACCCGGTTTAGATTATGTATCCCACGATGATATTATGCCATACTCTTCAACTGACAAAAATCCTTTACATCATGAACTGTTTGATAAATTTTTGTCCTATGTAGCCGACAAGCAACCATCTTTTGTAGGAAAAGAAACACTGAAAACATGGCAGGAAAAGAATCATCCATGGTTGGAATTAAGTGATGTGCATAAGGAGACAACGGAAAACATACGCGTAACTGTGATACCATTCTACATGGGTTGTCGTGAGACACCAGCTTCTTCAGTGTACTGGGTTTGTTTCATAATGTTGGGCATCTCTAAGAAAAAATACATTTTTTTCAATTTGTAGTGGCGTTATTCAATACGTTTAGAAAATCTTGGCACAGCAAGTGTTCAACTACGGGAAAGACACTGGCGCATATTTTCGTTGTCTGGCACCTTGGAGACCGTGAGAGGGCGTGGAGTTGTTGGACAAGAACCCATTTTAAGTCCGCGCTTACCCGCTTTCCAGTACAGCAGTCATGTTAGCCTTCAAGCCCCCAGTGGGCACATGTGGGGCACTTTTCGTTTGGAGCGAGAAGATGGTCATATGTTTGACTGTAAGATCCCTCCCTTCTCACTGGAAAGCAAACCCGAAGAAAATCCCGAAAGTCAAACTAAAAAAACGGACTAGAACATTTGGCGTTACTATCAGTATGAGGGTCAGTAACTATTGTAAGTAACTTTAATTAGTCATGTGTACGGAAAATTAATTTGTGCTAGCAAAACATTTTTTCAATTCTTTAAGTAGACAATTTTGACTGTAAATTAAAAAATAAAAAAGGGAGAACCAGCCGTAAAATTTAAAGTGCAACTTAAAAACTAGCTAAAATTAAAAAGTTTGTGTTAATAACTAATTTAACAAATCGTGTATTTATTTGTTTAGTTTTTTGCTTTGTGTACCAAATTGCACTTTAAAGTTAAAAGGTTTCATATTTTCAAGAATGCCAAAGACAGACTGCAAAGCATCTAATGAAGCAGTTTTCACCGCTGTATCTATATCTTCTCCAAAACCTGAAAACAATGCAAATAATATTACTTTTTGGATGAACCTTTTTTGGTTTTTTTTAAAGTTACCTTTTCCTATAAGCTTTTTGTTGCTATATAGTCCGACATAATAAGCAGCTAAAACCGTGTTTTTTCCACATTCACCTAACAGACGTGGTTCTGGGGCAGCCAAATTTTTCTCTTTGCATACACGAGCCAATAACTCTTCTGGCTTTTCAATATGCCATAATTCTAAAAGGTCTTTTTGATTCAGCTGCGTACATAGAAAATCTCTTACAAAAAGGAACGATCTTTCTAGGCCAGAAGATTGTTCCAGAGCGCCTATTACAGCTAACAGAGATTGTGCCATCGACTCTTTTGATGGAGGGTAATCAACATCTAAAAGCAGTTCTTTCATACCTAAATGAGAAGCCACGTGTGACAATGTTTCAGTACTTAATAAAAATGAAGCTATTGATGTGTGCCCTTCCTGAGGCACGTTGGGCAGAGAGTTTTTTATAAACATGTCAACATATTCTTTAGCAATATCAGCGCCTCTTTTGCTTAAATTTTCATTGTGGTCCATTCGCATATCGGCTTCTTCTATACCCAATTCACGTTGTTTTGCCTCTTCTTTTGCTACGTATGACTTTTGCGTAAATGCTGTGTTCAACACTGATAAGTCAAACTCTTCTTGTAAACGTTTTCCAAAGGAAAACAGTTCAGCTCTATAGTTCCATTCAACAAATCCTGAACGAGGGTTGGAACCTTGTGGTCCTAAAAGCTTTGCTCTTCGATTTAATTCCCGCAAAGTAGGAGCTACCCATCTTTTAACAGAACGATGTAAAACTGTACATGTTAAAAAGAGACTCGTTAACCAATGCATGATATTTTATCAATATTATTTTTCAACTTACTCTGCGTGTGGCTGCATGAGACAAGCTTGCTGTAATGCAATATTTTACTTGAAGATCTTAACAATGACATTTTTACTAATAAAAGTAAAGAATTGTAAATTATGAACAAAAATTTAGCTCATTTGTTTCCAACAAAAAAAAATTGAATAATAACCAGGTGTTCAGTAATATTAGTAGTACCAAGTTTAAATAGCCTTTCCCCATTTTACACACGGTGCTACCTCTTACATAACTGATAAAAGTTATTAACATATGAAAAACATCGCTTATGTTGATGCGTTTGTATTAAGTAGTTCATTTATATTATGATTTGGCATTAAATTTTTAAACTGGTAGACTCTATTAGCAAAGAGCTTGATATTAGTATCATGTCCGATACCGCATATTGCCAATGTAGATAATTCATTTATTCTGTAGGAAATGTGATAACAGTTAATTTTTTGATCAGTTAATCAATTAGATGAATTAAGTGGTAACTTTTTGTAGTTTTAACAAGATTAAATTTTTGGGAATGAAGTAATAAAACATCTGGCAGCATTGAAGTGTTTGTGTGAAAATTTTTGACGCCATTTGTTTAATATATTAAAAATTGTCCTCGATTTGGAATTGTTTCTATCAGCGTTTATTGAATAAAAAAGAATTAAAATGTCTATTCAAACTTATGGTGATAAACCAGTGGCTTTTCAACTGGAAGAAGGGGGAGAGTATTACTATGTTGGTTCAGAAGTTGGAAATTATTTAAGACTCTTCCGAGGTATATTGTATAAAAAGTATCCGGGAATGACAAGAATCGTACTCTCGAATGAAGAGCGTAAGCGTTTGGCAGATTCCGGACTGAGTCCGCATATATTGGCCAGTTCCGTTTCTCTTCTTAGAGCTTGTGAAGTAGATGATATAATACAAGGAAATGACGAAAAGTAAACAAATAAAATTTCAAAATTTTCGCTTTTTATTACACTTATATTTTAGATATCGTGCAATTTCCGTGAACACATCGGATACGCCATTGCCACGCGAAAGTAAGTCGAAAAAACAACCACAATATGTGCCGACAATGCCTAATTCAAGTCATTTGGATGCGGTACCACAAGCAACTCCCATTAATCGCAACAGAGTTCATACGAAGAAAGTGAGAACTTTTCCAATGTGTTTTGATGATACGGATCCCACAGCTAATCTGGAAAATGCTTCACAAAAGGAATGTCTGGTGCCTATACGTTTGGATATGGAATTAGAGGGTCAAAAACTTCGAGATACATTCACATGGAATAAAAATGAAAGTATGATTACTCCCGAACAATTTGCAGAAGTTTTATGTGATGACTTGGACCTAAATCCCATTCCTTTTGTACCAGCTATTGCGCAGGCTATACGTCAACAAATTGAAGCATTTCCAAGTGAGCCTCCAATAATAGAAGAAAGTTGCGATCAACGAGTTATTGTTAAATTAAACATACACGTTGGTAACACTTCCTTAGTAGATCAAATAGAATGGGATATGTCGGAAAAAAATAATAACCCAGAAGAATTTGCTATCAAACTATGTGCTGAATTGGGCCTTGGAGGTGAATTCGTGACCGCCATTGCGTACAGTATTCGTGGCCAATTGTCTTGGCACTATCGCACTTATGCATTTAGCGAAGCGCCACTTTCAACTGTAGATGTTCCGTTTCGAAATCCAAGTGATGCTGATGCTTGGGCGCCATTTTTAGAAACTTTAACTGACGCCGAGATGGAAAAGAAAATAAGAGACCAAGATCGTAACACCAGGAGGATGCGACGTTTGGCAAACACGACTACCGGTTGGTAAATGTTGTAAATATTATATGCATAAAATTCTAAGACTGGGCGCTTACTAACAGTATTCAATTAAGTTCGATTTTCATCGGTGTGAGCAGTGAATTTAGAAGTTCACTAATTCGCAAAGCTCATACGATTGTAATTATTGCTAGTCGGCGCGTAGTCTGATACCTCTTACATAAGCAAGAAGTTGGTAAACATTTGAGAGTGTTAAAAATATCTTTATTATAAAATACATTAAATAAAAAGCAAACACAGCGCAATTGCGAAACTTAAAAAGTGTGCTCTATATTCTGTAGTACTTAACTATCTGTTGTATTATCACCCTTGTCTTGATCCTGCTCACCATCATAAAACTCATTTTTTGGCTCTACTATTTTATCTTCTTCGGTTTGGCTATTTCTTATGTCTGGATCTTCCTTTTCTTCTTTAATATTACGAAGTTCTTCCATATAAACCACATCAGGTGGAACTTGTACCATTTGAACACTAGGTGAATGCTGACACATTTTGAGATTTTCATACACATGTTTAACTATAGCCTCCAAATACTGTTTAGAGTTAGCGTTTTCTTGTCGTGAATTAACATCAGGGTGCAAAGTAAAATCGGGCGCAAAAAATTCCAGATATTCTGTCATAGGAAGCTCGTTAGTAATAACTTCGTCTACTAGCAAAGAAGTTTCATGCGTCCAGCATCTCGCAACATTACGCAGTGTATATCCACCCCCGCCAACTACCAATGTTGGCACATTAAACCCTTTAACGAATTCTACACATGCCCCATGTCCTCTAGTACTAAGAGAAAAGCATCCTAAACGATCGCCGGCCAATGAATCTGCTCCGCATTGAAGAACTATTGCAGTAGGTCGATAAAAATCCATTACCGCTGAAATTATGGGTTTAAATACTTGAAAGTAGCTTTGATCATCTATGCCTTCTTTTAGTGGAACGTTGACGCTGTAATAGCGCCCAGATTCTGCACCAATTTCATACATATCTCCAGTCCCCGGAAAGAAATAGTTTCCGTACTTGTGAAACGATGCGGTCATGACGCGGTCGGTGAGATAAAATGCCTCCTGCACACCATCACCATGATGAACATCAATATCTATATAAAGAACTCGTGGATTGTATTTGAGTAGTTCTAATATGCCAATAACAATATCATTGACGTAACAGAATCCAGAAGCTTCAAATTTTTTAGCATGATGCAAGCCTCCGGACCAGTTTATGCAAATGTCACTATGATTATGGTTTAGTTTTTGAGCTCCTTCTAATGAGGCCCCAGTATACATTGAACAAAATTCAAAAAGTCCATCGAACACCGGACAGTCTTCACCCACACTAAAGTGTGAAAGATATTTTGTATAGCCCACAGCTGAAATTAAAGTGTTTACAGTTTTAAAGCAAATTAGGAACGGAAAATGTCATACGTACAATTGCAGTGAATATTTTGTGGCGTTACTTGTTGCAAAAATTCTATATATTCCTCACTATGGAAACGAAGCATATCCTGAGCACTAGCTCTAAACCGAAATTATGAATAATATTTATTTACTTGATATTAAATTTCTTTTTTCTATTAAATTTATATAAATATAAAATTAATATTTGTAGAGAACTCAAAGCACTGACAACCAAAGCCATCAGCTATATATTAATAATATAATTTACGCTTTTTTAAATAAGAACTCACTTGTAAGGTCTATAAATTTTCATTTTTCTGTGCAGTCCATAATTCATTACTAAACTATGGGTCACTGATAGCCGATGCGGCTTCATAGGATGGCCAGGACCATAGTGGAAATTTCCCACATCTGGGTTATAAAAATAGGAAACACGTCTTTTGCTCATGTTTGTTTAAGTTAACCACCGTTTAAAATTTGAGAGATTCCTCCGGAGATAATAGTTGTTTTATAAATAAAATAATTAGTAAAAAAAATACCACAAATAATAAACGTCGCGTTAGTGAAAAATCTAAATCACGCAGATTCATCACTAGATAAGCCCATGCGAACGTGTTTTATTTTAGTAAATCTTTTCGCAAAATGTTAAAAAGTTTTTAGAATAAACAAAAATTATTCTAACTCAAAGCAATAGAATTCTGTTGCTGTTTTGTGTTAAGAAAGTTAAGATAAAGCAAGTGTCAAAATATTTAGTTTCTGCTTGGAAAAGTTGCCACATGCAGCAACTTTATACATATATATTATGAAAAGCAAATGGTTCTTAAGCAGGGTGCCTATATTTCACACAACGTCGGTTATTAGTTTAACAGCTCGTTTTGTAAATTAGTGCATAAAATAAATTTTCAGTTTCTTTTACAAATCCTAAGCAAAAAACTCATAATACTTATATTTTACACTTCAAAAGTTAGCAAAAGGAATTCAAACAAACGCTGCTTAAAATTATACTACAGGTATAATGTGATTATAGTTTCTGTAATTATTAGCATTATTAAATAAAAAATAATTTGTTTTGCGGGTTGTCAAGTCTACTGACGAAAGACCGTCACAAATACAAGATATAGAATAATGTAAATAAATAAAATAATAGAAAAGAAAGGAAAGAATTCAATATACATTTGTACACACATATGTATGTACGTAGTACATACATATATTACAAAAATTTTAATTAAGCAAACAACAAAATTTGTTGATAACCATTGACGGTTCAATGTGCCGAGAATGGATTACATGCCAGTTTTTGTTATATGAAAAGGATTGAATTCGTCTACAATTTCGTAAAGATTTTTATCCAGAAACGTATTGGTGGGTAAGCAAGGCGGGTGTAAACTCCTGGAAAAAATGGTTCAGCACATCCAACACCCCAAGATACTACACCTATAAGAATTCCATTCATTTGGATGGGTCCGCCACTGTCGCCTTGGCAAGCATCAGTAGACCGAGCAGAAGCACAAAACATTCTAAAAGCAGAAAAGACGAAATAGTTATTTCTTTACATAAATCAAGAAACATACATAAGTATGTGCATACATATGCATGTATGTACATATGTACATACTTATGTATTTACATATGTAAAGTATTATGAAATTATTGAATACGCATAAGGATGTTCCATTTCATATACGTATGTATGGATATGTAAAGCTCCGACCATAATTATATATTCGTTTGAAATTCGATAACTAAGCAAGAAAGTTGGCGGGAATGTTTGATGTGAATTTCTTATTCAAAAGAAGTATGTATGTAAGTTAACACGATACAAGTTTTGATAAATGCAAACACATCATTTTTGATATTATTTCCAACTAAATATTTCAATAAGTTAACATGATACAATTTGGTGACCGGAAAAGCAATTTGCTATTAATTTTTTGTTCTTTTTCTTTTTAAATTGCAAAATTAATTTAATATTGAGTTTGCATTGATAAATGCAAACACATCATATTGGGTATTTTTCCAAAGTAACGCGAAACGTCTGACTTGAGTAAATGAATTTCAATAATTAATAAACAAAAAAACCATTGTAATAATTTTAAGTTTTATTTTTAAGAAAAATAATGTTTTAATTTCACTCGACTTTTGTGAGTCAAAATAAAAGGTCGTGGTCCGCGCTGCTTTTGACAAGAGCGCGTAATAAATAAATAATCAATTTGTATGTATGTGTGTATGCACATGCATATAAGTATGTACATATGTATGTATGTACATGCATAGAAGTATGTACATACATAAATGCGAACGTACTTCTTTTGAATTGTGTTTTTAAATGGAAATATTTATGTACATATGTTTGCGATAGCCTACCTGGATCAAACAAATAGAATAATTACTTACGCATTTGTCACACCACCATGAGAAAGCAAGTTTTCATTACATCTTTTTTGGTTCACTGTATAAATTGTTGTATATTTTAGTTCTGTTGTTAAGACATGTTGGTCCGAATTTTGATAGCCCCAGCCAGAGACGGTTGCCGCTGTGTTGTCTTCAATTTTTGTTGATAGCTTTGGTAGCTCGATCGATCTTACAGGTAAGTCATGACGATAAAAGGCATTTCTTTTCACCCTTAATAAAGCCACATCGAAGTTCATAGTATCAGGGTTGTAACTTGGATGTGAATATATTTGGTTAACTAAAACTATTACCCCATCTCGTGAACGCCAGCGGCTACCCATGCGCAATGTTATATAGCTTGGTATATGCTCAACATCATGCACACAATGGGCTGCTGTAATTGCCCAATTTCCATTTAAAATTGCAGCACCACATATGTGAATTGTCTGCCGTCTAAGAGAAAGCTGTAAATAATATTTTTACTCGTCTTTTTCCAAGCCATTGTTTTTACATATTTCGATAGATAAGAGGATCACATCCTTAAGTATGTTGTGCATACAAATTGTAAAATAAACTACATATGTACATGTTAATTAGATTTTGGTGAAAACTAAGCAGATCGTTTCTATATACTTACATACATACATACGTATGTACAATTATTCATAAACACATTTGTATATCGATGCCTTAATATAGAAATACCCCGAGTAACGTTTTACTAACTTTTCAGAAGAGGAAAAACTTAATAAAAATTAAAGTTTTGTAGTCGCGATCGTCTCTCGAAATTAACAAAAAAATCGCTTTTAGAAAAAAACGAGTTAGGGTCTTTCTGTATTAAGGTAACAATATGTATGTATGTGTTCGTACATACATATGTACGCGCAAGAGATTTTTTATTTACATATGTAGTATGTATGTATATATATCACTTTAAGCGGATCTTTCAAATTCTTAAATAATGTTTGAATGTGGTGTACACTAGAGGAAAACAAATTCATACATACATGTACTATGTAGCTTGAAATTATTTTCTTTTCATTCGTGTACAATTTTAACACGTATGTAGTTTTGACAAGTCATGGGTTCCTTTTTAGGCGCGTTTCATATTTTTATTTTAAAGTTGAAGACTGTTAACCAAGTCTTTCAATATCTATTAAAAAATAAGTACAGACATATATGTATACATATATACCAAGTAGAATATTTAACGCATGTTTTTACATATTTTTTAAAGTAAATCATAATCCCGCTTTTTCCTATAATTTGAATACTCAGGCATGTATTGTTTAAAAAACAAAATGAATTTTAAGCTACTTTATATTTTTCTGTCAACTTACTTGAAACGGAAAATCTTCTATGTTGGCACTTTTTCCATTGACAATACGATACTTGGCTGCTTCGTTATTGTTCAAATAAATCAGTAGAATAAAAAAAGAAATTAGATTGACTAACATCTGCATGATTCAAATAGCAACTTAAGACTACACGAATATTCCGTGTCAGAGTGAACAAACTTTAGCTTTGAAAGATACAACACTTTTTCTATTCATTTGTTCTGTGTTGCTTATCTACAGATATTTTAAATAAGACATAAGCAATTATTAAAAATTATATTGAACACCTTGACTTCCGATGAATGAATCAGTATTCAGTATGTTATTAATTGATAAAAAAAAGAAATGTGTATGTATCGTTAACTCTTTAGAAAAACGTTTAATGGTTCTTGAAAAGTACTATCTAAAAAAATGAATACGTACCTCCTTTAATTTGCAGTAAATAAAACAAGAATTTTGTGTTTAAAAGATTGTATGTATGTATGAACAGTCCTTTGTCTAGGAAAATAAATAAATAAGTAAATACATACTACATACATAAATACATATGTATGTACATATGTACACAAATATAAATTTTAAAGCAAAAAATTAAATTAATAAGGAATACACAAAGTTTTCAGGAATTTAATTGTTGTAGCTGACAATCACATCATTCATCATTCATTTTTTGCCTTGGCACAATTTTTTATAATCCGTTCGAAGTGTAGATGTAAGAAGCATACGATTATACGTAAAGGGCCCATGAGCAGAGCTTGAAAAAAGTTTTGGAAAAATCCTCCCCATCTAAAAAAGCCACCACCAAGCAAAGCCATCAACCATGACTCAACAGTTGCCGTTGATATAAAATTACCTTTCTGGAAAAGAATACCTTTTTAAAGAATTATGTACATATTTATGTATTTTTTGTTATCATGTAGTTTACATACCAATGCATCGTTGATAATTTGTTTTGCTATCTTATCTGGTTGGAGTAGTCCCCCAGTTCCAGAGATAATTTTAGTTTCTTTAGGCTTTGTCTTTTCTTCAGTCTCAAAACCGGGAGTGTTGGCGTCAGTTGGCAATGCCAGTGTTACAGTAATACCTAAATGTTTTGACTCCATAGATACCGTCTCAGCAAGACCACGCAAAGCATATTTTGATGCAGTATATGGCCCATAGCCATAAATTCCAATTAATGCAGCCATTGATGAAGTTATCACAATAATGCCTTCTTGGTTCTTTTTCATTTTTTGTAAGACATAACGTGTACAGTTGTAAGTGCCCCAATAATTTACGTTCATTAGTTTATGTGCGTCTTCAACGGTTACCTCCTCGAAAACGCCACATATAGCGAATCCAGCGCAGTTTATAAGCATATAAATTTCGCCTAAGCTTTGTTCAGTTTCTGATAAGCATTTATTAACTTCATCATAGCTTGCTGATAAATCCAAGCATCGATATTGAAATTTTTGTTCTGGTCTCTGACGTATAACTTCCATAAGAGCCACGGCTCCCTCTAAATAAATAAATAATAAATAAATAATGAATTGGAATCTGAGTTTGATTTAAGCACATGTAAAGGAAAAGAGGTTCTGCTTAGTTTTACGAAAATATTGCTATTCTTCGCACTATGCTTAAATAAAAAATATATTATTTTCCCATAGGTCATGTGCTATAATGTGTGTATTTATGTACATACTTAGTAAGTATGTTTGCTTTACCTGACAATAAGTATACAGAGATAAAATAATAATTTTTTCTTTCCTTTAAAATTATTATTATTTATCTGCATGTACATACGTATGGTAAAAGTAGTGACTTACTCAACATTTTCTCATCACGTGCGATAACTGTAACGTTTGCACCTTTCAGAGCGCATTCCACTGCCAGACATAATCCGATTCCCTTGCTGCCTCCTGTGATTATGACATGTTTATCAACAATACTCTTCATACGTTTTCTTGTCACGAATAAATACACCAATGTATGGCATAGAATCGCTATTCCAATATATAAACCAACTTCCAAGCTAACTGCAAATGTCATGATGATGTGTTTGCTACTAACCTGCAAGAAAATTAAAATGTTGATTAGAAATCTAGTTACACGCTTCTTTTTATAAGTTACCAATAGAAAGTTTTTGTAAATATGTACTTGCTTAACTCGAAAAACTTTTCATAAAGATATTTGTGTTCCGACAGGAAAAACTCGTTATAATTCCTATTATTTAAATGAATTGCATTAATTTTTTTGCCACAAAATATTAATTTTCAGATAAACTTGCCCTCAGGAATATATGTGTAAGTATTTTACTTTGTGAATTTATTACACTGATATCTTTTTAACAACAGTAAAATAATCCAAATTTTGGGGAGAAATCGTCGACCAAAGACACTGTTGTTGTTGTTGTTTTAAAAAACGTTTATATAGAAATTGTAAACTTAGCGTTTTTAATTCATTGAATATCAAATGTTTTCATACTTCAAGTTTGTATTTCTCTAATTTAAACATTTGTGCATTTAAATTAAGTTTTTAGGAAAGCAGTGTGTTTAAAAATTCGCTTATTTTAGGAACTTTTGTTTTATTTTTGACCTTTTTATTGTTTTCTTCCATTTATCGGATGACATCAGAAGAAAAAAAGTACAATAACAAATGCCTGTGGTTTTTTGTTGTGCTATACTAATTATCGCTTTGGGCTCACCTACATTAATTTTCCTTAATTGCGCGTGTTTTCGGTTTCAGTGCTTTTTGGAGTTTTAATGTTGACAACGCTGATTTTATGTTATGGTTCACAAATAAATTGTTTCTGTTTTTCTCGTGCACATTCTCCGATTGTTTATGGAACTAAAAATATAATTATTCCAAAAATTATAGAATTTAAAATATGTATATGTAGTTAGTTTTATCATAAAAGAAATCGAAGAAATGAATTCCAACATTTCAATAGAACGTAAGAGAGTGGATTGCACTGCGCTGCCAAAAGGTTGGCAAAGGGAAGAAGTTTTGCGAAAGTCTGGAATCTCAGCAGGAAAAGTTGATGTGTATTATTACAGGTAAAACCTAAAATAATAAAAGTCATTCAACTCAATAACTAAACGCACGATAATATGAATTTTAAACTACACAATCTTCCTCATTCCCTCATATTAATTCAAAATCAATGTATGTACACATTTTAACCCCGCTCCCTTACACTTCTAAAATAATATTGTTGCAATCTTATATGTACATACATTGAACGATATGCCGATATTAAATAAAATTTGATTTGGTGTTGCTGATGATAATCGCCAATAATGATGTATAGTCCTACTGGGAAGCGTATAGATAGCAAACCGCAATTGGCACGACATTTAGGAGACGCTATAGACATAAGCAGTTTTGATTTTCAAAAAGGCAAGTTCATTCAACATCTGCCGTCCCCTTCTATATCACTGTACCGCTGCATACCTGGTACAACATCTGTAGGTAGTAGTAGTGGAACTGGTGTAGGAGGTGGAGGCAGCAATGCTGCTATAAATGTTTCAGGTGGTGCTACAATGTTGCCAACATTGGGTAGTGGTATCACTATAATACCGTCACATCCTGCATCCGTTGGACATAATTTAAAGCGCAAACATAAAATGGGATCTCAAAGTTTTCCCACTTTGTCTTCCACTTCAATTTCGAGTAATAATATATTAAGTCCTTCCACAACGATGACGACGACAACAACAAATTTGCCACTTAAGCAACAACAGTTAGAATTCAGGTAGAGCCTTGAAAAATATGTTATCAATAAAGGCAAATCTGTGTTGCATGTCTTTGTCAAGTAATATCAAAATTAATTGACATATTATTTACAATACTTATTTTAAATTAAAATAGAATTGGCAATTGTAGGAGTTTAATTAATGGGAAATAAATTTTGACCAAAATCAACTATTGTTTTATATATCAAATTGGCATATTTAAAATATATTTGCACATGTTTTTTATTTTTACTTTAAATGCATGGGATGGATGTTCGTTCAGAAACATACAATACATATTCTAGAAAATTATGAAGTGTTAGTTTGATACATTCGGATCCGTGGCGATAATTAAAATTTTTATAAAAAGTTTTGATACATCATGGGAATGATATTTGAGAATATTTCCTTTTGATTGGTTTTAACAATTAGGTTCTGACAATTAAGAGAATATTTTTATGACTCAAGTAAGTTTAACTATTTGAAAATGTTTGTTAATTATAGTCCTTATTGTCTTTAAGACTGAAAAAAATATTACACCAAATTCATTTTCTTTACATGACTCGTAGTGCTTGTATTTTTAATTATGCGCTTTGTTGGAGAAAAAATATATATCATAGCATGTACCAACAACTAAAAGTTCATTGAAATAATTCCACTACATACGAAAAAAATGTTATATTTCGCATTGTGCAAAAGAAAATTTTTCACAAAATGTTATTACTAATTGGTTCATAGGTACAATATGGGTTTTATGGTTATACAGACGCGACTTTCCCAGCAAAATTTTCAGGAATATGTATGTGTGTTATTTTTATATATAAAATTACAACAACAATAAAAATAGATTATAAACAACCTTTGTGATTTATTTGTTTTAATGTTTTATTTTTCAAAAACATAGAAAAATGTTAATAAATATTTTTTGAATTCATAGTCGCGCTTTGCGAACCGATGTATCGCTTGTACCACCAATACGTCAAACGGCTTCCATATTTAAGCAACCTGTAACTGTAATAAAGAATCATGAGAATAGTAAGACCAAGACTGACACAAAGCAAGGAGCACAAGATAAGCCAAAACAATTATTCTGGGAAAAACGTTTAGAGCGCATGAGAGCCTGCCATGCAACCGGCGAACAATTTGATGACATTAATTTGCCAAAAAGTCTTAAACCTTTAGGACCCAATGTTCACGAACAGACGGTCATGCAGTCACTGGCAACAGCTTTGCATGTACTCAATAGTCCTGTGACTGGGCAAACTGCTTCGAAAACAGAGTTTCAAAAGAATGCTACCGCATTTATTAATCCTGATCAACCGCTTATGCAAGGTATCCTTATTTCTGAAGATGATATACGCAAACAAGAAGATCGAGTAACTTTGGCACGCAGAAAGCTGCAAGAAGCCTTAAAGGCCTAGTTAAAACCAATAATATGACTAGATGTAAGTTAATTTTGTAACAGAAAAATATAAAAGAGTAAAAAATATATTTAAATTAACAATTTGATTTTATTAAAAAATATTGGAACAAAACTTAAGTAAGAATAAAATAAACTTGGCACAACTATGTAACTTTGTTGCATGCAACTTTTATTTCTCATTGTGAGTTATAAATACAAGATATAAATAGTACTATTTAAACGCCTTTTCAAAAAGTAAATTGCATGCAACACATTTGCGTAGTAATTATTACGATGCAAATTTTTTTGAAAACAAGCATGTACAAATGTTTGTAATTTACTTGGCAATTCAAACATTTGTTTTTTTATATACATGGCAAAACTTATTTCCACTACCCTATGAAAGATTAAATTACGTCACTAATATTTAAGTTAAATAAGTAACCTAATCAAGTGCTTACAAGGCAGTTCTTTGATTTCTTAAGTCTCTTATAAAAGCATTCTAATCCATATCATCTTCTTCAAACTCATCATCGTCTTCGTAATTTATACCGTTATAATATTCCCGAGTGTTTGAAAGCTAAAATATATGTACACAGATATATCATTAAATTTCCGTTTTTTTTACATTTATACCTTTTTCTTTGAGAAAAAATTCATGGCGGCAAATGATGACATTGCTATTACAGCTGATATCCCGGCTAATATTTTAGTTTTCTTTTCCGATTCTAGGAACTTTCTTTCCGTTTCCGTTAGTTGAGGATTATTTTGTGATACGTTGTCTTTGTTGGTGTTAATGGAATTAAATGATTCCATTTTAAAAATATCTCTTGATATCCGATTGATAAAATGAACTAAATTTCGACAACCTTTTATATGATTTTGTATGGGATTGTTAGGCAGCACTATTTTCGATAAAATGGACAAATATGAAAATACAATGATATCCAATTCACTAAGCTGGTCCCCAAAAAACCATACATTACGTCCAAGACGTTTAGACAAGACATTTATACATTTTTTTGCAATATTGGTGAGCTGAAAATGTTTCAATGTTTAGTCGTTGTTAACAAATACAATACATACATATAAATGTATGCGCGTAGAAACTAGGTTTTGTTTTACTTACGGAGTCGCCACCATGCAACTCAGTTTTGTCATCTATATCAAAGTTGCCAAGTATCAAGACGATATCACGGGCTTCTTTTTGGTATGAGGACGGATAATAAAAGTTGAAGGGGAAAGGCGTTCTTTTTGCATAAAGAGATCGTGTAACTTCAAAGTTATTTGGCTCGCCGAAAAGAAAGTAATGATAATATGCGTGCAGACTAGAAAAAACCCAGTTAGAGAACGACTCTGATAACATTTTATCTGTTGTGGGGAGCTTTGCATCTATTGGATAACCCTAAAAATAAACTACAATGTTAGTTCATCTTGATATCGTTTCTTGTTTATTGGCTGAAATAAAAAAATATTTGTACTTACTTCTTTGTCAAGCAGTTTTTTTATCTGTCTGTAGCCCACAAATTTTTCGTTTCCAATTTCAAGGTAAGGCAATTTGCCGGCACCGGAACTTAAAGGATTAGAGTTTGTTTCTATTTTCACAGGGCATCTTGTAAATTTTACTAAGCACTAAAACATTTTTTATACATAAATAAAACATTAAAATAGTTACATATAAGGATCATTCAAAAACAAACTTACTAAAGCCCGTAAACACTCAAAATCAATTGAAGGGAGACCCCATTCGCCTTTATAAACGTGTAATACAGACCCTAAACGCATGGCGGCAATGATGGTGCACTTATTTTTTATTTGAATGCCGTCTGCTTTAAATCTTTACACAAATAAGTAAATTTTATGAAATTATTGCACAAAAGGGACTAAAATTTCTTGTTTTACTTAGGTTATGTTTCATGTTTCAAATGTCAAAATAAATGCTTCTTCTTTGTTGTATTAAATCTGTTGCAGTACGGATTATTGACACAAAATGTTTCGTCAAAAATGCTAGTGGTATTTAAAAAGTCCAGTGGTATTGATATGTTTTTAGTTAATTACAGCAGCTCCTCAGATTCAGAAGAAGAAAAACATAGAAATGAAATTATAGAAACAAAGGACGTACCTAAGACTTTAGGAAATAGGTATTTTATAACTTAAATTTCTGCAAAAAAGATATGTACATACGTACATATGTGTATGGATGCGTAAGTTGGTAAGGAAAACATTTTAAGCAGAGAGCAGAGACGGTAGATTTATTTGTAACGCCGATTGTTTAATTGGTAGTTGTATGCCGTTCAAAGTGTTATGCCCGAAATTGTGGTCAGGCTAGGCAATAAATGTTTATTTATTTTTAAAATGTATTTCCTCCAAATTTTGCTATCCAGGCAATGAGAAACGAATAATAACATATTTATATGTGTACATGCATATACATATATCTTTCAACTATTACTTGTACCTACAGTGTGTCAAGAAAAGGTTTGCACACCAGAAAAATTTCTTTGTTTTATTTATATGGGTATATAATAAATGTATACCTTTGAAATTACATTTTTGATAATACGTATTTATATACTACATAAGTATATAATACATATATATGTACATACATACATATGTTGAAATTTAGTTGTAATTGAATTCCAGTATGTATGTATTTCTATTGTCATGGCCTTTATTAAATTTAAGATAAAAGAAATGTTATAATTGCACTACTTCTTACTTACTATTGTTTCATTTTGGGCAATTTATGCTGAAGTATGTATGTATGACTACATACACATACATAAGTATATACATACATACATATCAATTCACACTCTTGTTAAAGCTTGATTTCTCAGAAATTTACAAGTCGTTATTTATTTTTAGAATATTGTTACCTCAAGCTAGTTCGTTGCTGGGAAAACGTAAAATTAAAACCATAGATGAAGAAGTTATCGACGATCCTTTAAAACACGATGGACGTACAAGAAGTTTTAAACATGAACGCGGCAATTGGGCTACATATGTTTACATACCTGTGAATAGAAGTTTATTAGAAGACTTGCAAGATATTTGCCATACACATTTAATGGACAAGTTAAATTTTAAAAAATCAAACGAGTTGCACATTAGCCTTTCAAAAACTGTAGTGTTGCAACATCATTTCATAGACTCATTTGTTGAAACATTGCAAACAGCCTCACAAACTTTAAAAAGGTACATGTGTATGTACATACATACATACATACGTATTTTTTCATTCTACGAAGTATTTTAACATTTTGAATCTTTAGTTTTACAGTGTCTCTGAGCAAATTAAAAGTGTACACAAATGCAGAACGTACACGAACTTTTTTAGCGTTGAGAATTGACGACTTGTACACCGAGAAAATGTTAAAGATTTTAAATATAGTTGATACAGTTATGAAAGATTTCAAACTTGCAACATTTTATGAGGTATGTACATCGTATGCTTATAAAAACGAGCAAAATGTTGACATAACATGATTTATATATGTATGTACATAAGAACTCCAAATAAATATTAAAAAGACATAACTTTTTTGTGTGCCAATAATATTAGAACTATCCACAAATAGCTGACAAATGAGAGGTTTTGTGGTGTAGTTAAGTTTCCATTGAAAACAATTGGAAAAAGCTCGTTATTCCTTGCGGAATAAATAGATTGTTTGCGATAAAAGCCCATGGTTGTAAAAGAAGCCGATGCTTTTCATGGGCTCTAAGTTAATTGATTTAATCTCAAAGCCTTTAATCAAAGTTTCTTTAATTATGTTTTTTAAAAAATTCTTTATTTTAAGGATACATCATTTCATATCAGCATATTATGGTGTTCTGGAGATTGTGTGGCTTTAGTTGAGTCTTTTATTACAACTATATTGGATTCTTTGCAGGAACGTTTGCCTGTTTGTTTGAAAATTGATAAAGTATACTGTAAAAGCGGTTTTAAGGAATTTTATTTTAATTTATGTAAATAATAAATAAAATCTAAAAAGTCTAATTATTTTTCTTTCCATTAGATTGCTTTGCTGCTAGTACTTGCTCTTCTAAACGGGCTTCTTCCTCCATTTCCAAAAAGCGCTGCCGTCTACGACCCAGAGGCGTCTTTGCCCACCAGGATTCATATGCCTCTTCTTCTTCACGGTAGACAGGATCTCTTGTGCTATGAAATTAAAAAATTTATCTCAGCTTAAGACAAAGTTTTATATTTTTACCATAAAGCATTTATAAGTTCAACATGTGTCAAGGGCTGAGACCGCAGTTGTAATTTACGTTTGCAGGTCAAAACCTCCTTCAGACACGAATTTACAGAACCTACTGTATAACCATCGGATATTTTTGCCATAATACTGCTGTCTAAGTTAGACAGTCCACCTGAATAGTAACTAGTGGCACATTTGACAGTACAATTACGAAAAAGTTAACTTATACAAAAAATCTGTACATACTGTATTAGTTTATTCCAGGCATATGACAAGGCGCCATAATCAGGTCTTGGTATGTATATGAAACGATTATATGTTTGCTGTAAAAGTTTCTGATCAGCTTCCCACGGCATATTGGAAGTTCCGATAAATAGAACTCTGTCTTCAGGCGCTATATTTTTTATCAGCTTGGGCAAATCTTTTTTTAAACGTTTTGGGTCTGTACGATCGGTTTTGGGAATTTTTTTCATAAAAGGTCTTTCTGCATCTCCCATGTATATAATGGACGGTTGTAGTAAACGTGATACCTTCAAAACCAAATGTATTAACATGATCAAACCTGATTTACCCGGATATTTGCCCACGATATTAGCTGGGGTCAAGTCGAATAACACTGCGCCAACTTCTGTACAAATAGCATGTAGTAAAGCCTTTTTACCCGAACCCTTTGGACCAACCAATAAAATAGAACGTATTAATGGGCAAGTATTATGGATCTGTTCCGAGCCCAAAGGCAAAATGCAATATTCAGTTAGAATTTGCCTTACATCTCCTGGTGAAGGATTAATACCCGATCTAGCCGTGATTGCTTTATCGCCTAGATATTGCGTCATTCTAATTTCGGGATACTTTCGTATAATACCGTTTGTGACTAATTCTTCGTAAAGTGATTCAGTGGTACGATCAGGCGTTAAATCTTTCTCCTTCTTCTTTTTACCCTTTTTACCCGAACGTCTAGCCTTTTTATTGCTTTTCTTGGATTTTTTGCCAGTGGCATTCTTTTTGTAAAAAGTAAATATTGTACTAATATAAAAGAACTTTTATTTCTGTTCAAAATACCTGTAACAATTCCAATTCCTGTCTCATAACATCATCTACAACTTTTCGAAATTCTCTTTCAATTTCATTATACTTCTCATTGTAGATCATGTCGTCGTAAGGGGCTTGTCGAACATTACTTGATTCATCTTTGTCCCGCCAAATTTCATTGAACCTTAAAGAAAATACGTAAATTTATATATGTATGTATGTAACTTTCTTTAATGTAAAAGCTGCCTGCTACCTTTCAATTTCCCCTTTTATATTCGGCAAACAATTAGACTGGGCTGGTTGCAAACCCCCATCTTCTTCAAGTTGATTTTCATTCGCATTCAAATCTCCACTTCGGGCTGGTGATTTCGATTTGTCTTTGGTTTTACGTGATTCCTTGGATGATCGTGCCGAAGAGCGACTTAATTCACTTTCAGTACCGGGACGGCTGAAAATGTGCAGAGAGCCGCCTTGTTCTTCAGATGGAAAATCTGGCAATTTACCAGTTTTCTCATAACAACTTTTTATCCAAGATCGCAACTCATCCGCAATGTCTTCTGTCATGGCGGCCCCGTGTTTACATTTTATTTCATCGCGCATCAGTCGTGCAGTGCATTCATATTTTTCCTTAAACGCTTCTTGAATAGCATAACGCTTGCTGAATGTCTTTGTAATAAGAATTCAAAAAATATTACTTCTTAATTCCTTTATCTTTATAACATAAAACATTGGCTGAAATAAACAGTTTATAGGTATGTACATATGTATGTATTTATGTACATAAATGAATGCATATAAAAACGGCGTAGAAGAAAAAAATTAGTGCGATTTTCGGTTACTTTTGTACATACATACATAGTATATATGTATATATATATAATGATATATATATATATATATACATATATATATAATGATATATATATATACATATATATAATGATATATATAATGATAGCAGAATTATATAACGAGAAAATTGAATTGATTGAACTTTTAAACTACTTAACACGTTTACCAATGATGGTTTTAACGGTTTTTAAATGTCAATGTGTCTATCTTATACGGTCCATGCCTTCATATGGGAAGTAGTAGCGTAGCCGACATGAAATTACTCAAATGAACCGTAAAGCAATACAGTTGTCCGAGGTGAATCAGTCGACCAGTGCGAGTGAGACGCAAGCTCTCGAAGCTTAAACAACAAAAAAAAGAAAATAATTACAATGCCGCGAGAGCTGTTTTACGACTCAAACTTATCACTCTTGATATTATAATTCTGTTGAAAATTGTTATTGGGTTTGACATAAATACATACATACGTACATAGTATGTATGTATGTACATAAATATGTGCTTATGTAGATAAGTTCATTTGTTTCAATTTCATAAAGCAATCATTTTCACAATTACCTCATTTAGTTTTTCATTTTTTTCCATTCTTGCTTTTAATACTTGCGATGGAGGCGGCACCATTCCGATTAATATCATTTCATCAAGTTTACGCCTGCGCGTCTTTCGTCTGGCCGTATGACCACGCCACATCTTTTGTATTTTCATCGCGGCCAAAAGACCGCTGTCATCCCGATCTTTGTCGTTTTCCTCTGCTTTACCTTTTTCCTTTAGCATACGTATCTCTTTCATAAAATGAGCTCTAAGTCGTCCCTGCCGAGCTCTTTCGTGCATTTGTATCAGACGAATGCCTTCAATCTCCGTTATTTGTCGTTTAATTGGATTTTCTTCTACCCAACCTAATTTGACCAGAATGTCATGCATGGTTCTATTTCGCTGTTCTATTTCAATGCGTCGTTCTCGTTGGAAATATCTAGGAATTCTTAGTTCGGTATCACTGGGTGTCAATTTTAAACTCTCGACTATTGCGTCATTGTAGCTGAACTCCATAAGGTCAATGCTTACTAAATCATGCTTTAGTTCAATTATTCTGCCCAAAGTGCCATCAAGAAGGTTGCGTATCAGTTCACGTTTTTGCGGTTGTATCATTTTATCATACACATCTTCCAATCTATTAGCCAAACAAATATATTTAAGATAAAACTCATAAGTGCTTGCCTGCATCAAGACCTTAGTATCGCCGGCAACCAAATCATTAGCAGCATTGGCTGCACTAAACAATGCAACAGTCGTCTCCACATCCTGATTTTGTCGCTCAGAGTCACACAGAGCCAATAACTCAAGTTCATGTTGTGCCAAATGCCACGATTCATTGTAATAATTGTTGGACATTCTCAACTTCGACCCATCGATACAACAAAATGAACTAAAAAGATGTTAGTGAAAATAATATATTTACTTAGCACTTGTTGTTAAGCAAATAAAATAACAAATTTGGCTTCATCCATGGTAACATTAGGACAGGCAGGTGATCGATTATTTGCGTTTGGTGAAAACTTTTGCGTTTGGTGAAAAGAAATGGTGTCAAAAAAATTGGAATAAACGAACTAAATTTACACTTTAATGAGAAAGAATTATATCGGTTTGAAATTATTTCAGATCTTGTAATATGTATGTATGTATATAGTATAGTTGTACGTAGACAGCTAAACTGTTCCCGTGAAATCTGCATTATAGATTATAATATTTCTCATCTCTAGGTTTGCCTGAGTTCAGCACTATTGTGGGCACGGAATAAGTGCAAAAAAGTGATTAACAAAAGTCTTTCAAAATTTACAAAAAAAGGAAACATAAAAATGATCATTTTTCAGAGCTACGCCGTGTACTACGTGTTGTTGATGATGATGATGTTCTGCATTCGGTAATGCAAATATTGGACGTTCATTTGAAACGTTGCACGAGGCAGTTTTGGTTTCGATCAATTCTATAATAAAAACAGAATTTTAATTTACAATTAACTTTACACTATTATCTTTTTATTTCAAATAATTTATTTAAAATTTATTGTTATTTTTATTTACTGTAATTGAAATATATTTTTACATTTAAACTGCTTTTCTGTATGTATGCTTGTGTACGATTGTATATCTGTAAGTTAATTCAAATGGAATTTATTACAATTTCAGTTACATTTCATTCATTTTCTCAGTTATTTAAAAACATATATAATTTTGAATTGGTATTTTTCAGATCTGTTTTTTTAACATTAGCTCTTTATGTTTATTAAAGCGTTTTGCCAAAACTCTTGTAATATTTTACTTTAATTTCTTGTAATCTTTAAACACATGTACGCTTTAAATAAGTTATATTTCATACAATATTTCGTGAATGTTTGATAATGGAAATCAGATGCATAATTTTCATAATTAAAATAATGTTTTTTTTTTTCAATTGTATTTCCTAGGACACATGTTTTAACGTTTGCAATTAAGAATACACAATAGTTGTTAGTAGATAGAATTAGTAGTTAAGTTTGCTAGAGATATGAAAATGGAGAAAAATGATATATGTATGTATGAAGTACGTATTTTAATAATAAAAACAAACTTATTACAATAAAACAATTTACGATGATATTTATTTATTCGTTTAAAAGTTAGTTTTGGTTTTTATTATTAACTTGTTGCTAAAACGTTGGGGGCAGAACTTAAAACAAAATGGGATTTTGAAAATAAAATGTTTTAGTTGGTGCCATTTTAAAATTAAAAAAAAAATTAAAAAATTCGCTTTTAACAAGTAAAGACGAAAATAAAATTAGTTATACATTTATAAGTATTTATACGCTAATATTTTCCGTACTCTTAAAGCTAACAACAAATAAATATAAAATCAACATTTAAATTAAGATCTGCTTGAAAGAAAAACTGTCGGGATTCAATTGTGTAATTCGATTCGTAAAAATATACAACTTCGATTAAATTTCCTTTCGAACCGAACTACCACGTAACTCCTTTGTGTTAAACGTTAAATAGAATAAGCTTTAAGCAATTAAAATAGAGATTCTTAAATCAAATTAAAATTTTGTTTTTTTATTTATTTAAAAAAAATTAAATAAAGCAAATTTGAACAACATTAATTTACAATTTTCTTTTTTATCAAGTATTATTAATTTTTAATTACTATAGTTTATTACTACTTAAGTAGTATTCAAAACACTTGTTTGGTATAAATTTTGTCAAAAAAGTATACACATGGCTGAATTTGATTTTGCACTTTAAATAAAAAATAAAAAAAGGAACTCCTTCTAAAAAAGGGGCACATTTGCAATTTAAAGGCCTTCATAAAATTTTAGATTTTTAAATGTGAGTGCGAATTCAAATTACATTGCACCAACAACAAATATGTACTATATATTTGCCAAAAGCTTTTGTAAAGTACTTGGTGACGTGAGCGAAATATACCGTTATTTGTGTGGCATAAAAAATTAAACTGCATAAACTTTTCTTTCTCACTTCACTATATATTGAATAATAAATAGGTAAACTGAAAAAATTTCGAGTTTGAAATTTGACTGAAAATGTTGGTAAAATGCAAAAGAGAACTTATCGAGTAAAATGTACAATGCTTTATGCAATTTATTTTGAAAATATTTTAAGTTTCATATTTTTTATTTATAACGTTCATATACGATAACACGCTTTAAAAAAGCATTTCAGCAAGTCGTCATGCTCTTTGCTAACGTTTTGCTATTTGCCGAAGTCGTATTGGACCAATGAACGCATGAAAAATATTTTATTATAAGAAAATATAAATAAATAAATTTTACGTTTTGCTACTGGCTCCAAAAAAGTTAAAATCAAAAGAAAACAAGATTTTTAAACTTTTTTTTTCTTAAATTCTCAAAACAACAATGGAAAATCAATTTTCCTTTACTTTTTCTCTAAAGCACTTTCACACCTTAAACATTTTTCTTTTATAAATGAAATTACATGCTTTGATATCGATATAAGTTCTAGTTTACTACTTTGACAAAAAAAAAATCAAGATTGTTTGAATATACACAAGTAACATAAGTAGTTTAAGGTTTAACTATGTTTTCAATATAATGTAATAGCTTAAAACTAGAGGTATGGTTTTTTTATTATTTAAAATAAATTTAGCTTAATTTCTTTTTGAGTTTATTTGTCTTAAAAATGATTTTCAAAATAAACTAAGGATTGTTATTGTTGCGTTGAATTGTTGTTATATCTTCTTTTGTAGCCTTTTGTTTTTCTTTATATTAAAGTAAAGTTTATCGAATCATTACAAAATGCTTGTATTTGTATTTTAAGGGTGGTCAAGTTTAGTATTTATAATTAAATTTATGCTTTTTACAATATTCGTCTTTCGTTTGTTTGGTTGTTTGCATTTCATTGTTGGTAAATTTTTACTTTATTTGTAGAGAAATACATATGTATGTATGTAATGTAGTAAGTATGAATTTTTATGTATACCGTGTACATACATATATTTATGTACATATGCGAATTTCTTTACATTATATTGCTAAAACATAAACACTTTCCTGTCGCTTCGAAATATGTTTCCCACACTAAATTTATTTATAAGATTTATAATTTTAAATATTGTTGTTATTTTTATGTTATCTGTAATGTAATTAACTGTAAGTGCTGTTTATGTTCTTTATATTTATGCACTATATGTACCAGTATGTATGTATGTATGTATGTATGTATGTATGTATATGCAAATATGTGTATAGGTTGTAAATTTTTCGAATTTTTAACAGCTGATATACATAGTATGTATGTATGAATGTATGTATGTAGGTAATAATATTGATTAAGATTGTGAGAGAACTGGGAGGGATTTTGGGGCTCATGTAATAGGACAAACGTTTATGTTTTATACTTTTTATGTCACTCTTATTTTCTTATGTATGTACAAGTTTTCACGCTGTATTGTTTTTGAAATGTAATAATTTATTTTTTAGTTCGGAAAACGTTGGTCTTTTGGCAGGATTGAGATCCCAAGCTTGTCTCATCATTTCATAGATCTCGGGTGGACAACCTTCTGGGGCCTCCATTTTATAACCCACTTCCACATGTTTAACAACATCAGCCAAAGGCTGAAAGGAAAATAAAAAAAATTATTTAAGTAGAAAAAAATCACACTACAGATAATAAGTAAGAAGAAAAATAATCTTAAAACTAGACGCCAATTTCATTTTTTATTAAAGAAACAAACCAAATTAACAAATGTGATTCTTGGTGTTGCAGCTATTCAGAACAACAGTGTGGCAATTGTGGCCACAAAATCGATTTTCGCAATATTATGGCGACCAAATATCTTTAAGATACAATTTTGTTCAGCAAAATAAAAATTAGATCAAATGATTGTATTTGTGGCAACCGTGTGGTCTCAGCTTCAGTTTTCAGCATAAGTTTTTCGTTAAATTCTGATACATCAAATAAAGTAAAGAGGAAAATATAAAGAAAACACCGCATTATAGAAACCAATCCCTTAAAGTGGTAAATTATTTGTTTAAAAAAATCTGTAACATAATAAAAATAATTTTTAGGTATTCAAAACTTAAACACTGTTTCACGGTCTCGAACATTAACCTACACAGACACGAACGGTAACGTACAATTGATTTGCAGACCGCAAACAAACTTTTTATTATTGCGAATTAATGTTTAATGTTTTTCATCGTTAAAACTACGTACGAACGTTAATGTTTGAGGTTGAGCAAATATTGGTTTCAAAACACTAAAATTTTTAACTCAGGAAATTTTAAGTTTTTTACATGTGTATACGATAAATTTTTGATGTATTTCTAAAAAAGCTTGCGGTTGAACTGAAGATCACACAACTGAAGAAGAAAATCCGATCTGTCGCTTTACCTTATCACATCTTAAATTTTTGCCCATTGAAAAATTATATCCTTTTAGTTCAATTATCAATTTAGAAATTTTGTTGTTTTTTTTTATTTTTTTGTTATAAAAGTTATATAACGTACTATTAAATGGAAATATTTTTTAAGAAGAAAAATAAAATACAAATTGTACTTACAATTCTAGGATAAGGAACACGACCAAAAGAATAAATCTCCCACAAAAGTATACCAAAACTCCACATATCTGATTTGTTGGAAAAACGCTTAAATGCAAACAGAAAATTTTATGAACAAACGAAAACGCAACAGCCATTTTTAGAACTTACTCCATTTTTCAATGCTTCAGGTGCAGTCCATTTAATTGGTAGCTTGCCAACATCTAAATTATAACATTCTTCACGAGCTAAGCCAAAATCAGAAACTTTGGCAACACAATCTTCTGATATGAGAACATTACGAGCAGCTAAATCACGATGAACAACTTTTTTCGCTTCTAAATATTCCATGCCAGAGGCAGTATCACTGTTTTAAACAAAAATGATAAAAATTACGAGGTGTTTAGATGAAAGAAAGAAATTTATGAGCATTAACGAAAAAAGTCAGGTAGTAAAAAAAAAGTAAGTTTATTTCATTGGATGTCTTGCGAATATGGTTCCCCTAAAAATTTATATTGAAGTGTAAATTGACATCTTTAGTATTCATTTTGTCCAATAATTTTGACAATATTCGACATTATTTTTGTTTGTTTTGCAATTTCAAATGATTTATTTAGACAAAATTAATTTCATTTATTAGTTGGTCCCATTGTTTGTTCTGAATGACACATAACTGCCTTGTTTTGTACAGTTGGTAGTGTTATTCGCTTTGTATGTCAAAAAGAAAGCAATAATTGATAAATTTGAAATGAACTGTAATCAGTATCTTGGGTATGCCAATTTTTTATTGTGATTTATTGTGATATTGAGATCACAACTTTTTGTTTTAATGGCAAATAAAAGGAATTGTAAAACTTACTAAGCAAAATTTATTTGATCCTTTTTCGTAATGTGTTGTCGACCCCGCGATCTCAGATAATCAACTAGTGATCCTTTGCTCATATATTCAGTCACCAAATAAATATGTTTGCTAGTGAAAACTAAGCCAACAAATTTTACCAGGTTTTCATGTTCCAAAGTACTTAAAAGAGAAAAATTAAACGTATTTTTGATCTACAAATTGTTGTTAAGTAAATAAAAATAATAACAGAAACTTACGTCATAACAGAAGCTTCTGCTAAGAACTTTTGCACCGCTCCTTCGTCTTTAAGCATTTTAACAGCCACTTTTTCATTGCGCAATATGCCAAGCATAACATCACCAAATTCACCTTTGCCTATGCTCTCTCGTAATTGTAAATCAGACTCGGGAATGACCCAACCCTTATCCATGAAATCTTTTGAATTGATGCAATATTCTTGTTTGCCCTGTTTGGGTAAGCATTTTATAAGTTGTGTGCACAATCCATCAGCATCAGCCTCATAGTGCTGCAAAAGGAAGACGAATTTTTTTGTAAAAGGAAATGAAATTATTTTATTTTTTTCAAATCTTTTTATGTAATGGGAAATTACCGCTACTAATTGTCCTAGATTTTCAAAGTATTCCTCATCGTCGATGGTCAATTTGTTTTCCAAATACTTCACACGATAATGCTCCACTTTACCTTGAAAACACACACATAAGGTATAGTCACCGGGAAAGTTAGTTGATTCCCGCACTAAAAACAGGCCATCTTCTCGGGGCTGCAATAAATGTTCAGCTTCGTCACGTGTAATGCTACCATGGAACCAGCTGAAATATTATAAATTTTAATGCACTTTTAGATCACATTTTTCTAAGTTTTCAAGAATTCAACTCACGGCATTGCATTTAGTTTCACTTCACACTTCTTTGCGTGCTGGCCATGCATTAGGCCATGATTAGGTGCTAAGCCGGTCGTGGGTGATAAGGAGGGCGTAGTCCAGGGTTGTGTTGTTGTTGGTGCTGTGGCGCCACCGTTTATATCAAAACCATGCAATGAAGTTGTCATCGACGTTGCATTGCTTGACTGATTTACAACCATCGTTGGTTGGGACTGAAGATGAGGCTGCGAAGAATGTTGTGTATGAAGTAACATATTGCTACCACCGACAGCATTCGATTGTAGCGCCATACTTTTTGGTGGCAAGCCACGATCATGTAAAGACAGTGCACTCTGAGCAGCGTTTAAGGAAGATGACATTAAGTTGTTATTGCAATTGTTGGCAGCAGAAATCAATTGTAAGTGTTGTTGCTGCTGCTGATGTGTAACACTGGCAACCGCTGCAGCTGTAGCAGAGGGAGGAGCAAAAGTTGACATGTGCTGTTGCTGCTGTTGTATTTGGGGTTGTTGATGTTGATTTGGAGATTTGGGTGAATGATTAGATGGAGGAACTACGACAGCACCGGTTGCATTTGTTAATAAATTATGACTATTAAGTGCATGCGAGGACAAATGAATCGCATTGTGATGGTGTGGGTTCTGTAAATTAAATTCAAAAACAAGAAACATGAAATCAAATTGAATAAAATCACTAATAGAAATTAAATTTTTAACATTGTTTTCTATCTTTTCAAATTTTCTGTTTAAGTCACGTTTTTGTGCAACAATATTGTTGTAGTATTTATTTGTTTCGTCTAGCACGTAACATTGCGCAAAAAAGTAAATAAATTGTTAATTTTTAAATTTACAATACAGCCCTAAAGAGTATGATTTTGCACACCAACTGACCGAATTGAACTGTTGATTAAATTTGGTTTGGTTTTCTAGCGCTTATGAAATTTAATCCGTTCAAGCGCTTTATTGGTTACAAATTGTGTTACGCTATGAAACCAACATCAAGTTTTTTGACACGTTTTTATACAAGAGCCTTCTCCAAGAAATCGTGGTGGAATGAGGTTTTGTGTACAGAAGTGAATTTGATTTACATAAGTATTTCATGATGGACCAAATCCTTGGGATGAACTCACCACCTCTACCATGTTGCATGTAAGGCCAAATGATCTTGAAAATATCGGTATTGGATTCATTAGCGAGTCTCTTGCTGAAGAACTCCTGCCAGCTATTTCCTAAATAACCCAGAACGAGGGTGTATGAATTTGTTACACCAAAAATCCATTTAGGACATCAGTTCTTAATTAGATCACCTTAACCTTAAGCACCTAGTTCATTATTAGATATTTATATGCCTGAACACATGATCTGGCACCACCATCATAAGAAATTACCGACGCTTGTTCTAGAACCTTTCAGTGAATATAGCCACCTCAATCTAACTTGTTCACAAGGCATTGAAGGGAAAAATCTCGGTCTGTCACTTAATGTTTGATTAAGGTTTCGTTACTTCCTGCACAGTCTATAGTTATGCCTTCCCTTCCTATGATTTAGTTTTAGATATATGTATGTGTGTACATCAAAGTAAAATCTGCTCACCTGAAGGACGTATATGATATTTTTAAAAGTGCGCATTCATGTACATATAATTACACAATATACTTACATATGTATATGAGCAGCACAACAAAATAGTTGTTTTGTAGCAAAACAAGTATAAAAAGAAGATGGATATGTATCTACATATGTATGTATACATAAGTGTGTGATGTCAATTATTAATAAACACTACAATTTTTATATAAGTATCTACATACATACGTACATAAAAAATTACCGCACTTAAATAATATAATAAACAAATTTTTCAACAAAAGTTTAAAATAACTGATATTTTGTTTTCGTGTCTTTTGCCGAAACTTTTAAAATAAATTTCTATTTTAAAGTTCACTTATTAGGAAATTTCCTGACCTGAACTTACTTTTCAAACCCGGTTTCAAAGCAGATAATTTGCATAAAGATCGGTAAATGTCAGAAACATTTTAACTAATCGTTTTGTAAGCTCTCAATATGTATATACAATTTAGAAAAAAATAAACTCTTCTAACGCTCTACAATTCGTTTTTAGAGTAACATTTGTATCATAATATAATAATGAAAAGACTGCCAAAACACTATTTAAAAAGGTCGATTTGTCCGCTAAAATTTGCCTTCCGGCAACGTAAGTGGTTTTTTATTCATACATAAAAACATATTTAAATTTATATTACCACGTTGTTGTGATGCGTTGATAGTTGGGCAGTTTGAGCTCCAATGTGTGGTTGGGATTGGCTAAACTGTTGTTGGAGTGTTATGTTGGTGCTGACGCCAACACCGACACCACCTCCAGCGCTACTGTTCACCAACAAATTATTGGGATGTGGAGCTGAAATGCCGCCAGCTGTTGAGGGCTGTGGCGCTGGTCGTTTATTGTGACGTAAAGGCGCTGTTGGTGGCATTTGATGCCCGGTTGATTGCAAAAACCATGGATCGCCGCCGGTATTGGAGGCGGCCACAGTTACTGTTGGCTGAGAAAATCCTCGATGATGGCCCACAACAGTTGTTTGTCCGTTTTGTGTAGCTGTAACGTGACTGTTCATAACTGTACTGTTCAAACGTATATCCGCAGCTGTTACTGGCTGCGTTACGTCGTTACGTAAAATTTCGCTCGCCGTCGGTTGTTTCTGTTTTGTCGTTTCCTTTGTTGTTACTAAACTTTTAGGTGTTGCGTTTGCGAAGTTTAAAGCGTTTGTTGGTAAAAGTTTTGTTGTGCTAAGACTGGTAGTGCTTGCTGATGTGTGTGTGTTCGCAGATAGTATTGGCGAAGGTGAAGTTGCAAAGTCATCAACATCTGTTGTGCTTAATTTGGCAGAATTAGTTACAAATTTCGGTTTTTCCGAATTGGTTCCTTTAAATTGGAGGGAATTTTTTATGCCGCTACTAGTTTGGGCTTTTATTTGATTATAATTTTTTATATCTTGCTTTTGCGGCCTTTCGGTAGCGGGAACTTTTAAGCGATTTTGCGAAAAACTTTGATTTTCAATACAATCTGGGCATATTGTTGCTTCTTCATCTAAAATGAAAAAAAAACAAAAATTTAAATAAATTTGATTAACATTAATCACGATACAGCATTGTTTTTAGAAGTTCTGGTATTTTTGTTATGATGGTCTCAGTTCGTTTAAAGTATGTATTAAAATTTAATTTTAAAAATTGAAAGCAAACTTTTTAAATTCTAATAAAAATTCGTTGCTGTCTTTCATTTCGAAAAAAGGAAAGGAATTGAAGCTTTATTCAATGGTTTTGTTAAGCATTATCTATTAATTTTTGTGGTTATTTTGTTGAAGTTTTCCACTAAATTATTAATTTACGACTTTTAGAGGCAATTCCTTTAAGATACTCTTATATTTAAAGTTGAGTTCTTTCAACTTTTTTATAACTACGTCCTAAAATAACTTAAATTTAAAATTTATTGTTTAAGATTTTTTATATTTTTACACCATTTTAATTTTGCGAATAAACAATTGTTTTTATATTAAAAGTCCGTTTTCCCATAAAAAGCTCTAATTATAAAAACCTTAAATTATTCTACGGGAAATAATAAACAAACTAAGCTTGATTCCGGTGATAATAAATGTGCACATACATAAATACATACTGTTTATATACATACGCAATTAAACAACAACAACCATTAACCGCGAACTAAAAAAAAAGTTCCCATATTAATTTATTTACAACCGCTTTATACACAGTAAGGAAAATTAAATATGTGGCAATTCTGAATTTAAACAATATAAATTTTCTCATGGCACGAACTCGATACTCTTAAAGATACTATAATTCTTACAATCGTAGCAAAAAATGTGGTAGAGAAGTCAATCTATAATTCAAAAAATGGCAATAAATTACTAGAATTCTTTACTACTCGCCATAAGTGTTACCGAAATACTAAGAGGAAGAAAATAAATAATTTGACTCGTATGTAGCGGCATCATTTTATTTTTCTAAAATCCAAAAAAACTAAAATTGGCAACACTGCACCTTCCTAATATTCGTCCTATGCAACTGATGAATGTTAATAATAGTGTTATCGGGAAAGATCATCCGCCCGTAAGGTACTTTTTAACAGTACGAAAATAAAGTTTAACTATGTATGAAAGTGTTGTGCGCTTCAAAACTTTAGCACATGGAAAGCGTGAAGTAACACAACGCGTCTAATAAAAGCCTTTCAATCAGCTGTTTTCTATTTGTACACTGAAAAATGAATTCGGCTTCCTAAATGACTCACAAATTTGTTTTATTTATTTTTCTGACAATAAACTGAACATAACTTGAAAAATATATGTATGTATATTTACATACGTAAATGAATATTTAGCCATTATAGTATATTGCAGATGTGTGTGACGATGAATTTCGTCATCCAAATTCCAAAATAGGAAAAGAAAATAGACGGATACAAATTTATAAAATTCGAGTAGGTTTAATGTCTGTCTGAGTGAATTTGTGTTAACAGAAGCTTTGACTGGGGTTTGGGGGATGAAACATGGGATCTTACAAAATTTTCACATTTTGTTTATTATTTTTAGAATGAAGATGACGTCGTACATCCTTACAATTGCAATTCACCGAAATTCGTTTATTTTTTTTATTAAAATGGATATTTCCCAATATATAAATTGTGTATTGGAACACACAATGTTATCCTAACATTTGCAACAGTATTACAAATTAATAATTACATATAATTTAGTTTTTGTTTTTTTCCGAGTAGAATCGGAACTGATTTAAGCTTTCGAATCTTTACAAAACTGAAGGGTTTGACAAAGTATAGTTTACCTGACCTTAACTAATCGTTATGAGTAAATTGGTTCTAGTGTTCTAAATCGTGGCATTTGGATGTTAAGTATGTATGAAGTTTATTTGGTTTTTTTTGAACAGACCTCACATGTATGTAGGCGTAAATTCTGTTAAATTGAACCAGCGGTTACAGACCGTAATAATTTATGGGAAAAAGAAAACAATTCCTTAATTTAAATAAAGAGTGCAAATAAAATGTATGTTAATTTCCGTTCGAGTGGTTCCAGCGTTAAACAAAATGTTATTGTTACCAGTTTTCCCTTTTTTGTTTAACAAAAGAATGTATTTTTACAATATCAAAAAGGGGTTAAAAATAGTTTGAAGAAGAGTTCAACAAATACATTTAATTACAAATTTTTGATACGCCTTAGTAATTTTGTAAAGTACAACAAGAAAAACAAAACAAAATACATAGTATGTATTTTAAAAGCAGATTTGTTTTTGTGCGCTGTTTTATTAAAAAATTTGTGTTAAATTTTAAAGCAATTTTTGCAAAAAAATACTTACGAGATCAATTACAATCATAGCAATACAAACTAGTGTAGATATTTATGTTATTAAGGGTAAATGGGTTTGTATGTACAAATGCATGCGTACATATGTACATACATATGTATATATAAAAATTTTCACAATTTATGAATTCTCGAAAAATTAATAAATTTTTTAAAAAATTCTGTATGTACATTTAAAGTCAATAGTGTTCAATTTTGAAATTCATTATCTTTTTTAATGTAAAAGAAAATTCGAATTTTGCAGTGCTAATTACAACATTTTTTCGTTTTAACTGCGAAGCTTCTGATTTATTTTGTACCCTTTAAGGGGGGAAATTTGATGTTTGTATTCATTTCGTTTAAATTCCATTGTATTCTTTCAAGTTATAGCGTCTTTTCAAAATGAATAAAAAAAGTTGCTTGATATGATTCACAAATACTTTCGTATTCAAATATAATACAATATATGTATGTGAGTCGTGAGTGAGTACTTGTCGTTCATTAATTGTTGTTCATCTGCCAAATTTGCATTTTTCCGCAAAAATATTGAATAGTTGAACAGTAAGTAGAATTTTGTTTCGTATATAAAATGCTGACAATATCGATTTTAGAGAATCATTCAGTGCTAATAATAGAGATATATGTGCATACGTAAATATTAATGGCATCTCCTTTATCTTTAACAATTATTTAATAAACTTTTGACAGTTTATTCCAAAGAACAAAAGCTTAAATTTTGATTTTCTGAATGTTTTCATTATTTTTTTTTTTAATTTATTTGCTTCACATAACACTACTTACTCCCATCCATTGTATGTATGTCATGAAAATAAATTAGCAATTTTATTTTTATATACGAGTACATATAGAGGCATGATAATGAGCAGCTTGTATAGTAAATTCTGCTTTAGAGTAAATATGACTTTAAAAGGCAATAACAATAAGGAAGAAAATGTCTATCAAAAAATGGTTCACACGTACTGGTTTTATTTTTTATAAAAGATAAATTTATAAATAAAATAACGAGGGTGGTGCAAAAAATTTTAATATATTAATTATTTTGTTTTGACATGAATAGGGACTTGAGTTGCTTTATTAATTTATGTATGTATATATACATGATGTGGGCTAATTTCCGCTCATCCAAGAGTCCGGATATTATTGTACGTACATACACACACACACAGAAATGTACATACACATGCAGATATATATATATATATTTATATATATATGTGTGTACGTATAAAACTTTATGTTAATTTCTGTTGTTTTTTTCAATAAACATATTTCCTTGTTACCACACTTGTTGTATCTTGCAGTTTTGCACCTTTCCCTCGTAGTATAAAGTCAAGTGTTCAAAAAATAAGTAAACAAAATTTATTTAGAGTTGTTGCTTTTTAGCGATGTGCAATTTATTTCTTCAAAAATTCCATTAAATACTTATGAAACTTGTATTTACTTGCAACACTTGAAATATATTGTTGCCGTTAGCCAAAAGTAGAGATTTTTATTTATTTGTTTTATTTCTGTATTAAATTTTGTGTTACAGTCAATAAACATTACTTATTTTAAAGCAAATCAATTAGTTAACTTGCAGTGTCTACTTAAGAAACTGACAAAATAAATAATTGTACAGATCGATAGTAAAAAAGTTACTAAAAATTAACCCATTGTCGGCGGGTTTGTTAGAATTGCTTACATGCAGTATGTGGAGTATTTGTATTGATTTGGTTTAACCATTATTTCGGGTGTGCTACCGCTATATAGCGCGAAGTATTTGCCGCACAGTTTAAACAGGATTCAAAAACATTTATCCTCAATTTTAGTCAGTTTTATTTTTGTAAAAAGAAGCATTAATTGTAAACAGCAATTATTTATGACTGCAAAACTGAAACCGTATTAAATTTAAATAAGAAATAACTGATGTTATATTTAAATACCAAGTTAAAAACTGGTCCCCGTACGTAGTAAATTCTATTAAATTTTTGAATAATTTCCACCATGAAGAATAAATGAAATAAAAAATATCAATGAAATCTTTGGCAGAGTGATTTTAATAGTGATAGTAAATGTTAGCACAACTCTTATAAATTTCATTTTGATTAAGTGCTTCAACGTTTTATTTAGGGCATTTACTTCAATTTTTTTATTGCTACAAGAACCTGAATTTATAGTTAATAAAACAAAATTAAGATATTTAACTTTAAACAATTCAATATAACATAAATATTTCATAAAGTACATACTAACCAAACCATTCCTCATTTAATTCTCTGTCATTGTTGTCAATAATTTTGGCATTTCTGTTCTTGTTTCTATTATTGAAATAATTATTGTTGTTGTAATGTTTGCTGTTACTATTTGCAGTGGAACTTTTCACACCAAATATGTAAGTTTGTTTTATTTTGCCAGCTAAAGAATTGTTGTTATGCAATTTTGTTTCAACATTGTTTTCGTCAAGATTATTTTTCGTTTTGTTTGTTTTCAAATTATTAACAGAATTATATGATACTTTGGTATTTTCGGCGGAAGAGGTGTTGACATTGTAGAAAATGTTTTGTTTTTGGTTTGTGTTGTTATTTAAATGAACACTGTTACGATACAGTTTACGTGCCGAGCGTAAAAAGCTGAGTAGTCGGGTGTCCGATGCATAACACTTATTATTGTTATAGGCAGGCGAATTGACACTAAATCCATTAATGAGAAATACTGAAGTACCGCCAGATATTGTCTTTGGCGTAGGCGTTTTTAAAGCCGCAGAGTTGCATTTGTTTAGATTATAAAATGTGTTCAAATAACTTGTGTTGGATTTACGGTTATATTGTTGGTGGTGATTAGTGGGCACGGATGAAAGGCTACTAGTGGCAGTTAAAGGTTTGTGTTTGGAGCGACTAGCATGACTGTGACATTTTTGGTGTTGCAATTCTTTATGTGTAACAGAACTGGCACTGCGTTGCAAACACGCGGACGAAGAATTACGCCCTAAACCCAAATCGCTTTTATAACAGCATGCTAAATTTGGCTGGCGGTCGGCCGACTGTTTGCACCAATAAATTCTGTTGCTACCGAAATAATAACGCCGGCGATTTTCATTTTTGGGCGTACGCGGTCTTTTGCCACGAGTAGTAGAATGACTGACCGAAGACTTTTGGCAGCTGCGTATGGACGAGTTTGAGGTGTTCGACGAACTAGAGGAAACAAGTCGATGATGTTTGTCGCACTCCAAAATACTTGTTGCAGATTTATCTTTATCACTATTTAAGGTTGTGCATAAAAGAGAGGAGTCGGTTAAGCTAGGAGATGTTGAAGTTGAATGCGTTGGTGTGACTGTCTCTCGGGGATTTATAGTATCGGTCGTTGTTGTTGTAGATGTTGTGGTCGATGATGAGGCCAAAAACGAATTCGATTGTATAAATACACCATCACAGGTAATTTTGATTGTTGTCACCATGATTTTTGTTACAAAACATAATTAATTGTTTTTGTTTTGTGGAGCCGTTTTGAGGTTTCCTCCTTCAAGTGAGGTTTATCATAAATGCCTGAATTTATGTAAAGTGATATAAAATTTGCTTGCCAAGTTTTACGAACAATATTTGCAAATTCTTTATACAAAAATCTGTAGTTTAAATATAGTAAATTTTATTATTCACTAAAACACTTTTTGGAACATCAGTTGTTAAAAATATACTCTTTGAAAGATAAATACATGTTTAAAATGCGTTTCTGGCAATAAGAAACTTTAATATGCAGCGATATCGAACGTTTACTTGGTTTAGGCACTATTTATTGACTTTATTTTGCTAAGTTCTAAGCTAAAGTCATTTTCCTTTTTCAATTGAAACTGCATTCAAATTTTGTATCTTATGATTTAATTTAAACTGTGTTAAATAGTTTCTTTGCTCTTAATTTGTATATTTGAACTGCCAACTGTATAAGAAAAGGTTGTTCAGGAAGCTGTGCACCTTTCTGACTTTGTGTTAATTTTTTGAAGAATATATGCACACATACATACACACATTTTTATATAGTGTATATGTATATTTATATAGCGTATGCGTACTGAATATGCAATTAAATATTTTAAAAAATATATTAAATTTTGTGTTAAATTTGTATGTTTTTAAATTTAAATGTTATATTAACGTATTTTCAGGCACTATCATGCGCAAGCGTGTTGGTCCAGGATGAAGTTAATTTCGGTTTTACTCTTTATATTATTAATTATATAACTATGTACATATGTATGTATGTGGAAATACTATTGATTCAACTGTAATAGGAATTCAAAATAGAATTGTGTTGTTCTAAAATCAAATTAAATGCTTATTATCTTAGTATGCTTTAATTTAGCATGAAGAATAGTCATAATTTTGAAAGATATTAAACTATCATGTATCTTTTTTTATATTTTTTTACGAGTGGAAGTTTTTTTTATATTTTAAACTTGAACAAATTTTATGGTTTAAGTATATACATATGTATGTATGTACATATACATACATATATGTAAGTAATTGCAACAAATTAGACTTGCTTTAGCGTCTGAATGCTTTCAATTCAATTATAAAAAAAGAGAGTAAAAACAAGACAGACGACATTTAGTATGAAAAAGCTATACCAAAATGTTTATGGTATCAAGTAAATAAAAGAGTTAAGATTAGTTTTTGTTTTGTATTACTTTCCTTTGTTCACTAAAATGTGTCATTATTTGCCACCAAAGAATAAGAAGATATTACTATTTTGAAGGTAATAAAATTCATATAAAACAAAAATATAAAAACATTACAAAAGAAAAAGTGTAACTAAAACGTACATATACACAATGTATATGTATGTATGTAAATGGGGGACAAAATCGCTGTGTACCCACGTACTACATACATCAAGTCAAGTACTCGTATATTACACCCCCGGAAGATCGCTTTTAAAAGAAAATTATTATTTAAATTTGAAAACACCTAAATGTACACACATACATACATGTATAACTTATTACGGTTATTTATTTATGCACGCCATAAGCATTTATGTATACATTATTATATGTTTGAACCCAGTCGGTCGGTATTTGAAAGATAAAATAAAAAAACTAAAATAATAGCATATTGATTGAGTTCTTTTCTCCTGCTCGTTGGTTTCTTGAATTACCAAATTGCAAAATAAACAAAGAAAATTTAATTATTTTTAGAAAATTATTGACAGCCCATAAACACTGGCGTGGTATTTATTTCACACTTTAAAACACTTTTCTAGAGAAAAGAATCCTCCCTATTATAAATTCTACGAAAACATAATACGTACTAGTTGTCACCTTTTAGGCGTAAGCAGACGTTGATAAAAATATTTCAACATTTGTCCAACATGTTCGACAACAGCATAAAAGAAATATCCCTTTTATTGTCATATAAATTTTATATCATTTATGCTATTCACTTTTCACTCTGTCAGTGTAGAGTAAAATCAGCGTATTTAAACTGCATTCAGTTGTGTACATTTTAAAGGCAGTGGAATCCATGCTGTAAGCTAAATTTAAAAAAAAATATCAAAGGCTTTTCGAAACACAATACGCACTTAGAGCCTGTCTGACGATGTCGGAAACTGATTAAAAGCTAAAAGACTGTCGGAAATCAGTATTGAGAGCGTTACAAGTTCATCTCAAAAACAGTTTTTTGCCCTACAAAATACTTTTGAATATTAAAGTTCGATGCCGTGGAGCAGGCGTTTATTATTTTATTTTCAGCACAAGCACACATACATACGTACGTATGTATATATGTATTTATGTACGAGTACATACATATGTATATTGTATTTCTTTTTAAATGCTTTTGCTGTTGTTGCAAAATGATAGATGGATGCGATGTGGTAATAAACATTTTTTTTATTGTTATCGACCAACAACGTCTGAGTTAATAGTGAAAGTGAAATAAAATTTTAGCAAATAAAGAAGCTTTAGTTCGAAATATTTAAGTGTGTATGTGTTTGGATTTTGGAAATAACATAAATTATAGCTCAAACTGACAAAAACGAAGAAAAAACTTTTAATGAAAACATGTTTTTAAACAAACATAAAAATATACGTGTGTGTGAGTGTGCGTTTTGGCCCTGAAATAATTTTTATTTTGGTTTAACCTAAAACAAAAAGTTGCGCTTGAGCAAAATCAAAATAAAAACAATATACACACACGCTTATCATACATACACAAACAACGAATGAGTTATTATTACTTTACGTGTACTCGTTATACGATGCGTTTACACTTACAAAATCTCCATTGTTTGTTTTCATTCGTTAATGTTGAAAACTCTATGAAAGTGTTTGAGCCTTTGCTTTACAACGCGAAGAACTAAATAAACATTTTAAGTGTTTTAATGTAATTTTTTTTGCCGCAGCAAGTAAGTAACTAACTAATTCATAAAACGTCCACTTTCACTTAACGAAAAAAGAAAATTATTGTATAAAAAAATAATAAAATGTTTTTCTTTTGAATCTGCTTGCTGCTGCTGACGGTTTTGGAATGGAAATAATAGTGCAAACAAATTTTCTTAAACGACTGTGAAATAATAATGGTAAAAACAAAATAGTGTGGTAAATAAAAAGTTTAGGTTTTTCTTTCTTTCTTTTCTTTGTAACAGTAGATAATCACGCCGGTGGTTTTTCTTTTAGCCTTTCAATATGATATGTCTCGTCTGCCTGGTAAAATTACTCTAAAAATTATGATGGCGCTTTTTTTTACTTTTTTGAGGTGGCAAGCAATTGTGCAAAAGTGGGGAAAAACGAAAGGAAAATTGTGAAAACTTGTTTTGTGGTTTTTGCGTAGACAAGTTTTCATTTCAAAGCTTTTGTGTTGTATTTCATTTGTCGAATACTGTCACAATGGATGTTGTGCGAATTAATGATGACTAATTCTCAAATGTGCTTCGATTGTTAAATAGATGTGTCTTCAATTAATAAAATAATAAAAAAAAAAACTACAATTGCGTTAAATAACATTAATAAAACTTTGCATACAGTGTTGCCAACTTCTGTAAACAAAAACAACACTCCTAATGATGACCATATTTTTCTCTTTTACAAAATGTTTAAAAATTATGTACATAAATCTACACACGTAATAAGTTAGCACTATTTTTCCCATGCGGACCACGCCGCAAGCGTTTATTAAAGTAAACTGATGGAATCATATGCAAATGTGTATATATACTACATACATATATACTTATGTATAAGTGCATTCTTTTTCGTGTTTTTGCCATGGGAATCTTACAGATTTAGAATGAATTTATTTAAGTAAGTAGATTTACTCGTATCTCGATATTTTTACTTAAATTGAAACACACATGAAGAAAATTAGCGCATTTGGTTTGACGAGCAGCCAGAAAATATTTTCGATCCACTGTTGCATTGATGGAAAACCTTATTTAAATGAAATCATCTATCATATTGAGAGGAACGAAACAAAACTAAACAATCAATTTGAATTCCATTTCAAGTACAGGATTGTTTGTTTGCTACGCTTTTACCAGCCCTCTAAAGAAAATAACAAACAATAAATTATCAAAATCGGCGCTCACAAAATCAAAAGTCAATAATCCACTTTTTGAGAAATAAATTATTATCTGTTTGTATGTACGAGTGTTAATAACGCAAAAACCTGAAAACTTTTTCATGCTGGTGCTATTTTCTTTATACTTGGCAAACAAATTTTACATTAATTTACTTGAGTGTGTTTGCAAGTGAAATAAAATTAACTTTTATAAATTTTAATAAAACCATTTAAACATTTTTCAAGGTCTGTTTTACGAAACACTAAAAAACAAAATAAAACATTATCACAATACAATCTTACGCCTAAATTTAAAAAAAAATTGTTGAAATTGCATTTTTCTTTTTAACAAAAACTAAATGACACTGATATACTAGTTTTCAACTACTATTTTCCTCTTTGTATTTTTTCTTTTAAATTAAAAAAAATCTCTTGATTTCTTTTGATTAATTTATTGTTGTGATAATTTCGAATTGTTTAGCAACAATGTCTTGATTTGAACACAAAATTTATATGTTATGTCACGTTTTGTAATTTTACAATCTTTTTTTTTTTGCTCTATTTTTACGTTTTAAAGGTTGACCGTCCATTTCATGATTTTATTATCTTTCTCGCTTTCAAAAAACTCCCGTAACACAGCTGTTGTAACAACCACGTTTAGAAATGAACTGAACTTGTTGACTTGTTTTTAAACTTTTTGCCCATTTAAGCCAAATTGAAAGCAAAGAGTATGAAAATTATTCTCTCACGCTGTAAACTTGCCATAGAGTTGAACGATGATGAATCAGGGAGTAAATGCAGATGTATGTAAGTGTAAGTCAGAGATGATAAATAGTTTGTTTAAAAGTAATACGTTTTTAGTATACATTAACGGTTTTGAGAAAACTGCACCTGCATGAAGCGTTACGGGTCTGAATGTCTTCAACACAATAATATTTCAAAAAGGGCATAAAAATATATGCAAAACTTTCATTAGAATTAAATAATCTATTGATTTATGATTTGTTTTGCAAAACAAAAATAGATCGAATCATTTTAAGAAGAAATTAAACAAATTTTAATTCTTTTTTGAGTTTACATTTGTTTAAAGGTGTTTAAGGTTTACAATTTTCAATCGGGTTATGAATTGGAAAAATATTAATTATTTTCATTGGCTTTTTATTTAAAGTTTATTTTAAGGTTTCGTTTGTCCTGAAAGAATAAAAAAATTATATTTTCTAGTATTAGATTTTGGTTATTTACTTTTTTCATTCGGTTCATTCATACGTCAAATCTAGCAACCAGTACAAACTAAACAATTCGGTTTTTTTTTTTCAAAAACTATAATTTTTGAATTGAAATAAATATATACAGATATATATTTATATTACATGTGTATATATGTATGTATGTATATATATTACATACACATATGTATATATTTATATGTTGCTCCAATCTTCTGATGTGTTCAAACAAATTGTAACTCTCTTTCCACTTTGCTCCCTTTCTGGTTAAATCTTTTCCCCGCTTTTATTAAAAAGTAAATAATTGAATAAAATGTACGTTTTCATGACAATTTTAAACTTAATAGAGTTCTTTATAAAATTATTTTGCACTGCTTTAGCTTTCGTGAGAGTAATAATATAATTAATATGGTAATTTTGCGAAGCATAATCTTCTTCAGATTTGTTAAATCAAGTCTTTTGGACAATTTTACAAAATTAATTCATATTTATAGTATTGAGAGGAATCATTCTTCGCATTCGTAAATTCTTAGACGCGGTAAAGCTTTATTCTATTATCGCCATTTTTGCGATTTTGTAATGTACAACGAAAACTTCAAAATGTTTATAATTATATTGTGAAAACACTTGTTGCGACGAACTGCACAAATCATTTAGACAGTGAAAGTTGCTGACCATTCTTGAAGAGAGCAAAAAGTTCTGAATTCTGACCACGACATACGCAGTTACATTGAACAGATGTTCTAGTGTTATCTGTCGATTAAGATCAACTCAGTGGAACCCTCACTTGATTATATTTAAGCAGAATGTTTGCTCGTCGACTTTGTACAACCATTCAATAACAGACGAAACCGACCGTTATTGAAATTCTTTTCCTGCTGGAATAATTTTTTTGAGTTGGTAGCACAATAACTTAAAGAAATATATACAATATAGAAACAACTTTTTGTCTTCAGACTTATTTGAAAAATCGGACACTTCCAATTTATACAAATCTCAGTTTTAAAGCTGATTTTTACCCAAATGACGCGACAAGCAATCGAAACATTTAGATAGCTCATGCCCAGAAATTTAGATTCATACCACCGTGTTAGGCCGCCAGTCAAAATTCTGCTTCTTTAAGTTCTGTACGGACACGTACATACAAGTAATTTTGCAGCATTTACAAAAGCTTTTAGCATTATTGGCTGTGGATTCACTTAATACAAGTATGAATATTTATTTCTTTAGTAAATTCTAGTGTTAATGCTTTTTGTTTTGTATGTTCGCAGAACTATACTTTCTGATCATGATTCTTCTCCGATAAGCAGTTGCAATTTTTCAATATTAAAATGACGCAATTTTCTTTAATTAAAACTACAAGAAAACTAATAAATCCAACAATACAGTTACTATAAAACCAATTTAACATGATGTGATATGCAGCTAATCTGCATTCGACGAACGTGACTAAAGCCAAGATTTACATTAAACTTCTGTGAATAATTTGTTTTTTTTGTTAATTGAAATTGAAAACTTTCAAAGAAATCATTTATTTTTTTTATTCTGTGTTTGTAGCAAGAACATCTTACATTTTCTTTTTAATTTTCCTCTGCTTCCATTTTGTTCATTTCCTTTTCACTTGCTGTAGCATTAAGTCTTTTGAAGCGTTATTTTCACACTTTCATTCTGTTCCTAAGACAACTGTATACAAGTCACTTTTTAGTTAAGAAATTAAGAAAAGTGTGGAGCAAGACTAAAGCTTATATTTGCAGTTAATTTGTCTCAAAGCTTAGCTCAGCAGTTAAGAAGACAGATACATGTGCAAAGTAAAAATTTTGTAAATAGTCTTATTCTGTTTGATTAATCTCTTTTACACTATAAGAGTATCTAACTATCGAAGTCAAAACATCAGGGTTAAAGTATAAGAATTAGTGATTTGATCTGCTTTTGGGCGTTTTTTTATTAAATATATTTATAGATAAATTTTCTATTGAACAACTGATATCGTTTTGTGAAGAGAAACTTTCTATAGAAAACTTATGCTTTCGATAAATTGTTTATAAAGCATATGTAATTACTATCGATCATTTATGCATAAATTTTCTATAAAATATTTTCACTATCGATAAATTTTGTAGAACAAATTTTTTCACCAATAAATTTTTGTAGAAAATATTTCCTAATAAGTTTTCAATTTTTTGCAAAAACGTTTTTATATCCACACATATAAAAAAAAATTATAAAATACATATGTACATACATATTTTCTATACCATGGTTACAAATATAGAAACAATTTTGCGATTAATAAATAAACGTTGTATGGAATTTTTTTGCTACGAATAGTTTTGGCCATCAGTGTATGCAGTGTGTTAGTGTTCAATCCAATTGCTGCTGCAACGCAAGCTTAGCATATTTACAGTTAAAGTTGAGATTTATTCAATTACTTTATGAACTATATTTAGCAACGAGAGATGAATAAACAAAGATAAACAAAAGGGCGTCTCGGGTTCTATGTACATACATACATATGTACATATGTACGTAGTATATCTGTATGTCAAGTAATATTGGACTACTCTACTACTTAATACCAATTCAAAAATCTCTAAGAGGTACCAAGCTCTTTAATTACAGAAAGATGATTTAGGTTCTATAAGACGCGTTTAAATTTTAGGGAAAACGCTGACAAACGCTAACTCTTCTAGTTACAAAACCACCCTAATCCACATACACATGTATGTATGTATAAACATACATACACAAACATATGTACATACATATGTATATGAAGATGATATGAATTTAGCAATGTAAACAATGTAAATAGACTACATATGCATAGATATGTATATACATACATACATACATATATGTATGTAGGTAGATTTAAAATTTCTTTTAAAGTATTTTAAGCAAATTTACTGTTATTAGATAAATAATAAAGTAAGTTTTTGGCATTACTGTTTTCAATATATTGGATATATGTATGTATGTATATAAAATTACAAAATACTTTAAAAATCTAGGAAAACATAATTAAATATACTATATACTACATACATAATACTGCATAACAAACAACTAAATCGACAGTTGCACATTAAATTTTATGTTTTCCTAATTTATTAGTACAATGGATTGAAAAATAAAACTTACACATACATACATACATACAACATGTGTACACAAATGTGTAGTATTTCGAAATTTTATCTCAAATGCAAAACAAATACAATTTCAAACTGTGGCTTTAAAGTAAACTAGAGTAGTTCTCGTCAGTTCAGATTACAATCATAAAGCAGAAACTTGGATTTTACTTTTGGCCACTATATACGATTATACATATTTTTAATCAAAACAGAAATTCTTTAAAACTTCTGGCTCTCATTCATTACATAATAAAAATTTTAAGAATATCTGGCATCTCAACAAATCGAGCCTTTGGTGCAATACCGTAGTAACTCAAAATTTGAATTTTTTGAGCTGGGTATGCAGAAATGATCTTTGGGGAAATATCTATCTAGAGAAAAAAATATTATGGTTCCATCTCTAACTGTTCAGATTCTACAGCTAAAAATGTCTTTATTGCCTCTAGTATCAAAAAGATGGCTCAAATGCATTTTTCTCAGTTTGCGATTTTTGAATTACTACGGTATTGCACCAAAGGCTCGAAATATTCTTTAACAAATTTAATTCCCCTCAGGGGAACTCAACATGTTCAAACAGTAACAACAACAACAATTATTTTAAGGAATTTTGTAGCATAGAAATTCCAAAACTATTCGCAAATTCTTACATATCAACTATAAAAACAACAATGAAGAAACAAGTCTAGCAAAAAATACAAACGTTAAAAAAACAAAATTGGCGCAGAAAATTCTCAACCAAACAATCTAGATTAATACACGTATGTATATACATAATGTGTACGTATGTACGTACAAGTGTGTATGTACATATGTATGTATTTATGGAATGGAAAAACAATTTTCCAACAACAAAATCGTTGGTATGATTCGTCGGTTAGTGGTAGCGATATAAATACAACTCAGTCAGTTGTATAAACCCATACTGTATGTACATACATACATTCATATAATTTTTATTGTCGTTATAATGTTTGTATAGGGAATGTACGTACATATGTATGTACGTACATATGTATGTACGTACATATGTATGTACGTACATATGTATGTACGTACATATGTATGTACGTACATATGTATGTACGTACATATGTATTTATTTGTCTATTGTGTACTAACTGCACAAATGTGACGCATTCCCTCATGAATGTCGCTCTCTATGCGAATATCAGAAGACCCAGTTTGCGGTGGTGGATGCAAGCAAGCATGAATGCAGCAAAAACAATTGAATTTTGCTGCAAAGTTCAATTCATTCTTTATTTCGTCAGCAATGACTTTATATTTTTGTGCAATGTTGCTGATGTTACTTTGCTGGTTTATTACTTGCAGCAATTTCTTATGCTTATGTTTGTACTAAAAACCGAATGAAGGAATGAATATAAAACAGCAAATGTACTAATACACTTTAGTATACATTTTTAAATATGTATATTTAAATATACTACATATGTATGTATGTATATTTATGTACTTATATTTTGAGTAAAAAGAGTTGTGGCCAGAACTGGTGTAATAGAAATGACAAATAAATCTGCTGGATCCAAATTATTAAAATGTTTAATTGTGTGTAAATAGCAAAGGGATGGGCTTACATATCTGCTGCAACTTAGCGAACTCATAGCAAAATTATAAATATTGAAAAACTAACAAGAGTGTAAAAATAATATTTTGGTTGTAGGCTTTTTTTATAATCTATAAATGAGCCTGGCATATTTCTTTTTTTCTTTAGGCAAACAATTTATCTAATAATTTAAAAGATGTTTTCTGTACATAATCGCACGCACAAGTTTAGGTACAACATACATACATACATATGTATGTGTGTATGTACATACATACATACATAATTTAGTAAATGACAAAACAAAAATTTAGATCCCAAATAAGCACATGGTTTAGCGTTGTTTCTTTCAAATATATGTATGTATGTACATATTAGCAAATATTTTAGTCATTAATGGTATAGCACAAATGTATATACATACATACATACATACCAGCACTCATATGCAGAGTTAAGTATGTACAGTGCGTCCTCAATTTTTGTAACATGAAAAAATCTGAACTGTTGCAACGATCGATCATTATGTTCTATATTTGAAAATACCTTGTTTTTAATGAACATACATACATATATACCCCCGTTTTGAATTTTAGCTTTTCCTATTTTTTTTGCAATTTCACTTACGAAATTTTGTTGAAATAGTATTCATATACTGACTTTGGTAAAGTTCGTTCCTGAATAACTTATATAGAAAAAGAGGAAGATTGTAAATTAATAAAATAAATTATTGTGAATCGTTTTAGAAAATAGTTGCAACTATACTCACAGAATTTAAAAAGATGAACAGAGAAGACAAAAAACAATAAAAATGTAGATTAATATAAAGTTTAAATTACAAAAGTAGTCCTAAAGATTGTCCAAAACAAATTAAAAAGTTGATTAAAAACTATATAAATAATTAAATAAATTTTTATTTAGTTCGGAAAATAAAAGTAATCATTAAAAATACCATAATATGTATGTATGTATGTATGTATTTCTTATCAAGAAATTAGTTTTTATGAACATATGTATTTGTGTCAACAAATAAATACACACGTATGTACAGATGTATGTACTCGTATGTCCATATGTTAGATGTCTGCTGTCTGATGTTGTATTGCTACGTCTGCTTAAAACAATGAAAAACGTTTGCGGTGTTTCAAAAACTAGTACAAACGCATATTGTTAAATTTTCACATAATAGAAAAAGTAAATATAAAACAGAAATCAGACGATCACCTGTTCAAAAATTGTTTTTTTGTTTTTGATTCCACAGTATAAGAGTTGGGTATATGTATGTACATATGTACATACATACATACATGTGTGCACTTTTATGGTACTGTAGTTTTGCTTAGATTTTCAGCAACCAGTAGCTTAGAAATTTGTCATACTCGTTGCCAAATATTGACATACTTATGTACATACATATGTACATTGTATGTATACATTGTATGTATGTACATACATACTTTAGTTCAGAATGGTGGAATATTGTATACATACATATATACATACATATGTACGTACTTATGTACATATGTACATACATGCATACATACATACTGGATGTTGGAAAGTGCTAATAGTGCAACTAAAGAAACTTGTAAATAAAAGTAAATTCGAGAATTTAAGAACATAATACATTAAGCACATTAAAAACATTTAAATAATGTTTGTATAAAAAATCAGTGGAATTGTAGAACCAAAAAAGTTTATAGCAATATATGTATATGTATGTATGTAGTACATTCATATATGTAAGTATGTATGTACATTGATTTTAAATACATATGTAGTACATATTTATATGTATGTCCATTAACGTACATACACACGTATGTACAAATAATATACAGTAAATACCGTTCTGAAATCAGTAGCAGGCATTTAGTGCTGACGTAAGCGTTTGCAGCTGCATGCGCAACTGCATTTGTTAAAGTTGCTATATGACACTCTCTCTTAAAAGTTTTAAAGTAAGAAGACTTAAAGACTTTCCTTATAGTTTTAAGAAAAATGAATACATATGTATTTTGGTTAAATAAGGAATCATTATCTTTACAACACTCAAGCAATGCATGCATTAAAAGTTACTGTTTGTTGTAAATAGTGCGCCGCCAGTACTTATTTGCAAACATCGTACCTGAAGCCATCACCGTCTACGGAAGGCGCTACAGAGCAACGATATTCTATATCTCGACTTAGAGGACATGTGGCCCTAATACTTCACACATCCATAGCTATTTGAAAGTGTACCAGTTTTTATTGAACCCCCTTTTATACTGTTGAAACCCACTGGTAGTAAACCAGTTTTATTATCTATTGGTGTCACATGAAGGACAAATATTTAATCTTAAATCGGGGGCGCATATAATATCACACAATTTTTCAAGTAAGTTGATAAAATTATCTGCAAAATAAAAGCACAATAACACATACATACATATACATATGTATATATAGTAGTAGATGTATCTACCTATACAGAACTTTGAAATATTTCTTATATTATTTACTAAATATGTACTGTAAGTCCCACTCTTTGTTCCATTACAAATCACATCCATACTCATATTTAACGAACTAGATATAAAGTAAAGAACAAGATTAAAACTACAAAATTTTGGCATTAGAATCTGATTGCTGCCTCTTACGCATAATCACGTTTTTTTGTTTTGTTTTTTAGCAATTGCATCATATTTTAAGGAAAAAAATTTATACTTTTAAAAAACACACACTTAGAAATTATACAATATTGAAACATAAAAAATAATAATGCGTAATTATTTAAAATCTCATTCCTTATGTTATTTTGGAAATATGTACATATCTGAGAACTAAATAAAAATATCTGTACATGTATACATATGTATTTAACTAAAGAAAAAAATTTTAATTCAAATTTTATCTTCTAAACCAACACTAAATTATCCCAATAAATTTCTTTTTAAATAAAGGGCGCGTCCCACGATAAAGAAAATAGAAAAGAAAAAATTGTATTTAAAAGAAGATGTAAAAAGTAGAAACAAAAAACATCCTACAAAAATGTAAAATGTCCTTCAAATTGCATTAAACCAGTGAGTGAAGAAGGATGGCGAAGAATTATAGGAGTCTCTTAGTGGGAATAAAAACAGAGCAAATATAGACAAATTGCAAAAGAGGACAAGAGCAAATCTAGGAAAAATAAAAACTTGAAAATGGTTAAAAACAAACTACTCGTATAATGTTGTTCTATTAAACTACAACTTCTTAGAAGTCATATGTACATATATACATACATATGTGTGTACATGTACATACATATGTATATGTATAAAAGATAGAGCAATAGAAAAAAAGCAGCATCAGACATTCGTCTGGGGCCGTTTTGACAAACTCCAACTACAATAACACTCTACCCCCAATATTTTGTTTGTTCCTATAGTTCTTTTATTGTTGTTGCTGTTGCTCTTTTTAATAAAAATGTTTAAATACCATTTAGCTTCATACGTACATACATACATATATTGTTTTGAATTTTGCAGGTGGCATGTTGTTTCTTATGATGCGAGTATTTATTTACAAAAAATAAAATCAAACGAAAAAAGTCATTAGTAACAAAAAAACTGTGAATAAATAAGATAATCTGAGATTTTTACGTTTTTAATTTTATATTGTTAGATAAATGTTGCCAACTGTTAAAAAATATAAAAACGTTTTTAAGTTCGTATATTAGATTACAACGAAACGCCCCGTTCCAAAAGAATTTAGGAGTTTATAAAATTTTGTACATAACCAGTTTTATAGTGAGTTATTTCGCCAAGAAGTTAGAATTGATTGCAAAGCTAACAAAAATAGCTGTAATTTAACAATGGTACAGAAAGGTTTTATTCCAAATAATTACGTAGATATATGTACATATATCTTTCGTATTAAAATATTTTCTTTTATTCGATACAGTGGCTTTGTCCATTCTTAAATCTTTTAAAACAATTGAGTTTACATTACATATATTTTTTTTTTCTTTTGAATGTAAAGTTAAAAGTTTCAACATACCTATGTATTATTAAAATTTTACAATTTTACTGAGGAGTAGTCAACTGGAAACGCAAATAAAGAAGGGTATTTTTATTATACGCACGTGCCCGTACATATCTTCGGTAGTATTATTTAATTTCTTTTACGATATACATATATGTACATTAATAAATAGATACATTAAAAATGTTAAATTACCCATCACAGCTTACTAAAATCTGATATGTATAAACTAAAATTTATGAAAGATGGCAGGGAAAACTAGCACGCTTTAAACAGCTGGATTCGCCTTACTTTTTTTTATTGACTGAGTTAACACAATGACAATATACACCTGATGTTCATAAAGCACACCCTTTTTAAACTTTATATACGTACATATTTGTATTTTAATCACTTACTTTTAATTAACAGCTCGCACAATGTTGATATATCTTCCACAGGCTTTCACGGTTATTGTTGCTTTCTTTATAATCTCAGAATCAGTAAGATTATTTAAATTTAAAATTATGTTCTCATTTCTCAGCACTTTAAAGCTGTATTTTTTGTTTATTTTTCTTTTTTTTTTGCTTTAGTATAAATGTGAGTGCATGTGTGTGCGCGGTAGTGTGTTGAGTTTTGCAATATTTTTGTTTTTCTCACATAGTGATTTGTTTTCGTTACTTCTTCTTTTCACATCTTTCGTTATTTTATTTCATGGAATTTCTTACAAAAATATTTTGTTTTACGCTTTGTACTTTAATTTTCCAATGTGTATTTCGTGTTTTTTTTTTACTCTTTCGTACAATTTATGTTTTCCTTTAGCCAACACTTTTACATTTTAATCACTAACACCATGACACTAAGTGGTAAAACATGCCTATTAGTATGAAGAAAAAATTAAAAGAAAATACAAAAATTCCTGCTTTTTCATTTGCATTTCAATGCATATATGAAAACTTAAAACACACTTTAATCGTTATTAGAAGCGATTTTTAATGAATTTATCTTATAAATATGTTGAAACATATTTCGCGTGTTTAATAAAATATTTTTTATTAATTTCCTAAAGATTTATATACGGGTTTTGTTTAAATTTTACTAAAGTCGTCACACAAAAATATTCACAAACTTCCAGACTAAATGTTTTGGGCACTGCCAGACTATAGTTCGTAAGGAAGTGTTTTGAGTGGCTTATTTTGAAATTTTACTAGTATAGGGCAAGTGGCAGCTCTTTCTGTAAAGAGGTATCAATTCTTTGAGCGTTGCAAAATTATTGTGTGTAGCAAAGGAAATTTTATGTTGTTTATTTTTTTTTGTTACAGCTGCACGTGTTGGAATTAATCAAACTATTCGAAAACTATAAGAATTATGCGGAATTTGAAACTAAACTACAGTCAACAATTTTCTAAGGGCATCGCACAGCCGAAGTTTCTTGTATTAAATTGTAATTTAAATAACTTTAAATAGTAAATGTTTAAACAAACATCAATTAAAAGTTTATGTCAAATTCATAAGGCTAATGTGACAAAAAACACATTCGTAAAAATGTTGTGTACAAACGTATAACATTTTTGGGAATGGGTTAGAAGTTTAGTGCGTGCCCATCATCTGTGTGTCTTTCTAGGTGATAATGATGATCGTTATGTAGTGACAGATGACAAATTGTTTGTATTGAAGCCAGGCTTGGAGGACTCCTATAAAGTTTTGGCCAATGTACCTGGCATTGTAGCTGCAGATTTTCTGGCTTTAGAAAATCTAATTTGCCTGGCCACTGCGGAGGGTGAGGTTTTACTCGTAAACCCGGAGAACGAGGAAACAAAGGAAGCTACTTTTTGCGATGTAGGCATTGAATGTATGTCTTGGAGTCCAAATCAAGAAATTGTGGTGTTTGTAACGAAACACTATGGTATTGTTGTAATGAACTACATTTATGATCCCATATCAGAGCATGCCTTGGACGACGAATTGACTGCGGCTGAAGGAGAGTTCGTAAATGTTGGTTGGGGCAAGAAGGAGACACAATTTCATGGCTCGGAAGGCAAGAAAGCGGCAAAACAAAAAGTAGATGATGGACAGCAAGTTAATGTTCGGGAATTGGCTAAGGTGAGACTGATGAAAAATATTGAACTAAAAACTACAAATATTTATTTCGTTTGAAGGATGTTTTTATAGATTGGCGTGCTGACGGTGCATACTTTGTGGTCTCATATGTCTCTCAGGCGCGTGGTCGCACTTTCAAAGTGTTCGACAAAGAGGGCAAGTTGCAATATGTGGCTGAGAAACAACCCAACTTGGGCGCTGCTATAGCTTGGCGACCTTCTGGCACTTGGATTGCTGTACCTCAAAGATTGCCAAATAAAAGTTGTATAGCACTTTTTGAAAAGAACGGCCTTAGGCATCGTGAACTGATTTTACCTTTTGATTTGCTGATTGAGCCTGTTGAGTGCATAAAATGGAGTTCAGACTCTCAAGTACTCTGCCTTAAAACAAGAAGGAACTTATATTTATATACAATTGGCAATTATCACTGGTATTTAAAGCAGGTCCTAGAGTTTTCAGCAGAGGCGCAAGTAAATCATTTTCAATGGGATAATCGCAGGAGCGAAGTAGACAAAACTCTGCATATTTTGCTGGAAACAGGAAAATATTTGATTTATAATTGGCGCTGGACGGTTGACCGTTTTGATAGAACCGGTTTGGTATTTGTTGTGGATGGAAAACGTTTGTTGATAACCGACTTCTCTAGTGCGATTATACCGCCTCCTATGTGTAGCCAAGAACTACAACTAGAACTTGATGCTTTTATTGTTGAAGTCAGTCTGCGGACGGAACAGGAATTTTTACAATTATGTTTGTATGACTCCAAACACAATGTACATATTTACGATGCAGCAAAAACGTCTCCGGTAATGTTTCTTCCACGTGCAGTTCTAACTCCTCTGGAAAATAAGGATGATTTAATACCTTTGCAGTACGGCAATTTGCAGTGGTTTGATAATTATAAAGGCATTTGTCTGGTAGCCCATAGCACTGTGGATAATAAAACGAGTCTAAAATTCCTTAGCTTAGACTTACCGGGACGAAATTACAATGTACAATCTTGTCTTAACATGCCCGACAAAATTTACACCTTAAAGCCAACAGTACCAGCGGAACGCTGTGAATTGTTTATACAAACACTCGACGATTACCGTTTATTACGACTATATGATTTTGACATCAGCCGACCAATTAGCAAACAAATCTATACAGGGCTAGCAGATTCAATTGAGAATTTGGAATCTTTCAAAACACCATCGCATCCAGAAACTAGGTTTTTTGCCTTGACTAGTAATAAAAATTTGTTTGTTGATGACAAGTGTATTGACCAGGACGTCACTTCGTTTTGTATGGCTGGAAATTACTTGGCGTATACCAAGTTGGTTTCTCTACACTTCTTGCGATTAAGCGATTCGTGCTTGGTGTATGAAAGGCGTTTAGAAAGGGGTTCAAAACTAGTAACAACAGTGGCGAATTCAGCACGAACAATTTTACAAATGCCCAGAGGTAATTTAGAAGCTATTTGCCCCAGAGTGTTGTCGTTGGAGTTGATAGGAGTTTTATTAGACGAACAGCAGTATTTTTTGGCATTCGATAAAATGCGCAAAGAACGCATTAATTTGAATATTTTATGCGACCACAATATGTGTGATTTTGTTAATCGTCTTCATGTTTTCTTACAAGAAATACAAAATCAAAACTGGTTGAATCTATTCCTAAGCGATATACAAAATGAAGTAAGTAGAACCAAGGGAAAAAAGAAAAAAAATTAAATGAGTCTTAAATTGTGATTAACGTGTTTCTTAACTATTTATCATAAATGAAATAAAGAAAAATACTCGTATTGAAAAGTTGGCAATGTTTCAAAACAAAATTACATTATATATATGAAAGTTCAATGCATTGTGTTGTTAATACTAGTACTTTAATCAGATCGACTATTGATCGATCTGATGATATTCAATTCAATTTCTTTACTTTTAAAAAATTAAAATAACAGTTGAAATACATAAAAGCGAGATATAACAATTGTTCCAAGAGATTTAAAAACTTATCTTTAGTAGACTTACGACTATGATTTATGAACCAAATTTTGATCTCTTTTTATTTTATGTCAAGGATTTCACCAAAACCATGTATGCCAGCAATTATAAAGAAAATACGCAAATTTATCCAGAAGGCTTTAAAATCGAAACAAAAGTTTCCTTTTTGTGTAAAGCCTTGTGCACCCTCATGGAACAAAGCAGTGAAAAACGTTATCGTCTGCCAATCGTTACCGCTTATGTAAAAATGGGCGAGTTGGAAAAAGCTCTTAAACTGATATGGGAAGACAAGAGAAAGGACACTGCTGCAGCAGATGATGCTCTAAAATATCTTCTTTATTTGGTGGATGTTAATGAACTTTATAACGTGGCTTTGGGAACTTATGATTTTGGTTTAGTGTTATTTGTGGCCCAAAAATCGCAGAAGGATCCTAAGGAATATTTGGCCTTTTTGAATGAATTAAAGTCATACGAACTAAATTACCGCAAGTTCAAAATTGATGAATATTTGAAGCGAATTGGAAGTGCTTTGTCGCATATTGCCAATTGTGGCAAGGAAAAGTTTGGGGAAGCCTTAGCATTTATAAAAAAACATGAGTATTATGCCCAAGCTTTAAAGGCTTTTAGGCGTGACAGTGAATGTTATCAAGAAATATGTTTGGCTTTTGCTGACTACTTGAGAGCGAAGGGTAAACTTGAAAATGCCAGCATTCTATACGAAAGAGGTCTTAATCTGCAGCAGGCTTTATTGAGTGCTAAACATGTATTGGATTGGCAAAGAGTCTTGATTTTGGCGCAAAAAATCGACACAGCATCAACCAAAAAAGAGGCAATGTAAGCGTCCCATAATCAAAACTTTAAACAACTTTTACAACATTTTTCTATTCTATAGTTCTTTGATTTCGCCGTTGCAAGAACAAGGCAAATACTTGGAAGCTTATCAACTGGCCAAAGAGTTTTCAGGCAATTTCAGCGTCGCCTTGGAGTCACTTTTCAAGGGCAAATTATTTTTGACAGCCATCTATGAAATCAATTTACAGGAAAACTTCGATCTTCTACAGAACTTGTTGTTGCCGAAACTTTCAAATTATCATGAAGAACTTTCACAGGACTTGAGCAACGAAGAAGGTGAATTTTTGAAGCATAAACAGCGTTTAATGGAAATAAGAGTATTGCAATCTAAAAACTCCAAATTAATGATTGACAACGATCAACCAGATATTGATGAATGCGATTTGTTGTCGGACACCACAAGTTTAAGGTCGTCACGTTATACTGCCAGCTCAACAGGCACGGGGTAAGTAAATTGATATTTCCAACTAATAATTATTAATAATTTTATGAAATTCCTTTTTCTTCCAAGCAAAACTTTCCGTTCCAGCAAAAATCGTCGCAAACATGAACGTAAACTATTGAGTTTAAAACCTGGTAATCGTTTTGAAGATATTGCTTATGTTGATGCTCTTTATAATCAAATTACCAGATGCTATGCCCAACAACAACACATACACGATACCTGCAAAGCTCTCTTACTTTGTGGTTGTGATGATTTGGCTGGTGACTTGCAACATCAACAAAAGAAATTATTAAACGTAATGAAAGATTCGCTGGACGAAATTTGGATTGCAGAGATGTTGCCAATATCTGCGCCGCAACCGAGTTTGCAGGGTCCAAGCATCGATTATACTCAATTGCAAAATGAAAATCGTTACGCATTGATGGGTAAGTCAACTGATTATGAATTGGCGACCCACCTTTAAAGCCTGCGTTTTTTTAGGAAATCTTAGAATTATAGAAAGTGCTTTAATGATAACCTTTTAAAAAAGTTCACAAAAAAATACTTGTTATAAAGTTGGTCTTAAAAAATATTTGTTAGAAAGTACTTTTTGAAAAAGAATGTATCTTTAAAAAAGTAACATTTTATAAATTGCCTCTAAAACGGTACCTTATTCATAAATTAAATGTAATCTACATATTACAGAAAAAGCTTTTTAAAAATAGTTTTTAAAAAATGGGATTGTAGTCCCGAATAATAGAGGTAATCACTTTTAACTGATACAAACAAAAAACCTAAGTCATGGATAGTCCAAGCTGCACTGTATTAAAATATAGTGACGTTGTAAAAATGCCTTCTAAAAAACACATTTACAAAAATTAACTTAAATTAAATTAAAGAAATTCGAAGTCTTCATTTACATCTTCACATTGTTCGTCAGCAGTCCTGATATTCTCAACTATACACACATAAATAATATTCAACGCCCTCTAATTCCTCCATAAAATAATACAATTTTTGATTAATGTAGTTGTTATTGGGCAGATTTTGTTCTCTTTTGAAGATAAGAAAATTTAAAATTTCACAAATATGTACAGATATCTATTTACCGTTCTCAGCATAAAATAAGGCAAACGCATGTGTGGAAAATCATGTGATTACAGTTACCGACAGTTACCAAACATACATACATACATATATTATTATTTCTTGTTCTAAAAATTGTTCGACAAGGTTTTAAGCTCTTGAATGAATTTCGGTTGCTGTCTCCTTGAGGCGGCATCTCAGCTTCAGCATAAAACATATTGGCCATACTCTATATATTACTTTTGTAAACTGTAACAATTAATGATCCATTAAACAATGTCTTGAAAAAGATATATTTACTTGACATAAAAAAATAATATTTGAGAAATTAAGAGTAATTCTCCAATTATGTAAAAACAATTATGAAAGAAAAGTTCCATTTTTACTGTAGAACTAACCATTTTGTTTTCATTACAGATCCTCAAAAACGTTTTAAACCTCAATTAACTCTAATCAGTTGGGAACATGATATACTGCAAGTATAAATTCGTTTTTCGATTTCTTTTACTATTTAAGTTTAGTTTAAGACAATAAAAAAATACTTTATGTACATTAAATATTATACTTAAAAAGTATTTCAATAAATTGTTTTATTCAATTTAAAATTGCTCTCTTTTCGTTGTTGATGTTTTAATAAATTTTGCATGATTCACTGATTACATGAAATAATTACTGACTTTTTTACTTCAATTTTCTTCGGGCATTTTTCAGCAAAATTTAATTTATGCAAATTTTTTACGAAATAAATGGCTCAAGAGTTTTCTAATCGTTTTATTTTTATATGTTATATTTTTCTAATTCACTCAACCAAGCAGGCAACTGATCATGCAATTGCTTGCAGCTTATTTAATGTAATTGATTTTTTGCCTTTTAATTTCATTTTCTATAAACACTTTTGCTTGTGTTAACTTTCACTAATTAAAGTATTTTTAATTAAGCAAAAAATCGTGATTTATAACTACATATGTATATCTTGTTAATCTAAACATAATTATTGAATAATTAATTTACTACATTGGCAAATTTGAAGCAACATAGAAAAAGAATTATATTTTTGACTTAAGCTGTTACCAGCAAAATGAAAATAAGTTGCTATTTATTCAAATAGTTAAATAACAACCACAACCGCCGCAGTCGTTAAAACAAATGCTTTACACCGATTAGGAAAATATTAAATTTGAGAACTAGTTTAAAAATCTTTTTTCCACTTCACTTAATGGAGATTTCGCACGCAGGAAAACTCGAACTGGAAACTTTTAAAATGATTTTAGCTGAAAACTTATTTTTAATAGCACTATAGATATGCAAATGTATGTAGCTAATAATAATATTATTGTTCAACAATAAAAGTATTATTTCAAATCATAGTTGTAAGTTTCCTTTGTATTTCATTTGTTAATTATTTGCTTTTAACTTAAAGAATAAAGTCTATGTACAAAAGGATACTCCTATTTTTAGAAAGAAATGCTCTAAAAACTTATGGTAAAAATCGTCCAAAATTGTTTATAGAGCGAATAAATATGACACCGAAGCAAGTTTCCAACTCGAAATGTATTGCTACAAATTTAGTTTGTATTTTGAAATTTGAAAAAGTTTGTAAAAATAGTTTTAGTAAAAACTTAATAATACGATTAAATAAGAAACTTTCATGAGCATGAATATAAAATACTTTAAAAAAAACAGAATTTTAAGGAGCTTTCAAGAACAAAAACAGTTAAGCGATACTCAAAACAGCTAAGCGTTACTCAACTTACGTACATACGTACATACATATCTACATGCATATGTATGCATGTATGTACGTATGTATATTTATTTAAGAAGTTTTTATCCAACATACTTATCTCCATCGATTTGTATTATTTTGTAGTGAAAGAAACATTACTTTCAAAAACAATTAACAAATAATCTTAGATGTTTAACGATCACATGCTGGACATACAGACATACATATATACAACTTTTTCTGCTATAATTGGCAAATAAATGCAAGTGTTGAATGAAATTAATGGAAAAAGTGGGTGTTTGTCACAGAAATGATTTAACATGTTTATATGGGGCGTTTTACTCAAACCTATTTGCCATAATCTGCTTGAAAATACAACGCCTTTAATTTTGTTCGACTTGACGTATTTTCAAATATTTTGATTACATGAAGGTGTTACTTATACGCCTGTTTAATGCGAAAAAATCCGTTTGACAACTTACATATGTATGTATATACATACATATCTTTTCGTTTCCACTTCCGAATTTTTAGAATGTCTTATAACAGCGGAAAATAAAACTTAAGTTATGTTTGAAAATTTACTCTTTAAATAGCTGTCTTTATTATATGAAAAATCTCTTAACATTCAATTTTTTTAATAGTTACCCATATTTTCTCTTTTAACGGATTCTTCTCTTGAAATGAGTAAAATTTTTATTGCAGTTTTCGTATCTCTATTGATCATCAACGCGTTGAAATGTGTTGAAAAACTTCTTTGCACTTTTTGTTTTGCTTTGCATGCAGAGTTGTTGTTATGCATAAACAATTTAAATAACCATTAAATTGCATTTGGTATTGGTGGTATGCGTTGCCAGCATCACGTTTTCTGGACAAGTAAATTACTGGTGATACTAATAATTATTCGTATTACATATGTATATTATTACATATTTATTTAGTATTTAGTATTCATTTTCCAAAAAGCAGAAACTAATTGTGAATTGAGAAAGTTGTATGCTTTTTGACTGACAAGCAAGGGATTTTATATTGTTAAAGTAAATTTGATTTTATCTATTCCCTGCGATTTAAGAACCGAAACTTCATATAATTTGGTTTTCTACTTTGGAAAGTGTTCCCATTAAAATCGTTTTTAAAAAGTGAATTTTGAAAAAGAACGCTGAAATGAATTCGCGTAAGAACATTTAAAATAAGGAACAGCTGTCTATAGCTAGTAATAGCCAAACAAAATGCAATCATTTTAATTTATTTTTTAAATCAATAATAACAATTTTAATTTACTATTTGTCTTTAGGTAAGTGGATTAGTTTTTCGGTGTTTTATATCTCTAGTTTTCGACCCATAATCCAAAGTAAAGTTAAAGCTTCTTTCGGTTCGGAGTTTAATTAAAGAATATATCTAAAAGTAGTAGTGTATACATACACCGATATGTAAGTATACGTTTACAAATCACCCATTTTTGGAAGTCAACTTTGTCACAAATTTTGAAATATTTTAGGAAGAAAAAAATTGCATCAGCGGCAACGCTGTTGCAGCTGACGTTGAAGTTAAGCGGAGCAAGTGGCTTCTTAATAAAATTCACCTTTATTTATTAAAAATAGAAGTTTGTGTTGAAAAAGTGGAAAATCCAAAATAGCTCGAATTTTTATTCGCAAATTGTTTGAACAACGAACTAATTTTTATATCTATTTCAATGGCCCAGCTTCAATTTATTTAGAGTCTTATTTGATCAAACTATGAAGTTAATAAAGAAACGTGTATGTAAATAAAACCAAAAACTCTGCTCACTCTCGCTCTCATGCAAAAACAAAAGTGAAGCAAGATAAAGCAACACAAACAACTTGAATTGAATAAATCTCCAACAAGAGCTGGGAGCATTTGTGTCTTTTAGCATGTGTTTGTGTGTGTGACTGAGAGTATTGGGGAATAAGAAAAATTTGGAAAACGAACATTCAAATCATTCGAGTCGAGGCGTTGGAACGCGAAGTACGTTTAATTTGTGTCTGGTGTTGTTTTGAAAATAATATAAAATAAAGTGTGGTCTTGTTGTTTTTGTTAAAAATGCAGCAATAAAAAATTATTTTTTGAAAAAGTGTTTATTTTAAAGCGGATTTTCGATCAAAGCTCAGAAAAAAGCATTAAAACGGGTTTTTATGTTGTTTTTCTCAAAGAAATTCAAGCGGCTAGAAAATAAAAGTGTTTCGAAATAAAATAAATAAACAAACGAAAAAATGTTTGATGAAGCTACAGCATTTAAGAGATTTAGTTTGGCCACAGGCCTGTAAAATCTACCTGCAAAAAGTCTGTTTTGGTTAATGGTTTAGGAGCTTGTATAATTGAGTGCTAATTAATTATTTTAAGCTTTTTTCGTCTGCATGTAATTAAAAGAAATAAATGAAATACAAACTAGAAAGAAGTATGTACCAAAAATAGCATTTCCGCGTTATAGGCAACAACGGGCAAATAAAACAACTGAAATAATAAAACTTTTAACTAAACGTGAAACCGCCATTATTAAATTTACTTCATTCTTTTTCTTTGTTTGATAAAAAAGTAGCAGAAAATAAGAAGTAAAAACAATAAAATTGGTTAAAAAACAAGTCGCCATTTAAATTTCATAACAGTTTTTTTCCTGTATTTAAAATATTCAGCATTTCAACAGTCCCGCATCCATCGGTATTAATAGTTAACAGTTTATTGATGGATTTAATTATTTTGCGAATTGTCAGAATTCAAGTCAAGGTGAGTGCTTTTTTTTATAAAATTCGGAACCAATTAAATGAAAATTAATGGATCTATGGAAAGTCGTACTTGGCTTGCGTCGCGTTTCTTCGTTCTGAATTAGTGACGCAGACCGGAGTATTGTAAGATGAAATAAAAAACAAATTCTTGAAATGTTCGAATTTCAAATAGCGAGACTTTCTTTACCACCCACTAAATTGAGTTTTTTTTAAGTGTTTTAGAAGCTATTGTTTTCTAAAATCCTACTTGAGTGGTTAATCCTCTAATTCACAGGACTTTTTTCGTTCACTTTAATGCGCAGAAAAGTTATCACACACGCATTTAATTTTTTTCAGACATCTTATTATTATTATTAGTTATTACCGAATTCCAAAAAATACTAGCGATCCAACGAACAATGTTTTATTTCCATGTGATTCAAAATCGTAAGACTAGTCCCACTATAATGACCAATAACGTCTGCATGTATTTTGAACTAAAAATAACTACTTGAGAGGCAGCTAATAAGCCGAACATACATACATACATACATATGTATGTATATAACATATCTGAAGTATACCAGACAGACGATGTATTAAGAATTATATCAGAATTCGTACATCTTGGATGCTAGCGGGGGACGTACAGGAAATATTAACACATGTTGTTAAGCCAAGTTTGTCTATAAGTTCTTTAAAAAGAATGTGTAATTTTTTCTAGTGCCTATTGCCCATTTTTTGCATTGTTTGCGGTAGTTACCACAAAATGCCGAATTTTCCAAAAACTTATGGTATTTTTAAAGATCTCGAATGTCGTTTGAAGCAAGTTTGCAAGTTTATATTTATAAGTATTATAACTCTTTACGTTTCAAAGTCGAGTTTTAATAAATTATAGGATATTATATTGAAATATAGAAATCACTCGAGTTTGAAAAGATGAGTTAGGTCCCTTCTATGTTAAGATAACGACATGCATGTACGTATGCACCTACTTTACTTTAACACACATAATACTAACCTATATATTTGTTCGTAATTAGTTTATATGTATGTGTTATAAAATTTTACAACATTTTTTAAATATCTCGTATTATGGTTTTCACAACTTTTTTCCTTCAAATATTTTAAAAATGTTTTTAAAAACAAAGGAAACGACGCTGCAATACAAAAACAAAAGTTGTTTGCAACAAATGAAGTACGAGTACATACCAACAACCAATCAACTATATGTATTTTAAACTGGCAAAACGACTTTCAACATCATTTTGTCGTTTTTCCTCTTTATTTTTAATTTTATTTTATATTATTTTTACTCTTTTAGTTTTTGTTATTATATTTTGCAAATATAGTTTTAGTTGTTTTATTGTTGTGGTTTTTTGTTTTGTTTAGCGTTTTGTTTTGTTTATTCTTTTGCAATTTTAAAAATTAATTTCTTTAATTTTTTGTTGTTGCTTTTTTTGCGATGAAGCTGAACTTGCATGACTCATTCAATCAGCTCAACTTGTTTTTGAAATTTACTTTTCTTAAGAACTGCTTAGTAAGAATTTTGTGTTTCTTTTGCATTTTGAAGATAAGAATTGTTTGCAAGATTTGTTAATGATTTTATAAGGGATCATGGTAATAAAAAATAAAAACAAATTTAATATTTCCATTTGTCGCTTGTTTAATCTTAATACTAATATTTTTCTACATACTTCTTATTTTTAACAATTTTCTTCCATTTTACGAAAAACTTTATTGCACATAATCGTATAGTTTCAGATAAAACTGTAAATGTCTGCTAACAAGTTATGCACTACCTGAAATATTAAACTCTAACCTTAACCTTGTTTTTTAATGTCTTAACTTTAAGTAACAGAGGGCGATTGTATGCCCAGCGACGGCGTGGTAAGGCTATTTTCATGGGATATATTAGTTTTCATATAAGGCTGTATATGTATATGGTTTGAAAACAATAGTTATTAATGATTTAAATAGTAAAAAATAATAGTTGAAATCAAAGTCCTACTTGCTGGAATAGAACAATAGATGTTGCTTAGTAGCTTTAATTTCGTAAATATTGTGACTTCTACTGAATACGTTTAACTAATTGCGATCAGCTTTAAAGCTCATGCTGATAATAACTTGCCTTCTTTTCCATCTACTCCTTAAATTTCAAAACATTTTCATACTCAATAAGTTACTGTTTGACCCAAAAGTCATAACACTCTTTCTAACGCTTATTGCACAAGTTTAAAACATTTGAAAACAGCTAAAAGCGAACAAAGATCGAGAAAGAAGTCCAAGTTAATGAAACCTATTGTTATTACAACATCAAACCGCAGCAAAAATAAAGCTACAAAGACCATAAACGACTAAAACAATCGTTAAAGAAGTTAAAAGCCGCAAAACAGAGCAGAAACTCAAAACATAAAAGAAACCCAACCAAATAATAGTTCAGGCAAAAAACAAAGAATGTGTAAAAAATTATACACAGGGACGAAAGGTCAGGCAGACAAGTTTCTTTTCTTTGTTTACCATTCCTCGTATTCTTTTGCTAAAACTCAAAACTGGTTATAAAAGCAGCAAAAACACTAAACGGCTCTTAACTTGGCTTTTCCACTTCTGCTTAGTAGTATTTGCATGTATGTATATGTGTACATACATACGTATTTTGGTCAAGACTTTATCTGTTTAATAAAATCTTTAACGGAAGTACATAAGAAATTGGTTTCATCATCTTAATTATACATCGTGAGTATCACCAATAATTTTGCTTACTCCTATTAAAACTTGATAGAATTCTTTAAAATTGCACTATTTTTGGATGTGTTTTCGGAAATTTGCATGAACTGAAAAGAGGTGGTTGCAAAGCTCGAAGTGTTTCGTGCTACATACTTGAAAAATTCTACTCGAATTCAAAACCGAACTGGCGAATATTTTATAATATTTACATCAGTTTTTATTTGTACTTTGTATAGAACCGCAATCGGCCATAATAATGGCGGAAGTTTGGAAAATAAGCTGTTAATTATGTAGCAAAGCTTTTGAGCAACTTAAGCATAAAGAATTTGCGTTATTTACATTTATTTAAATGTTCTTAAAAATCGGGAAGCTGAAGAGGACTGAAATCACATAAGGACAAGAACATTTTTCACGGCTGGCGCTTAAATTCCCTTTCTTACGTTTTTTGTTCGTTTTCAATTTATTACTTATTATTATTCTTATTAATATTAATTAAGAAACCTTCAAATGTTCAAACTTTTCACTTTATATTCCGATTTCCACCGACGAAACGTCGGCGTATATGGAGTTTGAAAACAAGTTTGAAATAAGCAGAAAGAAAAGCAAAAGTTAAACATATTTGTACATAAAATATTTATAGTGTTACAATGTCATGTCATTTATTTTAGCAAATAAGACATTTAGGTCACCTGGTTAAAATTTATATTGTATTTTTAATACATCAAAAACGTTTCCTTACACATTTTAATCCTAAATATCTAAACAGAATGCCGAAACTAAGAGAATAAAATGACGATGCCGAATGCACATCACTGATTTAGATATTATTGACAGAAAACCACACCTAACACTGAACGATGTTGTTTTTACCTGTTTTTTTCTTCTTCCAAATCACTTGCTTTCATTACACTTGTCTTCAGTTTATGTTTAACACACATACATATTCATGTATGTTTAGAACAAAGTTATTCCCACAAATATATACATATAAAATAAAAACAATAATTGTGTTTTGGAGAAATCCATCAAAATGTTAATAGCTTATTTTATACTACTGAAACAAATCACTAACAAATAAAATAATGCAAATTCAACACTATACATATACAATATTTACTATTTTGTGCATTTTCTGCGTGTAAACCTTCCATCCCTGAAAAGTAATAAATGCTGTTATAATAATAACATAAAAACAAAAGTATTGGAAACCGGTTGTGCCATTCAAACAATTAATTATTCAGTTTTTAAATCTTTTACGAATAATTTTACAAGACAAAAAACCCAACTTGTTTTTTAATCGTTTTGCTATGCAACCACATCAATTTAAAATTGATTTTAAAGTGTAAATAAATATTTACTATATGTATGTATGCATGTATAAGATTTTATTTTTTTCACAAAAAACATCGAAATTTAAAACGAAAACAATTAAATGAATCTTTAAAACCAAATCGATTGTGTATTAATTTCTCTTAATTGTTTTCTGGAGCTAAAACAATAATTTAATTTAAGCAAACAATAGTTTAGGATAATTTATATTCAAAACGGTTCAAACACTTTTACTTCTCTACAACATGTTTAATATCTATTGTTTATTTATACTTCTGTTCTGTTTCTGCTCAACTAATTTGTATTAACAACAAGCATTTTTCATTTCAAACCAAATGCCATTTTGATTCTCGCCTTGTTCCCCCTTTTCTTTAAAATTTTAAAAATCTACCATAATATGCCTAAATAGTCTTTTTGTTGAGATTAATTCAGGGAGAAATACAGACAAAAATTATAAAAAGATTTCATTTGCTTCTTGTTGTTAATTCAATTACGGGCAATCAGCGTTCAAGTGTTGATTTAGCGGCGGCATACCGCACAGTATACTGCTTGTCTTAAAAAACATATCACACTAACAAGAATGTTTCCGGCTTAAAAGTTAGCGCAAAAAAAATATAACGGTGCAGTGAGATTGTTCTCGTCGAGGATGAATTTTTTTCTGAAAACTTTGCTCCCGACTAAAGTAAAGAAGATTTCCTCCGAGGCTGCGCAAATTTTTATTGAAAATTTCGCTCTGGTCTCGAGAATTTTGTTGTAAATATTTTATTTGCTCAAAATTCGTAACAAAATAAGTAAAATATAACAGATTGCTCTAGTCCAGGACGAATTTTTTTCTGAAAACTTTACTCCCGACTAAAGTAAAGTATGCATTTCGAAAATTTCCTCTGAGACTGCGCAAATTTTTATTGAAAATTTCGAGAATCTTGTGGTAAATATTTTATTTGCTCTAATCTGTGATTGAGAACTTATTGCTGTTTTGTTTGCTGGGTTAAAGCAAATAAACAATTCTTGTATGCGGTGATTTAAAATTTATTGTATCTAAGTTTGTGTTTTCAATTTAGTTTTTTTGTATTATTGCCTTCAATAGTGCGGCTTTGTTATTGTTGTAATTATTGTTATGTCGTAATTTTATTTGTTACAATTTGTTGTTGTTGGTTTTTTTAATATCAAGACAGAAATTACTGCTTGACCGCAACCAAGTATTTTATATCTGTCTCATATTTTGGATTAATACTTTTGAAGCTCGAGCTTTTACATACTCGTACATACATGCATGCATTTATGGAGAGTCATTTGGCGGACGGATTTGAATATGAAAAATTCGTTTTTACTTCACTTAATTAAAAAGATTTTGTTTTCAGCAGCGCTTCAAGGAGTTCAATTAGTCCATTCGTTTAAGAAAATAAAGTTTAAGTAATTGGAACACTTCTTTACACAGAAGCTCGAAATTCTGGGCTGCAATTGTAGAAATTTGAAAGCTTGAAGCTTCCTGTCCATCATTACTTGAATAGTAAAACTGTCATCTCACATCTGAAGGAAGTTCTAACTTTTGTGTGGATAAAGAAAAAGCAAAACTTTTTCTTTGGAAGCACAACATCGTTAAATTTTCCCACCACTCTTCTTTCTGTTTATTTTAAACAGTTTGATTGATTTATAATTCAGAAATACTTCGCATGTAACAATCGTTCAGAAGTTAAAAAAAAAAATAATCATGAAAAACTTGAAGAAATAAGAGTCGTAACAAACAAACATTTTTAAAACAGAAACGAAATAAAAAACGTGTACGTAAAAAAACGAACAAGTTTTGTTTAAAATTCTTTAGATGTGTACAAAACAACTACAACATTAATTCAATAAACTCTTAAATGCACATGTTGAATACCAAACAACCACAGCCAACCAACTCGAAGTCATTCTTTTGTGTGGTGGTTGTCTTAGCCCGGCTATGAGTCATGCACGGCTTAAACTTAACAAACAAAATGTGTTAATGTTAAAAATAAACAAATAAAGTATTAAGCTTTTATTATTTTTATAATCTTGAAGTTTTATCAGGTTTTAAGGCGTAGGAGCTGTAAACTGGCTGCTGTGAATCTAAAACTATATTTTTACACCAAGCCTTAACAGCAAAAAGGACATAAGCATCATGACTTTATTCCCCAATCGAATTTGGGGTCGCTCCCAAGTGCCTGAAACGTTGGAAGAAAATAGTTGGAACATTACATCAATTGGTCGTAAAACAGGCTTTTAAATGACCCTGAATTAGTTATTCTAGAGCGGCTGAAAAAAACTGCTCACATACACGGGAGCCGAAAAGAAATAATTATTCTAGATTATTTTTTTGCTGGAAAGCACACAAAAACACATACGCACATATATTTTCTGACTACCCTCATTATTTTCACAACGATATCACTGGATTTAGCCGTTGAAAGTTCGGATACCCATTCGAATAGTATAAAGTCATGACCAATCGTTTCAAGGGCATCATTCGATTGTTATAAAGCACTTTAGAGAGTTGAAACTATAGGGTGTCCCAACTCGCTGGGTTAAACTATGAGAATGGGAACAAAGTAAAATATTACAAGTTTCCTTCATACAAGAGACTGAACTTTAATATCTGTAAGTCTTTAAGTCAGACTATATAATAATTAATATCTGTATCAAAAATAGAAATGTTTCCATCAAATCAAAATAAAACATAAGCTGATATGTTTTAATTAAAAGCACAGAAACCAACGCGCGTTATTCAGTTCAGCTGACGCTTTAGCGACTTATTTTACACATCTTTCGTAACAGTTTCCCATTGGATAAGAGTCGGTTGTCCAAAACAAGATGTTGGCTAATGGAAGAATGAAAAAAAAAACGAAATTCCCACTCAAACTTTATTACAGAAACATCGTAAGCTGATAGTGTGCCACCTTTTAAACGATCTTTCTCGATCATGCCACTTCAGCTGCCGGCACGAACACTCTTGCTGCTGCTGTTGTTGTTTGTTGTTTTGGTTGAAGAAATTAATAAGTCGTTACACTCTCTATAAAAGACTTTTACTTTTCATTTATCTTATCATTTAAATTGCCTGTGAAAAATGTTTTTCAGTCTTAACCATCATACGTTCCTTTGACTTGCTTCGTTTCATCACTCAATAGCGTGTAAATTTTACATTTGGATATTTTATTATTGTGTTTCATTAATAAGTTTAAAGAAGATTCAAGTTCAAATGTGCGTGTGCATCTGTGTATAAATAAACTCAAATCGGCTCGATTCGTTGTTGTCTTCTCTATACCAAAAGGCATTCGATTAGGTACTGGGCTGGATATCTATTATCTTGAATAAAATTTTGTGTTTTTATAAAAATAGAAAAAAGAACCTTTTGCACTGAAACAACTTTAAACTTGCAAACAAAATACATACTTACATTCCATTAGTTTTATTATTTTCAGCTGAAGTGGCATTGCAGGCCTCTGTTGTATTTGGCCAAAATCCCTCTCATAAGCAAAATTACCAAAGTTGTGTTTTCGTATATTTTTTAAGGAAAAAATCGGTTAAGCGAATTTAACGCGACGTTTGAATTTGTCTTCCCACACGCGTATTTATTTGGGGAGATCATGGTGTAATTTTTTCCATCCGCTATACGTTCCTTTGTAAACTGGCGCTACCGTGTAAACTGGTGGCATTAATTTGATTAAACATGAGAATTTCTTTTTTAAAATTTCCATTCATTCGCTTTTTACGCGTATTAATTTTGAGGTTTCTTAAATTATGCAGTTATCACCACAAACATCATCATGTGATTTTAGGGTTCGACCACATGAAAGTGAAAATATTAAGTCATTTCACAAAAGTTGATATTGCATAAGTTACCACCTATGGTTTATTTGTTTGTTTTGTTCATTTTCAAGTCTAATTTAACTAATTAAAATTTATTTTTCGCTTTCAAAGCGTTAAAGACAACATCAAAATTGAACTGGAAATGCATTTTTAAATGTCAGTGATGTGATTTACATACATTGCATGTTCATGTTTACGTAAGAAAATTAAATGTTTTATAGACTTTTTAGTGGCATACAAGTATGGATTAAAACTGACAACAACAACTCTCGCCACCCATCAAGTTACTGGGATATACACTTACGTATGTTATTCGATCTCTTTCATAATAGATATATAATTGCATATAATAAAAAATTTTATCAAAATCAATTCTGCCATTTAAGGGCTGTTCCCACTATTATACAAGTCTTAAGAGTTTCATTGGAGTGTTAAAAAATCTAAAGTTGATGTAATAGTGTTCACACGAGCACACCTCAAATCCAATGAAAAATAAGAGCAGAAAATATACAATGCAACTCTGTTCAAATGAAAAATCTTATCGCTAAAAACGCTCTATTAGTCATTTATATAACATTTTGCAACTGATCATAATTCATCATAAATATGGTGAAACTATTATTGTTCATTTGTTTGTTAAAAGAAAACTTGTCATCCCAGATATTGAAAGATTTTGTTTGCCTTGTACAAATAAATTAATTATCCCGACTAAAATCCTTTATTACAAACTGAACAACTTTTCAAATGGAGTTCAAAACTGAATTCACGATATTTTTGCCTGCTTTTTCAAAAGTAAAGTTTTTGAAAATGTCACGGATTAATGAAAATAATTAACGTAAATGCTTTTTACTCTATATTTGACTTTAACCTTGATACCAGTAGTGAGAAACTTTATTCGTTTTTTTATTCACAATGACCCCCACAAATTAAAAATAAATGTTTATTTTCTATGTTAGTAAATGTGTCAGCAGAATTTTAAGTACTCGAACAAATTTTATATAAAATTTATATCAAATATCAAAACAATTTTGCGAAACGCTGCACTGTGGTCACAATATCGTTGAACAAATAGAAACATATTTCCGTATCACCTTTTTAAAGGATCACCATGATATTCGTAGTTATTCATCTATAGTGCTCGCCGTTGACGGTGATGGCTTTGTCAGTCCAAAATCAACATCAAACTGTATCTTTCTCGGGATGCCTTAGACGCCCTTAGGCCTCACTTGGGTCTGGGTCCCATTTACGAAAATAATTTTTAATGAAAATTAGTCAGAGCCAGTCCAGGACCCATTCAGCGAACACAAGCTTAAGCTGCTGGATCACTTAAATATTGAATGGACGCGATGAGTTTATATTGATAAAAGTGTATAAAAACAATAATATTGAAGTGAGAGTTATTTAAGAGCAAAACATGATATCAGGTCCACAGTACAATGAGAGCAAAGAAGAAATCTATATGTATAAAACAAAATGTGTATAAATTTTAGTAAAACGAAAAAAAACATTTTCCTCTTCCAAACGGAAAACGCGATATGTTTAAACAAATACTAACATTTATTTCATCACTCGCTCAACAAGGGTATAATGTTCACTGGATTAAGCAAAAACAATGCAAAACGGAAGGTTACTAACATCGTGTTTTCTTCAGCCTTTTTTAACAATTTCGAAAAAGATTATAATGAACTAAAAACTCAAGTGGTTGAGGATTTGGCAGATATTGAAATGAGGAGAACCGGTACGTTTCGTATTACATCAACGTGAGTTGTATTAGGCCGAGACTTTGCTAGAGCAAGCACGTGTTAAGCGATATTTCAGCGCAAGGTGGCAGCTTTAAAGTAGACATAATTACTTTTTGTTTAGTTGTATGTATTGAAAATTCATATTGTGATATTTTTCTTTCGAAAAATTTAACAACTTTAAGCTGTTTTCGCCGATCGCAAAAAAACACGTGCCAATGACATGGTTTTTCTAACATATTTTTTTTTATACTCATATTTACCATGTTTCTGAAGATATTTTGTTTTTGTTTATAAAAATCATTTTACTTACATATCGTTACCTTAATATAAAAAGGCCCTAACTAACATTTTCTTAACTTTTCAGGAGAGAGAAAAAACTTAATAAAAATTAAAGTTTTGTAGTCGCGAAAGTTGGAAGATCATCTTTTGAAATTTACAAAAAACTCGATTTGAGAAAAAACGAGTTAGGGTCTTTCTATATTAAGGTACCGATATGTATGTATATGTAGATATGTGTGTATGTAAAATTTAATTTTAGATCTAGTCATTCTATGCCGGAGTAAGAAGCGAAAAGTCCGCATGTGAATCGGTTTCGTAGTAGCGACGGACTGTGTCATTAAGCCGTCCGTATTAAAGGATTAAAAGTCACCAAAAGTATTTTACAGCACAAAAATAAAATTAAGATTTTAACAACTTGTTGAGCCAAAAAAGTATATAATAATATGGGCTCTTTTTTTTCCGTCTGATTTTATCGACGCCTTAAGCAAGTTTTTATTTTGAATTTGGAATTAAAATGATTTCTAGGGAAGCCAATAAATCAGCTGAAATTAGCTGCCATCTTCTAAAAAGTCTCAGAATAAAATAATTCTAAATAGTAATTCTAAATTCTAATTTCAAAATTTATATTGAAAATATATGTAAATAATAAATTGTTTTATAAAATCAGGCGGTGAATTATTTTATCTTCCCAATAAATAATTATTATTAGTTTTTTTTAATTATTCCTAAAAAAATAATTTAGTATAAAAGCTTGTTCCAGCAATACACTGAAAAAATAAACATTCATAATAAGTTTGCTTATGATAAAATCCAGCTTTACATCAACTTGTAAACAAGGGGAATCTACAAATTTGAGTGGTGGCCCACACAACGTTATTTTCTGCTATGAATTACCATATACTTTTTTATGGAAAGCATGTGTTTGCCCCTGTAACACGATACGATACGATATAGTGAAATAAAATACGTAATCGTAAGAGGTTTTCCAGAAACGCTAAATTCGATTAAAATCAAAGTATATGGAAATTTTGACTGCTGGAGTGCCAAGTTTCGTTATGGCAAAATATTCGGTTACTATTCATTTTAAAATTAATAAAAATAACTAAAATCAAAAACATTTAAGTGCGTATAGAACAGAAACAAGTAAAATTCTTAACAGAACGAAAAGAAATAGAAAATTTGTGCGAGTCTGCAAAAACAATATGAAACGCAATAGTTCTTATCTTAAAAATAAACATTTTTTAATAAAGTTAATTATACATGACTTGCAAAACTATAAAAAATATTAACTCTGCTATACTATATGCAGAATATCACAAAAAGTTTGAAAATAATGGATCACACTTAAACATTTTTTGATAACTCTTGCCACATTGTGCATAAAGGTAGAAATTTCTCTCTTCTGTGGCAGCGCCGTTATAAATATTGTATACAAAATAGTAAAACTGCTTAAATTAAAACTGAAAATAGTTCAGAATTCGCTCTTCGAAATGGAAATGAACAAAAAAGTGGACTGGCATATTTTATGACGTAACAATACCCAGAAATCAATTATTGGCCGGTTTTTGTATGAATTTCCTTTTCCACAGATACATACATACATACATATATTCAAGAATATTAAAATTGCCAATTCTTTGCGGTAGGAAAAGAGAACAGAAATGAACCCATTCTGCGTTCGCAATATAAAAAGTTTTTAAAAATCTTCAATAAGGCGGTTCATTGTTTTTCCCCGTGTATTTTCGTTTTTTGTGTGCTTTTCAAACTCTTAGATTGGCGTTAGAATTGAAATTAGTATGAAATTTGTTTATTTTTCCAATTTAAAGTTATTACTACAAAAAGTGAAGATAAACACGTTCTTAAATAGCAACATCATTAACATTAATTAAAATAATGTACATACACACATACATACAATACACACAAATGTGTCTATTACACATACATATACATACATATGTATGTGTGTGTATATAAAAGTATTGTACCTTTTATTAGTAAATAAACGTCTAAGTCAACATTTTACATTTGTATAATACATTTCGCCGAATGATCGATCCTTTGGTCCTTTACAATAAGAAGATACAAGTTTTTCGTTGTTTCGCCATTTGCCTTGAAACAATATTTTTATATTCTAAGAAAAATAAAAATTAATTGATTTATTTTTGTAATTTTTTGCACTTAACGTAATTTCGCTCGTTTTTATACAGTCGTTTTCAACAAAAATATTTGTGTAGTGACCCAAAACGTGCAATTAAAATTGAAGCATTCAAGCAATTATACATAAATCTATTTTGAAGCTTTTTTCCAAATGCAGTTTTTAAAATCACTCGAGCAAAGATTTTGAAAAACAAAAACTTGTGAATGGAATTCATAAGCTGACACCAAAAAAGAGTTTTTGTTTGTGAAATAAAATGAAGTGAAATGAAAATATTACAGGGCAAGAATTAAGGCCGTCGATTTAATTAAGATTTTTGCTGAATGCGGACCTGTAAACGGATCTTGTGCATTCAAAGAGGTTTCTTTTTATCTTATATCATAATATTTTTATGAAAAAAAATTCCAACAGCTTTTACATATTTAACAAAATTGTTTTTATTGAAACAATGAAAATATTTGCTGGAAAGTAAATTTCCTGAGGAAAAGCACAGTTCATTTACATTAAAAATTTAATTTTTGCTTCTTTCTCAATAAAAACGTTTTGTTGGGAAAAACACAATTTGTTGTCATTGTCATTTCACGTGAATCTTTGTTCGTTAAATTAGAAAATAATTTTATTGAAGATTTTTTGGTGTTCTGCAACAAACGGCTTGGCTGGAAAATTCTTTGTGATAATTTTTAGCTGAGTGCAGTGATCCAGAAAACTATCGTTCTGTGGTGTTAGAACATTTCTAAAGTGTTTATAAAAACTGCAATTTTTGATTGTAAAATAATTTTTGTTTACTAAATAGTGTTTTGTTCTTTTATTGTATGTTCGAGTTGTTTTGTACCATTTCTGTACAAATTCAAAGAAATCACTTCGATTGTAATGGAATACGCGTTAGAAATTAATTAATGCAATTTTTTTTAGTTAACAATTAGTTACAAGAAATTCCAATGCAATCTCATTTAGCGTGCTAAAAAGCTCAAGTGCCAAAGCTTTAGTTGTTTGTTCATCCGTCCGTTTCTCTTTCATAGAAAACGGTCAATTGGTCAATAAGCTAGAGTTGTTGTAAATGTCTCGTCGCAATTTGAATCTTATGTGTGTTTGTTTATTTTTTGTCCATAAATTATTTAACAATGCCGTTAATCTTTTTATTTAACAATTATTGTTGCTTTATAGTTTTTGTTTTGTTAACAAGGAAATTTGTTCAATTAACCCTTTTATCGCGTCGGTACTCGTTGTAAAATTTTTTTTCAAATAATTTAGTTTGGATTTATAATAAAAAAGAAAAGAGTTTCCAAGAGGGAAATTTTAATTTATTTTTTAAAAAATCTTTAGTTTGTTTATTAGAGTTGTGGAAGAAAATTGCCATGAGTAAAAATTTCCCAATCTAGAATTACAACAATACATAGTTTTAATTAATTTTATAGGAAACATTCGAGTATATATGAACTCATAGTGAAATTTTATATTGTTACGTTTTTGTTCAAAACTAAAAGGAATAAAAATTTCCCATTGAGGAAACTATTTAGTTGGAAAGTGAAAAACTTTAATAAATAAAAGAAAAATGCAGTAAAAATTCATTTAAAACTTTTTTCCTAAAATAGTATTTTAAAATAAAATGTCCTTAATTTTAAATTGCAGGTTAAATTTGCAAGCAAAAAGTTTTTTTTATTTTTTTGTAAACCAATTTGCCCATAAGGAAAATCTTGAAATTTATGAACCTTTAAAGCATTTTTAACATATACTTTTTATAAGTAGTGAAACAAAAAGTTATTTAAGTAGATTTCACTATAAATTTATCTATATACATATAATAAAAACTTTCCAGCAAGGAAATTTTATTAATTTCATAAAAAATTGCTGCAATAACAGAGTAATTTTCATATTTTAAACTTTATAGTAATAATTTCTTAAAATTATAAGGAAAATAAATGTGAAGTTAAAAATATTTTCCATATGTTTATTAAAAAATTAAACGCGAAAAAATAATCATTGAAAAAAGTTTAGCTTACAAACTTGTATTTAAAATATATATTTTATTACACACATAATTAAATGTTACCGAAAAACATTAAATAATTTGATTTAAATAAAACTCTTTCGATTTTAACTATTGTAATAATTTTCTGACTGATACTCCTTTCGTTATTTGATTTTTCTCATATGAAATAAAATTAGTTTTATAATTTAATTTTGGTGCACCAGATTCAGCTGGTAAAGGATTTGTATTTGCAAGTATTGTATGAAGTGAACGCCCCTGTTATTGTTTTGCATACAATCGGTTATGCACGAATAACAATCTATTTAATTTTTTAGCTTGCATCCAAAGGAAACAACTATGTTGCTGCTTTCCACACAGTTTTACTAACTACCTTATATGTATGTATGTATTAGATTTTATTTTCTAATTTTTACTTACATAAATAGCTGACAATGTTTCCATAGATGCAGACTTCAAAATACTTTTACCTATTTTGAAGCGTCTGTTTTCTGTTTCTGCTTTTTATCGTATTTTACGTTGGAATATTTTTTCATTTATTTCTACTTTATAGCGTTCAATCCACTTTTTACGTTCTAAAAACGTTTCGCTTTTTTTTGTTGTATTATTAGTCTCTGCTTTTACTCATCTGCTGCTTTTGGAAATACTATTTTCAAGTTGTGTGAAAAACATACATATAAACAATATGATCAAAGGAAAAAAGTGAAGCGAAATTGATTGATTATTGTTTTCACTTCCAATAAAAGTGGTTTGATTACCCAGATAGTGCATGAATTAAGAAAAAAATGCTGTTCATTCTTTGCAAATTCTTGGTGATCACAACAGGGATGGCGAATTCAGTACAAAAAAAAAATGTTTTCAGCGAATCGAAAAGCTGTCAAAGCAGGCGTCAAAGACGTTAAATATGTATTTTATCAAACTAAAGTTCACGTTTTTAAGTGTAAGATAAAGTTTAACAAAATAAAAGCAATGAGTATGTGAAAAAATTTAAAAATCATCCAATAATATGTGATAATAACTAAATATTTTGGTAAATTTGCTTCGCGGCAAAATAGCAGTCACCTAACAATTGAAATGGATCTACTTGGAATAATGATAATATTGTAAAAAAAAATATACAGTTAAATTTCCCATATGGGGGTGTCCGTACCTCCCATAACCAGATCTTCCTATAAGCGTATCAATATCGTAACGGCGAGTGTCCTGTAATGAGAGTTTTCAATGTACATACGAGATACATAAATATATTGTTTATATTTTATATATCTAAAGGTTTTATGTGATTTTATTGTATAATGGAAATATTCATATACCTATTTTTTTTACTATATTTGTCTCTTTTACTTGGAATTATGTACATATGCTGCAACTTTTTCTGCAATCTTTTTATCTGCAAAACAATTTTCTTTTATTAACTTTATCTGTACAAAATTCATTAAATATTTTTTTGGTTTTAAACAAAATTTATTCAACCATGAAACCTACATAACTGTTCTAAAATATAATTACGAAAAAAAGTCTTCTGAGTTCCATTCACTAAAACAAAATGAGTAGCATAAATGAAAGAAAATATCTTAAACGGTGGGTATATGTATGTACATATGTTTATAGATACATAGTTCTGCGGCTTAACATCTTTTCAATATTGCTTTAGTAACAAGTACTCCTTTCAGTGTTCCATTTAATTATCCATAACAGTAATTTGTGCGGCACTGTTAACTCGAAATACGAATTCTAAAGCTAAAGACAATCAACCAGCTGTAAATCAGTTTTTGCACACAGCCTGCCGTTGTTGTTATAGTGTGTGTGTGTAATAACACCAGCCACACAATTCTATATACTACATACACACATACATATTATGTCTTATCATTAATTCCGATATAAATGGTTGATTTTAGCTAAAACATAGCGAGCTTGAAAAAATAACAATTTAGAAACAAGAAACATTGCATTTCAAAAATTCAACATAATTTTCAAAATGCACGCAATGTGTAGAGAGCGTAATGCACAAATAAATTATGAAATATTTTTAATATGTACATATGTATATCAAAAGTTAAACAGATTACAACAATTATAACAATTTGTTTTTATTGAAATATGTTCTGGCATAAATTCAAGTAAATTGCGTTATTTTATCTGGCTGCCTAAAAGTATGCTATAATTTGTTAATCTCTTAAAACACAAAACAAGGAATGCCAGATTTATTTTTATAATGGCGTAATAGTTTTTTAGTTTTATAAAAGCGACGCCCGATAATAGAACACTTACCGCTGTCACTTTAAGGCACATTTCTTCGTCATCTTCATCACTAACATCGAAGGTATAAAAACTATTTTTATATATTTTAGAATTCCTTTTATCAAAATCTTCCCTACGATCACTAACAACTGAAAAATATCTTTTAATATTTTTAAATCTAAATATTTTTATTACACTTTTTACTTGATAATGAACGGTTTTGATGGCGTTATTAAATGAGTCAGATACAGGTTTAGCTGGGTTTAAACTTACGAGTCCATATATGAGTTAGATTTGACTTTTAAAAAGCGTTTTGACAACATTCTAAATAATTAAGTTTGGCTTTACTTTGTAAGAATATTGCAACTCAACTGTTAAGTCAGACATTTTTTATTTCTTTATCAACAACAAAGAAAAAGTGAAATTATTGTTCTGATTAAAGTTTTAAAGGGGACAAATAATAATATAATTTTTTTTTCTTTACCATCTGGATATACATATGTCGACATTTCTTTGGTGCCATCTGCAGTGGCAAAGTTACAAAAACTAAAGGGAGGGAAGGAGCCAGCTTACATATACTATTTTACTTTTATTTCTTTTTCATCGTCGACTTTATCTCTGGGTTTTATCAAAGCAAGACAAAAAATTAAAGGAGGTGCGCATACAAGAAACAGCTTTAGTTGTAAGGATACCCTCCATATAATAAAACTTAAAACATTGTGAATAATAAAAGAAATACGTACAGTTTTTATACTCTTTTTCTTTATGTTATCTATTGGTTTTGAAGACAGAAAACGTAATAATTGCGAAAGGAAACTTTTCGCATTTTTTAACTTGTTGTTTTTTTTATTGTATATAAAAAGCAAAATAAGGTGATTTTTCACTTCGTTTCAAAATATAAAGTTCATTAAACTTTAACTTTATATTTTCTGCAGCAGCAAAAACAATTTTTAAGCCAAACAAATATGAGTGACTCAAAAAAATAATATAAAATTATACGAGTATTTATTAGCACACTCTATTTTGCCCCTAAACATGCAGGTTACAACAATCAAATCTACCATCTAACCAGATACATATTTACATGTATGTATGTACGTATGTAGTATTAATATGCCATAAATAATGAGACAGACATCCACTGAAAGCCCACATGCGAAGGTGGTTAAACAATTTTTGGGCACGACATGTCAACTTTTTAGTTATATTCTCATTATTTGCCTTTTATTCTTTGGATAATTTTGAAGAAAAATCTAGTATATTCATTGTCATCGAATATTGGGGGCGATACCAATCCACTAGGGATCCAAAAGCTACCGATGCGTTTTTGTAAAAGTTAATGTTGGATGTTGAACATTTTTTTTTTCAATTTAAACTTGGGTTTTTGCTCCACACAAAGTTGAAGCATTAAATTTTGCTGAGTTCGTTCATTTGCTTATTCTGAAACAGGCCACGCACTTGGTATGTCATGTAATAATTTGTATTTCCATGCCTTTGTTTTTGAGGTTAGTGAGGGCTTAGGAAGAGCTTCATTCATGCAAATGAATGAAAGCAGAAAAATTTAGTTTTATTTCAATTGGATAACAACAACCAACAACAATGATATCTGTAATTTGAAGTTCACAACGGAAGGAAAGGCAAACCTGTGGCTTAAAAGTATTCGTATTTAAAGGTTGCCAAATATTTTTTATTCACCCAAATTTGTAGCAAAAGTAGGCAGAAAGAGCGAGTATAAATGGATCAAAAAATCAATTACAATATAAAAAGTTTTGGAATGTTTAAAGCGCAATCACAGCACAGGTAGTTTTGCCTTAATTCGCATTAAATAAAATCTTGTTTGTATGTCAAAATCACACGTTTGATATATTTTCAAACAAAATAATATAATGGACATAAAACAATTTTTTTTTTTGCTATAAATATATAAATTATATATTACACACACATATTACTAGTCACTGCAAAATCGATATAAAGTACAAAGTTATCAGAAACAAATATTGGCAAACTAACAAGATCAATAGTCACGTGAACTGCCAAAGCCAGATGTCGTTAATTCGTTTACAGCGAAATGGGGTATCTAAGTTCCTTGTAATAAATTCGTGCATTTTCTATTACAAAAAATCGAGGTGTATTATAGGTTTCGCATTTAATCAAAGTTCTTTACAACTTAAAAAATTGGTTTCGTTATTTGAGATCATGGTATTTTTACCCCGAATTACTTTTTTTTGCGCGCATCATCCCAGAGCTATTCCAAATTAATTTTATACACCAGTATACAAAATTTTAATGCATTTATGTTAAAATTTTATTTCTAAAAATAATTTTTAATATTGGCATATAGTCTTTGTTACTCCGTCCATTTCAGTTTTAAGCTAATAAATAACAAAATATCTTTAAATATGCAACAGACCACTTTTAAGACTTTTAAGCCGAATATTTTATTTTGACTTTACAGCGTTAAAATAGTGAATTTAACTTGAGAATTTAATTAGAAGTTTTTATAAACGAACTTTCGTAAAAAAGTCAAGGGCTTGAAAAATGTACTTTGACAATAAAAATGTATATAACCAAATTACCCAACTAAATTTAGTGTTAAACGATAAGATTTTTTTTGACCTTAAATGATAAGATATAATTTTAAAAGAACCAAAACGTTTTCATGATATTCTTTTGTTTTTACTTTCTTACAGATTTTGTTATCATCATTAACATCAACATTCCAATAAACCTGACATTAAAACCTTCAATCATTATGTTTGAAAACTCAAAGGTGGTGTGGAAAAAAGAAACAAAAAGCAATTGAACCAAACGCTAAAGAAGGAAAATGGAATGCTTACAAATTTCCATTCTCCCAACTATTGCAGCAGCACCAGCACCAGCAGCGACAAAGGCTACTTTCGATACAACGAACAAAATATTCCAGCAAAAGAAAATGAAAAAAGTGAAGACAATTTAACCAACTTTAGAAAAAAAACAACACAAAAGCCAGGCAGGCATTGAATAATAATTGTGTGTAAATAATTGCTAACATTTTTTGCGGGCCAATAGCCTTAACAGATACAAAATTTGTTGCTGGGGTTTGCAGTGTTATTCGAAAACCATTTTTGATTAATTTCAATTTGCCACAGCGTGGCAATTATTTGAATTTTACACAATGTTATTAAGCCCCCCTTCCTCCTCTTTTCTCTTTGGTCTAAAAAGAAAGTTGGAGTCAATCTCTTGTTTGGTTTTAATAATACTTTTAATTTTATGTATTTTGGCGGACTCCAACCAAGCAGGTGTCATAAAAAAGCGTGCCACAAATATAACAGAAACGCTAAATGACAATATTGTTTTTAAAAGCAAGGAAACGGAACAGGAATCCTCAGTTTTAGCGCAACTGCCTAATGCCAGTGTTGCTTTCTTTAGCCCAAAATTGCCAACTATAACTGACCCCAGTCTGACGGCAGAAACATCTAAAGAATTAACTAACAATGAACTTTTATTTAATGAATCTAAAAAGTTATCGGTAAAGACAGAAACAATAAATCGAGCAGCAAATGGAACCTTACCAGATATAAAACAAGAAGTAGAAGCAGGCAATACGGCGGACAGTTTTCAAGATCTTCAGCAAATCTCTAAAACCTTGGAAGACGAAGAGAAAACAACAAGAGACCATAATGAATTCAACAATAATGACATAAGAGAAGAGAAAATTCAAAAATTTGGCGAGAAGCCCTTTGAGAATTCAAAACAAAGTGGAAATACGGCAAGAGATAACGAAAATGTTTCTATTTTGATGAAAAAGGGGACAAACGAGGACAACCATTCAAACGATGAGAACAAAAACTCGACAGTACTTGCCGAAAATAAGCAAGAAAACCCAACGCACCATAATGAAACTGAGCAACTTTCCCAACCTTCCAGCAAATTCTTAGCTGAAGTAACGGAACAACCTACTACGACATTAAACAGCGAAAATAAGGCCCTAGACAATAGCATTGAAAATAGCAGAGAGAAAGAGGTCTTGAAATTGGAAAATAATGCATTTGCAACTTTAGCAAACGAAAATATCTACAAACCATTAGAGTTGACTACATCAGAGGCTTTAATTAACAATGAGCAGAATAAGTTAGACATTTTTAAAATCAAACTGGGAGAACCTGTGCCTAATACTCTTAAAGCTTCCACTTCAGTGCCCAAAGTAACCGATAGTTTGGAAGTTTTAAATAATAACTCAATAGTTCCTTTTAAAGACTCAGATAGTGCAAGTCAAATCACATCTGTAGATAATATTTCAAGTTCACACGATCAAAGTAGGCTAAAGGAAGAAAATTTGGCTCTTTCTAATCCGAAGACTAATCCGGATAAAACAAGTTCGAGCTCTATAATAAAAGAAGATTTACTAGTATTTGAGGGCAACAAAAAGGAGCATGCCAGGTCCATGTCCATGGAAGAATTAACCACTTTAAATCCTCTGGATCAAAATGAAGAACTAACGAAACCAGAAGTCACCACGTTTGAACCAGTTAAACTAAGCATAAAGCAAGGTATTCCAGAACTAAACAAAGATTATATAGAAGTCTTTAATAATACTAGTACTAGGACTCTAAGTATTAAAGGGAAGAAGCCGAAATTTATCAATGACAATTCAACGAATGCCCAACAGTTGAATTTACCCAATAATGCTGAAGTATGGTTCTTGGCGGCCATGAAATCCCTACCCAAATCGAATGTAACCATGGAAACAGCGCATGCCCTCAATGAAACTTTACGAGAATTGAAACCTGAACAAAATTCTTCTACTAGTTTGAACAGCAATAGTGAAAAGAGTTTATTAGATTGGTCGCAAATTATGATGGACAAGGAGCTGTCAAGTACGACCCGAAATGAGGATTCAGACGCAAGTGAAAGAAATCCAAGTGACTCATTAGTAATGGAGACATCAACTTCTGCACCTCTTGCAGAAAATATACAGGTGAGACAGCAGCCTGAAGAGGAGGTCGTAACCATTAATTCCCTTATAGAGCAAAAGCCATTAACCACAAGCACAATTCCACCTGTATTTACTACCACATTCGTATCGTCTTCAAATAACAAAGAAAATAATAACGACAACTTAAGTTTTGCAGATAAGAAAGTTGAAGAAAATATGAATAATTATATCGAAACGTTAACGGCCAACTTTGCCTCTACGAATGTGGACAACAACCCCTTTAACACGTCACTGAACATTGAACCAAATTTAAATGAAATAAACTTGACTTCAAATCAAACCAAAGTCGACTTAAATAATGATGTGCATACAACGACTAAAGCAACAACAGCTGGAAAGCACACAGTCGACGATGACGTAAAAGCTAGTGCTAACATTCAGCCAGAAACAAATATTATGAGTGCAGCAACGTCGAAGTGGACGACGACGCCGACACCGACACCAACGGCGACTACAATGGCAACGTTATCAACAACAGCAACAGCTGTTCACAATGATATTACTACAGTTGAGGAAATTTCCAGTGAGACAACAACTGTTAGTACACTCGAGACTACTAAACAAAGCGTATCGTTAAATAACGTCGTCATTATTCAGCAACAACAATTTAAAAATGAAACTCAGAAAGTAAATAAAGAAGAATCGAGTTCAGCTTCACACAACGAACTAGAGAACAACCTTCTGAATAAAAATCAATTTAATCGATACGAAAACAGTGATTTAATTAGCAAAACAACAACCACAACAACCGTTGTACCCATTACTACTTTTAGGCCACCAATTTTGGCAATAACCTCTACTACCTCTACAGCCGAAACATTTGAGCAGGAAGTTGACCAAAAAAGCAATGAAATTCAAACTAATTTGACAAAAATACAACAGCCACAATCAATAATTAAATTTAAGTTAGAACAGCTAAACAATACTACAAAAGCAATTCTATATGAAACTACTACAGTTGAAACATTAACGACACCGTTAACGGCAACAGAATATCTAACAACAACTACTAAAAAGGCAAATTTGCATACGTCTTCTCATTGGGAAAACGATACTACTACAACTACGTCATCTCCCAAAGACGTGATAACAAATGAAACAACTGATATTAATTTAAATTCAAGCGGAGAAACAACGACACAAACAACCCCTAAACAAGTGGCTGAGCAAAAGCATGAGGTGGTTGACGAAGAAACCACAACTGGGTCAGCTGTTCTGGTAGACACGAAATTTGAGAACAAGGAGTATCAGAATACAACAACTGAAACGAATGTATTAGCAAGTACCTCAACAGAAACACCTGTTGTTGTAGACACAGAAAGAAACGAGCAAACTTTTGACAACTTTGCCCCTACAACAGAAACAGCAACAACAACGACAGTTTTCACAGAAGAAAACATATTTGCAACTACAGCTAAAAATCCCAAAAACGTTACTCAGGAAAATATTTTAAGGGGACAAGTTGACGAATATGTTCAATCTGCTGCAGCAACTACTGACGCAACAAAAACCATGAGCAACACTCAAGAGCCCACAACAACTTCCTCAATAAGTTCTACAACAATTAAAGAGGAAGAGACCTATATAACTTTGTTGGATGATACAACTACAACAACAGCAGCAACAACTACGGCATCAGAGGCAATTCAACCACACTCAACCACAATCCAAGCGACATCTTCATCTCACACACCAGCATCAATTAAAACAACAACCACTACAAAATCAACGCCTTCGTTATCGTCTTCGTCTCCCTCGACAACATTGCCTTCGCCTACAACAACAAAAGTGAGTGAAATTTACAATGTGATAAACAGTACAACAACTGAAGTAATACAAACAACAACACATCAACTACTGACGGAAATCGCAGAAGAATCTACATCTGCATCCACGGAACGCGCCTCCTCCACAAGCACTACCGCCTATCTAACAGAAATGTTGCCACCGTCAACAACACCATCCAGCCAAATGTTGCCCACTAATGGCATTGATCGCTCCTTGCCCACTCTTACATCCATAATGGGTGGCAATAGCGGCAACATGTATACGAAAAACTCCCAAGCTTCTGGAGAAACAGATGTCAATGTCATTATTGCCATCACAGTCAGTGTTATTGGTGTAATTGCCCTGATACTTCTGGTGGGATTCTTGTATTTAATGCGTAAGCGCCAAAAACAGACCTCTTACTCCCAACGCTGTCGGCCAGTCAGCTTAGACGAATACACTATTGATAACGCTTCTGTGGGCGGCAGTATGCGCAAAAGTAATGCCCTACGGGCTTCCAAGCGAACTTATGGTAACTTGGCTTTCGATGATCCTGCCTTGCGTCACAACCCGATGGGGGTTCAGGAACTGGCAAAATTTGTGCAGGAGAAATTGCGTATTTTCGAAGAGTTTCGTGATGTGCCACAAATAACTTCCCGTTTGGATGAAGTGCCCGCAGGCTGTGAAGATAAAAACAGGTAAGTAAAACAAAAAATGCCCTGTATTTTACCAACATTTATGTCATAAACCACACTCCCTGAATAGTTGTGGTAAGAAATTCTCGACATGTTCATGAGCTGCTTGATACACTCTTCAGTTCATAATACAGTGAGGAGATGAAGCCTCATTAGGAAGAATTGTTTTCTCTTCTCTAATACATTACGAATACGTACATATATGCATGTTTTTCGAAACACTGAGAGCACATATCGATTCGAAGTCGTTTTAGCGTTGTAAAATTCAGAACCATTTCGTCTTCGAGTGAGTCTATCAGCCAAGAATAAAAGTTCTCAGTTCAAGTCTCAAGGGCGATAATTTATTCATAGATTTATACGGACAAATTTTCGATTAAATTATTTGTTTTTTGTTGTTAAATTTGCATAATTTAAAATAATATGTAAAAATTTACTCAACGCAGATTTGTCAAATGCAACTCCCTTAAATGCAAGAAGACATTTTAAGTTTGAATGTTTCGAAATGGTAGAGTCTTCGATGAATAGACTTAGAGAATGTTGGTTGTTAAACTAAAGTCAATTAATAAGTATTACGGTATAATAGGTTCTAAGGACAATTGAGTATAACAAATTCTAAAATGTGGTGCTTTGCAAGAAACTTAAAAACTTGGCTGCACTTCCAATACAATATTGAAATGAAGTTGCGAAAAAAATCATGTACCACATGTATGTAAATCTTCTTTTCCTTAATGTTGTTTTAAGCAAAAACAAACAGTCGTACGTTTTCTGCTATAAACCAAATAAATAAAGAAGTTCACATCGAATGCTTTGTTATTTTGACTTTGAAATAAATAGCAAGTCTTGCTTATTTTTATACAATTGTTATTACTGATCTATTTCACTCTCTGTTGCTTTTCTTTGTTTAGATATGCTAATGTACTGCCGCTTCCTGAAACTCGTGTAATTTTGCAGCGTCTCAATGATGATGAAAAATCGGAATATATTAACGCCAATTATGTCACAGTAAGTTAGATAGAATCTTAAAACACTTTTCTTATTATGTAAAGAACATATCGTCACCGAAAATACAAACAAGACTGAACTGATATCAAAAAATAATTCCATTAATAATCTGCGTCAAAAATTGTCAATAAAGTGTATTCTAATCTCAATCATGAGAGACTTTTTTAGAGGCTCGCTACACAATCTTTAAATGCAAAATTTACTTGGTAACCACTAATCAGAAGTTGGCAGACTCTAACTGTCTCTCAGACACCATTTAAGGAACATTTAGACGGTAATACAAAGTGTTAAGATATTGTTGCATCGAAATAATACGAAATTAACTCTTTCCCTCTCTTTTTCTCTGTTAAAAAAAAGAGAACGAAAGCTGAGTTTACACCACAGATCGCAGTACTCGTATTATTATGTAAAGACACCTTTAGGTTTTTATCTAATGAGAAAAAGAAATATAAAATATTGTATAAGGCCACTCACATTTATGCACACGATGCGTGCTAAAAGCTTATGCATCTGAAAATTGAGCAAACACATTATACATAATAGTACCACATTTATGGTCCGTGAATCTTAAAGGCTGAAAAACGTTATTTATCAGATCATATATTGTAGTAAAACAATATTCATAATGTTTATGCAATGAAATGGTCATCATGATAACAGACGTTTATTTAACTACTACAAGTACAACAAACATTGAATAAAATTAAAAAAGAGCTATAAAAATAATGTTGTAAACAAAATGTGTTTTATGAACTGCAAACATACGTACGAGGGCGTGTTTAAAAATTAATCTAAGTTTCAATTCCATTTCAACTAAACAAATTTTTGCTCTTAGTCTCAGTTTCAATTTTAAACTTTCAACATTAAACATGCAGTAAGTCGCAACAATTGAAATGAGCTTACTTTTAGTTGTGGCTAAATTTGAAATCAAATGATGATGAACAAAAGATTAGCGATTTAGTTACGGTTTAAGTAAAACAATTCCTAAACAAACAAAAGCAGAAAACGCTTTACTGATTAATATTCAGCTAAAAACTTTAACTCCTAACTGACACTTCTGTGGCGTGCTGCCAAAGCATTTTGTATCTTCCAGCCCAAATTCAGATTTGATACCTACTAAACGAATTCCTAAACTGTCCCCGTATACCCCGTATGTTTTTTTTTTTTTTTGGGTAAAGAAAAGTAAGTGCGTTTCGCGCTTAGAAAGGCTTTTGTTTATTGCTGCTGCTGCTCCTGTTTATTGGAATTGTCCATATGTAGTTCACAGTCGCAAAACAATTTAACCTTTCTTAATTTATTTAAATTCACTATTATTATTGTTATTGTAATAATATGCAACAATATTGTGGTTTAAGCGCGAGTCTAGTTTTTTAAATGCTTCATCAATCTGTACGTTTATTCATATTCAATGCGAATATTTGAAATGCATGTGCGTGCAGTTTATCAGGCATAAGTAAGCAAGAAAAAACTTTCCAACACACACATTCATACATACATATATATGTATGTATGTATGTACATGCAAATAATTATTTAAGCAACAAAAATAATAACAACAAATGAAAAGTAACGTACTCAGTATCTGTTTTTATAATTTTGTCTTATAAAACAAGATAAGAATAAAAAATATTTTTAATTGAAAATCGAACGAAGAGCAGCAATTTGTTCTCTCTTTTGTTTGGTTAATCATTTAAAATGATTCATTGAATTGAAATTGCCAGTAAGTTTTTTTATCTCTCATTGTCAGATGACTGAATAAAAACAATATCCAAAATGAGTGCAAACATTTTTTCATGTTTCTGAGATTTTTATTGTTTTGTTTTACTGATTGTTTGTTTTTTATTTGTCATTCAGTTACTGGGTGCAGTAACTTTTATTTTCTCTTGTTTGGTTCAGTTAAATGCTTGTTTTCCAAATTAAAATAGAAGGTGCATACATACATATGTTCTTAAAAACGAACGATTTTAAATCGTGTGGTTTAAAAAAAACTCTTCTGGTCATTTTTATTATTCTGCCATTTGTGAATAGATTTAGGAAAAAAATCCTAATGAGAAAAGCCGATCCAAAGCTGCATTTATATTAATCACAATTCCTTAGGGGTAATGGCTATAAGAGCGCTTATTAATTCATTAATAAATAAAATAGATGCTTTGTATGATTTGCATGTGTGCAAATAAAATCCAAGTAAGTTTCTTATCCCCAACCCTCCGCGCTTGTTTCGCCGACTATTAGAAATATTTTTAGTTATTTAAAATTATAAAATACTTTTCGTAATTCAGTCGCAAAACAGATCTAGCCTAAAGAACAGTTTTTGTCCCATCTTAATTAATTTTCAACGCCGTCAAATTATAATTTTCAGCATATGAGCATTTACTTACAGCTCGGTTTTTATAATTGAAAGCATTTTTGTTTAATTTCAAGAATAATATGTATAAAACTACAAGTTGCTACGAAACCATTGTGCTCATATCGTACAACTAAGGCAAACGAAAACTTTAGTAAAAAGTGTTTTCTTTTCGTTCACTGTATATTTTTCAAAATTTCTTTCCAAGAGTCATATTTGGTCATTCGATTTTTGTTTAATTTATTAAGAAAAAGAAACAGGAATTTTTTGCCATTAGTCATTAATTAATTATCCATATTGCGTAAAACAGTATAAACATGAGCCACAGAAACCCACACAATATGAACAACTTTATTGAAAAGAAGTAGAATGTTACCAATTTTTATTGTATTTTTTCAGGGTACCAAAGATCCCCCAAATTACTATATAGCGTGTCAAGCTCCTCTCGAATCAACTGTGGAAGATTTCTGGCGCATGATTTGGGAACAGCAGTCACGAGTTATTATACAAGCTACAGATCTTATTGAAAATGGTGTGGAAAAATGTGCTGAATATTTACCGCCCTCGGTAACACTCGACAATCATTCCAGTTTTGGTGACTTCCAAATTACACTACAGAATCGTGAAGTTAAAGATAAGTATGCCATTTCAACGTTACTACTGAAACGTGTGGGAGAAAATGCAACACGAGAATTAACCCACTATTGGTATAAATGGCCCGAAAAAGGTGTGCCCGCTGAAGAGGCTCCCATCATTGCAATGCTCTTAGAAGCTCGTTCTTCGCTTATAAGTTATGCTATTGAACAGGCTAATGAAGACAAGGAAAAATCCTCAGTGGCAACACTGAAATCGGCCGAGGAGGGTGCAGCGACGACAAATAATTCAAATGAAAGCAGTGCCAATAACAGCACTACGGAAATAAACGGTAACATTTCAATGGTGCATATAAAGAAGGCTGCTAGAAATCAGGGGTAAGAGTAATTTGATTAATAACATTCATCTAACAAAAATCTTCTCTTATTCGTATTGTTTTCAACTATCAAAAACCATAAACAAATCTCTTTTTCTCAGTGGTGTCAAACATGTAGTTCGGGTTAGTTTTGTATTTTCAATTTTCATTTTAAACAAGTTTACTTTTAACTAGGCTTTAAATTATTTTATTTACATAATATGGCAATATCTTCGAATAGCTCCCAGAACGCTGCAAACTTTTAGGCATCTTAATAATGTTTGTGTTCGATAACTTTTTCTGTCGCTGCTGCTTTTGGCTTGCAGAAGATAAGAATTGTTTTGAAGTAAAAATCAGAAAATATATATCTTTCCATTAACTTTTGATTAAAAACATGGCGCCCTTAATGAACAAGTTTTGAATGAATATGGCGTCGCGTTGAGATAACCTTTTTCTCGATTAAATAACTTACAATTTTAAAAGTACACGAATTGTAAATAAGGCTCGACTTGTTCCTTTGGCGACTTGTTTAGTATATACATGCATATGAACCTAAACTAGTTAACGCAGCTAGAGTATTGCTATCTTTATCTCCATTGCTAACTAAACATTATTAAGTCTGTAATCGTCTGAGTGTTCGCCGAACTTCTTAAATTTAAAAGTTAATTTCTGTTTAATGTGGTGTGATGTGAAACGTCTTCTTTTTCTAATTTTATTTTTAGTCCCTTAACTGTTCATTGCTCTCCAGGTACTGGACGTACAGGCACAATAATTGCTTGTGACATAGCTATAAGAAGTTTGGAAACTCCTAAGCGTATCGTCGATATACCACAGATTGTCTACTACGTGAGACGAGGAAGAGCGAGTGCGGTCTTGACCAAGGAACAATACGAATTTATTTACAAAGTTGCCAATATGTATGCAGCCAAAATAACGAATCCTACAAATTACAATTAAAACTGTAACTTAACCTTAAACTAAAAGCAAGTGAATTATCGTGAAATGCCTTCTTTTAAGGGAAGAAAACTGGTCATACACTCAAGTCTAATTATCGCTAAAAAAAAGAAGACTTAACCAAGAAAAACTACGAAATCTATGAAGAAAGTTTTAGGCACTGAAACGAAAAGTCTTTAAGAACAATGTACAAAATTTTAAAAGCCTTAATGTTTGGTGGACAAATATAATAGTTAATTTCAAAGGTATACAAACATTAAAAAATAAATTTTAGTGAGAAAAAAAATACATCTACATACTTATGTAACTCATTTTAAAAGTATTTGATTTTTCTTTTGTAAATAATAAGCACAACTGCATAATTTATTTTTTCAAAATATGAATGTGCTCCTGAAATTAAATATTTGCCAGCAAATCGAATGGGTTTAGTTTGTATTCGCGTTCTAAACCTGAAACAATAACTTCGAAACTATTAGAGTGTCAAGTTACAAAGTTTGTGTTTTTTCTTGTTTATGGAAAAAAAATATTATTACGCTTTCACACTCCAACTATTTGATAAATTTTATTTAAATTAATTGTAATTTTAAAGATATTTTCGGAACGCATTTAGTTATGCTTCATCCACAACGATTTACATATCTCGAATGAATACGAATAAAGACTGCATGCAAAATATCGTCTTTCGAACAAATATTTTAACTTGCGAACTCATTTAGCAATCGAACAGTGTTTTTTCCATTCAGTTTCGAAGGTTTGGCTAGAAAAGTAAATAAAAAAATTGAGGACTCCAATTAATAATATGCTTTTATGAACCTGAGGCGAATATTTGGAAAACCAACTATGGATTCCCATTAGGAAAATGGAAGAGAATTTAGAATTCTTTTTTCGGAGCTACTACTGCTGCCCTAAAAAAATGTGCTGCCAACTTTCATACACTGAAAATTAAACAAGTCAAATAAAATGTAAATTTTTCAGCGTTTTTTATAAGTTCATGTAAAATTCAAAACAAGTTCTTGGTATTCTTACTTTTATTGCATAAAAACTAATATATCAAAAATTCGGTATTCTCTAATGTACACGGCAACACATTCTTTACCATACACTTTCAGTATGGCAGCACAAACGTGGCTTAACGGTACAGCCTTGTTATTGTTTTGTTATGTTTATTGAAGTAATAAAAAATCACTCATTTCACGTTAAACATTTTAGTCATTATAATTATGTATGTATGTATTTTTATTATTATTTAAATAAATTAAAATTTTATTTTAAAAACATTTAGCAGCTTTATAAAAAATTGTAATTTATTGTTAATTTATCACATTTTCTCTGTTAATTTCTTTTAAATTGTTGCTCTACTCGAAGCAACAATTACAAAATTGTGTTATGTATTCCTCTTTTTGTGATATTAAAATTATTAATAAAAAATATTTTCTCTATACATATGTATGTATGTATGTACATATTTATGTACGATAGATACTATTTACTTTAAACCTAAAAACTTATCTTCAAGTAATTCTTGTAGGAGTTGTATTCTACAATGCATTATCTTTTTAACTATGTTTTATGTAAATACAATTTTTTACTTATAAATATTTAGGAAATTTTGTTAACAACAACGATGTAAAATTTCATTTTAAAAACTAAGCGAACCACGTGTCCTTAGAGACTTATTTGCAAGTCACTAAAATAAGAAGTGAAGTATTTCGCTTGTTGGAAAAAACATCTCAACATCATATAGTGTATTTCACTATTGCATACTTTTAGGATGTTCGCTTACTACAACTATGTACATATGTCGAATTCCCTTGGAGTGTGCTGCTTACTCGTATTTACAATTATTTAGTAAATTTACTTTATTTGTGTATGTAAAAGAAATTAGCTACATTTTAAACTTTGTATAAAGATAAGAAGTAAATGAATTTAATTCGAAATGTATTATAAACGAAAACATATAAAATAAAAAATTATTTCTAACGCATTTTGCTGAGGCAAGTTTATTTCAGAAAAATGCTGCTCCGTAAAGATCACCAAAATTTTCACAAGCATTTTTCCCAAGAATTATAGTTTTAGTAATGGCGAATTTTTCATGGAGTCGAGAATTGGACATCTAATGTAAGAATGGAAATTTAAAAAGGTAAGTAAACTATTGTTTTATTAAACTTAAATATATAAAGAAAAAAATCTACAATATACTCGTATATACATATGTATATATATATGTATGTATATGTGTATACATACAGACATTATTACATTTATATACAAATGTAATCAAATAAATTAAACTTTTTCCAGGATCCAACTCATTTATTATTATTACTATTATTTATACAACAGTCCCTTATGTTGTTAAACTTTCCAAACTTTGTTTTGATGGTTGCAGCTGTTATCGCACGACTAGCTTGGTTGATGGTTGGCTTATTCGCGCAGCATTGCTGTCAGTTGCGCCAAGACGGTCTTAGCACGACTTTTGGCTTTGTGCACAAGAGTGCAGAAATTATTCTAGTTGACATCTTTTACATGACTCTACAGCGCTTGCCCAAATCCACACCTTGTTGTCACTATCTAGTATTTTATTATCATCCGACGCCTAAAAGAAAATGCCTCTCGTCAGATAAGATGATAGTTATGTATATACATATATGTATGTATGTAGGTAAAATTGGATTTCGGATTAGAGCTTGAGTAAAACACAGATCAGAAGCGCAGTTCAGGTGATGTCAAAGTAGCATACGACTTATAAGACTACTCTATGTACATACACATATGCATTGTTTAAGACAGGGTAGGCTTCGTAATATTTTTAGAAAAGTCTAGCTGAGACTGATTTTATCATAGACCCAGTCGGGCTTAGGATGACTGCGTAGATAATCGACATACATGTTTAATATTGAAATTATCACCGAACTTGCGCTTTGCTTACGATGATGTTTGGAATTTTTCAGAGCGAAAAAGAAATTACCAATTGCTTTAGAAAGTTGATCACCGAAAAGAAAACATTTTCCGCTAATTCACAACTTATCAAGATGTTCCGGTGATTCTCAAGAATGACTGAATCAAAACTGAAAATCCGAGTAGACAAAGTACAGACAGTATGAATAAAAATCCACAAAGAAGACTCTCCCAAAAGCAGTAATCTAATTGTAATCACCGAAATCGACTGGAAATTATGAAAAAGGTAATTACTTGCAATAAATCCTTTTTGTAACTTATATTCGTTGAAGTTAAATATGATTGTAAGCAACACTTCAGCTTTGCGAACAGAAATGACTACATACTTATAGCTGCGTCCAAAAGCGAATTGAAATCAAAACCTTGGCATATGTACATACAAATGTACATATGTATTATGCTTATATGTACGAGTATGTATGTACACATTAACTAAATTATGTACTACGTGTAATTCGTTTCACGAACCTCATACTTTTAAGAGTTTAAAATTTTAAAAAATTATTATTTTTATTTCTTTTTAGTCGTTTCATAACTTCAACCCATTTACTAGATTTTATTGTAGTTTTTTCTTATATGCATAACTTGTGTAATAAAAGCTTGTTTTGTGAACTTATTTGTTCACTTTGTTTAAAGCACTTGTCAAGATAAGATTTATCTATAAATTTTTAAGTGATTAGTTAAAATCTACGTTAAATTATAAAAAAAAATAAGTTATTTGACTTTGTTGTGTTTGTATGTATGTTGTGTCCAGCCATCCCCAGACCGATGTTTCTATGCCGGTGTTCTAAACAAAATTTTAAAACGTGTTTGTCCAAGTGATCAACTGATTTTATCGCTACTTTTTTCCTTAGCGTAACAAAATATGTGTGTGTGTGCATATACATACTATATACATACTTATACCTGTATTTCAATAGGTTCAGACGTAGTTTCAATCTAGTGCGTACTTCATTTCATATGCGCAACCTTAACAGCACCCAGCAACGCTTTAGGGCCATACAGTCCTGTCATTTTAGATATTAAAGAGTTTTCGCTGTTGCCAAATTTACTTAAACAATATCGGACTCAATTTAGGCATAAATATTTGTTAAGAAAATATAATTTCATTCTCAAGTACTTTGACCCTCCCCATTGAGTACACTTTTGATAAGAGACTTGAAATTTTATGAACTTTTCTTTGGTGTTAAATTTAAACTTCATGCGAAAATAATATTTAACTTTGTCAATTTTTCCGATATCGATACTGTCAAATTCAGTTTATCCAAATACTGTACCACCCTAATGCACACAATATATCAACTACATATTGACAATCTGGCAGAAAAATCACATGGCCCGTTTGGCTTGCACTTATGTATGTAAATACTACATACAGACTCACATTTATCTGTACATACATAAATACATATGTATGTACATACTTATGTTTTTCAACAACTCACTTTGATAAGTTTTGGGCTTGCTTTTGCCAAACAAATATGTATGTATGTATGTACATACTTAAATATGTACATATGTATGTATGTAAGTACATGCAAGAAAATATAATTTTTACGCGAATACTTATGTATGTAGTATGTACATATGTATGTATGTACAAAAGTTTGTAAACTTTTAACAATCATTGGCTTTAAGCACTACATATACATATGTACATATATGAATGTATGTATGGATGTATGTATGTATTTATTCCAAAATAGTTTGTTGCTTGTTGATGCATGTTGAAAGTAGAATAGAAGAATCTCACAAATAGTTCAACACATGTGAGGAGCCCTCTACTCTACTCGCCCTTTAACATCAATCGGAAAAGAGAATTTCTTGTCTTAACACTTGCACAATAGAAGAAAAGAGTTAAAAGAGTTAAGAAAACTTGTTTTCCCGTATGCGTTTTTCTTTTTTGTTTTGTTAAACTCTTTATCCTTTTTAATGGTATTTAAAACTTTCTTTTCTGTGTTTAAAATTTGACAAGTTTATGGACTTTTTGAGCAAAAAAACTAAATAAATGAATAATATTGAAGTACACTCCTTGTGGTTCGATTACCTAATGATGACAAATCATTTTACTGATATTGCTTTTATATGTTAACCGTTATCTTTAATTTTATATTCCCTGATATCGTCTGTGTTCTATATCGGTTCAAGCATGTTTGTGTCGAAAAAAAAAGATATGTGACATTTTAAACTGTTACTTATGGATTTTCACGAGTGCGATTGGCTATTCCATATTTTGTACTTTTCGTTTTTTTATTGATTCGTATGTATGTATGTATGTACATGCATACATATACACGTACATGTGTGTGTACAAAGCTGTGTATTTATTATGGAAGATGTATGCACATATGTACATAAATCGTTATTCGTTTTTCTGACACAAATTTACTTACAAAACGTGAAAATAATGATGACTCTGCGGGCGTTTGTATTTCGTACACTGACCATTAGATTATAGTTTGATTGTGTTTTTTTTGCTGTTCGTGGAACCGCTTCAGGCACGATTGAAGGGAGAAAACACTGTTCGTGAATATGGAAACGCTTAACTTGTTATGCGGCATTTGTTGCGTTAAAGTTTTGAACATTTTTTCTTTTCTGCGTACACATGTTGAACCAAATATGAATGTACATACGTATGAATGTACGTATGTGTGTACCTGCTTATCAGTTAAAGACTAGGTATAATAAAAATTAAGTAACAGTTTCTTAACAATTTAATGGCAGAACTCCGTACTTGAATTAGAATTGTATTTTTATTTCTATTTTCGGCAACCAATAAAAATTACTTTAACGTAATAAATGAGTTACAATTGAGATCAGAAATACTTACATATGTAAAGGATAATTACTAAATGTCTATATTCTATATTTGTGTTTGCTGACATTTAGTAGATCTTATTTTGAAAAGTATGACTTGTAGTGTAGCAACCACGGTTTTTAGACGGATAGAAAACACACAAAAACCAACTACATACATATGTACATGTCTTCTATTTCCTGTTCAAAATTTGGTCAATAACTTGAATTATTTATATGCTCATCCTAAAATTGCTAAAAGCTTTTTTCTTTTAAATTTGAAGCGATTAAATAAACTCTGTTGTTCAAAAGACATAAAGTAATTATAAATAAAATGTTTTGTCAAATTTTAATTAAGAGAGAGAGGGTTTCGACTTCAACGACAAATCTTAGCATTCTAAGAACTAAGTATTTACATACATATGTATATATTTACGTATGTATGTATGTATGAATAATAACTTGCATAAAAATAAGAAACCGTTAGTTGTACTTCCAGGGTTAAAAATAAATATGTAAGTGTGCACACATATACATACATATGTATGTATATACTACATATGTATATGCATATGCATATGCATGTACATATATATGTATTGTTCTCAAAAATACTGTATTATATTTTAAAATAAATCAGTTTATTCTTGTAATTCTTTGCTTTTGTCAACAGGTTAAACATTTACTCCTATTTAAGGAATGCACATGGGTTTCTATCAATAAGAAATAGTTATCGAACCGATTGCTCTCTTATTTGTTCTCTGATAAGACTGTCTACACAGTCCATACATATGTACAAATTTATATATGTACATATACACATGTTTGAATATGAGAAAATGTGTACAAAAAAAATATATGTAGTTGAATAAAGAGTTTAAAGTAGGTAGTTTATGTGCCCAGATTCGATAAGTGTCGTCTTATCGTTATCAGCCGCCAACCAGCCAATTGCTAACTCTACTATTTCAGTATTTTAACCATTTCAACGAAACATTTCAATTTAACTACAAATATATGTATTCATATGTGAGTAGTGCATACATACATACATATATATGTATGAATGCGCATAAGTACAACAATATTACATACAGACATACAAAGGTGTTTAGTTTCAAGAGATTGTTTTTGATTAGATTTGCGTTAAAGTACATAAAGCCATACACACACATACATACTACATGCATACATAAATATTTAAACAAAACCCCTAATCGCTATTGAGATGATGTATTTATGAACAAAATATGTATTTATGTATATGGAATGAAAGTGTACTTATATACATACATATGTATGTACATACACATATATTTTTTTTTTTTTTTTTTTTTTAATATTGTTTTATTTACGATCTATTTTACAATTAAAATAATAAGCAAATTTCATGACTCTTAAATAACAACATAACATATATTGAGTTTCCTAAAACCCAAAAACAAAATAAATACAAGAAGAATTTACTTTTTAATTAAAATACAGAGTAACAAATTCTAACTATTTCTATTTTCGGAAGGGAAGGTCAAGTACATGAAGTCTTTTAAGTCTTTGGATTTCATTGCTATCATCTAAAAGACTGATTGCTAACACGTTGGAATGATTGCTTAGTCTATTTAGGTATCTCTCGCTGAAGTGATTTATTTCGTCTTTGACCAATAAAATTCGAAGATCTTTGACATACACATATATGTACATAAATATATACATGCTTAAACATGTATGTATGTATATAAGTATTTATGTACCTGCAGTACAAAATTAATATAAAGGAATGCAATTTTAATTACAAGTATTTGTTACATAACGCGTTTTTATGCCTGATAAAATACCTGTTATACATAAACAGTCATCCCGTGATAATAGGTAACCCGTTCATTTAGAAACCTCAACAATTTCTTAGTTAATATATTTCTTGTGATTCAAAATTTGAGCAGCACTCTCTAAATAGTACTTACTATAAAAAAACTCTTAAAATTCCTAATAAAAAGCAATATGTTTGGTGTGACTTATGTAAGTGTGTTAAAGTTTATGGAAGTTCCACCCTTTCTAATCATTTGGATTTTTTCTTAAATATATGTACATATTTACATATGTATGTATGTATATCTCAGCTGTCCTATAAATAGTTTTTTCTTTGTTTTTTATTTCAACCTGGTTGCATCGAAGGCTCTTTAATTCGAAAACTCTTCAAATTCTTAAAAAAAAAGAGTCGTTCCCTTGAATAGGAATTATGGGGACTTCTTTAAATGCTTATTGCCAAAAATTCTCCTCTTTTCATTCTATGACACAATTGAAAATGACTAAAACTTAATAAATAATTTATAAACACGCAAGCATATAATAAGCAAAGTGTGCCCTAATATCGTGTTCATTTGACACATTACAATACGGCAATGCAGGTCAAACCAAAAGACTATAATAATAAATAGAACGTGTGTTTAACCGAAATTCAAAAGGTAACCCATTTATATGAAATGAAACACAGTTTTCTATTTTCTTCGCAATGGTCAAAGAAGAAATTAGTCGTTTCAGCGACAGATATCTAAACCGACTTAGCCATCATTCTAATGTGCTAGCCATCAATTTATTTGACGATAGCAACGCAGTACGTAGGTTAAAAAGGGTACATGTACTTGATCTACATACCTTTCAGAAAATAATATTTAAGATGTACATATATATTTATGTAAATAGTGCAACAGTTGACAACTGTTGTTTACTGAGCTGTTTTTTTTTTAGTTATTTTATGTTTTTAATTATTATTAAACTTGCTTTATAATTTTAAATTTTGTAAAATAGATTGCAAATAAAACAGATTACGAAAAAAAAAGTTTTCTATTTTAATCAACTTTATTTCGAAAGGAAAAAAGTTTTGAAGTTAAAACGTTTCTTATTATAATTTTTATATTTTAGTATAAATAAAAGAATACTAAGTGTGTAATTGAATATCTTCAGTTAAAATCTTATATAAATGTACATATTGACATTATATGTCGGGCAATCGTAAACTTAGCTTTGATTTATTTATTTAGCGTCTATGGTAATAATTTGTTTTTGCTTTACTACTAAGTGCAGAGCATTTAAAGCATGTTGCTATTAAAATGTCTAAGGCTTATCATATATCTTAAGCCTATAAGAACTTGAAATAAAACATGGAATAAGGATGTGTGAAAACAGCCAGCTGGACGCACAAACATACATTTAACTTAAGAGGTTTCTGCAAAATACAAAAAAAAAATATGCACTAATGGTACATTTTTTATGTTTTCTTAACTATATTTCTGCGCTAATTGTGTTGTTAATGTATTTTAAAACCATTTATTTTCGGTTTTTTGTTCACTTAACAATGGCCGTTTGTCATTTTCTGCGGAAACCCCATCTGTTTGATTATCACACAAAAGACTAGCTTCTCCACACTCCTCGCTGGGCACCCGTTTATATGAATGCAAATGTCTACGAGAACGGGGTTTGATGCAGTGCTCAGGCTTTGCCTTCAACACTGAATACACATCACGTGGATAAGCTCGATGACAGTGGGCAGAAAAAATGGAGGGATAATATTGTCTGTATATAAAATAAGAGACAAATAAACCAATAACACTGCCAATTGTTACATCTTCCCAGTGATGGTGATAATCACAAGTTCGACTAACGGCAATTAAAGCGGCCAAGACTAGAGGCGTGAGGGAAACAAACAAGCGCCATGACTCACCCCGACCACGGTGGTTGAAAGCATGTAGCTTGGCACCTACATAGTAGGTAATAAAACCAAAGCCAGCAAAAGCAACTGTAAGTAGAAAGAAAAATTTCATTAATTTATTAAATTTATTTTAACATTAAATTTACTTACAAGATGAATGTCCGCTGGGAAAGCTTTTGCGACCCTCATTTATGTCACGTATGCTACCAGTGCAGTTAAACACATCTAATATGTTGTCAATGGCAGTGCCATTATGCGTTATTTGCATTATTCCATCCGGAAAACAACGATAATAAAAGTCAGGTCTTGGCCGTCCCACACTTATTTTCAGCAGACTTGTGAAAAGACCGTTAACGCCCAAAATCAAAGTCCAAGCCCAGCTGGCGGCACGAAAATCTCTGCGATTTTTTGTGAGACCCAGATGAATTAAGGTTGTAAAGAAAGGCCCAAGTATAACCGCAAATAGTAGCGCTACAGGGGATACAAAATCTTTGGTGCGTGGATTTTTATACATCCACATTTCTTCCGAATGAATGATGCGTTTAAATGCTGTTTGTGTTTCCAATTTGCTTAACATAAAGAATGAAATTAAAATAATAAACTGTGTTTGAATAAATTTAAAAACATTTACTAGATAAAAACTGCTTTTATTTCCTTTCAATTATAAACCGGTAAGTAATGAAGACCAAGAGAAAGCTGGCATTTTAAAATTTGGAAGCATACAGAAAAATTTACCCCGTTTGGTATTTAAGTCATCATAATGTATGTATATTTACAGTTTCTCATTTAATTAAAACAAGATAACCTGGCAAGGTCGGCAATCATTTATAGGACTTTTTCGTTACAAAAAAAAACTCTTGTTACGACATGAAGGGTTTTCAATGTTATATATTTGCTTATTAGTTTATAACTTTGAATGTAAATTTATAACTGCACAGAATGGGCAGAGTAACGCATACCATATGGTCTCTGTTACTAAATTAATAGGGTCCATGCCTTCAATCATGCGAGACAGACAGACAACATTTGCGAGTGTGATGCAAAACTATCGAAGCCCAAACAACAACAACGAGCCTTACCGCACTTAAAAAATAATTACGATGACATGGAAGCTGTTTTTCGGCCCAGAGCTGCTTTACAATGGTTGCTTTCAATTCGGCATCCCCGACCATGGTTATGAATTCATTGGCTACCATTCATGAATTTTCAGTATTTCGTAAAAAGGTATTGTAAGGTTTTTTAGTGTTGTGCACAGTTCTTTTTTAAACAACAGTTTTACGGCAAATTAATATGAACAAAAGAAGTCGGCAAGCGCTTTTCCTTAGACCAAACACATTTATCGTGCAAAAAAGTGTAAAAGTGCAGTTTCCTATAAGCCATAAAAATCTCATATACATACATACATATGTAAATATATGTGTACATACATACATACATACAGACACATGTTTTAACATAATTTCAAACTTACCTAAAAACAACAACCAAGGCCACTCGTATACCAATGTCGATCATATCACTGACATATTGTGAATGTTCGCCAAATATTCTCGTACAACAAAAAATTTTGGCATCCTCGCTCTCATCAGCATTTTTATTATGTGCTGCTCGCTGATTCTTTTGTTGAACCTGATGATGCTGGTATTTATGATGCTGTAGTCCGCTACTCAAACTTCTGCGTGTCATTTTGCGTTTATCAGACGTGCTCATCATCAGATCATCCTCTTCTTGCGTTGTACTAGTATCGCTTGTCGTATATCTGTGTAATCTCTCAGCTGAACTTTCACTAAAACTTCGTTTTGCTGAACGTTTTGTATAGAATCTGCCCGTATTTGTACTTCTGAGCGGCGAGTTACGCGATGACATTGCTCTCTTCTGTGTCGTTGTTTGTAATATATTGCTTGTAGAAAAGGAATTATTTTGCAGCTGCTGCTGCGATTGTTGTTGCAACTTCTTAAAGTTATTCTTCTTTGGTGGATACGTATCGAAATTGTTGATGCTCTTTTGCTGAACGTGAGCCAGCCGACTGTGAAGCGTACTTTGTTTTTCGGAAAATTCGTCTACTTCTCTGCCAAAGGAACTTTTAAACATACTGTTTATTTCAAGTTCAGCAGAAGCGTGTTCGCGTTAATGTTGCGAAAGCTGTTCTAGGTGCTGTTAAATGACACAAAAATAACATATTGTATAACATAGATATCGAAACGATAAGATAGGGATGACCATTGCGTGTATAGCTTTGGTACAACTTATTTACCTATATTTATACACATATGTACGTACATACATACATACATATATTTGAAAATTCAAGAGAAAGGGTTTTTTTTTTGTAAACAGTGGTTCAGTTGGAATAATGTGTGAATAATTAATCTGAAATCCCGAAAAAATCACAAAAGCAAAGTTGGCGTTTCGATTGGTTATGATATATGTACATGCATACATATGTATGTACATGCATACTAGTTACTTAAAGGTGCATCTCAGAATATTTTGCTCTTACCTATGTATGTGCACGTGTATGTATGTATGTGCATATACATGTACATACATATGTGCTGAGAAATGCCGATTTTATTGACGAATTCAAAAGGCTTTTAAAAACTAATTTTACCAGGAATTTTTGAAGTATTCATAAATTCGTCCTACGACGAGGAACAAAACTAATGTCATAACATGTTTTTTTGGATTTTAAATGTCTATACAATACAATTGTACACAAATGTTGCAGGGTATCGATTTTCATTTTCACACAAAAAGTTACATATTTTGTTAGTTAATATTGATAAGATTGATTATAAGATTATACCAAAAATACCTGTTCCAAAATCAAATTGGTTATGAAATATGTATGTACCATACATAAATGTGTTATTTTTTTGTTAATAAAAATACCATAAATGTCAATTATGCTTTTGTGAAAGTGTTTTATAGAGCTTTGGCTCGTAAAAATGATACACGTCGACTATTATTTAATAGATATTCCGTATGAACAGTAACTACTAATTTTTATTGAATTAAAAACCAAGATTTTTTCTGCTTTTTATTAAAATGTTATTAAATAATTTCTACAGTAATATGTAAGATTTTTGTGGAATGAAGGCCTTTTTGATATGCTTTTGGATATTTTGTATGTACATATGTAGATAAGTGCAAATAATTACACCTGTTTCACTTGTTTATTTGAGTAACTAAATGTCACACAAAATGCATATTACTGCATTTTTGACCAAAATAATGAGTTTATAATTAAATAATGGTAACAGAAATTTTAAGATACCAAACCAGCCTAACTATGGAGTATGAAAGCAAAAAATTACTTATATAGGTATGTTGTATGTGTCAAAAATTAGTCGGATACTTTAAAATCAGCACTTTTTCAACTTTATAAAATAACGTATTAGAACATTGGATCAGATTCGCAGTGGTTGTTATTTAAACAATTAAAACAACCGAAGAAGCTAAATTAGTAACAAACATTCTACATACACATGTACACATAACATAAACTATAAGTAACCAAATTATGACGTCTCCTGGCAAATGGAGAATACAGGGCTGTTGTTGTTGGTAGCTGATTCAGATTTCTCCATTTAATTAAAAATATGATATGTAAAAACCGTTTAAAATTAGCTTATGCATGAACGCTAATTGATTTATCATGGTTTTTAAGGTAAATGTAAAAATTTTTTCTAAGAAAACATTTCACTAACTTTCTTATGCATATATGTACATATGTATGTACATCCATAAACTAAATTTAAATGCCTATCTTGCTAAGAATGTTAATTGCTCATCGATTTGTTTTGTTTATTGCACTTGCTACTGCTTTACAATGCTTTTTTATATCTTTGCTTACCTTTAACTTGAATTTTTCAACTTAATACGTGGCTTTATCTATGTAAATAGCGATGTTCAGAGTACATCTTATATAAATGAAATTAATTTATCAATTATTTAAAGTAGTTTTGTAATAATTTATTAAACAAATATGATTATAATATGTAAATAGAAAAAACCCAAGATTAATGTCAATTAGTAATTTCTTTTTTCAGTGCTGTTAAGTGCTTGAAACATGTTAAGGCGAATTAACATTTTATTCATAATAGGCGAAGGTGTAGTTTTCTAAGCAGCTGAATGCATCTGTCACTAGTGATGAGATATATTCAGAACACAACTAAGTCAAATCTGCGTAGACGTTTTCAATGTAAATTACCATAATAATTTAATTTGTAGTATTTAACAATTTGTTGCGATCCACATTTACTTCTTTATTTGGAAATTGATATGTTAATAAAATTTCAATTGATGGATGATATCCATTCGCTATGTCGGCTTGGACCACCTTAATAAATTCAGTTCATACTGAAAGCTTTCTGTCATATGATACAAAATAACTTGTGGCGAATTCATCAGTCATTTTTATTTTTTATATCTGAGTAAAATTATTTTTTTCTACAAATAATAATGGAGTTAAATTTAATTAACGTAAATAACTTGCTTGATGCCCTTTACTTAGAATTATTGAGCTTAGTAGAACAGCAAAGTGCATGTCAAGTTAATATTGAGCGCTCAAGTAATATTATAAAATTATATATAAATATGTATTAATTAATTTTGTTCAATCCAGCAAACGCAGGTCAGTTGTTTCTGGCAAAAACTCGTTTCAACCAAGGCTCACATGCAATAAGTCTGGCGCAAATTCCAACAGAAAATAGTGAAAAATTTAAAGCATTAACTCGAGTGACAGAGCAGCCAAACGAAGATTCGGTTTCGGGCTGTAAGAAATCTTTGCTAAGCAATAAAATTGATAAAGAGGAAGGCTACCTCGACCCCATACATTGGTTCACCGTATTACCTCCTTCATCTTTGCGCAATGCAGCTCAACAATATAAAAATTCTTTGGATTACATTGTAGAAGGTGTCAATATAAAAGCAGAAATGATAGCCATAATGAAAAGTATAGACCATTTGAAATATTTAAAACAAAAGTGTTAATTTAAAGTATTCAATGAAAAATAACATATATTCGTTAGTTTTTTTTGTGTGAAAAAGGAAACTATTCATCTTTACATTTAAATGACATTTTTATAAGGTTACCAATCCCACATTCGATAACATCACCATTTTTAATCGGCTGTGCACCTTTAGGAGTTCCAGTCAATATGATATCATTCGGTTCTAGTGTCATGTACTTGGAGATGTACGCAATAAGGTCATTTATATTAAAAATTAAATCGGACGTATTGCCGTTTTGCTTTGCTTTTCCATTAACTTTCAGCCACAGATCCGCATTATGAGGGTGTTCGATATCTTCAGTCTTAATCAAACTAGACACTGGAGTGGAAGTGTCAAAGCCCTTTCCTAACGTCCACGGTTCTCCTTTAGAACGAGCCTCACCTAAAAAGCACTGCGCAGTCATGTCCAAAGCTAAGCAATATCCCCCAACATATTCAAGTGCACTATCCTTTGCTACATTTCTGCAGTGTTTCCCTATTACAGCTCCAAGCTCGACTTCAAAAGCAACTTTTTCAAACATTTTTGGTATCTAAAAATTCATTATTTTTATTCATTCAATAAATAGAAGCGATTAACATCACTTACTACAATATCTTGACCTTCCTGTATTAATGATGTTGATGGTTTTAGAAATAGGAGAGGCACTTTTGGAACTGGCACATTTCTTTCTTTAACAATTTCCCTAAAAATAAAACAGAATTTGAAATAAGGGGAATGCTTTCGCATGCATTTGAGTAACTTACATGTAATTTAAAGCAGCTCCTATAATCTTTTTGCAGTTAGTGGCATAGCAGTCCAAATCAATAGCACCTACAGATCCCATTGCTCGTTTCGAAACAATTCTCATTACACGGCTTGCAACCACTTTAAAATTGAGAAAAATATATTAGAACTAATTGATTTTAATAATGGCCTTTGCTCTTAACTTTCAGGGCCATTTGAAAGTGATATTCAGTTGAGCACTTCGAACATTAATAGACTCAGTTTGTTCTCTTTTACTTACTTTTAGTTGCTTAGTCTCGATGATAAGACAAACTAGTGATAACTTTTGACATAGAAAATTTCTTTTATTTTGCTTGAGAATAAAAAAAGCTTTAAACTAAAATCGTACATCACTGATAACAACCGTCAATAACAGGTGATTTCTGAATGAGATACTTTCCAAGGTTACACGCACAATAGATAATAACCTACTGGTACACACAATAAACACGTCTAAACAAAGTTAATGAAAAGCCCCGTGGTAAGAAATGACATTAGCAAAGATTAAAATATGTTATTATCGAAATCAGAATGTAGATGTGTTTAATGCCTTAAAAGCGAGGGCTATTTATAACTAAATCACGATACAACGCAACTAATACTATTACTACCTAACATATTATTTCATTCTAATTTTGACTCTTCTACACTTAGCGATGCCAACAAATCTCCACATTTACCCATACAAGAAGTCACCGTTTAAATTGAATATCTTTTCTTAAAATCGCTTCAATTCTTTGAAAAATCGCTGAATTTGTCAGCACTATGTGTTACACTTTTTTCAGTTTTATTTCTGGTCGCGCTGAGTTTGGTTGTGTTTATAATTTTTTTCTTCAGATTTGGGCTTAACAACTTTTTATTTTGAACAAACTTAAAAGAAGTAATCATAACCAATGAGAGCTGCGTATTGTACGCATTTTTTGTGCTGTGAAACCTTATTTATATAACAATAATTCCAAGTATTTAATGGAAAAAAATGGATTAAAATTACATTGCCAATGACTTGCGCTTGTTCATCTCGAAACAAAAAGAAAACCCAAATAAATTTATATTGGATAGAAAGAAAGAAATGAGTTCTTTTAGGAAAGGCAAGATAGTAAGTGCGAATGGGTGAGCTGCATAAAGCAAGTCATTTTCATGCATAAAGTATGAAAGAACTAACTATAGCCATTTGAAAAGCTAAGTTATTTATCTCCTTTTAATTATAATTAAAGTGTACGTATTGTTGTTGTAAAAAAATCAAAACGCGAGTGTTTTATGAAAATATTGCAACTTTTCTTTGATTTTTTCTATTTTACTGTGATTATAATTTTTTGGGTTTCTTCAATAAAAATTAGTAAATACTTCTTTGTGTTCAAAACATAAAAAATTATATATAATACACATATTTCTTAAGTGAATTATTGTCGTAATTAATTTTGTCAAAAAAAAGAAAAACACGATTGCTTAAAAAATTTTAGATAAAGTTAATTGTAATAAAAAATTAAAATATGATGAAAATGGAGACTGATAAAATTATGGATGAAACTAATTCAAATTCGCAACCTGTAAGTTTTTCTCAAATTTTTTCTCCTAAAATAAGAAACTAGGTAATTAACCATGGCTCATATTGTGTGTTTGCTAATTATTCTTTATAATTTGCTGTAATTTTTTTGCTAAATCTATATTTTTTGTAAAGTTTATGATAATAAATGTTAGCGACTATATATTAAATTATATGTTAACTATTTTTTATGAAAATCAATGTGTTGTAAGTTTGAACTTGTAAAATCTACTCACACCTACATGTACATACATGCATATGCATGTATATATGTATGTATGTACAGTAGAGATATGTGTCTTTTTTTTCTATACGTTTTGTGAAACAGTTAATTATGCCCACAAAATAAATACAAAATTATAGTCTTTTTTTTCTTTTTGGTAATTACATATACTTATTATGTACATATATATGTATATTACTTTATGCGTGCGATTATTTTATTTATATTTGTTTTAAATAATTCGAGACTTAATTTAACAGCAATTGGAATTTGGTCAAATTTAGCTAAAATTCGGTTTATAGTTGGCTTTGACCCGAAACGTTCATTCGTTGATTCCTCTGTGCATCAATTTAATATTTACATACATACATACGTATGTACATATTTATGTATATAAATATGAATCTGTTCGAAAATGGCAATCAAGTGTTAAGGATTATTCATGATCAGATTTAATTGGGGCATTTGTGCGCTTGCTCTTCTATGAGATTTAGGTTTTTAATTTAAGTATGAAGTATGCACTGCCTGTTCGGCATCCACTACAGTATTACAGATACATATATATTTTCGATTTATTCAATTTACTAAACAATTATAATGGATACATGATTCATGTAAACATACTTATTTATATTGAGATAGGTATAAGGTTTTCACATTTAGAACACTAGGTGAAACCCGGTGTGCGTTATTTACTATAGTTTTCTGTTACGGAACAAGTAGTACCCATTTTCCCCGTTTTTAACTCTTTACTTCCAGTCTCCAGCCAGTGTCAGAGTCTATTATTTTCTTTGAATTCTTTTCTCCTAAATATGTAATAGATAATGTGATCAAAAGCATATTTATATCGTCACATTAATATGGAAACGCCTAACTCAGTGTTTCCTTCAAAGTCACTTATTTTGCAAATTTTGACAGATATACATATGTACATACATATAGTATGTATGTATGTAAAGTGTAATTTACTTATGTACTTGCACTTTGATTATTGAAAGTACCTATACAATATATCAAATTGATTTAATCTAAAACAATTAAGTGCAAAAAAAATTAACTTTTTTGTTTGTTTTCTGATACCTGAAACATAAAAGTAATTTTTGACAAAGATTAAAAAAGAATATTAAAACATTATGTTTACACGCTTTTAGATTAATTTTTTACGTCACTATTAAAGAAGTGTATTGCTTACAAATTTAGTTTGTTTTCATAATTTGTTTTGAATTTTTTTACCAGTTCCAAATATGGAATAGTTGAATGAAATAGAAAAGAAAGTAAAATTTACATAAATCGGATGTTTTAAAAGCAAGTCAAGTTCATACTCTTAAAAATCAAAATAAATATGCTTTAAAAAATTTGTATTTTTTTTATATTGTAAATGTACCCAACTAATTAACGTTAATTCTATTTTATACTTTGGTTCCGCATTTTACAGTAATTTAAAATCAGTTAATTTTAAAAATACTTTATATCTCAGAACGATTTATTTAAAAACCCTTATTAGCTAGGTGGACGCCATCATTATGAAGATGCATTGTACTTTCCTAAAGGCCATCAGATGAGATTAACATTTTCTGCAAGCGAAAAATACCCTTAAATTTAAAATAGCTGGTCTAAAACAGTCTTTTGCAGCTGTTTACCAGAATTCTGGGAAAAACCTTATAATTAAATGTATTTTTTTTATTTCCACTAAAAACTACAGTAGCTGATCACAGACACTTTGAAGCTTGGTTATAAAGAAACCAGTTTGCTGGTTTAAATGACACCAATCGGCCATGCCACCACTGTGTTTTTGTGTTCTTAACAGGCAATTTCGAGGCACTGAGTACCTCTATATCCCAAAAAGTAGAAAACTTTTACGGTAAAAAATTCGTCATTGTAAAACCTGCTTCCCGGCCAGAATTTTGTCTTCATGTAACCAACATTTTCAAGTAAGACAGAACGGAAATTTAGAACCGCTTACGAATGTATGGAATTTGAAGGAGGTCAAATATGGTTTCACTCTTTATATGCACACCTAAATACGTACGTACTTATGTATGTATATGAGTATTCAATTAAAATATTTTTTATTAATATTGCATTAACGTTTAGAGTGAGTGTCAAGGGCAAATATAATTTTGGGTTGTGGTAACAAATATTTTTTATCAGACAAAGCACACCTTATAATGTGTGCCTTTTTTCTACTTTTTGATTGTAAGCCCTCTCTAGAAACACGTTATATAAAATAGAAATAAACAAATTATTTTAATTTGTATATAATATAATATAAAACAAATTATTTTAATTTGTTTATTTTGTAATTGGCTTTGATTTTCATGTCCTCAAGCTGTTTACATTGCTTGTGTTTTTATATTTATATAAATATGATTATATGCTACATACTTACATTTTTACACATATGTATAAACAAACGAATGCTTATACGTGCAATTGCTTTATTTGTAAAATATCTTTTAACTTTTGTTTGTTTCTTTCTTTGCCATTTCATTTAAGTTCACTTCAACAATGCTATATGATCCTGTTCGTAAGAAAGAGTCCTCACCCACGTTTCAAGTTGAACGTGAAACCTGTTTGACATACTTTTCACAATGGAACGAAGCTGATCAAGTGGATTTTGTTGAACAACTACTGTCACGGATGTGCCATTATCAGCATGGTCATATAGACGCTTTTCTTAAGCCAATGTTACAGAGAGATTTTATTTCCCTTTTGCCGAGTAAGTAACCAACAGTATTTGTATTTTTTTTATATTATTTGCATTCTAATTTTTTAAAATAAACTTTTTTAATTTTTAAAAACATGAAAAAAATAACAATCGTTGAAAAATTATAACCATATTAAAAAGAATGAATACATATTGTACGTATATTTTTAATGTCAGTTTTAAAATGTTTTTTTTTTTATATAAAAACTGTCCTTTTAAAATGGGTAGGGCGATTTTGAACGTATTTCGATATATGTATGTATGCATATTTCTTTTTTGCAGTCCATGCCAGCAACTCAGAAGTCACTTTGTAATCAATATTTTTCTCTATATAAGTAGGGAAAAACTTAAAAGCGGATTTTGATTTGGTTACAATATTTTAATATGTAATATTATATAAGAATGGAAAAGCGAAAAAGCAGGTAGAAAATTATTCCTTAATGAGCGGTTTCGTATATACATATGTATATGTACATACAATATGTGCCTATGGAAGGAATTGCGAGCATTGTCCAGGGTAAACGCAGGGCTATGTAGAGTAACAACTAAAAGGAAATAAAACAGTAAAAAAGAGAAAAAAAATTTATAGCCATAATAACGAATATTAACGCAGGCTGCCAATTTTTTTTTATGTAACAGCACCCGAAACGTACTTCAATTACACACTCTCGGATGCATGTTAACTTATGGAAAGCCTTGTATATACATACATAAATCATTTTAAGCTATTGAACTTTCTTGATTTTGTTAACATGTAATAATAATCGTTAAATTAATTAATTTGAATGAATTTTTTAACTTTAATGTGCGTAGGTACATACATACATACGTTTTCAGGTAAAAAAAAATATTATGAGATTGTATTTTCATTACGAATGTATGTATATACATATGTATGTACATACTACTTTCATAAATATGTACATATGTATGTTTTTATCTTGAATGTTTTTTTTTCGTTTGTTTGTAATGAATGCAACGACCTTTAAGTCAACGACAATTTTTTAATGAAAAATAAAACAAACTAAGCTTGATATAAATAAAAGCAATTAAAATGAATATGCACACACATACTTATATTTTTAATAACAATTGCTTTATAATGCAACAACACTTTAAATTTACCGGAACAAAAAAAAATATTTTTTTAGGCTTTAGTAAAACTAAAGTGTAGCTGTACAATAAACACTCCACGATCTCTTCCAAAAAAAAATTTTGTTTATAGAAGTTTTTGCTTTAAAGATGCAAAACGAAGAAAGAGAAATCCTGCTTAAAAGATTTTAGAAAATGTTTACTTTAAATTTGTTTGCTTGAAAAGTTCTCAATTTCAACTATTCTGAAGTCGTCTTGATTAAAGATTTCTGTATAAAAAAATTTTCGCTTAAAATATTTTAGTATAGAAATAATTTTTTCTTAAAAAAACTAATGAGAAAATCTTTCCGCTTAAACATTTTCCAAAAAATAAAGATGCAGTTCCCGGTTTTATTGTTTTAAAAACACAATGAGAATAATAAAGTATCTACAAATATATTTATGACAACTAAAAATAAAAAAATAAAGAAAATCGCGAAAAATAAAAGCAATCATTTTTCGTGGAAACCTAGTTATTGTGCCAAGATATGTATGTACATATATCATAGCGTAGAATTTTATAAGTGCTTAAGAAATCTACCTCACTAATGACTGCTGGCATGAATAGGCACACATATTTACAGATATATTTACTACATACATACATATGTATGTATATACCATACATAAATACATACCTAAATATATAGCATGTGACTATTTATGTAGATACACACATATGTATGTATTTAGTTACATACTACATAAATATGTGCATACAATTTTTAGTTCTTCAATTCTGAACTATCTGTAATGACTTTGTTATGTTTGTAAATGTGCTTCCAGAATGTTTTTGTTTGAATTTTGTTTATTTTAAATTTATATATGTATGTATGTACATATGTATGTATGTATTTCATTCATAGCAAGTAAACTCACTAGCACTTCATAAAAGATAAAATTGACAGCATCTCTGGCAGTTCAGGAGGAAGTATTATGTGTTTAGTAAGTTTTCCTGCTGCGAATTTGCACAGAAAACCCCGACTTTTTAACTGTTAACGATTTAAATATTGGTGAAGATTTAGGGGTTTATTCTATAAATTTTATAGTTCTTATAGAGATTCGTAAGGAAAAATGTGTTGAATGTTAACGAATCAAATTTCTTTTAAAGACCGGTTGTCCTTTGACAACCGAAATCATTGATAAGGTTTTTATTCCACAGAACCTGTTGTACTTGTCACGTACACTTTTGTCTTAATTTTGGTAGGAGTAGTTTGATTTATCAACTTACGGCAACAAAAGTATGAGAGTGTATTCATAGGGGTATTAATTATTAGGTTAATAATAATACTCACAAAAATGTGTGTTGGTGTTTGTAGATTTGTGTGAAACTGTGCTACCATGAAACAGTACATTTCTTTTGCCTTTACTCGCATCAACACAATAACACATTTTGTATGAAGTGTGTACATATGTATGTCTAGTTAAGCTATGCGATATAAATAAATGATTGTTGCTTAAAATAAGGTTAAACGTGATTTGACTTTTTAAGCACAATCATATGTATGTATGTAAGTATGTAGGTATGTATGTATACGTACATACGTGCATACATCTTTGCATTTACAGACATGCATACACTTTTATTTGTACTGTACAGATGCAAAAATGGTGTAATACCTCAAAATGTTTATTTCCTCATACCAACTTCGAAAATCTCGCATTGTGTTAGTTATAATTACTTATTTATTAATAATGGAAGTAGAAAAATGTGTTTTTAAACGCAATTTTAAGGAGCTTGGAGCAGCCACGATGAATGATTGGTAGACGGTTCGACAAACATACATAGCATAGTTTTCAGAAATTTTCTGCAGATTAGCAAGAATTTTCGCAATTAAAAAATTTAAAAAAGAAAAATATTATTTAAATGAAAGTCGCTAAACGAACTTACGAGTAAATATTTAAACTCCTACTAAGTTTTACTTAAATGCGAGCTTTAGACTACTACGAATAGGTTCAATTTTTACTTTTTTTAATTTTGAATGTGAAAATGAAAATTTGAATTAAATTCGGGATTTCCGTTTGAATTTCGGTAATAAATTTCATTTACATTTTCTTGAATCCTACTCAAAATTGATGTAATCTAAAACTATAACATTACACGTAAACAAAGAAATATTTTTGAAAAATTGTGAGGGTTTTTTTTTTCTTTTTTGCTTAATTTTTTTAATATTCCATAAATTTTTTATATTTTACAGTAATTTAAATTTTTTTCAAGCTGGTTTTTACTTAGGCATTTAGCAAATTTTCCGTCAGCAATGAACATCAATTATTTTATTTTCCATAACATTTTAATTTATTTTATTGTTTTTAATAATGGGGCTCAAACGCAGGTTTCAAGTGTGGAAAAAATGGTATAGACGGTAAAAATTTTAATTAAAGATTTCAATTAAAATTTTATATTGCTATAAGCTATTTTTAAATTCTCAGCAGTAAGTTTAAAGTCTGGCTTTGTATATTATTTCTATAAATATACGAGTATCATTAAAAACAAACAAAAGCAATTGTATTATACTTTTTTTTGCAATTCGTTTCTTTTATATTTTATAAAAAACAGTTATAATCTATATTTACTTTTTTTCTTATATTTTTTGTTTCTCAATTTTAATTGTTTTGCAATTTACTTAATGACATTCAATTCTTATTGCAGAAATATGCCAAATATATATGTACATACATACATATATAATATATGTATATGGTACAGTCTGTTTAAAAATCTATTATAGAACGATTATTATGTATTAACTTTTCATTTTTTATATCTTCCAGAAAAAGGTTTGGATCATATTGGTGAAAATATTTTATCATACTTGGATGCTGATTCTTTAAAGGCGGCTGAGTTAGTATGCAAAGAATGGTTGCGTGTTATTTCCGAGGGAATGCTATGGAAGAAGTTGATTGAGCGTAAAGTCCGAACAGATTCTTTATGGCGCGGCTTAGCCGAACGCCGTGGTTGGATACAATACTTATTTAAACCACGACCTGGTACTACGCACAGACCTCACTCGTTTTATCGGTCATTATTTCCTAAAATTATGAATGTAAGTTATAGACTATTAAAAAAAAACTTATACATATCCATATATACATACATATATTTTGAGTAATAACCGTAAGAAAAACAATTGAAAAAATCAAAATATTTTCCCATATAAAACCTGCACTAACAGCGTTCCATTATAAATAAATATGTACAACTGTATGTGTGCGGGTATATTATTAGATCATTTAAGCTGAATTCTAAGAATATTTCATATGAAATTAGCTTCCATTGCAAGTTTATAGGTAGATAAAAAAAAATTTAATATACATATGTAAATACGAAATGATTTTAAATTCGCATGAAATGTTTAATTAAACCGTTGTGATGTTAATTTTGCTTCCCTTGAAACAGTAACAAACCTTCCAAAGTTAAATTAAAAACACTCAGAAATTATTATTAAACATTTAAAAAGAGTTGAATACAACAAAACCATTATTACATAGAATTTACGAAAACTACTTTTCGGCTTTTGAAAACACATTTATTAGACATAAAGTTTTTTTGTTATTATTTGTTTGGCGACATAAAAGAAATAAAATAATTCTTTTTAGGACATTGAAAGTATTGAACACAATTGGAGAACAGGACGTCATATGCTGCGTCGCATAAATTGCCGTTCAGAAAATTCAAAAGGTGTTTACTGTCTACAGTACGACGATGTTAAGATTGTATCAGGTTTACGAGATAATACTATAAAAATATGGGATCGTACGGATTTACAGTGTGTCAAGGTATTATTTATTTATTTTAAATTAAATAAGATAACTAGTGTAACTTAATAACAAAAAACAATTAATTTTCGATAAAAATTCTTGTATTTAAAATAGACTCTTACTGGGCATACCGGATCAGTTTTGTGTCTTCAATATGACGACAAAGTTATTATAAGTGGTTCATCCGACTCAACGGTACGCGTCTGGGACGTGAACACCGGAGAAATGGTTAACACACTCATACATCATTGTGAGGCCGTCTTACATTTACGTTTTAATAATGGTATGATGGTTACCTGCTCTAAGGATCGTTCAATTGCCGTTTGGGATATGACTTCACCTAGTGAAATAACATTACGTCGTGTATTAGTTGGTCATCGTGCAGCTGTTAACGTTGTTGATTTTGATGAGAAGTATATTGTTTCGGCCAGTGGTGATCGGACAATTAAGGTGTGGTCAACATCGTCATGCGAATTTGTTCGGACTTTAAATGGTCACAAGCGTGGCATTGCCTGTTTACAGTATCGTGATCGATTAGTTGTCAGTGGCAGTTCAGATAACTCAATAAGGTTTGGATTGTAGATTTAAATTAGTTTATATTAGATGACATAGTAAACTTTTATATGGTTTAGACTATGGGATATTGAATGTGGTGCTTGCCTACGTGTGCTCGAGGGGCATGAAGAGTTGGTACGTTGTATACGTTTCGATTCCAAGCGAATAGTAAGCGGTGCTTACGATGGCAAAATAAAAGTTTGGGATTTAGTGGCAGCTTTAGATCCTAGAGCGCAATCAAATTCATTGTGTTTAAACACTTTAGTGGTAAGTATTTGTAGATAAATTTCGAAGTAATTTCCAAGTGTAACTACTACATCTTTTAAAGGAACACACTGGTCGTGTATTCCGTTTACAATTTGATGAATTTCAAATTGTAAGCAGCTCTCATGATGACACAATTTTAATATGGGACTTTTTAAATTTCACACCAAATGAAAATACAACCGTTCGCACACCTTCACGTAAGTGTTTAAATTTCTTCAATGCATATAAAATGTTTAAAAATACTTGCTGTCTTTTTCAGCCGCCCTTATGGAACATTAACAATTTGGAAAATATCAGATGCTTAAACATAACAGTTGAATATTGATGTTTTCTATACAAATAGTTTTTATTGACTAAGAAAATTTTTGAAAACACATTTCATAAAAGAAAGTATACATACATAACAAGTATTCGTAGTTGAAATATATACAAAAAACATTATATCAACAGCTTATCTTAATGTTACATTTGTATTTTAATATATTAAACGAGTACTAGTTATAATTGTTATATGGAACAATATTTAAACGTTTTCTAAAATTTTCAAAAATAGACTTTGAAAAGGTTTTGTAAAGATGTCTGCTAATTGTCCTTTCGAATTAACAAAGCTTAACTCAAATTCATGATTATCAAATTTGCCCCTTTTAAAATGATACCTTACTTCAATATGTTTAGTGCGTTTTTGATACTCAGGATACATTTTAAGTTTTAGTGTGTTTTGGTTGTCCATGTATAAATAGTTTTCCAGTAAATTGCTAGTTACTCCTTTGAAAAAAAGGTTTCCTCCAAACAACGTAAAACATATATTCAGCTTCAGTAGACAATGAAACTGTGGGTTGTTGTTGAGTTGTCATGCAACAGTGCGCAGTTGGACTTCGATCCCCTATGTATCCTGCATAATCACAATCAACTGTGCCTTTATATATATTCAAACTCCTTTTGTCGAATTTATCCATATGCACTTAACATGGCTAATCTATATACAATGTATTTAATAAAAGCTAAGTATGGCGCGTTCAACTATGTTCAAGTTAAAACTAACATTTTCTTTTGCATCCCACTTTTTACGTGTCCTTTTAGAAATATGCGCGAAACTTGAATGTATAAATTTAAGATCATTTGTATAGAGACTTCTTTTCAATTGAACGTGAAGCTGTGGGCTTGTTATACATCTGGCACATACGGTTATGCGTAAAAACATTATACAATGCGTCTAAAGGTAACTCACATTACGGTACAGCATTTATTTTGCTGCTTGATTTGAGAATACGACTTAAAATAGCATTTAATCAAAGTGTTATGCTTTCATAATTCATGTTGCATCACGTAGCAGGCTGGTTGAAGCATTGTTCGTAAACATTCTTTAAAACATCAAATTTTTTCCAGGTCGTTCCTCCTATGCTGCTTCATATATTGAAATTTCTTTGGTATTATATGTGTTGAAAAACTTGTGGCCATGTGTTTTATTTTTTGAACTGTACTAGCCGCAATCATCTGTTGAATTTTTAACACAAAATTGGTCGATAAAGTCTACAGCATTTGCCATTTGAAGCCCATTATATATTCACACATTTACTTGAACCATCTTCTCGATATTTTTGTTTTTGAATTATGGTTTCTCTTCTACATCGACATTGCTTGTGATTTTAGGTATAATCTGTTAAACCAGTTTAACATCTTTGAAGTTACAGATCTCATTATTGACGTTGTCACCCAGAGTCATACTACACATTCCACCTAAGACGACTATGCACACAGTAGATAAAATAAAGCGCTTTGGGTTTTAACTTTTTTTTTTTTAATTTTCTTCACACTTCCAGCCGAGCACACTCTCCATCATAGTTTCATCGACCTTCAAACTACTGAACATTTCTGCAACTTGGTAGTTTGTTTTTCAAGTTGTTATTAAATATTTTGATAACTGGAAATTGATCACATTTTTGCCCAATAAATTTGGTTTGAGTTCAATTATGTGTAACTAGCTCATCTAGGTAGCTAAAATACCTGTTTCTTTGAACAACGGTAAATTTGTAAAAACGTAACAGTTGTTGTATAGGCGCCCAAGCCTCTTTAACGATAACTATTCCCTTAAACTTGTGCAACCGATCTCTTTCCTTACAATTCTCCACTAATTATCATACATCAATTCGTCTTAAGATATTAAAATCGTATAAATTTAGAAAAAATTTACATACATATATGTTCAATTAGCAGAGTGTATACAAAAATTATTATTATGAATTAAAAAACCTGTTTAGTTGTTAAGGCTTTAAAGGTAATAAAAAACATTCAGCAATTCAGCTTCGAAACAAGTTAAATAAAATAAAAATCGTAAAAGAAATACGCTCAAAAAGATAAAAACATTCATTATTTTCAAAATCACTAGAGTTTTTAAATAAAATTATTATTTTTTTTTAATGAAAATAAATTTAAATGAATAATAAAATTGTAATTATGGTTATGATGGAATTCTTTTGTTTTTAATGAAATGATTGTATAAGTCGTTGACGCCCACGGATTACAATCATTTAATACCTATTAGATGAAGAAAAAATAACTTTTATTTATTTAATCTAGTATGAAGTTGTGGGCTGTTATGTATACAAATATCATACACAATCAGCGAATGTATGGCAAAAAAAAAAAATTCTGTTCAAAATTTGGCACCCTTTTTCTTTTCTCCAAAGTCCTCAAACATCAAAATTATTAAAAATTGTTTAAATATTTACATACATAGATAGAAAATACCAGATTTATTTAGAACAAAACCTATTTATGAAATATATAAAAATATTGATTTAAATGTAAATTACTTTCAACTTCATTGAAAAAAGGGGGCAGATTTGCACAGATTTTCAATGGATTTAAACCAACATCCTGTACCAGTATGCTGTTTTATTTTATATTTATGTACATATGTATGTACTATTGTGACTATTCAAATTTATGCTTCTTAAGAATATCATTTTGCGTGCATGAAAAAGGGAGATATTCAGGTATGTGATAAAAATCGATAGTTTTGAAAAATATAGTTTTCAGGAATGATGAAAAGCGAACGATTTTGAAAAAAGTTTGCGTAGAAATTTTTGATAATTCCTTTTTGACATTATATACATAAGTATGTATACAAAGTGTAAGCAGAATTAACTAAACAGGAAAAAATTAATAAAATTTGCTGAGCACTCATGTTTTTCTCCTTTAAAACCAATCGTTTCCAATACAGTTTTTTATTCCTACAACAAAGAAACGTTATTACTTACTGTATGTATGCATGTACAGATTTCTTTTATAAAATTTGCAGCATAATTTATTACTTTTCTGAGAAGAACTTGCAATGTGAAACAAGTGCTAACACGCTTCTACAAGCAATGTTTGCCAGGCATGATAATATTAGAGCTTTCATAAAAATATATTTATGAATTATAAAATATTGGAAAATTCTTTGGCACCCGTTGGAATTTTGAAGATTCAAATCGCACTATTTAATTCCTCAATGTTTCGCAACATTCCAAATTGAAACAGTGATAGTTTTGAAGCACAAAAGGTGAAGGTATGTATATGCATATCTAGGTAAGTACCTCAATTGTTTTCCGAATTCCGGTTAAATAAAATTAAAGATATTTCTATCTATAAATAATACTTGCAAATAATCGTTTCTAATATGTATGTGTACGTAGATAAATATGTATATTTTTTAATTAAGCTTCCCAAGAATAATTCAACCAACCCATTTCGGTCGGGAATGATGTTTTTCGGTTGATTCGTCGATAAATTTAGATGATTTGAAGGGCTAACATTTTCCTATACAAGAAATTGATTATTGCTTAAATACAGCCAAGTTAGTTGATGTCAAAATATAGTCGAGTGTTATCTTCCGTTAAAAGTTAGTCTTAAGATATATTTGGAATACAGTTATAGTAAGTCTTCTAACTTTGTTAGTTTTTGAACCTTTTATTTTGAAAAAACTCATTCTCAACAGCAATTTAAATTAGATTGATAAAACTTCTTGGATGGATGAAAGGCAGACATTTCTTGAAAAAAATTATCGTTATTTCGTTTGGTTTACTTTTATATACATATATCATAAATAAGTAATTATCGAAGGGTTAAAATTAATGTATGTCGACAAAGTGGAAAATATAGGTTTCCCAAAAAAAGTATTTAGTTTGTTTCGAAAACAAGAACCAGCTGATAATAGAGGTCCATCGAAAAAAGTTGAAGGACCTTTTATAAGTCCATGTGTAATGAAACAAAATACTTAACATACATACACCCATTAGTTAAGTTCTATATAAAATGAAATTATGGCACGAAAATACATACATATATTTGTTAAAGTAACAGCCTATTTAGAAATTAAAAGAATATTAGTCGTTAATATTAAATATTAATTTATAGTTTGGCTGTAACTGTTAAAGTAATAAAAATTGTTATGGGAGTTATTTAAGATTTAATTTTTTTTAAATATATTCTTAATACTTTTTTAACTAACAATTCGAATTTGCCGTTAAACTGTTAAAAAAAATTAATTTGTGTATTTTTTACATACATATGTATGTATTTGTGCAGGCGTTTCTTTTTTGTATGTTTTTCTGATTTTGGCAAAATTGATTGAAAATGTTTTTGAGTTTTATCAAAAATAAATAAAATAAAACATGTACGAAGGAAAGTAAATAAAATTAGTTTTTAACTTTTAAAAATAAAAACAGAACTTGTTTTTAAAACGTAAATATTATAAAACCCTGCGGAATTAAAAGATAGATTAGCTTTACGAAATTATTTTAGTCATCTTTTAAAAAACTATAACTTCTATAACACTTCTAGGAAAAATTTTATTGTTAAAACAATAAATGCTTCATTTATTACTTTTACATATTGAAATACATACATACATATGTATGTATGTACATATGTAGTATGTGTACGTTGCAAAACTGGTCAACACTCACATAAAACACCAGTTGATTAAAGATGAATGCAATGCTGTATAATTCAATTCTTCTGTATCTGACAATTGTCTCTGCAATTTTGTTGTTGTGGTTGGATGAGTTGATTCCGTTTTAAAAAAGTACACTTGTCGGTCCATTCGGCAATGTTTATGCAGCAAATCAGATAATTCCATTTAATGACAGGTCAATACAGCTATTAATCGTCCAGTCCCTTGCATTCTAGAAGGATATGTAATGATTTCACACTTAGTATGTACACACATATGTACATAGGTATGTATGTTCATATTTCTAGTAAAAATTGCGTAAATACAAAAGGGTCACAACTCAAAATACTAAAATTTTCAGGAGACAAAAAACTGTATGTTTAGCTATTCATCGTGCAGAAGCAACACACTTAACATAAATATAGACATAACTGTATTTTTCCAGTTAAAGAAGATAGTGATGTGAAAGAAATTTTTGCAGTAGTTAGAAATGTGTACTCTGAATTAATTTATGGAAAAAAGTCAGTTTTGGAAAATTTTGGCTCGTGACCCTTTAGTATTTAGGGTGCGATATGCATTTTGATACATAACGCATGTTTATGTACGTACATACGTATGTATGTATGTTGTTTCATTATTAACTATAAAAGAAGTGCTAAATCTTCGACATTTTCTTACAAACATGCGTACTGCACTCATGTATGTATATATGTATGTGAATACGTACATACATATGTACACAAATCCTGCAATGCAATTGGGCATTTGTATTTGCACGTAAATATGTATGTACATATATTGCCGCCAGCATTACTTTCCTTCAGAATGCTCTACGCATAGACATTTAACAGCGCAAACTTGTTGGCATCACCTCGATTTGTAACCACTATATAAAAATTACATTGTGGGCCGCTAGTTCTTTATTAACATTTTCGCTTATTTGTGGTCTGGCATCACAAAATTTTAATTTAATCAACAAATAATAGGTATTTTTAAATAACTCGTTACTTATCGAACACTAGTGTACAGGCAAACGTCTTGTAAAATTTTCTTCGAATTGAATAGGTTCTGTGGAGTTTAATAAAACAGATCTTAGAACAAGTAATAAAAAATTAAAAATAATAGCCAACTAAACAGTTTCAGCTTTTAGAAACAGAATTTAGTGAAATACAATGAAATAACAAATTAATGTTAAACCAAAAAATTTTATTGAATGTATACTAAAAACTCAACGTAGACAAAGCACCCTCAAAGAGTGAACAATTAGTAAAAGAGTACATAAAAAGTGAAGCAGAGAGAAAAGTTGGCAGAAGCGGAGGAGTTGACTGAAATTTTTAAAGCAAGCAACATTCGAAAATACTAGAGACAAGCAGTACGTAAGAGAAAACAGAATTTTTTTGCAGTTATTAAATCAAAGTGTAAGAACTTTTTTGTGTATGTTGCTAAATAGTGCTTGAGCGACCTAAATAGTTTTGTGTTTAAATTAAACTGAACCTCATTAAGAATTCTAGACATGGATGATACTAGCATACAGGATAAAGAGCGCTACGCTAGCCGTGAAAATCATTGTGAGATTGAACGCAGAAGGCGTAACAAAATGACAGCGTATATTACAGAGCTCTCAGATATGGTGCCCACATGTAGTGCTTTAGCCAGAAAGCCCGACAAGCTAACAATATTACGTATGGCAGTGGCCCATATGAAAGCGTTACGTGGTACCGGCAATACTAGCAGTGATGGTACCTACAAGCCTTCTTTTTTAACAGATCAAGAACTAAAACACTTGATTTTAGAGGCGGCAGATGGTTTTTTATTTGTTGTATCATGTGATTCCGGTCGTGTGATTTATGTATCTGACTCCGTTACACCAGTCTTAAATTATACCCAAACTGATTGGTATGGTACCAGTCTGTATGATCATATACATCCTGATGATCGTGAAAAGATAAGGGAACAATTGTCTACACAAGAGTCACAAAATTCCGGGCGAATTTTAGATTTGAAATCAGGAACTGTAAAAAAAGAAGGCCACCAATCATCAATGCGTTTAAGCATGGGTGCTAGGAGAGGTTTTATTTGCCGTATGCGTGTTGGCAATCTTAATCCTGAGTCCATGGTAGCGGGTCATTTAAATCGCTTGAAACAACGTAATTCTTTAGGCCCATCCAGAGATGGAACAAATTTTGCTGTTGTCCATTGTACGGGTTATATTAAAAATTGGCCTCCTACTGAGATGTTCCCAGGTGTGCATATGGAACGACCCGTTGATGATGACATGCATGGTTCACATTGCTGTTTAGTAGCAATTGGACGTTTACAAGTAACTTCAACTGCATCAAATGATATTTCAAATTCAAATAACCAATCAGAGTTTATAACCCGACACGCTGTTGATGGCAAATTTACATTTGTTGATCAACGGGTTATAAATATTTTAGGCTACACTCCTCCTGAATTGTTAGGTAAAATATGCTACGATTTCTTCCACCCAGAAGATCAATCTCATATGAAAGAAAGTTTTGAACAAGTCTTAAAACAAAAGGGGCAAATGTTTTCTCTAATGTATCGTGCCAGAGCTAAATCTGGAGATTTTGTTTGGCTGAGAACACAAGCATATGCCTTTCTTAACCCCTACACAGATGAAGTTGAATATATTGTTTGCACCAATAGTTCAAATAAATCATCCTTGCACGCTGGTTCTAGCGGTCACGACAATAACAATCCTGAACAGCCGGAACATGTTTACGTAACTCCTGGGGTTGATTATACTTTACAAACTAGGCGCGACGTAACTCCATCCACTGGACCTGCTGATCCTAATATGTATACTTCTCACAATATGTTAGCTTCGGCAGGAGCACCACCAACGCACTTAGGTCAAGCAACAGCGCAGCCATCTTCAAATGTACAAAGACCTGCTTCTACACAAAATCCAATACCTTACGCTTACGACAACACACACTCGCCCTTATCCTATAACACTGCTCCTGGTGGACCGTCTCCTAACACAGCTCATATGGCTAAAATACCAAAAGCAAATACTTCACCACCACAAACAAGTAATTGGCCTCTGAGGCCACCACCACCTCAGCAACAGCAGCAACAACCAGTTACTGAGGGATATCAGTATCAACAATCAAGCCCTGCGAGATCACCGAACGGACCAACATACACTCAGCTAAGTGCTGGAAATTCTCGTCAGGCTCCCACATATCAAACGGCACCTACAAATTCGGCTCCAACTGCCATGTGGGATTGGCAAAATGCTCAACATGCTGCCCATGTCACTCACTCACATCCGGCAGTACATCCCCATTCTCATCCGCATGGTACACATCCGCACGCCCATGTCCCGGGGCAAGGACCACCTCAGCAAGGCCAAGAAATATCCGATATGCTACAAATGTTTGATCAAAGTGCAGCAGGAACATTTGAAGATCTTAATATAAATATGTTTAATACACAATTTGAGTAAGATGAATCAAGCTACAATTAATATAGTTTAACAAAAACCTATTCATAATTGAAAACTAAGAAAGAAAGAAATACTAGAAATTAAATTTTACACTTTAAATCAATTTTTAAAATCGCTTGATTTTGTTTCTATAATTTACTTGTAAAATCTATTTAAAGATTTTTAACATGAGGTGTAAGCGTTTATTATATTGTTTAGTTAAAGTGTGCCCTCATTTTGAGTTCAACGGTTTTGTACTATATAAACAAACTGAATCTTCAGAGCCAAAACACATCAACTACAATATTTTTTTTTATTTTGTATTACATTATTTTGCATTTGCATACGAATACTTTGTAAAATTTGATATTAAATACATGGGAATTTTGCATTCGTCAAAGTTTCGAAAACATGAGATTTATAAGAGTATATTATTTTATAGGGTTTAATTTGAAAAAAATTAAGTATAAGCTACATACATATGTACATGATCGCAACATATAATGATGTGAGCAATTTTACTTTTCGGTTTTAAAATATGAATAGAAAAATTGTGTCAATACGATACACAGTAATTCTTTGGTTCTAGTTTAAAAATTACTTTAAGTGGTCTTGTTTTTAACTTCATGGCTTTCACTTGATAATTTTTAAATTATTAATCAGCTGTGGCAATCACCTTGAATTTTCAAAGTCTGCATTTTTATTATTTTTGCTAAGACAGCATTAAGTTGCTTTGTACAACTTCGCTTTTCCTAAAAATACTCTAGTTGAACGTAAAAACTCAAGATTGTTTTCACAATATTTGTACATACATAAATACAATACAATAAGTTGAAAATTCCAGATTGAACAAGGGAGAAAATATCGGTTAAATATATTATGAACGTTACTTTTGTCCAACTAAAAGATCCGGTCTAGCTTGGAATTTTTCCACCGATCAAGATAGACGAACTGATATTTGTGCAAAAGATTTTAATAGCTTATAAAAGAACTTTATTCTTGATATCGTTTGACCGTAAATATTGGCAATTCTACGGCCGGTTCGCGGAAAAAAAACACCAAATATTCAGTTCATTTTCGTTAATATACCAGTTTGACTAAAGAATTTAATTTAGGTTTCACTTGGATTCTTTTTATTAAATTCATTAAATGATACAAAAGCTATACAGCAAATAAAAAAGTTTTATAAAACATACATATGCATTTTGATGTTAAATCAGTTTCCTTTTGGATTAGAATTAGCAATATCGACACAAAGAGTTCTTTATATTTTCTTTTCCCAAAGATTTTGCTATATATATTACATTTGGAAATTATTTCATAGCACATCGTCATTTTTCACGCTCAGCTTATCCTAACCTAAACATGAACGCTTAACCACTGAATCCTCAAGTTCTTCATTTCTTTTGTTTGTTTTAACATCGTTTTGAGTACTTTGAATTTCAGCTTTTTCCAGATCCCAATCGGATGGTTTTAAAACATCTTTTCGGTTCCCAACATTTAGCCACGAAGACATAATTTTATTCATAGCAGGCTTTTGTGTTTTTACAATTTCTAAAGGTTTATTACACTGATCGGATTTGTTGCGGGAATTATTCACAATGTTAGAAACCTGATACCACTGAAGTTTACTGGTAGGGCGAAGTGTTTTTAAAGCTTCGTCATTGGAAACGTTTCGAAAGTCAAGCCAATTCTTTAATGGAACTATACGTTAAAAGTTGTTTTAACATAAACCATAATTCGCTTTTAACTTACATTTAATTGATCTTCACTTTCTAGTATAGCTGGCATTCTATGATGCATCCAAGACATAATTTTAGATGATTCAAACGTAATAATCGAATAACTGTATATTTTGTCACCATTTTCATCCTCCCATATGTCGAAAAGACCAGCCATTTTTAAAAGATTTATATCTGATGGTTTCCAAGTGCAGCGGTCATATATTTCGATGTTTTCTTTTTGTGGCATATATAACAAATGCACTGCTCTTTCTGATGGTTTAGCAGGTTTTGTTGTTTGCCATTCATAGAAACCTTCACACAAAACTACACAGCGTTGACCCCGCTTGAAAGGGCCTTGATATAATCTTGATTCTAACATATGTTCTAAGCGACAATTGTTCGTCGTCAGACCATGTTTACGCCAGTCCCCCTTATGCCAGAATGGTATCATGCCCCACATCATCGGCACAAGAACTAGTTCACTTTTGGAATCTTTTTCGTCGCAAAAATGGTTACTCGAAACCAGCACTGGAGTTATATCAGTTGGAGCAATATTATATGATGGACAATATTTAAGACCACAGTTGAACTCCAACCGATATTCAGGTTCTAAATTGACGATATCATTTCTAGAGTTTTTATCTGTTGATGTGTCTTCTTTTTTTATGTTTTTTGTGCAACATGCTTTTACTATTTCGTTTGGTTGCAGTGTTCTGCAAATAAAATAATTATTAAATTAATTAAAGAAAATGAAATAAATTTACTTCTTACAAGCAAGTTCTTCCGCACATATCTCCTCCACAATAACCGGACAGTATTAGCAAACAATAACTAAAAGAGTGAAGTTAATTTTGCGAAGTGGCATCACCAAAATAAATAATTATTTCTTTATCCGGATATCCAAGGCGACTTCATAACGTGATTACTTTTTTATGTGCAAACTTCCCGTTACTGTCAGTAGTGTTGAAAATTAAACACCATGCTTTCATTACCATATGATTTAACGTCCGTGCAACTGAGAGGAGACTATGTCTAGGAATTACAAATGCATTGCGGTATATACGGATATATCTTGCCTCCCTCCATTCAAACTTAATTCCTTTATGGTTTGCTTGCAACAATAGTTAAGAAAAATAGAATTGCCAGCCATTGTGCAGAAATGTAACCCTGATCAAGTTAAGTATTATTGTCAAGGCGAATTCTGAATTCGTCTTAATTTTTTGTATATTGTGCACAATTCTACACAAGCTCAGTTAATAAAATAAAAAGCAAAATTAAATAACTGAACATGGGAGACCGTTATAATATTCATAGTCAATTGGAACACTTACAGAGTAAATATATTGGTACAGGACACGCGGACACTACAAAATATGAGTGGCTAACAAATCAGCATCGTGATTCTTTGGCAAGCTATATGGGCCACTATGATATGCTCAATTATTTCGCTATTGCTTTAAACGAAACTAAAGGAAGAGTACGATTTGATTTAATGGAGCGCATGTTGCAACCATGTGGTCCTCCTCCGGAAAAACCGGAAGAATAAATTTGATAAAAAAATAATGTTATTGTTTGATTTCCACGTAAATTATAATAAATGTAAATACATACATATGTATGTATGTATGGATAGTCTGCATCTGAACACATTATTTGCTATTTCTTAGAACAGAGATGCCACACTGATAGGAAGTCATAGTATATTGATTTATTGTAGTATACAATTCAAAGTGTTGGAATGGTATTTAAATTTTAATACGAGATATTAAGAAATCAATTAGCTAATTCGAAAAAGCGAACTTAAATACTTAAAATATCTAATTTCATTATGGTTTGAGTTTACATTTATTATCATCTCTGAAATACTACTACCAATCAGAGCAACACTTCCCAATCGAGTACGACAAGGCAAGAGAAAAAACCTCGAAATCGTCTCGAAATATTACAGAAAAATATAATAATTGTTTTATTTTTACTTCTAAATTTTTGTTAATTTATAATTTAGAGTGTTAAAGTAAAATTTAACTACAAGAAATTTTTAGTACACAAACAACATATTAAAAATGTACGTGAATATATTTTTTTCTCATAATATGAAAAAGGCAATTGTGTGAAAGAAAAAGTATACAAAATTTTCACTTGTCATGTAAATTTTAATTAAAAAGGACAGAACGTGGAAAAATAAATATAAATTACTGGTTCCAACAAATATTCATAAGAAATAGATATGAATCAATATATGTGTGACACTTAAAAATAAAAAATACGTACATATATACCCTATCCCCTTTTTATTGCCTTAGGGAATTATATTGGTAAAAAGTGCAAAAATTTGGTTATTTAATAATTGTTTTGTTGTGTGTGTGTGTGTGTGTGCGTGTGGAGCAAACAAAAAAGTATAACATTTTTACCTTCGCGGGACAACGATGGTGACCCAACCAACCAATTCAAGTTCGTTTGAGCACGATTATATTGAACCCCTTGCAATTAAAGCGCATTGTTCTCTTCACAAGAAACCATAAATTTTATAAATTAATTATGGCAGAAAAATCTGGCTTTAAACTACGCCTCAGATTTGTTTATCCCAACTTAGAGATTTATTTTTTTTAACTAACTAACATGGAATTTTGTTAAACTAAATTCCTAATTTTAAAATAAATCTAAATGCAAGTGCACTTTAAATACATATCTACGTCTATACATACATATGTACATAAGACTGCATGTACATAGTTATGTATAAAAATGTATCCATTTTTTGTGAAATATAATGATAAGACCAATAAGACTACACAAAGGACATGCAAATACCAGTATAATTAATAACACGGATAACTAATATTGTGAATTAAGGAATAAAACAAAACTTATGTGTAAGAATTATATTTTATTTTTTGTTTGTCATTTTTAACCGTACGAAAGGTCTTCGTCGGCAAAAGTCTTTGCTGCCAACGAGCTTTTAGTCAATGATGTCTACTTTAAACATGCAAACAAATCTGTAAAATGTGTATGAATTAAATTCTGCTTAAAATTTAGTGATATGGAGGTAGATTCTGCTATGTAGTAAAGCCGATTGTTTTCGGTCAAAATTTTCACTGAAATTAGAAAAGTATAGCTGTTTTTTGTGTTTTCCAGCTGTCTATATGTCGACAGAACTGAAAACTTTGAAAAATATTTCATTTTGAGTTCACAATACTTAAATAAGACAACGCATTTTAAAAGAAAAACGATCCAAAAATCCTATTACTTTTTAAAGACAATTTGATATAAACTTACGGAAATCTAGAAAACACACGAAAATAGCTACATATATATTTTTTTATTAATATAAACTGTACAAATACAAAGCTAATATTTCAAATATTGTCACTGGAATATAAATACATAGCAGTTTGCATCCAATCCCCATATCAGATACGGCATAAATAAATATAAAAAAGTCACTAAAGTCCCAATCTTTTTTGATTTATAATGTTCGATATACTGCATAAAATTTTTCTTTATTATTTTTACTTTATTATTTAAAGTTACATGTACATAGCTAATTTTAAACCATAAATATTTCTCGAACACAATTTAAACAGATTTCCAACAGTTTACGGCTTTTATACGCGTTTTAAGCAGCGTCAACATCACTTGCAAACGTCATATGATAAAAAAACAAAATAAAGAAAAATTTATATTCGTATTTTTGCAGAAACATAAAGTTAAAAATATCGTGGTTTATTGCCTGATATACATACATACATATGTATGTACATATAGTTTTATAGAATGAGAAAAAAATCACAATGAAAACTGCGCTGCATTTTAATAATTAGACAGATGAAAAGAAAACGGAAAAGTTTATTTAATTTAGTCAATAACAACAAAGAGACTTTCATAAATTTGTGTGTAATTTTCTTTTCTGTCTGCCTTAAATGTAGTAGTTGCAATTTTTTTTTTGCTTGCAAGAACACTTGTACTTTATTGTTTTCTTAAACAAGGTGAAAAACATGGTGAAAAATATACTGATTTTCATAAGAGAAATAAATCTAGCTTTACATCCGATAATTCTAATTAAGATAAAAAATATTGGTGTCATGAACAGCAATGATTTATTTGTGAATCAGTTTTATTTATATTTATGTACTTACATATTTATATACATACATATATGTATGTATATGTATGTATATATTTACTTTTGTGTATGCACGTATTTATGTATGTGTGTACATATATACATATGTATATATTGATGAAAATACTTCTACATCTATTAAAATAATCGTATACCTTCATATGAGCAACAGGAATAAATTTGTTAATAACTATGTACATATGTAGAAGGCAAAAGACACATATGCACATACATGTATGTATATATGTTTGCAATAGTTTTAAAATTGTTCTAAATGTTCATATCTATGTATGTATGTATTGTCTCCACGGCCTGGTTGGTAAAAAAAGTGAATCTTCAACACTGGAAAACGTTTGGTAGTTCCCTGAAAAATTCATTTATTTATTTGTATAACATGGACTGTCATTTCTAAGCAACCAAAATAATATTAAATCTAACTATAAATATTCATGCATACATATGTATGTATGTATATTGTTTGGGATTAGATTTTCATAACAATAAGGTAAACGCTAAACTTTGCAACTATGTAACATATTAGTAAGTAAAGTTACAAGAAAATGTTGTCTCACTAATCAGTCAATTTGATACCTCATGACACGTACAGCAGCTTTAACTGCCTTTATATAAATACATGTACATATATACATATGTATAAATATATACATACATACATATGTAACTAAATATAAACTTTGTCTGGTAAGGCGCACGAACAAATGAAATTGTGTTATGCCACATGAGTTACTTTTGAGAGTTTTGAAAGACCTACTAACCCTGGTACAAAACTGTATTCAATAATTGCCACCAATAATAAATGCACTTTGACCGTTTTGGTTCCTAATATTTTAGTTAAAAATACATTTGTTTTTTTTTTTTATGAAATTACCGCAAGAAAGTTTATATCAAGTATAAAACTTTATTTTATTTTTTATTTATTTTATTTACTACTTAATATTCCATAAAGTTAATTTATGAAATATCTTAAATAGGCGCCGGGTGACAAGATAAAACTTTATATTTTTCTATTACACGCATAATTTAAAAAAGCGGTGTAAAGATAGAAGGAAACAAGTTTTCAAGTTTCTTTGAAATCGCCCAAAATTCTTATTCCAAGACTGAGGTGTTATCGCTATTAGCGTTCGTGTGACACCGGAGTGGCTCACAGTTGGAATTTTTATTTATTTATTTACTTTTTACTTTCTGCTCCGCAGATAGAAAACGTATGTATATTACCAATTTGCTTAACTTCCTTACATTGTATATAGATACATATGTAACAATTTTTTTTACCTTACTAATTTCTCTGTATAAATTGAAATTTCTTATATATAATAGGTATGTGTGTACGTATTTTATTGGTTTTAGTTCATTTCTCATATTACCTTTTTCAAAACAAAAAAAAAATAGATAAGAATGTCTCAATTATTTTTGGGCTCTCAAAAATAGTATAAAAGCTTGGTACATATTCAAATATTTACATGGTGGAATTACAGATAGAGAAAAGTGGCCTTAAAGATCAAGATTGAGAACCCAAGAAACAGTTTACATTACAAATATCTACTTATAGAAATTGGACAAAACAGACATACATACATACATATATTTGGCCGTTGAAATAGATGAAAAATAGAATATGTAATTAGAAGTTAATTCAATTGCTAACTGATGTGTACATACATACATACATATCTACGTATGCCTTTTAAAACTTGTAGGAACAATGTTTGTGCAATATACAAATTTTTATTCTTATTACCATTATTAACATAATATTAAAAATTAGAAATAAATATATTTACTTTCTTTTAGTAATACATAATAATATTTTTACTTTCCAGCACAATTTGTTGCAAAAATAACAAAATAACTATTTAGCATCCTTAAACTGGAATAAAATAAAACAACAGAGTTTCAAAAGTATTTAGCACGAGTTCCTGTTTTGAAAGACACATACAAGAACACACAAAATACCAACTTCAACCAAGCGAAAGATACATAATTGATCATTTTGGGGTGCTACTAAAAATCTCTCTTAACTTGGAAGTAGTCAATCATAGGCATTTAAGGAATTTTCAGCAGTTGAAAAGGGAGGTCGGTGGCGGTGGATGAGAAGTGAAATATCATTGAAAACTATTAAAGTTTTCGTTACTAAATAATGAGTCGCCATGAAGGTAAGATTTCTTTTATAACTTACGTTTTTTCTACTCTATTCAACAACTTCAATTTTAATTAAAAGGTGTCAGCTGCGATTCATGTCTTAAATCGAATTTTAATGGTCGCCGATATAAATGTTTAATTTGTTATGATTATGACTTGTGCGCCGATTGTTATGAGGAGGGTGTCACCTCTACGCGCCATTTGGTGGACCACCCAATGCAGTGTATTTTAACGCGCTCTGATACTGAGTTATTCTTTGGTGGTGAAATGCTCAATTTAGAGCAACCACAAAGTTTTACCTGTCCCTATTGCAAGAAAATGGGATTTAGTGATGCTACTTTATTAGAACATGTATCATCAGAGCATACGGAAACCAGTTTGGAAGTTGTATGTCCAGTTTGTGCCGGACTGCCAGGTGGTGAACCGAATCTAGTCACGGATGATTTTGCCGGTCATCTATCGCTGGAACATCGTACTGGACCACGGGAATTGATTTCATTTTTAATATCCTTTTTATTAAAACAACGTTTTCTATTGCTTCTATTTCGACAAAACCATATTTTTTTAGTTTTTGAGAACAATTGGGTGTAACGTAAATATGTAAATCAAGAATTACATGTCATGTATAAAAAAATGTATACTTTAACTTTCACGCTGTCGCAGATTTTTTGGAAATTGTCATATTTATGGGATCGGTTGCAAATTAATGATTTTGTAAATAGATAAAAATAACAATGAACAAAGTTGGCTAATCAAGTTTATTGTATTGTCTTTTTGAAGCTTAATTGTGTTTGTTTGTATTTATTAGTAGTTTTTATGTATTTTTCTTGTTTTGTCACACCATGTATGGTTTTAAACTTAACTTCTGTGTACGACGAACCATCAGCTATTCGACATGGCGGTGGAGTACGTCGTATACCAGGACGTACGCTAGGTGGTCCTCGTGCCCGACGTTCTAATATGCACTTTAGCTCTTCAAGCGGTCTCTCAGCTTTGTCGCCATCTGGGCGGGATCCAGTTGATCCAATTGCCGAACTACTCTCACAACTGTCGGGTGTAAGACGAGGCGGCCCACCCACTTCACAGCTGCAGCAATTGCAAATGCAAATTCAACTAGAGCGCCAACAAGTGACGGCAATTATTAACACACATTCTAAAATTAAATGAGCTGTTTTGACTTTGCTAATTTTTCCAAACTTTTATTTATCTGTAGGCCACACGTCAACAGTTGGAACGCTTACCAAGACGCGCACATCCTTTGGTCTCATCATCGAATTCAAATTCAACCATGGCTGAAGTCATCAATGGTGCTACTGGGTCGGGTTCTGGCAGTGGCAGCGGTCTGATAAGCGCTGGTGGCAATGCCAATGGCGGCACTGGCAGTGGTTCATGCCGTACAAATGAATGGTCTGTGTCAGCACAACACCAATCACAGCAATCAAATCTGGCTGCAAATGCTTTGAATACTAGAGAAGTAACGTTGAATTCTAGCAATTATTTGACTTTCAACGATTTTGGTTTGTCACCACAATATTCCTCCTTTCTACAGCCTTGTGGCAGTGGAATCAGTTGTACCAATGGAAACAGCATGCTCGGCATGGCAATTGGCAGCACCGGAACTGGTGGAAATGCTGTATCCAATGGCGGTACAGTAGGAAGTAGTGGCACTGGCGCTGATGGTACACAATCGCAATTCTTGCTCACAAAATTCATGCAACCAACATTGAGTGATGCTGAATGGGCTGAAATTGGAAGAGAGCGAGCTGATCGGTAAGAAAAACTTCACTTTTATAAAAAAAAAAATTATTTTCGGGTGTGCAGCGCAGCGTTTACTAAATTTCTTAGCCTTTTTAGTTTAGGTTTCTCTTTATTTTTTAGCTTTAGGTGTTTTATTTTTATTTTAATTTTCTATTTTTTTAATTATCGCTAAACTTGGACAGGCGTGCCACAGAATTGTACAATAATTTGCATATTTCTCAATTTTTAGCGTAACGTTTTCAGGAATCCGAAAAATTTTAAGCCACGTTATCCGATGTTTTTATTATGTGCCATTATAAAATCCAATCTTCTGTTTTAATGAGATAAATGAAAATTTTAATAACTTTGAGCAGTTTTGTCAAATGAATATGAACATCTTCTTTGTCAATTTCAGTTCACAATTTGTACAAGCCCTATTGCTCTCAACACTGGCTTGCTCTTCACTCGAGCTGGAGGACGACCGTGAAAGACGCGCAGAATCCCAGGAGACAACCAACAGTGATAATGTAAATAATGAAAAAGCGGCTGCCGCAGCTGCTAATAGCAGCAACACAAACACAGCCAATGATAGTGAAAATTATGTTGATAATGATGTTCGAGAAACAATGATGAATAATAATGCTGCTGATGCATCGGCTCAGACCACAAATACAAGTGGCGGCAATGGCAGTGGACAAACTGGACGCCAGCAAGTCCATCAACAGCAACAGACCTCTCCTGAAGACTTTGTTGTCGACGATTTGAAACAACAACAGACATATTCAAGCAAAAAGAAAGTTGTTAATAGTGCAGCTGGCATTAAAGCAGCCAGCGGTTGTGTTAGCAGTGGAGGTGTAGCTGGTGCTGCAACAGACAGGGGTATTGAACGACGTGGTCGCCCACCACCTGCATCTGCGGGAGGAGCAAATGTAACTGCTACTGGATCACAGTCGCAACAACAGCAACAAGTTCAACAACCACAAAAATATAAACAGAGTGCTGCCGCTTCGGCGGCCTCAGCAACAATGTCGGCAGCAAATACAAATCAAGTACCCGATACTAGGTAGTGTTATCATCTCCATAGACCCGCCAAATCACTACAACAACATAAAAACAACATGAATTGCAAGAATAAAAACAACAACGGAGAAGAATGCCGCATCAGTAGCAATTTAAATATTTGCTCTTAGCAATCAATGAACTCAAGAAGGACAACACAACTGAAAAAAGATTACCAACAAAAAAACATCTTTTATTTTAAAGTTACAAAACTAAAGCACATTTTATGAATTTATTCGTCGCCGCCTGTGGTTAAGCAAACACTGTGTGTCTATCAAATGGCCTAAATTATTTTAGTTTAGTTTTTCCAAATAATTGATTTTTACTTAATACGTTTCACATCTTGAACTGATCTTTGCAACACAAGTGGTAGTTTTTGTGTTTCCAATAATTTCGACGATCTATGTATGTTCATAACCTCTTTCATGTGCATGCACAGCAGCAGTTGCTAGAACAACATAATATTCGTTTATTAAAATAAATATAATATTATAACTATTTAAAAAATTTATATAATTATAAAAACAAAAAGAAAAGGAAAAACTCTTATTGTAATCATAACACTAAAAAAACTGATTTTTTGGTTATAAAAATGTAAAAATAAAGTAAGTATTTCGAGAGACTTTTGGTTGTAAACGCAATTCAGAGTCGTCACATTGCTTATGGTCAAAATAAAACTCGCCAGTGTCGGATTGTGTTTTTTTAAATTTATATTATGATAAATTTACTTTGGAATCACAAAATCAGTATTTTAAATATTTATATCTATTATTGATCATTATGCAATTCAGATTTGTAAAACTTAGGAAACCTAAAGCGGTCATTCATTCACCCCAGTGTTTCAGGAGACAAATACGTAGTTGTCCGTTGTTTCAAACGATTTGTATCATTCTTGGTTGTTATGGATTTTTATTGGTGGCAGAATCGGAATAAAAGCCGACTGAAAAAAATCAAGTTGATGCCACAGAATTTTATAACGTTATCGGAAATAAAACGAACAAATCATAAGAACCAGAATTGAAAATGTTTGCTCTTTCATTCGTGTTTTTGATTAGGCGTTTATATTGATATATACATATGCTATAAATATATGTATGAAGGTATTTTATGTTCTAAAATCCTTTGCGACGAACATGGTTTCTGCTTATTATCAAATTAAAGAAGATACAAGAGAGTTAACTGACACCAATTAAAATTAAAATATTTTATTGGGTTTGGGGGCTTCCAACTTTTAAACGTTATACCAACAGAGAATCATGTTTTAGAATTCATAGAATGGAATAAAAAACTTGAGTGTTAATATGGAACTAAACATATTTTATTGTAATTTAAAGAATTTATTTCTAAAGTTTTGCGCTTTAAACTTTAGAAATAACTGTAGAATGTGGGATGAAAAAGTATCATTGCCTTCATAAATACTTTATAGAGTTTGTGTTCAGTACGATTGTGTCGCTCCAAAATTAATTTTTTTATGCTTTATATATCGTTACCTGAAATGCAAAAGGGCGTAACAACCAAAAAATTCAAAATGGGTTTTTTCATTTATTATTGTAGAGCAAATCGAATTACATGTCCTCCTACATTTTTACAGCCCTACTGTCAATAACAACCATTTTATTAAAGAAAATCAAAAGGTCGTAACAACAAAGTTGGTTTTTTCTTAAACCAAAAGGGCGCAACCCACATCTAATAAAAATGACGATTAAAGAAATTTTTTTTTCTACGAAATAAATGCATCATCGCAATTTAATGCTGTACTGAAGAAATTGCAACACCAGCTTCGTAATCTTTGATTTTTTGGAGTTTTTTGTCTCTCCTGTAAAATTTTGAAATATGTTGTTACGCCCTTTTGCATTTCAGGTAACGATATTCATTTACTACAAAGCCTACAGGCCATTATGAATTAGAATAAGCAAGTAAAAAAAAGGAAATAAATTTCATGGTCTACTGATGAGTAGGAAATGTTGGAATATTTAGACCGCTACAAAACACACAAGAAACAGCTCTATATATTTTTTAAATTTATATTTAAAGTACAAAATTCTAAAAGTGATTAATTATTATTAAATGTAATGTAATAAAATATTTTGATAGTTTCTAGTCAAAAGGAAGAGGTAATATTGTGGTGAAAAGGCTACACAATTTGTGGTGGCACATCCAACTTTTTTCATTAAAAAATATATGTACACACTAAAAAACCGATACATATTCAGATTTCTTTTATTTTTTATATTTTTTTATAATTATTTTTATATTTAAAAATTATAAAAAGTTTGTAGTACTTTCATCAATGTCTTCAATCGACATAACAGCCTGATGCAGACAGAAATAGTTTTCAACAGATTCTTTTATTATTGATTCATCTAAAATTGAAATTGATTTTTTATTAGACCAATAAACAGTTATTAATTTTACCTGGATATTGATTTTCTATAATTATATTGTGTGCTAAGTTTTTTGCCAACTTTTTAAACAAAAAGCGGTTGCCAATTAAACCATCTCCCATTGGCTTCATTAAATATTTGACAACCCAGGGTGATATGCGTCTTATACAGCTACCAATAAGGACTTCATTCAGTTCAATGCTTGGGCTGCAGGGCGTAAATTCATCATCACTGTCATCGCCGAACAGTTCGGAAAATCTCCACTTAATTACATCATGCCAACGCAAGTCCTCTTCAATTAAAAGAGCGAGAGACGCGCTTAGTTTCCGCCTTTGCATAAAAAGTTCGCACGGCCAAATACTTTTACTTAAATCTATTGATTTGGATAAATCAATATTTTGTGAAATTTTCTGCTCTGCCAAAGGTGCTGATGTTAGGTGTGCATTATTGCTTCCTATGACTGTTTGTGAGGAAGCTTTTGTATCAATGACATTTGATTCTTCAATCTCTTTCAAAATTTTACAAATTTGGGGATCATCTGGCTCCTCATTCGGATCAATCCCAAAAATTTCATCGAGTTCAGTTCTTTCTTCACCAAACAAACGAGCCAACTCTAGAGCAATACTATCATTTGAGTTTTCATCCTCATTTTGGTTTGCAATTTTATTTTCAATTAAGGCTGAGTCAATCATCAAATCTTTTGTAGCAGGCAATAATGCTGTCACTACCGACGTTGTAGGGCTGAAGTAATTTTCCTGTTGGGTAGTTAAGTGTCGTTCATCGTAATGCTTGCGATGGAAGCTAAAATCGTTTTTGCATCTAAAATCTGTTTTAGATTTCCTTTCTTTCTTACTTGAGGCACCCTTTCTTACCGCATCGATACATTTTAATTTTTGCAATCGATTTTTAAAAAATTCAATTTTTTCATCCAAAGAAACAATTGCTTTATCTTTATTGCTAATTGATGGATTTGATATTGGAGATGCGTTATAATTACAATTTTCATTAGAACTGTAGCCTTCTTCGTACTCAGCATTTGTTTGTGTTTCTTTGGAGTATGTTATGGGTTTATTCACATCTGGTGCCTTTATACATTTCTCCAATTGTGTCAGCAAACGTTTTTCTTCCGTTGTGCGCCTAACAATTGCTATCTAAATTGAAATACTTTTGTTTATTAAACTCTCTTCTCTGTATTGTTAGGAAAAATAATTACAAATTTGATATTGAATTAAAAAAATTGTGCAGCAATTACGCCAACTCTAAAATAACTGATGATAACCCACATACGCAAAAATTTCCTGAAAATATGCAACATTTTTCTTCAGTTTATGTTACTCTATACAGCAAACAAGGCCTGTGGTAACGTCTACACTTTCTCATTCGAAATTTTACTGTTTGTTAGTACAATGGAAATTAGTGCCGGCTATAAGCTTACTATTTTTTGCTACTGAAATTAATAAATTCAGAGTACTAATACATAATGTGTTTAATAACTCATATGTTATTATAATCTATTAGTAGTTTTTGTTTGCTATGCACATATACATACAAACATATACATATACAATAGAACATTCATACTTGTACAAGTAATTCAAGAAATAAAAAATAAACAAGAATAAAAAATAAATATAAAATAAATAAATAAAATAAATAAAATAATAATACTTAAGTAGGTAATCAAAAATACAGCCTTATCCGCCACAACTTACAATTTTCACCATAGCTCTTTGATAGAATTTTGCTATCATACATGCTTTAACAGCCTTTTCCTCCAGCAGCTCAGCTGTTTTCTTGATTGACCTTTGACACATTTCATCGTAGTCCTCTTTATGAATCCAATTCTTTTTCTCATTGTATAATAATAAGTTTTCCTGCAATTGTTTCTCCAAATAATTCAAATAATGCTTTCGAACCTGCTTAGAACCAAATTAAGACAGTACTATGTATGAATCTTTAATCGTATGTTTAGTGATTGAAAAATAAGTTATACCATTTCTGTTAAGCGCGTTAATTCAGCATCCTGCTCGTTCTCGTATATTTCTTGAAATATTTCTTTGCTATCATTTGGATCTTCTCTGGCTTCGCCATCACCTTTCATCATTTTATAAGAATTACCAGTTTCTTAATATAAATTTAAAATAGTTTCCTTAGCTTTTAAATGTAAACATTTGTAAGGATTTATTTTTGGACAAGTAAACAAATAAATATGCGTTTTGCTTGTTTAGTTGCATTATTCCGTATGAAAATTACTGTATAACTTTTAACCCAAAGAAGGCAAAACAATTTGTGGTGTTCTTCATTGAAAGTTATTCAAACTTCAATAACTGAAAGTTTAACAGCTATGTATTGCATATGTACTATGTACGTAATTATCTCTAATATATTTTTCACATTCAATTTTGTTTACACGGTTTTTGTTTCACTCTCTTGATTCCAGAACTATGATTTTCAAATGTCACGATTGAAAAAACGATACATACATAAATATGTATAAAAATTTGTATTGTTTTTATTCATTCGTTTGTTTATTTCCAAAATATGTAATAATATGCGAAATAGAGGTCAATTAGTAATTTTTGAGAAAACAAGAAGTTTTTCCAGTAATACCATCCATCAGCGGCAAAAGTTTTAAAATCCATTAACCTTCGTTGCTGAGTTTTTGTGTACATACATACATACATACATATGTATTTTAAAAAGCTGGTGGAAAGTAACAATGACAGCGAAATTTGCCAAGCATTTTATATGTACTTACATACTATCTATGTACATACATACATATGTAGATTCAACGTATAAATTATGAAATAATCAACTCACTATTATACAAAAGGAATTTCCACAGGTATGTATGTATGTATGTAGTATACTGTTTTGTAATGCCATATCCACAAACACCGAAATTTTGAAATATGCCAACTATTACTAACGAAGCAAGGAATTCTCACAAACCATTTTTTAATTTATAGAATTTAATTTAAGTTAATAAAGTAAGCCTTTCAACTAAGCTGCATAACTATAATTTAAACCATTTTTCTTTGTTACTGGGGACTACATTTACATATATGTACATACCTCGGAGTCTGTGCCGGTTGAAAAACGAAAATTTCATTGAACTCTTATGGGAATAGAGTTCCCTGTTGCAACGGTATGGTACTTAAACAGACTCTTTTATTTCTGAAACCATCCAAATTGCAGCAGGAGCGTAAAGTATTTCTTAGATCAAAATGTAAATATTGTTTTTGTGGAGAAGTAAAACTGTTAATAGTTAGTAAAATTAATAAATTTGTTGATGCTCTAAAATAAACACGATTTCCAAGCAGATGCTTTTCCCAATTAATACAAATGTACCATTTTTAAAGTTTAAAAAATTCTCAAAAAATATTATTTTATTTTCTGAAATATTTTATTTTTTCGAACGTTTGCCTTCTCCCTTCTTCGGTGGTCCTTTACTTACTTCTTTGAAATCCTGGTGTTCGTCGCAGAAGAGTTGCAATTGTCGCAAGTTCTTCAATAACAAATGGGTTTCAACATGACGCGGATACCAATTAACAACATAGTCGGCTTCTGGCACTGGCTCTTCACTAAACATTCGGACAACCTAAGTAAGTGAATGGTGCTTTATAAAACTGGCTATTACGGAGGAGATATGAAGAAATTTACTTTCATGGACTTGTCATTTGTCGTACGGGCAACTTCCCCAAGCTTTCGGTTAGACAAATAGTTCATACTATTAGCATATTGAGTGGACAGTTTCACCAAATCCTTATATTTGTAAGACGACATACCGCTCTATATTTTTTTTTCCTAAACAAAGTAAATTTAATGTCACAAAGTGCGTAATGTCAGTTACTAGATTTTATGAAAGCTGTTTTATCAACATAGACAACAGCTGAAGGCAAGTTCGCTTTTTAAACAGATTTTGAGGAGACAGCGTTGCAATAGTCTTCGTCTAGTGCAATTTTCGTTAATTTAAAATACAATAGATTTTAAACTAAGTCATTTAAACCATTTAAATTAAAAATCATGAATTTTTGATACTACGAGTAAAAACAAAACGAAATATTTAGACTACCTTCAAGTACAATTAAATTAAATTAAATTTGTTTTCAAAAGCTAAAAGTAATAATTCTGAAAATGTAAATGATATTTTAAAACAATTTAATAAAATTAACATTTATTTTAAACAGTTTGCTCTAAAATTTTTGGAAGAATTTTTTGTCATTTTGCTTCTCGAACATAAATTTAATTTTTAGGACGATACAATTCAATTTGTCTAACTCTAATAAATAAATCACTTAGGTTTTTCCTAACTAACTTCTGTCTGTTGTTTTTGTTTCTTATTCAAATAATCATACTGTTTCTATAGCTCCTTTGCGACGAGCATTTATTTGGCCTGAAGAAGAAGATGATGATGTTGCGTCATCGTTGGCAATAAACGAAGTTTCTTCTGATGAATTTTGCTGGTGTAAAACAACCTCTTTAGCTAATGAAACGGCGTTGACCTGGGACAATAAAGAATTATCGTGCGCTGATGAGTTGTGTATGGAGATTTTATCAAAATTTATGGCTCTCGATGGTGTATGACAACGAGAACTTGTACTAGGAGTATTTGTTGTTGCACGGACTCCATGCGGACTATTATTGCGTGAATGTTGAAAATCTTCCAAAGGAATTTCTTCGGATCTGCTGAATAATATTTCTTAAAGTTAGACATTGATTTTTTAAATATTATTACCTTGGTCTGGGCATTCTAGGACTATTGTCTCTGGAAGATCTTTGTTGGGAGGGATCCCTTGAATGTGTAGCACTTTTTAGCCCACCACTATTACTGGGAGAATGAGAGTGTTCACGATTGGATGAACTACTACTTGATTCAGCTTGACTTGAAATATTTGTATTTGATGTACGACGGCGTGACCGGCCTGCACTCTCGTTACGTATACTTAAAAAGTTTAAAACAATGGTTTAGAATGTCTTTATACATATATGTAAAGTTGAAGTTCTTTAAAATAAATACCCTTCTATAGAGCGATTTTGTGCCATCTGTACGCGACTAACGCTGCCGGCGATTATATTATCTCGCCTGAGAGCTGCGGCAAAACCGGGTACTCGACTGTTGGCTGAAAACATAGGCCTGTGTTCGCGTGATGACCTAGAACTTGAGCTGCCACTCGCACCACTAGCTGATCTAAGACCCGCAACAGCAAATACAGGCGAATCTATGACTTGTCCTGGCATTTCAATCATTTGAGCAATTTGATACATTTTCTTTTGCCTTGCTTTGCTACGACCCTTTGTCAGTCGTTGTTTAGCGGCCATGCAACGTATATGATCGTCAAACAAAAATTTTGCCGATATTAAGGGAGTGCGATTATGAGTAGCTCCACCTCGATGGACTGTTATGTACAAACAGCGGCTGTCATCTTTATCACCTAAAACTTCAACATCTTGTAAGAAACCCACAAACTTGGGAACACCCCAGCCCAGCAGTTTGGCATCCGGTTCTACTAATATCAGTTGTAATGAATCTATCACCAGAAAACGTCTCTGCTTAACATTATCCTTGACTATAACAGTACAAGCAATTAAATCGCTATTGTCTAAAATTATTAAAAAAGTAAATGAAATATTGTTTGACGAATATATAACTGGAGTAGTTTACTCAAGTCCAACACACTATCCACTTGCACAAGATTTAAGGAGTTCGTTAAAGGCAGCATTGTTTCTTTTTCTTTTAGAAATTTTTGACACGTTTTTCGTAATAAAAAAAATACTCGAATTGCTCGTCTGGCTTTTTCAACTTCTCCACAAGGCAAACGTCTTGTGAACGATATTCCAGTCAATGGTGTACCGGTGGGTGGCAATAAAATTGTTGAGTCCATACATAAAAATTCTACATTTAATTGAACTTTAAGCATTTCATTGTACTCATCTTCAAATAAGTCTAAGAATATGTCTTCAGATTTGTAAAAGTTTCGCAGAACAGACATAGATTGATTGCGCGCTAAAAATAAGAGTTCCTGTTGGGCTTCGCTTATACTGGTAACCGTTGGCGCATCACCATTCTGCGTATTTGATTTTGTTAATGTCACTAACAGTTCTAACGCTATTTCAATAGTAATTAAGCGTATACGACAGGCTAAAACATATATAAATATATAGTATAGCCTACATAGTAAACATAAAATATGGTAAACTTACATGGCTGGTTTGCTAAGGTGATAATATTCAATAAACGTTCAATTAATTCATTTTTATAACTTAAAGAACTACTGCCAGATTTAGAAAGCACCTGATAGAACCAATCATTTTTAACTCCTGCAAATATTGTTAATTATGTATGTATGTATTATAGACTGTTGGACAAATAAGAATGTACATACATATACATATATATGTATATATGAAATATATTGAAGTTAAAAAGAAATGAATATAGGGTAAGTTAAAGCTAGTCATTTACATACCATCTATAGAAGATAGGTTATTTAAACAACATTTTACAAGCAGCATGAAAAGTAATATGTAGAAAGGAAAAGGAAAATATGACTGTACCAAATGAATTATATTTTAATAATACAAAATATAGAGTACAACCTTTGTTAAAGCTCATAGCGTATATTAAACATAAGGCTAATAAAGCCAAATAGTCATTCTCCGTACAATCTAAAGCTGACATTACTGTATCCAAAAATGGCCGTTGCAAACTTGATAATGCACAGGTCGCTGAAGTAGGTGATGTCAACTGCTGTAGCTGTTCCTTTTCCTCATCTGTTATGTTAGCTAATTTTATATTGCTCTTTAAAGTAGACGGTTCTATATTTTCTAAAGCTTCTGTTGAACTGTGTATATCAGTTTCTTCTATAGGCTGAGTTGGTGCTGAAGTAGGAGTAAAAGCGTCTGTCAAAATACCACTTGACGCCGAGGAAGAAATAACAATGCTTTCTTCAGTAGTCTCCTCGCCATAAGAATATGCAGATGAATTTGTTGCCGTATCTAAAGCTTGCTCCAAGCTTTCACGCGGTTCAGTAAAACTTGGTACTACAGCTTCACGATTGTCAGCATATGCACTTAAAACTGCTGCTGCACCTTCTTTGAAAACAGTATTATCACCATTTAATATAACCCATGCTAAAGCATGAACTAATGGCGAATGTGTTACAACCAAAAACACAAGCGATAATAAGTATAAGGCCACAATGGAAGATACTCGTGGGTTTTGCATTTCTTGTATATCTATATCAACATTTCGATTCAAAACTGCAGCCAGATTCTGTGTAACCAATGCTAATGACGGCGGCGGTGGTGCTGGCGTCAATGAAAATATGTATAAAGGTACAAATAGTTTGTGCAGCAAGTGTTCGGTTAAAACTGCATTTAAGTCGTTTATTTCCAGCAGCAAAATATCATTAAGGTAGTGCAAATGATCCAAATGCTCAGCGACTAAATTTGAAAGCTTTTGGTTTGATTGATGACTGAAAGAAGTGTTTGTATTATTTAAGCAATATTTTAATTGAACACTTGAAGGAATAAATATTATAAAAAATAAAGACTAAAAATACTGATTTCTTTTCTCTAAGAAGTTCTTGCTTCGATTCATGGTGATAATTGTTGAAATTTTTATTAATATAAATTAAATTTTATAAAAATGTATTTCTTTTATAGTTCTAAATTCTCTAAAAACGCGAACCAAATGTTACTAATTTATAGACTTGCGAAATGACTCTTAATATATTTTCTCATCAATTCGATACTTTTGAATATAATTGTTTTTATAGGTAAATAAATTTTAAATAATAAATACTTACTCGATATCTGTTCGCACGCACGTGTCCAGTTCCAAAATATGTTTACCAATGAACCAAACTAAGTTACTAAAATAAGGAGCTGCAGTTCTAAAGGTATGTATTAGATAACAAGTTTACATTTACAAATATATTCGTACAAAAATAAATTTAATTTGTTTTAACAGAACTTACTTGTCTCTAATAAATCGTAACATACTAGCATTCTGAACCTTATAAACATTTAGGGAAATAGTGCGTACAGCTATACGAACCATGCTTTCGGGATGATTAAAGAACTTAATGGCTTCGGTGTACAACGGAAAATCATTTGTGTGCTAAAAGATCAAAAAGAAACATTTTTAACAGTGCTTTAATATATTTTACAAATATTTAATGGCCAAACCTCATTGTAAAAAAAATGTATGGTATGAGTGTTTAATTTTAAACTTAACGTTTTTAAAAATAATATGTAGTAGCCCATAACATCTTCGTCAGAAAAATCAAATTTATGTACTATAATAGAGTTGACATGATTGTTGCTCAAGAGATAATCTAAACAAAGAAACAGTTTTGAAAAATATTTTTAGCAAAAAATTCTAATACATTCATATTAACTTACACAGTGAGGTTTCATTTCTTATGTTTTCAAATAATATATTTAATGTTTGTAGTAACTGAACACATACAAAACTTGAGCCGCCACTCTTTTGACGCATTATATGCAAAAAATAGGACAGCATGTTTTTCTCAAGGAAAAAGCTAAAAAAAAATGTTTTTATTTTGTTAGCCACAAATTGTGTTCTATCATAAGCACGCTCTTACTCAAACACTGAGGAATCATGTTGATCGCCCCAAATTAAAATTTCTGCAATGCAACGCAATGATTCCACCAATAAGCCTCTATTGTTTTCTGATACTGTAGTATTCTTCTCTAAAACGCTATATAAATATTTAAGGTGATCCAACGACAAGCGATTTTTGGGTTTATTCCATCCTCCACCGAACCAGCTACGGCTTCGGAACATTTTGAATCGAAGCTTTTAAATGCGTTGTTTTCAACGAATGGCTAAAATCCAAGTTCGGTTGAATGATTTTTACAACTTTCCCAATGTTTGTTTTAAATTATTTAATAAATTTAGCCTAGACAGGGCTAAATAAAAATTTATTTCACTAGAATTGTCTTTATTTATAATATAATTTTGTTAGTATTTTACGTTTAAAACACCTTTTCACTTTTTTCACAGCAATTATTATTTTAAACTTTACAAGCAAATGATGAAACAGCTGTTTGTCATATTGACCGTCCGTGATTAGTGGGGTAACTTAGATAGTGCAAGCCTTTTTCTTGTAATTGGTAACGCGAATAATTTATATAAAAAAGAATGTTCTAATTATTTACAAGCAAAAACGATTAACTGAGTGAATCTTATAAGATTGCGTAAGACCTTGTTTTTCTCCTTTAGCGTCTAACTTCGAGTTGTTTTCAAAATGGCACAAAATTTATATCTAACAAATTAATAATAGTTTTGTTGGAAACTCGATACTCTTAAATTTTAAAGCAAAAGCTTAAAATAATAAAGCTTAAAAATTCAAAACAAGATTATTTTGTTACGTTTTATCCAGGATTATAATGTCAAATATAATTCGGACATAAAAGTTTTGTTTTTGGCATTTCACAATAATTTAAAAAGTGTTTCACCGACTTGTTGCAATATAGAGTTTGGTCTTTCATAAAAATTATTTTTCTCTTCTGCTGCACGATCGCAAATCGCGGTCCCTTTATCGCACTAATTGTAAACAACAAGTAACTATGCTTTTTTCAACTTTGAATTTTTGTTTTTTTGAATAGAGAAAAACAAGTTTTTTTTTATCCATATTGCAAAATAAATTTTGATTTATGATCTGAGAACTTCACGTATCTAAAGTCAAATACTTACATACATATGTATGTATATGCATATAAACATATAGAATATGATATAAAATGGTTACAAATTATTTCAAAAAGTTTTAAATTGCTACGGCTGCGATAAGTAATTTAAAAGGTGAATTTTCTCTAGTATGACTTGATAATGCGTTCATGATTTTGAAATACATGTTTGTATATGTGCCAGTTTATACATACATACATATATGTTGAATGCAAACAAAAAGATTTCTTAAAAAAGGTATTCGTTTTAATATATGTATGTATATATAATACACCTTTACTAGTAGTCCAACGCTTATTGTTGGTTTTTACCATTGTCTTTGAACAAAATAAAAATATCATATCAAATAAAGTAATCAGTTTTTAATTTTTTAATTCAAATTTATTTACCAAAATCGTTCTGTAAAATACATTTTTTGTGGTTTATAAATTAAACTAAAACAATTTATTTACTATTTTTAATAAATATACATATGTATGTTGTAACATTCATATTAGTCTTAAATAATAATCCACTCACACTCTTCTTTACAACTCTCGACACATTTTTGTTTTTAGAAATTAGTCAGGTTTATATGTACATATGTATATATGTAGGTGTATTTATTAATTAAAAAAATAGGGCATTATTTATCATGAGTTTTAAGGAAATACATGGAAAATATTATTATGTAGTAATGTACAATGTTATTGATTAATTTAAGTATAGTAAAGCTTTAAAGGGCGTCCCCTTCTCTTCCAAGAAAAACATTTCTTAATCCACTAATGTACATATGCATATGTATGTGTGTATGTATATGCATGTATTTATGATTTTATTTGCATTAATTTTGGTTGGAGATTTTGTTACTGAAAAAATAAAAAAATTAAATAAATATAGACAACACAAAATAAAATTGGGATAACAACTTTTAAGACATCACAGAAAAAACGAACAAAATAGGATATATGTATATATGTACATATGTATATACTTACATATATGGAGGTTTAATCGTATTGATATCTTTGAATACTACATGTTTACTTATTTTAATTTAACATTTAATGCCATGAGGATTAATAAATATGTTAATAAAAAACTAAATTATTACTCTTCTTTGGGACTTTTGACGACATATTGGCTGTACATAGTATAAGCTAGGCCCGCAGTAAGTGAAGCGACAACAGTTCCTTGGGCAGCTACACGCAGTTGCATTAAAAACACACTCGTGCTCATGTTACCACGATGCTTATATTTGTAGGCGCCAATGGCTACAGCAGCTATAAATCCAGCCAAACCTGTAAAATAAAACAAAAAATACATGTTCACGTATTTTGATAAAAATATGCGCCATCATGTCTTGTCAAACTACATAGTATATACATACATACATACACATGTACATATGTTCATTCATTAATTTTTATTTTCTATCATCATACAATACAAATATCTTAAAATATATTTTATATATACAATTTTTGAGATATTACTAAATAGTATTGCACCAAGTATTAAACTATTATAAGGAAATAGGAGAACATTGAATACACATGTATGTATGTATGCACGTGTATATAGTGATATTTTTCCGTTTTGTTTTTTTGATTTAAGTCCTTTAATTCTTAGCGTGGAAAACTTTTAAGTTGAAAATCTGGAAATAAGCTGTACAGTGGAACCGATAATTTTTTAAGGGAATGTAAAACAGTCTACAAATATTGAGGAGTTTTGTCAGATTTCATGTTCTGTTTTATTATTGCACAATTTTCTAATGAACGTATTTTTGTTTCACCTTATTATTCATTTATTATTTTTGAATTTAAATTGTTTCAAAACAAAATGTTTAGATTGAAAACAGTATTTTGGTTAAGCAATTCTGCCTAAACAATTAATTGCTTTGCAATTTCTTTTCCTATCAACAACTACTTATAATTTCTGCAAAAGAACTGGCATTCGTTCCATACTGGTACATTTTGTATTAAAAATTGTTTTGCAAATTCGACAACAGCTCGATTTACAAACTGTAGTTTTTTAACGCCTTCTGGTACTAAGTGGAGCTGCTTGTTGTTTACATACATATGTATATGGTTTGCTAATAATTTATAGCTACAGACACCGTAGAAGCCGGTCACAGAAACAGTATCAATTAGATAAAAATAACTAACTAACGTAAATATATACATATTTTAGAATATGTTTGCTTGATACCGGCTCGCCAGGTATTCGGAAGTGCTAACCTTACACTCGTCGCAGTTAGTCTTATAATAAGACTTTTTACATATTTATTTGAAAATAAAAACGGCTTTAGAGAAAATAACAGATTTTCCAACAAAATTGTCATTGAAACCATCAATTTACAAGATTGAATCCTTTCTATTACTTTATTCGATAAAATAAATACGTATGTAATTATGCAAAACCCATGCTGCTAAAAATATTGTTAATTAGAAGTTTTTAAAATTTTAAGACAAGAAACTCAAAACTGTGTTGTTTTGAAATTAAAGAGCATCATATTCGAACTAACTGAATTTTTTTGTAGGATTTAGATTTATCTATGATGTTAACACTTCTCACAAAATTTATGTATGTATGTACATATGTATTTATATTCAATTGAATAAAGTATTAAACATTTGTTTATTTTATTTATAGGCACGTACTATGTACATATACATACATATTTCTCTATATATTCTTTACAGGATATCAATATTATACCAATCATATCCCTATGAGCTACATGCATACATATAACATAGTAATAAATCAATTTGCTAGTACATATGTACATAAAAACTGCAATATTTTTGTACATATGTATATTTTGCAAGTCATTTCTAATAGTCAAACTTGTTTTTCATAACGATTTTTTTTTCATACGTTGGTAAAAACATTTTATTTTTCATGTTAAACAATTTTCAATAAACAATGCATACATACTACATACACATGTAAGTCCATACAATTATAAAACAAACAAAAAACAACAGAAAAATCTGTTTAATCGCACATGTTTTTTTTTTTTATATTTAATTTTAATGGTGACTTGCAAAATAAATTTGTTGCCGATCTTTGGAAAGTTTACGACGTATGTATGTACATACAATGCGTTGTTTAAAATTTGTATTTGTGTATTAGTTGTTGTGATTTTTTATACATAAATGTATGTTCATACATACATATGTATGTATGTCCAAATGAAAATATAGTACATTCTTTTTCGAAGCCTGCAGTTTCATTTTTCCACATCTTCTTTTGCTTATTTTAAGAAATTATGAAGCAAAGTTCAAACATGGTAGTTACTTAGATGTATGTACATGTACATATGTATGTATGTAAGTACATAAGTATAACTTGTTAATATTACAACAGAAATCGTTTTTTGGTAAACCAAAAAATTTTACATTGCCTCGCAAAAAGGCCGGTGGATTGTAATACTTTACAGAACTGTATTGTATGGAAAATTTAATAATATAAATATTTTAGTACTTTCGAACTGAGACTTTGGTGCATTACTCAAAATATTTTAATGTACATATGTAAGTACAAATTAATTGCCTTTAGTTCAGAAAAAACAATAGTTTGGTACAATATAATTGTTAAACGAAAATAATTAATTTAAATTAAAACGGCAGTTGTATAAGATATTAACATATGTATGTATGCATCTAGTAAATCAGTATGCATTTCCATATCAGTTTTGGGATCTGAATCTATTCCGAAAACAATTCAAAATTGATGTTACATTTTTTTTGTTTTCGTATTAACTTCTGGCAACTTTGGCATTGTATCGCAAAAAAAAAAACACAACAGCAAATAACATCAAAAAACCGACGTAACTAATCATATCGAGTTAGGTAACAATTGGAACATAATTTTCAGAAATTCGAAATGTAATACATATGTATGTATAATTATTAAGATGATAATACGAAGTAAGTTAAAACATTACATGAAGGTCACGGTCATGGTCATTAAAAGTTGATTACCGTCTGTCACAAGTTTTTTATTTTTGTAATTCCTTCAAAAAAAAAACAATTGAAATTTTTGGTACTACTTACGTATGTAGTACGTATTATGGTTGTGATGTCACATACATTATATACATACAAACATTTGCATACATGTGTGTGGTGCACGCGTGTAGCAAAGAATTTACAAAAAAAAAAAACAAACACAAAAACTAATTGCGCTTACCCACTACCATGAAAGGTGAATCCTTGGCTTTTTTAGCTAATTTACCGTCATCTGGTTCTTCAAAATAAGATTTATTGCTCATATTTAATCTGGTTATAAAGTTTGATAAATATTAGATTTTATTTCTTCGAGATTCTCCAGCTATTCACTAGCTCAATCACTGTGTGTAGTTACGTTTTTTTGTATTAACTAAACTTCGAACAGAATTTCACAAATCCAAGATGAATTCGTCTTGACAATATTAAATACAGCTATGTGCAAAGCGAATTCATATTATTGGTATTGGTCATAAGTGACTTAAATAGAACAGCTGATAATGAATCACAGTGTACTCTTAGTTGTTATGTGTACAAGTGTATATTTCGTTATTTTAGAGGTGGCACAATCAAAAGCTTATTTTGGTTTAAGTTTTAGCTCATGGTGCATTTGTTTCGGTAATATACATAAGTAATAAAATAGTATTATTATTAATATATGTACTTTGTTATATAAAATTAAACATAGGGACTTAAAACTGGTGGCATACTAAAAGTCAGCTGCATTGTTACGCCGCCAAAGTCAGACGAATTAGTTTAGAAGTTGGCGCCACCCAGCGTTTATTTATGTAAATGTAAGTGCCTCTTGGCACCACGAAAAGCGAACTCAAAACAGTTGTCTCAATTCGCTTAAAAATATATATTTTGACAAACTAAGCAGAAAAAATTAGTAGCATGAACCATCAATACCATCTTTTATTTAGCTTAACCCCGCCACGACAGCTGACAGTGTTGTAATATACGTTTTGGTTCAGTTACCTGCCAAATATTTATAAATTCTGGGAGAAAAATTCACTCAAAGGTCCTTAAACTTGCTGCTGCAGTTGATTCGTAAAGTTAATCTGCACATTTGTTGAATTTCCCTTGCGACCATCTGGTGCAAATTCAATGTATTGTTATTAGCAAAAACATAATAAACTTATATGTAGTAAATCTTCAAACCTCCGATATGGTGCTTGAAAGTGTTCCCAGATGTAGCCTTCTTTATATTTAGCTTTATATTTTAACGGCGAACTTCGTTCGCGATGAGCAGTCTAATTTTTTAATAATCATTTTTATATAGGATAGGGTGCTACATACTCTGCACGGTGCACCTCTAGGGCTTAAATCGTGCAAGATCCAACATATTTAATTGGCTTTGGGTTGGACTACCATTAAATGTTTTACTACAAAACATACAGATTACTGATTTAAGTTGAGTGATACGAAATTAAAGTCAAAACAAAAGACAGTTGCAAACGTTTCAAAAAAAGTAAAATTAATAAACAAAACTTTAAGTTCAAGTAAAAAAGTGCTTTACTTTTAAATATACTATATTTTTATTTCTTGCTTGTTAAGCACGCGTATAAAATGGAGTTCTTTCTGCTGCTTTTGTCTTAAGCCAAATTATAACTCTTCAGCATAATTATTTCTCTTTGGGGCTTCTGTTTAAGACTTTTTTTGTGATTCCACCTTTTGTTTATGCTTACTTTCTTATATTCATATTTGTGCGCTTTTTTGTTTGTAATTCTCCTCCATTCTGACTTCTTTATAACTTATTAACGTGGCCTTCTTTCTCTTCGCAATTTTGACGGCTTAAGCCGGTATGCGTTCAAAAAAAGGAGCAACACCCCACGAAAAGATAAGGAAAGTTTTCGCTAACAACCATAAGGTTATATAAACAAACTAAAAAATGCCAAGGAATGGCAAGGAAGAGAAAGAATAAAAATTTTGCAAAAGGTATTTAAGTGCATTTTTTTACGCTCAAGCAGTAGACCAGTTTTAAGGAACACAAAAATTTTTGCTTGCCAAATAAAAAGTTGTGAAAGATGGTTGGTGTATGTAAAGCTTTTGCCTGCTTCTTTATGCCTTTTTAAAGCCATCTTGAAAACACAAGACTTTGATGAAGAAGTCCGAACAACTGCAAGTTTTAAATGCATCATGCAGTAGTAATGTTGTTACACTAAGAATATTTCCAATGGATCCTATTGACCGTCCGATGTAAAAACAATCCTTGAAGAACCAAAAGTAAGCCCATACTTACTAATAAATGTCAGACTTGTGTACACACATATTGGCCATCAGAAAGTTATGCAACTTAGGTATGAGATCATTTAGCCTTAAAGCCAATTTATGGTTAACACTATAAGCCTTTGGAATTCTTTACCGAATAACATTCAAAGCTGGGACAATGCAAATGCCGTTAAAAATTAGTTATATAAATTTACTCTCCCTTATGCGGCGCGTTGTGCAATAGTACTGTGTGTATATTCTTGACAATACACAGTCAAACATCAATTAACTCTTGTATTAATATGAATTTGCTTGTTGGGTTATTGAGTGCTTGAATTTATATACACATGTATCATTGTGTGTCTCTTGTTATTGTTTTTAAAATTTTTTTTACCACAAACTTTGGTAGAAACCAAACCCACTAACTCTGGGCTGATGGTCGAATATTTTAGCAACTTATTCATAAAGGTATTCCTGATTTGCTTTACCTTAGTCCTTAGCACATGCATATTTTTAAGAGAAATTCCAAAATCATAATATATTGATGCGAACTAGTTAAGAAATAAATTTCATGTGGTATTCAACGATGTATTGAAGCAAAATTTTCTTTGTTAAATTCTTCGAATACTCGTATGATTGTCCCTCTTGCCTAAAAGCTTAAATATTAAAAGCTCAGCTTGGCTGTAATATAAGTTCGCAATGTTTTGCTTTTCCATTTCACAGCTACTAATTTCCTTTTGCAAAAACGTTTTGAAATAAAAACAAGGAAATGTCACCCACACAAACAAACCTAAAACCCAAACGTTGCATCTTTTTCTGTTACTCATGTAAAATTTATTTTATTGCCCGAGTGAACACTATCGCAGTTTGAAGTAACAAATTTTATTTGTCTGTTTAAGTATTTTGTATTTTTCAAAACTGGAAGCATACACGAGTACACAGAAAAAAATTAATAATATAAATAAATAGAATTTCGTATTTTTAATGTGCACATTATTTACATATATTAATTACAGCAACAATTTGGAAAAAATTTTCAAAATCAATGTTCTTTTTAGATAACTTAGAGGAGTCAAAGCACGAAGAAATAAAAACTATTTTTAAAAATCTGCATAACTTGAAACAGATCTCTGCTAAAACATTCAGTTTAAAATATCAAAGCTTAGCAAAAGCCTAGTTTTTGTATTTTACTAGATATGCGGTATTATAATTTAAACATTGGTTTTACAGTGCGATTGTGTTGTTAGAGTTTAATGGATAGCAAATTTTATTGTAAAAAAATGTAGAATCTAGAACAACAATAGCAGCAACAAAATGTACTGAACTTTTTCTAACTACTAGAACTACGCTGTTGTTAAGAACAACACAAAAAGCTGTGGTAAATAGTTGTGTTAAATGAACGACGATATAGCAACTAATCATTTTGCTGACAAACCTTTTTAATTTTATGTTCTTTTCTGTATTTGTACGTGACTAATAAAACCCACTCTTGAAGAGAAAAATGTGCAAGAAGTAGAATACTCAAATATCGTACATACAAAACATAAATAAGTCACACTCGCGTTTTGTGGTAAACATTGTGACAAATGTAATATGGTAACATAACATAAAGACTGAAAACCACTGCTGTTTTGAATGTTTTGCCCATACATATATAACTTGATACTTTTTTTCATTTATACAATTTTGGCAACTATCAAATAATTTTAATGTTTGGAAATTAATATTTCGGCTGCTGAGCGAATCAATCCTGCCCTTAACTTCTTTATTTAGTTTTTACATTTACAATAAAACCGCCAGGAAACCTCCATAAGCAATTTACTATTTTTTACAATTATTTAGATTTTGCATACACTGTTGTTGTTTTCTGCGTGTACAAATGTTTGCAACAATAAAAATAACAACGACACAACAATAGAAGACTTTGCACAAACATATATTTAAAGGGGGAGAAAAAGCTTCACTCAAACATGATGATCATGACGTCAACAATGATGCATGCATGCAATGTTTTTAAGTTTTTTCTTTTCGAAACTTGTTTGCACCAACAAATCTCTATGAATGTTGGTGATTTGTCTTTTTTTACTTGGTGTTTTACGGAGTTTTTTTACTGCGCTTTTTTTATTTGCATGAATTTGCGAGTATTTGGAAAGTGGTCGAAGAAGCATTATGTAACGGTACAAATGATTTGTTTTTGTTACATACGAGTACATACTATGTATGTATGTATGCATGTGTACATCTGCATGTAAATACATACATATGCATGTACGTTTAACAGTAATACATACATATGTATGTATGTATTCTATATATGTATGTAGTTTAGCAGGCCTGCTCTGCAAATCAACTGAATAGGAATTTCTGGGCTTTTAAAAATCCCAATTGTTAGTTGTTTTTGTTACGGACGGCAAATTTTTGTTGTTGTAATTTTCCATCAATTTGTTTTGGTGGCTATACAAAACTATTTTTTGTACAGTATTGATAAAGATTCGGTATATGAAGTGCAACTGGCTGATTTGATTACAAGCTATGAATGAAATTGTATTAATTAAAAAAGCTTTCAGTTTGGAAAACAAAAAAGGATTGTGACAAGGTGTTGCCACTCTTTATATTAAAGCTGGTTTTATGTGTTGTACAATTTTAAATAGCAATAAAAGATAGTTTATTGTTCTCAATACAATGTAAAAAAATTAAAGTTTATATGATACTAAGAGTAGACATAGAAAAAATTTCCTTGTTTGTTTCTATCAATTATTTACATAATAATTTACTTATTGAATAAGTATTTTCTTTATATGCTTATTAAGCCTTAATATACATATGTAAATAATTAAATATTCGACTATTATCTTCAGTTTATTTTGATTAGTTTCAGGTCTTTAAAAATGAATATTGCGCGTATTTTGAGTTTTTATGAAAAACCCAGACCTAAAAATTCGGATTAAGAAAAGAACGCATTTTACGCGTAATTAAATGAAATATTTTTGAGGCTCCCTATTGTCTTATTGTCTTGGGTACGATGTCTCTCTGACTGAAAGTAAAATCTCTCCTTATTATGTTTTCTGTAATGTCAGTCTATAAAGTGTCTAAATTCTGGAACTAGAACTGCCAGAGTGATACATTTTCACAGAACATGTAGTTGCTTGGCTGCTACAACAACAAATTACATACATATGTATGTATATGAATAAATTGTATATTCTGTCTCAACACAGTTTATTATTCTATTTCATGTGTCAAAAATTATTACTATAACAACTCTGTAGTAATAAATTTGTACAAAAAGTTTCACAAAATACTCGTATGTAGAGAAAACCAAACGAAGCGACTAAACTGGATGCTGAATTCAGCTGGGTCTTAATAATCCTTGCAGGAATCATCTATTCCATAATAGACATCGCTTCGTTAATATTTCATGATAATTCAACATGATTTCATTTTCAGAGTTTGTTTATAAGATAAAATTATGACGCTTTAAATTAAATTATGCAAAAGTAGCTGTTTTCCAATAGCATAAAACCAAGATTGTCCAGAATCGTTGGCATAACGGCTGAGGTTGTCATTCCTTTGGCAAACAAGTAAAAAAAAAATGTTTTTAATTTCTCACAAAAAGTTAAAGCATACAATATGTTAAAAAAAATAATGAATTAAAAATAAATCCGTGAACCTATTTATGGTTATTGTTTAACTTTTAATCTTATTATTGTCTTGACTTTTATGTTGCTTAATTGTTGCAATTATTGTAGCAATTTGTCTTTTATGGCCAATGTTTGAGTAAATAATTACAGCCTGCATCGTTCGTAGATATTTAAAAATGAAAATAAATGAATGTAAATTATTTAAAATTTTTTCTTTATATTTTATTATATGTATTTGTAAATTGCAGAGCACTATAAGCTTCACTCTTTTGCAGTTCTTAGTTCAGCAAGAAATAATTGATTTCTGTGGACCAACACACATTTAAGAAAAAAAAAAGCCGAATTAAGTTTTGATTGACTTTAGGGAAGATGAAGGTTGGGCGTTCTATATTGTAAATAAAGTAACTAAACCAGATCTACTAAGCGCTTTCACAATTGTGCTTGATATTTTTTAACTAGAACGGAGGAAAGGTGAATTATTTTTACTTTTTACTAATTGGTATTTTTGAAATTGGAACCTACAAGCAGATTCCTACAGAAATTATTATCCTTGAAAATCAATTCAAGCAAGTTTGAAATAGACCAGTCAATTTTAGCGAGATGAGAAATAGAGATCAATCTTTACCGGAGATGCCATGTGTAATTAACAAACTTTGGCTATATGATCACCTTCCCACGATATATGTATGTATGTAAGTCGATGCTGTATGGAGAAAAGTCAACTTATTTTAAGTCTCCCACCGATCCAGTAATTTGAATGCAGATAAAAGTATTAACGAAATTATTAAGAAGAGTGTCGTCCATTCAAGGCGCCTGGAGACCACCCGGCGTCAGTGTGTCCACAAAACACTTAACCGCGAAATGAAAATACATAAACGTTTTTCAAAATGTGTAAAAATACTGTTAGAATTTTGTTTTCAATTACCTTTTTGCCTCACAAGACATGTTGGCTACTAAATTGAACAAAATGTTATCATATAGACAGCTGGAAAATACAATAAAAGCAGCTGTATATGATTTAATAAAACATAAAAAATGTTTAATTTAAACAAAAACAAACTTTTCATTCATATTTTATACTAAATTAATTCATTTGCATAAAAAAACTCATGCTTTTACAGCTCTGATAATTTTTATAACATTAATATAAAAATTAATGACTCAATAATGGTCTTCATGTATTTGTTAAAAGTACTGAGGTCAGGCCTAAAAGGCTTTTATTAAACATATGTTTTTGTAGTCTTACAAACACTATATATATAGATTTATATTGGTATGAAGAAAATTTTAAGACTTTATTTGCGTTATGAAAAAATCATAACATTATTTTGGATTCTTGAAAATTTCTCCTTTATCGCTCTCACTTACTTTGTATAATGAGATGTTTACAATTAAAGTATAGGGAGATACACAAAAACATTTTTTACTCCTAAATAAAAGAAGAAATGCTATGGATCGATTTCAAAATCCAGTTGTCATTCACCTCTTCCAGCACTATTAACGACAGCTGTCAACTTCTGAATGGGGGAATGGGCCAGTGCACTCAGGGCAAAGTTGTTGATTGCTCTCAACCTGGCGAGAAGCCAGCAGCGATCCCTGAAAATGGACTGGTCAAGCTGACATACTGCCTCCCCGTGGCGCCCCTGGATAGCCCCTACAGCACCCGCTTAGAGGTGAACCAAAGTGTGCAGCGAATCCCCTCTGTCCAGGGGTCTAAACCAGGACCCGGTCCTCCAGGTTTCGGGGGTTGTGCGTGGGGGTAACTTCCCTACCGTGTAAAAACACACTAGTTTAGACACAACAACAAAGAATTTAAACTTTGTTGGTTGAGGCCCAGGTTCACCACGGACTGTAGCGCCAAAAGAAGAAGAAGAAGAAGTCAACTTCTGAAACGACAGTATACGATCCGGAGTTCAAAATAGGCTGCTCATTAAAATGATTGTTGACATAAACTCTTTCTGCTTTTAATGTAAGCAAATGTAAGCTGCGTGACTGAACAAAATTTAGTGTCGCTGCTGAAAGAGATTGTGTATCCTGTTTGAGTTTTTGCAGTCGTGAGAGAAATAAAAGCATAACTTTGAGTCTGACGGCTTCAAATCCTGAATGAAAAGAAGGTAATAGCGAAAAAAATATAAGTATATCTAAATGAATCACCCCTTACAAGAATATGTACATATAAATGAGTTTCACATGGTATTTCCCAGTCTATATTGCCTAAAATTATGAAGCCATTGGAAATGGAATTGGATTAAACAAATTTCCGGCATTTCCGCCAAAATCCTTTAAGCATCTGTTATTGTATATATTTTAGCCGACAATTGTCGCACCGAGTATTTGGGTTACTTTTAAAAGATTTTCATTCGCAAAACGGTAGCCTAAATGCTGGCTGGGCTTAGCCATTATTTTGTGATTTTAATGCCTGCAAGTACATAATTTAAGTAATTAACACTCACTTATATAACAGTTACACGATTAAATTTTAAAAACTTTGGTTGTGCACGCAGATTCTTATGTAATTTTCGCAATTGTTTTTTACTTACAAGTTGATGCTGTAGTAATTGTTAACTTCCACGTGTGTGCGTGTGCGTGTGCGTGTGTGTGTGTGTGCTAATGTCTTGCTAGAGTGTACTCGTATTATGTCGTTATGCGGCAAACGGAAACGGAAGTGTGCAGTTAAAAAAGCTTTAATTTATTTTCCTTGAGCTAAACAATGTTGGTGGAATAACTACAATGTGTTTTATTTTTCAAATGTGAGGGGAGGCACACAAACGCACGACACATACATATATATGTATATACGAGCAAGAGTTAAAACAACCTGAGTCAAGGATTCTTAAGTGGAGTTATTAGTTGACTGTGGATATGAAGCAAATGTGGTTACAATAGAGGTAATGCTCAAGACAGTTGATCATATTCAAATAAAAGCGAAACCTACCTAACAAATATGTACTTATGACTAAGAAATAATTACAAAAGAGTAGAATAGAAACGGAAATTAGAAAACAATTTATAGGCTCGAGCTACCACCACTACAACGTCCACAAGTCACAGCACTCTTATCCAAGAAAGTCTGTGCACAGAAAAAAAACACAAAAATACGCTCAAAGGAAACATATTTGTCAATATTTTTGTGCAATGTTAGTTTTAACAACAACCGTCTACGGCTCTTGAAGTGCATCATTAAATTTTATAACTTACGATCATAAGTTGTTCTCTATAAACATACGTCGATGAAGTTAATTAATGCGCATCAAACACTTGTTCATAGAACGAACTGCCTATTGTTGTCATTAACAATGTTTTGGTGCAACAAAATATCTATTTCTTGCAACAGAAATATAAAAACCAGAAATAAGTTTATAAAAATATAAGCCGTAATGAATGTAGAAATTGAAAAGCTTTAATGTACCATGGACGTCCAATAGTGAGACTTATATAATGTCAGTTGTTTTCGTAGTGTTGGGAAATTCCCATTATTGGACTGCAATTTTTTCTTTCTTCAATTGTCTACTTCTTATAGAAGTATGAGGTTGTTTTTGTCATAAAAATCGCTCTGCTATCGATTGATTTTTACTGACTTTTCCAGGCCACATTCTGCAGTGGAATTTACAGCCGTAGCAGCTAAAAGTTGTGCCCTTTGTTTTTTTTTTGTGGAAATAGTTGTTTTAGATAAGTGGAAAAAAAAAATTCGATTTTTCAATATTTTTTTTACTGCAAACCTATTTCAGGTGTTAAATTTAGAACACAAGACACAAGAAACTTGTTGTCACAGTAACCCGCAGTCCAAAAATACTCCATCCAAAAGTACCGCCTTTGTATTAATTCGAGCTGTAGAATAGCCAATGTAGAATACTTGCCTTTGACTCGAGTGCAAATTCGTGGCGAAGAAGTCCTTTATCAGGAGTTATACAAACTAGAAATAGCTTTACTAATTCACCATATTGTGGAAATGACCAGCTTAAAGCTTAAAATATTAGAAAAGCAATTTAAGCTCTATCATATAACAAAAATATGGTTGAACCTGACAAAACCCTGCTTATACCTACATATATATACATATAACTGTAATATAGTTGTCATAACAGTAATGTTGATATTTTGTTATGTTTGCACAACTTTAGTAAATAAAATAAAAAGCTCTCGAAATGGTGCCTTACCCAATCACTTATTTTAATACGCACATCGGTAATAGTTAAGTAATACGAGTATATAGACAAAATATATTATAGAATAGAATACCAAAGAATTTAATTGTAGAATGTGAATTGATCGATAATTATTGTAAAATTAGACAATAATTTTGAATAAAATGATTTAAATATTATTCTACTCAATCAACACATAAATAAGCAAATTTTGTTACAATAATTTCATGACACTGATTAGTTTTCTCAGCATGAAAGCATGTTTCCTCACACACCAGTCTCAAGGCTTGCAAGGTGTCAAAGTCTTGTGTAACTTCATTTCCTTGCTCCTGCACAAAATAGAAAATTTGCAAATAAGCAAAAGAAAATATAATAAAATATTTGTTTTTGTATGAATGACCTGTGTATATATTCAATTTCGCAATAGGAGCGAAAAATATAATAAATATAACGGAAGTTAGTATGTAAATTAAATCGGAAATGTATATTAAGGTGCAATTTCCGTTTGAAATGGCGAGACAGGAAGACACACATTAACAGACACGCACACAGTCACACATATTTAAAAGGTGTTGAAGGAATTACAACTGGTCGCACAACAAAGACACGGCAAGCTTCCTTATTTTTGAAAGATTCAAACTTAAGTAGGAGCACAAGCGGCCGTAAACACACACAACAAATTGATATATTATTTTATTTAATAGTTTACTGGCCTGCCCATGACTGTTGCAGAAACGCAGAAACCTGCATGAAAAACAGACAACATAAATTTTCTTCGTTTTTTTTCTTTTATTTTTAATTTTCCCCTTCTACGTTGTTGTTTGCTTTCAATCTTTTATTTTTCTTTCTTCTTTTGTGCATTTTACTTTTTAATTTAATATATCACTTTTCAATTTAACATATTATTTATGTATGTATGGCTGGGTGTGTGTGTATGTGTGTGTGTGTGTGTTAGTATGTACGTTTGTTTGCATGCTGAGCAAAGTTTCGCATTTGTGTGAGTGTGTCCCTGGTCTATATGTGTTTTTAATTGCATTTTATTTTACCCTTATTCTGTTCTTTAGTTTGCGGAGAAAAACTCAAATATGAATTTCATATTCGTATGCAAATGTAAATACTAAAAGGAGAAGCATAAAGAGGATAATCTGTTAAAATCTGCAATTCATTTAATTAATGACACTCATACGCCACATGAGACAACAAAATGTCTGAATGGCAATAAAAACTGGCAAACAAAAAGAGAAAATAGAGAAACCCAAAAGAAATACAGCAAGAAGGAAAACTTCATATTTTATTTTAACATTTAATTTTTTCCGTGCTGTTTGGAGCATATTTTTCTTTTGGGGAAATTTCACAATTTAATTTAAGAAATATTTATGTATTGTTTATTTTATATTCTGCTAGATATATAAAATATTTCGTTTAATTGTTTGCCATTTCGCAATGAATGTCGTTGATAAAGTAGTTTCCAAAATTTGTTTGCTTTTTTCCAGTCGTTAGCTTAAGACAGCGACAAAGGGCTGAAGTCACTAACATAATTGAATTAATTCGCTTTCTTTGCAACGATTTAATTGTGACTATCTCCGTTATCTGGGTTTGCTGGTGTATTTTGCTATTGCCTCTGAACAATGTAAAATGTTATGTAACCCCATATCTGACCCCTAAATTAGCAATATTTGAGGCAATTGTTATTCAATATTATTATAACTCAGCCAATACAGAAAACTTAATAGCGGGTGAACCTTGAGTATATGCATATATACATACATACATATATGTTTATTATGACAATAATATGTTTGGTTATGCCACATAAATTATATGTGTAATCAATACAGTAGGCAGGTCCTTGTATTTAATGTAACAAATTCCATTCCCTTATTAGATATAAATACAAACTCTTAGATATTCTCGTAAATACCAACTCTTGTTGCTCTGTGGCGGTAACAGTTGTTTACTTTTTCTATTGAAAAGATACGAATAACTGAAGGATTCAACGACTTTAACCAAATTTATTACGATTATTCAAGCTTTACATTTGGAAATAGTTATAAGCAAAATTATATTTAGACAGAAGATTATAACGTCCTTGTATGGAACTATTAAAATATTAGTAAAATGTTTGATAATCGTACACAACTGATGAGTATGAACTTATTTGTGTAAATAGTAAAGGAAAATATACATATAAAGGACAGTTACTGGTGGCTTAAATAACCAAGAATATATCCTAGAAAACCCTCAAATTTTTCACTAGCATCGCATTATTTTTTTCTAGACAAATATAAAAAGTTTTACATCATGACACATTTGCTACATGTCCGTAAAAGTACACTTATAATATTTGGAATAGACTCCACCTTGACAGAAAATTATTTTTATAAATTTTACTTTTTTAAATTCCACGAAAGACAAAAATAATTGTGAATTAGTAGAAGAAAATTTTAAAATGTTAATATTAAATTATCTGCTATGAAGGCAAACTCGAGCAGTTGGAAAATGTGGCACTTAGTTAGTTATTGTATGCAAAGATGGTTATTGAAACACAGCGGGAATCGCTACAGCCTGTTAAATATAATATATCACTTAGTTATTGCACAGACAAGCAAATAAAAATTTATGACATTTTGGCGGGAGGAGAAAGCCCTAAACTGGCAACTCTGATTTAGGGTGTGTTTAAATGAAAACTGTTTTATTAATTTTTTTGTATTTAAAAACTCAGCCGTGGATATTATTTACTATCTGACGCTTTTAAAATAAACGTCAAAGTATCGCTGCGGTGCTGGTTGCACAAAAGTTGCTAAGAACTTTAAAGCCTAGATAAATACATATGTACATATGTGTGAATGTATGTTTGGAAAATTGTTATTAAAACAGGATTTTTTCTCAACTCTCACTATCTTTTTGCACGCAACTGAAATGAAATAGGACCAAAACTCTTGCGAAAGCGCCTTAGGGCTATTTGCGCGCAAACTTAGCAAACAAGTCTGTGCGAAACTGGATGGAATGGTCACGAGCATGTGTCAGTAATCGTAAACAATTCTCACAGCTTTATAATTTATACACACACACACACACACACACAAAATGGAAAACCCAACAGCCGAATCTCACCTATAACTGTAATTGATTGAAATTGTTCATTCTTTTATTTATAGATGGAATAAATAAAATTTGTCTGTCTTTTAGGTTTCGGCAAATTTATTTTCGATTTTTTTCCCACTCTGAACTCTGACAAATGAATGTTTAGTTGAGTTCAACTTCATTTTGGAGTCGTTGCTGAATGTTGCTTTTTTTTCTTTTATTTTGAAACTCACGTTCAGTGACAATTGTTTGCCACAAGAGTTATCGGTGTTCAAACAAACCACTCGTTAAACCATAAATGTATTAAGTCTAGTCTTTTTGCCAATTTGATCAAGCCAAAGCAAGTGTCTTTGTGTGAGTGAGAATGTCTATGAAGTCGTTTGTTTGTCTGTTTGTTTGTTTGTATATTTGTATGTATGCACGAATGTAGTGATTGTATGAACTAGTGGACTGTTTAGAATGCAAAAGATGTGATTTGCGTATGCAAAATGTATGTATAATTTAAATATGAAGTTGTGGTGGTATGTAGATGTTTGTAGCTGTTTGCATGAGGCTGTGGCATGATAAAATGTGGTTGGTTTGTTTGTTTATTTGCTTGATGTTTCATATTTATGTGTGTACGACAATGTTGGGGTTTTCCATCGTTTCTCACGTTTGTTATCATGTGATTTTGTGTGTGTGCTTGTTTTTGTATGGCACAGAAAAAGTTTGAGATTTGGATTATGTGGTTGCGTTGATATCTGTCGCATATAGTCATAACAGCTTAAGTCGAAATGTTTGAATCGCGAAAAATATATCATATTTGATTAATTTGAATTTATATTACACTTTTTATTTATTGCCAATTGTTTATTTATTTTGTATTTATGGTTTATTAAAATTTTTTTTCTTTAATGTATTTTGGTCTTATCTCGACTTAAGCTGTTATAATAAAATGCCACAGATGCCTGTAGTGTGAGTCCTTAAGTGACTTGAAGTCATCGTTGCTGTTGCCGTTGCCGTTGCCGTTGTTGTGCTTGTTGGGTTGATGTTGATTTTGAAGCATTTTTAGCGTTTTTCTGCTAAACTTGGCATTAGCTGTTGTTGTTGCGTTGTTAACTGGTTAGCAGTGGTTAAAGCTTTATTTGCGTTTGTGGTTCATTTAGCAAATTTACTATTGTTTTTCTCTTGTTGTTCGAAGTTTAACATTTTAGTTGGTACGTTCCTTTGGCTTTATCACATAAATACTAATGCATGTGAGTTGCCAGCGGCTAAACTGAGAAGTGTTTGAAAAGCACAAAACTCTTAAAAAAATTCTTAAAAACACATATTTTGTGGATTCATAATTTTGCAATTATTGTGATGAAATATTTTTCCTCAATCTGACTTTTCCTGTGCCTTTATTTGGAATTATAAACAGCAACTATAGCGAAGTCTGATAGATGATGATAAACAATCTGCTTAAAGTTTCGAATATTATTCAATATAATTGAGTGGAATATTTGCATATTCAAAATGATAAGTTTTATGCCACAGGTAATACAATTATTCACTAACACTTATTTTTCTATATTCGAACTTTACAATTCGTAGAAAGTATAAAATTTTAAATTTAAATTAGTTTTCATCAAAAGTTTTAGAAAACAACAATAGTTGAACATAATTTCCAATTCTGTATGAACTTTTTGTGTAAACTTTTCCTGCACCCAAAACCGAACAGTACTTTTCCTTTAACCCTCGTGTACTGCACGTAAACACTTGCACAGACGTGGACGTGTTAATGTCTAACTGCGTTCGCTTTACAGGCAATACGTTTTATTTTTGTTTCGAGATAAGAGCAAAATATATGTTGAGGTCGTTGGCTACGTTTCAAAATGCCACATAATATTAAAATATCTATAATTCACGTTTCGTTTTCTTGCCACTCTGCAGTCCCTTCTTTTTCAGTGACTGCTGTTTTGCTATTTTCGGCAAAACATATGTTAGATGAATTTTAATCTTTTGCGTGATTCATTTTAGTTTAAATTAATGGCGAGAAGCTTAAAACTTCTCCTACCATTAAAATTGTTTCTAATCTTTACGCAAATTAAAACCAAAAAAAAAAAAAAAGGAAAGAGAAACAGAAAATTGTTTCATTGAAGCACAAACAAGGGATTGTGATTAGAAAAATAACGCAAAAGTATTATATGAATGTTAAATAAAATATGTGTTAATTCACAAAAACCTTTATTTGCTAAATTTAGCGCAAAGTGGGGCTGGAGAGCAGTTCAATCCAAAAGTCTTTGTTTCGGCAGCGTTCTGTTGTACCTTCTTTCATTCAAAACTTTTGTCTTGTTTTGTATAAAGTTTTTGGAAAAATACCCTCCTGACACAAATTGTTTGCTTTTTAATGTGCCGGCAAATAATCTTCCCTTGGATTTTTAAGACTTACGTACAACCACCAGTTGGGAATATGGATTTGCACAACATCTGCCACGAAGATTTAATAATCCTCATACCTGGAGATAAAAAGAAATACGAATTGGAAGATATTGCACGACTATTTCTTTATGATTGAATTAATGAATTTAAATTGTTTGCGATTAGTTTTCTTTAACATAAATATATATATATATATATATATATATGAATAGCGACAAATTTAAAGTATGTATTGAAAACAATAGTTTTTTACGCCTAAAAGTGTGCTCCGTTCGTTTTGTTATAAATCCTTAAAAACTATTTAGCAGTAGTGTTAAATTATCACAGCAAGCCAGTGATGATGTCATATAAAGAGCTTTAAACTAAAAGCTGGTATTCAGCAAAGTTGTTGGAAAAAGTGTATGATTTTTATTCAGTAGGCATTTCATACCGAGTGTTATTTAAAAGTTTAAGAAAAATTTTGGCATTGGCAGTTGTGTTCGCTCATTTCACAGAAATTGTTTGCGCGAACAAATCAAATTTCAAATCATTTCGGTAATTGAGAAAGTGTGTGATTTTGTCGATGGAGGTTTCCAAAATAATTTCTGTTTTAAATAGTGGACAGTTTCTTCACTGCTACTGTGTTAAGAATTTCCATTCGATTTACATTCCACTAGACTGTTCTAGCAAACTTCAGTTAGCATAACCTAACCAAATTAAAAAACATTAATTATGGCAATTTTATCATTATCAGATACAAAACTTTAATATCGTCAATCTCTTTATTTCAAAATCTATGTCATTTTCCGCTTTTTTTCTGTAAATCTTCGTATTCAAACTTGTGGCAACAGAAAAAAAGTATGATGTCGCATAACGTTTATCATGGTTAACCAAAAAATATTCGACGGAACTTACAGTGAAAAAAATTACTGTTAAAGTTTATTAATTTTTAGTGATAACCGAATCTTAATATATGGCACAATATCAAAACTTGGCATTTAATTTGAATTTTCAATACAAGAACGATCATTAGCCATCTCTTCTTTCATAGTATTGAGAACTTGCAAGAGAGCTTCTTGCGTCACAATTGTGGCTTGGGAAGTTGGGGCCGGTTTTATCGTTTTTAGATTCTTGCAAATTGTTTGATTTTTTTTTTGATGTTCATTTTTCTCTCTCTCTCTCTCTACTTGTCACAGTTTTACGGCAATTCGTCGTTGTCCAACTCTACTTCTTTGGGCCAGGACGACTTAGTTGTGTCTTTTCCCAGCATCTTGAATTTCAACTTATTTTTACACAAAGATACTAAATTGTAAAAAAATTTAAATTATTTACAGAGTATAGTTAAGTTTGTAAAACTCTGCTTCGTAATGAAGATGATGAGATACTTGTCATCAAGGGTGGAAAAATTGTATAATTGCACTTTTGTCTTTGTTGTGATATAAATATATCGAGTGAGTTATTATCAAAATTGTAATTGTGGTCTCCGAAACGATGTATAAGTCTTTGCGGCCATTAATTTTCTTTAGATGGAAATAGTTTTTACATAAAACTATTCTATATTTATAATCTATTTTTAATGTCAACAAATTTAAGCCTTTTTTCGCAACATAACACCGCTTTAAAGTTATTTGAAATATCATTTGTTGAGGCCAGCGACCGAGCGATTGATTGAACTTATTATTATCTTTTCATTGTTTTTCTTTCGAATCAAATCAGAAAGCGAATCAAATCGATTCTGTTTCTGCGTGCAATTCTCACGGTGTACCGAAAGGCTCGTCATTATAAAAACATACAAGCCCAGCCATAAATTTATATTCTGCTTTAATCTATTGCTTCTGCATATGCACTCACATATACGTATGTCCAACTAAGCTGAACATGCATATTAAAGGTGCTTCTGCTGTGCATTCTTAATTTTGTTTGTTTTCGGGTTTTTCCTGTTTTAAATATTCGGTATGTTCCGATTGCATGATTTTGTTGTTGTGTTGTGGCTGTTGTTTATTTGGTCTGCATGTTTTGCAAAGATATTTACTATTTGTTGTTGTTGTTGTTGTTGTTGCTATTGAAAATACACCTACAATTACCCAATATTAAGGATCATAAAGTTAAATGTGTTCTTTATTTCTGTTATTGTGTTGCCTCATCACAAATCGTTGTGCATTGGAATGTGTGTGTATGTGTGTGTGTGTGTGGGTGTGTGAGACTGTCTGCCTGGTACAGACTTTTAAGGCTTTACACTTCTACGTATCTTGGTATTGGTCTAATTTTTGTTTTTTGCCTTTCGTTTTGCTGTTTCTTTGTTCAATTGCTGCTATTGCTGATTTTATTTGTAGCTCTTTAGTCGATATTTTTTCATTTTTTTAATGTTTTTGCTGTTTTGCTGTTTTGCTTCTCTTTTCGGTTTTGGTAACACCTGTCAAATGTTTCAGTTGCTATTCGGTTTTGTTTGCATATGGTTACATAAATTGGTATATTTTTTGTACTTTTGTCTCCTGCAAACCGTTTCTATCTAATTCTAAATACGACAAATGTATGTGTATGTAGTCGTACTCGTTTGTTGACTGGTATTCGTTTAGTAGAGCTTTTTTGTGGTTTTAATATTTTATTGTGGGACAGTGAGTTTTGAATGCGAGAATTTATATGTAACTGTTGTTTTCTCATGACAGTTAGAGGTCTTAATAATAAGCACATTTGCACATTTTGGAGGTGGGAACAATGCTTTGCAAAAGGATAATGCGAATGCAATGTGTGACTTGTTTCTAATACTTCAACTACAAATCGTTTAAATAGTTAAGATTTTGAAAGGCTACATTATTCATTGAAGTGTTGAAGTAAAAAATGCTAAGCAATAACTAAAATAATTATTTAAATAAATTTTAAGAAAATAATTTGAATAAATATTCGAATAAATAATCGAATAAGTAATCGAATAATCGTTGGCATAAATATTCGAATAATTCTTTATGATATGAAATAAATAAAAAATTCACATAATCGGTTTTCTTTCACTTACAGTTATTGTTTGATTTTCTGCGGCACTACCAGATGTTCTTAAGGGCTTCCAAACGTTCGGACCAAGGCAAAGTACGAGCAGATACTATAAATAATTTATTTCTAAAGTGCTTCCATTTGAATGGCCGCAAACTGTTAGCATGAGTTTATTGTGGTCATGGCTCGGAATATTCATTTTTGTTTATTAGTTCGTAGTTTTGATTGCTCTTTTTTTATTCGTTTCCGGTACAAATTTTAAATTTCTCCAAAAAAAAAAAAAAACAATTTATGAATTTTATTATACTCTGTATGATGTTGTTGTGTGTTTTCTTTCTGTGTTTTTTGTGTTGTGCCTTTTGATTTATATTTATTTTTCCACGTAATCATTTAGTAAAATGTGGTGAAATATGGTTTTTAATTCGGAAACCATTTATATCAAATGATTGGCGACAAAATTAAAGGAAAAAATATAATGGCAGAAACAATGAAATACGAGTACATATTTAAAAGTATGGTTCAGGAAATTAAGTTGCAAGAAAGTTTGAGCTAAATTAAATTGTGTCCCAAATGGAAAGGATCAAACGGGTACTAAGAATGGAAAATGCATTAAACTTAAGAAATTTATTCAGCAATTTCCAGCCTTGGAAAACAAAATTTTTGGTAGTTAATCGCAATAACGTAAAGTTTTTGCCAGAAGTGACTTCCTTAATACAAATGTACAATATTTGGTTTAATTTATTAAAACGGAAATTTATTGATGAATTTACTCGCATTTAGTAGCTTTTATTTCATTAACATTTAAAATTTATGCTGATAAGTTAATGGTTGGTTGTCCATTTATTTTTTTTGTTCATAAATTATTTTCATTCGAAAATTGTTCTTAATAATAAACAAATTATAATATTTTGCTGGTGCAAATAATTCCAATATTCAAGTGAGTATAAATTTAAATTCTCTTGATTCTCAGGAAAAAATTTCCATTTTACAAAACTGTAAGTTGTTGTGTTGAGTTGATCCTGAGTGAACGAATGGGCAAAAACGGAGCATTGCCCCGATCCCTTGCGGTATAACTATATAAGTATTTAAAGGCTGATCACAGTTAAAAAATTATTATGCTTTAAATACATACATATATGCACATCACTACCTGAAAACACTCAAACTAACAAAAGCTTCACAATCGAATATGTTGCTGAGGCGGTGGCGTATACGTTTTATATTTAATTAGCTATATTCAACGAACGGGACATTCCTATTTCTACCACCAACAAACAGTAATAACCTTAAAAATTTTGTAGATTTTCCCTGGGGGACAGCAAATGTTTCGCGGTCGCTACTCCATCATTAGTCCTCAATTGGTTTACAAAATTATAATAGATATGCCCAATTATTTTTCTTTATTTTTCTTTCTGTTTGTTATAGTTTCTATTATTCAGTGTTTCTTTTTGTTTTTGTTGTTTGTACAGTTATTTTCCGTTCACAAGACAATCAGCTGATTTTTTTTAATGCACATTTTTCTCTTATAAAAAATTATGTGTACGAAGTTCTTTGAAGATAAATAAGTACCCCGATTATTTTTATATGAATATTAAAACTGTAAGTTCATACTATATATTTATTTAATCAGGTTTTCAAGTTCAGTTTTTTCTTTTCTTAAATAATTTTTCATTTTGAAAATAGTTGATTTCAAGCCAGTAAACAGTGTTTAATAATAAATTTAATTAATGGTTTTCTATCAATCTTCGCAATATAAAAATGTTTAAAAATTACACATTTAATAGGTCCCAGTTTGTTAATCGTTGATCTTTTTTACATCATAAAATATGACATGCATTTTATACGCATATATATAAATAAAACATATTTTTTGTTTTGTTTTTTAATTGAATATAAGCGGCAAATGAATTATTTTTTTAATATTTATCATTTCGATCAACTAATAAATCTTGTTTTGCTTTCAACCCAGACCCACAAATAATTCTTCAAACTCTTTTTTTTCCCGAAATCACATTGAAATTATTCTGAAGCAGCAAACAAATTATGAATATTTTCCTCGTTGTCATTTTATCAATGTTTAAAAATATCCAATTTATTTAATTCAAATGTTCGAAAATAGTATCCTCGATATGTTCCCAGCCAACAAAGGACTGCGCCAACGGGCTGAACCAGATATTTCTGGCAAATGTCTGCTCCAAGTTGTATAGATTTGCTAAATGGGAAATAAAAATTACATAAATTATGAGTAAAAGTAAAACGGGTTTCAAACATTTCTCAGCTGATGAACTAATTCGAGAAAGCTCAAAGACAAATCATAATCTTAAATCAGAAATTCTCAACAAGATCGGTTTGTTCACTTCATAGAACCGCTGAAACAAATAAGTTCGCTTAGTTCATCCCGTGAGCATACATTGTAAGTGGTTGGATCAAATCAGAATGGACGAACTTTGACTGACTGATTCCCGCAGAATCGCAATCTCATTTCTCGCACTACGAGTCTTGGTTCGCTCTTGCTCGAGCCATATGTCAGGATTTTTGAGAGTTACCAAACGTGGTCTGTTTTTTCTTCAATTTTAACAAAGAACACAAAATTGCAAAACTTTTCGCTTGTCCGTAGAAACATCCAGAGTCTGTGTTGGGAACCGAACCTATGACCTGTCGGTTGTCGGTTGAGCGAAAAAAGTATAAACCGATAACTCTATGGGCTGTAATTGCGCAACAAGCCGTGCATTTGTGAGAGTATATTTGCCAGTATTTCTTTACGTTGGAACAACTGATCGCCCGGAAACAAAATAACCTTTAAAAATGCTCATATATTCCTGCATTGTGTACGAGAAGACACTATAAAGTTTTATTAAATTGCTTATTAACTGCACAAGAAAATATAAAATAAAAAGAACTGCAAACATCTCGAATCAGACACTCGTAGTTTGCCCACCCTGTATTTATGTATCGTATGAAACTAAAGAATCATTAATCTAGCGGCGCTTCAAACCCGCACATTCAAAATAACATAAATAACGGTTATTGTGCACTTGTGTTTGCATGACATGCAATGACATTAAAGCATTTTTGTTCATCACAATATCATACACACACACACACACCCGAATACATACGTTTGTATGTATGTAGTATATATTGTATAAGTAGGCAGCTGTGCTTATAACTCTTGATCTACGAGTATTGTTGTTGTCGTTGAGTTGGTAAAAAACTTTCCAAAAAAAAAATCAGAGCCAGAACATAAAAATGAATTGAAAGGAAAAAAAATCAAACGGCAGCACTCGACTGCGAAATAAATGAGCTAAAAAAAAACTGTGCATAATCAAAGTTCCAATAATCATTAAAAACGTTTTTATATTTTTATTTAATTTTATTTTAATTTCATTTAATTTTGCCTGTTTGTGTTTTAAATTTAATAAAGATAAATGGAAGTGCGTGCAATGAAATATAGGACAACATATTTGAATCATTGTTTCATAGAAATGAATAAAATGGTGGACAGTGGGGCCTCGACTATCCGTGATTCGATTAGCCGGTAACGTCGATTAACCGGGAAGAAATATACATTTCTTGTCTTAACATCGTTTTATGTTTTTTTTCTTTTTTGTATCAGTTAATTCGTGTTTAGTTCGAATACACCTATTTTTAATTGCTGATGGAACAATTAAACGCAATTCGAATTTGCTGAAAAATTGGTTAAATTTAGTGTAATTTAATAATAAGTATAAAAAACTACTCAAAATTGTTAAGTTATTATGCGAGAAAATCGATTGTCACGAATGCTGCCAGTTCCAACTATTGCGGAGGTCTCACTGTAACTTTTTTATTCGATTTTTATGGTTTATTCACTGAAAAAAATTAAAGCTTTAGAGTTTCATTATTTTTACTTAAAAAACCAGTAAAAAAGAGGCATTGAATTTCAACTCACTTAATCTTAAATATGAGAACCTCTAAAGCGTTTTTAAAAATTGCATAAAAACAATTTAAAAAAGTACGACATGTTTTTAACGAATTTTGGCAAAAAGAAAACAACAATAAAACAAACTCAGAAAACATGTTTTTATTTAAGATATTCCTGAAGGCAGAAGAATGAATTTTCATTTCAATTTAAGTTCAAAACCAAGATGATATTAAAATAGGACAGAGAATACAGAAAGTAAAACATGAAAAATTCATTCCGAATGAATACGAGCAATTGAATTGAAATGAAAAACACCAATTGAAAAGCAACAACAAAGTAACGCTGTCTAATAACAACAACTATAAGATGAGAAACCGAAACCTGCTCTTATATCCTAATAAAGGCAAACAAGACTTCTGTATTATTCCTGAACTTGTTTTTGCTACACGTTTCGTATCAACTTTTTATCAAATACTTTCATCTCCTTCTGTATCCTAAAAATTTTGAACGAATGTGTGTCTGTTTTTTTTGTTTATTTCATTTTAACAAATAATTGTTGTTGCGAAAAATTGTTAGTGAAACATTTTCGAACACACAGATACAGTGTTTGGAATATTGTTTTGGCTTCGAACAAATCATCAATAATTTATAAAGAGAGATAATTATAAAACCCTTGTATAGTTCACAAAGTTATTTTTAAGACTAAAAGTAACTCATGTAAATTAAGGAACAACTTGTAACTTTCTATCATAGTCAGTTAAGAGACCGGAAGTTCATTGAAGGGAAAATTTTTATTAGAAATATAATTTGTTGTAGTTTTTAGACACAACAAACACATTGAATTAAATTAACTTGTGATTGGAAGATTATTTATAAACATTCATTTCTCAAGTTTATCCATCCAAGTCTTATGGATTCAGACATGACACAATTGAATCACTTAGATTTTTCTTAATCAGTTCTTGTGTCACAAAATGTTGATGAACGTTGACGGTCGATATCGTGCGACAGGCCCTCAGTTCTTTTGTTTTGTTGTTTCTGGCCTATAAATTCATTTAAATATGTAAATAAAATACTTTCATACAATATTCAAACAATTTAACTTTTAGAAGATTATATTTCTTACTAATTTAAAGCCAATTGACACACAAGAACTGGAACTGGACACATATAAAGGAACTACAAGACAAATAAAAAAGTCTCACAACATTGTTGCGGCAACATCACAAATGTTTATAATTGCGAGCGAGTAAAAGTGTTTTATGGTCATAATCAGTGCAATATTCTTGATTATATTGTAATACAATTGCGTTCATTGTAATAATATAAAATAAATAAATAATATCGTTTATGAAAACTACTAAAATACAATCCCAAGGAGAGAGTGGCCTATTTTTTCCCATAATAAAACCGAGAAAGTCATTCTTTGTATGGGTGAAAATTACTTTTTCTGATTTATTATTGTATGTAAAAAAAAAACTGTCTCCCTCCCCCCCTCATATGACTGGCCAATTAGTTTGTTAGTACAAGCAATCATATTATTGTTGCCGCCAATCATATTTTCGATGAGATTAGCACAGATATTTAAATGGATTTTATTTGTACAATTGAAATCTTACAATATTCGTGGCGTTTGCACTCGAAGAAAAGTATCCATTTCCTTTATTAATGAGTGCGTACAGCCGTCATCAGCTCCCTAACCGGGGTAAAAATGCTAGTGATTCTATTGTATTCTAAATTATATGAATTTTGAAAGCAAAAAACAATTTTTAATGTCATTTTTGGTTTTCATTTACTATATTATACACATTTATTTAACTACATACACACACATATGTACAGAAGCCAGTTTCAATTTATGTTTAATACCATCAACTATTCTTAATATTGTCGAAAAAACAACAACTGAAAATTGTGTACTTTTCGGAGATTCATCTTTCTGGTCGAACATGCATTTTTAATTTAACAAAACTATTCGTTATTCGTATGAGTGGTTTTTGTGTTTTTGAAATTGTTTGATGGTCTTTTTACGAAAAATGTTTCAAAAACGACAGTCTATGGTCTCTGAACGTCCAAACGAAACGAAAATAAAATGAAAATTCTAAAAACCTCATGGCGTTGTTAAACGATCCATTTTTCTTTCTTTTCTTCAGATGTTTCGTTTGAATGTTCAAAAAAAAAAAAAAAAAAAAAATCGAAAAAAATTGCATTTGTAATAAATACATTTACTAAATTCTTTGCTGTTCATTGACTTCAGTATCTTTTTAATTTGGTACTTTTTCTCTTCTTTGAATATTTGCTCTAGATTTCAAGACATTTTATGCACCAGAAACTACATCATACATTTTTTACATGTTTCAAAGGACCTTTTTTTAATTTGACAACTTAAATGAATTTATTTTCTTTTACTTCTTTTCGAATAAATTTAGAGTAAAAAATTCAGTTTAATTTTTGAATATAAGTCTCTATTTTGAATTTTCAAGGAAAAGCCAAGTATTTGTTCGAAAAGAACACACATACAGATGTACATGATACAGATAATAAAATTTCGTATAAAATATGTATATTTGTTGATAAATGAAAATACTCTTTATGACAAATTTACAAATTTTTTTTTAATTTGCTTCTAGGATATTAAAGTGTTATTCGAACGGGTTAGAGATAAAATAAAGAACTCTGGCAAAAATCAAGCCTACAGTACCCTTGACCGCTATTAGAGATGGATATAAAAATATACAATAAAATTAAGGGGTGCAGTTTGGAGCACAAGCCGACACTTGTTCATATTCAGAAACTCACTGTCGTACGTCTTATATTAAAAAAAAATGTGGTTATTGTTGTTTGCTTGTGTATTATGAATTGGTTCCAGATGATGGAAATGGTAATCAATTCATCACGATAAGCAATTTTAGTTGAAAGAATTAAATTTCTGGTATTCGTTATCTCTTAGATTAGCACTTGGGCTAATCTGATGGTGGATCCTTTCCACGTGTGAACTTGGACAACGGCATACCACTACCCCCCAAAGTGGTTTGGTAGGCACACATACATATGTGGCTACATCTTGTAGGATATGAAAAGCGCCACTTATCCTAAAAACAACAAAGGCGTCCTCAAGAGTGAAACTACATACGTGAGTTGGACAAATATTGGTCCCAGCCGAGCTCTCTCTCTCTCTCTCTCTCTGGCAATAATAATATTTTCAAATTAATTTTATCTGGAAAACAATATTGTATTTTGAATCTTTTAATCTCACTTCTTAAACATTTTGCATATTAAAATATTTTCAATTCATGTACAATTGATTTTCAAATTTGCATTGTGAACTTCAAGCAACAAAATACAAAAAAGAAAAAGAAATGATTTAATTAAATAGTTTTTTTCTTGCAGTGAAAACAGATTTTTTTATATTTGAATTCTTCTTCCACCAGATTAAATAATGAAGTCCATTTATACGAGAGGGGCTGCAAAGTTGCCAAAATTTTTCAGTATTATGCGGCACATGTACTGCAACTGATTAAAAGTTCAATTCATTTCCGTGGAAGGGGGGGGGAGGGGGTTGTGGGAGCTGCTGACTGTTTATGTGCGTGTTAGTTTTGTGGCTTAAAGGGCAACGAAGAAGGAATTTTGCTCAAAATATGGTTGGTGTTTATGCTATTTTATATATAGATGTATTTATTATCATTTATCTTTTTTTACAGTCTTTTATAATTATTTTAGTAAAAAAAATATAATTAAAATTTTTTGATTCCCTTTTCAGAAAAAATGCCAAATATTATTGTTGGTGCCGGTTCACGTACTTCAACTTTTATTGCCCAACTTGGTGCTTGTCTATAAAAAGGAAACAGAAAGAACTACAACTTATAAATGTTGCTGTTTCACCACTCTCCCACTTAATATAAACTTGAGTTGATGTACGTGCATCAGCAGTTAATGAAACTAATTTTTTTCATGTTAAATGGTTTGCTAGAATAATTATAGTTGGCCACAATAATAATATGGTAGGTCATAATAATGAAATTGTGGAAAATATTAATATTAATAGTGTTACAAAAGTTTGTTGGTCACAACCCTTTTTTACAACATGGTTGGTCATAACCATAATATGGCTCAGTATATAATGATCAAACATAATACGGTTGACATTGTAGTTGAATATGACAATGATAGGGTTAATAGTGTTATCACATGGGCTGAGGCAAAACTAAGTTCCCGGTACCATAAAACTTGATGTAGGGGCCAGTGTTGTTAAAGTAAGCACATCCACTCACCTCCTACGCGTACACCCTCTTTTGGGACTTAGCACACTAATTGGTATGACATACGGGAAATCATTAGAGTGAGCTTTGAAATGAAAATTAATAAAAAGTATTCAAATCGGGGTTTCCCCTTCAAAGTACTGGCGAAATAGTATTCGCTAAAACGTTATTTTGAAATATATTATAAAACATTGGCTTACAAATTTTTCAAAAAAATTGGTGCTCATGACAACTGTTGTTCGCAAACTTGTTGGCTACAAATATATTATTCAACAATAGTAAGTGGCTTTTAAAAATTTTACCCTCCCAACATGAAACGGACAGACATCGTTTGTTTAAACTTCCATAATTGAATTCAAACAGTTTTACTGCGGCTTTTTGGGCACTCCTCGTATTTGTTTTAATTCGTACAATATAATAGAATAATTATATTGGCAATAATGTTTTTGTCAGAAATATTTATGTACGTTTTATGTGTATAGTTTCATATTAATTCATGCTTATTAACCACATCGTACATAAATGTGACAGTTTGTATTGAAATAGTGTGTTTTTGTTTGTTCGTTTTCTTCATTCTCATTGTCATTCAATTAATTTTCTCATTCTGTTTTTCTTTTTTTATATGTATACCACAAAGTTTTATTATTAAGAGGATTATTTGTATTGTTTGGTGGTTATTGCTTTATTTTTTTGTCTCAAAAGCACAATTATTAAAATACACGTTTACTCGTTTGTGCAAATGTGCAAAAACTTATAGCCACAGATGCACACATACATACAAATGTACTTGTGAAAGCGTGTGTGTGTGTGTCAATATTGATTAAATCCTTTCCCAGGAAGGTCATAGTTGAAGGTAAACCTTTTGAATGCTGTGTGATGTTCACAAAGATTATTTTTACCTTTTAACATTTCAAGGACTTATAAATTGTTGCTATTTACCTTTTGTTTTGGAAATAACAAAGAATAAATCAAAACAATAAAAGGTCACAATATGTGTTGAAATTATTTAAGTATATAAATAACTTAAGTCCGATATGAATTCACTCACACATGTTGGGTTAGTTATTGTTACAGTCAGTGATTGTTTGAAGAGGTTATACACCTGCCACAAAAATTGCACTCGCACAATAGTCACAATACTAAGAATTAGTGCATGTTGATGTGAAGGAATTAATTATTTAAAAAAATAATATTAATTTAATATTATTATATCTTTTAACTCTTTCATGCCTAATTTGTTTACGAATATTCCAACTACTGCAAGTACCAAAAAGACATTTAGCTGAAAATTTTCCATTTTAAGTCGACAAATCAAATTGATTGTGAGACGGTGAGGCAGTCCAAATTACATCTCATCAATCGTTTGCTCTCTGTAGCGGATACTTAATAACCTGCATAATCTACATCTAAACACATCTATAGTATACTTTTAGGAGTTCAAAACAACCACGTATGATCAATGACCACGAGTACATTAATTTGCGTAGCCACAGTTTACACTGTTCAATTCTTAATACTTGTATCGTATACATACATTTACACCCACTCCTGATTTTTGCCCAGTACGAATAAGAAAGTAAAACGAGTCGAAAGTGCAAGCTGGTCTGTACTCATCTTATGTTCCCCCCACGGGTCACCTCGCAGCCTAAAAGTTAATCAGCTGAGCTGAGAGAATTGCCTGGTGTGAATGCCCACTTAAATGCTTAAATTTCAAAAATTCTAAACATTTGTTGTAGTTTTTATATATATAATAAATTGTTTAATATTTTCGCTTCATAAACAAAAGTTACAGCAAAAATATCTGGAATTCTTTGGCTACGGACGGAATGGAAACAAAAAGAAAAAAACTAATTAAGAACAGTCTGAAGCCCAGGTTTTTAATCAATTATATATTTTTATAGAAGGGTTTAATGTTTTCTATTAAATTGCAGACAAACTTTTCCAATATTCTTTTATTAGGAGCAAAAGCCAGGGATTTCATATAAATTAACTAATACAGATCTTGCTATAAAAAGACGTCAATCATTCCGGTTGAGTTGTGTAAAAACTCTAAAAAAACCCTTTAACGCTATAAAATATTAAAAATAGCCCTTTAAGATGATTTTTATTGAGAGGCCTTTTGACAACAATTCTCTGTAAGCTGTTTCAGCATCTGTGTGCGAAAGAAGTGAGAGCGGGAGGCCTATTACCACAAATGACAGTGTGGCTAAAAAAGTTGTGAGCTTGGATTGAACCCAGTTGGCGTTGTTCATCCAAAAGAAGGAGTATAGAGCTGTTTTCGAGAGCATCTGCAGCCCTTATTTTTCCCGCTGCAAAGTTTAACTACAATAACCAAATAAGTATTTTTATTTATTTATTTTTATTCGTAAATGTTCACACCAATATATAATTTTAGTACTTGTTTTTCTTTATCGATATACAACACCTTAAACCGTCGTGTAAATTCTTCAAAATATTTACGTATTTAAATGTGTTAAATATGCCAGGATTCTTTTTGTTCGTTTGCCAAAATTCAACACCAAATTCACTTAAATTCATTTGTACATTCAAGCAAACTAAAATAAAAACTAACTCTGTAATACAGACGATTTTTATTAACAATTTAATCTTTATTTTATGGCACAACATGAATGCATTCGATAAAAAAAATAAATTTGTTTTTGGGGACTTAAATAAAAAAAATGTTTGTCATGGCAAATGTTTTATAAATTGATAACAAATCTTAGAGTGTTTGTTTTTTTTATAAATATTAGTTTAAAGGATATCCGTTTTATGAAAACATGAAACACATACGAGAACTTTTTTGCAGTTGTTTAGTGATTTAAAGTGTTACATGTGGACTGTGTGTTACTTTAAAGCAGATAAAAACATATATGGTACAAGTAGATATTAAATAAAGATACGAGTCATGCAATTTGCAGTTAAAAAGGAAATACTTTTTATGTGTCCCACTACTACATACACAGAGAAAGGACAATTTGAATAGCAGTTGTGGCAAGCAAAGCCTAATGCCAACTTTTCAGTTTTTAAATATAAAGGCTCATTAATTATTGGTTTTGGTTGCCGTTTCGTGTCGTTCTTTTCTAAAGAAAATGTTTTTTTTTGAATAAAAGATAATCAAAAGAAGCGCATGGAAATGGTAAAGAAAAGATTTTCGTAAAACTTATTTTTTTAAAAAGTCCGGCTAAGCTTTTAACAAAAAAACAAGCGATATTTCCCTCATATCACACACTAATATTTTTAAACCTTTGGCACATTTATCAGCAACGGAACGGAATGGAATGGAAACAGCCGAACAAATCAGCTGATTCATAACAGAAAACCATGTACGAACTAGTTTGTTTAAAAACACAACGTCGAGCTGTCAATACAGCTGAATGGGTAATATTTAAGCTGCCGGCCTGACAACTTCGAGACTGATAATGGTTTTTGTCAAACAAAAATTTCTTTGCCTTCATATCTTTCATTGTCTGGCAGATTCATCAGTTCTTAGTAGGGAAAAATTAATTAAACTTTCACATTTTCAAGAAACCAGCCAAACCAAATCACATCCTTTAAGCCATCGATGTTGTGCAATACCAACACTAACACATACTTACATACATTCATAAACATCGTACCAAAATATACATATTAGAAAATCTCTCCCTTATTTAAGTCATGTTTGACTGTTTACTGCAAGTAATTATAAGTTTGTGAAAACCGTTTGCCATTAATTCTAGCTCCTGCTTGACGTTGATCTCAAAAAGAAAAACTGAAAACCGGAGGAAAAAAACTTAAACATTTTAATCAATTTGTTCATAATTCTTTTGCTCATTAGTCGGTGGTTTTTTCCTTTCAGTTTTAAAGGCAAAAAGTCAGAATCAGTGAGAAACTGAAGAAACACAAAACAGAAGAAGGAAAAGTTTAACAGCTAAAAGCTCAAAACTTTAAGCATATTTATAAACAATAATGTTAATAAAAGGGACAACAAGAAAAGATTAAAAAAGATTAAAAAGGGGGTAAGAAATGCCCCCCACAATAAATTGCTTTCAATCTTGTGGAAAAAACACAATTCATTGGAAAACTTTTATTTTTAAGAACTTTTAAATGATCAAAGTTTTTTCTTTAATGCTTTAAGAATTTTGTAAATTTTAATTGTTACTTTTTCTGTTATTAAGTAGCAGTTTTTTTTTATTCCTTTTGCTTAAAGGAATATAAAAGAGGGGAGCAAGAATAACAAAAACGAAATAAAGTTCAATAATGAATAAAATGGCTTGATTGTGGTTTTTTTGCAAGGGGTTCTTTTTCTCTTTCATTTTCGCTGAAACTTACGAAAAAAGTAATAACAATCAAGGAAACAAAGTAATGACTGGCAAACAGCTTCGAAAAGAGTTTTCTAATAGAGGATTAAGCACGCTCGGTATCAAACATTTTGTTGCAGCAACTATATATTGTTGGCGTGCTGTTGTTGTAAGCAATTAGTGGTCAACATGATAGGATATTGCCATCTACAATTCTCTTTAATTTGTTTATAATATAAAATAAAGGGTGGCTTCATTTATTAGCCGGTGAGTCGTGCCGGAGCACCACGACAAAGTCACACGAATGAGCAGCACGTCTAAAGGACAAAAATTTGTTTGCTTTAGTTAAAGCAAACTTTGCGAGTATTTTAAGCGATGATTATTTACAATCGAGATAACCGGTTCGATAAATAATAAGCCGCTAACTGTATGCCAGAGAAAATCATCGCCGTCTATGCAAGTGTGCAGGAGAACTCTAGATGGGACAACATCATGATGATAATCGAAAAATTGCCGAACGAATTGAACGAAATGGTCATGTGGTTTGACAGGAACGGCACTTCGTAACACACAGCGCGTGAACACGATTTTAGGGCTTTGTTAAACGGCGTAGAGGGGACATGAATTGACCACCAAGAGTATGTGATTTGATCCCAGTAAACTTTTTCTTGCAGGATGTCCTGAAGTCCCAGATCTATGCCAATAGGACGCAATCGACTGATACAGCTGGTTGGCACCAAATTCAAGGCCACAAAATCAGACGAATCGTAAGAAGCGCCGGAAAATACTTCAACAGTGTGATGTCCCATTTATAATGGCACACCCGACTCTTTCAATTTAAAGCTTATCCTTGCTTACCCCTTACACGCAACCTGGCCTAGTTCCTCTCAACATCGAATCCACGTTATTTTGTTGCTGCCATAGAAAATTCTATTTAAATTTGTCTAAAATATTAAACAGCAACATTTGATTCTACACCAAAAAAAAAAAAAAACAACAACAAACAAACAAGAACAGGAACAGTGTCCTCGAGGAAAGTATTTTTTTTTTAAATGGACAAACATTAACTTAATTTCGAAAGTTTTTTCCTCCTTTTGGTGTTTTGTGTGAATGTTAGAAAAAAAAAACAAAGACAACTGAGTTATTAAAATTCACATGCAAGAGTGGAGATTGCGTCTCATGCCTTTGTTCCACATCTATTTATTTTGTGAATTAACACACGGCCTTATGCACATCATACTTGTACGTCGAAGCTTTAGCCGTTGCCTGGTCGTTCGGCAACCCCTTTTTTATTCCGCTTTCAGTTTTCTTTTATTGCAAAAATGTGAAGAAATTTAACATTTTTTTCAACGTTTCCCAACCGCACATTTAATTTTCAAGATTTGCAAGTTGTGTGGTGCCACATTTGTATAACCTTTAACTGTTGCAGTTACTATTTTTACGTTCAACGCTCATTCCCTTCAACATTTTTATTCTACATATTCTGCATATTTTATACACTTTTCCTGAAAATAAAATAAAGATTTATTTTTGAGGAAAAAAAAAAAAAAAAAGGATGAATGGCAGCAAAAAAGAAGCAAATACAAATGAACGCATTTGTATAGAAATTGTGGCACGTAAAACTGACAAATACATATTTTACACATGAAGAATTTGATGGAGGAAAAGAAGAAATCCTTGCAACGTGGCTGGAGTGCATGCACAGGCCACAGATTGCCATTAGAGTCAAGTTTTCCAGATGCAGTTGGCTGGAAAATGTTTAAAATGTTTGCACCAAAGGTTGCTCCTTTAATAATCTTTAATAACTATTTTTAATTTTAATTTTTTTATTTATTATTTATTATTGCAAATAAATTTTGTTTTTCGTAAATAATTTTGCTTTCTCGCACATTATGTAAAACACCAGGTCTACAGATGGGAGGGGCGAAGGGTTAAACAGTAAAATAAAAATAGCACACGGCTGGTCCAGGGCAAGATATCAGGATTGTGGTATTTTCAAAGATCCAAGTGTCCCTGAAGAGCCGTTTAAGGTCCAAATTTCGCCGAAGTGTTGTTTGCTTTGAACAAACTACCTGTTTTCGTAAGGATCTGGATGATGGGGAACATCTTGCGGCGGGATTTTGGGCTTTCTACTCAGTGTCTTAAACTGATGGAATAGGTCGCGTTGTCGAGAAAGGTACTTGAGGTATGTGCCACTTTGCGCGTATCCTAAGAAACTGCCACGCCTAAGGTGGCGGTGAGAAGTTTGCTCCATGGATTCGTTCCTCTGCCAGATTAGATCTTCATGGCAGGTGTTCACTTTAATTAATTTCACATCTGCATTTCAAAACTGCTGGAATACATTATCGCAGTAGTGTCTATGTGACACCAAGCTTATGGCAAGATATTGTCATCTGCAGCTGTGCTGCCACCTAGAATGTAAAATTCAGCTGTCGCGTCTACTCATATATTTCATATGGCAACTTCGATTTTCCCAACAAATTTCTCGAAATGATTGAATCGTGTTAGACAACAATCTCTGTAGAGCAAAATTTTTCCCCACAAGAATTTTCTGCGGCTGGGCGTTTTTAAACCTCAGCGCCACAACGAATTTATTTAAGATTAACAAAATTTTAATTTGATCTTAATAATTAATTTGAGCTGAAAAGCACCGATGCGGTTGTTTTTACCTACTAGACTTCTCCACACTTGTTTAAAACCTGCGTATTCATAAACCCATATAAATTTGTGTGTTCGTGGTGATTTTGATAAAGATGTGTGCGGGCATGTGTTTTTATATAATTTTGACTAAAACTTATGACAGCTGCTGATGACAGTTACATTTGCTAATTCTCATTAAAACCTTTAGTGAAAACACACGACATATTTTGTCTGGCAATATGTTCTCATAAATATGCATTTGTGTGCACATATGTATGTATATGTTAAAGTACACGCGCTCACACACATGCACAAGCACACCCGCCACCCGCCAACCGCATACCCGCACTCACGTTAAATATAAAAATCCCGTCTTCTAAAATGCGCTTTTGAATATTTTTTTTTGCATGCGACAACGTTTTTTTTTTAGTTGTTAACATAAATGTTAAGGTGTATAATTGTGCCTGAATTTGTTCACATAAACAACGTGTATGTTGACTAATATATGTCTGTGTGTGTGTGTATGTGTGTGTTTGTTCTTTCGTATTTCAATTAAGAACTCTTTTGTGCAGAGGAAGAAAGCAAAACACAGTTTACACTTTGAAGTTGTCGCTTTAGACAGAATGGATGTCTGCTAGAGCTCGAGGAGCTTAAGAGGAGTACGTTGTTGTCTGACATATAAAGACCAGACGGAAAATTGTTTTATTTTGCGCAAACTGTTGCCGGTACAATAAATTAATATTCTTTAAGCATTCAAATGGAAAATTGTTCAAGTTAATTTAGCAAATTTCAATAAAGAAAAACATCATGTGAATACAATTTTTCGTTGTATTTTTATCAGTATTTTTATGAAAAGGGAGATTTTTATTGCCTAAAGGCAACAACCACTTTCTCAGGTGTTTTTAATAGAAATTGGCATTAATTTAAATTAATTACAACTAAACCAATTTTATAGTCCGCTGAACCCTATTTATGATCACTGTTTTGCCATGTTCGCGTATAGCTCTCACTAATGATTTCCGACAATGCAGCGATTAATTTGGCTACTTTGATTTTAATTGATGCTCCAAAATGTCGGCGAAGCTTTAATTTACTGTTTATAAAATAGATTTGAAATTCTTAAATTTCTCAAAATTTTTGCAAATAAAAAACAAACTATTAAAGCACTTTAAAGGGTGCTTGCATGTTCACCCTGTTCACAACAAATTTAACGGGATATGAAAAATTTATAGAGCGAACACAGTTTAAACTCTCAACTTAAAAGTTGGTACTCCTACAATTCTTTTTATTTCATTTCCTTAATATCTATAAACTTTTTATAATTTTCAAAAAAATTTAATTGTAAAATGCGAGGAAAGTTTCATAATTATTTTCTTTTAAGTCTAAGGAGTTGTAACAGGCCAACGTTAATTATAACGCGTTACCAAACTACAACTGCATTTTGGAGGACGTTACATACAATTAGTTGCTTTCGACCGTCATTAGACAAGTCATTAATTAAAACGAAAATGGAAAAAGTAAAAATATTTATATAAAAAAACTATTAACTACTCGTATATGTTCTATCAATTTGAATGGTTAAAAAGTGATTTAATGAGAGTTTCGTAGTGTTCGTACCAGCACAAATGGCGGCAGGCCGCCCAGAAGAGGTCATCCCGACGAAAATCCTTGGAATGATATGGACCAGTTGAAGAATGAAAAACGCGAAATACTTCAACCACGTGAATATTTGGATATGGAGTCAGCGATTGCTTATATTAATTTTAAGCCATTAGTTTCTCTAGAGCCTCTTTTACAGTAGCATTTTCAATTGGTTATGCGTAAGCGAAAGGGATTAGTACTGGCCTCCATTGGCATTCCTGAAAATGCCCAAGTAGAATTAGGAAGAATACGTTTAATATAAAATTTGTAACTCATTACTTTTCATCAACTTGGTTTCCTTTATGTCCTTATTTTTTATCTTCTTACTACAAAATACTATAAGGATCTATCTTTCTCTCTCTCTCTCTCTCTCTCTTTTTATCTTTAAATTTTTGTTTTCAAGGTCAGTAATTCGATGCAGAGGATAACAAATATTGATTCTAACCGCTTGACAAACATGTATTCATTAACAAATTAACGACAATTTATTGTCAGCTGCCATAACGACACTCAACTTAAAAGCTTTCGTGTGTGTCTTGTTGTTGTTTTTGTTATTGTAATGAGAATTATCATAGTGCTGCTGCCGTTTATGTCGATTGATCATTTGTTAAGTGCAAATGATTGTATTGGGGCATCAAATTAAATCGTTTGAATGTGCCACCTTAAAATGACACTAATTGTTTTGCCACATGAGGTATGAACTAAATTAATATATGCAACAACCGTAAGACGTAAACACATACATACTACATACCTGAGTTGCGTAAGAATTTATTAATAATCGATTTGCTGTGGTTTGATGGAATTTCGTTGGGTTTGAAATATCCGCGAACGAAACATGCAAATGTTTAACATTAATTCGAGATGACCCCAAACGCAAAAATGTTGTACAGCAAATTATATTGATGAATATGATGAACCTTTAGGTGGAGCACATGAAGTTAAATTAATGCAGCTTGGTAACGTGTGCCCTATGAAAAATCCAGCAGTTTGTTGGACTTGTGGCGTAAAAACAATTCCTTTAATTAAGCGGCAAAATACAAAAAGTTAATAAACTTTTAATAAACACATATTGTAACTATGGCACGAATAGCTATTTACAATCAATAAATCAATACAATGAGTTTATAGGCAAAAATTGCAAGTTTTGCAATTCTATAAGACTCTGTTTTGTCAGTTAGATTTGTGTCCACACACACTCTATTTCTGTGCGTTTGTTTTCTTTCTACAATCCTTCTTATACTGGGTTGTGTTTCTAAAAATAATTTATTTTTAATTTCAAAAGAAAGAACATAATGGTACAATATAATTACAAAATCTATGGCATTTGTTTACAGAAGAAACATTTTTAACCCGGCGTTTACACGTGACAATGCTGTCCTGGCAATAAAGATACTAGATTAGTTGCCAAACACTCTGACAATTATCTCACTTGTATAACTGTGAAAATTCAATTTAGGCCCAATGTCGAACATAATTGCGGAAGTATTAGTTGCGCAAAATACACGTTTTTGGGAAGCTTTACGCACTACAAACTAAATTTGCTAAATAAATAGCAAATTAGATGATGACAAGTTTCGATGTGTGACACATTAAGAGATAATAACCAAGTTTTTTACTTTACATGACATCATTATCCTAATTACTGCAGGGGAGCAGGTTTTGTCTTGCCGTATATCGAGCTCTGGCATTCTGCTTTTCGGTGTATAGAGGAGAAGGGGTTCCCGGTTGGATTATTTATGACTTTGGTTGTGAAGGCTCTCATGAAAAGTCCACCATCGTGTTCGTTCGATGCTTTCCATGCCCCTGAGAAGATGTCACCTTGGAATAGATTTCTGTTCTTCGCAAGAAGCTGGAAGTTGGGGAATGTACAGGCGAGCTGGTTAAGGTTACCGATTCTGCTACCTAGCCTTTCTTTTACTGTCTGAAGAATTACTTACAGAAGGAGGTAGATAGCCCGAGGTCTCGAAGAGTTTGTATTATCTGGTGTCCTTACATAATAAAAGAAGTTGTCACATATGTGCGCCCGTTAAGCCAAATGGAGGCGGTGCTGAGCCATTGTCTAAGTTCATCAAGTGGAGTTGGTTCATCGTCGTGGCAGGTGCTGATATAAATCAATTTTACAAACTGTCATCAAAGTACTTAAGCAGCCATCTCAGGTGGCGGATAAAATTTGCATACAGTAGTGAAGAAGGGTTTATGCCTTGTCATTGTCATAACACCATTGTCAGGTGAAAAACCACGCTTAAGTTTTCAAGAAAATATTCCTTCATTTTTGACTTTTGTAAAAATCTAATTACTGAATTTGTTTTATTTTGCGCCCATAAAACGCAAAAATTACAGGTGTAGACGGTTATTAAGTCGAACATAATTAGTTCCACTGTACAGTTGGACATATTATGCGGCTCAAATAAATATCTTCACCATGTGTTTTTTTGAACCATTGATTTTCTGTCACTCCACAGCCGAGTTTAATTTTCATTCCAATACAGCAAAATATGTATCAGGTTAGAACTCAATTTCCGAATTGCACTCACCAATTTAACCAATTTCAGTTTTATGACAAATTTTGCTCAGAATGATATAATAAATTCTAAAACACGTATTTATTTTTACACTTACACTTACATATATGTATGTATGTGTGTGTATGTATTAACACACACACACACACACACACACACACACACACGTTACCGCACACATATGCATTAAAACTCTGTTACACCAACAGATTCGTACGAAAATAAAACAAAATCAACAATCATCAATTTTAAATGGTGCAACATCAAGAATCCAATATTTGTTATTGCTGGCTGCTTTAATAACCAAGTGTGTATGTAAATTGCTGTGTTTTGCTTTTGTTTGCTTTCGTTGGAAATATTTGAAATTTTAATGTTGCAAGGAAAACAAAAAAAAAAAAAAAAGAAAAAATTTATAAAAAGAGTGAAGTAATTTATTGTAAAGTGAAATCAATTTTTGCACCAATGTCACGTACTCAGATGTCACAACAGCCTATACATATAAATTCACAATGATGGTAGAAGTGTAGATGAGTTAGATGACTAACCAGCCAGCAGAATGGCTGGCAAATCAACGACTTCGAAATCGAGAACTTCTACAGCGACTTGTATTGTAGTTAACGTGAACCATGGCGAACGTTACGTAATGTATGTAGTCGAACAACGTGTTCGATTGCTAATCTGCTATCCAAAATAAAAAATGATACTAATTGTTTTGCATTTCGTTTGTTGCGTTTTTCACAACTTTGTATATATATATAACGTTGTCCTCATCCGACTAAAGAATCACTGCTGCTCTGAAGCTTCTGCCGCCCGAAAGCGTGAATGCAACGGCAATCTGCAATATGAGTTTTAGGGATGCTGACATGTGACCACAGAAACTTATTGAGAACCTATTAGATGCTCTTAGTTGAAAACGTGTTTTAAGCTCATGAATATTGCAAGATTTAGTTAAAAGCATTAAAAGACAACAACAAAAACTTATTTATCTGCAGATACTGAAAGAGCATTGATTTTTACTTAGAGTTGTAGTTAATACTCGTATAAGGATCGAGCAAACCAAACAAATTTCAGATATCTAATACTTTCTCTGTACGAACTTGCACTCATATTTGGTTTCTCCCGGTAAATTTCATTTATTTTTTAAAATCGATTTTAAATAAAACCCGCGATGCGGTTAAAAACACAACTAAAACATATACGAAATAATATTCGTAGCACTGGGAGAGCGTAGAATTTTCTGGGTCCTCGCTCAGGCATCCGCTTCATTGTGATTTCAGTTTCTGATATATGTAAGTAAACTAAACCAGCAAAATTCCCTTTGGGAGCTTCTCAACTGACAAATCTGTCCGCTCTATGTTATATATTGCACAATTTTGCTGGCTGGGTATACATATACATACATATGTACGTACGTAAGTACATTTGTACGGGAATTATAGGTGTGTAGCTTCGTATAAATACATTTTTTATGACTCATCTGTCAGACAGCATAAATGAATCAAATTTTTTTTATGTATGTACATACATATATATGAATATCTGTACTTACTCCTACTTACAGACATGTGTAGATGTGTGTATATGAGTTATTTTATGTTGTGTGTATTGTGTGTATGTGTGTTTTGGCTGTGTGTGTATGTGTATGCCAGCATCCACTTACTCGTATTTAAGGTTATTCGGTGCTGGTGTCTCGTATTTTGCATTAAATGAAAATATGGCTGATTGTTTTTGTGCTCTCTTGTTTTTTTTTTCTTTGTTTTTGTATGTGTTATTGTTATTTGATCAGTTGAGTTGCGGTTTCAGGCATGAAAAAAAGTTTGTTTTAATATTTGTTAGTGTTCCGGTAACCGTTACTTTGGCACAGTGTCTGCCGCAAATGAAAAAAGAAGTGCAATCAAAATTAAGTGCCCGTCTTTTATAGACCTTGTGAACGATGTTCGTCTACGAGGTGAAAAGTAGAAAATATATAAATTTGCTACCGAGTCATATGATTTTTATATGATATATATGGCCTTCTGAAATGCACAGATACGTATTCTCTTTAGAGCTTAAGACCATTTCGGGTGGTTAAAAGCCAGAAATTAGATGTTTAATAAGAGAGTGTTGAGGTGTCGTTGGCGAAGGTAGCAGGCACTTGACATAGTCCAGTATTGTAGTTTGAAAGACTTTGTCTTTTGAAGTACGATGGTAGTGTATTACAATATTTAAAGCTATAGCTTGTAAAACTTGGTTATACAAACAACAACAAATTCATGTCTTAAAGGTAAAACTTAAAATTATGGCATGTTTTAAGCTTTGAGTTGTTGTTCAGAAACATTTATAATGTATTTATTTATTTATTTATAATTTACTATAATTACAACGCACTAGCAACTAAACTCTCCATTCTTATATACTTATATATGTACATATACATATATGTGTATATAAACTTATACAACGTCTTTGGTTTTTTTTTATTTCATAAAACACATGGACTCCGCCCTCAAAAAACCTACTTTCTTTTGAAGCTAAGAGCAAATCAAGCCAATTTGGAATACCCTGCGCTGAAGTAAAGAGTATTCCAGAGAGAGCGTTTTGCATAGTTTGTTTTGGACAGGGCAGCCATTATTTGCTGAAAAGCTTTCAATAGCAATTGTGACTTGTGGTCAAGTGTTGTTTTAGCGGGCCTTGGCCCCCTTTGAATCTGGTGTCTGAACTGCAGTAGCCATCTCTCACATGTTCAACCAATGGAACACATTAGCTTTTTTAATTTTTTTTTTCAAATGAAGAGAATTCAGCAAAACTCTCCCCGCGAGTTCACACAAAATTCGAAATTTCAATACATGTTGTAAATATATTAATTAAATTTCTATCTACGAAATATGTGTTTAATTTAAAGTTTTGCTTTAGTCCAATTTTTGTGAAGCCGTTTTTTGCCGCCATTTAAATCAGCACAATTTTTTCTTACACTGTTTTTTCCTGTAGTTGTTACTTTTGGTTGACTTGTTATTGTGTTTTTCCCGTTTATTTAAAATTATGCCAACCAACGTGCTGCGTCTATTGAAGGTCTTATGTTATTTGAAGTCTTCCTTTTTTATTTTATTGACAAAAAAAATCTGTCAAAATCAAATTTTAAGTATTTAGGCTGTTGCTGGCGCAAAAAACTCTCAAATGAGATTATGTTTTTGTGCGTAAAATTTGAAAAGTTGCTCATGAATATTAAAGATTTAATACAATGCAAGTGGTATTTTGTTGGCTTCATGCTGATTTTCCTTTTCTCGTCAGTATTAAATGTGTTCAAATCAATATGAGTGTATTTTTCCACATCATTAGCAGCATTGGAATAAAATGTGAGATATTTTTATATTGTACAATAATGAAGAGTGCACCATTTAAGTATTATGTATTATTTTTTATATTTAAATAACAAAAATTAATATGGGATTTAAATAACACTTTTCAACAGAAATATTTATAATTATTAAAAACATTAATGCGCATATATTTTTTACTTTAATGTGCACTTAAAGCTTTCCCTTAAAACACATATATTTTGTTTAATTTATTTTTTAGTGCGATGAAGAAAAGTGTTTGCACAAATGTTTAAACACATGCATCAACGCCATATTGAGGTCATTCGCATTTGCTCATACAGTGCTTCCGAAAACACGAAAATTTTAAAAATGAAAAATTTAAGAAATGCACAACAACAAATGTGTGAGCAGAAAAAATTAAATAAAGAAAAAAGAAAACAAAAATATGTATAATATTACCCAAAATCGTAGTGATAAAAAATCGTATTTTTTATTCTAATCCTTTTCAAGGAAATCAGGAAAAAACCAGAGAAACGTTCAAATGTAGATACAGAGCGAACATTTTTATTTATAAAAACAAGTGTAACGACTTGGATGTGATAACAGCGAGGATGGATTAAGATTAAGTGAAATTCTCAAAACAGATATATTTATTAAAGATTTTTTTTTTATACAATAATATAGTATATTCCAAAACTTGCGTTCAGCAATTTGTTGATATTTTCGTTTTTTATGAATTTTTTTTTTCAAGCTATAAAATATACAACATGGAAATAATTTCGCATAAATGACAAAATGTTTTCTTTTTTACTTCAGATAAACTGGCGATAACTCGTGACAAAATTTAGAGAATATTCTTTGTGTTTGGCCAATTGGTTTAAATGGAAACAAGATGTTTAGTGCTAAACATTTTAAACGTAGGAAGTGACTTAGAAGGTAATAGTTTATGACGTTTTTAAACAGCCCTCGTACACACATACAATTTCATGTGTTCACTATAAGTTGCCACAGTAGCAAAACGAAATGAACATTAGGGGGTTTGCTTCCAGATTTCATTTTTTGTCCAGCTAAAAGTAGTTAGCGAAGCTTTTGAAATAATCCGAAAATAATTGCTAGAAATTTTTGGCCGTCGAGCCAACATAACAGAGGGTGGAGAATTGGACATTTCAGATGCATGACAGCCTGCACAGCCGTGACAGGCATTTCCAAATACCGGTTTTTATACTTAATGGCAACAATGAAGCGTCAAAATATAATCAAGAAGTAGATATAATTTTGTGTGGAGAATCTTGTGGAAATGTACTAGACTTGGCTGGAATTTCGTATGAACTAGATTTCGCCTTGCAGTAAGTGCACTATTAAGTAGAGCCACCTTAATGCTCACATATTTATATTTTAAAAATGTACAACTATTAAAAACTTCAGTATATTCTAGGTATATCAATGTATGTTTCTCAATTCTATATGGTTATATGTATGTATGTGTGGCAAATAATATGATACATAATATGAGAAAACGAGAGACAAAGAAAAAAAAATATAATATGCTATGGCAGAATTTGTGAAGGAAGCTGTGAGGTAAACAATATTTTTCAGTTCATTGAACGGAATAAGCTTATTCCGATAAGGAAAACTATATGCATTTCTAACTATCGTTTTAAAGAAATAAAACCCATACAAATTAACCCACCAACAAACACTTCCTCGGGGGCCAAAAACACAAATAGAAAAAAAAACTATGGTAGCACTGCAACATACAAATCATCAAAGTCGGAACATTAATACACACAAACTCAACGGAAAAGAATCCTTTTACTACATTTTCCCTATTTCACCAAATAATTACATACATACATAAAGAAAATTTGCTTGCCAGCCAGTTAATACTCAGTGAAAGAACTTTCAAGGTCTTCGCTTAGCAGAGTTTTAAAAATTATTTATATTTCAGAAAAAAAAAAGATTTCACTTGAATGTTATGTTGACTTTTAAGAGAAGCCCTGGAAAACATGCAAAATGTAACTGCTTAGTTGCTTTTTGAAATAAGGTCTTTTAAAGCTGCAGAACAAATTAGGGGAATATTTTGAATTGAATGGAAAATAAAAATTATTATTAATAATTTTTTTTTTGAAATGAGCGTTTTAGCACAAATTAATAAGACTTAAGGTGAGCTATTAAAGGAAGAGGAGGTTTGGTGATGTTCCTTGCGGCCGCGTTTCTCGTTGCTTTCTTTTTTCGTTCGTTCACTTTCTTTGCAGTTTCGCAGAAGTTGATTTATGAGTATTTTACCAGCAAAACGAAATTTGTTTCCTTTCGAAACAACGGATCAGTTGTTGGTACTTGTAACTGTCGCAGCTTCGACGAAAATATGCGAGCTTGTGCGGGACGTGGCAGAGATGCATTTTGCATTGTTTGCCTAAAAAAACATCATTGTAATAAAAGACAAGCTTGGTAAATGCTAAGGTGTAGTCTACCTTAAAATGGATTACTCACTTTCGTTGCGGGTGTACCAGCACAGCAAATGATGCCATAAGTTCAGATCGTCCGAAAAAAGTCGTCACGCTAAATAAAATAGGTAAAATCTATGCAATGACTTGAAATATTCGGAGGTGGTTGCCTTCATCACGTTTTGTTTTAATATTTCGCTATGCAAATGCGAGCTGTTCGATGGGTGGGGCAATAGCTCATAGGCCCAACCCAGCGCCCTTTTTAAAGTGGCTCGAGGATGTTTTTACAACGTTCTGCAACTGTGATCTCTTACAATGCACCAGAGATGAAAGCGCAGTCGAAATTTTTTATTACTTCAGGTGGAATGTAAACCAAAAAAATGTGGGCGCGGATTTGTCGTCCAACAAGGTTGCGGCCGCATTTTTGTTCGGGCTACATTCGTTGACATTCGCATAATTCAGGTTTGTCTTGGAGAGAGTAAAATGACTGTGTCAAGTGGCGAAGAAAAAATGTTAATCCCTTGGGACAATTCAGGAGTGGATACATGAGTATTTAAAAAATAGTTACGCAGTTACGCAGCTTTATTTTCCTGCGGCTATTTGTTGTTTCTAAATTTGCACAAAAAGGGCTGACTTCTTCAACTTCTGCAACTGCACATTAAGTTTAAGATTTGGACCGAGTTGTTAGATAGAAGGTAGTTAATGAGCACTAGAAGAATTCATATTTTTAATAACGGACCAGCTGAGATTCTATTCTGGGACTTTCAATTTAGGTCAATGGGACCTGAGCCGCAGCAGGTTTGAACAAACCGTAAGAAAATATTTGTTTCTTATTATCACAAAAGCATAGAACTTCTTCATCTTGGAGCTGAGTTGACAAGATCCATATAGTCAAGTGTTTCTTAAAGGTCAACTTCTATTTCACACTGTGCCACATTATGCTTTAGTTGTTGTCTTGAGTTTTCTTTTTGTTTATTTAGAATTTGGTATACAAAATTTGTAAAACTTTAAAAGCCAGAGTTTTTCCCTGATTCAAGTCACCGAAACGTGTCACTTACTCATATGTGGCAGTTGGTGTTTATTGTGACGCCATCTTCTGAAACTAAATTTTGTGAAGAAAATAAGTCTTTAATTCGTTAATGCTTAAAATTAAGCGCCTTCGTTATCAGTGTAAGTTTTTGTCAAAATTTATATATATTTTATATTTTCGTTGAGACTGAATAATTTAATGTTTTGCGAAGTATTTCAAACTAGTCACTTTAATGTTAATGGGAAGTTTTCTGAAGAAATATTTTTCTGAAAATTGTTGAACTGAACTTTTTTCGAAGGAAAAAATTTAATACTGTGTTTAAGTAGTTTTTGGCAAAGATTATAAAAGTCTCACACAAAGAGAATTTATATATTATAGAATAGATAAATATATAGTTGGCTTAATCTAGAAAGGGCACATCTCAATTTTTTTTTTCGTAATTTCAGGATTTAACTATTTTTTATGGCGTAGCTCCTTCCTTGGGAAGCTTGGGGCGTTTTTAACAAAAACTAATTTTTTAAAAACTTGAAAGTATGAAAGAAAACAGCACTGAATTTATTGGTCGCTTTAAATTAAAATTGCATTTTATATTCCTTTTTGTTCAAATTTTTTAAGTAACAAGAAAAAGAAAACAAATCAAGATGCGCCCTTTTCATACGAAGCCATCGATATGTACTTATTAATTCATGTGTACAATTTTCAAAAATAAATAAATATGTGTAATAAATTCATATATGTTTTGCAGCTACATTGAAGATAAATAATGTTCGTATGCGTGTTGTGACATTTTGGTTCACAAAAACACACACACGCACAGATAAACACAAACTCATCGACGTGCCAATACACGACTCCCGGGGGGCAGAACTCAGAAGACCTTCTCACTGCAGGCCTTATATACGCCTGCTTAAGCATTTTGGTGAATCATTTGGCTAAAGTTACAGGGCCTCAACAAATGATTTCCACTGGTTAAATGAACAGGGTTAGGGCTTGGTGAACATGTGGCTTCAACACGATGATAAAGCCGTTCGCACGGCAGCTGTCACAATGGCTCGTTTTCTTGTCGCCCGATTTAAGCATAATCGTGGGAATGCTTTTATTTATTATCGGACATCGTGCGGAAAGCCGTGGAAAGTACGATAAAACGGCCAAAAATGTTTGTTAACCAGAAGAAAAATAAATGAGTTGCTAAGAAAAGAAAAACCAAAAAAGAGGGCAATTCCGTCCGTTTTCATGTTTTTTGAAAAATATTATTAGGAGGTTTTTCTTTTACTTCTCAAGGCTTTTTTAAAGGCAATAGAATATAAACTTGAACATATTTTTCACAGTTTCAAGTCTCAAGAAATGTTAAAGGCAACCGATCTGAGGAACGATAGAGCCAAGCCTTCACCTCAATGATAGTTTTTGTTAAAAGATACTTGAGTATGGAATGGCAGCGAATCGGCCTTCTTCATCCGTATCTAAATCTCTAGGAGCCTTCTAGAAGGCCTTAGTACAGCTTCTCTTTCCCGCTGTGCTACTGTGAAACATGTGTTCGTGTGTTTGACTTCATTTATTTTGGCTAATGTTTATTTTACGAATTCCGTTTTTTCTCTCTGCTTATTTTCACATAATTTATTCTTTTATATTTTGGTAAGCGTTGGGAAATTTTCTTTCAACTGATATTTTATATACCCATATACAGTCAATATGCTTACAAAGTTGCCAAGAAATGTTTTTTCTTGTTGTTTTTCAAGTTATTGTTGGATTACTTATGCCATTTCCACTTGCGTGTTGGTGAGATTGTGCTTTATTTTCGCTGGTATAAAAAGCTCCTAATTTCTATTTTTCGGATGTTTATTTTGTATGATTCCGTTTTTTTTTCATAAGACGCTGCGTATGTATGTATAAGTTTAGTACATTAAATAAATATAGTACTTTTTAAGCTGCTTATTATGGACGACACTTGGAATGCATAAGTTTCTTTGGTAGTTTTCGCTCACCTCTGTGGACATTGCAGCAAAATTAATAGTATATCTTCAAATACTTCTGGGAAAAAAATAAATATATTAAAACTTTAACCTAAAACAAATGATTAAATAAAATTTTTGTTTTCAGCTTGTTAAAACCATGTGGTAACAGCAGAGTTAAATCGTGCAGTATATTTTGAATTAAATTGTGTACGAATATTAAATCATACAAAATTTATATGTGAATTCGTGCTTGGAAATCATAATTTGAAAAAGCATGAAAGAGTTAAAAAAATTCGCTTGTATTTTTCTATTTTGTATTATTGAGCATCACTTAAAATATCAGCTGTTGGTAGCACTAAATTTAGAGCATGTAAACAAGATTGTGTTTTACAAAAACAAACTAATTATAAGCCAACTACAGGAAGCGAAATACAAAATTTGGCCAAATAAGTTTTGAAAATAGTTTCGAAATCAGTTTCTTGCCCTTCAAAATACTGGCAAATGTCATTATGAGACAGTCAATTATTGAATTCTTTCAAGTTGAGTTCAATACTAATATTTTTATTGATAAATCTTCAGTTTGCATATAAATAAATAAAAAAATATTTAAGGGAATTCCAAACAATCCACTTTCCAACTCACTAGTGTTCATGTGTATGCACTGTTTTGGCCACAAACCACTCAATATGTACATATATGAAATCCATTTAATTCAAACATCCATCCATACACTCGTACTTATTTTGTCCTTTCTAAAATGAACTCCAATGACATTGACAACCACCTGTGTAGGGGTTTTCTTCGAATTTGTTTAGAACAGTTCACGCCACTAGAGCTTTGACGGCGTGTGTTTCCTATTCTGAACTGAACTAAAATAAGGCTTAATTTCTATTTCTTAAGGCAAATGGCATACGGCGTTACAGAACAAATTTCCGTGCTCCAGCCGCCTTGGCAAGACCTTGTTTTGCCCACAAAATTTCTCCAGAAATACATTCTGAAATATTTGTTCATTCTATTTGTTATCCTTCATATTGAAGGACATTTTGGGATCTCTAAGTTGCTTTAGGAAACATTGCCGGACAGTGTGGTGTCCCCTTTACTTTGCTTTTTCTTATGCTTTCTCACAAATTCTAAGTAAAATATTAATGCTGGTATATTTTTAAAGGAAAACTATTGAAAAATAAACAAGGACCCCATTTAAGAACAACATTAATATTACATTAGCTTTATGAAAGGAAACATGTCATTATTTAATTCCTTTAATGGCACAGGAAATAATTAAATTGTCATAAAATGCGAAAACACAAATTCATATAAAAATTTGTGTTAACGTGTTTTTAATAATTTTTAACAAATTATTAATTTCCGGTTTCCTGTAATTTATTTCACTTAATGTTCGCTTTTTCTTCTCACCCAAAAGCTTAGCAAAATACAATTCAAACGCCTGCGTTGGGGCGTGAGAGTGTGTTTGTACGTGTATATACTTGTATACACCTATTTATGTACATACATACATATATATGTATGTATGTAGTATGTGTTTTTGAAAATTTCCCATTTTTATTTTAAGTCGGATTTCATTTCCGTTTGTAACGAATATTTAATGTTGTCAAAAAAAATGCATTTAATTTAAGAAAAGAAAAGAATGTTGAATAAAATATATTAAATTATTTTGCAAAACCATGAAAACTTGAGCATTGTGGACCTGGTCGTTGATATGAATTCAAACCAGCAATGAAACATAAAGAAGCGTCTGCTCTTAACCTGCATTTGACTTTTTGATATTAAAACTCTTTGCCACGACAAGCACATGCATGCACACAGACGCTTAAACACACTCACTTAAGTGAATACACGAGTACTTGTATGTTGCCTTAAGGTTTTTTTTGCCACTATGACAAATTGGTTTCGAATTCCAATCACGTTTAAGCAAAAGAAGAAAAGAAAAACTTAAGGGAATTTCCCTCATGCAAGAAAATATTCGCATATTAAAAACGTTGGTGTGTGTGTGTGTGTGTGTGTATAAAATAATGTGTATGAAATTTACTTACTTCGGGGCTAATGTTTTAACTATGAAATGTTAAAGGGGGCATGCAAAATTTAATTATTTTTTCACTTTAAATTACAGCCAGCTGAATTGTGGTCACTAACGGGGTGTGACAACAATTGAATGTCTAACTCTAAGTATAAAACTTTGTTTAATTTTTGCTATAATTTAGGTTGCCGTGTAGTTTTTATGATTATAGTTTTATAATAGCCATTCACAATTTGAATTGTATTGAATTGTATGAATTTTTTCACGTCACATATCCACTTCTTTAATTTTACAGAGAGCACAAGAATTAGTTTTTTTTTAATCTGATTTATTAGTTTACAATGTCAATAATCAAAGAAATTGTTAAATGTTTTTTCAAGAATTTTTTTCCTTGCAGTCTTAAAATATTTGAATGTCACTGTATAATACTAAGTTGGTGAATTGATGTAGTGATAATTTGTTTTCTGCAAATGATGTGAACATTTTGAGGCTTAAAACAAAACGACATCAATTTTGGCATAAAGCGGATTTAGCACGTTTGCGCGCTGTGGCGACGAACGATATACTCGTACTTCGCTACAACCGGAAGTAGTGTTTTGTTGGGCTTCTGACATCTTTTGCAAATTGTTGTCTGCGTTTACAATGTTCTTTGTTCACATTAAAAAAATGTTACTGCCAGCATTTTCAAGGGGAACAAACTGATTCAGAAACTATCATCATCTTTCGCTGGAGTTGCTGAGCTCTCACACATCACCATCGATTGCTCTTAACTGGATTGCTCTTAACGAGTTTAATATCCTGTGACAAGTCCAGAGCGTGACAGGACTTGTCAGGCATCGTGTAGAGCATTATTCAGTTGTACACCACAAACAAACAGCAACTTTAAGCTGGAAAAATTAAACGAATTGTTATAAAAATAAATGGAAACGCAAGCAAATCAATTTCTTACGCTCGCAAACAGCACGTAAGAATTCCATCAATCTTTGCTAAATAGTCCTCATTTTAAAGCCAACTACAACAACTACAAGTTTGATACACACCAAAGCAAAAAGTGATCCCTCAAAGGAAGTTTAAACCAGAAGCAGAATGTATCATTCAAGGCTTTTACAGGGCATCCCCTACTCAGAGGTTCTTCTCTTTTAGTATGGAGTAGTATGATGTGTTTTATTTGCACCGAGAACTTGGTTAATGTATCACATTTAAGCCCTTTTGCGTCTCAACAAGTACAAACTTGCAGAAACTAAATAGAAAAAATCTTGTTGCTTAAAAAAAGAAACAATATTAAAGACAATGACTTGCGACACAGTGTATAAAAGATGTTCAAACAAATGTTCGACATAAAGAACGAGTTATGATTTTTTTTAATCAAATTTAAATTAATTTTTAGTTTAGAAAAGTTTTCAGGAATTTTTTGTTAAATTTTTGTTCAGTGGCTATTCATTTTCTAAGTTGTAAATAAAGATGAATTAATGAATGAAAAAAAAAAAAATATGAAAATTCTAAGTGAAAAATACAAGTAACTAAACAAGCAGTTCATTAAAGTGCAGTATTTGGTAGAACCATCCACCAATAAAGTTCAGGAAAAAAAAAACAGTTTAAAATATGTGATACAATCACAAATAACAAAATCATTAAGCAACTTCGAGCAAAAATATAAGAAACCAAAGAACCTTGTGAATAAACCGTTTCTCTTAACAAAAGCAAACAACCTACAACAACGCAAAATACCGCTATACGACTGAGTATTCAATTACTTACTTGCATCCGCAAATTAAACGGTATTCGCACACATACACCCACGCCCACGAAGGTTAAAGCAACAATGGAATGGAATTTTCTTTTATGTATATTTGTATTTTATGTTTTTGTTATTGAGAACAATATCCAGGAACGGAATTTCGTCAATACTTTTAATCCTTCAAATTGTAACATCATAGAAACACCCTCCCCAGCCCACAGAGACACCAACGCAAGCCCAAGTTTTCAAATACATTTTCCCATTACAGAACTCTTGCTGGCAACAGAATACAGCCAAACATAATTAAAAACATTCCGAAATACCCACTCGCAGCAACGAAATTCAGCTGTAGGATATCTGCCACGTGCGTTTGAACTTGCATGTGCTGAAGAGGAATGAAAGTTTAAAATTATGCTTGAAATATATAAAAATGATTAATTGTTAACAAAAAACAGTTTTTATACATTTTACTTTTAATTTAAAAGAATCGAAATACATTCATTTAAAAGTAAAGTAAATGGTACATGTTCAAAATGAAGATAAAAGTCCATCATTGGCTCTACACTTGCCATGGAAGCGAACTATTCTTCGACATTTTCAAATCCTTCAGCCGCTTGCGCTTCTGTTTATGCATGCGAGGGCAAGTTCTGTTTTAAAATCGGAAGTTAAAGCGTAAAATTGAGAAAGTTTGTTTGCGAAATAGGGTTACTGGGCTCACTGCATTATTGCATTCATTGGGGAAGCTGTCACAATTATATCTATGGCGTATACCTGCAGATGGTGAAGCTACACTTTAGGACGCTCTAGTATGGCCGACTAAGACCAAACAGACTACGGCCATAAAGAGGACGTATAGGGTGCGCCACAGGACTATCTACTCCAACGGTGCAAATGGAAGCGTGCCGAGTCTCACTCCACTTCACGTAACTGTGCAACAACGGGCAGCGCTCCACTTACAATTTTTCAGTAACCCATTTTATTTCCGTCAAGTTTTGAACAACGTAACGTTGTTTATTATTTTGGCTTTCAGTTCTGCTGCCACTGGAGCTGCCATTACGAAATATATGTATGTGTGCATTCGTAAAAAAATACGTGAGTAGCGGCATGTGTAAAGTCTGGGTAAAACCGAGCGGAGCTTTTTAAGGGCATCTCTTATAACCGTCTTGTAGCTGCAAAATTAAAATTTATGCATGCACCTCCCTCCTAAGGGGGCGTCTTTCGCAACGCGACGATGGGTGTCCGCCTGGAGCATGTTCCGCTACATTAATAATGCTATTGTGATTGAGGAGGGCACGTCAAAGTTTAATTTAAGCACCTTTTTGTTTACAGATCTTTTGAAATCTCATTATAATACCAATAAAAGTTTTTCAAAAATTTTAAGGTGCCCACTTTCCTCAACGTCTTTTCACACGAACAATTTAATGTACTCTTTTGTTTGTGTCACATTTGAAACTTCATTAAACGTTTTTTGTTGGCGGTCAGAGCAACCTTATCGCGAAGATAAATAACTAACAAGCAATTCTTATTAAAATTAATCGAAAGTTAATTCGAGAGGCCAAAACTGACACACAAAAAGGATTTGAGAAGCTGGTAGAGAAATATAGGAATGAAACGATAAAACTGCCACAATTGAAATAAATATTGACCAGAACATTTAGCAGTTAAAGGAAGGTGCAAACAAGTGAATCCAACGCGATACAACTGTTGCAATTGCTCTGTACTATTGAGCATTGCCAACACCATTGTAATTAAATTAATGGTAAGATTTTCATTTAAAGTACAAAAATCTTTATAATACATACGTATTGTGAATCGCAGTAATCAATTAAATTGAATTGGAATTTATTATTGGACCCGTCCCACAATGTCGAACGTTAACGTTCACCGGCGTTTTGATCAAAAGAAAACTGCTTAAGAGTAGTAAGAGCGAGGTAATCGCTCACTTATGTGAACGAAAGATGATCCGGGCATAATAATGTTTATAAACCGCCTCCAAGCCCGTTGTTCGATATCGGTGGGCAATCGAGCTGTTTCTGTGTATAAGTTAAAAAATTAAACAACTAATAGAAACGAAGTTTTATTTACCTCTAACTAAATTTTGTATCCATATGGATAGACTTCAAAAAACAGACTTGGGGCTGAGAATTAATTGGTAATTATTTCTAGGGCCAATCAATAGTAGTAAAAATTTTAGCCGTCCGTTAAAACTATCTGGCGAAAGAGTTCAGCTTGTGGTGATTTGTTTGTAGTGTGTTTGTGTGTTTGTGTGTGTGTGTGTGTGTGTGTGTGTGTGTGTCTGTGCGGAGAAATGACCACAACACAACAACTCAGAGTCACAGATAGAATTCGTTAATACCAAATACCCTTTCCCAATTGTAAAATAAACCATAACTTTTAATGAATCTTAAATTTCTCCACTCTGTTACAAAAACAAAAAAAAAACCTCTTTGTTTATTTTTAGAATGAATGATTATTTTTAGTTCTCTCCTGATGTCCATTTGGGTGAACGACTAAATCAGTTTTAAATAAAACTAGTTCTTGCCAAAGACAAGACACAAGCACAATATCCGTGATTGGGAAAGGGGGAATCTTTATGGTTTTGGGAACTCATCCATCTGCCTGATCACAATAATAAATGAGACAGGGACCCAAGAAAAAAACCTAATCAAATTTTTAAGTTGATTATTTATGATAAGCACAGACTGGTTGAGTATCAATGTCTATCTGCAGAATTGGTTCTTTTTGTAATTTAAAACACTCGAAAGAAAATAAAACTAAAATATGTATATGTGTGTGTGTGCGTGTGTTTGCTGTGGCCAATAGGCTCGACTCAGGAAGCCAACAGACAACACATGAATGAAAGTTTGTAAAAGGAAAATTTAAAGCAGAAAAAAAAGAAAAACGAATATATTCAACAGCACTTTCATCAGTCTTTTTTCTGTTTTTTTTTTTTGATTTGCCTACCAGCACTATTGTTATTGTTGTAGCACAAAAACGGCTTGTTGTCCTGACAATATGGAGATGAGTTGTGTTGTTGTGTTTTTTGAGTAGTTTTTCGCACACGCTTGTGTGTACCAAAGCGTGTGTGTGTGTGTGTGTGTTTGTGTGTGTGACTACTGAAAGCGTTCATCCATATTGCCATTCAATGTTATTTATGCGAGTGAGTGGCAAAAAAAATTGTAGAAGAAGTAAGAAAAACAAGTCATCTTTACAGTTGGGTGACAGTGAAATAAGTTTTTATATCTCTTATTTCGTTATTGACTTGAGAGAAAAAAAAACTTTTTTCCTATAAGGAGTTGTGTCTTGGGTTTTTTTCTTCTGCTTTATTATTAATTTTTAAAGTTATTTTCTTACGTTTGAATTTTTTCTTTCAGTTCGCAGACGATATCAACTTTTTTCTTGCAGCGTTCAAGCGATTATAATTTTTTTTCCTTTACATATTTATTTAAATTAGGTCAGAAAACATAAACGTCCTACAGAATAAGATTATTATGAAAATTACAAATTAACTTTGTACACTGAAGAAGAAGAAGAACAAAATAAATTGTTTGTCTATGAAGCCACTTTTCTCAAGTAATATTTTTGTTGTTTCGACCAAAAGAGTGAATCCAATCTTTAAAGTATTTGGATTAGCAACATTTTTGCTTGAACATAAATTGAAGTTAGAATAAAGAAATCTTTTCATCAAATTTTCTTTGTTGAAAAATGGGGTGTTTTGTTTGCACAGTCGTGCTGGCAAAGCTATTGTTTGAATCCGCGCAAATCTTGAAAAGTTCATATTCAAAAAACTTATTTAACTTTTTCAGTGATTTATGTGACTGAAGTGGAGAAGAAATCTGTGTATAGATTTCTATGTAACCATCTAGTACTTGTGAAGTGTCTTTCAACACCAAATACGGTCTTCTTATCGAAGTGCAATTGTTTATTTAAGGCATATTTAAAGGCGCACAACCTTTGAGGTGCTTTCGCTTCGATATTATAATTCTTCAAAATTAAATGTTTCTTTGTCCACTGTGGCCCGTCAAGAACTTAGAAACAAAATTTCTATTTTCATGTCTCAACATAGACTGATGCCTGACGATAACTCTTTTCGATGTTTTGTTGTTTTTATCTGTTTTCGGTTTATCGCTCTCTGGGTCCGATATGTTCCAGCTATTGCTTGTAACTGCGCGCGTGTGTGTGTGCGTGTGCATGTGTGTGTTTGTGCGTATGAAAATTTACATGCGGGAGTGTGTACAGCACACTGTGCACTAATTCATATAAAGATTGATTGACTGCATTTCTACTCTTGCATGTCCAACCAGCTTTTTTTCTCTACAGCTCTTTATCTTGTTTGCTTCTCCGAAAATCCAACATTTTCATGTCTTTATGTCCAAAACAAATGCAGAAATAAAGAAAAAAAAAATAAATACCAAAATTTGAACTAACAGCCCAGTCGGACTAGAAAAACAAGTCAATTTCGGGCACGAACAATATGAGCTTCTCACAGTTTTATGCTGTTGCTTTATTGCACATTATTGGAATTTTTTTTGTCCTTTGATGGCTCCAAAGAGAGAAGTTTAATTTTTTCTAAACTTTGGTTTAGTTTTTGCCGCTTTGATTGGTGTTGCAAGGCGAACGTGATGATGGCTGGTTAAGGAAAGAAGATCTTTGCACACAAAACACAGATCCGTCAAAATCGTTTCATCAAACCAACACAAAATTACAAAACAGTCAAAGACTGTGTAGTTACAATTGAAACGCCAATAATTTCTGATTTTTGCACAATATTTAGGGTGATACGAAATATGTATGTATGTTCACACGATTTAATATTTAATAACGGCCGACTTTTAGGCCGATTTTAAAATCTGCCATTTAATAAAGTTTGCTTTAGTGTTAACACACTCGACAGGTCCTGTTGAATTTTTATACAGTCATACATAATTGAAAATGCTGCTGAAAAATATAATAAAAATAAAACGAACGGCGCGAACAATTGGGGAAAGCCTGCCTCGGCTTGCTCGCTTTAAATAACATTAAAATAAAAGTCAACTGAGACAGCGACAAGCAACACTTCTATATAGACAATGAAATTAAAAAAGAATGAAAAGCAATAAAAAATTATGCCGGCCATGATATGCAAAAATAACGCATCTGTGTGTGCATGTATGTGTGTGTGTGTGTGTGTGTGTGTGTGTGTGTGTGTAAGCAAGTACAATAACAAACAATATGGGCCAACACATAAAAAACAGTTATGTGACATACGTTGGGGAGAACACGAAGCACCAAGTGTGCGGGGAGGGAGGTGGTCACAGCACTGAAAAATACAAAGAAAAAAAAACAGAACTAAAATAGGATTAAATGCAAAATACGAACTGCCTTTGCGTCTTCTTTATCGAAAGCATGAAAACTTAACATGATTGCGAGTCATGCAGAAGTTAGAACATAAAGCAGATAAAACTGGCAGCAGCGGCACTTCCAATGCTGTTGTTCCTGCTGATGAGGTTTGATTGCGAGCATTAGAACGAAGCTGCTGTTGTTTGGCAATAATGATGCCATTGCAAGGCACTCACACCCACATACGTTCGTTGTTCGCTTAAGTTTATGCTAAATTGCATAATTTTAATGTTTATCTGCGTACTCGAAGGACGTTTTTGTAAAATTTTTGCTTATTTTTACTGTTGTTGCTGGCTTATGAATGCTCCGTAATATTCAACTTAGAAGCGTTCGATGTCTATGCCATTGCTTGTACATATATATATATATACACTGGTTGACAGCTAATTAGAAACGCTTCTATTGAAAAAAACATACTCAATTTTTTTTATAAAACAAAGTAAATATTCATTTATTTCATAATATTTTAATTAAATATAGTCAATATTAAACAAATATAAAGTAAAACTTGAAATACTTTTCCCTCTTAAAAATATTTTGCGAACTTATGTTATTTTGTTAATTATATCTGCGACACCTAATTAGAAACGATTTCGCATTATTAGATAAAAAAGAATTATTTTAAGCTATTTTACTTATTTTTTGTCAATACTTTGTTGCAAAGCCCTTTTGCTTTATAACTGCCTCACATCTGTTCCGCATTGACACTATTAGACGTCGATATCGCTCTACAGGTATTGTCCCCCACACTTTTTTTACTTCATCAAAAAGAGCCGCCATATTTGTGAAATTTTTGTCACTAATGGCTCTTTTTGCGTCCTCCCATAGATGTTCTATAGCGTTTAAGTCTAGACTGGATGATGACCCCTCCACAACATTGATAGAACTACCATGAAAAATTTTTTTGTCAACCTTGCCGTGTGCTTCGGATCGTTATCCTGCTGAAATTGCCATGTTACAGGCTAATTTTCGTCAGCCCATGGGAGTATCACATTATTTAAGATTTGTACATATTATTCCTTATTTGAAATCCCATCAATTTTGTGAATTGGGCCAACGCCATTCCATGAAAAACATGCCCACACTATAATTGATCCTCCGCCATGCTTCACTACTCGTGAAACGTAGCGAGGATTACATTATTGGTCTAACATACCTCTGAGCATCAAGACCAAGGCGATTAATGTTTTTTTCATTGCTTCAGAGCACATATTTCCATTCGCTGGCACTCCAGTTCCAATGGGACTTGGCAAAATCCATATGTCGTTTTCTTTGAATTTTGGTCAGAAGTGGCTTCTTTCGTGATGTTCTTCCATGTAGCTCTGCTTCCACCAAACGACGTGCAATAGTCCGCTTAGACACCGTGACATTTAAATTTCCCTGAATATCCCGTTAAATGTCCGCTGATGTCTTTTTTGATTCAGATTTGGAGATTCGTGTTATTAGTCGGTCGGTATGCGCTGATGTTTTTCTGGGTCTCTTCTTGCGTGGAAAGTTGGCTATAGTCTAATTTTTTAAATATGATGGAGGGCATTAAATACCATTTTTTGGAACACTCCAGACTTACAAAGTTCAAAAATTTCGCTCCGTTTTTCAGGACTTCACTTTTTGCTTTTTTCATCATAAATCTTAAGAATTATAATTCCTTATTTATCAGAAAAGCTTTAAAATAAATTTACTTACCGTAAAAATATATAACATTTATTTAAAAAGCTTTAAACAAATAAAATTTGTATAAAAAATTGCGCGTTTCTAATTAGGTGTCGCACGTATTTATGATTTTACTAAACGATACGTAAACAACTTTGTGAAATTTTAACGTATTTTAAAATTAAAAACAAGAAAACTGAGTTCATATGATGACAAAAAGAGTGATGAATAAAATACAATAATTTTAAACAAAAAGTATTACGGTAAATTTGCAAAAACTTCAATAATGATTACCAAGCTCTAATATAAAAACTGCGTTTCTAATTAGCTGTCAACCAGTGTATATGTAGTAGTAAACGACAAAAATCTTTTGTAATAAAGTATGTATATATGTATGTAGCTGCAGCAAATGAGTTTTCCACTGCAAACGAGCAGCTATTTGAAGATAAGTTTTTTTTTTTTTTGTATAATGCAATAATTATTTTTTATGAAAATGTCCTTAATTAGAACCTCAGTGTTCTTAAAGATGCATAGAAATATGGAAAAATCGAGTAATGTATTTTTGAACAACAACCAATACATGAATTTCAAAGCCTACAATTTGTGGATGTTTGGGCATTTCTTTTGAAATAGAAAAATATTTCTGTTCACACTATACTATAAGTAGCCTGAAAGAAACAAAGTGGCTCCAACTCACCGCTTTTGTCGACGCTATCTAGTACTTTGCCAGCATTTTCCCTTATCACTTGCCATCGTTCCTTGCTTCCTGCTTCCACTTGTCGGGTGAAAGCGTTGGCGAAATTACAAAAAATATACAATTGCCTGCCTTATTGCAATGACCCCAAGTGCAGGGAGTATCTAGCCAATATACCAAACATCGCTGCGTTCCAAATTATGTGCATTTAGCCAGTGGCACTCAGAGTATGAGCGCATGTTAAGTGCCTATAGCACAGCATATTGTCAGAGATATAGTAAATAAATAAACATTAATTCGAAAATGAATCAACATGAAATTCTGTTCACAAAAACGCCCAAGGAACTTTTCTTCAAATATGTTGTTCAAAAAATTTTCTTTGCAAAAAAATGTAATTAAAATTAGAGAAAAAAAAAATTTTTCTTGGAATAAATTTTTCTAACAAAAAAATGTTTTGAATTAATTGAAATACGTTTTTGTTGAAGAATATCTATCATTTTCATGTACAACGCAGCATTGTAGAGATAGTAAATGCTGAGTTCGACAAAAACTTTTATTATCAATATTATTTGCACATGTGTACGCCCAGATAGCCGAACGCGACAGACGCGGAAGGGGGAAAGAAGAATCAAAACAGGTCTATTAATAAAATAAATTATAGAAAACATTAAAGTTGAAAGCAAACAATAATAATAATAATGTCTTTCGCTAGATTGAAAATCGTGGTCGTTATGTAACGTTCCGAACGTGACATTGGTGCTCTGACCATTCAAGAGGTATATTTTTACCGTGTATTTAATATATATTTTATTTTAATCTATAAATTTAAGTCAATCGTTAAGTGAGTAGACAGCCCGAGCTGCTTTTGCTGCAAGAAAATAAGTGCAATCCTGGAAATGAACAGCTGGAATAAGACTTTATAAGAATCAGAAAATTGACAGTCTACTTGTTCGTCTTAGTGCCTGAATTAATGTTCAAGTTGATTCATTTTCTAAGTTGAAAATATTTTCCCATAACGTTAACGTTTTTGATAACTTTAATGCCCTTTAGGCCATAAACCGAAAAACAAAACATCTTCAATTCCGCTTAAATTCTGTGTTTTTTTGTATTGTAATAAAAACTTGAAGCTGGAAGCTGAAATTTCCTATGTAAATTAATTGATTTTCACATTTTCTTTAACATATGTATGTACTCGTACATAGTCATGGTATTTATTCTTGCAAAAAGTTTCCATTTTAAGCCCTCTTTTCTCTGACAACACAATTCCTCCTTTATTTGAACAAGCCTACTTAAGTCACACGAGTCAAATGTTTATCCAACATAAGTTTATCATAATTTAAACATTTTTTTCTTTTCAAAAACATATTATTATGACAGCCGTCTAATGACACTTGTGCTTTCCTGGCATTGTTTTCAAATATGACATGGTGATTCCACCTGAATTTTCCTGCAATGATTTTAAAGTAGATCATGATTATCATCATTCTCAACACAGAGGAGATAATAACGTTGTCATATTTCCTGTTGTCTCTTCTTCATGTAGTTACTTTTTGTTTTTTTTTTGTTCTTTTTTTTTGATTTTAGCCCCGTTAGAAGCTGATGTTCATTTCTATATTTGTATTCTGTTGCTTTCGGTTATAAGTTTTAAATTTCACTCTATTCGTTTTACATACGCCAGGCCATCCGTGACATTCGTTCATATACGAGGTAAGTAGTTTTTCTAATAAAACCATATGACATATTTACATACCGTGTCAAGCATAAGATGGTTTTGTATGAGTGAAGTTTTCATACTGTAATAATAGAGTCAGTTTGGTATGTTTTATGAAATTTTGTATAATCATCATTTTCCGCACAAGGGAAACAGTGGAATAGTTGGGGCGAAAATTGGGACAGGAAAACTTAAATATGTTTGTTTTGTGCGAGTGGCTTAAATTTAATCAATTATATGGTGCGAGTGTTATTTCAAACAATATACTGATCCTATCTTTCTCCTATTACACTTAAACTTCAATAAACTCAGTACCAATTGGGAAAGAAAAACGATAAAGACGGAATTTGTGTTTTCTAAGCATAAGTACAAAAAAGAAATTAGAAGTATTCGATAAGGAGGCGGTTTGAAATTCACTGTATCACTTAATAAATTGAATCAGTTAATAAATTGTTTAAACACGGGCCTGTAAATAAATTTACGGACTCCAGCAATAATTTTACAAAAATTTATACAACGCCGAAAATAAGATATTCAGAATAATTTTTTTCTGACTTCAATTTATTTCCAGGCAAAAGATTTACTAACCGAAAAATATTTTTAGCCTCAAAAGTTCGTTTTTTTCCATTGAATCGGAAAATATTTGCTGAAAAAAGTAATTTCTTGGGGCAAAAGTTGACTGATTATTTTATTACCGCTTCTACTGACACTTTTGCCTCAAATACACTGAGACCGAAATTTGCGTATTGTAATGATAAACCTCAGTTTTCATAATTAAAATACATAGAACAAAAAAAAAAAAAAAATACCTTGGATTTCGCACTTATCTCAGAAATAAAAATAAATTCTTGCACTAATTAGCGATTTTAAACTTTATTTAAGCGATTTTCATTGAACACTATATAAAACTACATGTAATAGTTGTCAGCACTGAAAACTTATAGTAATAAAAAACAGTTGACGAAAAAGTCCACCCTTAAAACTAGAGTTGAGTACAAAACATACGTCATGTCAAAGCATTTTTGGCAAAATATATTCAAAACGAAAACGTCATATTTATGTGTTGCCGTGCTCTGATTTCCTCAATACCGAAAGTTTCGCGATGATTTCACGATTGATAAACAAAACAGAATAATAAATACTGAAGATCTGAAAAAACGCATTCGTTATAATTTATTATATATTTTTCTTTTTCTCTTTATTGTGTTCCTTTCGTCAATTTGTTTTATTTCACTGTAGGTGCATTAGTAACCACATGAAGGTGTAGGGCTTATTCTTCTGATTAAGATATTTGCGCTTCACTGTCTGGTATTTCACAAAATGTTCTTGCCACCACCAAATGTTGTTTGAATCCAGTTTTTCTCTCTGGATACTGCCACAATGAAACTGCCGTATCAAATGTTGGTTTTTTGCCGTTGAATATTCTCGAAACGTCTTACAACATCCAACAATGAAAAGGTAATATGCAAACTACAGATGCGGATGCTTTTTAATATACGGATTATACATATATGTACATATAGCGGAGAGAAAGGGATATACATTTATATGTGTGTATCTCTCATATCCCTGCTACATACATATTTTGAACTAATTCGTATATTTGCACACTTCATCCGGCTGCGCTCAAAAGCACTAAACACGTGCTTTGTTTATTTAACTAAGCAAAACCTACTTTGAATATGTATGTATGTATGTGTGTGTGTGTGTAGTTTGCTTTCAGCTAAAACAGTATTAGAAAAATGGGAACAGTTAAAAGTTTTACTTTTTAACTCTTTCCCTTTGCTCTGATTTGCCAAACATAAGTAACTCTGCGCTCACATTTCTCTATGTTTGTGCATACGGCGACGCGGCCGAGGACATGATGATGTCCTTTTTTTTTTTGCTGGTTTTAGTTTGTTTATTACGATTAAGATCCATAATCTGCACATCATTGTAGCAGTCAATTCGCCAACGCTGATAAGTAGGGAAAAGGTACATACATGACAAGTTTGAAATAAGTTCGTTTTATTTTTATTTTTTCATGAATTTAGTTTTAAAGAAGATACAAATTTAGTATCAGTTTAGATGGCGAGAGTTTCGAGGCAGAAATTTCGCTTTTAGTTTTTTGAACTTGCATTTGAAAAATAAAGTTTCGAGTAAATCAAGAAATTCCTTCAAGGAACGACCTTACAGAAAGTATAAAAGAAGACATGCTCCTGCCTTTGCCAATCCCAGCATATCAAACCTGAACGTTCGTCATCCTTTTTGAAGTTAACAGACTGATTCAGTAAGATTCCTGTATCACTTGCCTATTCTGCCTGCCATCTGCCTGGTATGTGTGTAGGGATGTTTTGTTTAAAAAACCTAAACGTCTACTGCGTGAAATGTAGGAATTGCATAATCTAAGCACAGACCTTTGTGATATTTTAAAATAGAAGCCGCATGATGAAGTACTTTTTGGTGTAAAAAAATTCTCAAGAAAGACTTTTTCGATAAGATGAGAATGAGTTTAATCCAAAATATAATAAAATTCCAGTTTTAATTTATAACACCAGGCAGTTGAAGTGACACCGTACATTTATTTCTCTTTTCTGAATAATAAATATAACGTGAATGAGGTTACATTTCTATGCAGGTCACATTTTTCAAAACTTTTACTCTTTTGATTTGTTTTTCTTCACAAGGAATTTAAAGTAACACTTTTAGCCTGCAGACAGATGCCAGATTTTAAGATAAGATCATGTTTCTTCATGCTCACCACAACAAGTTTTTAATAAGAAACACAAAAAGCGAGTGAGTGAGTGAGAGAGAAACGAAAAACGTTACACTTTTAGAGGTTTTAAAGCTCGTCAATATTATAATTATGATTTTGCATACTAATTATTTTCGTTTTCTTTTCTAATCACATCTTTAAGCGTCTTAGTCACATCATCACTCTGCTGACAGTTGTTCCGAACAAAAATTTTATGCCCAGCATTTTGTTCTTACATACTAACATATGTACATATTAATATGATGCTTCAAACATATCTTTTGATTTCCACGCACACTTAATAAAATTAGTCGTAGGAATTTAAGACTTTTCAACGAAAATCTCTTAAGTTATAACAATAAAACAAACAAATATTATTAAAGCATGCCAACACATTTTAAAAGTTGCATATTGTAACAACAGAATCATATAATATGAAAACAATAACATATTAATGGTGGAATGACCCATAATTCAGACACTGTACACGATATTGTTGTTTATGAAATGATTTTGTTTTGTGTGCATGTTTAGACATGTTTAAATCCAAAATAGAATAGACTAATAGACTAAAGCTCAGAGCCGCTCCGATTCCCCAAACCCATTCCCGTAAGAAAAGGAAATTAAAACTTTCTAGGGCAGGCAGGTTTGTTTGCCTTTCAAAATCAAAGAACATATTCAATTCCATTGCCAAATAACAGCTAAGAACATACATAAATTTCGTTACGCAACATTAAAATCAAATTTCAAGTACATTTAATTTTTTTTTAACACAGAAAATTCTTGTCTCCTAACGTGTACATTAAAATCTGCAGGACCTTGTGTACCGTTTAATTTTAAAATTCACTTATTTAATAACAAAAAAGAAAAAGAAATAAACACATTCGTGAAACATCATGGAAATAAAAAGCACAGCATCCGTTGAAGAAGCAGTTTTCTTTTTATTTTACTACTTTCATTGCGTCCAAAGGTGCTTAAAATTTTCCTTACACACACACACACACACACACACACAGATTTTTTACTTAAATTTCTCAAACACACACTATCACAATTTTAAACGCTCGTGTTGATATTCATACAAAATTTCGTATATTGTTTTTTATGCTCGTTTTTTATGTTTTCATTCAGCACATTTCCTTATTCTGTAGATACAGAATTTGTATGCAGACGGGGGTCCTCGAATTCAATTTATTATTTTAAATTCAATATTTTATGTGAAAATCAAGAGGAAAGGAACTGCAATAGTAAAAATTGCTGAAAGATGAAAATGATTGTAAATTAAGTTATTCAGCTTGAATGATAATGGCGCTGTAATACAAGTTCTCACTTCGTTTTAAATGAAACCTGGATAAAGCTAAAACTTTTAAAGTGGTTGTTTATAAAGATTTCTGTCCTAAACTTTGCACTAAATAGTTTACATTCAAACGAACTCAAGTGCCAAAATATTGTGAAGTACTCGTATGTTGAAATTTTTTCAAAATATCTGTCATAAGTGGACAGGAGCGCTTAAACACAACAACAAGAGTTGCGTTTAAAAAGGACTTTCTTTGCTGTTTTAACATGTTAATGACACAGGTGATTCCCCTGTTAACGCAACTATAGGCTCTGATGCTCCAAGGAAGGCCAAGAAATTGCCCAATAAAATAAAAGATACTGGATACTGAACGCTACTATAATTATTTTTATTTTGATGAAAATTGCATCAAAACTCGTATATATGTGTATATGTATATGGTAAAATATCAGATATTATAATATTGTGGTTCAATATTTCTGGCTAACTACATTATGGTTACGCTCAACCATACTATTGTTAAGCACATTTCTACAACTAACCACACTAGATGTTGTTGTGAACAAACAAACAAACACGGCAATCGTACATATACTTACAAATGCAATCATACACTAAATACACAATAACTATTTTTATTTCGTTTCGACTAATAGATACCACAATATCGAAAACAAGAGCCATTGTAATCCCATTCGCAGTCGTTTAATTTTTCTTTAAATGAATATGCGCGATTAAAAAATATGCCAAATACGGCTGATCGTAATAATAACGGCATAATATTTTTGCTTTTGTGGTGAAAAGAAGAAAGTGACAGGTTTGTTCCCAACAAAAGTATGGTTGATTAGTGTAACATTGAAAATAGTATGATTTTGTAAAGAAAAATTTATTTGAGGAACCATAACAAAAGTATGACGACTTAGCGCTATAACATTGTTGAACAAAATTATGTCGCAGTTATTTGTACCACATTTATGTTAAGTCCTATGATGAGGAGTTGTATCAATATTATCAACACTAAAAATATTGTACAATTCAATAACAGCGTGTCACCTCAACCAAATAGTTTTGCGTGTGGTGGCTTGTTGAGTTGCAGTGGCTCAGTTTTTTAATTCTGTTTTGTCCCCAATATCATACAAACTGCTTTTGATCAAACAGGGCTGGTTAATATTTGCATTTTCCCTGCTTTTGTCCACACATTTTCGTTGCATGTGTTACCGAAAACAATGGCACGAGGCTTCAAGTTTTTTTCTTTGCACACCTTCTAATCCCGCGACTTCTCTTTTTAGCTGTTTTTACAGCTGCCGTTAAATAGACAATAGACAGTGTGTGCGCGAAAATCCTGTGGTGCCAGTTTTTACGTGCGAACAACAACACTGAATGTGCAAATATGTTGAGGGGAGAAGAGTTGTCTGGGAAAGCATCCACACGTGTTGTTTTTTCGCTGACGTGTAATATCGCCTAGATGAGTGCAGCAAGTGCATTTTACCATTAAGTTTTTGTTGTGCCAGAGTTTTAAATTTTGACGCTCAAGGAAAGTCTGTTGATAGGAAAAAAGCAAAACACCCGCACACGCGAACAAAAAATTGATGAAAACACCTAAAATCCTTAAAAAAGCAGTTCTGGCAAATAGAACGAATCGAAACGAAACCAGAAATAAAAATGAAAGACTCTGTTGTGTGCGAAGAGTCCCATAAAATGCTTTGGTAAGTTGATAAATTTGAATGTGAATGGATTTGTTTTCTTGTTTGTTGTTATCAGTACCTCTATTCCTTTTATTATTTCCATGTACTCCTTTTGTTTTCCTGTTTGCAGCTCCATACATACTTACAAACAAGTTCAAATGTTGGCGCACAAGGTTGAGTGCAATAAAATTTCCATTATTTTTTTCGGTGTCACAAGGGGGTGTTGTTGGGGTTTTGTGTTTTGCTTTCTATCGAGTTTCTGCCTTAGTTTCGCAGTATAAGGATATTATTTTACTGCCTTGGAAAACCGAAACAAAATTGCAACATCATGCGCTGTTATTTGCCAAAGATACTCGTATTTGAATTTCACCAATGCTGGTTTATTAATTGTCTTTAAACTTTTGTCATTTTCTGTGCTGTCATATTTGTTTTGCGCTCTTGTGAAACTTTCACGTTGAGGAATTAAGAACTCAATTCGATTCAAGTTTGAGCAGTTATAAATGAAATAGAAACAATTTGAAAATAAATAAAGACAGAAAGTAAAACCAGAACCTCTAACTTTGCACACCAATATTAAATTTACGTGAAATTTTAAATTTATTGCATTTTGTTGTTAATTCGTTCCAAATTCGAATAAATTTTTAAATGCCATCTAATACTAAGTGCAACATTTTTTTACGCAAATTAAAACCACTTGTAGTATTTTAATAACAGGTTATTAGTTAAACTTATCGCTGAGGAATCTTACTGACTTTTCCAACTCTGGCTTTTGACATCTGAAAACCTTTACCTTATAGAAAATCATTTTGTTAACTTAACCAATCAAACTATGACTAACTTTGTTATTGCTGTGAACAACAATAGTATATCAAATATATTATTGTTAATAATAATATTATGGTTACCAATAAGATGGTTTTATATGACTTTTATAAACAATGTTGTTGTTATGCACAATATAAGTCTAAACAACAATATAAGTGTAACTAACAATATTATTGTTACCAGCAACATTGTTGCCACCAGCAATATTATTGTTGCCAACAAAGCTATTTTTAGCGACAACAACAGCAATATTATTTACATACATATATTAATGTTGTGGCTGCCAATTTTTTACCATAAATACATACTCACATGTATTATATATTTAGTTTTAGATAAAGTAGCAGAAAAAATTTGTTGGACTTACGTTTATTTTCCAACAGGTGGTTAAGGAATAAAAATGTCTATATAAATTTTTCGTCAAAAAGTTTTGGTTTTGTCAACGGTTTTATTTATTTATTTATTTTATGGCTACTCAGGATTGGTAAAAATCATTTTCATTTTCCTGGCCAATAATTATGGCACCAAAATTTTAAGCAAAATTGATGTAGTCAATACCAAAAATTTCAAACTAAATCATTTTCAAAATACACAAAAATAAAATTATATTTTTTCATGAGCTGTCATGCTTCCTCAAGATGTAAACAAATTATATAAAAGCCTCTGGCTCTTCAGTATTTGCGGCAAGTGCTCGTACTGATGAAGATGTTCTCCGCCGTTAAACTGTTACTGATACCAGAAAAAAAAAGGAAAAAGAAACAAGAAAACAAAAACAAACAAGCAATAAATACTGTATGAAAATTTCTTTTTTATATAGTTTGACACGCTTTCCGTTAAACATTTTTTGTTTTTTTTTTTTTTTGCCACAAGCGCTGCTCTGCATTCAGTGTTAAAAATTCAATTCATTAAAAATGTGCTGTTCTCAGTTGCTGTCATGGTTGTAAATGTTTTGCATTTATTATCATGTTATTGTTTGCTTTTAAGCACCGTTCTTTTGTACAACACCTTTTGAACTCAAAAGTTCAAAATCTTGCAAAAAAAGTTAAGAGTTCAACATATTAAAATACATACATTAATATATTTTGAACTTTAAACATGCAGACAATAACGTTGAAAGCATATTAGAGTTGCAAGAGGCAGCAAATAGCCGCGCACAGATTTTTGTGCATCCATTTATTGGATATTTTTGTAGTTAAAGACTCTTAAGCAGTCCATAATAAAAGGGTGCGGCAGATTTTTATTGTGAAAAGATTTTCTTGAAAGTCGGGCTAAGTTTAGGATCAGATATGTTGAAAATAAAATTGTTATAAATTAAAAGGAAAAAAAAATCTTTATAAGAGCCTTAAAACCAAAATATTAAATTGAAAAAGAAATAAAAATATTTCTATTCTGAAAAACATATTACAAAATTTATTTTGAAATAAATAATGTTTACACATGTTAAGTTTAAAGTATTGCTACCTGCTACAAACAATTTGAATTGTTATTATTATGTGCAACGAAGAAAAAATATGGTTAATATTAAAAGTGTTGTTAATATTAACCATACCAGTATCTCGTACAAAAAAAACTAAAGCAACCATATTATACCTCATAAAAGATGGTATGTGATTCGATTTCAGAGTGTGATATACTCCCTATCTGCAGACGACCTTGATGGAGGCATAAAGCATTTTTCCTTCTTAGTGCTAAAAAGAGGGAATGGTTGATATATGTGTATATATTATAAATAAACTTACAATAATTAAACGTACTACTGTTCTCTAAAAGAATATAATTGCACTCAAAATTACACAAACTCACACAAAATTAACAAGAATTTTACTCTGTAACTGTTGGCAACCAGGGGATATAAAATGTTGAATTAAAAAAAGCAATCAACTTCACGTGCGATGAAGTCGCCTTACACGAAACTATGGCAAAGTGATTTTTGGCAAGTGTAATAATAATCGAACTTAATTTTTTATTGCCTTTGTATTTGTGCTGAAGACTCGTTTTGTGTAGGAGTGAAAGAAATTTCTTGTAATACAATTAATAGCGGATACGTCACTTTTTCAACGTTTCTGCAATTTAAAATTGTCGTTTTAACTGTGTTTAGAAATTGGTTTTTGCAGCACTTTGATTTTTCCATTCATCAAATTCTACTGGGTCCTAAATTTTTTTATTCTTGATTTCACTACAGTAGATTTTTACAAAAATCCTCAGTCACATTTCCAGCAACACGTTAAATTAAAACTGCGCTACCAAGCGCCCCTTAATATTGTTTAAATTCTACTTCAGCTCAGCTTTAAAGGAGCTGTGGTAGTCTTTTGCTAAAAACAATTGCGGTCGTTAACTATTTACTGGTGTTATCAGTGTTTTAACTTCATCATTTCTTACGATGTTTGTTTGTTGGTGTGCAACAGATTTTTTTATTCATTTCGCTGAAGCTTTAAAAGGCTCTACTGCCAGCCGGCCCACCATTTTTAAAGTCTCAACAAAACAGAACACACACACACAAATATACTATTTTGTACGATAAGTACATACCTTAATACATACATATATATGTATGTATATATTTATGCAACCTTATACATACATATGTAGATATATATGTATGTTTATATTTATTTAGCAATGTACTGGTATGTGTTTGTCTGTTTGAAGGTACGGTTTTGTTCAGAAGTGTTTACGTGGTTGTAGATGTTGAGGCCGCAAAGTGCACTTGTCAGTGATATAACGCCAACCATTTTATACCATTTATGGCATAAATACTTATAAATTTTATGCAGCAGCACAAATATGGCAGCAGAAAAAATGAACTGGCTAAAAATATGCAAACACACATACATACATACATACGTACTTATATAAGAAAACTAACAAAAAAAAAAAAAGAATGTAGTGAAAAATACCGTAATACAAGATACTTTAGTACTAAAGCACTCAGCCAGAGTGATGGCGTGAGAGAGGGAGAGAAAGAGCGAAATGTATAGGAAAAAATAATAACTGACCCCATGTAAACTGCTCAAAACACAGCCAACTGCACTTGTACGTTTTCCGCATAACTGTATGATGTTTTTGGAAGAAATAAAATGATTTTGCAAAAGTGTGGTGTAATGCCCCAAAAACAATGCAAGAAAAGTGCGTTGTTTCAGTAGGAGTTGTTGCAGCTGTTGACTTTTTGTTGCTACTGCTATTGTTATTATTGTTGTTGTTGTTGTTTTAATAGTGCATGCGAATGCATAACTGTTAAAGAAAATTAGCATAATTTTTACTATTATTACTACAATAGCAGGCACAAAACGGCAACCGTGGTTATACAAGTCGCAAAGTTTGAGGGGATTTTTCATAATTTAAATTTACATAAATATAATACATAAATATATGTTTTAGCAGGGGATATAAGAAAGATCATAATTTTTTCACAAATTAAACCACAAGAGAAATAAAATGTACATAAATATATTTGAAAAAAATTTTTTTTTAGATATCAGGGAAAATAACACCCCTAATGTTACCTTTCATTATATTTTTGTGGTAACTCTCAGCCTGATTTTTTTTTAAATTTAACGAATTTGAACACACCAGAATTGTTGCCATTTGCTGTTGCACCTTTTGTGTCTCTAAGACTTATTATTTGAGACATGGAAAATTTAGTTGTTAAAGTGTGAAGTCGCAAATTTGAAAGCATTTCGTCTGTATAATAAAGTTTTAATTGATATCACAAAGTAGAGCGATAGTAAAAAGGGAGAGCTAAAATAAAAATAAAAACAAAACGACAAAAAACTATTGTGCAAAAGAAAAAATATGAATCGCTAAGGCCACGTTCTCTTAAACACCCACTGCGCTTAATTAATATATTCGTAAATAATATCACTTGTGAATATTGTATAAGTGGATTTGAATCTTTATCAAAACTATCAAATCTGTTCCACTCTGTGTTGATATTACAGATTTTTCGTTTCAATTTTTTTTTGCAGTGTAGACATAATTTGCTTAAAATAATTTAAGCAAGCAAATTTCTTTATCATGACAGTGTCTTATCTTGGCCAATAAAGTCCGTTATCTTCAATGTTGTTTTGCTGTCAGTACTTGTCGACTGGTCGACTCGTCAACTGTAATTTATAAAGTGGCTCGATTTGCAGAGAGCGCAGTTTTAGTGGTTTCAATGCCATATCATGAGCTTCGGCATAAGAAAGTGTAAAAAAATACCAAAAATTAAAGAATGACAGCACATAAGCTTTATTGTATGGAAGAACCATATTGGTGTACTATAAGTTGAAACTAAAGAAAAAAAAAATACAAATAACTAAAGCATATTACGAGTATAAAGAAAAAGGTACGAATGAACTTCTCGTAATGTCCTCTGCTGTCGTGAAGCAGGGCACGCTTTCAACTTTTCATCTCGTAATGTTTTTTAGACAGAACCCAGACAGAATTGTACAGAATGTGTGTTCGTTCAGCCTTCATAATACTGTTATTATTTACATATTAAGAAGAATTTGCAAATAAAATGTTTGTTTAACATTTATGTTAAAATATTGCCAGCGGAGGGGGAGCATTTTAAAGCATATACAAATAGGGAAAAACAACTTTTAGCAATATTGTTCACGAATTCTGACGGCTCTTAATCACTGTGCACCACTTTGCGAGGGTTATTAAAGCCAAAGATAACCAAGAAACAAGTTTTTTTTTGTTTTATATGAATCACACCCAAAAGGGCACTTGTTTGCCAAAGAAAAAGGAAATTATACGAGCAGCGGCAAAAATAGGGACAAGATTTTGCATGTCTCTGTGGTAGTTGCCACGATTAAAGCGAACAAAGTAGTTGGTTAGCTGGAAAATTTGGTGCGTTTGTTGTTCGGCAGTTTGTTTGCCCGCTTGCCAACCAGGCAGTGGTAGATTATAATGCAATGATTGCGCATTTTTCATTTTTACACAGCAGAAACAAACAAAAAATGGGGGGAGGGAAAGAATTATTGTTGTATGATCATTTGCTTAAAATGGAGCAAGAGCTTTTGCGCCACAGTCTTTCATAATGTATGTATGTACATATGTGTGTTTGTGTATTGCCACTTAGTATCTCAATGAAAAATGAAAGATTTTTGGAGTAAAACTGACTCCCAAGATAATAGAATAAACATTTATAGCAGAGCTGTCCTCAGTATCTTTTAGATAGTTTCAAAAATTTTACTAAAACAAAAAGAAAAAATGTTTGAAATAGAAAACTGGAAAAGTAGTTTGGCAATTTTGTGTCTCAATGCAACAAACAAAAACTGAAATTTCAAATCTAAATTGTGAAATTAAATTTAAGGAGCTTTTTTTTTACCCAAATTCGAAAATGTGTCAACCAAATTTGGATGTTGAAAAATCCAGTGCCGAAATTTTAAATGCCAGCAGACAAACTGTTGGAGATCTACCTGCGCCAGAGGCTGTTGAGGAATATAATGCAAATGGAGAAGAGATTTATAATTTGGAAATTCAAAATTACACTTCAAACCCAGTTGATATCTTTTTTCTTCGACCGTCCGCTGCACTTTCGGTAACCACCAACGAACGTGATTCATTGCACAGGCAACGTAACTACAGCCGTCGTAGACCGCATTCACAGCGACGCCCAGACGGTGAAAAATTATACCGAAAACTAAAGTCTCTATATAAATTAGTACGCAAGACTTCTAAGGGTGTTCAAAAACTTAGGGAGCTCATGGCCCAACAAGTCGAGCTTGTGAAAACTGTGCGGCATGCAGCAAATATGCGACCAAACCGTGGGCCTTGATTTTATATACAACAAAATGTTCATGCACATGTATGTGTGTAAATATGTGAATAAAAGTGATGGGTGTTTTGTGAACTACATATTTATTTTTTAATTGTGTCACAAAGTAAGACTTTTAGTAAGGAATTGAGGTAAAAGGAAACACATCAACAAAAGAGAAGCTGCCCAAACCGGACTTAGAAATCGTAAAGGAACAGAAAAGTCTAATATTTCACAAACAAAAAACATGGAGAAACTGAAAGCATCGCAACTGCGTCGAAAACCAGATTTTATAAAAGTGATTTGAAGTCAAGTGAAAAGCGATACTCAAATATGACATCTGTCAAATTCAGCTCGATTTATACGGCTGAACTATGCAAAATCGAACATATGGGACGCGTGTTACTCGGCAAAGTTGACTATTTTGTACATATCTTTTAAATATTTTGCTTAACATAAATTTAGATATAGAAAATACTAAAAGGAATACCCTTTAAAACTCTTCATATATCAGCAACTTTGCCCCTAAAACACTGCCCAATTATATGTATTTAGTGTTACTGTTTAAGAACTCATTAAAATCTTACAAATGAAAAATTCCTTAACGGAAATAAAAATGCTGACAGAATTACTAGAAAAAAAAAACAAAACTTATATACAAATGTTTTATATACATACATACATATATACGAGTATAAGTAAAATAGAAAACCACAAGAAAATATGTATGAAAAAAAAATAATTGTACAATATTAATATTTTTGCTCATTTGTCTGCCCGCATGTCTGCATTTAACTCTGTCATATGTAAAGTCAATTAGTCCTTTTAATTATCCTGCTGCAACTAATAACAACTTTGTGCTAGAAAAAAAGGGAAAAATAAGCATCAAGCTTCATCTTGTTGGCATATTTCCGTGACGTGTGCAAAATTATTATTTAGCTTCTTTAACTTCTGTTTGGGAATTTTTCATGGGATAAAAGTCTCATATTTTATTTTACTAAAATGTTTATTAATAACGCATAGAGTCTACACGTAGAAAAATTTAACAAACCATAGTTTTATATTTAGTGGCTATAACGTTATCTAAGGCCATCATATTATTGTTCGAAATAACAATAAGATTGTGAGTGCTTGCCCCATGAGTTGGCGCAATCAACCATATTGTTGTTGAGTTCATTGATATAAGTGCCCACACAGCCGCACTCTTTCCATGATTCTTCGACCATCTAGAATATTGTTACAATAAACTATATAACTAACTTTAATCTGCTTAGTTTTTATATAATATATAATGCAATACAGGAAATTAATTGGCATGTATAAATTTAATTTAGTTTAATTTATTTACCGAAAAAAAAAGTATTGTTACCATTTACTTTAATTTAATAGAAAAATGAGACTGAATAGCAGTCACTAGTGCTGGTGGCATTGGCCCTGAGCTCTCAAAAAGTATGATTGATGTTTAAAGGAAAATGGCAAAGGGCCTTAAGATCGAAAGAAATTTTAAGAATTGTGTAAATGAAAAATGACAATAATATAGTTTAGTGCGACATGACTATGGTTGAGCACAACAATAATTGCGATGACCACGATAATAATATGGTTAGCAAAATTTCATACCTTAGTCTCACGGTCGAATTCTTGTAAATATTACACTTAGAAAAAATAATAAATAGAATATTCTGTGGTTGTGGACATATACGTAATACGATTGTGATACTGTCAGGCTATAAATAAATTTAAAAACAGATAAAATTCATTGATTCATCGAGGTAAACATTTCACTTAGTGTCGTGCCGTTCAGTTCCCCAGCGAAAACTTGCATTGAAACTGAATGATAATAATGCCATTGGAGGCCACCACGAAAGTGTCATTGTTTAATGACTTTTCATTGAGAAGATAATGAATGCAATTTTACCCCGAACAACGTCTATATCAGATAGTAAAATAATCATAAAAATAGTATTGAAAAGTATGCGCAACTACTTACATATATGAGATAATAATCAAGGCGTTACTTGATTACTTCTAGGTGAGGCAAACGGTAAATAATATGCTGATTGGTAAGTGCAAGTTTTCGCAGGCATATTTCACGTTGTTAGAGCCATATTTTGTGAAGAGATTTTTTTGCTTTTACTTTATTCGAGAAAAGGGAGTGGTAAAGCAGCCCTGGGCTCTACAACAGCATTCACGTCAGCGTAATTATTTATTAATGGTTTTTTGTTGTTGTTTGGCGTTCTGGACTTTTGCGTGTGACTGGCTCTGGTTGACAGATTTGCCTCGGGTAACTGCACTGTTTAGGGTTAATTTTAGGAATTTCAGGTCAGCCACGCTGCTGATTTCTATGTGAGGCATGGATCGTATTAAGTTGGGCACCGCTAAAAGAGTCTGCTAGCAACATTATGGGCCTATGGTTTTCGCTACTTCTCGGCAGCTATAATTTGTAAATTTACTTTACCGGTCATATATTAATAAATAAATAATATTTTAGGAAAGTCTATCCATTTGACTGCTTTAGTCAACTTTTGTTTGTTTTAAGTTGGATATTATTTTTAAGATTTTTCTTGTCTTTATCGGTATTCAATTCTAGAGTTTTGTTTTGATCTGAAAACAATCTTCTGCAGCTGATGCTGCAATGGCCGTGAGTAAAGCTTGAACTCGAGCACTATAATTTAACATTTTTTTTAATATTTTTAAAACATCTCCTTCTTACAAAATAAATGAAGAAGCATAATTTGGTGTTTTCTGCCATTTCTGCCATTTCTGTAAATAATGTTGTTGATTTTCTATCTTCCTTTCCTTCTTCCTATTTTGCCTTGAACATGCATCTTTCATTCACAGGACTGGCTGTTTTCTTTTGTCATAAAACTTCCAATCAATCTGATGTACATTTCGTCCTGCTTCATATCGCCGCTGCTTGTATTTTCTTCGTCTGTTTGTTTGTTTTCCTCTCTTCGCTGCTGCGCCTCAAGCTGTGTGTCATTTTCGTAATGTTTCTGTGTAAATAAATCTATTTGTTGTAACTTTTTTGCTTGTTTTTCAATACATTTTTCTCTTCTTCGTCTGTCTGTCTGTCGTTGGGAAAACAATGTCCATTCTTTCCAACTTTTTTCACTTTAGTGTAATTTTGCCGCTGTACTGTTTTCATTATTAAACGATTTTTGTTGTTGCTGTTCAGTTTGCTTTTAAAGCCATTTGGCTCATTGCAAGTTTTGCTCCATTTACGTTTAATGTCATCTTGTAAAGCGATATCTTAAATACAACAATCATTTTGAGGTTAAATTGAGGAACTCGTACATTGTATTTCTCTCTTTCTTTTTTTGACTTTTTTTCTGCCAATTTTATTTATATTTTCCAGTCTTAATGTCCAATTATATACAAATGTATGTATGTACGTGTGTATGCATAAGGATGATGCTGAAGTGTCGAAGTAAAAAATTGGATTGCTGATTATACGATCAACAGTAATAAATTTTCGATTTAACGCAGGGCGAAAAAACGAAAGAAAAACTTCAAACAATTTTGCAAAAGGGTTCGGGAAGAGAGAACAAGACAGACAAATTTTGATATTTCTTTCGGGAGTGGACAAATGACTTTTATGTCCTTGTGGCCAGATGGCATCACAAATCAAGCTACTCCTAAATCCAAAGTATTGAAAGGAACCAATTAAGCTCTTACTCGAAGTACCCGGCAAAAGCTTGCCACTTACCCAGCCACATACTTTTCAATATCATACTATTTACCATCCACGGAAGTAATCAAGTAAGGACTTGATTTTGAGTATCATCTCATGGATAAGTTGTTGTGAATACTTTCCAATATCGTGTTATTTGCCTAATTCGTTTATATGACTTCTCTCTCATATACAAAAAAAATTGATTAGTCGATTTGAATAAAGTTTATGTAGGTATGTACATATCGAGCCTTTGGTGCAATACCATAGAAATTCAAAAAATCGCGAACTGAGAAAAATGCTTTTGAAGTTTTGAGCCATCTTTTTGATACTAGAGGCAATAAAGAGATTTTCAGCTGTAGAATCTGCACAGTTAGAGATGGAACCATAATCTTTTTTTCTCTAGATAGATATTTCCCCAAAGATCATTTCTGCATACCCAGCTCAAAAAATTCAAATTTTGAGTTACTACGGTATTGCACCAAAGGCTCGATATTTAAACAGACGTATTAAAACCTTGTAAAGGACTTGCTCGAAATGGGATTTAAAATGTTTGCTTCTCTAATGACTCTTTTGTAATGGCATTTAATATCTGTTTTCCGTAGGACAGAGCGATAAGTAATTTCCACGTTAAAATAGTTACTTGCCCCAGCAAAAGTGGTGAAGAGATTAAGATCTTCACCTTCTTCAAATAGAAATGTAGCAGCGCAGCCATCACACGGAATGCACCGGAGCTCAATTTGCCTGCCTGAGTGCAAATGAAAACATTTATGCAATGAATCATTTCTTGAGTGGCATTTGATTAATTTTCAAAGAAACAGAATACAAAAATTGAACTCATATTTGTGTGCTTTATCGAAACGCGTTTATTTTTAGACCGTGGCTGGCATACGTGCTTGACGAAAATATGCTTTAAAGTAATTTAGAAAAAAAAAACAATTTGCTATCATAAACACCACTCGCAATCATGAGCCAAACAATAAATTAATATCTGACCTTCTTTTTTTTTGTATTAAACATACGGATATACGTTTTGTATAATTAATGCTTAAGCAAATGATTGTTTAATTTGGACATTCAAAATATATGTATATTAACAAGCTGTTGAACTCAACGAAATTCAGATGTTTGTACAATGAAGTGTGTGTGTGTGTGTGTGTGTGTTTGTGTTGTGTGTGTGTGTTAAAATTTAGCAGTTAGAATGTTTTTAACAGCGAACTGAGTTTTATGAAACACTGTTTGCATGTAAACAACAGTGTAACAAACTAAAATGCAGACAAAGCAAATACTGGCCTAAACAAACTTTAACGCCTACAGCTGTTCACTAACTGTTAGCACACTTGTTGTTTGTTTTTTTTTTTTTTTTTTTTTTTTTTTTTGTAATAAATAAAGAACTCAAACAATTTATGCAAGACACTTTTGTCATATCTGATTGCAACTTTGTTGAAATACATAGTTTTGTTAATCAATCAAAATACTTTTGAGATTGTGTTAATGTTTTTTTTTAGCAGCTACAAAAAATTGATAAGATCTTTTAGCTTTTGACGTGATAACAGACGTTACGCGACACTTTGTTGCTTAAAAGTAAGTGTGTATGTGTATGACGTACATAAATTATTTCTCTTGATTAGTGAAAATGTTCGAAGCGCAAAACTTCACAAGTTTTGTTTTTTGTTGTTTAAATACATATGACGTTTTTGTTTTTATTGTGCAAAGAGACTAACCGACATATGAAACACTTGTAATGAGCAAACACTTACAGGTACTCAAATTAAACTTGTCTGCTATTGTATAAAAGTGGCAAGAAAAAAGTGTAACATTGAAATATATTCGATAAGATAATATAATACTCGTACAACCTGATTAAATGCCATAAACGTCTGCTTTTATTTACTCAACTCCATGCAATCGTAATAAGTGTGAACACTTTAAGCAAGAACAACATTTGTCTGGTGTTGGGTCACAGGCTTGTTTAATGACAATATTGGCCACCGAAACCAATCGAAAGTCGGGCGATAATGTTACTCTCAAATAAAATAAAATAGTCAATGTTCCCCACGTCGCGGACTTTGTCACTGTCACGCTAAAAGATGTGACTTTCGCCGAAATACAAGCATTAAAAACATTAAACGGTCTTGGTAACGTTTAATTTTCGTTCAATTACGAATCAGATTATTCCATTCAATCGTCCACTTTGAACCACAAATAAAGCAGCCTTGTGATTTTTGGAGAAAACACAATCCTCATGAGACCCTCGAGACTACCTTTCATTTCCCAAAAATACCTGTTTGAAGCGCTGGAAAAGCTAAAGGCATCTTTCGCCCCTTCCCCTTTATAACCAAAGCGAGCTACAGGCAAAGGAAGCGTATTTTTTTTGGTTTAGTCCTGATGTCATTGCAAGACGACACAACAGGCCATGCGGTGCCTGAACCCATCACTTTTTAATTATGTCAAGAAACAGACCAGTGAATTGGCCACTTCGTTCGTGTGATTTCACACCTTTGGTTTCTTCTTGGTGGTTGGTGAATAAGACTTGTATGCAAAATCGGAACGATATGCTGTTCGTAAAGCGCAGTCGCTTAAGCCATAAATTAAGCGTAATGATATTTGCGATGTAATGAGTGTGATTCTCAAAACGGAATTAAAAAATAAACAAAATATGTCGCTGCTGTCACAACTTTTGAAAACGATATTTTTCAAATCGATTGATTTCCATCACTTAAGTTTGTACTCATCGTACAAAGTAACTAAATATTTATGTTTTCTTTGCATCATAATATTAATTCATTGGTTTTCAAAGACGAGTTGTTGACTTTCTTGGCCGATTTTCATTTACTTTGAAACAGTGTTACGGCGGTACTGAGTCAGAGCGTTTCTATTTTAAGCCAACGATGTGCTTGTGCGCCCTGACAACTTTGCGCTCGTGCACATGAAAAGTCGGTCTCTCTTTGGCCATACGATTTTAGAGCTGCTACTGGTTTGTCTGGTTTTTTCAGCAATAGCTGAGAGCGGTGTTTCATTTTCTTGCTAATCAATAAGTGTTGAAGACGTCATGATTCTTGTAATGAATGTTTGTCTTGGAAAATATTCATCCAAGTTTAATCCTAAATTCATATATTTTTTGCATTAAACTATAGAAATATACTAAAACGCTAACTATTTGTGTGTGTTTGTGGTATTTTTATTATAAAAAATCTTAGTTCTGTTAAAAATCTTCACTCAAGCCAGCACCATACAGTGGGCACTTGACCCATAGCAGACTAGCTATTCTAGCGGCTGTGCCATTTAAAGTCTTACAACTTTCTGGCTGTTTAATTTATAATGCAGCAATTAATCTGCCGGAAGTTGTTCTTGGGAAAAGGCATCAGTGTTAAATTAATTACAATGACTCAGAAGTTGTTCCAACTTCTGGCAAAGGGTTGGTAATATTTAAGAGCAACAATTGAAATTCTTTGATGAATCCCGTTAAATTAACACGAAATGCTAATGAAACAAACTTGCCATGGAAACATTTCCTAACGTATTTCGTAGCTGCTTGTGGTAAGTACATCGGCCCACAACAACCAACAAGCAATTAATCAATTATATGAATATCGAAACAAAAATTTAAATGGTATAAAAAAAACTTAAAATGATTGAATATTTCTCTGACGCATGTAGATTAAATTATTGTTGTACTTACTTTGCAAATACAACAACATTGAGTGGTGAATTTTTAAAACGCTTTCTCTCCGTATAATGAGTGCCAAGCCAAAAAAAAAAAAAAAAAAAAAAAAACAATAAATTAAAGTTAAATTCATATCTGGTTGATTTATTGCTGCTACAATATATAGTGGAAATCAAGCAGATCTAGTAATTTGATCAATATAATTTATTTGCTGTAGTCCTAATACATACATATGTACATATATTTATGGGCATAAGAGCCACCGTAAATTTTCTGCCACTTATTTTTATTTCAAAAATTCATAGATGCGTACATGTGCATGTGTGTATTTGTGTGTTTAAAATTTCTTTAATCTGCGAAAGTTCGTTTTGGTGAAATACTGTTAACAGTTTGTGTGTTTATTAGTTAATAAAGTTTGTTAGTATGTGGTTTCACAAGCAACAAAAAAAAAAAAACAAGTGAATAAAAAATTGTAATAAGAAGAAAAGATCGCTTTTTCCACGTCATCGACAGTTTTTTGAATTCCAAAAAATTGGCTCGGAGACAATTTCGGAATTTATTTGCCAAATTAATCTACTGATGCACAATGATGGCATCCCACATGTTACGACTAATCAGGTTTTTGTTGCTCACAATGTTGGACATTATTGTTCGACATTGTAGGACAGGGCCGTAGTGTCTCTTTATATAAAATTTAAAAAATTATATATTAGAATTTTGTCGATTTTTATAAAGCAAATCAGGAATACATTCATGATTTCCCGTTTTGAACTGAAGCCGAATCTACTCAATACACAGGAAACAATTTTTTCTTAAGCATTGAAGGTTGCCAGATCTTGTAATATTTATAATTAAGTATGACTAAAATGTCTGGCAACAAAGTGAACTGTCAATTTTTGTCTTATACGTGGCCAGAAAAAGCATTATTAGTTCATTGTAAGGCAACTATATTGTGGGCTCAGGTTTTATTGCTCGATATATTTTTAAGTTAATGCTTCTTGCCATGACGCCATTGTCAAAGAAATATGTTTACTGGCAACACTGCCAATTTGCATTGGCGGGCAAATCAATTGTCGGACAGTTGATTTGCAATGAAGCTCTAAGGTTTTCTTAAATTCTGCTGAACCCACAATCTGACAGCCATCCGTACATAACTTTAGCTTCCACCAATTTTGTTTCGAGTTTAACTTTAGCAATAATAGTTTTCTTATACAATATATTAGAATAAATTTGGTGTTTGCAAGAGAGGGAGCTTGCAAATAAGCAACAGAGAGCAGCTTTTTACTCAGTGCCAGATGCACCGCTTTGTTATCTGAAGTTATTAGACGTTTTTAATACTCATTAACAAAAAAAATAAAAAAATAAAATATGACTTGTCTGCCTATTTCGCTTATCTGGCTTTTATTCGTTTGATAAAAAAACAATCAAGTTAAAATTGACAGCTTTTTTTATTGTTATCGTTTAACGTTTATTTGTCGGATTTGTTGTTACCAGTTAATTCAGTCTCTAAAAGTTCAGAATAATTTCGAAGCGCGTTGCGTGCGGTACTGCAATTTTTTTCGCTCCAGCTCATAAAAAATAACGCTGTTAAGATATACAAACGCCGAAACTAGTACCAATTGCTAATTAATGTTAAATTAAATTTCAAACAGAAAAAAAACTTTCTGGCTGTGATTTCTGGACTAAAAAGCAGAGGTGAATAACAAAGAAATATTTGAAGTAGGCTTTAAGCAAATGAACTTAACATTTATTTATAAAATTATAATATGAAAACGAATTAAAAGAAAATAAAAAAATTATTGTAAATACAAAGCGATGACGAAATAAAAACTAAATTATTCGACAATGCATTTACTTTAAAAAAAGAAAACGTTTTTTAAACGTATAAGTCTGTGAAGCCCTTGCAAATTAAAATAATAATTCTCTGGAAAAAAAACTAAAAATGCAGAGAACAAGTTTTTCTTTGTTTTGTAAAAGTTAAAATTTTCAAGCTTTTTTTAAATTTAATTTTTAATTTTTTGACCATTAATACTCACTTGAGTGGCCAAAAGTTTGCTTTTGAAGCTTAACGTGATTCCGAATTATTCTCTACAAAAAATAAGAAAAATTACATGAATATAGAAAACTTTATCACTTTCTTTATAGCTGTGTTGTTTGATTTGGCTTTTAGGTTTACTTTTCAGTTCTTAGTAAAAAGCTAAACCGTGATTCGTTTAGAATTTGAAGAAGGTTTTAAGTTTGGGGGACAGCCAGCGGTTTCACGGTCGCTCCACCGCCTATCAACACCTAATTAATCTGACAAGGTAAAAATGTTCTGTTTTTTAAGCTGCACTCTCTTTGTGTTTTGCATTTGTGTTAAATAAATGGAAAGATAAAAGTTCAAAAATCTTAACTTATCAAAAAACAAATATCTTTATTATATAGAAGCATATAAACAGCAAAACAATACATTAAAAATATTTTTATATCCATTTGAATACAAAATATTTTATTAACTAATCAGAATAATTTTTTTTTCTGTATCGGTTGGCAACATTGGCAGTCTACATTTGCCAGACGCACAATCCGTTTTTTCCCTTCTATAATTCCGTCCTCTTTATTAGTCCCCAACAATATTATTAAAATATCGTTGCTGATCTTAAAATTATGCTGTTTTAACGATGTTTAAGTATTGGAGCTGAGGCCCGCTATCCATTATCATTTACAGTACCTGGCAACTCGAGTGCAGTTCGTTCGTCTGCCATTCGTAATCGACCCAACAGAATTCAGAGTCTGGAAGAAAAATGAGTGCATCAGGATCGAAGGGCAATAATACACTTGCCGGAGTGACAACCAAATCGAGTTTTGATGGTCGAGCAAGTCCCGGTTCAGACAATTCAACTTTTGTTGAACAATTTCAAACACTTTCTAGTTCTGTTTTAAAGTTGTGTGAACTTTTACACAACGACATCTATTCGAACAATTTTCGTTTTGTTTGGTTGTTGTACATATGAAAGTATCGATCATATTAAATGGTTTGTGGTGGCGAAGCAAAGGATTAAAAGAAATGTTGAAAAAAAAGCTAAGCTGCAGCTCAGTACTTGCCACTCTCTCTTTCCTCTCTCAATGTAAAGTGGATAAGGGAGGGGCTAGTAGACTATTCGAAAATAAGACTTTTATTGTCATACTCCGATAAAGAAACTAGGAAAATTATTTTAAGACATTATTTTATGGACTAATAATAAACATACAATATTAAAAAGGGGAACACTGACACAACGGAAAACTTCAACGACTTTCGTTTGGACTTTTGTCAGACTTTATTAAAAGTTAATACTACATTTAAATGTTTAGCTGTGTTTTTAATCTAAAATAATTGTAGTCACGACGTACGGAAGGCAACAACAGGTAAACAAAGTCATAAATTAGTACAATAAAATTACAACTTTACTTTCAATAAGAAATTTTAATGGAATTTGTAAATTCCCTGGAAACTATAATGAAATTTATATAACAAGAAAACCAGAATACAGCTCGTGACAAGTTGATTTTGTGTGTGTGTGTGTGTGGGAATGCATCACTTGAGGTTTAATATATTTAATATTTTTCTTTGCCTTATAAAATAATGTAATGGGCGATTGGATGCTTATCAAGATAAATGAAATAAGTTGTTATTACTTCGTATAGAAATCGTGAGTTAACTTCGCCCTCCGAAGCGCAGCAACTTAGTTTCTATATCGGGTAGAGTATATCTGATAACATAAACAAACCACATGCGTAGTTTCTTTATTTAGGGACTAAGACTAATTAAGACTATTTTTCGTATTCCGAAAGACGTGAAAGTGAGAAGTTGTCTTTTGCCAGCTGCTACGCACATATCTTGACATTTTGGAAACGGTATAATTTCCCTAGGCAGAAAATGAGTTAAGTGAGCTGGTAGCCGAAGAGTCCCCAAAGAAAATCAGATCTCCATCAGCTCGTCTTTACGAAGAACAAAAACTGAAGAACCCCTTCCACTGTATATCCTAAAAAATAGAATGTCCCTGTTTGTTATAAGCCAAATCAGAGCCCCCTCTCTGCCCCTGGTGACATGTCACAGAGAGTAAAAAGTTGCTCAGTGCCATGGGTCATGGAGCTTTAGTGTCAAGTCTACCCTGTTACACCAACTTATTTTGAATTTAAAATCTTAAGGTTTTTTCTTGCGTATTTCGGCTTTAATTTCAACAAAAAAAAATCAAACAGTCAAATGTATGCAATTCATATACACATACATACATACATATCGTTAGCTGAAATGCAAAAAGGCGTAACTAACAAATATTTCAAAATCGAGTTTTTCATTGATTATTATGAATTTTATGGACATTCATACATGTTTCTTTCAGAATATATTTTAAACAAATATGGCAAATTTTTGGACTGCTCTGACACGCCGCAAAACCGATGATATTGATGAGAGTGAGTCGAAATTGGCCAGGGTATTAAATCTGTTCGATTTAACTGCCCTGGGTGTGGGCAGTACATTGGGTCTGGGTGTATATATTCTGGCCGGCTCAGTGGCTTATGAAAAGGCGGGTCCTGCAGTGACCTTGTCGTTTCTGGTGGCAGCTATTGCGTCTGCTTTTGCCGGTATTTGTTATGCAGAGTTCGCAGCCAGGGTACCGAAAGCCGGCAGCGCTTACGTGTATAGTTATGTCACCATCGGGGAATTTGTCGCATTCACCATAGGTTGGAATATGATATTGGAATATATTTTGGGTAAGTGTTGAATTGGACTGACTCTGCCTTCTAGATTTTAAATGTTTTTGCGTTCCTTGGTTGTTGAAAAGCTTCGCTGCTGCGGCTTAAAAAGGCCGAGTAGGAACAAAAATACGCCTTTTTACTGGCAAAATATGAGTCGGTCTGATAAATGTATTAACCTGAGACCAAGATTATTATTAATAGGTAACTTTTCTTCCCACAGGTACTGCGTCGGTGGCCAGAGGTTTTAGTGCCTATTTCGATTCTTTGATTGACAAAAACATGTCAAGGGCCATGTTGCAGGTTTTGCCAATAAACGTCAACTTTCTAGGAAGCTATCCCGACTTTTTGGCTTTCGGTTTGATTCTGATATTGACCGGTTTACTGGCGTTTGGAGTCAAGGAGTCCAGCTATCTGAACAACATTTTCACCGTGGTCAATCTGTTGACTATCGTGACCGTTATTGTAGCCGGCAGTATTTATGGTACGCTTTTAAGTGTTGAAATGAAAGTTTCGGGAAGTTTTATTTACTTTTGTTTGTGTGAATTGTGTTTTGCAGCTGACGGCTATAATTGGTCCATTCCAGCCGAGCATGTACCACCCGGTTTTGGCACGGGTGGTTTCATGCCGTACGGGGTGGCTGGTGTCATGGCGGGTGCTGCGAAATGCTTCTTCGGTTTTGTGGGCTTTGACGGCATTGCCACTACGGGCGAAGAAGCCATTAATCCCAAACGCAATATACCGCTGGCCATTGTCATTTCGCTGATAATTGTGTTCTTTGCGTACTTTGGAGTGTCCACAGTTTTGACATTGATGGTGCCTTATTTTGAGCAAGACAGCAGTGCGCCGTTTCCGGCTGCCTTTGAAGCCGTCAACTTGATTTCGGTTAAGTGGATTGTGACTGGTGGTGCCATATTTGCCTTGTGCACCTGCTTGCTGGGTGCCATGTTTCCTTTGCCTCGTGTTTTGTACGCCATGGGCAGTGATGGTATTATTTTCAAGAAGCTGTCCCATGTCAACGACTTTACCAAAACTCCCCTGCTGTCCACAGTTATATCGGGACTTTTCGCCTCCATTATGGCCCTGATATTTGATCTGAATCAGTTGATAGACATGATGTCGATCGGCACACTTTTGGCTTACAGCATAGTGGCGATATCTGTGTTGGTTTTACGCTACGAAGGTAAGGACATGGTGAACAAAGTCTCCGTGAGTGGTGCCCTGGTTTTGAGGCAGCTCTTCAACATGAATGCTTATCGTCAGCCGACTGTTTTGAGTTCGGCGATAACAAAAATCGGCATAGTGTTATTTGGCGTACTGAGTATTTTATGGTGTATTATGGATAAATTCTTTAAATTTGGCTCCGTAAGCAGCGTGATTGCTTTGAGCGTCGTAGGAGCCGTTCTAGTTGGTATCATGATTATCATTGGCTGTCAGCCGGCTTCCTTGGAGGAGCTGTCGTTTAAGGTGCCTCTGGTTCCCTTAGTGCCCTGCTTGAGTGTTTTCGCCAATCTATATCTAATGTTTCAGTTAGACGGTGATACCTGGATAAGATTTTTAATATGGCTGGCCATCGGCTATGGCATTTATTTTACTTATGGCATTAGACATTCTACACAAATTGCGCGGACAAAAAACCAAACGGAAATGGCTAAGAAATTGGACTATGTTAATAAAGCTTTCGAGGCCGATTGCTATTTGGAGCAGGGCAAAAACGAGAAGTCATGAGCCTAAATTTTAACCACAAAATATTGAATTTTTTGTTTAAAATAAGTATGTAACGATAAAGAAATCATGGGTTGAGACCCTGTTGCAAAGGAAGAAAAAAGGATGGATTCTGTTGCCTGTTTTCAACAGTTTTGAATGATATTACAAGGAAATCATTTTATGCTTAAGCTTTTATTACTCCTTAATCAGGACTAGTAAACGAAACAGCGATTCAGTTTTTTTCATGCCTTCTGACTTCTTCAGCAGAAGTGATGTGGATGAGTAAATTTGCCATAAAAGCTGTACCAATAAAACTGTTCTGTTGATATGCAGTTGCAGCACTGGGTCTTGTGGTGGTTGGGGAAGTTGAAAGAAAACGCCTGCGACAGTTTTGTAACACATAAAAAGAGATCAAGTTTATTTGTTCATCAACCGCGATAAGAAACAATGTTTTTAAATTGTTAAACTAATAGTACACACTTGCATTTCAATTATTATTTTTATTTTTGCTTCATGTGTTGACATTAAAGCATTCGTGCCTTGTGTGCGGTTGTGAAGAGCTTCGACAGCTTGTAATGGATCAAAGAAAAATCGTGTGTTTTTCTTAAAGTTGCCAATTTTACAAAAATTTTTCAAGATCACTTGAATAAGAAGCTGTAATAAATTAGTTGTTGCGCGCAGGAAGCATTTAAGAGCAAGAAATACTGAACTGTGGTGGCACAATTAAATTGCTAAACCCTCGAGCTCTTAGAAAATCTGTCTAGACAGTTCTGATAAAGTTACTGAAATCTTGGAAAACCTCTTTAAACACTTTTTTCTATAGTTTTGTAAAAGATTGAAGAAAACAAGTTTCTTTATTCATTGATCTGTTACAAAACTGTCGTGGGCAATTTCAACATTCACCCATCACTACGAGATTCACAATCCGCCAACATTCCCCTTAAACTGGTTGTTGCTTAAGACCGTTCATTTGCTTCATATCGTTCATTCAATTTTTATTTAAAGTTACTTAAGTTAAGTTTTACTTCTAGTTCTAGTTAAGTTTTATACAAAATATAGTTGTTAAGATGATTTTATGTCCCTCACTATTGCTGCATACATTTAGATATTCAGGTATTTTTTAAAAAAGAAATCTTGTGATATTTTTGCATAGTAAAATAAAAAATATTATTGTATTAAAAAAATTTTGTTAAAGTTTTTTTTGTTGATAATTTTTGGGGGATCAATAAAATAAGGAAGAAAGTCTTGGTTGCACGATTAGACAGAGAAAGAGAGAGAGAGAGAGAGAGAGAGCGGCAGTAGTAGTATTAGTAGTTGCTCACAAACATATAATATCGTAGTCGACAGCAATAGTATGTTGCTCTGAAAAAATTACCACCTCAGCCATATACTTGTCGAAAGCCTTTCCTTAATAACTCTAGTATAGATGCAAATATTGCAAACAATAAGCATAACATGTTTGGTCACAACTAACAATATTGCCCTATATCTTTTTCTGTGCATTAATTTTGTTTATATTCAGTTTTTAAATTTAGGCAAATTAATTAATTAATTAATTAATGTTTAACAAAATATTTGGCTTTAGCAACTCTTTGTTATAAACAGCGACAATAACAAGTTTATTGTTACAACAAACATAATATTGTTATATTTTGAAAGGGCTGTTTACTAAAATGTAAGTTTTCATCGTTTCAGTCGTTTCCAACACAGACGAAGACTGCCAAGAATTTTGAAGACCGCGAAATAAGGGCACTTTTAATCATACTTAAAAAGGTGTTTTGTACGAAAATATGTTTAACGCATTTACATTTTCGCTTTAATTAAAGTAAAAATTATTCTTTTGTTAAGTAAAAAAACAAATGGAATTTATTTCATCTTTCGTTGATCTCAATCTTATTTACATTTTCCCTTTTAGTTTTAAACCCTCATGTCAATGTAATTTGCATAATATTTGCTTTTTGGTTGTTTGTGCAAAAGTGTGTTTCTTCTTTCAACGTTTTAACCAACAACAATTCCAAGTCACTATAAGTGTATATTTGAATGTGACTATGACTTGAGTAAATTTTTCACCACTCCATTTTAAAATACTCGTACACATTTGCTATTAACTCTAGTTCTGTGCTTTTTTTTGGCGCTTAGTGTTCATACCAAAGCCTTACATCTATATAACAATTTATATCCAGTATTGTTATTGCATGCTTTGTTTGAATTCTTCGTGCATTTGTTAGTCGTCTAATTACACCGTTTCCAGCAGTCTTTAATTGCCAGATGTTGGCGAATTTTGAAAAACCACTGCTCTTTTCATTCTTTATCCTACGTACGTAGGATGCAAAGAATGGCCGATTTTGATAATGAATTTCTATGAATTTTGGACTATTCCACTTGCTGACCTTCTAGAGACATGCCAAAAGGGACACTTAAAACAAAACCTTTGTCCAAAAGCACAGACTGCCTAATCGGCGCTGTAGTTGGTTATGAAAAAAGATCGGTAGATGTTGTAAACGTAATGCTCAGCGTTGCGCGAAAGAGCATTCCCATTATTGGCGCTTTAAAAAGCATTTTGAGCGCCCAAACTCAGCACAATTTCTGTTCTTGTTTAGGGTTTTAGCTGTTGTAGAGCTGTAAGAATTATATGTATGTATATATAGAACTATGTTCCAAATTATAATACACAGCTGACAAGAATAATATAACATTGTTGACACAACAAACAACATTGTTGCCAAAACAATACAAAATTATTGCCAAAACAATACAAAATTGTTGCCACAACAATACAACATTGTTGCCTCAACAATACAACATTATTGTCACAACAATATAACATTGTTGACACAACAATATAACAATATTATTACAACAATATAACATGTTTGCCATATCAATAAACATTGTTGCCACAACAATACAACATTGTGGCCACAACAATACAACATTGTTTCCCCAACAATACAACATTATTGCCACAGCAATACAACATTGTTGCCTCAACAATACAACATTGTTGCCACAACAATACAACATTGTTGCCACAACAATACAACATTGTTGCCACAACAATACAACATTGTTGTCACAACAATACAACATTGTTGCCCCAACAATACAACATTGTTGCCACCTCAATAAACAGTGTTGCCACAACAATATAATATTATTGCCCCAACAATACAACATTGTTGCCACAACAATACAACATTGTTGCCACAACAATACAACATTGTTGCCACAACAATATAATATTGTTGCCACAACATGCATGATTGCTCAATTGTATTTTGTATCCTTCTTCCAGTTGGCTGATATAACATTTGGTTGGGAAAACGCACAAAAAACATATGTATATACATACATTAATATATCTTATGAAACTGTAGAGTTTCGTTTGCTTTAAGAGCGAATAATTGTCTCATGATGTGTGGCTTTTTGGAAATCGTGTGTTAAAGTTCTTTTAAAACTTAACTTTTGTTATATGTATGGGTGTTGGTCTGGGCGCATGTACGTGTGTGTGCGTGTATGTGTGTGCAATTGTGGTGTGGCGCAAAGCGTAGTTTACTAATTAAAATGCTTATTTTGCTAATTTAAATGCTGGCATTTCTACTTGACTTAAGCAGCAATTACTGCATGTCGTTACAAATTAAATAGTTTTTTTTTCTCGCACAAACTTCCTTTTTTACTTCTTCAAAATGAACAATAATACGGGCAAGTGTGTACGAGTATGCGAGTGTGTCGGTGTATGTTTTGAGAATCCATCTCTGTGTTTGTGTGCGTGTGTGTCTAAGTGATGTGTGTGTGCGTCTGATTTTATTTTAAGTCCTTGTACTGATATTATAGAAAGGGAATTGTTTTACTTCTTGTTGTACTTTTTTTTTTTTTTTTGTATAATATTCTTATTGTCTTAATAAGTTTATACTCTGGTAGCAAACAGTTCTTGTGTTTTTTTGCCTTGTCATTATGTGCATGACTTTTAACTTTTTTCTATGCTGTTGCCATTTTCTTTTTTGCATTTTTATTTTTTTTCACTGCAAGTCATAGTAGTTAGTACTTGTATTTGCTGGCGTTTTTTAAAAGTTGTTCCCTTCCAGTTGGTGTTTTTGCTTCGCATGTCTATTACTGGGGACTTTTTTTGTGCTAAATTTTTAGCAGTCATTTGCATCTTTGGTCTGAATATTAACACTATTAAATTTCTATGCTTCTACCTTAAAGCTTTTTGAGTAATTGGTGGTTTTAGTTACAGGACTTTTTAAGGTGAGTTCATACCCAGGGAGAGTGTGTTAATTCCTTCAACATGTTACCGGTTCCTTAACACAATTACCTTTTACCATAAATTAACTGGCACTTATGTGCAAATGTTATAATTATCATGTTCATGGTGAAACAAATTAAAACGGACTTGAGATGCGTCTAGTTCACAAAGATAATTTACAAGCATTTTTTTTTTTTTTGAAATGTGTTACCAAAACTTTTGCAACAAACCATATTTGCTCTGGTAAAACTGTTTGGCTAGAAAATGTTTGCATATCATGGAAAAGGAAAGCTGATGCTTTGACTTTGTGTCTAATATATTATTTAGAATATTTTAAATCTTAAAGCTCTTTAATTTTGTGGCAAAACAGTTCTCGTTGTTAAAACTAAAACGTCAAAAACTTAAGCTGACTGTGTCGTGTTAAGGTGGAAGGAAGTTCGCATATTAAAGTATCCCATATGTATAGAATATAAATGTTCATCCAATATTGCTTTTAAAAAGCTTAAGACTTCACCTGACAAATAAACAAGAATTTGATGTTAAAATAAGTGACTTTTCTACTTTTAGCCAAGTAGTATTATTTTAAAGAGTAGAGCAAACGAAAACTAGATCGTTCCAGGCAAGTGAGTTTTGTCATAGTGCGGCAGACACATATTTTAAGCAAATTGTTGCCATGTGGGTATGAAATTGGGTCTTTGCAGAGCAGGTAGTTATTCTAAAAGCATTAATATAAATGGCATAAATTAATTTGAATTTAATATTCAGAAAACTACGAACGTTTTAGAACAGGAAGGTGAAATCTTAAAGCCGCAAGTTTCCATTTATTTTGATAAACTAACACTTTCAACGGTCGGGTATAAAACTGGTGAATCGGTCAATGAGCCTGGTTTTTAAAATCATCATGATGTGGATTGACTAGTGGGCAGATATTCCGCCACCTTTATCGCACGGACAAGACTCTGAATGCTGTGGCGAGATCTACAAAACTCTATGAATAACAATTAGAGGTATTCAATTTTAAAAGTTTTAGTTAAGTTTTCTACAGTCCAAAAAAAGCGCAGTGACATTAAAAATTAAACAAACTATTTGTATTAGATTTTAAAGACTATCTTCAGTTTCCTTTTATTTATTAGTTACTCGTAGACAGACATGATTATGAATTTCTCAACTGCTATTTCAAACATTTTTATCAGCGTTGCTTCTCCTCCGCGCTTTTTTTTTAATAAATAGCATCAGATTTATGGAAAATCTGGTTTTTCTTTCATTAGCGAATATATCATTCTTTTGTGCGCCAATAAAATGCATTTCATCCTTCTATTTAATGTAATATTGTAGGTATTTTCTGGGAATATAAATTTATAAATGTGTAAAATTGTTAATGTGTATTTATGGCCCTCTATCCCAGTTGGCCATGTGTTCTTAATAAGCTGTAGATAGAAGAACTGCTATCGTCTGCATGATCACAATATTTTAGCCGAAAGTTTGGATAATCAGCGAAAGTGTTGGTAAATTTAGGAAACAGTGATTCAATTGGACTATAATACTTGTTTTATGAAAACGAGGTTTTTGAAAAAAAACCATATATTAGCAAATTTATCACATCACGGAATTGGCTTATCATAGTTTAAGAAACAAACTTTTAAAAATAGCTACACAATATTCCAACTCAATAATGTTTAGTCATCATAATATTGTTCAAAGTGGCCATATTATTGTTATAATTTTCTGAGACAAATTTCCTTAAAAGTAAACATTAATCGCGGAGAAAATAGTAGATGTATGAAGTGATTTGTTATAAAAACTGAAATCCGTTTTATGTTGTTGCAGGACTTACAATTTTATATCTTACCTCTGGCAGACTAAATATTTCTATATTATACTATTTCAGTTGGCACATGTGTTTATGTCTGGTTTATTTACTACGATTGTAGTACTCGTAGTTCAGCAAAGACATCGGTTTAGCTGCGTACAAAAGATATTAAATAATTTTAAAATTGTTATTTTTTCAACAGATTTGCCTGTTTCTTTTATTAAATTATTTTAAGCAGTGCCAAACAACTAGTGCTACTTATGCGTCATTATAAAATCTATGATAAAATGGTTAACTGGGTTAAACAGCGACAAGCTCCCACCTTCAGACACCTTAATAAATTCAAAGACATTTAAGTTATTTGGAATGCTGCTGCCTCGTTACAACCATTGTCATCTCTTCTCTCGTAGCCGTGTTTGTTGTAAACATTGTTCTGGCATGTTTGGTCGTGCAAAATCATGTTTGATGCTGCAGCGCAGGGCCCAGTTGTAGCTCTGTTTTCCCTTCGCTGTTTCGTTCAACGTTAGTGATTTGTTGGTGGCAGCTATTGTTACTTTAGAAAATCTCTACGTTAAATAATAACACAATCCTTTAGCTTTGCATTTCGCCAACCAGGTGTTGCTTTGTTGTTTATTTTCTAAGACGAGAAGCTTTTTATCGTGCTTCTTCTTATGAGGGCATTGCTGGCGACATTTTTATGCAAATATTTTGTGAAAATGGTATCTTTACGCTATTTTATCTGCTCGAATAATGTTAGTTGAACGTTTCGAAAATAATAATGTTAGAACGTGTTTGTCTTGAGATTAAATGGTTTTAATTTATTTAACAAAATAAATACATATTTTTCTAGTATATCGTAATAAAAGTTAGAAATTTTTACTAGTATTATGAAAATACGAGTATCTAGTTGAATGATTTTCATCTCAACATGAAAGAAGTAGTAGTAGTAGTAGTAGCTAGAAGTAGTAGTAGTAGTAGTCCCTCAAGCAAATATGATTTGAAAATCACCTTTTTTCTATACGATTCCAAATCACAAAACAATCATCATGTGTAGATGGTTAAAATCATTCGGATGTGAAACGCACAAATACGTCACTAACGAGTATAAGTCCCCTACGAAATTTTGTGACAACATGTTTGTAACAAATTCCTTAAAAGGTTTCCCAAAGCTAAAAAAAAATTTTAAGTATTAAGAAGACCTTGTCAAGCTTGCCACCGCCTCCTTTAACAGCCACCAGAATCCATACAGGACACACAACTCCTACACTCAAAACTTTTTTATATAAATATTTTATGTCGCATTTTATATAAAAAAAAAAAAGGAGATATAAAGAAAATAACGAAAACCGAAAACAATAGAAAAAACATCAAATTGTACATTTTTATGACAAATTTGTAGAGTATTAAATTCTGTTTTCTTTTTATATTTCCATGTTGCCTGGCACAGGCGAACACATTCCGTAGAATTGTTTGTGGACCAAAGTAGAGGACAGAAAGTTATTGTTCGATTTGCTGAAAAGCCAATTCAGGCAATACAAAATGCTACAATGAATATCAATAACTGGCATTAAAAATCACAAGGAGCATGTAAGTATCTCTGTGTTGCCGCAAATACCAAATTGTTTCTTATGGCCAAGGAGATGTGTGTGTGTGCACGTAAATCTAAGTGTTTTTATGTAAAAGATAAGTGCGGTGATTTGTATACGGAAATAATAGAGAGCAAATTATGGCAAGAGTAAAATAAACTAAAGATACGTACGTATATACGTACAATTTTAGCAAATGTTTATTGGAGCAACTTGAAATTCACTGTGGCGTACACCACCCGGAATAGCCAGAGATGTGAATTGAACAGGCCTGAACTTTGATGAGAGGGGGCCGTGGCCCTACACAAACTATTTGTTGGTAATAAAATTTATGAGAATTATATTTGCAGAATAATTTACTCTAGTAACAAGAAAAAACAATTTATGGACTGGTTTTATTGATTCTTAAGCTGAATATAATAAATAGTTCGTGTAAGATATTCACATATTAATAAAAAAATTCTTTGCACTATTCAAGCAACATTTACTTGAGCTCCTTCCTTGTCAGCAGGATGAGACAGGTTTTCAGGATTTTATAGAATGTATGCAAAATGAAAAGAAATAAACTATAATTTGGACTATTTTGATTGGCACATCTTTCTTTTTTATGCACTTGCTACGATGTTAAGTCAAATGAAACCACTGTATTGAAATTCTCTTGCTGTTTCTATTTGTGTTTTTAATTCCGTCTCAAGCGAAAGTAGGGGGCTTTAACAAAGCAAATAAATACATGCATTTATTATAGCAAATAAAAAAACAATTTCCTAATACACAGTGCTGCGATAGAAAAATTTCATGTTTCATGTCAATTGTTACCAACACACACATAACACTTTCCACGCAGGAATATACAAATATGCTATAAAGCACCCCCCCCCCCCCCCCCTCTCAAATAAAGCAAATAATAAATAATTTATGTAGGAGGGAAAAGTAAATCATTCGAGTTTCAGCATTTGGGAGATTGTTTGGCTGGCTATCAGAAAGGCGACTCTTCTTCGATTAACGGAGGTGAGAAAAAAACTAAAATATATGATATAATTATATAAATCAAAATATTGTTTAAATATTGTTAAAGAAATTCCGTGATCTGTCCTTAAAAATAGCACTTTTATAGGATTTTAGAAAGGAACCCCATCCAAAATAAATTCCTAAGAAAGAAAAAAGCAACCAGCACTGAATTCATGCTCTTGTTTAAAGGACATTGAGAGAATTACATTTCATTATGTTTATGTAAAGACTCTCGTGTTGCACAAAACAGCCAAAGAAACGAATCCAAAATGATAAAAGGCTGGATTGGTTTTTACGTTCTTCTTTGTTATGAATCAGCTGTTTTGTTTCTGCTCAAAAAATTATATTTTGTGTAACAAATTCAATAAATTTCACAGGTCGCCAGAAAATAAGAAAGAAAAATATTTGCTATGGCGCGGAATGGCATTAATGAGGCCTTAAAGTTTAAAATTTAGTTGTTCAATCACAACAACAGAGTTCATATACCCTCGCTTTGAGCGGTATATGGAATTGAAAATATTTGGTAAGAAACGATTTTAAGGCGATTAAAATATTAAACATATAGACCACGCAACTACACGACCGCAAATGCTGCCGACTGTAGTTGCAGTCGTGTAGTTTGCGTTTAAATTGCTTTGAATATTGCAACTTACGGTGATAGTGCTGCCGCTTTAGTTGTTTTTTTCCTTCGAAAAGGTAAAAAAGCTGTTCGATAGTTTTTTGTTGACCTTTCCTAGTTTCACGTACCTTCTGCTGAGCCGCATGTAAGTTGGCGACACCCTACATACGGCAATTGTGCTTGGTGTCCAGAAATTGGGCGCATCACTAGAAATGGTCTTTTGGTAAAAAATTACTGTCAGCAGGTGAATAATAAGTCAACGTCAATTGCAGCCCTCTTTCATATAAATCCTTATTTATATAAATCAGATGCCTCAAATACGATTAGAATTTAATCAACCATCATATAAAATGTTCATTGGGGATGTATGTTTCTATGTATGTATATTTGTAGGCATGTGCATTTGTATGTATATATGTATGTGTGCGCATGTGTGTGTGTGTGTATAAAAAGTTGTGTATTCACTGGTATGTTTCAAATTAAAAAAAGGGTTACAAAATTTGTTCGCCTCCAGTATGTGGAGATGTGTGTGTGTGCGTGTGTGTTTGTGTGTTGAATAAAATTTAAAGATAAAATCATTTTAGTCAAAATAAAACGAAAATAAATAAAAATGGCAGTTGCTTATTTTGAGACTGACTTCAAGGATTGTCTTTCTTTGAAGTTTGAGTTTTATTATTATGTTTTGTTTTGCACAACAAAAGTGTAAGAGTGTTAAGAATTTTATTAGCAATTATATTAAAAGTATTGAAATTTCTTGTTCTGAAATTGTTCAAATGCGATCAAAGACAATAAATGGAATTGAACTTCCTGTCATTTGTATTGCTTTCTTTAAGCCTTTCAGCTTCAATGTCTAGTTCAGTAAAATACCATTTGTTTTATATTTTCGTTACAGTTGTCGGTTAAAAGCAAACAAAATGACATTTCATTTGCATATTCCATTGTTACCACAAGTACATATTTGTACACATATTTATAAAAAAAAAATATAACAGAAGTTATAAATAAATTTTTTTCCGTGAACAAAAAGTTCCGAATTAGCACTTTTGTGAGTCCCGACAAATTACACTCAATGTAAATAACGAAAGTTACTGAAATATGTCACAATGTAACCGTTTCGAAAACTAAATTTTCTCACTTCATTTGTTTTCAAGATATTCGAAAATGGATCTCTCGTCTTTATGGTCCATTTTTCTTTTTCTGAGCCAAACAAAATCCATACATATATGACAGGAAATTGTTTCCAAAATATTTGCTCTGTGTAAGCGGGGACTCGCCATTTGATTACATTATTTTCACGCCAAAAAGGCACAATATATAGCCAGAATTGCCACTGTATAATATAAACCTACATTTGCATATTATGGGAACTGCCACACCCACTTTCCATGAATAGTTTCTTTACAATAATGTACTATTTAACGGGCTTTAAATTTAAGTTCGGCGGAACATTAAGTTTAAAAATAAATTTAAATTTCTGACTATATTATATTGCAGTTTTAGATGGTCACATACACTATGACCGCCTATTAGGAATTGGTCTTCCTGTCGAAATATCGCCACATTCTGTCTCTTTAGCCACAATCACTCGTTATTGTGTTTTTTTATTTTTCTTCTTCACTTTTACCTTCCCATTATGTTTTCCGCTATGCAAACATAATGCCACAAAACATTTGCCCCAAAAGGAAATAGACCAATTTTCTTAAAACTGTTGGAATTTTTTTTCTTTTTTTTAAGTTATAATTCTTAGTTTTTTTTGCCCTATTAATTGGTAAAAAAAGACTGGCTAATACTTCAACTTTAGCAGCTTTTCCAAGTTTTGTTGGATTTGCTCAGTAAAGGGTCTTTGGTAGAAATTCATTGAAATTGTAATAGAATTATTTGAATGTCATACAGGGAGCGCCAAAGTTTAGTAGCTTTTTTGTTAATATTATTGTTTCGGTTGCAGATCATATAAATGACACAAATGTAGAGATTCACTACTGGCCAAAGCACCAGATCTGAGACCTTGTATGCGGGCGGCGTTCTGCACGCTTCTCCTATTTTAAGATTGCCAAACTGAGGGAGATGTTGGCTCGCTTTCTAATGGTGCACTAAATAGTGACCAACGATGACAGAACGAATACCCGAAATCGATTTCGTTCGAGTTGCGGTTTAGCTCATAGTTCACGCTGATTTATGAAACAGGTCGAAAGTCGATATATACTTTAAAGCCGAAATGGTTTTTGCTATCGCTAAAGTTACTATTATTCAATTTAAGCAGCGACAGATTTTTTCTAGTACGCTGCGCTTTGCCAAGTCTAAATAAATATTTAAACTAATTAAAGATATAATAAAATTTGGTTTACAATATACACATTAACAGCTTCAGCTGAAAACAATTCTGCAATAATTTTGCTCTGTGTGTAACTGAGTTGCAATTTAATTCCGCTCCACACTCACACTCATGTACATACATGCATGGATAAGTATATGGCTTTATGCAAATGAAAGTTCATGCGTATCCTTAAAATGAATGCATGAATATGTGTTTGACTTGCAAATCAATTGACATGTGTTCTGGGCAAAACTGAAAAAAAAAGAAAGATAAAAACTGAGGAAACTAATGAAATTACATTCTTATGTTTGAAGTACAATTTAAATTTCTTTAAGAAGTTGGAATTTCAATTCAGTATAATCTTTTTTGGTTTTGACTTCCTTTTGTTTTTGCTTTGTTCTGGAATTGCGAATGCATTTAAAAGTAATTTTTTCCATTTGCATTTGCATTTCCAGTTCCAAGTTCTGGCTTCTCATTGTCTTCAACAAATTCGTCTTTGTTGGCTGGCAGGGCAAAGAATAAAATTAAATAAATTATATTTAAATGTAAATCTTCATTTGTTATCTCCTTAAAAATTGTTAAGAACAAAAAAAAAAAAAACATTTTATTTCACTTGATGAAAAATTATTCTGCAATAGTTTGTCAATTATTACGAAAACATGTGGAAAACATGAGTGTGTGTGTGTGTGTGTGAGTGTGTGTGTGTCTGTGGTTTGTGTGTGTTTGCCAGTGTGTAATGAGAGTCTTGAGAGGGTGATTGTTTGCCAGTATTTTGGCATTTGAATTTCATTTGACATTCTTTATAAAGTATCTTCTGTGGCAAGTTGAAGTATATATAAACAAGTATGTATGTGTGTATGTGTGTGTGTATGTGTGTGTGTATGTGCGTGTTTGTGTAGAGTTCTGACGCCTTTCATTTATTATACACTTTAAATACCACATTTCAAAACACAAGTACACTCTACAAATGCATACAAATATTTGTTAGAGAGAGAGTGTTTTGATCTGTTTTTATTTAAATTTATTGTACAATTTGTGGTTTAATTTTTGCATTTTTTAAGGTTTTCATTGTGTTAGTTTTTTGCCCTCAATTTAAATAAAGATTCCATCATCTTGGTATTGAAATTTTACTTTATTTGCGGTTTGTTAGACAAAGTTTTTAATTTGCCTGCTTTTTTTTTGAGTAGATTATTTGAGCATTTATCTTTTCTGTAACTTAATTTTGATGCTGCTGTTCGTATACACTTTTGGTTTTGTTTAATTGTATTTAATTTTGTTTATTTTAATTTCAACAGAAGAGTAATGAGTTTGTTTTCTCGCTGGAAGATTATTTAGGAAGTTGTTTCAAAGTTTTTGTTTTTGCGGTTTGCCATTGAGTATAATAGACTACCAGATTGTTGGATTGATTGCAACAGAAAAAAAAAGAAAACGCGGGGCAGATTTTTAAAGGTTTGTAAAATAAAGCCCGAAATAAAAATTTGTTCGTGAACTTTGTTTAAATTAGTTTTAATTTAGCAACAAACACAAATCCGCAAAAGTGTTTGATTGTCTGCAGAAACAACAAGAGGTTTTAGTAAGAATCGAAGCTTCAAATTCTGGACGGTTGCCAGACTTCGCTGCTAACTAATCAATCGAAACACTTTTTAATAATTGATCAAACAGAACGGCATCGTGATTTGATTTTTCATACAAACATAATCGATTTTAATAATCGAGCAAAACAAGTCCGCCACTACCAACAAGATATAAAAAACAAAACAAACAGGGCCATGAAGACCATCAATTAATCATCAAGCATTTTCATATGAATTAAAGTCGCTTTCACTCTTTCGCTCATTCTGGAAACGTACACAAGAAATCATCGTCTTTATTGTGTTTTTGCAGTGTTCTTTTCTAAAAACTTTTGCTGTCGTTGGATGATGAGTTCTTGATTTCATCATCATCTAGGCTTAAGGACAATCTATAAATTTGTTCAGCCCCGCACTTTCCCATGGCAGCAAACGCAAACAACGATCAAATAATTAGCTGTCAAATAAAAATACCAAAACATTTTGATTTTCAGCCATATACGTGTTGCCGAAAAAACATGAACATGTGATTGATAGGCTCATTTGATCGTGTAGGAGGCACTACGGATCGCTGTCAAACCAACAAACAAGCGAACTAACAGCGACGGCACTAATTTTAATAACTCTCTAATTTTATTGTTTACATTAAAATTTTTAAATTGTTTTCTGTTGCTTGAAAAAGTATGAAATTATAAGAAAATTGCGTAGCGCTGCTGAGAACTAAATTAAACAAAAATCGCTATAGATCACCAAGGCGAATAAATAAACTAAAGTATTTGCCATTAAAAGGTTATTATTTAATATGTGCATTTAATAACAAAAGTCGTTTTTAAATACCTCAAATCAATTTCTCCAACTGATGCTGCCACCCTGGCTGTAGTTTTATTTCAAGCCAAAGCCATAGACTTATATTTAACAACATGTACATACAAACGCATGCACTTGCCTGTGTATGCCAAAGTGGTGTCACAATCATTTCTGCAAATGCCGGAATTTATTTTTTTTGTACAAACATATTCTGTCAGCATAGAATTGTTATAATATCGTTTGAACACACATTCGACGCAGTTGAATTTTTATGAAATCCACAGTAAAATACAAGAGTTTTTTTTTTTTGAGTTTCCACTCTTTGTTTGGCTTGCAAAATATTTCCAGGGACTGAACGAATTTTTGTAGAACTATATACTATGTAAGACATTTGGACTAACCTACAAACATGTGTATGGATGTACATATGTATGTATTTATAGATATATGATCGTATATAGTAAATAAACAGAAACATTCATACCCGCATACGGGATTCTGTAATTGTTTCACTACCAACTGTTGATTTATGACCGTTACTAAAGCCCTGCTATAGAATAAATGTACAGAATTTCACAGATTCATATATGTATGTAAATGTTTATTGACTACGCACACACACACATATACACACACACACACACACCAACAATCTGTGTATTCTTTATACAATTACATGGGTATACATTTTCGTATTTATATGGTTTTGTTTTGTTTACAAACACGAATGTTTGTTTTAAAGTCTGAATGTACACACACATACACATACATACACACACATACACACCCATACATGTATAGATACATGTGTTGATACATTTGTCCTTGCAATTTTACGTACTGGTATTTACAGAAATATTTGCGAGTTTTTAGATACATAAATATATATATATATATATATATATATATTTTAAAGGATTTTGTTAAACTGAATGCATTGAATAACGTTAAGTGAAAAATAAAAATAAAATAAAACAAAAGCAAACACAGAGGTTAACTTATAACACGGCGGAAATGAAAAGACTCTGAAATGTACGTTATTGGTATTTTTTAATAAACATCTATAAAAATAAGAAAATTATTTTCTTATCGGTCTTTACACACGGAATTGTATATATTGAAACAGATGTGTGTTAATTTAAGTACGAAATTTATGATTTACTTCGTTACTAGTACGAAAGTGCTTTAAGAACCCATAAGCCCAGTCGAATACTTTCTGTTGCCCTAAACTTCTTGCCAGGCGGTTATAATTTGTCAAAAGTGTGACAGTTCATATCAAATATTACCGGAAAATTGTTTTCATTGTGATGTATCTTCAGACATATACATTTTATCTTGGCAGTTTTTCTTAAGCTCATAACTAATTTGTGAGTCTTGTACAAAGCAAAACCTGCCTTTCAATAAAATGCCCGAAACATCTATAAAGGGCAAAACAATTGTTCAATTCACAAGCTTCCATTCGTTCATTCATACAATATTGTACTTGTGTTTTTTTTCGTTGTCAATATTAATATAAAAGTGTGTTTTTAATGTGCGAAGGCAAGACATGTCTCACATGAAACTAAAAAGCTAAAAGAATGACGATGTAAATGGAAACAGAATAGGGGGTTTACCGCCCAATTTGTGTTTGCCAGTTAAGAATTATCTGCCATTAAAATTATTATGCAGCAATTATTTGCAAGATTTGAGAAATGTATTCAATTGAGGTGAAAAGTTGTTGGCAAAAATATTAAAAATTTTTTTTAATGCTTTTTCCAAAAATAAATGTAACTTTTCTTCACTCTGAATTAAATCGAAATTGGACTTTTTGGACCTGAGGCACCATAAGAAGAAGTTATTTGTTATTTGAAGAAGTTATTTTAATATCTCACGCGTAAATTTCGAAACATTTTACAAAGCACTCAATTTATATTAAATTCATTATCATGTTTTAAAACGCAATATATCGATATTTTTTCTCTTATTTTCTAACATTTTATGTGTATTTTATTTAAATATAAACAAATTATTTTTGTCACAATATTCACAACATATTTTTTTTTTATCGAATGCAAAAAAGTTCAACAAAACACATTTTTAAGTCTAAATCTCTTTAACGTTTTATTTAAATATTCTCTCTTCAGCTCTACACACTATTGATTTCGAATAACAATTTCAATTTGATTTTGTCATGTGATTATAAATTTTCGAAAAATAATGCATATTTTATTTTCTAATACGGCCCTAAACAAACAAAACGGAAAATTAGACATTTTGTTTTGGTAACAATTGCTTTTATTTGCCATTTTACAAGCCAAATTTGTACAGGAAACACACAAAAACATTTTATATTCAAGTTAAACTGCTATGAGGATGTGTTTGTGTGGCTGTGTGGCTGTGTGTGTATGTGTCTGTGTCTGTGTGTGTGTGTGTGTGTGTCGGTGTGTGTCTTTCTATAGCTTTTAGATTTAGCTTTTGATTTTAGGTTTGAAAACAAAAAACAATTTAAAACAAATAAAAAATAGCATTTACATACAAAGTGAACACAGCAACATAGAAATAAATGTTAATACGCCGAAACAAGTACGTTTGTGTGTGTGTGTGCGTGTATGTGTGTGTGTGTGTGTGTGTATGTATTTGCTGTCAAGTAGAAGAAATATATAGAGAGCAACAAAAAATTCACCATTTCCTTAAAGATTGTTTAGCAACTTGTCGGTAGTTTTCATTCAGCCTTTTTGATTACAGGAACACTTTCTGCGCGAAGTTCTCCAACTGAGGTGAGTGCTCGGGTCGGACGGTGAAGAAGCAGCCTCCAATGCTTAAGGTTTCGATTTTAAAATTCAATTGATTTTAGTCTTTTGAGTTTTGCTTTGACTGTGACTGTATTAGAATTTTAGAAACGGATTTCACTGTTTGCCATTGTAGACCTTTTATGTCTTGTAGACTTGATTTAGACAACTCGAAAATAATAAAATTAATCAAGTGCTTAATTAACTTTGTCTACATCTACTACAATTCAAAAAAAGAAGACGGTAGTAGATGTTGTTGCTGCTGTATTTTATTTAGCGCCACAATGTTTATTTTTAAAAGGGTGAAGTCCGCTAATATAAAAGAAAATTAGCGCAAGGAGTTTATAATGATAACAGATTTTGCAAATGTTGAAATGATGTAAAACATGTTGTCGGCAAATTATTATTAAAATTGGCATTGATCTACAAAAAAATTCTAGATTTGGTGAGATTGGACGATCTATGGAGAATGTGCAACGTGTGCAAGATCCACATGCCGTATACGTCCATATCGTTCAATTTGCACAGTTACGCAGCGCTCGCTGTTGGCGCTGATGTTCTCACCAACGTCGTTTTCACAAAAAAGCACGTACCAAGAACGCTGCCGTTCTAAAAAGTAACTTTTTATATATGGATTGCCACTGGGTGATCTTCATGTGAGCAGGCGCCATCTCGTATATGGCAACGGCTTGCTTGTTATCGTTGCCATTCAGCGAAAATATGACTCCTTGTTGGAGATGATTTTTCGTCCAAATTTGGTAAATACGTTTGCGTTTGCGCCAACTAATCTTCGGTTTTATGATTAAGTTTTTTTAACAAACTTGTGATGGCGCTTTGGCATCAATAACTAAATAATAAACGTAAGATTATAAAGACCAAATCAACAATGCGAGCACAAACCGGCAACACCTGCTCACAGTAATTGAACACACCTTTACGAAGACATGCAACTTAGTCTTGTTAAGAGCCATCAAAGAACTTAATGCCGCCAAATCGGAAGCAGTTTTGAAATCTCTTTTATTATTACATGTGGCAAGCTGAGGTGCTGTGATTATGTCACCGGGCCTACATTATTTCCAGATCACTTCAAAGTGCTGACTGAATGTCAGCATATGTTTTTGGAAAAGGGAACAATAGGGCATAGGCAAAAAGTATAACTGCCAGCCATAAAGTTTTGAATATAGTTCTGAAGAAGTATAACCTGAACCGTTTCAGTTATTAAGCATGAAGGAAGGAGGACACAAGTTCTTGGAAGACCCAAAATGACGAGCAGTATAAAAGTCAATAACGCAGAGTAAAGCATTTGGTTGGACTGGATCAGTAACTATTGATGCTGGTTTTATGACATAAGTAAGAGTTGGATTCATTTTCGTTGTCATTATTTTAAAAAACCAAAACGAAAATGTTTTTCAAATTATATTCCTCTATGGTGTATCCTGAATAGAGTCATGCAATGGATTGACATGACAATAAAAATTCAACTGAAACTGAAAACTATAAAACGCTTTAGAAAACCTATTACACAAACATATTCATTTAGACACTGTACAGCATTTCAATAGCAGCACTTGCAGAATTTAGCTTTTAAGTCGTTTGCTTAAATTATAAAATACAAATTTACTTACAAATACAGGAGCGATATAGAAAATGTAGGGGCTTGTTTCATGCCAGAGTATTTTACGCTTTTTAGAGGAAAACATGCATACAATAAGTCTATAATTATTAAACGCAGTGTAACATCCAAAAGTACGTTTTTGTATGGTGAAGCAAATGATAAAAAAGTTAAAATTTATTCGGTGAACTACAAATGGAAATGTGGGGCATTCATAAAAATGAATTCTCAGCTGTAACAAAAAACAGGACAACCCCATGTTGTGCTGAGCTTCAGAAGTTTGCTGTGAGGGAAATAAAAACGAATATGCGCTAAACTAAGATAGAGACAGAAATTGAAAAAAACTTTAAGAACATCAAACAAACATTCTGTGTCGAAGCTTTTAAGAAACTTATTAAGAAATAGTTTTAAGAAAAAACACGTGAAAAATACTGATTTTAACGCGAAGACTCAAATCAACCACTCATAGTCCTGAAAGACCGGCTTAAAGCTGCAAAATGGATGTAAGTCCTAACGCTGCAGTAGGGATGTGAAATCGGGGAAACCCTACAAAACAGGCAGTTCAGTTTTGTTTTCAGCATTTAAACTCACATACATATTTATTAAAAGAAACTCAAAATATGTACATAATTTATGTATAGCAGAAATACTAACGTAATTTTGAGGCCGCAGCATGTCGGACTGGTCCCATTGTTTAAGAAGTTAGAAATTTGGATGACGGAACGTAACAAACAAAACTCATATAAATAATATATATTAGAAACTCTGGCTTTTGTAATGCAAGATTAACCTTTCACCTTGGCGACTTGGCATTAGTTTCACCACTTTTTTATGCCAAGGACGAGGTACTAATAAATATGCTAAAACTTTTAGCCATAATTTGGTTGTCGTTACGCTCAAATCGCTGCAAAGAAAGCTGTAACTTAAAGCATATAACGCTTCAAATTTAGTACTGTTTACATGTCCTTTCAAAGGATCAAACGGTTTTACTAAAATAAAAAAGTATTACATATTGTCAAGGAGGCTTACAAATTGGTCCCTGTGGTGTTGGCCATGTGTTTGATGTTATCTTTTTAAGATATATTTCTTTTTTATATAAATTATGTTTTTTCTGTTTAATTTTTTCTTTCTTATAAACGCAAATTGTTCAATAATTTTTGGCAAAAGTTAAGAAGTTTTTCCTAGTTTAGTTATTTTTCATTTCCAACAATTTTCTTTGTTAAGATTTATAAACTGAAAAAAGCGTTACGGTTGGTTATTTTTTCATATGACTGAGCATATTTTCGCTTGAATAGATAAAACTATACAACAAAATAGACAAAACAAAAATACTAAACTACAACACACGTTAATGATGCATGCATGTGCTTGTCTTATTTTTGCGTAACATTCTGGCCCTGGTTGATAATTTATGACCAATTTTTTTGTTTATTAATAAAGCGAGTGTTGGTACGCCTTTTTTCATTCCACGTTAAAAACGGGATTCGTGAGCGGATGCGTAATAGAAGATGCTGAAACCATCACAAATATCACTTATACGCCCTGGGGGTATTATAAACTAAACTTACAATAATGCAAATATATAATACTTCGTGTAAACACCGAAAAACTTATAATACAAATATATTAAAACTTTATTGCACTTAAATACGAGGTCAGTATGATAATTCGCAGCAATTTTTAAGGAAATGCATTGCGCTGTTCTGTGATTTATATTCTATAGTGTCTGTTGCTTTTCTCGTTTTAGGCACAAAAATAACAAAATGAAGAGCACTGATGAGAGAGTTGTGCGTTTGTATTTAAAAAAAATTCCTCGAAAAGAATACAACAGTTTGGCCTTATTACTTATTTGCTTAGCTTAGACTTGTTGCAACATCTTAAATTAAATTGCATTTTTGTTTTAATAGCTCTTTGTTTTCCTTATTGGTTCCTATGCTTTTATTTCGGCATTACTCTTTTATTTTGCTTGTAAGAAAATTTCTGAAAAAATAATAAAATCCAGAAAGCTGTTTGCCATAGAAGAATAAATTTTGAACAACTTTTTTAAAAATTATGAGTGTTAAGTCAAGTGTTTGGCGTATTTTCTTCCTTTTCCATTTAAGTTCCTATTTCCTTCTATTAGTTGTTGGCCATTAGACTGTCTCAAACGCAAGTTTTACTTAAGTTCAGTTCAAGACATTGGAAAATGCTGTTTTTTTTTTGCTTATTTAAGAGAAAAGTTTTTCTGTGCACGTAGAAAAATTGTTGCTGGAAAAACCGGTATCGACTGAATTTTAATTGTAGTTATTAATATTTAAGTCTGTGTTTTTCAATGAAATGAACATTTTTACATTCTTGTTTTCTTATATTAAATTTGTCTGGTTCCAGATGCAAAAATATCATACAATATAAAGTGAAGAATGAATGACCAATTAGTTTTTAATATAAATTAAGTTTAAAACCAACTAAAAATCGGTTGAGAATATTTTTCCAAGCCAAAAAATGTAGTAGTAGTTTCATACACATACATATATCGTTTCATATTCAACAACAGCTTGCTGTGGAACAGTTAATAAATTGTTTGAATACGTATTAAAAAAAGAGTTCATTCAAAATAATTTGCAAGCAAGACATGTAGTCTTTGCAATAAGAAAAATTTTACCTGCTTTATTATTTTTTTCTAACTTCAATTCATTTACAAAAAAAAAAAAAATTCAATTGCAGTTTTTAGCTTTTAATGTGTTTTTTTCTTTAATAATTTTTTCTGTGTCAAATGCCAGTATTCGATTTGCTGTCAAATAAATTTGGCGCATTTCTCAGTGTAGGGCTGCCTCAGGAAATTGCATGGAGGGGGTGCAAAATGCACCAACCGAAGCCATAAAAAACAAAGTTTAAGTTTGCAGCTACAGCAATTTGCGAACAGTGGAAGTTTTTTCTCCTTTTTATGATTTTAAAACATAAATTTTTACTTCAACAGTTGAGAAAATCTTGAGAAACTAAACGGATTTTTGAATTATAAAATTTTTCTCCTTCTTTTTATTTTTCATCCATGATTAGTTTTCTCTTTGGCCAAAAGTGGGCAAAGTGTGTTTTATGCAGTTGAGAGAAGTGGCAAGTTTAAGTGGAAAATTATAAAAAAAAAGTAGACGCGTTGTTATTAAAGTTGTTTTCCAACTTACCTTGAAATCGAAGCCAAGGGTTTTTTTTATTTATTTGTTTGTTTTCTTGAAAGCCAACTTTAATAACTTATTAGGCTTTTTGTTCGAAAGTTCGAAACAAAAAATGCAAATATTGTATATCAGGATTGCATATATATTGATAAATACTTTTTCTGATTCAGAAAAGCAGAATGAAAGCCAATCTTGGCTTAAAAGCATGTGCTTGGCTTAGCAATTTATTTGTTTAAAAATAAATTGCGGTGAAATGCTGCGAACTCTGTGCTGGCATTCGAATAGTTTATTAACTGATACAGCAAATTCCGTTGTGGAATGGGAAAAACTAATCATTCATGTCTTGTTTTCTTTCTGGCAAAAATCGTCTATTTAGTGACACAGGCCTTAAGTTTACTGTTGTTTTCGGTTCTCTGTTTTCTGTTGTCTGTTTTTGTGTTGTAATTAATTTTTCCATTTGTTTAATTATATCTGTAATATGAAAAGATTTTATATACAAGGCCTGACTAAAACTATTTATTTTAACAATCCCTGAGAAAGCAGGAAGTTCCCTTGGGAAACGTGGGACTAATCTTAATTACAACAACAAATATCAGATCCTTAAAACAGTAATTATTTTTTCTCTTTTCGTTTTTGGCCACATCTAATGCAGTGAATTATTCATTTCAATTTTTTTTATTTTTATTTTTAATACATATGATTTTGTTAATTGTAGTAAAAATTGTATTTATTAATCCATAATTTAATTGGCATGATACTTTTTTGTTTGGCAACAACATTGTCATGTGACATCCGCCATTATAAAATGCTTAGTGCCGAAAACAACATTCCTTTAGCCCTCCGATATCATTAACTACAGCAACAACATGGCGAAAGCCAACAGTCCAGCGCAGACAAAACGCGCCCATGAATTCCATTATACATATTTGCTAAACGGTTCCCCACAAACAGTCTGGAATGTGTATGAAATGAATGACAACAATGAGTTTCGGTTCGTCTGTTGGTTTTGTTGTCTGATGTTGGCTGATTGAAACAAAATGACCGTAAACAACAAGGAAGAAATGAACGGAAGTTCATTAATGATTTGTGTAGCACAATTAAAACGGCAATCATTATTGTTTTTGGAAATTAGTTAGTAAAACCTAAATATTTATGCACAATTTGTGATTGTCGACGATTTAATGACATTTTCAGGTCCAAGTCAACAAAAGCCAGTCATCAGTAAATCTTTTTTGCACTTTTCGGATTTGGTTTTCGCTTTTTTTGTGTATTTGTTGGTGTGTTTGCGTTCGATTGTTGTTTCTATTGCTGTTTGTGATCCGAGAATTAGAGGATGTGCTTGCAAAAGTTCGAACTAACTAATTGTGTGTAAATAATAAGAGGAAAGCTGCAGAACTAATTATGCGACAAAAAGTTGGCATTTACTTGCACATATTCGGAAGACAATATATTACCCATGAAGTTGTTTCGTCTCTGTCTCTGTCTCTGTAGAAGAAAGATTTCAATTAGTTTTGTCAAGGAATGTACAAATATGGAGAAATTTATTAAGCTATAATAAAATAAAGTAGTAAACCATTAATTATCTATATAGATCGAATCTTCAACGTACAAACAAACTTTTTCTATAAGGGAAATCATAAATGCAAAATTATTTCTGTTTTCTGGCTTAAATTTATTTTCAAGCAAAACAACTGCTGATCCCAATACCTTTTTTCCTCAAACACATAATTCGTTTTTGTATTAGTTTAGACAGTAATAATCTTGAGGACAAAAAAATTACTTTTTAAATCAAAAAAATTATAGATTTGTATGAATTTATCTGTTTTTACTGGACATGAATTCGTTTAAAATTTCTTTGAGTTTGTAATGATTAGACGGTGTTTTTAAGTTCATGGGTTAAAATGTTACTTTATTGATCGAACATTAATCATTAACAGTCGACTATCAACTATTGACTCTTGACAATCTACTGTGTTCTATTTACAATGTTGGACTTGTATTTATACTTAAAATAGTTGAGTCGCCGATGACATCACTGTTCGATGACTCAAGAGGTATCGATGGATAAGGGTCAGTTATTTGAGACGTATGTGTGCTGGCTCACATTTCACGGTCGTTGACCGTCGCCTTGAATGTTGGTGTCTCATATCGGCACCACTTTGGAATGTTGCACACTTTGCAATTGTTAATTGATTTTAGGTCATTAGATTCATATGTCGGTTAGTTCAATGACCGTCATCCATGACAAGTCGTTTAATGATATTTAAGGGCGAATTTTTAAAATCAGCCTAAGTGAGGTTGAGTTGAAAATCGGAAACTGTTTCATCATCTGAACAATTTTTGTTGCTGTTATTTGAAATCACACAACGTGTCCAATTTCGGTTCTTATAGCCTCTAAATATAATATATAAATATGCACAAAATATCTTCTTCTTAACGTTCAACGAAATAAATGGTTTACAGCGGAATTACACTTTTTTGATGGCGAACTGGTGCAACAACGATAAGAATCTTTCTATTTATAGGGGGTAGTGATTTACGCACGGCGGTGGTTTAAACATACTTCAGGTGCTGTTGTCTTGCGGTAGATTTCTGGTTTTCGTCAGGAACTACATGGTGGGCAACAGACAGGTGAGTTGGCTAAAGGCTGATGTTCCTTGAGGATTTCAGGCTACCAGCTCAGGTGTTTCATCTTCCTTTTAGGAAGCGAGCGAGGAGCAGCCGTTGACAAATTTACTAGATTAGACCGTAATGACATGTGCCGTTGTAAATCAATGTCACAATCTGTGTTTTACTTACACCGATTGAAATTATCCCAAATTTCCCACAGCCGAAACTAAAAATACTCTCTTTGGTTGATGGATTGCCACTGAATAATTTGCATTACCCTAAAATCCTTTGTAGAAAGTTATGAGTTTAAAGGCTTTAAATACCATTAAAGTATAGTTTGAGTGTTTGTTGAAAATTAAAAAAGTTTTCACTAACATTGTCTGCAGTCACTTTCAGAAGATCATTGTGTTGGTTTCAATACGATCTGATGTTTTTGCAACTGTAGAGTGTTAATTGTTCTTATCGTCCGTGATGGTCCACGGCACTACTAACAATATCCTTGTTATTTGAGTTCCCTGATAACATGAACTGAATTCCCACAAGTAAAACGCAAACTTATTGTTCGTAGACCACCAACATTTTTCAAATTTGAGAAGCAGCCTTAAATGGTGAAGAGTGCTTGACGGTCAAATAGAAAATAGTTGGGACACAGAAGGGATAAGCAACACTTAATGCTAGAGCAGATCACAGCACGACTGCAGAACAACAAATCCAACACAGTCATTAATCGTTAGAGCAGTTACTGACTATCACTCATTTGTGTGCTGAATGTAACGGAAACGGATGCAGAAGCGAACGCATTTTTAATTTTTATCCTACGAGTAGTTTTGTGTGTGTGTGTGTCATGTGTGTGTGTGTGTGTGTGTTTATGTATTGATTGTTTAGCGGTTTATATCTCATCCTTTGTAAATGTGCTTTCGAATGCCCTCAGCAGTAACGTTTGTGTATGAGCGCGTGTGGGTGTTAGAAAGAGTGCATGTGACGGCCCCGCCTAAAACAAAAGCTTCTCTATAGAGTTGTTGTCTTTATTTCTCATTCTTTGTTCAATCTGTTTGATAGTGAGTTGGGTTTTTTTTTCCTTCTTTTAACATTTTACTTATTTCCACAGCGTTTTCTAGGCCTTTTCTTTGTATTGTTTATTAAGTTCTAAAATATTTTAATTGCTATTTAGTTACACGGCTGTACAGGGTTTAGGTTGTGTGCGTGTGTGGTCCTATAATAACATGCCAATGCATGCATGTTTCAAAGTGCTTGTGTGTTCACATCAAGGTTCCCTTTTTAGCGCATTCACATTCGTACTTAAGCGCAAGTAACAAAGCAAACGTTTGCTCACAGTCTTGTTTTGTGTTTCTTTTGTAATTGTAATTATGTCTCTGTGTTTGATTCATTTAATGATTAATGTAGCGCTTAATGTTGACGACAATTTCAGTTAATGATTAATTAGATTCTTAACGGAAATAACACTAAAAGGCGAGCGGATGTTGGTTTACGATTGCGTGAAATCCTCTTAGTAAAAACCGCAATGGCAGATAGATAAACAATCATTACAAAAGGAACGCACTGCAAACAACACTAATGACAGTCTTTGTCATTGCACAGATAAATGAAGTGGTGTGAACTTTATGCTGGAACAGCTTCATGATTTATTTCACAACTTCATTAAAGTTAAGCAGCTTCAGCGAAGGCTTAATGCAGAAGCTGAAAAAGTTCTTGGCAAGCCTTTGAAAAATATGTATATGAGTAAACAACGAGAAGAACGAAAAACGTGGGGCACCAAGTGATTGTGGGCTACAGAATAATTTTGTAATAAAGTAACAATATTTATGCTGTCACAGACTAATTAGAAATACACACACACACAATATCAAATGATCATATTATGATTGTCTCGATCAACAATAATCTCATCCGAAACCACCATATTTTTACAAGAACTTATTTACCACACTTTTAGCCTAAAAATGATTAATCTTAAGCCATTCTTCCATTATCAAGGTAATGGCTGAGGATGATACCGCTCTCCTCCCAAAAACAGTGACACCGGCTTTCTGTCCCGGCAGACCCCCTCATCATACGCTCCATGAAAGAGATTGGATAATCTTGCTTGTAATAAAATGTGAGCAAACGCAGAAGCTGTGGTGTGGACCAGTTTTTCATATCAAAGTATGCGATGGAGATGTTTATGGTTCTGTCTTTGTCCGATTGCCCGGTATCTGTCCATGCATTTTGATGACTGCTTTATTTCTTCTTCTTCTTTTTCTTCTTTTGGCGCTACAGTCCGTGGTGAACCTGGGCCTCAACCAATAAACTTTTCCAGCTGGCACGGTCTTTAGCCAGCGTCCTCCAATTTTGCACACCAAGTTGGTTGAGGTCCCTCTCTACTTGTGTGCACCATCGGTTCCGTGGGCGTCCTCTAATGCGTTGTCCCACAGGTTCGGAATCGAAGATTCTACGGGTCGGAGCAGTATTCTCCATGCGCTCTACATGGCCCAACCATCTTAGCCGTTGGATCCGTAGGCGCCTGGTTAGGCTCATGTCGCTGTACAACCCGTACAGTTCATGATTGAATCTTCTTCTCCAGGAACCATCAACGCAAACAGGGCCGAAGATTGAACGCAGAACTTTTCTCTCGAAAATACCAAGGGTTTCCTCATCTGCCTTCGACACCGTCCATGCTTCTGCGCCATAGAGAAGTACAGGGATTATCATAGTAAGAGAATTAAAAGTTTGGCGCATCTTAGTGGTCAAATGGAGAAAAAAAATTAATAAAAACAGTAAAATTAGAAAACATTTACTTGCGTCTGCTGTGTAGCAGCACTACCGAATAATTTCTTGTTAAATTCTTGTAATTTTGCTCCAGCGCTGACGCCCTGTAGACTCATGAAAAAACACTTTGATGCTGGGTTTTGATAATTTGACAGCGATTTGTCTTGTAGTTGATCAATCGGTGTTTTTTTTTTTTTTTTTTTTTTGGGAAAATTAAAAATCTCCTTGATATTTGCAAACACATCTAATCAGCCGAAAATGGCTACATGATCGTGGGCAGGGAATTAGAGGGTATCATCGATGGATCATCGATGTAGTGTAGGGTGCATTGCACAGTCTTACCGCTGCAACTAAAGATTTTGTTCTGACATCATCAGGAAGGAACTTTATTCTTGAAACCGGAATATTTTACCTTAATACGCGTTTATCGTTCATGCCTTCATCTATTTATGATTAATTAGCCAATGAATCATACAACGCATTACAGAGCAAATTCGTTTTTTATCTGTGCAACAAACTGCGTGCAGGTGTATTTCCTATCTCTTAGCACGTACGAAAATTCAAAGCAAACGTTTCCCTTCGCACATAACCCAATTTCCTAGCATTTGTACTGGTCCTAGTTATGAAAAAATATATGTATGTATATTGAATTGGCTCAGCAGCTTATTTTTTTTATTGTTATTTAAAGTCATGTTGTTGTTCGCAGCTTTCTAGACAAAAGTAAGGAGGAGGATAAAAGCGACTTATATGTATGTATGTGACTGTTCTGGTATTCTGTATACTGACTTGTGTCTTACGTGCTTTTGGAAATTACACAAAATCAGTTTAAATTTGGTGCTTAATCTGTTGTTGCATTTCTTCTAATTCGTTTTCATTTTAAGATTCCTTAAGCGCAAATAAATTAAATCCCTTAGAAATTTATTTGTTTTAATTCAAACAAATTTTGTTGTAACATTTAAATTCGTTTTTCCTTTTCTGCTAAAGACTTTGGTAGAATTCCCATTGAAATCACAAAAACTTTATTTGTTTATGTCAACACAATACATCCATCCTTCTTTGAAAATGACACGATGGAAACAAAAACAAGAAGAAGAACTAAAAGAAATATTGCTGCAGATTTCAACTTTTTCCGTTACTGATATTTTTAACAACACACTTGCATTCTCATCACAAAAACCCAGAATAAGAAAAAAAAAATCGATGACATACAGTTTTTCCACATACATAAACAACTTTATTTCCCAAATGACTTTCAATGAATTGATATGTACAACTAAACGGCGCATTGATGGAGAAAAATATAAAAAAAAGGAAGGGAAAAACTTGGCTGTGTGTGTGTGTGTGTGTGTGCATACGAAAGTGACGCTTGGTGACTGAATGGAAACATTTTATTGGCAACAGCAACAGCAAGAGAAACAGCAACAGCAACAGCAGCATCACATTGAAATATTGTTGTTTAAGTAAAATTGCAGTTATTGCTGACACAAGGGTATCGAATTTAAAACAATCACCAAAATCAACCTTCTGCAAGTGGAAGCGTTTCGTACCAAAGAAGTCCACAGCACAAGTTAACCCACATTTGAAAAAAGTTTAATTTCATTTTATAGCTTCACTGGCAGTTGTTTCTATAAATGGCCATCGAATTATACTTTCTTCAAAAACTGACCTCTATAAGTTAGAACTGATGAAAGAGGGACAGAGTGAGAGAGAGAGAGAAAGAGAGAGAGACATAGCAGGATATTAAATAAGTCACATAGGAAACTTTATATATATACAAATTAAAAACCCACGGTCCGCATGAATGTTTGGAGGCTTAACACGTTAAAGGGCTATAAAAATGAAATTTCAAAAGAAAAGGAACAAATGGAATGGAACGGAAAAACAATTTGGATATATAATTTATGCTGATCTCCCTTTTCAGGAACAACATTCCTGCACAGCATCGCCAAAAGAAGTCGAAATATTCCACAACTTAGTAAAGCTGTTGGTGAAAAGAATCGAGCGCAAAAGAAGTGAGCCCGATAAAAAAAATATAATTTAGCAAGACTAAAGCTGGAAGTGACTTACACCCATTTAGCTTGTGGCCTACTTACGCGCATAAAGAATTGCAAGTTGCCCTGCATTCGTTTAAAACGTAATTTCCGTCAATTGTTTTTCATTTGTTTGCCAGTATAATCCAGTATAATAATTTAAAGTAAAACAAATTTGTGCCGGAAACGCATCAAGAAGTCACTGAGTTAAACATGGTCTAGAACTCACTCTACTACTACTGCCTTCAACCAGTATCACCAGGTTTAATGCAGAATGTCGAGTGTTTTTGTATTTTAATTAGTTTTTTATCTTATGAAGCCAAATAATTTAATAATAAATCATATCACATTGTTTCTGATTTGAGTTTTATTGTCGCACGCCAATACACATATATTCCAGCAATTCCATTATATTTTAAAGATGTAAATAAAGTCACACTGCCGCCACAAGACAGCATTAAATATCGTGAAAAAGAAACAATAAACGCAAACGTGACATAAGATTTTTCCTATCCCCACAAAGCGTTAATGTGAAACTTGCAAGAAAATAAACTGCCCGAAAACATATACATACATACGTACATATATTTGAAATTAACTTAAGCAACATGACTTAACAATTGTCGATCGAATTAAAAGCTGCAAAAAACGTTTAAATGTTTATTCGAAAACTGTTTTTATGTGTTGGACGGAACGGAACGACTCGTAAATAAAAGCAGAAAAAGAAAGCGGCTTGTGTTAATTAAATTCTTTTATTTTACTTTTGTTTCTTCGTTTTCAACACAGATGTACGTGTGTATGTTCGACTGAAGGACCCTAAAACGATTGTGATAGTTGGAATGCCATTAAAATATAAGCGGCAGCAGTCATACGACTGTTCGAAGAATGGAGCTAAAACAGAGAATAATTTTGAAAGCAGATTAAAGAGGATGATGACACTTTAAAATTACTGAATATTTTCAAATTTTAAAAAGCCGGATCTAATGGTTTATGGCGGCCGTTTAAGGATTCAAAGCAAATTCTTTCATAAAGGGACTTGTATTCGATTTACACCGTAACAGTCCTCCCAATAACTGTAATCGCAGGTATTTTTGGGTGCAATGATTTAGTAAACAATTAGCGAGTACTTTGGTGGCACCGGAACACAATATCTGCCGAGAACATCGCCACTGTACGCGAGAGTGTGGTAAGGAATTAACTAGTTTCGCGTTGGTAAGAGGACATCTTCCGTCTTGGTGAATGTTGCGCTGTGAGACGGCACTGTTATAACTTTAAACTGACCCAGAAACTAAAGCCAAACCGTCAAAGACAGTGATGAGTGGATCGTGGAGCAACTTTGAATGTACTTTTATTTGCAATAAAATTTAAGATAGTGGCGAACATCATTTGCAGATCAGAACCTTCAGCGGCGAGTGTTATAGGCCAATTTATTTTAGTTTCAATTTTTTTTTTCAAAAAACTTAAAAGCTTGGACACTCTCATTGCCATGAAACTTTGCATTTTATTTTTGACACACTAAAACAGTCAGTCTTCAGCTGTTCACTTGCGAATACATGAAAAATGCGTGAAAAATATTGGCAGCCCACAAAAAAAAAGGAATAAAATAAAAAATTAACATAAATAAAAAAAAAAAAAAAAAAAAAACAAGAGTAGCAACAAGCTGCCAATCGTGCACAACTCCTACCACACATTTGTAAGCACATACATATGTACAAGCCACTGACCCAGCAAACAATTTTCTGTAAAAAATTTAACTAAAATGTAGCACCGGGCCGGACCGGAAATGATAAAATGTGAATGTGAATTTATTGCCGATTTAAAATCAATAGAAAAACTTATAAAGTTGATTTTTACCCTTAATTCGATTTCGTTTTAGTTTTAGCTTTGAACCGAAATCGATTTCAGTTTCTATTTTGTTCTATGAAATTTTTGTTGCTAATGATGAAATTGTGTTAATGTCTGTATTTATAGGACTCTTTAGCCGACGCCGATCTGAGCAATTTTTTCTCTAAACTCATATTTGTTGTATTCACAACTAAAATGTTCTCAGCATGAAACCACAACGATTGTTGTTTCGCCGTCAGCCGTCTTCACCATTATTGAGCTGAACCTCTTCCCAAAAATTAATTGATTTGAAAGTGGAACAGACTTGGGATCAAAACGGTTTCATACGTTTTACATCATCTATTAAATGCTCATTAAAAAGAAATTTCTTAATTCTTTTGTGACTTTTTCGTAGTCAAATAAACATTTAAATTTATTTAAAAGTTGTTAATTTTGGTAGCAATACATTATTTCTGCGTCAATTCCCCAAAAAATTGTTCCTTTAGTTAGGAATAATTTGCATTTGTTTGCTGGGTTGACACACGCGCATGATAGTGTTGCTGATAGAAAGTCGAAACTTCAATTTTAATTTTCGGTGACATCAACAGAAGCTTTTGAAAGCAACAAAAAAGCAAAACCCCTCTCACACAGAAATGGATTTTAAAACAGACAGTGACACCAGAGTTAAGTTGTGTTTCGTGGCATCAAACAGTGAAACAAATGGTTCAATTGCACGCACGCATCCAAACGTTTGCAGGTCTGGTTTTCATTGCTGGATTGTTTGTTATAATTTGGTGTGCATGTGTGTGTGGGTGTGTGCGTGTCTGCTAATAAATTAAGGTAAAGGTGAATTGCACTATCAATTGACGGTTTTTCTTTTCATTTTTGTGGTAAAAATAAAATTGCAGTTGTTTTTGTTACTTTTTGGGGCTCGCACTGAATATCCCAATTCGTTGTACGGCTGAAAAACCTGGTAATACTGGGTGTTGCTCACGAGATTGCCTGAGTGGTAAAATCTACTTTTAATGCTTCTAGGAAATTTTCACTCGCAGAGTCACAATTGCATTAGCAGCGGCCTTTGTTTGACTGTTGAGGTTGGTGCCTTTAAATTGTCATACAAATTTATTCGTGCATGCAGCTGCAAGCAAAAAGCAGCAGCAACATAAATACCGGCATAAACAAAAGCAGTCACGTCAACAGCTTTGTGTTATGAAAAATGTGATAAAGTAGTTGCTATATAAATGTAAAAAAAGAACAAAATAAAAATGGAAAGTAAGAATCAGGTGAATGAATACAATGAAACGATTTTAATTATAAAACCACAGACGAGTTTCTTGACGCCAATAATTCCGTCTTTACGGCAACTCTGTGGCTGTGATATGGACTATTTCATTTGCAGAAATCAATAGGGAAAAACAACAATATAAAATACATTGTGTGAGCGTGTATTGAAGTTAAGGCAATTCCAAAGAATATATTTGATCTTCAGAAGTCCAATTTGTTTATCTCTTCTTTTTGTTTATTAATAAATTGGAGAGAACGCCAAAAAGGAAGCTTTTCTTTATGGACTGTGAAGAACAAATGCAAACATTTTATATGAATGTCATGTGACATTTAATGTTAAGCTCAAGTAGACTTCAAAACCAGTAAGATTGAGAGCGCAGCTGACTAATTTGAATGTCAAAAGTTTAATGTTTTTGACATATTACACCTATTTATTGGCACAGAAATATGAAGAATCGGAAAAATGATTAGTATGAAGAAAGAGAAGAAAATGTGACTTAAGATTTCAACCCATTAGACGATCCATATGAACTACTTTTGGCCGAACTGTATTTTGTTCGCATTTCAAATGAGAGACTTACAGATTTATTCGTCCTGAAAGTTTTAAAACACGATATCAACCAAAAATAAACTACTGAAGACTTGTGCTAAAAAGTTCTTTTTCCACATTAAGAAAAAATTAAAAAAAAAATTCAAGCCCTACTGGAAATTTTTACAAATTGTGCACAGAAAGCGGTGCATTTAAGGTGACTGTGCACTGTTGCCATATGTGTTGTCGTTTTGGCGATTTTGGCTGCTGAAAACAGCATATGGGCGATTTAGGTTTTTGACGATTGCTTTCTTTCTAATTCAGGCGATCTAATAAATAAATGTTCTATAGTTTTCATTGTTGTTTGGTATCACAAGCCATTTATTAATTACAATTCCTTTGTTTCAAATTTGAACCTACAAATTTTGTTATGAAAACAAAATATTTCTAATGTTTAAATAAAAGCCAATCTAAACGAATAAGGTTTTGCAAAAAATAATCAATTATTGGCTGTAAGAATAATTAAAAAAGATTTCATTTACACACTTCTGGAAAAATGTACGAAATTCAATATAAATATAATTTTTTTCAAAGACACTAAGAACAGGTTTTATTCCAATAAAATGTATTATTTTGCTTGAAGAGATCAACTGCAATTGTTAATGATTGAAAAACGTTTCTCATATTTTAATTCTCCTAAATTTGGCGATTTAAGTTTCAGCTTATCTGGCATCTTTGTGGCTGTATTTACAATGCAATAAAATATTTAATGCCGTGATAAAAGGATGGTGTATCTTAAGTCTTCTGAAACAAGTTCGACTGGAAAGAGATTAATTTGTTATTTGAAAAGTTTCACGCCTTAAAACTCTTAATTTAACACTGATAAGAAATTCATTTTCCCAAACACAATAATGCTGCTAATTAAAATTCTTAATTGTTTTAAGCACTTAAGTCTGGATGCGTGTTCAAAAGGTCAGTTTGTGTGTGTGTGTGTGTGTGTGGACTTTTTCTTAAATTCATTTGTAATCTTAAGCAAACTGAACAATTCGCAAAACGTTTTTCTGCACATTAACAATTTTGGAATCCTTTTTTGGCCATTTTAGTAGTTGCTCTTGTTTTTGTTTTTAATTTTGTTGTTTTGTCTCAACAAACACAGACGCAATTGCACATACAAACGTACCATCAAATAACCATTACATTCGGAGTAATAGGCAAACAACCATTCATCCATCCGTACGTCCAGTCATATCCAGCCAGCCAACAAAAACGCAAAACATTTTCTGCAACAAAACCACAGTATGAGCACAATTACCAAATACAACAACAGCAATAAGTAGAACACTTAAAAACAATGATCATACACGAGGGTTGATTAAAATTGAGATAAAGTAAATAAAGTGTTTCAGAATTTAATGAAAAAGATTTCTCCAGGAAGCGCAACAATAGAAAATTGTACTAAAAGTCGCCTCAGACGTCCAGTGTATTGGCACCACTATGGCGAATCGAAGTGGTAACAAGATCGTTCCATAATGTGCTAACAAAATCGGCATCGTGGATCGTGAGTTAGATCTGGATTCACCCGTTCGCTTCAAGCAACATATTTTATGCTGGAAGTGTTGTATGTTCGCAACATTCGAATGTGTTTCACCCATTTCGAACAATTTGTGTGAAAAATCCAAGTTACCGTATGAAAGTTTACAAAAGTGGCAGCACTGCGGTAGATGATAGCATTTTGCTGTCCTCCTGGGAGGGGGGGGGGGGGTGTCGGAACATGTCCCACGATGTCGAAGGCTAAGCTTCGTCAACATTTTGAACAACAACAAACAAATTAAAAGCAGCGATAGATGAACTTTCTGAAAAAAAAAAACTCTTAAGCAGTCTCCGTATCTGTTTTTGCCGAACGTTGGCGTTCGCTATCATGGGACAGCCGATTGATATGAAAATATAACAATAAATATTTACAAACAAAAATACGAAAGCTTACAAATTCGGTTTTGTAAGTAGATATTTCACTTAACTAGGGAGTTTCGAAGTTCCTTTCGGGTCCGGGTTATATTTTATTTGCAGCAGGGATGGAAACTTGTTGCCGTTTTTAAACGTTTAAAAAAAAAAAAAACTTTATTATCACTATGATCATAATCATTATTCTGGCTACCCTCGTTTTACTCCATAACTTTTGAGACAGAAGAAGGACAACAATAATATCTGCTAAAACTCTCACACACACACGCACACACCCTGTGTGCACACAGACATTTTTGTATTTACTCGGATACTCTCACACATTCAGGCAAATGAACACAACTATTTGTTATGGATTAAAAGGGGTGGGGGTTAAAACAAGTTGAACAAAAACAGCAACAGCAACAACAGCAACAACAGCAAAAACAGAAAATAAATAGTTTCCTTTGTCATTTTCAATTGAGGAAAATGTAAACACAAATTCATACATTTTGTTGTTCTTTTTTTTATCCTTTTGTTGTGTTTTTCTGTTCGCAATTTTGTTGGTGGGCTTAAAGCAAACTGCAATTTTCGGCTACAGTTCTAAAAGAACTTCCATTTCAAATACAATATTCAGTTGCCGGCTGCTATTGTTGTAGTTGTAGTTGTTATGTTGTTTTCCGATTCCAATGAATAAATGAATGAATTGGAGGCCTTTTTAAATGTTTCAGCCAATAAAAGTTTTTTCCTGCTTTTTTTTCGTCTAAAGTTTAGTTTGCCTTTGCTTTTGCTTTAGTAATTTGCCGTTATTGGGAAACAGAAAAAGGAGCAACGAAGGAACAAGCGGAGGGAAAGCTTTGATTTTACGGTCTTCAAATTGGAAAATATGCAGGGACATGCTAAAACAAACAAAAACACAAAGAAACAAGAACAGCAACCAACCCAACTTCTCTGGGAAACACTTTACTCGTGTAAACCTGATTTCTGTACTTTTGATTTTTCTCCTTTTTTGCCTGGGAATTTAATAGCAAAGAAACAAAAAATCAGGTGCTATTTTGTTGCTGAGTAGTTGAACGTGGCAGAGGGAATGAATGATAATGTACGAATACATATGCTGGGTCTGTGTTTTCAATTGTTGTTTGCCTTTTTGGGGTCCTGCACATGTGTTAGTGGCTCTTATGTATGTGTACGTGTGTGTGTGTGTGTGTGTGTGTGTGAGAGCGTGTGTGCAGAAAACTGCTTGATTGTGTAAATGTGTCCGTTTGAATGAAAGGCTGCATGCAGCAGGTTAATGTGTATTCCCATATAAAACAATAAAGGTGTTCTGTTGTTTACAACCTTTTTCGGCTGTTTGTTGCATATATAATGAGAGGTGTTTTAGAAAGAGACTCAGACACACAAGCTTTTATAGCAACAACAAAAACAATAAAAAAAAACAAGAAATTGTTTTTAAAACTTTTCGTTTGATCTAGAACATTTTTACATTTTAAGTTGACTTCAGAAATTGCCAAATGTTTACTGATTGTTTGTATAACGTTTAAGAACTTAAATATTTCTTAAACTATTTCAATCCCTTCAGATGTATTTCATTTTTATTTTAAAAATCTATTCATCACAAGAAAACTTACCAGCAGGAAGGAAAATAGCTAGAAAATAATATAACTTTATAATAAGTCAATTATAAATTGAATATTAAATTAATTTCGAAAAAACATGCAGTAGCAGTTCGAGCAGAGAGATGTAGGAAAAACAAGGAATATTAAGATCTTTGTGGCGAAAATTCCGGTCCGAATAAGTATTTTCTCTCTGAAGTCTTGTTACAAGCAAAACAAATTCTCCGGACTTCATGTTATTCCGTTACAATAGCCTTAAGGGTTTCATTTCTCGGCTTTTCGACCACTAACTTTGAGTGCCTAAATAAGATGCAAAAACTCATTCGTCAGGTGCTTTTGAAACTTGATTGAAATAATATTCCAAACTGTTCATACAAGTTTAATATTTAGAGAACTTTAAACAAGTTTAATAATAGACTGTCTCACTTTACCGAACGTTAACGTTTGCTCGTAATCTGAAAGGAAAGTATCTGATTTCAACTTTATTTAGCAAATAAATGGCGTTAATGATTTCCCATATATATCGCGATTAGGTCGATAAGTTTTATTTTCAATAAATTTTGAAGTTTTCGAATTCTATATCTTGGCTTAAACTAGAATTCACGGCCAGTGTTCTTGCCAGCGTAACACAAACCAGGACGGCCATCTAGATGGAATTAAGCAGATGCTCGCATCGAAAAGGCTACCAGCATCACCCTATTGCTGTTGTTTTAGCTATTTTTCAAGTGCACATTTTAAGGCAACACTGCAGTATAGGGTAATACAAATCAGAATAGTTTTAGATTAAAGTGAAAGCGTCAATGATAAGGAAATCTTATTGTATATAACAAAAAAGAAGTGGAATATAATGTTGGTACTCCAAGTACATATGTATATCCAAATGAGTATAATTTATCAGAGTAAATATCTTTCAGAAATTTGTTAAAATTGTTTAATCGCCTAAATAATGAACAGAAAACGTTTGGGTCAAAAGGTCTTGTTATATAGATCTTTACTTAAGCGATAAGAAATCAGCTTTTTGCGCAGATTTTCTCTTAAGCGATAAGAGATCGAACTGCAAATCAGGTAACTAAATCAAATGCGAATTCGAATTTTTAGTTGGTTATCAAGCAATATCCATATTCCCTTCAGTCTTTGAAGCCAAGAAAAATTTTTATTGTGTTCCCATTGTTAAATGCTAATAATATTAGTTAGTTACGTGCTTTTGCAATTCGGCAAACGATATTTCTGTTCTTAATCAAAATTTTAGCACATTTGCAACGAATTTCTATTTGGCTTAAGAAGTTTTGTCAGTGGCGCACGCAGTAGGTCCTGTATTATTAATATAAACAGTTTTACACAAATCAATTTTAATTATTATACATACATGCATACATTCATACATACATACATACATACATACATTCATACATACATACATAAAAACATTAAATATGGGTTAAGACAGGAATTAGTTTAGTTCATTCATTCCTCATAATCTGCGTATCAATTATTTTTGTTCATAATTAGTCCCATTGAAATTTATGAAAAATACAACTGACTTAATCCCAAATAAAATAACTTTTTGCTCTGTCTCATATTTAGATTAGAAAATTTGAAGCAAAACTGATAAAACTCTAATACTTATTTACTTAAATGTGTATCTCTGGAAAACAGATGCGTTAAAAAGTTTTAAACTTTCTCACACACCAACACACATATACTTGGAAGACTGTTATCATTTGGGAATCTTATACAAAATGTTTTGAACTAATTTTGTTGTATTAAAGAGTGACTTGTAATGAGGTGCGAAAACGTTGAAAATCCGAAGGCTCCTCAAGGAGTGTACGGGAAGTAGGAAGGCCTGAGCAGGTGTGAAAATAAATAGTTTCTGGGACTTAACCAGGCATTAATTACACAAGTATGACGTATGTCACATAATGGCTTTTAAGCCGAGCCAACGCACATACATACATTTTTGTATGTTTGTAAAGCGATGCGAAATTTTGTGATGCTGGAAGAGTTAAGAGCTGCTTACAATTGGTTTTTAAGGCACCGCAATTAAAGAAAACTTAAATGCATTAATTTTTCTCATAGCAGGAAACGTATTAATTCAATTATGAATTCAGAAATTGTGAATGCATTCATTTTCCAAACTATATAAAAATTCAATTCACTAACAAATTTACTTGAAGTTTTAAGATTCATTCAAGTCAACAGCCAATTGATAAAACATTTTAATGAATTTATTGTGGAAAAAAACCCATGAATGCATTCATTTACGTTGAAAAACCAATTGATTAGAAATGTAAATAAATATATTACGAATTAAAAACAATTCAATGCAGCCATTAAGATGAAAATATAATTGACTAGAAACTTGAATGAATTCATTATGAGTGAATAGTCCTAGAATGCAGTCATTTAATCTGAAAAACAAATTGATTGGAAATTACTAAAGCCTATGAAGGCATTTATGTATATTGTATCATTAAAAAGAAGCAATTGAATTTAAGTTTGTATAAATTCCAGCACTTAAAAGAAGTGAAAAGAATTATAATTACAATTTTTCCATTCACGTTTTCGTTTAGTCGCTCACTTGCCAGCACTTAGAAACGATCCCATAATGCAGCACCACTCAAATTGTGTTTTATATAGATTTTTGTTTTTTGTGTTGCTTTGCATGAAAATGATGATTATTTTCTTGATTATGTTCTTGCAGAAAAAACTTAAAATTCTTAATCTCGTTATTGGGATCTTACTAAATATGCATAAATTAGCTTGAACTCATGTTTGTATTTGATATAATAATTCATATGTGAGGCCTGACAACAAATAGATTTTATCACTTTCACTTTCATTTTGCCGTTTTTTTCTTCTAAATTTAATAAAATACTATCACTCAAATCTTATTGCGCAATATGAAAAGATTTAAGGATATGAAAAGATTAAGATATTGATTTAAGCGAAAAAAAATTTGCTTCTTTTATTTAATGTCTTTTTATGTACATGAAAAAATGTTTAAAAAATTTAAATTTTATACGTTTTTTGGAGATTTTTTGTTTTATGTTTTCTGCTTGTTTTTGACAAATTACTCTCACTCTAGTTGTTAAAATAAATGTTCTAACAAATTCATAAAAAAGGCTCTCAGATTTGGAACTCATACCCACAAAGGCACTGCACAAAAAAGGCGAAAGGATTATTCAAGCCGCCACACACACAAGCACACACGAACACACATACACACTCTATATATTTTGCAATTTATTTTGTATATACTTTTTTGGTAATTTTATTGTATTGGTGGTGAGTGAACACAAGCATTTTTTATTGCGTTTTTATATTAAAATCGTAGCAGGTTTTTAATATCCTATTGCTTTGGCGTTGTTTTTTTTTTTTTAACTTTCTGTTTTACAAATGCAGCCACGCAAACCGAACTAACCAACATTGGATTGTAGTTTCGGGCTAGAAGGATATCAGTACGTGTTGTGTTGGTTTAAGGATTCACTTGTTTGCTTTTCGACAAATTATTGCAACTGCAAGGAGCAGACAGCGCTTAGAAAGCACAAGTGTTTTAAGGAAATTTAACACAAGCACTTAGAAACATGTGTTTGCAATATTCTTCAAACGAAGACAGCTTCCAAACAATTATTATTATTATTGCCCACATATTCAAATGGTTGTATTGAAATGCCAGTTTATTGTGAATGTCTCGTAAATGCATACATAGATTTGAGTTGCCGCCGGTGGTGCTAAACAGGACCACGTGATATCTGAACTAATTTAAATGGTGCTTGTGAAATAGCAGCATTTTGCCTGTTTGCAGGTGTGTGGCAAAAATTTCCTCATTTCTGCGTACACGCAGAGAAAAGGTGTTTCGAAAAGTTCGTATGGCAATACTATTATGTTTTCCTTAACAATACATTTTGTTGCTGCAAATAGTGTATTGTTGGTTCTTTATGAATTTGGTTTTTGCAATTTTTTCTTTTCGATCAATTTTTTTTTTAAATTAAATTTCTATAAAAATAAAATTTTTTCTTAATTTTTTTATTTATTTATTTACTTGATATTAAATTTATATACATAAATATAAAATAAAATTAATATTGGTAGAGAATATAAAGAGGGCCATCAGCTTTTCTTAATTCTTTTCATTGTTTTTAACACCTTTTTGCCCCACTAATTATTTCAACGTCATAAAATCTTTTATATGCAATAATATTAGCCAAATGTTTCCATGGTTGTTGCAAGCATTAAATAATTACTTGCGTTTTTATTACTCGGTCTAACGTAGCAAAAGCATTTGCTAGGAAACTACACACATAAATAGTGACCTGGTGTTCCACGTTGCAAGCGTTTTAAAAATTTATTTTTTCACAAATAGCTGCTTTCTACAGGTTTTAAATGTAAAATAGATTTAAAATCTACAGATTTTAAATGTAGCGATTTAGTGTCATGTTCAGCCATTCCAACATGGTCCAGCATGTTACTGTCATTACCAACCCAATTATTAATGTTATCAATATTAACTCTTTATTGCTCTTACAAGCCGCCTTCTTGCTGTTGGCAATAAAAATTCTAGTCCTTTAAATAAAAGAGCTCTTTTGCAAAATGAGTTCTTTTGGTGAGTTTTTGTAACCGGCATTTGCGCGTTTGTTGATTAAATTTTTTATTGCGATTAAAATTCAGTCATTTAGATTTTGAAAGGCCTTTTAATTCATGCCTCGCTCTTGCTAAAGTGCAAATGTTAGATATGCTATACTTTGGATACTTACATATGTATGGACGTTGGAGTGCGTATGAAATTTTAAATACATAAAGTATTTTAGTTTGACCCTTTATGACAATGTGGTTTCTAAAATAATTCAAACCAAATTTCGGCAACGAAATTAACAATTTCGGCTTCAAACACAAGTAGTTATTTTTAAATATGTACATACAGCAGCCTTGTACTATTGGAAAATAAAATTGTTCCGAAATGCAGGTAAACCATGTGCTCGAAATACAACTACTGTGAAAATGTTAAAAATATATGTACATACATACATACATATATTTGTATATGTGTGTGTGTGGGACACATTTATATTTATAAAATAATAGAAATAATGAATATTGTAGATATGAAACCAACTATAATTTTTGCCTGTACAAAATGTCTGCTGTGAATCGTATTTTTATATGTTTTTCAGATGTTCGTCTAACCAATACCACTACACATGTATGCACTTGTAGACACATGTTTACAGATTTACAAAATACACACATCCACACACACACCCACACACATACCGAATGAAATAAGCATGCCCGGTTTTGTTTGCACAGGCTTAAAATTACATATTAATTTTCAATGAATATGAGTGGCCGAAAATGTGTTATTTTATTTTATGTACTATATCTGCTGTTTTGGTATAATATTGGTCGTTGGTGAAACTTCCATTTGATTTTAGCTTGACTACCGTACGACAATATGAAAAATAAAAACATCCCCAACGTGCATGTAATAAAAATTTCATAATTTGCCAACTCTTTGGAGAAGTGCTGGAGAGTAAATAATAACGATCGCATTTAAAATGACCTTGAAATAACATTGTCCATGCGAAAAGCTTCAAAATTACTGTACTGAATTTTGTGGACTGGGAGTAGGTTCACTGTTGTGCAATGAGTTCAATGAATGAACTTCATTATTGTGCCAGACTAGAAACAGTATAATTAATAATCCTTAAAATTGATATTTTGTTAAAACCATTCCTAAGAAGAATCCAAAACAGAAATGGCGAATTTTAAGCAGGAGTGATGGGAACCTTTAACTGGTCTATCAAGTCTCGTGAAACCAGCAGATATTCATAAGATTCTGCAAATTCTACGAGCTTATGAGCACGGAAAATGGAACGGTTGCATTTCAAATAAATGTCATAATTTATAGGCCCAATAAGAGCTGAACTTTTACCCTCTGCAGCAGCTCGAGTTCCCGGTAACTGTCAAGACAAATTTATGGTGTTACTCATATTCATTAGTTTAGAATTTTCTGAGAAAAACTCTTTGGCAACACTGATTCAAATGTAACTAAGAATATTTTGAAATACATGCAAATACACTCGCATTTAAACAAATAAATAAGTGGAATATGTAACCTGTAACCAACCTGTAATTTTGAACTAATTTCAATTTTCTGTGATATTTAAGAGGGAAAAGCATCGGCGTTTACAATACAACAAAATCACGTAGAAAGTTAAATAAATTTCATTTACTGAAAACAACACAGTGTCACTATCCCAATTACTGGTCTTGCTTTGTTGTCAAACATAAAACTCATATGCGTGACTGATAATGCACACAATCATGGCGACGGCGAATTCAGCATAGATTTAGTTCTACTGCTGAAGCCGTTCGATCGATGAACATATTTCTTTGTTTAGGTATGATTTATGATCAACTTGCGATCTAATTAATATTCCTGCGTTTAAGTGTTAAAAGTGTTTAAAGTGTGACCATCAGTAAGTAACTTTATATGTTATAACATAAAACGAGTTTATACCAACGAACTTGTCATGAGGGGCGAAATTCGTTGTACGTCCCTGTTGTGTTTCCAACATTATAGTCTAATAAAGATATAACCATATTCGGAGTTGTGAAAGTTTTAAATATTTCATGACTGCAATTTACATGTTGTTTTTATGTATTTTGTTAAGGTATTATGAACTTTTACAGCATGACGTTGTTTAAATAAAACAACGTGATTTTGACCAAAAACTCTCAATTTATTCTGGTTCGTTTCAAAAAAAAAAAAAAAAAAAAATAATAAAACAAAAAATGAGAAAAGACCATTGAATATTAATGACATCCGTATCTACTTGTTTAATATAACTTTTTGTACAACAATATATTGTGAGAGTAAAAATAGTTGGTTTAGTTTCATTTTATTTGGTTGCTTTCGTTCAGCGCAAAAACGTAAAATGTCGTGTTGATGCTTCAAGTTTTACGTTTTAAATTTGTCTGCAGCTGCCTTGTTAATAATTCCGAAATACTTGTAGTTGAATACAAAATCTCCCCTTAACTAACTTAATGATATGCAGACAAGTCGACAGGAAAGTTTTCACCATTTGGGCAAAAATCATAGTAGAAGAACGCTGTGCAACTATCAAGAGCTTTTAAAGCAAAACTTTTTCAAAACATGAAGGGAGAATTGAATAAATAAAAAGCATCTCAATTAAATTTTGCTACAAAAAACAGGTGAAAAAATGCTGGAAATTTAACAGATAAATGGCACAAATCGTAGCGTTAACAAAAAAAAAAAAAAAAAAAAAAAAAATACAAAATTAAACCTGAATTGAAAGGCAGTAGCGAATGTAGTTTAATGATGTCATATGCAAAGTACTCTACTATATATGTATGTACGTGGTATAAACCAAATTTAAGCTGAAATGTGGAAAAAACAACTAATTCATACATACAAAGTAGAGCAGATGGAAAAGTTTTTGCATGTACTTTTTCGGGTTTTAGTATAAATAGTTAAAGCGAGAGCCAGTAATTTGCCAGTAATATTCGTTCAGAGGAATAGTAAATCTGCAAATGACCACTTTGAGGTTTTAAAATTGAAAATGACTGTTTTGTCCTTATTCACATTAAACTAAAAAAGGAGGAGTGTAAAATAAACTATAAATATCTCCTGGAACAAAAGCCTCCTAATTATTATATACATACATACATACATATCGATACCTTAACATAGAAAGGCTCTAAGTAACGTTATTAAAAATTAAGGCTTTGTAGTCGCGAAACTTTTTTCAGCTGCTTCTATTTTTGTCACTTTTAGTCGGATCACGTCAATTTTGTTTACCAATGATGAACCAGTTCATCACAAAAAGGCCGATGGCACATCAATTTTGAGTTCATTGTAATCACAGTTGATAAATCCCACAAGCAGCAAGACTTATTTAGCGCCCTAGACCACCCAAAAAAAAAAAAAAAATATCATTCTTTAGTTACTCGTTTGCGGATTGTGGCCAAGTAGAATAATCGCTCCGCTGCTCTTGAGAAATAGTAGTCAGCAAATTTTTTATATGAAAAAATTTACTTATTCGAATAATATTGAAAATCTTTAATCTTTGCAGTAATTTGAAATTTAAGCGTTTTGCAAACATGTGGTGTGTAGAACTGTGATCCAAAGAGGTTAAAATTTGTTCCGAGTCGATTTATTAAATTTCGAGTGAAATTGAATTCGTTACAACGAGGGCCACAGCTTCCACTACTCAAACGTCAGCAAGCAAAGTTATTCCAATTGGACCTGGTAGTAAAACAAAGTTCTGGTTCTAACATCCGTCTGCTTGTAAAGTACACAACTGCGACATTCGCTTTCATATCGATTTAGTCTGTATATTTCACAAGTAAAAAAAATGTGCTGGGGAAGTACCATACAACAGTTCAACAACTTTACAAAACTGCTTAATCTTTGGCTATCAGCAAAACAAAAGAAGTATTCAAACAACAAAAGCAAAATTGAAGCAAAATTCCAAGCTAAATATCTGTTCGGAATATTTTTTTTGTACCTGATTAAAACGTCTCGGCCAGAACACAGCACACAGCAACTCAAACTTCTCTGACGGCCATTCAAATGAACATCTGTAACAGTCAAATTGTCTAGACGTTGACATCCACAGCAATAATTGTAAAAAGACAACAGCAACAACAACAACAGCAGCAATAAATTAATTTAACTCAAATGATAGCAACTCTTTATAGAAGTTGTTTATTTGCACTGAAGTCAAAACGATACGAAACAACAGAATCAGGAGGCGCTGGAATGAAAACCGGCACGAGAAATAATGTCAAGAATTTTTATGGCTGTTTCATTAAGAAATCAGGAAAAAGTGACTAATCGTAAAGAGTACATGTTGCGTACACTGAAAAAACGCAGTGCTAAGACTTTTTCATTGTCAATAAAAAATAATTTAAAGAAAAGATATTTCATTGGAGAAAACAAATAATAGACTAAAATACCTGAACTGAATTGACGAACATTTTTCGTTACACATTCCATTTTGTTAGGGACATGTGAGTGGTAGATTTTTAGGATAAAATGGATTATTTTTAATTTAGTGATATCATGATTGTCCCAGATGACAGAAATCATAAATACATAGAATTCTGTTCGTTCTACGGCCCACTAATTGATTTTCGCTCCCTATAACCGGTTGTGAATGAATCCTGAAGATTTAAGGATAGATAAAAGAGGAAGGTCTTAGATGCAACATTAATCGGTAACGGGTATCTGAAAGACACTTACATGTAGTGGCAGAAGCCAAATTTGTTGCATATTGAACTTTGGTCCTCGTAACAAAAGAAACAATTTTTCACCTCATTCACACTTGGTTATTAAAATGCACAAGTTTGTAATTGAATCGATAAATTTTTATAGACTTTCTTTTGGTTGTTTTCATACATATATAATTTTTCCTGCCTTTCATTGCATATATAACAATTTAGATTCAAAGCTTTCTTGTTCCGTAGCCTTGCAATCGTTAGACTGGAGTTCAAAATTTCCGCTTTCGGTTGTTTGCTCTTTTGTGCTGCGAATATGTTCGTCTTTGTGTGTGTGTGGGAATGTGTATAAATATGTATTTGGGTGTTTTGCCAACATAAGACATACGAGTACCAGCAATTCTGGGCTTTTAACCAATCCAGAGTTTTTATACAAATGACCCTCGTGAACTGTGTAGAGAAAGAAATTTCATATTAATACGCTTGCATTTTTTGCCACCTGTGTCTCTTATTTGAGTTGCTGTCAACCCTCCTCTCTCGCTTGCCTTATTTTCGTCTCTATTTGCATGTAAGTCAGAATAACATTCTACTGACAGCATCATATTTGTTTACATTTTTTGCCATTTGAATGTTTCTTTCTTTAAATACATGGGGTCGTAAACAAAATAAATCGTTAACCTACGATATATACAATATAAAAATCTGTTCTTCTTTTTATATTAGAGAGGAAAAATAAATACAATTTATATAAAGGAAATAATAAAAAGACTTCAATACACAGTAAGGAGATTTTTATTTCTTCGTATTTTCTCTAATATATTTCATACACAGATTTCTAATACAATATCTAAAAATGAAGATTTTTCTTTTTGATTTATTTCACTTTTCAAAATCCTGTAAAAAGGAGAATGAAAAAAAATAGTTTAAGCAATAGTTTACATTTTAGAAAAGGCTCTGAAAAGTTTTCTGCCATCCCTTTAAACAATTAATTTAGTTCTGTCACTTACCCCAGCGAAAATTTATTTTCCGACAAAAAAAGAAGAAAACATCAAGGAAAATGTTTATTTGTTTGAAAGTCCTGCCAGTGATTGTTATTATTGTAGCCCCTATTAAGGCATAATGTTTACCGACCGGTACATACTTCTTGATCCAATTTTCTTCACAATTATGTATCTGTATTGTTGTTGTTGTTGTTCATAGTATTTTGCGAAAACGACAAAAGTTGAATACCCGTCAAAGTTCAGAATCTTTAGTTTCTTCATTTCCAAAAAAATTCAGCAAACAATTTTCCAAATTTTTTCCATGAAATAAGTCAATATATATTGAAAATATGTATGTATGTGAGGTTTCTAAAAATAGTTCTAAACTTAGATCACAATATGTTAAAGAAATACATTTATTAAAAAAGTTGGCGGAGTAAACATTTCCTAAATATATGTATGTATTTTTTATATATTGCATTCAGGTGCCCTCCCTTTCAAATCCAATATTGAAACACGTTATCGAGTGCTCGATTCCTTTTCCTTTTTTTTTTAGTTAATATACTACATTATTTTTAAATATCGACTGCAGTTATACAAACTACAACATTTAGTCAGTGGGAAAACCCGTGTATACTCATAAACACTAATAAAGGGATAGTCTGGCTGGCACCGATTACAATAATAATATCTGATCACCAGAAAACCTGGTCTATACTCCTAATGACATACAAGAAGAAAGTCTGACGGCCATCAATTAGAGTAATATTCTGTGTATGCAGTTAGTGGGCAATTTCCAATTCCAGTTTCTATGAAAACGTTTTCTTTTTCCATACCAAAATTACTTGTGCTCTTTGAAGAAACGAATTCTGTTTTAATAAACAATTTTATTGTGAGTTGGCATCAGTAGTTGTCAGGTAGATCATTATACCGGGAGATAACAGATATACACACATATACTTTCTTTCGATTTTTCAAGTTCATTTATCAACAGGGAGAATTGTTATTTATTTGAAGTGTAAAAATCAAATACAGGATTTTTTTTGCTTTCAAATCACCGGTAATAGCTTCCGAGTTGCTGCAAAATCAATTGAATCTTCTTCAAGATTGGCTTCAAAAATAGAACATTAAAGTTAATAATTCAAAGTCTGTCCATGTTGCATTTACCCTAAGAAAAAATGATTGCTCGCCTGTTTACCTAAATGGTACAATTATACCAAGTTGCAATACTGTAAAATATTTAGGGCTTCATCTCGATCGAAGACTAACTTGGAAAGAACATGTCAAAAAGAAACGTGAGCAACTTAATTTCAAACAAGAAAAATGTTTTGGTTATTGGGCGCAAGATCAAGCTTAAGCTTAGAAAACAAGATTCTGCTTTACAAAACAATACTTAAACCGATATGGACATATGGCATCCAGCTGTGGGGAACTACAAGTAATTCTAACGTTGAGATACTACAGAGGTACCAGTCAAAAACCCTAAGACTTTTAACAAATGCGCCTTGGTTTATGACCAACAAAAATATACACAAAGATCTTCGAATTTTATTGGTCAAAGACGAAATAAATAACTTCAGTGAGAGATACCTAAATAGACTAAGCAATCATTCCAACGTGTTAGCAATCAGTCTTTTAGATGATAGCAATGAAATCCAAAGACTTAAAAGGCTTCATGTACTTGACCTTCCCTTCCGAAAATAGAAAAAGTTAAAATTCGTTACTCTGTATTTTAATTAAAAAGTAAATTCTTCTTGTATTTATTTTGTTTTTGGGTTTTAGGAAACTCAATATATGTTATGTTGTTATAAGAGTCATGAAATTTGCTTATTATTTTAATTGTAAAATAGATCGTAAATAAAACAATATTAAAAAAAAAAAAAAAAAAAACAAATTTCTAATGTTTCATTAACAGACATACATACATACATACATAAATATGAAGTTGTTAAGGAAATAAATTTATAAAACAAATAAAAAGAAGCTTAATTTATTTATTTCAAAGCTGTCACGAACAATTTGCGACGTTAATTAATCGACTCTCATGTTTTCCCAGCTTCATTAATTTGCCGAAAAAGAATCTCTACTTTAATGAAGATTTTTGTTTCTGCTTGATTTTATTAGTCGCAACACTGATATTTAATGAATAATTTACTGCATCAAACCTAAGGTGAAGGCCTTTCGAAGAGCGGGCACGTCCTCCCTCTCTCCCGCCTTAATATAATCTAAAATATTTCCATCTGCCGCCAGCACTACAAAACCTGTTTAGCCCTCGTACACTTTAAGAAAAATGTTTGCAATTATTTATAACTTGTCAACATTTTTCGTGCAAAGAAACTCATGCACATCATCCAAGAATTTGCTGTTGGTTTGTCTAACGGCTCATTTTAACACGGCGTATCAATTGTAGGACTGTTATTGCCAGAATAAAAAGTGGGTTAAACATCATGTTTTGCTGTTAAGTGCTTTTAAAGGGAATGTATGTGTGTATGTACTCGTGAGTGAAATGGGGTTTCCTGTCAGTCAGTCTGTTGTTATTGTTTCTGCTGGTGCTGGCTGAAATGTTAATTCAATGGAATTTATTGTATAGGTCGTGAAAATTATGCTGGAGAATATTCAATTAAATAAACTGGAAGTAGAAATTGAAAACTGGAAGCAGACAGTGTTCAGAAAAACGCTGTGTATTTTGGGTATTAAGAAATGAGAGCCAGATATACTCTGTTAAAATGAGATATTTTAGAAATTTTCTGGTCGGAAGCGCCAATTTAACTACAGCGGTGAGTTTTTCGTTTTGAATACTGGAAGAAATTTAATGCTGGTGAGAGCACAAGCCTGCGCTGTCTAGAAAGAGTCATACAAACCCAAACATGTTCTGGATTTGTTTCACATGATACGAAAGAGTTGTAGCAATTACTTGGTTCCAAGTTCACACAACCATTATTATTTATACAAATGAAATTCGTGCATTTACAGCCTTTTCCATAGAAGATATCATTTGAAAAAAGTAATTTTTTCTGTTAGAAAACATCATGTGCCACTACGAATGAACTACAATATAAAATCTTATATGATAATAAAAGCTGCCACGGTTTTGGTAGAAATATTAAATGTAATATGGGAACTCGCCTTAGAACACTTTCCGGATTGCTTATTAATTTAAAAAAAGTGAACATAGTTTCTGCTTTTAAGAATAGATTTGTTTCAAAGCCAGCCAGCTGCATCATTATAAAAATAATGTCATAATGCGACGTTTAATTACGGCAAAAATAATGTCACGGGTGCAATATTATATGTCAGCTGTGATTATTGTCGTATCAAATCTATTATGATTGTGATTTTCTACTTTAAAGTATAAATTTAACTCAATTTTAAGGTTTTAGGTTTCGGAAAGAAGTTCATTCTTGACATGTTTGAACATCCACTTTTTTGCTATTTGTTTAATTTAGAATTCTGTCTCTTACAAATATTAATGTGAGTTATAGCGTTTCTTATCAGCTATAATTTTGATTAAAAATGGATTTATATACTTACATATATTCTTTTTATTCTATTATACGACGGTCACGCTCGACTTCCATATGCTCTATATATTCAAGTATAAAAAAAAACTTTTTCATTTAGAAACCGCGAGCTGAAGTGTCGTTTTGAATAGCGAACATTTTTACCAGTTGAAAATATTAGGAAAAAGGAAAACATTCTTGTGAAAAATATATTTATTTTGTATTCTAAAATAGATGCAAGTAAAACTATCACATTTGTATATCCTCAAATTTATTCCAAGAGCTGCCTTGTCATTTAGCCAGTAAGATAAGATTTCATGGGAATGTGCCGATATATTCGTACTAATAAAAAAATAGTCATACCTTCCGTATCGGGCCACATAATAGATCGAATCTTGGAATTATACTACGAGTGTATGTAGCGACCTTTAAATTCCTTTTTTTACACTAAAATTGTACAATTAATGAGTCTGAGTCGCATCCATAAAAAAACCTTAAATATATACGAAGTTGATTTGTGAAACATTCATCATGGTGAGGATTTGTTTTTACAAAATTTAAGAGAACTTCAAAGGATGAAATGATAGGATATTTGCTTAGTTTTGCATCCTCGAAAAGTATGAATACCGTTTCTTTATGACAAACCACGACTTGTAGTGACTCACGACATACTCTTTGGGAAGAGTTGAAAGTTGTCTCAGCCAATTTTACGGCTCTCTGAGAACAGTTTGGAAATTTCCCTTTTACCTCTTAAAACTGCAAAACGAACCACTTTTCCATGATATTACAAATCGACACAAATCAGCAAACTTTACGCCAAACTCATTTGAGTCCTTTCTGTATGCTGCAGAACAAGTGCGAATATTTGACTGTCCAAATGAACTACTCGCACTTTATTTACACGCATAATCGCCGTTCTTGTAGAGATATATTTGCTTTTAAAAGTTTCGCACCAACAAACTGGAAATATCTACGAGTAAGTTTTTGTTTGTTTGTTTTGCCAAAGAAAGTGCAGCCAACACATGCATACGAGTACTTCTGCTTAGTTTATTCCAAGACATGTGGTAACATGAAATATTGAATAATTCAAAGCAAAAGGTTCATTTCTGGCAATTATTTCCGAACAGTTTTGTATTTCGCTTTGGTATGGGCTGATTTTCGTTACATGGAAGTGACGAGAAAAAATCCAACTAAGCAACAAGCAACTTAAAGTAAACGAGCATTTGAAGGGAACTGAAGTTACATTGACAAAGTTGCCGGTTAAATAATCATAAGGATTCATAGAAAACCACAAGGAAGGATGGTTTGCCCTTGTCCTTAAAAAAGGAAACTATAAAATCTAAAGTACGGCATGAGTGAAGCGAACGTCATAGGCCATGTGGGACAAGACACTTCTCTTCCCCGTTGTCACAAATCACGGCTCTAAGATCAAAATTGTGGAAGTTGCTTTTTTGTGTCTTAAAAGAATTGTGTGTAAGTTTTGAGAGCAGTGAAAGTAAGAGGGAAAATGGGACAGCTTGGGGCTGTTCTATTTAAGGAAAATGTTTTTAAGCTTTTTTTTTGGTCTCCTCTAGCAAACTTTCAATAAAATTCAAATGTTTTTGAAAATTCTTCAAAATTCTTCAAACATTTGGAACTGCAGCTTACTGTTGTTCTTAAGGCCCCAAAAATTTAAGGCTTCAGAACGGAGTTTCAAGAGTTTTTTACCTTTTGAAGAAAGTAAAAATTTCTTCACTGTTTCGAACATTGAAATCAGTTTGTCCGTTACCGGGTTTCCCCACCCACAGAAACAAAAAATCAGCCCGCTTTGTGCCAACTATGATCGAATTCGATTTCGTTTATTTATAATATTTTTATTTTATTTGCAATTTTTTTTTTGGTTAAATTTTAGAAAACTTTATTTGAAAGTGTAAAGTTTTGCTTGAGCTCTCCGCTTTAGAGAACCAACGAAAACAGAACAATTCCACCTGCAAGATCGATTGGTGAATCATGGAGGAAAATCTTGTACATTAAATTAATTATAAACAGTTTTCTTCACTCTGTAGTCCTGCATTTTTATTTATTTCGCAAAACCTTTTTAAGCCCGCAGAGCTCGATAAACTAGTTTTATATATATGAGTGGCGCATGAGATCAAATTTGTGTGAAAATTAAAGCTGACACATTTTCCAATTCTCAACTTTTCTTTGTATATGTTTGCGTTTTCTTTCTCTAAGATAGACACAAGCAAAGTTAGTGTTGTCCCGAGAACCAGTTACACGGAAAATCAATTTGAGGGATGTGTGGCAAAAACTTGTACTCGAACTTGTTAACATGACAAGTAATCAGCTTATTGTCAATACAATTAGTTAAACGAATTTGTTAGTGATGGGAAATACTCTTATTGGGCCATCTTGAAGCCATTTACGTTTTTCAATGCACAAATAAGGACATTTTGGCTTTTGCGTGAATGATTCCGATTTAACTTAAGCGATTATCAACAAACAACAACTTTTTTATTATTTGCTAATTTGCCATAAAAAGCTTAAACTGCGAATTAAGTTTTCAAAAGTATGCACTTTTTTTTCGAAATTTTGTTATTGTCTGTTGGCGCTCATTGGAGCGGAACAGCGCTGTTCTCGTTATTTTTTAATACAATTCTTTCAGTTCTTTATCACAAGTTTTTGCTTGTGTTTTACACGTTTTGCTTAAGCTGATTTTGCTATATATTGTCGGTTTGTGTGTAGGTTAAAATAATTTGGTGTCACATGTACTATTTATTAAACTGTACCAAGGCGAAGTCACAACCATTAGTACGGCTTGAACAGCAATTATCACCGGATGATTGATGGCACAGTATTAATAGCAGCAAATATTTAAAGAGGAAGAGAAGAAAATCACAATTTTTTTTTTGTAATGGATACGAGCAAAAAAAATTTGCTCAAAAATGTATCAGAAATAGTATCATAAACTGTTCGTTAATGTGATAGAGCCCTAAGATACTATTTCCTCTTAACGAGCACCAAATTGAGCGCTTATGGCCTCAGTTTGCTGATTCATAAAAGATTCATTGATTATGTCGCTGGTTGAGGGAAGAAAGAATTAGTTGAAAGCAAAGTTCAAGTGCACCGTTGAAAGGTACATGAGGAACCCACCATTCAGCCAGAAACTTCAAAGAAGAATTTTGTGAACTTCAAGCCCCGGGAAATTAGGCATGTGGAACTTGCGTCAGTTGACAACTGAATGGTAAATTTATGTCTGGCGGCAATGTTTAAAAAGTCTTTTATAAACTTTAAAAACCAAAACGCAAAAAGGGACACCTGTTCAGGGTTTCTTATCCTTAAACCTCAAAGTGCTCTCATCATGTTCCTTAATATAAATTCTAAAACTTATACGAGAATTAAAATATCAAACAGCAAAATCAAAAAGCTGAAATGGAGAAGAGCAATAAAATACTTAAGCATGTAAAACAGAAAAGTTTAACCCCATAAAGAACTTCCAAAAAAATATCTCAGGTTTTAGGGTCAGCAAAATATTTTTTTTTTGCATTTTCTAAAGCAAGTCCTTTTTGCAGCACAGACCAAAAATATTTTCCCACACACTTATTTGCGAAGTTCAGAAGTGAACAAATTGCAAAACAAAAATAAGACTTTAATGAAAGAGGAAAAGCCCCGCAAAACCGAAAACGCACGGAGGGATGAAAAATTTAAATTTTGAATGCAAGACAAAAAAATAAATAATAGGGAAAAACAAAAGGAGAACAAGCCAAAAGCAAATTAAATATTTGCGAGGAGTTTCTTGTTCGCTGGTTCAGCCAAAGAGATGACTTACGACAAGTGCTCGGCCTTTAAGCTGGAAAGCGGAAAAAATAATGGGGCGCACGAATTTGGGTAAATAAAAAAAAACTGTAGATTCAATTGCGAAAGGGGATCATTCTGGCTCAGCTTTTTAGCCTTGAGTGTGTAACTTGCAGTTCTGTTCACACAAACAAAATTAAGTGAAATTATAAAGTCACCACAAAAAGGACAGCACAAAAACAATAGCAGAATTTATTATTGTCTGGCAAAAAAGATTTGAAAAAACGACATTCAGAAGGCAGGCCTACTTAATTTCTGCCGTCGGGCCAAAATTCACACAAACAAATGACACACAGGAAAAACAGTCCATTTGGCATTTTATTGAGAAATTCTTATCAAGTCATTAATGAAACAAAACGATGAAAATATTGACAATACAAGTAAATATTATTATAAAGATATAATGAAAAGAAAATAGAGAAAAAACAGAAAAAACAGAAAAATAACACAAAAAAGTTTATACAAAAAACGAACTAAAACGGCAAACTTTCATCGTGTGGAAAGAATTTTTTCTTTTACTTTTGCTCTGCCGTCGAGTGAGCAGAATGAAAAGAAAACTCAATGATAACAAATTATAATGATAATATTTAGTTAATGGTAGTTTTTCTAGGCGGAAATGGAAAATAGAAATGCCCACGGGTACTCTAAGGAATAACAAAAGGTTTTTGTAAGTGAAATGGGAATTTAGTTTATTTCGCAACGTGCGAAATTGTTATTTAAAATTGAATAGTTTTAAAACAAAATGCCTAGAATAGAGTGGAACGAATACATGTGCGATGTGCTCGAAAATAAGGAAATGGCATAAAATATACCCTCGATTTTGATTTCAGTTTCTGTTTCGGAGAGAGCAAATCAAGTCGGTAGACCGAAATCTCAATGAATAGCCAAACTTGCCTGATGATGAATCTGGGTGGCGACTCATCATCGTTAAGTGATGACTCGTTCATCGAGTTAAAGTCTATCGTTATCGAAACGTATCTACTACGAACTGCACTCGATTGCTAATCTGCTATCGGAAACAAACAAACAGTGGATTTTTGTATCGTTTGGAAACGTTTGTTTTGTATTTCGTTGGTCACAATTGTCACAATTTTGCACATTCTAATTTCCGTGCTTTCGCTGAAAGCTGTCGCTAACCATTAGGGCGGAAACTGGCTTTTCCTTTAAATATATATGAGTGCCGAAACAAGTTAAAAGCGTTTTCTACAAAAGCCGCAACTTCCTCAGCTTCCGGGTCATTGCCTAAATGCTTCTGTCGCCAATAATTCCTCTTAGAATGCCGGAAAGGATCCGTTTTAATTAAAAGTTATTTGATTTTTTTTTTACCGATTTTACAACTTATCACAATTTAATTTATTTTGTTAGCAGTAGGTAATATAAATTGTGATCGAATGCGATGATCCATATAATTTTAATTATCGACCATTTTCTATACTTTCACTCGACTTCGAAAGCGGAGCTTTGCCCTGGCAACTCGCCAACATTTGCGTTGCCAGCATCAATGCGCTTTAATGTCACATCCAAAACGTTACCATCCAGCAAATAGCGTTTTGGGAGTTTCCGGGCACCTCATCAAGCGACAGGTCGATTTGGGAATACACGGGAAAACAAATCACAATTATCAGTCAAATTCTTTCTTTGCAGACATTAATATTTTTATTAATTTTTCTTTTAAAGTTTTATGCCAACGAAAAAATGCCATAAAAACAAATCAGATATTTTTGACATCGAGTAAAATAACATCTCAAGGGATTGGAAAAAAATGGGAAAATTAAAAAAAAAGATTTCTATTTTTAACAGTTTTCATTTGCCCACTGTTTTTACTACATATTCTCGAAACCGATTGCCTGACTTGTTTATTAAAACAATATACAGCCTCCCAACTTGAAATCGCATAGAATTTAAGGAAAATGGCTGTCGGTTAAAGAGAAATTAAGTAAAACAGAACTACATAAATATATAAAATGAAGTACGAAAGTGCGAACAAAATCAATAGTCAAATAAGTGTCAGAGGTCGTTAGTAAAGTTGTTTGTTAAAGAGAAAGTGTCTCAAGTGGTTTTTAAGTTTCGTTTTATCTACTTCTTCTTGTTCTGCTGTTTGTTGGCTTGTCCCCATCCCCTGCTTTGGCATTTATGACATTCGGAAAACTTTTTACACAAAATATGAACACAATGTATCGGGCACGCTTTTTTTTTATTTCTCGAATAACTTAATTTTTGTTTAGTACATGTGCTAAAGTTTTGCTCCCCCCTCCCCTCCCCCCTCCCCTTCCAACAAACTAAAATGTTTTTTTTTGTCCATTTTGTTTCGTTCTTGTTTTTTTTCTCTCTGTTGCTTGTTTTTCCTTTGAAATTTGCATCGTAATATATTCTTAATAAACGCTAAATTTAGTTTCCTCAGAGATATGCATAAGAAATAAGAAAAAAAAGGAAAACTGCGAATAATAGAGATTAAAATACGGAGAAAAAACAAAAATATAGGACGAAATTGTATAAAAATAGCACAAATTTGTCGAAATCCAAGGGAAAAAAGAATGTTTCGGAAAATTTGCAATTTTTATGAAGTTGCAGTAAGTTCGTTGTAAATGGAAAAAACGGACCAACGAAAGCAAGGAAATCCACGAAAAAATAAAAAAAAAAAATTTCAAAGAAAATTATAATACTTCAGTTTGTATTAAGGGAGCAAAGTTTCATTTTGCCTTTAAATGAGAAACTTTTAGCGGAATAAATATGAAATTATTTAGCTGTTTAAGTTAATAGTCATGCCATGCAAATTGGACAGGAGTAGTTGCTTGGAGCCAACCGCTGCAATTTAAATATTTTTCTTGCCCCTTTGAAACGCAACACACAAAAAAATTAACAAAACTGCACCGGCTGCAATCGAAGTGGCAGCAGCATTTCGTCCAACATCTTGTTTCTGTGTATTTCTTAAAGGACATTTTCTGTAAAAATTTAATTGAAAAATCTAATCGAAATTCGTGTTCAAACTTAAGCTGAGAAAAACCCAGTGACAAGAGTTTATTTCTCTGGCTAAAATTTGCTTCAAATAAGAAAAAATTTCAAAATTGAAAATAAATTTTGTGGATAAGGGTGTTGTCACGTTTGTCAGACGTCTGACATTATTGGACGGAGTATGTTATTTCTGAGATTTTTATAAGACAAAAATTGGCCGTTCATTTAGTCGTCAGACATTTGCAGGCAAACTTCTAGGACAATATCTAAATAAACAGCTTTACCGAAATAAATAGGATGCAATCGTAAATATTGATTCTGTTGGCAATCATCCGATTGAGATGACAATTTGTGTGTGTGTGCGTGAGGAACTTTCATCGAATGGCTCAATTCTAAAAGTTTTTTTTTATTTTCAGAAGTGGCCAAAGTTAGATTTTGTTTTCGTCTTTTCAACGCACCGTGTAATTCTAATGGTTTTGCTTCAATAGCGCTTTAATTCGAAATGAACAGAGATTTTTGTGTGACATACAAACACTTATGTGCCATGTGGACGACAAGGAAATTTCCGCAGTGTTTAGAATATTTTTATTAAGAACTAAAATTCTTGAGTTTAACTAAAACATTGCAGTTGCATAGAATCCGTGACAAAACCCTTCAATGGAGAGTTGCTCGAATTTTCAAATATTCCAACTACAACTCGTACTCTGGCACCAGTTTTATTTAAAAAAAGAACTGGACTTCAGCCGCAATTATCCATTCATGCAGAAGGAAAACAATAATTTTCCTTAAACAGCAACAGCGGCAAGCTGATACACAATGACCATTTAATTGGCCTTGGAATGAAAATATTATGATGATCTTTTCACAAAACGTTTGTTTTTCTCAACGAACTGAAAACAGTTGGAAATGAAAAACAGCAATAGCAAAAACAATGATAATATGGCAGAAAAGGAAGATGGAGAGAAAATCGAAAAATTAATTTTTTATGCAATTAAGAAACATAATTGTCAGCAATATGAAAACAATAGTCCAGCGTTTTATAAAACACACACACACACACACATAAAAAAAAACTGTCGGTCGTTCGAAAAAATTGTAAATTAATGAATGAATAAATAAATAAACGTCCAGTGAAAGTTGACGATGGCTGCAGTTGTAGCAGTCAACAACAAAAGAAAATGTATTTCAATCTTAATTAAATTATTTTAATAAATGATTTTATGGCCACCAGCAGAAAACGGAGTTTGGTTTGTCGGCCGATAAATAAAAAATTAACATAATACTCTGGTGCGAGACTGAAATTAACGAATGATTTTCACACGCAGTTTTATTACTATAATAAATTTTTTTCTGTGTGCAAAACTTCTATAGAAAAGGGCAGCATCGAAAAAGTTGTTTAAAGATAAAATACATTTTTTTTTTTACAATAAGTCCAACTGCCAGTCTAGTCATGAATGATTTTCAACAACTTCAGTTCCTACTGCCCAAAATTAGATGTCGTTTATGTGTTGGTATAAAATTGTCGTGCTTCCTGGGCAAGTGGAATAACTCGTGTGCGACAAATCGCAAGATAAGTTTCCTGTGTGCATAATTTTTCAAGGCCACGTCATCTCAGCCACGGCCGTTTTCAAATCACTTGTCTAGTTTTGCTGCTATTTCATAACGAATTTCAAAGAAATAACTGCAAACAACGGCTTAAAGTTTTCGGTTCTTATTCAGTTTCGTTTATTGAGTTTCGTATTAAACGAAAAAATGCCAGATTTGGCTCATATTTTTGTGTGTACCTGGAACCAATTATTATGCAAAAGCGTGCAAAGCTTTAAAATTTATTTCTTATATCACTAAAAAAATATTAATTCATTTTCTGTTCAAATTCAACATTAATTTGTTGATAAAAAATATGTGGATTTTGTTTCTAGAGACAATTTAACCAGTACAAACATTTATGTGAAGAGATCGTATGCCTGATATAAAAGAGTTAAAAGCACACAAGTGGTTTCAAAATCACATGTGCTTTAAAATCATACGACTTTGACAAAGTAGCTGAGTGTTGTGTATGGAGAAAACTTGGCTCATTGTATATATGAAAGGAAAAATGTTTTAAAAATTATCTACTTGTGGTTTTGAAATCACAAACGAAATTATATCAGATGATTTTGAAACTTTCTTTAACCATTACATATATCGGTGGCAAAATTATTAGATACATTTGTACAGAGAAAAACTATTTTGCTAATTTTTAGTTCCTGGGCTTTTCCGCTTACAGAAAACTTTTACGTTTCCTACAACTAATACGATTTTCCTTTTATTTGCTGCGGTTTCTTTCAAATACTTTTCAATTGCAACTAACTTGTATTTAATGTATTTATATTTTCAAAAACTAATGCTCTAAGAGTGAAATAAAAACATTAGAATGACTTAATTCCTGGCCAAAAAAAATCCTGCAGTATCAAAAAGTTCGTCCTTCTTCAATAAAAGCGAAATTTATATGCAAAGTGAGCGGAAAAGTTAAAATACGTAACAATTGATTCTTTTATTTATTGTTTCGCTTTCCTTTTTCTGTTTTGTTAAAAGTGTACAAATAATAATGTAAAGAAGAAGAAAATAATGTAAAGAGGGAGAATTTTTATTGCATTTACAGTGGAAAATAAGTTGTGCAAAACGAGCAGCAATTTTTACAACTTTTTCCACACAAAATTACATACTACATACTTCAAACAAATTCATTATGTTTAAATACAATATAATAAATTATTGTATATTGTAAAATATATCTAAATCTTTTAATACAATTCCGTGTTATATCTATATGAAAATAAAAGTAAATTGAAGTGCGATTTAATCTTTGCTGGCGCACTACTTCTTATTTTACTCTACTACTTTGATACTTTTGCTTCGTCCTAATCAATCATCCAGCATAACGGGTGCTTTCTGCTTAGCTGAGAGGGACATGTGTTTAGTTCTAAAGAAATAGAAGTTGCGGGGTGCAGGAGAGCAAGAATAGCAGCAAAGTATCGCGATCCCGCTTTTTTATATCACAGTGTGGGTCTAACCATCAGCTATTCCTTGTAAAGGATATCAACATATTTCAACTTATCACTTATAACTCTGACAGACAATTTCAGAACCGTTGCCTAAAGTTATTGGAAACCTTTTCTTAGCAGCGTTTATTGAAGACTTTTAGTTATAGTTGTAGGCTCTTGGCAAGGTTGTCGCATGAACTCTTTTCTTACTCTTTCTTAGGTGTGAGCACCTGGCCCTGGAAACACACTTTTTTTGGGCCTTCTTACAAAGAAAAAGTGTAGAATCGATGCTGGGAGTTGTCCTTCTCCTGCTTGAGGCCATTCCCACGATTTCGAACAGCCTCACATGACCGGTCGATTGCAGGAGCAATTAGTCAGCTCTTTTTACGTTAATGATATTGAACTTTAACGTTTGAAATCGTGAAAGAGTAGCGAGAGTGTTTCGTGATACTGCCCCTCCACTTATAGCAATTTGTGTTCACAAAACTTTCACTTTGGTATTATTAAATAATTACAGTTCGTTCATTTAGAGGCCTAATTAAAATGAAAATTGTGTGGTAACTATAGATATGCACTCTGTAACCTTGGAAAAAAGAGCAAGAAAAAACGATATCAAATGAAAGATTCCAATAAATTGACTATTGTTTTCAGCTCTTTTTATTTTGCTTGTTCTTTTGATGTGAAACGATTTCATGCTGAGCTTTACAAAAGAAGGAGGAAAAAAAGAGTCATTATTTATAAAGGATGCGAATAAAATACTTAATTTGTGATATTATTTTTGTCCTTTTTATTTGGTTTAATGGACCTTTTTTTCTTGTTGTTGAATTTCAGTTTGTTTTTTTTTATCAGTCAGCACAGCCAACCTCCTGGCTCTCCCTCTCCCTCTCACTCTCCCTCTCCCTCTGTCCGGGCATTATGGTTTTTGAATTCTTATGATATTGAAGTGAGTGAGTCTTTGAGTGACTGACTCAATGTTTGTTAGTAGGCAGAATAACTAACAAATTTGTTGGCGTTTAATAATTGAAATACCTTTATGATATTTGCTCCCGAATGGCTGGAGGCTGGAGGCTGGCGTATCCGTTTCCGTTAAAATTCAATGGCCTTACAATTTTGTGCCATTGTTTTGTCGCTTGAGTTTTTATACGCTTCATTTTTGCCTTCTGCTCGCCGCTTCTCCGCTTCTCCGCTTTTGTTCATTCCTTTTTCACTATTTCAGCCAGCAATTTATTGAAAGGCCATAGCAAGTTTTGTATTTGTTATTGTTGGTTTAACTGCTTCTGGAGTTGTTGTTGGTACATCGACAGTGTGTGTACAAGTCTTTTTTGTGCTTCTTTCGCTTGGTGGCCTTTAGAGCGGCAATTGTTTCTTCTTCTGTTAACTTCCGTTGAGTTTTCCTTTTCCTACTTTTGTCTGTTAAATTTTTTTTTTTGTAAAATATCATTTCTTTTATTTTCTATTTATTTATTTTTTGTTATTGTTATATTGTATTATCCTGTAGAGAATAAACGAATAGCAAAATAAGTATGAATTTTTTTAATTTATGTTTGTCCATACAAGAAGTTTTCATTCTCTTTCCAGGGACGGCAAACGTCAATATTTAAGGTTAATTGTCGCTTAAAGCGGTGACATCAATAGATTATAATTTCTTGAAGGTCGGAATTCAGTCATTTAAATAGGATGTTTGGCCCTCCGCCAAAACGAATTTTAAAACACTGGCCTCGATTCGATTGTTGTATTTGCTCCCATCAGCCACCGATAAATCCTCCCGCACTCGCGCTACAGATTTTGAAATATCGTCTCATTCATAGGGCTTGGTTCCCACTTGCTGTTTTAGTTTCATTTAACTCAATAATAATAGCGGAGCATATCGGTTTCAAGATTTTCTTGGCCACGCGAAACAGCTTGCAATGGCAACTTCTGCTAAAAAGGCTCAATTAAGGAAGCACAAAAAATGTTTAGGTGGGAATTTGTATACATGATTTGATGTCTTGTTCCATTTCTTTTTTTCTGTGGCTTGTGTTTGGCCTCGTTACTCGCACTTTCTATTGGCAACTCATTTTAAGTCATTTATTGTTTAAAACTTGCTCTCTTCCTATTTTCTTTCTTCTTATTCCTCATTCCTTTCCGTTCAACATTGTACAAACTCCTTAATGACGATAATCTGATGATGACGACGATGATGATGATGATGATGATGATGTTGATGATGATGGTGGTTACTACACTATTAAAACAACTACAAATACCACTGGCGTGTTATATCTATATTGAAATGTCAAAAGGTCCGTGTGCAACAATGACATAAAATAACCAATTTGCATAGTTTAGTTAGTTGAATGCTTCCTGCATTACTTAAAGGCCGAACACGATGAAAGCAAACAGAGAAATATGAAAAGTAGAGGGTACAGCAGGAATGCAAATAGTCGAGAGAAATGATGGCAGCAGCGGCAAAGGACAACGTTTAATAATTTACTCTTCCCTTTTGCCCATCAAACTCCTCTATTTACATGCTGTAGCGTCACGATAAAACACCTAAAACTTTATCAGGCCAATTGATGATGGGCAAGATAGTGGAATATTGTACTGAAAATTTAAGAAAAACTCTCTTATTCATGTGGTGTTTCATGTGCACAAGATGGTTTTAGAGTTGAGTGTTTGTTGTTGTTTATTAAGTGTGTGAGTGGAAATCGTACCGTTCCGGTATCAAATGCAATTAAGTAATTACAAAAGCTATGAGAAATACACAGAAAACAACGAGAGTAAAGACGCTTGAGACATTCTCATGATTGACTAACAACTTACATTTTAATTACTTTTCCTTGGACAAGCACCGCGTGCGTGCTGGTGCCTGCTTTCCGGTGGGATTGGCACCCATGTATCCTATTTTAGGAGTTAGAAACCTCTTGTGTTCCATAAAAGTTTCTAAATATAAGCAATAAGAGATTTTTATACATTTTTGTATTGAATAAAATTTTTGAGGAAAGTCAAACAGTGAAAGTGACAGCTGACAACTACAAAACATATGTGCTTACATGTCCCATTACTAGTAAGCACTCTATTCCATATGTCCAAGGTCACTGTATCATTTCGTTTGCAATATGCCTCGAATTGTATGTGATTTGTGACGAGATAAGTGTCACAAGATTCTATTTCGGGATGACAACTCATCTGTTCCATGCAAACGACCTACAGAAACACATCACTGAAGTAACGGTTTTCATCGTCAATTGATATTGAATTCCCATTAAAAATGTTGTTCTCCGGTGAAGTCCAGTTTTATTTGAATTGGTTTAGTTTTTTCCACTTGGAGTAGGGAAAGTCCACAAGCTTTTGTCGAAATACGGTTACAGCCACAGAAAATTACTGTCTACTTTGCAGGACCAGTTTTTTAGGAGGCTCAATGTCTTTTAAAGTGCTGAAGTCTGGCAGCGCATCTTTTTTCTCACGTTTTTATTTAATTTAAAAATCAGCAAGATTGTTATTGGTTTTACGTAATTAACCTGTAAGTATTTTTGAGTTGCTTTAATGCAGCAGCGACCCAACAAAATTTCACTTTCTTTCTGTCTTCCCTTTAATTCTGATTTTACCTGAAATTATTCGCTTTTTATTTAACAAATAAATGAATTTCTTTCAACGTGTTTGCAAAATACTGCACCATGAAAACTCTTTTAATGCAAATTAATTTTATTATTTATTTAGTTCATCCTGTCTACAGCAACGGCAAATTTTCCCCTTTATAGCCCTTAAAGTAGGGCGAATTTACAAAACGGGGCAAGAAGAAGAAGATGAAAAAAGAAATAATAAACTAATCTAATTGTTTTCGCTCTAAAAAGGATTTACTTAATCAAGCAAGTAAAATACTTTGTACAAAAATAAACACAATTTTCAATCAAACCAATAGTTTTGCTTATTTTTTGCAATTAACTCTGGCTGTTAGTTTACACTGGAAGAAAAGAGTACAACTATATTTAGCTGAAGACAAAAGAACACCAATTCCCTAAAACCAAACACAGAAGAGGGCTCTATAATTAAATTTAATTTTCCTGCTAAGTAAAATTACTTATTTTATATGTTAGTGGTTGCCAAATACATGTACGAGTAAGAAAGATTCCCCCCTTTTTATTTTATTACCATCGAGTTTAAAGTAACTGCATTGTCGACAATGAAACCATTCATTTACGTAATTTATTGCTAATGCGGCTAAAGTGTAGAAGACATGACGTACATACATACATACACACATATAAGAAAAATAAATAAAGCGAAACGTATATAAAACGATGGCAGGATAAAAGCTTAAAATAAATACTACTTTAACAAACACTTGCTTTAACTTTATTTATTGTATAACATAACGAAAGAGTAAAGAAGGGGGGAAAAAAAACGAAACGGAAATGTAGTCTGCCAAAGCCACACAAAGTCAAGTCATTAGAAAATTACGCAGAAAAAAAGAAGAGACCAGAAACATCAACGTTGGCAAATCACTGCACTTCTAGGAATGATAATTTCAAACTCACATTTAAGAATTGTTTAACGCGAGCCCAACGACAGACCACTATTATTTAAATCGTCAGGGATAAACCAACAATAATGATATTGTTAAAACCGAATTGAGAAAAGTATTTGAAATCAGTTGGAAAAGTGTTGGCAAAAGCCAGTAATCCTTAATTGCATCTATTAAATGGCGGATAGCGTTTCAGTAAACAGTGATACCGAAGGAAAGGAGTGGCGCACATAAAATATTTCATGTTTATAACATTCGCAAAAGACCTAATTTGGAGGCATTATTGCGCTGAGATGGGAGTCTTTCCCTGCTGAATTGACAGCAAAAAAGAAACTAGACTGAACATTAGTTTAGGCAAAACATTTCAGAAACTATGACATTTTATAGCAAATAGTTCCATTGTCTCGCGTTATCGCCTAATTGACTTACCTAAATATAAGGGGCCAACGCTTTGCCAACAACAGTGCAAATAAACCTGCTAAACAAAAAATTATATTAACAATAAATCGCCAATCAATCGTTTTAAAATAAATAAAATGGTATTAATTTTAAGAAAATACAAGCGTTCGCAGCCAACTTCACTTTGTGGCGCGCTGTCAATTGCTTGCCGTGCCTCATACAATTTTTATACATACGACAGCTTTCGCCTTGCTCTTGACATATCATGATGCCGAACGTGATGGTCGTATACATTTAAATTCAAAAAAAAAAAAAATACTAAAATGGTATATGAATATTTTTGCATCTATTTTCGGTTTAAGAAAGAAAACATCAAAGAAAACATCATGAAAGTGCCCAACATGATTAATTTTAAAACTATGCAACAAAGTAAGAAAACATTTTCCTTTACTAATTGACAATCTTACAGGCATGTCCTTGCGATCTATGAAAGTTATATGCGTTGGGTGTCATTAACAGAAATGCCAGAATAACGACATTAATTGCCAGGATATCTCGAACATTATCATTTGTTTCAAAATGAGCGGCAAGTTTCTGAAAGCCGTAAAACTGTATTAGATCTTATCATGCCCATTAACTGTCTGTGAATGTTTTCGTATTTAAGCTGTAAATCTTAATCCTTCCGATCTGTCTGTAAATATTTGTAAAATAAACCAAATTATCTTATATTTATTTAATTATACTACTGTGTAATAAACAGAAACTTATTTGCAAACAAGAAAATAAGCAGAATTGATAGAAACACAAACTAAATTAAACCCAAATCGATTTGTAAAGGACTCAGAAACGACAAAAACAACACAGAATCAGGAAATTTTCACCAACAAACTCTCATAAACAAATAAAAAGCTGTAATAAAAAACAACGAAACGAGTTTTTTTTTCTTATTTTTCTCTTTAATTTTTGTTTTTCCAACAATATGCCACATTTCCTGGCTGCGATAAGGCGCTGCAGCTGCACCAATTCGAATGCTGTTGGTTGCAAGCAGCGTTAAAAAATAAAATAAAATAGAAGAAAACTTGTGGATAATATTTGAAAATATGTTTGTTCCATGAAGAAGAAAAATATGCTTTTTTGCGTGAAAAATTCACTCTAAACAAATTAAAATTCAATTAAAAAGATGAAATGGCATTTCAGGACTTAAATCGTAACTGGATAGACAGACAGTATGGCAGACAAAGCAATAGCTAAACGTAACGTAAAGGAAGAAAAATTTGCAAAAACAGTCCCAGCAACGAAACAGTCTGTCGTCGTCCACCACCCAAACCAGCGAAACGACTTTCTGTTGCCATCAAATCTACAATTATCTATGCATATGTGTGTGTGTGTGAACACACTTACACCCAACCAGTCAGCCAACCCACCAACGAACAACAAACCAACCAACCATCCAGCGAACACTCCAACAGTCGGCCAAAGTTGTTAGAACAGACAGTTTGCTAAGCAAAGGCAACTAAGTAAATGGGCAAAATGGAAAGTCGTAAGTAACAGCAAGGAAATAAAAATGTTTTCAGACTGGCATTAAGGAACAAAAAACAAGACTGTCGTACTGACAGGCGAACTTATGCAGGCCGGGAGCTGGACCAAGGAAAAGAGAGGGAGCGAGCCAAAAAAAAAAAGAGGAAAACAAAATAAAAACGAGAGCACGAAAAAAAATGATTTACAGCAGGAGCAACATTAGCAACCGAATGAATACTGAATCCAAGCAACTATTCGTCCTGGTATCTCTCGACTAACAACTTGACATCCTTAGTAATGACCACAATGAATAAGTTGATAAAAACAGCCAGCAAGCAGTTTGGGTATTGAAATGACACTTTATTTCTTAGCAAATCAACTTTTCTTCTGCTGCTGTTTCCCAGCATTCATTGCACTTCATTTAAATTTTAATTTCATTTCATGTTCGTTTGAATGCCAAAGTTTAATGTCCAATACAGTTGTTTAAAATTCGTGAACGAGTTGCTCGATGATTTGTGCTCGGTAGGACTCAGTCATGAAATAAATGCAATCAGAGAACAAGGAAAAACAAATTAAAGTTTGGCATGGAGTTGCAGTATATTAAATTAAGTTGAAGAAAAAAACAACAATCACTTTTTTCGATACAAGGAATTCCGTCAAACGAAAACCAGAGAGATTTAGTTCTTCCAGCGCAGCATCGTTAGAACTAAAAAAAAAAGGAAATGTACAGAAAATTACAATAGAAATAAGTGCAACGAATACCTCACAAAAAAAAAAGAAATAGCTAAATCAACAGAAGCTCCACCCTAAGCAATAATGTTGGATACAGCAGGGTAAACTGTTCCAGCTGCACTCTCTTCGTTAGAAGTTCTAATGCAGGAGGATATTATTAAGTCGCGGATGAGCTCTATCTGAAGCGGATAATATTAAGGGAACTAAACAATTGCCACGTCCTCGAATTATCATAAGGAATAAGTTATTTTTAAAGGCATGAGCTGTTGCATTAGAAATGAGCCAGGATGTCCTAATTCAACTTGACTTTTTATATGTGGAAACGGAAGTCCCAATCATTTTTGCTCAAGCTGCGCAATTAAATTACAAAGTTGCAATATCTTTAGAAAACAACAACAAAAACACGCAACTTGCAAGCGACTGAAATCATCTGTTTCGCAGCTGACTGGCAAATGAACGCAACTGAGTCTTTAATTGGACGATTAAGCAGATTTTCTGCAGCATAAAAACAAACAACGATCCAAAAAGATGACGTTGCTGTGATGTTATTGTACCTGTAGCAGGTTAGAGGCTGGTCTAAGACACGCGTTCGGTCAAAATAGTGTATAAATCGCACTGCAACAAGGTCCGTCGAGGCAATTAATAGTTTCGTCACATTAGCACCAAGACAACTCATGATGCGACACTAGCGGCGTGACATCTGGTAGCAGGCATTTTCCATTAAGTGAGAAACGCAAGTTGCAGAAATTCCACAAATTCCAATGTTTGAGTTTTCAAAAATATATCTAAACTCGAGGCGTTAAAATGGCTAAAAGTGAGGAACTGTTAACTTCCACTCCAAACATTAAAAGTGTTCGTATGAACTAGTTCACTGATGTTCACTAAAAGAAAAGAAAAGCCTTTCCAAAATATGTACTGATAACAATAAAACTTGAAGTTCATTAATTAAAGATGTGTGAAATAGAAATTTTGTGGGTTCCAGCTATTAAGTTTTATACATTCCAGCATAAAGTCGTGCCACAAGATGAACGAATGCAATTTTTTGATTGCTTGATCTTCATGCGAGGGTGACTAAAAAGGGCAGCTGGGACTGCTAATTCACAAAAAAGAATCGATTTAAATTATATTACTAATACGTTTAACAATAAACTCGTTTAAAAATTGCTAATTGTTAGTCAGCTGAACAATTATAAAAAAAAGAAATTTTAAAATGTTACATAAAAATTCAAACTTAAGATATAATGTCACGTTCGCAATGTCAGGTATCAAAACCGATTACGGACTTCATAAAATCCACTAACACGAACATTTTCAATCAAATTAACTACATTTTCCCTATAAATCAAAATGTTTCAAATGCTTCACTAAGTTTTCTGCTTTAATACGACGCCATGAAAATTACATAAATATTTGTCACATTCGAACCTCCAATCATTTCTGTAATTTTGTTTGATCCGTAATTCCATCTGCTATTAACAATAAACCGTTTCGTACTACTGACGTCCTGTATTCTAAGTTCTAAAAGAATTTTATATTTTCCTTGTTTTCTATTCTTTTTATTGTGAACGTCACGTGTGACATGATCTACTACATACTTCTAATATATCTTTTCATGAGATTGACAGTCGTATTTAATAGTTTATATTTATTTCGAAAGCACCGAAATCGAAAAGATTTAGCAAAAAATTGGAGTTGGCTTTTTAAAGTTCGAATTAAGAATGACGTTAATTTTGGTCTGTGGAGCAAAACTATAAATTCTGCTGTGACAATTTCTACAGAATTGTACAAAAGTCTTTCAGTACATACAGTGAAGGCGAACGTTTCGTTTGCAATATTTATTCATTGAACATTATTGGTCCTGCATTCAAAGGTAATTTGAAGTTTTAAATAAACTATAATATCTCACGTAATAACTTTTAACTTTGTTGTTGTTAAATGTGTTTGAATTCACCTATAAAATTAAGCCGCATTAAATATTATGGAAAAGAGTTTGTCCTTGATTTCAGGTCATTTTATTTGCTGTCGCCTATTTTCCCTCTTTTGGAGTATTTCATAGAATCATGAATGTGAATCGTTATCGTAAACCAGTTCTGCAAACTATTCTGCAATAAACATATTTCTTCGTTGTTAAAACACAAAATGGTGATAAAAAACGTAAACAGCAGCCTTTTTAAACACCATTTGACTTAAACCAAGTTTTCCTGAGCGGTTCCTCTGTAAACATTAATTTTGTAAAAAAACAAACAAGTTTATTGTTATAAAAGATCATAAAACATTAGCACGCCATAAAAACTGGCCAAATTTATAAAGAAAGTGACGGTCTGCGTGGTGTGACAATATTTTTGCTTCCTGGTGCTCCGATCTTAAATTAGCCAGAAATATGGATATTCTCCATAATGGAATCGTACTTCTAATCCTGTTATTGTATCTGATAAAAATGTAAGTACAGTGTGATACTGCAGCCTATTTCGTTCTCATTGTTCATAGTTTACAACAAAAACAGAGCGCAAGAAATGAACTGCACAAATCAGTATAATACACAAATGAATTTTTATGCCAAATACTTGTAAGGGGAACCCCCAAATTACGGTATTTAAAAAAACACATGTATGTTTAAAGCCAAAATTAGTTATTCTAGTTTTGAGGATCAGTTGGCGTTCTACAGAAGACAATGTCAAAAAAAATATGCTGACGTTTTAAAACGTTATCTAGAGCGTTATTGTGGTGTAGCGCCACAGTTGGTGCGACCACGTTTTCTATTTGTTTGTTGCTTTTTTTTTTTGGCGTTATTGTTTCGCAGCTTTAAATACGCGTACACATTTCTTGATGTATCGACATAAACATCTTTTTAACTTTCGTTCTTTTTTTTAAATTTTTATTGCCATGGGGATGATTTAGTTTTTTGTGCTTAAAAAAAAAGGAAAGAGCATAAAAAAGTAAAAATTTTCAACCTCCATTAAAATGTTAATGGAGTTGACAGCATTTATTTTTTAACGACTTTAACAACATTTAATGTTGTTGGCCAACTTTACCAATGGCCAAGTTTAAGTCGTCACTGCTTAATCTTGGCCACAAGTCTCATCAGCGGCATACTAAGCAGCAAAATTGGAGGCAATATCCGCTCTTATTGTGCACAAAAATATGGGCAACTGGTTTACAAAAAAATAAAAAAAAAAACCGGAGAGACAGATTTATTTCTCATAAAGCTACGAATTTCGTGATACGACTATTACAGGGAGGCCGAGATATTTTAAAAGGGTTTTAAAGTCTACTCACAACTAGGATGGCACCTGCGAAATGTCAACTTAAAGACGGCTGGATAACATACACCAAAAACAACTCTTTTGTGTAACTCTGAAGCGAATAAGACTCTATTGGAAAACTTCGCTTTTACTTCTTGAAATTTTTAAAATTCAAATCTTTGTACCAAAAGAATCGTCGATGATCGTTGCCCAATGGAAAAGGAGAACTAGTCTGTTTTTCTATGTTTTGAAAAATAATTCTTGGAACATTTGCGTTTCAATGTTAATTGTCTTGTGAAAAATAATTGAAATTACAATAAAATTAAATGTTTGAACATATTTTTCAAAGCTTTTCAAGCCTACAGATCTGTATGGTGGCTCCTGTGCAATGACGTCAGCTGTCTATACCTCTCCGAAAAAACTATATATTTGAATGTTTGTAAACAAATACGCTTCAAGTTTCAACTAAACTGGTTGTAATTAGACAAATAGTTTGATTGAATTCTTTTCGGTCCATCTCTATCTTAAAGAAATTAGATTTTATGTGTTTTGGTAAAAATTACGAAAGCAAACTAAAACTTTTAAAGTTTTTTCGAATTTTTTTTGGAATCGATTATTCCACACCACAAAACTGCTAAAAATTATGTGCTACACCATTCTGAAATATTCTTAAATCCCCTTAAATAGCCGCTGTAAATGGAAAAGACCAAAAATTTCTCAGATTTTAATACGAATGTAGCGTTCGTCATGCAGGAGTTTCTTCTATTGCACAACTTAGAAACTCTTCTATCTTACCAAAGTAATTTTTGCGATGAGTTCAACATTATTAATTACATGTCAGGTTAAAGCTTCTAAAAAGACCCTGCGGCTTTAAATAGGAGTCATTGAATAAAAAGTAAATATTATGACGTTATCGGCGATATTAAGTTTTTAAACAACTGCAATTAATTAAAACGAACGTATTTGAAAATAACTGCCAACATTTAAAATGTGCGCCTCCAATTTCCAACACTTTTCCAAGGTTTTCGTAAACAAAAATTCTTGTAGAAATTAGGAGGGGAAACACGTGATTTGTTTTTTTTCCACTGTAATCAATACAAGTATTAAATTCATAATTCTTATCTCAGACAGCTCAAAATACGTCACACTTCATTTGCTTTCCTTAGGAAATTTAAGCACTCATTTTAAGTCAATGAGTTCAAAAATGAAAAGAATTATGTAGTACTTAAAAATATGTATTTGTACTTAATGCTTGATAGTATTTTCATGGACAATTTTGAACGTGACTTGCTTACCAGAAATTCAGCCATTTTGTATAAAAAGTGTCTCCAGTTTTCAATAGAAAAGCTAACATGGCCACGGAGCCAAACACAAGAGTAAGACGTTTTTATGCGAATGGGCCTAGAAGGTGCACACATACATTTCGACAGCTATAAAAGGATAAATGAATGAACTTTGCACGTTGTCAAAAGTGGCGTTAGCAGTTGTTGAAGTTTTTCATTTGTGTCTGGCGTGAAAATATTCTTGTTTTCTGCTTGCAGATCAATAGAATTTGATAACGCGATGGCGACATAATACGATTGTGCTTTTAAGTATTTTTGTCTCTTGTTTGACATCAACAGCAGTAACGTTGTGTTTTGTTTGCTTTTGAAGACAGCAGAACTAGAAAAACTTATCGGCTCGACATGTTCGGAATTATAATCAAGCAGAGCAGAAATTTTAAAGCGGCCAACTGATGCAAACTTATACAACTAATGGAGGTAAAAAGTACCCGAACTGTCTGAGAATGTCAAGTCTTCGCACTGTAGTGAAATCGAGAGTGTTAAGGGAGAAGGACTTGAGGAGGTTGTGTTCAATATCAGTCTGATGGTGGCTGCCAGTTCAGCGTTTTTGCTCACAGGAAACAGAAAAGCTCAAATATTTTTTTTTATTAATTCTTTATTTATAATCTATCCATTTAAGGACAATAAGTGAATTTGATACGATGCACCACATAACAGTAGTTGTTGCACTCCACGGTAAAAATAAACTTTTTTGTTGAACAGAGTGAGTCTAGATTTTCCTCACTGTCTTGAATATGTAGAGGTTTTGCTAAAAATTATAATGGTATAAGACAAACCACTCCTTGGATGCGGAACATCCGTTGGGTAGTCCGCGTTGAAAACTAATCGTTTCAATCCACCCAAAGCAGTAAAAATTTTACTGGCTCTATTCACTGTTAAGATCTTCTTTTAGTTACATTTTTTGCAGCGTCTGGCCTGTTATTTTTTCTTCCAAATAAAATAAGGCCCAGTGGGTGATTTTGTCTCAGTTGTTGGCTATTTGTTTCAGTCAAATCAATTGCCGCGCGGCAATTTCCTTAAATTGGGAAACAAGACGCTGGTTGGAAGAAAGAAGATGTGCAGATCGTGTTATAATGACCACTCAAGTGTGTTATTCATTCTCCTGATAGAACAGCTCATCTCTGGTCCCAATATCGTTTGGTTTTCGTTCGGAAAACGTGTGCCTGTCTCTGTCAGAAGTTCTTTGTTGTGTTGTCGTGGTTCCATGATTCCTGGAAGCTTGCAAAATGACGCCTATTGAACTGCACTTTTAAGTGAGTATTTTAAAATTTCTTAAAATTACCAACAGAAATCCATTAATATTGAAGAAAAAAAAAAAAACAAACTGCCTGAATACGTAGTTTTTCTTCAGTACAACAGGAAACTTGCAAAATTTATCATTGCCAAAAAAGTTTTTAAATATTGAAATAAAACAAAAAATATTATAATAATAAATAGAAGGAAAATAATAAACGGAATACTGCAAAAAGTCCCAGGAATATAAAAACCATACATCATAAATTTTTCTACAATCCGCTTAACAGCAAACACTGTTGGTGACTTTTAATTTGGCTATTTGATCCTTGAGTGTAGGAAAATCTTCATGCAAGTTTCTCTCGTATTCCTTGTTATTGGCTTAGTGCCAATTAAGCTATAATTTAATATACGTTTGCAATATAGAAAACCGAAACTTAACTAGAGGAAGAAAAAGAAAAGTTTAGAAGAAAAACATTTGTGAACCTCAAGTCGATGATTATATTCTCAAGTGAGAGATTTTTCATACAACTTACTAATTTTCACATTTCTTTTTTGTATTTCCATTTTCATTTCCATTTTCAGTTTAAAGAAGAAGGCAACACAGCCAAAACTAAGACCAGCAAAACAAACTGGAGTGAGAAAGAATTATATTTCACACCCGAGCAGCACAAAGACCCTAGAAGTGAGAAAAGAAATTAAACATAGAACTGAAAGATGTGCAACTAAAATAATTTAAGCCAGTTGTTGTATTTAAGATTAAATTTTATTGTCTTTTAAGGTTTAATTTGTTTTTTTTTTTTTTTGTTCACCAAAAGTCAAACAGAACGATTTTTGCAGGAATTTGTTTAATACTATTTTGCTTTCTCGCCTTTTTTTGTTTTGTATCATTTGCTAGAGCTTTTAGTGCCGACCACAATGCAAACCTACAATATTCACACACACACACTGACACACACAAACTCACACAAAAACACACATACACACTAACACACTGACATGTATTTGGGGAATCCGAAACACTGGAGACATCAGAACATACATACATTGAAACACTTCTTCATATAAATGAAAAAAAAACAACAAAAAAAAAACAAGCCAGCAAGAAAATAGTTGTGTGCATAGAATAAAAGTTACGAGACCTCAAAAGCCACAACACAACATAGAACATCATTTATTATACCACTGCCAGTCTTAAGATGTTCAGAATTCAGGCACAAGCACACATTCACACACACACATACACACACACGCCCATCCAAAGACACACAGTGTTCAGTGTTCAGTGTTAAGTTTTGGAATAAGTGCTCTCACAAATTTATAAAAATAAAGAAATGTACTAATTTCGATTCAAACATTCACCGGCCGATTTCGAAGGGGGAGATTTATATTGAAGCAACGTCTCGATTTTTGATTTTGGTCGCAGCGAGTTACGGAATGGGTGGCAAAGAACTAGAATTTACAACAACGACAGCCGTAAGAAGGAAAACTTCTGTTACATTAAACTCAAATGAACTGGTCCTCGGATAGGAGAAAGAGCATAAATACATCAGCAATAGAAAAACTTATCTGCAAATAAAATAGGTTCTTATCGCTTCAGTAGTTTTAATAAATAGGACTTGCTTTGTAGAAAAAAAACCAAAATGAATTCAATTTCACACTACGGCTCAAAAGGCAACATTTCTTTACAGAGATGTGACCCAAAGGACTAGAATTTTGAAGAGCAGCAAATGGATTCATCAATTAAGTAAATTTATGAAGTTTTGAATACTGATCCATAGAATATGAAGACATTTGCATAAATAAAATAGTCTATCTGTGTATTAAGAAATGAATAAAAAAACGCTTAAAACTATATCTTCACACGCAAAATGTGTCCAAAGAGATGCGACTAAAAGAACGACAAGAAGAGCGACAGCCATTAGAAGCAAATGGAACTGACCGACAAGAAATTTAACGCAAACGTACTGGTACTCGGGTAGATGAATATGGAAATAGTATAGGACACAAAAAACAAGGATACATAAATTTTAAATTTCAAGGACTTATTGCAACACCATCAATAGACTTCAAACGATGTCCAAACAATGTATTGACTAATCAAAAGGTGTTTTTTTAACTGAACGCCAAACAAGACATCTTAATCGCGGCCAAATATATAATCCGGATACTCTGCTCAAGGCCAAATGAGTTGGGGTTGAAGGATCTATGAAAACTAATTGTAGTAATTTTTGAAAGGAGGAAAATATGTCTGTTTGCTATGAAACTGCCCCAAACCTGGTTTCTATCAAACAGCCACTGAGTCCTTGGAATACATTAACATTCTCAACACTCAATTTTCACAGTCAAAGTTCAGGAGAAATAAAACAGCAAAATCTTTCGGTCCTTTTAAATAAAATACAAGTAAAACTGTTGTTGTTCTTGTTTGCTTAAAGACATCCTGTGTGGGTCCACCACTCCACCACACCACTCTACCATTTTGTTGCCCCCACTGTCCTGCGAGTACTTTGAATTCTGTTGAGTGGCTGGCGAAGGAATTGAAATGTGCCGGTGTGTTGGTTCATCCTCTGACATGAAGACTAAGAATATATATTATTCATTACGCTTTGCGTCTCGACTAATTACATATTTTTCATTTCATTTGCTTTTTTTTTGTTTTGGATTTGGTATTTCTATGCTGGGTAATTTTTTTACTTTCAAACTTCAACTGAAAACTGTTATTTGAAGATATTGCAACTGAAACTGGAAGTCAATGAAAGCAAGAAATGTTTGCCATTTGAATTGAAAGCAAACTAACTTGTGACATCAAAGACCTAAATTTAAAATAAAAAGTTTTTCAAACTGTCAAAGTATGATTTTCTTAGTTTCATAGAACATCACATTTTTGCCTGAAGTTTATTTAAATATTATAGCCATTTCAATGATAACAAATTATCATGCCCCTTTGAAACTTTTCATCGCAAGTCTTGGTAAATCCTTTCCGATTCAATAGAACAGAGATAAAAACACTTAAAATGATGTTTGTTCTGTTGAAAAGGCAATGAAATAGTGCCACCATTAAAAATGACAATCATTTCCTTTGCAAACATTTTGCAGCAAAACTTTTATTACAATAATTTGTACATGTCACTGTTTGTGTCCCCCCCAAAAAAACAAGAGGAACGTTGAAATGTAACAATTTTATACAAAGAAGGAGATTGTCACAACGAGGGCACATTCGTTTTAACTTTAATGCTGCACATATTTTCCTCTTAATGTATTTTCTTATATTTTGGCAGTCTCTCATTTTTAGCTGTTTTTTGCTGAAACTGTTAAAAGAAATGTGTCCAATTAATGTTTTAATGAAACGCAACGTACTACAACTTTTGTTCCTTCTGTTGAGTATTTCATATTTCGTTCAGTTTTGAAATGGTGTTCTGTGTTCAGTAAAAGTATTCAGCAGCTGACAAGTATTCAGCAGCTTTTGGTTAGTCTTCGATCTCGTTGCATTTAATTTCTTAGCAGGTTTGTGCCAGAAGTCAACACAAATCCACACTCAACTGGAGATAGAAGGACATACAGCATCAGCAGTCCAACACAACAATGAAAGCTGGTCCACATAGACTAAATCAGTAAGAAATCAATAAGAACTGAAGCAGTGACCTTTTCATTCATGTTAATTGTTTTATTAGACTGATGACCTTTAGGACAGCAAGTTTTGCTTGGAAGTCCTCCTCTCTTCCTCTCACTTTATTCGCGGCTTGAGCCAGCTGAACACCTGCTGTCCTTTGGCTTATTTCTACAATTCTGTTTCCATGGCCATCAAAACCACAGGGAGGAAATACATGATCTTGGTCATGGCCTGAAGCAGTAGAGTGAGTATGAGCAGGCACTTCGCAATGATTAAAGTATTGGGATGAATTTTCAGTTGTCCCAGTATATTTCGATATACTGCGATCTGTTTCATTGATCATTTAAGGGGCATAGTGCGGAGGTGAGTTTAATTGTATCGAAGGCAATTATATAGCCCGAGCTGAAACAAGTGCCGATATGAAACAAGTCTAATTCTATAACACAATAAGGGAAAATATATCTGATAAAAATCAATTTTTCTGCTGTCTAAAAAAAATTTAATTAAAGTCGCTGATTAATTATTAAAAGTTTGTGTGTGTAACTTTGGAAAAGTTCTTCACAAATATTTGACTGCATATCAGAATTATTTCAATTATTCGCGATCCATAAATAAAACTACAAATAATAAAAAACTCTTCTTTTTTCTAAAAAAAAACAAACAAAACAAAATCTTCAAATCACGAAAAATAAAGATTTCGCAGGATAAACAACCGCATTAATTTTGGTAGACCAAAATATTCTCTTCAAGATATCAAGTGCCAGCAACGTTTTATTTATATGTAAAAACGTATTGAAACTAATTTTCCGCTGATTTTATTTCGGTTATTGCAATTACCTTTATTTTTTCCTTTCAATTGCTGTGGCGCAAAAAAACTTGAAACTACCAAATGCCAACAGTTCCCATTTACACCCAGTTGGCGATGTCGGCACGATGTGTTTGAAACAAGGAAAATGAAAGGGGAATGGGTCGGTGGCCAAATTTCAACTTTATTGAAAATTAATCCTATCACGTATTTTGTTTTGCTTTTTCATATATTATTTAAGAATCAAATTTCTTGTGTTGTGAGTGTGGAAATTTATTTAAAGTGTGAAATATTCATATTTTGCTGCTAAAATTTTTCAAGACAATTATTAAATATTTGTTTAGTTTTTAAATGTTTTTCTGTCAAAGAGTTTGTCTTTGTCTTGAACACAGCAAAAGCATTTTAAAAGCGGATTACAGGGCTGACAGAGGTGGGTGGTAACTTGTATCCCCTGTAAGCAGTTCATCACGCAACTCGCACAGCAAGAGATATGAAAATGGTAACCAACTCGCCTCAGTGATTTGCCAAGACAATGGCGTATCGAAATAAAACGCATACGAGATTTATATCCTTATCTTTGGTTTGCTTCCCCCGACTTTGGGCTTCAGTCACCACCAGGACATTCCAGCTAAAGTAGGCACATCCATCACCCCAAACAATTTTGTTACAAAAATATAATCATTCGGATCCCAGTTTAGCCACAATTTAGCCACAAAGGTTTTGGCAGCTCCTAGACTATAATAGTCCAGTATTCCCAGCCCAGCTGTTCAAGCAACTGCGCCAGCTGGTAGGCCGTCCCTCTTCTTCTAGGCAGTACAGAGCGCCAAGTTAAGCTCTGTTCTATATGGGGAATTGATTTTATACAATTTTGCAAAAAGCTTTAAGCTAAATAAATATTTTAATATGAACACGACTTCCAAAGACACATGAAACAACATCATCAGTTGCTCAGATGAGCTCAAGAGCTTTCTTTGGCTGACTGGGTAGCTTCGTATGTCGCACTATCTTTCACAGAAGTGGCAGCAATGTTTTCTAGTAATTTCCAAATTTTCCCAACAATCTGTAGCGGTAGCATATATTTTGAATGCACATTCCCACAAACCTTTGCACACACACACACACACACACACACACACATGTGAATAAATGTGGCTGCAGTTGTAGTGGCGGTAGTGGCACTCATGAACATGATCCAAGTGCCGTCTCAGTTTCTATTTCAGCCCCCTTGTTTTTTTTTTTTTTTATAAACATATTGGGCTATCAGGTAATATAGTGTGCACAAAGTTGTTGCTGTTGTTCTTGTTGTTGTTGTTGTTCGTTATTGATATTTTCAGTGTGCTTGGGAAATTGTACTTAAGTGCCTGCTTAGATGCGATGGCCACAATACGAGTGCTATTTTCAAAGTAATTCAAATGGCGATATAAAAAATGAAAACAAAAATATTAAATAAAACTACGAAACGAAATAAAATTTAACGGTTCCTGCAAGAGTCCGGTACACTGTCCTGGCCGTATACTTAATATTTCGCACTACAAACAGCAATTATACGGCTGGGAATACGTGTGTGTGTGTGTGTGAGCATTTGATAAGATGCAAAAAATTGCGACTCACTTAGGCAGGGCGTACTGTGGACTGCTGCTTTTATCGCTGTCGTTAAAATATATTTCAGTTTTCTGTTAAAAAATATTGTGCTTCTACCTGCTGCCGTTTGAGTATTTAAATTATAGTTGATTATAAAAGCGTGACAATATTAATATTTTTTAACTGGTTTTTGCTTTTTTTATTATAGCTCTAAAATTTAATTATATATTTTATATTTATAATATATATTTTTATGCTCAAGATGGCAAATATAATATAAGTTTCAAATATGCACTCTTGCATATTTTTTAACACAAATATTTAGACTTTTATTCCCACATAAAGACAATCTATAAAAAAATAAACTTTTAAGTCTTTTGATATAAATTTTTAAAGTCCAGGTTTATAAACGAGGTAACATTTCTTTAACTAGAACTTAGTTTTTTAAAGACAATTAACAATTTCTTACAATTTTGTATATTATTCCTAATAAAGAAAATTTTTTGGTTCTAGTGTTGCCGCTAAATTTCGAAATAATAGATATTTTTTAGAATAAAAGCGGACCCAACTTGATGTTTTTGAAACTTTTTTGTCGATAATTAGCGTGTAGTATAATACTAATAAAATACCAATTTTTATTTTGATTTTTTATTTATTTAAGACTGAGCAAGTTTTGATGTTATTCCAAGTGTCCTTTAAATTACAAATTTCATTAAAGACTATTATTTGTATTTGTATTTGTATTTAACTTTATATATATATATATATTAAAATGATCCCTTACAGTTGGAGCAACGGAAAATTTATAAAATTCAAATAATTTTGAAGGACAGCAGCAAAAATGTTTGCAATAATCTTAAATAGACAAAAATACATCCAGAGATTTCTATTGCCCATATAAGTGCTTCGTGGCATATGATGCTCTGGTCCATGGAATCAGTGCCTCGATGGATGAGCTGGTGAGTACTCGACCAGCAGACCAGAGGTCGTAGGTTCGATTCCTACCAAAGACACTGGTGAAAAAACAATAGCCAAAATTTTTTAACTGAAAAACAATAACGAAATAGCACACAATACACAACTACAAACACTCAATAACCCAACAAACAAAATCCATGTAAGTACACCAAAGAACGCAATGTTGGGCGTGTTGGATGAATTGATGTTTGGCTGGGCACTGATCAGCCAAAACATCAATAGTTACATTCTGACCCTGCAATTCTGGAATGAAACAGAAATGGCAAAAACATTACTGCTTATTTCCTCTTCCCCCTGGTCAAAAAAAAAAAACAAACCACAACTGCGTTCATTTTTCAGTTATACTCTCATTATTTCATGCTAAATCACCTCTCTTGTATCTCAAAATTTCTCATCAATACAATTCAACTTATGAGTTTCTTAAAATTTTAAATTTTTTAATTCAAAAATGTAGTACGACAAAAGAAAAATATTGTATGAAAATAAAATTAGAAATTACAATTAAATAAGATGCATCCCTTCTGTTCATTATGGTTTGGTTTGGCGTTCCAAACTCCAATGCGGATTATTGTTTCTTAGCGACGTGCAAGACCATTGAAATTTTTAACAACATCATTTAGTAAGAAATATTCATTTATGTTTCGGTGTTATTTATGTATAACAAAGAGACAATAGACGATAAGTATGTATGTATGCATGTGTGTGTGTGTGTGTGTGTGTGTGTACGTTGCAAAAGATGAATTTTATGTGACACAGTGAAATTTCACTCGGATTTTTTCCTGTCAACAAATTTGTTTGTATGTGTGTGTTTGTGGCTCGGTTTTGTCAAAGCATGTGAACAGAAATAGTGTAAAATTATTAAGAATGTGTTTGTTTTTTTCTTGCGCCTTTTGTTCGTTTCATTCAGTTTTCAGCTTTTCTGTTTCTGTTGAGCAAGAAAATCCTTCTGCACACGCTCGCAATTACACATTGTGTGTCATAATTTGAGCAATTACATGTCACTGTGACATGTTTCTTGCCATAAACAATATTGTTGTATTGTGTCTGCTGCTGCTGCTGATGCTGCTGGTGTTGTTGTTGTTGTTGCTGTTCTGTGCATTTTTCTCTCTCTTTTTTTCATATTTTAATGTTTTATGTTGTTGCAATGTTTTCAGTTTGTTACTCTTTAAGTTTCATTGTTTTGACACAATAACAGCAACATGTTTTCTGAAGAGTAAAGGAAAAAAAATCAAATCTAGAAAAGGATGATTTCGTTTAAACAAAAATATACAAAATAATACAAAAAGGCAGTGAAATGTACTCCTATGCGAGGGCTGCAAGCCAAGCCCAGCAAATGATGTCTCTAAAATCAAAGGACATGTATGAAATTGTGAAGCTTTTTTTTTGGCAATTTAAGTATTTAGAAAGTCCCACCTTAATTATTTTTGTAAACACATCTTGTTTGAATGTCAATATCTGTGGCACACAAATTCACCAGAATATATTTTCTTAAGCAAAACTTAATAAATAGCAATTAATTCTATGGCAAAAAATATATAAATTATATAACTTAAAACCATAAATATATAATTGGCTTAAGGAATTTTTTTTTTTGTTTCAAAGCAAAAGACTTTCCATCAACACCCCCCTCGCATCGCAGAACAAGTAGTTGTATAAGAAATATATCACTAAAGCGTAACAATAAAGAGAATAGATATAGAAGCATCAAACTAACAACAGCAACAACTATTGCAGTTGAGTTTTTTATTGCTATCATTTACAACTATCAACACCCTCGCCAACCTTGCAGCCCCCGGTTCGCAGCCGCACGCACTGTGTTTTGTTCTCCTGCAAACTCGACACAAATTTGGAATCTGAAATTTATGAAAACTTGTAAGAAACATTTGTCACGTACGCCACTGACACATAATTCACACCACAAATACTACTTTCATATATTGTAGTTATCAAATTAGCTGCAGTTTTCCTATAAAATATTTAACTGTATTTGCCGCTTGCTGCTCTAGTAATTTGCCTACAGTAGAGTCCCAATAATTACTACCTTGTGAGACCGAAAATTTGAAATAGTTTGAAAAAAAATTTAATTTTGAATACAAAATCTGCTTAATCTTCTACTATAAACCGTAATAGGCTGTTTGAAAGAAATAACGTCAAAATGGGTCTAGCGTTAATCGTTCCAGATTTTGTTTTGTGATAATAAATTGCTTTTTAATATACAGACGATCAGTTAAATGATTGTATGTTTCCGTGGTAATAAACAAATATTTCTCACGCTTATTTGTATTCTGCTGAATTTAACTCTGGCCCTACCAATTATTTTATTAATCTCCCTGTATAAGTAAGAAAATAAATATTTTGCTGCCGTGGCCTTAGCGGTAAAAAGATGCGATTGAGGAGATGCGTCCACGCGGCATTGAATTGTATTAAACAAACCCATCAAACGGATTTAGAATTTGAAGTCCCACAGTTAAACTCGGTTCATTAATTTTATAACTTGCCTTCGTCTACTATTTTCTATCTTTTCATGTAAAGTCACCTGCCGCCACAATTATTTCATTTTCTTTTGTGATTTCGAACACTGTGCAATAGTCACGCTGCCAACACCAACACCAATACCAACACCAACGTCCCGTCATAACCATTGCAATTGTTGTTGTTTTATTGTTGTTTGCTCAAAGTGCAAAGCCTTAGATTATTGTTCTACACGGTTAGATATTGTTTAGAATATTAAAACAAATAAAAAACTTGAAAAGACAATTTTTCTTAGTTAAAATGTGTGCAAAAATAGTTGAGAAAAAAAAATGTTCTGAAAACAAAAAAATTCATCACAATCGCCCGTAATCTTTGCAAAATATTTAGAACAATAACTTTGCTTTTCGAACAATTTGTTATGACAGTAAATTTGTTAAAAATTTAATGTTTCGTGTTCTGCGATAGAAAATGTATGTTTTTGAATTTATTGTTGGACTCATTCAACGCCAAGAAGATTAAACAGGAGTTAATATAGAAATAAGGCAGCAATATTTTGACTTAAAAGGTGCTCAAAATCAACAAAATTTAGCTGCAAACAAAATTGGCAACATAGAACAAGATCAGTTAGAACTATTGCCTGCAAATATTAATTAAAACTGTCAGCACCAATCATTATAGAAAAACCAAAGTTTCAGCAACGCATTTTTTTTCGTAAAATCTTAAAAGTGTTTAATTGTTAACTAGAGCTGCTTTCATGTGAATTTTTTCCTTGTATGGGCCCACCCCATTTAGAAAAGAATGGATGAATTTATTATTCATTATTTGAAGAAAATAAAACTTTCATGAATTGCCAACGCGCTTTATGTGCTCACAAGCTGCGCATCAACTGGCAATTCAAGTCAAGAGATTGGAATAAGAATTGGTTTTAAAAATTCTTTAGAAGACTTCTGAAAAGTCATTTCACTTCTTGGAAAAGTATCAAAAAGCAGTAATCTCGTATTTAACGAAATGACTATAAAAACCCTTTATAACGTGGAAAATGGGGGATCTTCACGAGAACAATACCAGAACATCTAAATACGATTACGATTAGCAAAGAACATTAAAATTAATAAAAAAGATACACTAATAATATGAGTTGGTGTCTTAAATCGTATATTACAACTCAATTATTAATTATTTTTTAATTTTTTTATATATTTTGATTAGGTTTTTGAAGGCAACTGGTTGTTTCGCCATCGCTTCAGCACTCGTAAGAACCCATTTCAGATCATTCGAATGGTGAACACATTTTGTTTGAAACAAGGCCTATATCATTTAAGTACCCAAGTTGTTTGTGTTATTAGAATTTTATGTCGGCGGCGCTGCTGTTGACACTATCTGACACTATCATGGGCGTATGACCCTCGTTACTTCGCCTATTCTGTTCAGTTATAAGTTGTAAATTTATTTGGCGTCTTAAATATCATCATTGATTTTTTATGATTTTATGACTTTGAATGGGAAAAAAGAATTTATAGAGATAAAAATTTACAATTGAATGGAATTGGTGGCCAACAGTCTCCTTACAGTTGTCCCTGTGCAAAACTTGACTAACTAATTATTTTTGTTTTAGGTAAAATCATTGTAAATTTTGACAGTAACTAAATATTTCAGTTGAGTCCAACAATGATTTTTACATAATACTGACTATTAACATGTGATGTAAACATGAACACTTGCCCAGCAAACATTTTGAACTCTTTTCGATAAATTTTTTGTATATTGTATTTCATATCTGTGATAAAACAAAACGCCAAAAACCTGACTTATAGCGATGACAGCGCAACAAATCAGCAATTTGAGCTTGATTTGTGTCTTAAGGTGTTGTGGCAGGACAACATTCCTGAAAGGTTTTCTTCCGTTAATCCATAACCATAAACGAGTTGCCACCGGATTTGATCGATGTCCTGCTCAAGCTGTTTTACAGCCTTTTACAAATGACTGCGCAGTATTTTTTCATCTTATTCAACAAAAACACTCGAAACTTCCTGTTCCAATGAAATCACACTTCTGAGCGCTGACTGGGCTTCTGTTCAGTCTAACTTTAGCAGACTTCACAACACATAGACACGAAGCCGTGCGAGCATTAAACACCAGCTTGTTGAAAGTTCCCTTTTTAATGCATTGTTGTTCTATCGGGGTGCATTTTTTGCTGGTGTTGGTGCAGCAGTTGATGCTGTTGTTGTTATGAAATTTGTGCAAATGTTTTTCTCTTTTTTTCCTGTAAATTGGTGCTTGTTAATGAAAGTATGTCAATGCACTGAAACACATCAATGGGTTCAGTGGAGAAGTGAACAAGTGAGTGAGTTGAAGTGTGCGTGCATGTGAATGTGCTTACGGGTTGCAACACACACTCATGTGGTTGTGCTGCTGTGTTACTTACACACTTAAGTGTGTGTGTGTGTGTGTGTGTGTGTGTGTGTGTGTGGAAGTGTAGAGCACTTTTCCTCAATTTCATTTTTTAAGTAAGTAACAACATATTGATTTTTTATATTGTAATAATGAATGCGAACAGAATGTACCTGGCTGGTGTGCTCGTGCGCTACATACGAAACTCGTAAAGATGGAAATGTATGTTAAATATTGTTTTGTTGTTGTTGTTGTAATATTCATCAAAAAGATCAACAAAGTTAAATGAAAAACAGAAAACTTTTAATTAATCCAGCCGTAACTTTTAATTACGCACTGGGTATTTATGTATGTACGAGTATGTGTGAATTTTTTATCTGTCTGTAAAAGCGAAAGTAATTCTTTGATGTACGAGGTGTTTTTTTTTTCTCTTGGAAAGGTGGGATCATAACTTTAAACCAGGTTGTTTCGGATATAATTTTGAAACAAAAGCGAATTGAGTTCTTGTGCAGACAGCAACTACATCTTTGTTTCAGTTTTGTTGGTGGTTTTTCCTTAAATTAAATGAAATGGGACAAAAAAAAAAACTCAGCCCAATTTTAATGTGAATTTCCTGGCTTTTAGTTTTAGTTAATGGGCTCAAAAGTCATAACAAATCTATAATAATTTTTCTTCCCTTGTCTCATTGTTGCACTCTTAAACATCCTTGAAATTTTGAAAAAAATATCTATTGAAATAGATGGGATTAGCCCACATTTAATATACGAACGACAAAAAACAATAGTTCATTTCTTTGTAAAGGATACCAGGATAAGTCCAACACTATGTCCTTGTTGATTTGAATTAAAGTGTCGTTTGTGTTACAGCGCAAAAAATTAAACTGTTATTAATTATATGTTATTGACAGTTTAATATAAAATAATTGCATATTAGAATCCTGCACAGTTTAATGAAAGCAGGTATTTACTTGGGTATGACTGGCAAATTATCCCACAGGCCTTCCAAACTTAATGGCAATGAATTTGTGCACTTTGTTATTTAACAGCAGGCCCATCAGCAGTAGGAAGTGGCTTTTTAATCAGCGTTTGCCACACAGTGATTTTAATGACATCGTTGCTAACAAACAAACGAACAATCGACAAATAAACAAAAAAAAAGTAGGATTTAATATAAACAAATTTCTTATAAAACTATTGCGATTCAAATGACCAGGAACTGTTGTTCCATATTTTTCCACTACATTTTCAGACATCATTACAAATGTCTGTCTGATGGAAGAGGTCCTTGGCATGGAATTTCTTGCTCTAAAGGAGTTTTGCATATTTTTTATATGATTTTTTCTGTGGTTTTACCTGTTTAGGCGAAAAAGTTGGTTGAGAATAGTTTCATTAAATAATATTCATTTTCTTGAGTAAATATTTTGACATCGAATGAAACTGGTACATGGATATCGATAGAAAACGATAAATGTTGGAAACTCATCGCAAACATTTGGGAAAATATAAATTCTGGTTTAAATATCGGACTAGAAGAAGCAGGTGTATTAAATTAAGAAACGGACTGCTAAATGCGAATATGAATCCTCTACTGATGTCACAAACAAGTTTGTCGCAGAGGCACAAATAATATATAATTGAGGAGAGAATATTTTAAGGGCAATATTTCATTGTGGTACAATCGACACTTGATCTCTAAAGGTTGGATATTAATTGATTTCTCCGTATATCCTGTTCATGATTTCCTGCCTTTTATACAATTCAGTTAAAGAGCTGATAAAGATCCACGATAATAGATTGATTGATTTTCCCAACCGATATCAATAAAATTTTTATGGTTCTAAGACGCCAACAAACTTAAACTTTTTCAAGCCAATTTGAAGATTCAAGTCAGTCAATGAGCAAAATTTCTTTAACGAGTTTAAGTAGCGAATGAGAAAATTGTGACTATCAGGACACTGGGATGTTCAAAAAATTTCTGTCATTAGATTTGCTTGGGACTCAAATAGAATTTTTAGCAAAATTTTGCCCCTCAAATTATTGTATCGGCATAAAAGAATGCGTGAAAAGCACATGAACTTATACTGCATTTTTTGCACCCCCTTTTTTTTGTTGTTGTTTGGAGTTTGAGTTTGAAGCTCTAACTGCGACAAAATGCGTAGTTGTATGAAACTGTCCAGGGTACTTTTCTGTGCTAGAGGTCAGCGCCCGTTAATAACAACCCTGTCACTCTCCAGTCGCAATGACTTCAGAGCTGATATTTTGCAGAGTGTGTAGCGCAAATTTTGTGTGTTTATAGAGCGCATATTTATTTTTTTTTCGTAATATTAATGTTGTTGTCTATATTATAAGGATTTGTTATATGCAGAAACGTAAAGGGTGAGTGCAATTACAAATGACTTCATAAAGAGCGCAACAAATTTCCCATAATTGTATAATAATGCCAACAATTTCATAATACGAGTAGTGACAATTGACTATAATTTTATGTGTCAAGCACTTGCCAGCGAAACAGTATCGAGCCTCAAGCTTTGAAACCTCCACTCAACTGATACTTTAAATGTTGTTTCATTGTAATGGTCGAACCTGTGAGCGGGGGGTGGGGGGTGTAAAGCCAGTTTGTTTGTTTTTGTCGTGATGTTGGTGTTTGTGATAATGTCATTAAATCGCTGTAGAGGTCTACGTTTAGAGCATTTCACAAAAGTGTTGCGAACAACAATAACAAAAACAGTCGGCCACATCACTACCACCACTGGCTATTAAAATAATATAAAAACCAAACATCAAACAATGGCACAATGTCAGAACATTAAACAACATGTATTTAAGCGGATCTAAAGTAATTGCGATATTGTGTATCGCAACCGCAATCTTCTCTGCTGTGGAAGTGTTAACGGAAGTCCAACAACGAAACGTTCTCCGCAATAGCTATAACAACAAGAACAACAATGAATCCACTTCTTATGAATTAAACGTATTAAATGATTTTCTTGATATTAATCTGTTACATCGTGCCATCATTATTTACACTTCATCAACAGCGTCTACTTTAAGTGCAACAACGATGGCAGCAGGAGCCTGGCAGGATGATGGAAGTAAAGTAAAGGATAAATTTATTCAATCGTCCTTAAGGCAAGAATTAACAGAAAATTATCACATACAATTTGTTAATACTTGACAACCAAAATCAGCTGAATACTTTTTACGATCCCACATGGCCAGAGTAGGAGTTTTCATGAAATATGAAGCGGACGACAAAGGAAAGAAAGCAATTTTAGACTTACTGTCAGTGAGAGAACAACTTAATAAGTCCTTAAAACTCTTAATTCTACTGGAGACCACTAGAGATCCTTTGCCAGAGATTCAAAAGGCTTTTGCTGACTTCAATATACAGGCAGATGCTGATATAACTGTGGCTGTGCGCGGGGAAAAGTAAGTAAATCGCAAAAGGATCAAACTTTGTTTTTCGCCTGAATGATTCTTGCGACTGCTTCTTTTCGCCATAACTGTTTGCGTATTACCTGAAACGTTATGTTGACTTCTTTGTGTGCCTTTCAGATGGGCTTTAGACCTCTACGACATTTATAAAATCTGCCATAAATGTGGCTCTCCTTTGGAAGTCGTACTCAAAGGCAACTGGACGGCCAAACAAGGTTTTAAGATACTGAAGATATTCCAATATGGTATTGCGATCAGAAGAAATAACTTCAAGGGATTTTCGGTCAAAGCCACCACCGCTGTGCGTAATTTAACTAATTCTTGAGTGATTGTGATTGTGATTGGATTTTTCATAAGATTTATTATTTCGTTCAGATACTCAATAAGTCGCCTTCGCTGAATATGACGGACTTGGACTATCTCAGCAACGACAAGCAATTCAGGGACAAAGATGCCATGCAAAGGAAAACTTATCAGTTGTTGAAGTTAACAGAGGACTTGTATAATCTGAGGTAACTTGTTTAGAAGTAACTCTCACGGTGCATTTGACCAGACATTTTTAGCATTAGAAAATAAATTGCAAATTCCTCACTTATACTCCTATTTTCTATTTTCCATTTTCCATTTTCCAAAGATTTGATGTTCATTTCACAAAGTACTGGGGAGATGTTGTTAATGGTACCTGGAGCGGTGCTATCGGCCATTTATATTACGGCCAAGCCGAACTTACATTATGTCCTTTAAGGTATTTACTAAATCGACTGCAGGCTTTGGACTACTCAAGAAATATTCATACTGAAAAGTAGGTACTAAATTAAACTAAATAAATATTTAAAAGTGTCCCTTTTTCCAAAAGCAGAAATTCCAGAAATTTTCCCACAAACACAGTTTTGTCCTTCTTATATCTCTTCTTTCAAGTTATGAAATTTTGAAAATTTAATTACAAATTTAATTATTTAAGATAATTTATTTTTCTCCAAAAATTTTGCAGCCTGTCCCACGATGTCGAACGTTGACATTCGCTAATATCACAATAATAAAAATCCAAATAAATGATTCAATCACGATATATCGCAAATCAATAACGTGAGCGGTAAATTGAAGTTCATAAATAGTCTTGCAATTCCTTGAACGTGAACGTTCGATGTCGTGGGACACGATGGCCAAATATTTGTTTTTTAGTGTAAATTTCGTTATTTTGTTAAAACCCGCTGTTCGCACGAGTTAACAAATTATTTTCTTTTGCAAACTTGTGTACAAAATTAATTTACAAATTAATATTAAGTGGTGAAAAATTTTATACCGGAAAATAATTTTTAGATCCTTAAAATTTGTGTTTGTTTCAAGTAAAGAAACTATATTTTATTTTAAGGCCCCCTTAAAGTGTCTATTGGAGCAAATCTCCTAGGAGTGTTTGTTCAGTTTTCAAGTTTGGTTTAGCGCTGCTTCAGGCCGGAGTTTGAAAATTTTCAGATTTCACAGCTGGTGTCACCATTAAATACGTTTTTTGACCCATAAAAATATTCACAAATTAGTAATTTTTTCTTTCTTTCTACCTTAAGAAACGCTTCTGTTATTTCCACTTAAGTATTTCCCTTTCAAAAACTTAATTGTTGTTTCGTTTGCTTTCTGTTTTCTTTTGTGTACAAAAGAATACATTTTCTTTTCCGTCATCCGAAGCGCACAAGTATAAGAAATATATTTTTTGAGCCACTTGCCGACACTGTGTGGTGGTGCGTTCTGGCCTTAATGATTGCAGCGATACTCCTGCTGGCCCTACACGTACACAACGAATGCAAAATATTTACAAAATTACAAAAGCCAACGACCGACGACGCCACAAGGAGTGCAAATGCTCTGCAACTGCCGCTGGAAAACCATTTCGATTTCATTGTTTTGTGCATTATGGAAGCCATTTTAATGCAGGGACCAGCACCAGAACTGTTTCGCCACAACTCAACGCGCCTGCTTGTAGTGACTGTATCGATATTTTCAATTTTGCTAATGCAATTCTATGGGGCATTCATTGTGAGCTCATTACTGTCGGAGGCTCCGCGCACCATAACCAATTTGCAGGCCCTGTACAACAGCAGCCTCGAGATAGGCATGGAAAACGTATCATACAATTATGATGTTTTCATTACCAATAAAAATCCAATGGTGCGCAATCTGTACAAATACCGTATTTGCAACAAACACACGAGCCGGCCGAATGTGATGACACTGGAAGAGGGAGCCAAGAAGATTGGCAAAGGGAATTTTGCCTTTCATGTGGCCATCGATCGTGCTTATCGGGTGCTGACAAGTGAGTCCAGTGTTAAGCCTTTAGTTTTGTTTTTCTTTTCATTTCTAGTTTAATAAAAACAAAATTTTAGAAAGTTTTTTGGCACAAATTTGCTCTGGCTTAAATTAAAGTTGTAAGAATCGGAATCATTACTTTTGCTCCAAACAATTGTCTAACCCAGTCAGCCATGTTAGTGGCATGACAAACAATATTATTTTTGTGCTCAACCGAACCCGTGTTTGAAGCCGTTGCTCCAAGCCATTGTTTGAAGCCAGTGAGCCATGTTTTTGCGCGGACCAATCTCATGCATTTCCTTAAATAAATATTTTGTAAATTAAAAGAAAAATATCCACATAATAATTAATTCAAAGGGCTTTTTTTCTGCCTGCCACAAGCCGCTTACACTATATTTACTCGTTTGCCAGACGTATTTCTAATGCCAGTTAAAGGCCTTTCGGCACTTCTACGTGGAACTAATATTTTACATTGTGAATATTTCACAATCAGACTGAAATTTGAATTTGAATTTGGATTGAGTCTTAATGCAAAAAATTCTTTACGAAAATTCATTTCGAACACATTTTTAAATTTTTTCAGCGAACACATCCCCCAAAGCAACAGCTGATGAATGGAAAGAGCCAAACATTTTCCTTCGATGGAGGTGCTTTTCAATATTTTTTTTTTGTCCTCAAGTCATAACGACTATTTTGTTGCAGTTTTCTGTTGAATTTAAAATTTATTCGGGCGGTGTTCGTGTGTACTAATTTAAAAATATGTCTGTCCATTTCGTTATTTCTTCACTGAAGTATTTCGTTATTAATGGTTTTATTACAAACTCATACATACGAGGGCAGACATTCGCACACAAACGTCCATTACATGAACACACAAACATACATGCGAGCGTGTGCGTGTGTGCGTGTGTGCGGATGAAAATTTCATTGAACTTTTCCTCTTGTTTTAATTATTTCAAATATGTTTGTGTTTGAGGCATATTTATGGCTAAAGCTCTTTTGCAATGCAACGAACGTGTTTTGTGTGTTTGTCAGTCTGCAAATGCTTTAAATAATGATTTTATTAATAAATACTTTTATTGACAATTGAATGATTTTTCATGCGATCACGTTTTTCATTTTTCTCTTTTCCTTTTATAAAATATTCATTATGTTTCTTATCACTGTTTAATTCGTTTAATGACAGCACAAAAATAAAAACAGCAGAATATTTACAGTTAAAGAATATAGAATTTAAAATTGGATAAAATTTTGTTTTCACTTCCAGCCTTTTTAACTGAAGCTCAATTTTGCGATCTACAGGAAATCAATTTTCATCCATCTTTTACCTTCACCTCAGGAATCGGCATGAGAAAGTCCACTCCGTACTACGAGTTCGTAACTCTGGCCATTGCAATGTTTCAAGAGGCTGGTTTGTTGCGTTACAACAACAAAAAGTGGGAGGTGAACAAAATCGATTGTTCGACCATACAAAGCGAAGAGGTTGAAGTTGATTTGGAACATTTTGCACCGGCTTTGGCTTTTTTGTTTGCCTCCGTTTTGTTGAGTGCTTTGGCCTTAATTGTTGAAATAATTCACAAACAGTTAATAACTGGAGTATTTGTGAAATTTTCCAAATAGAAGTTAAATATCAATTATTATGTGGGCGAGTGAAATTGGAAGGGTGTTAAGGGTATTAAGTGGAATAGGTCTTTAGTTACACAGCACAACAGAATTTCCGATTATCGGATTATGTTTTATTGGGTAAATTTTCAACGATAATAATTATTCGCAAATTATTACTTTTGCACTGCGAGTTTGGGCTTGATAAAAATACGTTATAGTGGAAACCACACAACACCAGTGATTACCAGTCATTCACTGGAACGAGATTACACGTTTGTTGTGCAGTCTTGTCGCATGTTTTCTCATTTTAAATGTCTGTTACTTTAAGAAAATTATTGCTGCTATTTGATGGCTGTTGCACTTATGAAACTGCAATTGAATAATAATTCAATCAGTTTTCCCCTATTTGAGATTCAGCCACTAAATCCGTTACGGCTCAACGTCTGGGTTCCAATATAAATAAAAAAAAAAAAGCAATTGGTGGAAAACCGATGCAGCTACTGGACTGGAAGACAACATTTGCTTGAATGAAATTATTTTGCAGCAGGTGGCAACATTTATCAAAGATTTAAACAATCATTTATGCTTTTGTTCAAAGAAACACACTTCACCAACAACAACAATAAATAAAGAGTAAAAATATTAAGCGAAAACCAAACCCAAAAACAAACAACAAAAATAATAGAAAAGTTAAACGGCGACCGACTTCTAATTAAAAGCAAAAAAAGTGAACAACCAAAACAAAGAAAGTGGTCAACGAAACCCAAGACCAACGCAAAACCCTAAACGAGGAAAACAATTTATTTCATAAAGGCTTTTGTTATAATAATATTGTTGAGAAGTCAAATAGAAGTTAAAAAAATAGAGCAAAACAAAGCAAATAATGCAAAACAAACAAAAGGGAAAGCAAAACCAAATCAAGCCACCGTGAAAAGAACACACACTTTTAATGAAGTGGCAGTGAGAGGTAAAACATTTATAAATAATATTAATAAATAACGAAATATTTAGAAGTTTTTAAACTAAAAATTGTTAAATTTTGCAGTATTAAATCTTTTGATGGTGGAAATCAAATAATTTGGAAAATTATTTTCATGTTTTTTTTTTTTAATTTTTCTTACATGACTCAAAAGCTCGGAATGTATGTATATATGAATGTATGTATGAATGTATGTACAAACGCATTATTGTGCATCAAAATAATTTTTTTTTCCCTTGAATTAAAGATCCAGATCATGGCTCGCAAACGCGACATCCAAATTGAAAGATACTTCAGTTTCGTCATTGAGTAAAATTGTTTTTGTAAAAATGAATTTATTGCTTTCTTGAATTTCCTTATGCTCGACAAAATTGGTGGCCCACAACCTCGAGGATCTTAAAGCGTTGAAATGGCAGACTTTAAATTTCTTTGGCTATTTTTGTTTGTTTCTGTATTTTATAATAAGATTCTCTATCAGCGATATATTTCAATTGATCTGACGACTTTTGTTGTTGTTAAAATAAAACAAAGAAAACATCAATAAAGTCAGCAAAACATTGAACAGAAAAATAAAAAAAAAAAATCTATTAGATATTTATTTAAAAAATCCGGTTTTATTTGTTTTCTAAATAAAACTGTCGTCTTCAAACACATTCATTGAAATGATTCGCAGAATCAGAAAAATTCTTTTTTGCTTATGAACCTGCAGCAACATAAAATTGCAAAAGTTTATTGTTGGTCTGTAGAAGTACCAAAAGTCTTTGACAGCCGAATACTCTTCCAACTCATCCATCGAGAGACTCAATAAAGAACTAAAAGGAAGTTCATGGAAAGTAACAGTGTGACCTAACACGAGCCTTGTGTGCCTTCACGAGCCTCAAAGGAAATCAAACATAAGAAAACACCACGCTGCAGCAAATGGCGAAAGGAAGCACCGGGCTGCTTTGTCATGCTGAATAACTAACAAAAGGAATATTCAGACTGCAAACACACATACATACACATATTTATAGATAATTCAGGAAACGGCTGTATGTAAAATAAGAACAAAAAGCTTAAACGTGATTATCTCGATTTTTAGTTTTAGACCCTTTTTAATATTTATTTATAATTTGCTTTAAGCTTCAGGTGGCCTCTGAGGTTTCTTATAAGAGAATCCTACCGCTGACCTAATTTTCTTTAAGAACAATTAAAAAAAATGTTTGTAGATAAAATAAATATCTCAGAAGGAAATTAAGAAGAAGACAACTTTTACAATAACAACATTCAACAACAGATGTAGCGACCGCAAAGCAGCCGACAATTTATTTTCCTTGTGTTCTTCCAAAAGGTGAGCAAAATTAATGCCTGATACAAATTTCTTTTTTAATAAGAAAACTGAAGGAGCAACCAAAATTAGCAAATTTTATTGATAAAATGAAAGCAAAACACTAAACACTTCTGCTCTAAATGGAGAAACGGCTTTAAAATTAAACCAAAACTATTCGAGACAACTTTTAAATATATAAAATTTCACATTCATAAGTAAAATTTTTAAATGCAACCAAATGTTTGTGCAAATGTTTGTGCATGGAACGAACAGGATATAAAATGTTTGTTAACCGGTTAATTTATATGAAAATCTGCCATAAATTGTTGGGTTATAAGTCTTCACATGCCAAGTGTGTGTATTTAAAAATGCATTTATGAATAATGCCATTAAAACAAGGTTTTTTCTCCTTCTTATTTAAATTGATAAAATAAATTTTAATTAATAAAACAGCCATAAACTGTCGTGTTGTTAATATTTATAAACAACTGAACGAAATACCCACAAAATTTCTTTCACACAAACTGGCACATAAATTAATGTGCAAACACGGACATGCATTTGCACACACAGACACGCACACACGCCCACACACACACACACACACACACACACAGCACTTTATTTTAACAAATTAAAACAATTTAAACTTTTGTTTACTTGCCTATACGGGAAATGTCAAATATATGTACGTACGTATGTACATCTATGAACAATTTTTTTAAAACTCAGCACCGGTACGAAAAGAAAACCAAAAAAAAAAATATATATATAACAAAAACCAGGCAAAAATCTGCTCTATTGTCTCGCACTTGAAAAAAAATAAATTAAATACGTTACATGCCGCAACAGTTCGCTTCCGCAGATATTTATTCGGCTGTTGTGCAGCATGTGCATTGGAGTGCGCCCGTTTCAGCACATGGGGCCACCGAGACTATGTTTATCATATACCGGTTTTATTGCATGCACACACACACACACACACACACACACACACACACACACACACACACACACGCGTCCCTTGTAATAAACTTTCACATACAAATTGTGGACATAATGAACAGGTTTTTATTACTCAACATTTGCATCATATAACGCAATAATTTGCACAAAAGGAGGATTAAACGTGCGCATGTAAGTGTGTGTGTGTGTGTGTGTGTGTATAATTTTGTGTGTGTTTTGCCTTTATACAATTTAATAAGCGAGCTGGCGTATGCATAAGGATGTACATACGAGTGTACAGTGCAATAAGCAGCCCAGCACAGTGCACTGTATACATTTTTCATAAATAATTATTTAATTTTGGCAATTGGCTCAATGCAATAGCATTTTCCCAGCAGTTTGTTACCTTTTTGTTGCATGAGTGGATTAGCAATGGCGAGATTTGGCGCTTCGTACTGCAACCACCCGTTCTTTCATTGAGCGCCCCTTTCTCCTAAAGGTCTTAATAGGTCAAGGACGCGTACCGGGTAGAGGGTTAGCAAGTCCTGTTCGTAATATTTATTTAATTAACAAAATTTTAAGTCATTTCTAGAAAACTTCGTCGCATAAACTGTTTAAAATTGTACAATCGTTTAAGGAGTTGTGACTTGTATTTTTTATTTTTTGTACTGAACTGAACAATTACAGTTTCGATTTCAAAAAATCTTCCACCACTCAAATATTACATTATTCCCAAGAAATACGACTTATACATACATATATATATATAGTATATTGTATAACTGAAATAACTGAAACAACCCTCCTAAGAGCTCAAGAATGTTAAACCAACTGTAGAGAAAGATTTCATTTGTACTGGGGAAACTATTGGACAGAAAGTAAAAACAAATGTTCCACGATATTAAAAAATCAAAACGTAGCAAAAAGTTCGCGCTGACACTATAACAACATTTGTAATCCTAGTCCACATAAATCAGTTTGTATTCAAGACTATTTCAACGGCTGTAGATTAATGTTCGAATTATTCCAATCGGACAATTCGCTTTCACTTTTTGACGTGCTGTAACATGACTTTGTTGCAGTTCAAAAGTGCTTTTCAGAACACATTTGAATATAAAGGATATATTTTTCCGCGGCTTTCAGGTCCTCTGACACGCGTTATTTTCCTGTTTGTTAATTCGAAACTCCCAAAAGCTTTTCTTTCAGTTTTCAATAAAAATTCGTGCATTCCCGCAACTTTAAATAATATATTTAATTTTTAAATTTCATACAAGCTGAAGGATGAGTATCTGTGTGCCAGCAACACTTTTTGCTCCAACCAATATGACCAAGTTTTTAATGTTTAATTTTGTTATTGTATTGCAAACATTTCTGCATCCGTTTAACAAAACGCACGTGCACGCAATAAACTCCTCCAACATAAAATTCTTTTATTAACCATTTTTTTCACATCAAAACAAAACAAGGAAAAAAAAGAAGAAATTTGTAAAAAGGGAGACATTGAAAGTAAAAATATAATAATTTGAAAAAAAAAAAATTTATACCACATTTCTGTTTCTGTTTCTGTTACGGTTTCCGTTTCCTTACGTGATGCTGATGTTGATGATGTTGCTGCTGTTGACTGTTGGCTGTGCCGTTGCCCAACCTGCAGATGCTGTTGCGGTTAGAACTCATTCATTTAAACTACATTGCAAACATTGGTTGATTGTTAAAGTGCAGAGCGTAAAACAGTAAATGCAGTAACCGACCACTACCGCAAGTAACAAGTACTCAATAAAACTTGAATTTTTTCTGTGGCTGTTTTAATGTTTGAAAACGAGGATATAAGTCTGTGCAGCGCTTTCAGTTACACTTCCATATCAAGTGGCTTAAGGCTGAGCTATTCACACAGGCGCTTGTTTTATTATCGGGACTCCAGTTGCTTAAATGCGAACAACATAAAACATCTCGAACACTTTCACATTCTTATCCGCCATCGCTAATTGCCGGGCATTAAATTGTCTCTTCAGTGACAACATGACTTTCCAGCAGCTGCACTCGTATGCAGCTTTAATTTGCCGCACTTTTTTCTGCTCAACTGTTGTGCCTTTAAATTTGTTTTACAAATGCAGCTTTTAGCTGGTCTTATGTTTTCTAGTTTTCTTTTTTCTTAATTATTTTGTTTAGGATTTCTATGATATTGTTGTGTCTGCATTTGTGGCAACTTTTTAGCAGTGTTCATGCTGTTGGCTCAGTTACGTGCTCATTGTCACAACAAAATGCTTGCTTTTGCCATAGATTGTGACTTAAAGGAAGAATAAAAACAACTACAGAAATCCTAAAGCAGGCAAAATAACGCTGGAAACGTACGAAAAGCAAAGCTAATAAAGCAAATGTTAGGTGCTTTTTCGCAGGTTCACAACTTTGAGCTGGCAACACTGTTTTATTTGACAGCCCACTTAACAGCTGGTAGTGGCAGTTTGTTTAGTTTGGTTTTGACATTTCGCCTTGAATAGACTGATACCAGAGCAAAGTTGGCAAATTGTTGAAATTTTTTTTATCAAAATAATGGTCTTGTTCTTCTGTTGATGGTGATTTTCCATTCAAAATTTTGACCTCCAATGAGATCCAGTTTCGCAACAAGCTTTGCCGAAACACTGTTAGAGCCACAGAAAATTACTAGTTGGAGCGCTTTATAAGCGGGTGGAGTCATTGGTCCATATGTCTGCAAAAACGATAAAAGGTCTGTATGTCACTGTCAGAGGCAAATGGTATTGGGACATGATTGAAATTCCTTTCCTACCTCAGTTGGCTGGCACTAATTCTGCTGACATGTGGCCCCAACAACAACAATTGATTTACGCAAAGAAACCTTTGGTGAAAGAACAATTTCGCAGACAGACTTGTACTCATCAAGTGGATTTTTGTGAAGAAATAAAGTAGGTTTTCAAATTATTATTTTTTAAATATATGTCATCAAAGCAGGGCTGGCAAAGTCACCACAGCTGCAATGTTTTCGCACAAATGGCTTGTCTTCAATTTGTTCAAAGCTGCAACTTATTTGCTTTACATATCTTTTATGTACTTTTAAAAAATATACATATTTTTGACAAAACTAAACTCAAAGCCATCAACCGGAAATATGGACATTGAAACACTGGCGTTAGCGAAGGCGTAATTTCACATTCACCAAAACTTAAATCTGTGGGCATGAGAAAAGCGCTAATTTGCTATATGCGATTATAAAAGTGAACAATCAGCAGATGTGCATCTTCAGTATTTCGAAAAGTTGACGTGAGTGAAGCCCAAATTTCACTTTCAATGAAATCCTGTCATCGTTTGAATTTTAATTTTAGATTTCTGCCCTTTTTTCACACACAATTACGAGTAGTAACGAATAAACTCAGATGAAATAATTTGAGATCCCTGGGAACCAACAAATCCCAACAGTTCCAGCGACAACTGCAAAGACCCTGTCACTTGCCAGCGCAAGCATTTTTTTTTGTCTATGTTGATTTAATGACTGGCTGGGCCAAATTTTGTTTTGCCAACCCGGAAAATTCATAACACAAACAGAACAATAAATAAAACAAAATTTAGTTCCTTCTAAAGCAATTTGGCGTAAAACACTCAAAAAAAAAAAAGAAAAGTAATGAAATTTCATCACCAATATGTCTTCCACTGCACTGCAAAAATAAAGAACTGTAACGTTTTAAGTGAAACATCATTAATAACTGCCAATAATTGTTTAACAAATTTACTTTAGTTGCGATAATTTTTCAAATGTCTTAATCTCAATTTTCCTGCCAACATTCTGCTTGCCTTTGGTCTGAGTTAAACTCGAAAGGACTTCAACGTGTCGACGGCAAGAGCTGTTGCTGTTTGGCCGTTTGTAGCTCGTTTTTTTGTTTATTTTTTTTTTTTTTTTTTTTGTTCTTTTGTGAAACACCTTGGCTGTGCAGTCATTTGTTATCTTCAGAATCTTTTTAGGAAAGTTTATCAAGGGATAATATTGATTTTGACACCTTAAACGAACTTGAAGGAAAAAAATCGTTTATTTTTTAACTTTAATGTGTAAAACAAAGAACCAAATCAAACTGTAATGCAATTGCGTCTTTTGCTTCGAACATTTCTCTAATCTGAAATGAAGGAACGTGTTGCAATACAAAACTTAACGGTATTGGAGTTTCTACTTTTCGTATAGAGCAGAGTGAACGAAATATTTTGAAACAAAACAGGCGTGTGCGAATATATTCAATTTCCTGAAGAAAACCCATAATGACTGTTCACAGATATGGAACGCCTCTCCTTCATGCCACTGGAAGGCTTAAAAATGCCCTATTCCGCATTATGCTGGTGTTTCAAATGTTGTTATACTTTTAGGCGATCGAACGGAAACGTTTTTTAGCCGCGAGCCGGCTGAAAGAATTGCCGACTTGGCTTTAGAAAAGTATTATGATCGCTGTCATCTACGAATAGAGAAACATGATTGGATGCAATAATTGTACTGATGAAACTTGTTTGTGAACAAAAAGATGTCTGTAAAACACACACACAACATATTTATGTGGAACTCATTGCACCCCATTGAATTTCAGTTTTAATAATTATGGATAAAGTTGGTTCCTTGTTAGATTTGGGTGGGTTGAAAAGAAGGAACTTGTGTTTCGCTATAGCCCAAGACCAGCAGCATAAATAAAATTATAAAACCTTTTTGCATGGAGTTCTTCAACTTTTGCCTGCTCACACGCCTGAACAAGTTTATGTCTGCGGGAGTACGGCTGCCCCTCTTATGCAACACTAAAGCAGTGTTTGACTACAACACTTTACAACACTGCCAATGTTACGTGTTTTATTGGAGGAGTTATTGACGCCTTAAGTAATACGCCAACTGGGAAACACATGTCTTTAGAAATGTCATGTATTGCCAAAGTTTGCCGCATTGCAAAATACAACACTGTTGCTCTAACTTCAATAATTTTAAATAGATAAATTTTAATTTAAACTATTTTTATACACGATTTTTAATGTTCACTTTGTGAAATGTACGTGATAGTGCCTAAATTTTTTTAAAAGTTTTTCAGCAACAGTTTCAAACGTTGTACAATAACTTTTCACACTGTCAAACGTGCCTGTTCACACATTTGTAGTTGCAGTGAAGGCAGGGATTTTTTGCCAACATGAAACCATAATGAAGTCAAGTAAAACCATGATTAAGCCATAAAAATGGAGGAAAACGACAATTGCAAAAGTGCTGCAGAACTTTTGAATTGAGGGGTTTTAATTATAAAAAAGTATATTTGGATTTAAGGGAATCTAATAAATTAAAATAATACGCAGGGTGTTTCTTAAAGTCGTAGCGGGCCACAAGTCGAGTTAAAAATTTAAAGTTGGGCAGTTTTTGTATAACTTTTAATTAATCTTCAGTAAATGGTAGTGGAAAATTATCATTGAAGTGAAATTTGCTTAAGTAAAATCATTTACAAAATAATGAAACATGCCCAATCTTGTTTTGGAAATCATTATTTGTCCAACCTTTAAGAAACGTATTGAAAAGTAATGAAGAAGTTCCGGCAACTTGTGGCAGAATATGGCGCGTTTTGTACTAATTTTAAAGCAGTTGTCGGAGACGTGTCTCATCGAAAAATTGAATCTAGAAAGAAAAACAAACAACAAATCAGTATCCAGATTAACGTGGCAACACTGATGTGAGAGTTTGTGGCAAAAGATCTGCCAGTTTTCTTTTTTTCTCATACGAGACACCACGTAGACTTCATCTCGACTTGGACTCATGCGTTCCTTCAATCATTCACTTTGAACGATTCTTTATGATTCTTCCAGTCTTTAAGCAAAACAGGTATAAGAAGAAAAAAAAAGAATCCAGAAAAGAAGAAAAAGGTCACGAAAAATTAATAAAAACGGTGATAAATTTTTTACTAAAATCGGACTGAATTTAGTTTTGCTTGTGCTTGTGAACCAGTTCCTGTGAAACGTAATGAAAGCAGCTCTTGCTAATAAGCAAACATCGACCGAACCCAAAGAAAGTGCAATGAAACGAATGAAAGCAATGAAATTGGGCGCTACACTGCTGAACGAACAGCGCTCAGTTGAATGACCGGTTCACTTCGTTCACTTTTTACAGTTTGACGAATTGCAATTATTTTAACACTCCCGCAGCTCTTTCACTGCTGGTCCTGTGTGCAGAGCACAACCAAGGTCAGTGTATGACCGACCGGAGGCTAAACATTGGGACAGCGTTCAGCGAAGTAGCTGGGCTGTGATGTTTAACTTCAGCAACGAAGAAAAACTTGCACAAACGAAGTCCAAAACTTTTCTACTCTGCTAAATTGTTAACCAGCTAAATGACCTCATTGCATTTGATTACAGGTTCATTGTTTTTGTTTTTGTTCTTCTTCCTGTTTCTGTTTCTGTTTCTGCTTACTTTAAATATGTATGTATGTGTGTGTGTGCGTGTGTGTGTGTGTGTATTTAAACAATTTCTTGGCAAAGAAAACAAGAAAGTGGCAAAAAGTGAAATAAAAATTTGCCCGTAAAGCAATAACAAAGTTTTGTTGCTTGTTCTTGCCGTTTTTACATTTAAGATTTCGCAGGTGTGTTCGGAATATATTCGAAGGAAACTTTTTCGCTTGTGTTGGGTTTTTATTTTCTGGCGAGTTTTTTCTTTGAGCCACAAAGTTTTGCAGTTTTGCTGCTGGCTGCCGGCTGTTGGCTGCTCTGCGTTGGCCCAGCGTCTTGTTGCTGCCCGCTTTCGTTGAACAATTTTTGTTAAATTGCATGTTGCAGAAGCAATGAAATGTTATCGTTAACTTTTAAGGCACCAACGCAGTGGAAATAACTTCTTCTTTCTGTTTGTGCGCTTGTTTTCCTGCGTTTCGCTTTCCCAGTGCATTCAAATGTTATCAAGAAATTTAACATTTTACAGTTATTCTACACTTTGGTTTAATTTTTTAAATTTTCTTTTATATGCAAAAGCATTTGGGTTTCTTTTTTCCATTTGCGGACTATATTGGTTTGACTTCGATTTCGTTTAAGTGCTGCTGGAGGAATGTGACCAGCGGCCCAGCATTTGGTTCAGTTGGACATTGAAAACGAACGCTTCGAAAACAAATCGAATAGGCGAAGGAATTGCAAACTGCCCCCACTGCATATGTAGGGGTCTTGGAGAGTTTTAATTAAGTGATACTAATTGGGGTAGGCCTTTATTTACTTTTGGGTCAGATTTGGAAAAATATTTTTAATATTTTTTTTTTTGTACAACAAACGAGAGGCCTTTTTCGCATCTGTTGTTAACCAATAAGTGACTAAATACCTTCGAATTTTGTGAACCATCAATACAGTTTCTTTTCTGCCCAGCAGCAGATAGAGGCTGCCGGGTCGTGAATATAAAAACTATTTCAACTTGTATCATTCAAGCTGTATTCGTTTAATTTGATATGTTTAAGTGCTTAAATAGGTGGCAATTCATTTTCTTTCGCTATATTCAGGATCTGAGTTCATCTTTTTTATTGATGTCAAACGCTATTGGCATTCAGCTCTCACTCAGTCCACGACATGCACTTGGGAAACAAGAAACTCCATCGCGCTGCCGAAAACCCCGAAAAAAATATGTTGGTTTCATTAAAATATCGGACTGAAACACATTTACCAGCAGCACCCTCACATTCGAACGGTTTACAAACTCCCTGTACTCGTATGTGTCTGTGCAGGTGTTTGTTAATGCTTTTGTAGTCGTCTTTTGCATGAGTTCGTGTGTGTGTGTGCATGTCGCTCAAACACGATAACTGATTGAATTGTTGCAACATGTTACGTGCGCTGAATTATAAAATTTAAGTTTTATTTTTCAGTATTCTTTTTGATTCGTTCATTTTGCCCTTCTCTTTTCTCGGTTTCTATAGATTTTAGCAAATAATGTTCTAAGCCGAAATCGCAAAGTTCTTTTAGTCAAAATGAGCAACATTTGCAGTTTAAGTTGGTTTTGTTTTTCTATTTATTTAAGAAAGGAAAACGGTAATATAAGAAAATACTTTTAAACTTCCTCTCTCTCTCTCTATCTCTCTCTCTCTCTCTCTCTCTCCAAAGGATGTTGATTTTTTCTTCTTGGAAATCAAGCTAAAAGCTTTACAGCTCGTGCCATTATAATGTGGGTGGGGTAGCATGAGTTTAGTGCATTCCGATTTAAAAAGTTTTCGAAAAATTTCCTACTTTATTACATATTGATTGTGCAATTTGTTGCAAACTGTTGTACACGTATTATTTATTAATTTAAATCCGCAACTGATTTATGGCCAAACAAATTTTACACAAAATTACACGTATGCAGAGCAGACTATAAGACACATATAGATGTTACATTTCTGCCATATATTATTACCACTTTGTTCACATACAAAGTAAAATTTTAAGACTGCAAACAATTTCAAGAAATAATCTTGGCCAAACAGTAGGAGAATAATAGCAAATCAATCGTATGAACTACGGCTGATGTGTCAAGTCAAATATCAATCATACGCCGTAGAGAGACTGGCAAAAGACGCCAGTCAAACATTTTAATATGAATGCGAATACAACAGAAATTTACTTTCTGTTTGACGTCACTTTTTTTTATCGAATTCGCCGAGCATTTGAGAATTTACTGAGTAGAAATTATTCATTGTAATTTTTATTAATTTAATTTAGTGCATTTATGGTGTTTTCAGCTTGACTTTTTTAATTAATTTTAATTTAATTGAATAATTTAAATTAAACGCTACAGTGCAGTTTTATAGCCGAATGTGTTGGTTTCGTTTTTTAATTAGAAAATTTATTTCCAAATATGATGCTGTATCGCCGAATGTTGTTTTAAAAGAATTAAACAAACTGTGATAAAATTTTTTGTACGCAAAAACCATTTTTATCCGTTTCATATTGACTAGATTTACAAAAGATGAAAAAATGTAAAAGTTAAGTGAAAACAAACTTGAACTTTTCATTAAAAAAATTACACGATCCATAATATATTCAAGGTGTTGGCCCTTGGAAAAACATCATATCTCAGTTTTCCAAACTTCATGGTAACACGTTACTCTCAAGCCAGAATAACTGCTTGAGAATTTACGATACGCTAATCTGTATCCCCAAGAGAGAGAGAGAGAGAGAAACAGAGACAGAGAGAGAGAGAGAGTTTTTAACTGGCGGGCAGTTTGTCAGCTCTCAAATGATTTAGATTTAGTTTTGTTTGGCATTTCAACATGAACTATTAGAATTAGACTACGTCTGGGCCTGCCGTGGCACTCATATGCCAGAAGTCATATTTAATGCTAGAAGATTATCTATCGAAAAAAGGCAATTTAACATGAAGTCAATTTAAAAAACTCATCTTTCTTTTATTCCACCTCTATGAAGAGCACCCTTTAGAAAGTTAGAACCTAAAGCAGAACATCCTAAACACTGCATTCTGAGCAGGTGCTGCAAGGAGTAGCTGACTGCACTTAATTTCCAATAAATTTTATTTTTCTTCATGGACATGAGCCTTTCTTTGTGGCTATAAATCTAAATGCAAAAAGACATCAAAATCAAATTATTTAAAACACGTTTCCATTCAATTTGCAACTCTTTTCTCTCTTTTTAAATAATTTGTTTTCCTTTATCTGTTCTATCTTGAACTTGTTTTTTTTTTCGTACAACAAAATTTAATTAAATGTCCCTTTTTTCTAATCGTACTTATTTGATCTTTAAATAATCGTGACACTTGTCATAAATGCAAAATAATATAAAAGTGTCTGAAGGAAACCCTAAAATGAGGTGAATACTTTGAACGCAATAGAAGATATTAAGCAAATGTCTCCGATAAGACCAATAAATCAACTTTGTTCAAATAAAAATTTAATTAAAAAAGGAAACGGATTAGTGTAATTAAAAACACATAAATTTATTACTTTTTCAAATGATCTGAGATATTAGCAAAATTTAAGAGATTTTTCTTTTTATAACTTTAAGTTCTTTTATAAAAGAAAATATCTTCAAGGCTCAAAAGTAAAATGCGGGAAATCATGTAGCAGGTGAATAAATGCGTTTATGAATGTATGTATTCATGTATATGTATATTTGTTTTAATGTATGTTTGCCAGTACGAATATGTACATTTGTGTGTATCAGAGCTGGCAGTCAGTAGAAGCCTTAAGGGCTGCACCGTTTGTCCGTGTATCGTCTGAAGCTGAGCCTTCTATCAGCTGTGCAATAGAACAATGTACTGAGCGCGATAGGACTAGTCAAACGTATCGGGCTAAAAGTGGCACCTCTGAGTATGTAAAAATGTACTTCATTTCCCTGCCAAACCGGAAACTGAGTTATTTGGTCGCTTTGACATTTTTACTCCTAAAGTGCATTAAAAATTCTTCATTTCTCGGATTCGGATTCAATATAAATTTATTTATATTTAATGATGCTTTCGCTACAAAAATAAATCGTTTGTCCTTTTTAAAGAAATTATATACTTTGTAAGAATATCAGACATCTAAAACTTTTATAAATTTCTCATCTTTATCATTATCTTTGAAGGAAGTAAAACGATGATCTTGAAACTACCATCGAAATAGTCGCGCTTTCAAGGCCTCACAATAACACGTCGGATATTACAATATCTGCTTTAATTACTCGTAATTCTGCTCCCATGATTTTATTATTAAACAAAGATTTTGGGCTATAAATAATTCACCAGATACGCCTTATCGTCAGCAACTATTATTTAAGCAAATCAAATGCTAAAAACTTTAATCGTCTTATAATTGCCGGGGGTTAAATGCCAAGAAGAAAAACAACAACAAAACACATGAAACATTCTCTCAGTTTGTCATGTCATCAAAAACACTTGAGCGTAATCAACAACATGTATAAGAGATACAGCATCTATAGTGCAGTTCCAGAAAAATGTAACTTGAGACTTTAAATGCGAGTATTTTAAATATGAGTATTTTCGTTTGTGCTACGAAGAGTCCTAAGACTAAGAGTGGGGTGGAGCGTGTAAATATGCTAATGGGTCTGGGTCTGGGTCAAACACTGAAACAAATAGAATTAATTACAAAGATAATCGAACCAAAGTCAGTTGATAATTGTGCGCGAGTCTGTTTGTGCGTGTCAATGAACTGAAAAGGGGGAAGAAGGGTGCGTAAGAATTCAAATAAGATTCGTATCGTAATAAATGAATTTTGACAGCACAAAGTTTTTTTTTTAAACTTTCAGTTCATTCGACCTACGGGCTTCATGCTGCAATTTGAATGTGTTGTTCTTTGGGGGGTCAGAGCGTTAAGCTGCTCGCACTCGTTAAGTCTCTGTGACTTTTTGTTGGCATTTTGTTGGAAGTTTTGGAAATATGTCTGACAAAGTTAAACTATTTTTGAAATATTTTGCCAAACCTAAAACCTTCAGGTATCGCATTGCTGCGTTTTAGAGTAGCCAGCAGTTTAAATTGCGACACCTCTCCCCTGGAGCCCGGCCCGGCGATGGAAAAAGACGCTGAATTTCTCCAAACAGTTCAACAATCAAACTCAGTTTCTAGCACTTTCAACCGCCTGGTTGCCAACTCACTACCAGCGTTCGAAAGAGGTTGTTAGTATTTAGTTAAGAGTCCTATAATTTTATTTAAGTCTTCACAACTTTACAGCAAGTCTGTTCTTTTTATCGTAGAAGTTGTTATTAGTGGCAGTCTTAGGCGTAAAATATAAATATGAATACAATTACCCTCTAGCCTAGAAGTGGTTACTGCTAATTTATTGTTGTTGCTTATTTGATCAAAATTAGCTTCAGTTTCCTACTGCCCACCGATGCATTACAAAATTATGTTCTGCAGCTCCTGCAGCCTTGGAATTTTTATACAGATGCTGATAATTTGGCAAGTTGTTGTGTGGGAAAACTCGAGCTCGAGAGCATCGGATTCTCCTACACACAATCATGAACAGCAGCGTTTGTCAGCTGGTATCGCATCTGATTGAGTTCAGCGAATACTGATCCGATTTTGATAAACAAATTTTATCATGAGTCGGCTACAAAAACAAGTTGAACAAATGAAATCTAATTTAAGACCGATATATATTGTTTTCCTAATTCCTATAAGCCTTCGTTGCCAGGATGTGCATCTGGATCATAACTTTTTCCAAACAACTTTTTAAAATCTGCCGCTTATTAAATTGCACATCATGCTACCCTCGTATGTGGGCTTACAGTTTCATAAATATTTTCCTACTCTAATGTTAGACAAACTCCAGGATAACATCCATCAGCTGAGTAAACTTTTCTCACATTTGGGTCTGAGTAGTTTGCAAATTCGAACAAATATCAAAACTAAAAACCTAAAGCGTAGTCGTTTCCTCTGGGAGTTGCCGGCGAGAGTATTAATTGGTAGTAAACGGGAAAGTGTTGGCAAATAATTGTTGTTAATGGAGAATTCCGAAAAGCGCAAACACACAAACAAATTTCGGTTGTAAAATGATAGTGATAGTGATGGATGTACTATTACGTATTCACACATAAATACATAAATGTTTTCTCAGTTTGAAAGAATCTGTGAATTCTGAACAAAGTCTTAAATAGGTTAAGATACGTTTGAGAGGAAATAATATTAAAGATTTATAAAATTTTAACCAAAATGAGTCTTAAAAAAATGTATATTCTGGAATATGTTTTTAGGAACTTTAACTTGTCCTTGAAATTGATACAAAATCAAGACTAATTTACATCACATTTCACTGGCCAAGTATTTGTTTCTTCGTTCTATTAAGTGATACTAAATGACATTTTGCGTTATAAAGAAAGAATGTTGTGAGGAAGAAAATGTTTCCTTCATAGTGTTTTCCCCTGCCCTCAAGCTTTTAAGTTTTGTATTATGATTGTCGTGTACGCACCTTAAAATCTCACAAAATCTAATGAAAATCTTACAAGTTGCATCAAATAAGTTCATAGATTTCATGTTCCAAAACATTCGCCTGCATTAAATGTTTAAATGTTATTAGCGGTTCCTGTCAGCTCTTAGTCAAAGAGTTTACCAGCGAACCACTTATTACAGGCAATTGTTTTGAATGCAGTTGCTGCAAACTGAATAGTTTTATAATCGAATGAATATCTTTCCGAGCATGACAATCAGGTGCTACTTAAAGCGTCCCTCTTAATAAGAGAACCAGGTATTTAAGTAATAATATTGCAATGTGCAGCCACAGATGCACTCGCATATGCACACAAGCTATTAAGCCCAGCAAACAAACACACACGAACATACACCGATTGTTAGAACGCTGGTACAGCAACAACGACTGGAACAGCAGAATGTGGCGGGCCGTACTCGTAATGCCCGTAATGCCCGTAATGCCAGTTGTAAACGCTTGTAAGCAGCAGCAAAGAACGTTGCAAGCAGAGAAAAATTATAGCGCCACTAAAATTAAGCACTCACTTTGAAATTGTTTCTAATCAAGGCCAAAGTATATTGTTGCTCTTAACTGCCAAAAAAAAAATGTTATATTTTTGGCTTATCACTTTAGGAATGCGCCCAAGAAGAAGAAGAAGAGGGAAAGAAAAGGAAAAAGGAAAATGCGAAAAGAAGTAAGACAGCTTTTATGTTGGAAATCTCGTTGTAGGTAAAACCAAATACAAGGCATTAAAAATGATATTTAAAATTTATTTTTATGGCAGATTTTCATGTTCTTAAGTAAAACGCATGAATGCCATAAAAGAAAAATTCATTCTTTCTTGCTTTTTTTTTCTTTCTTTTTTTTCTTTTGTTTTCTCTTTTTTTTGTTTTTTTGTGAAAGCATTTTTGTTCTGCAGTTTTTATATCTTGTCTTTTAAAGACCATTTTATTGCAGGGATTTTTTTATGCTGCATATAAAGAAAGGAAAACGACTTAAGTTATTATCTGGTAAGTAATGGATTTGGGCTAAGCGAATGCTTTTCCAAAAATACAACAACCACAACAACGATTTTTACAACATGATGAAAACTCATCAGTATCAATTTGGTTTTCATACAAATAAATTAACAAATTAGTTATTTGGCATTCAGTCATTCACATGTGGAATTTTTAAGGCCAAAACAAGTTCAGGCGTAAAACTTGAATTCGATTTCTCAACTCAGACTCAACAACGCACGAGTTCGAGCTCAAAATGAAATTAAGGAGGAGTTTTGCTTCAGGTTTTTGATTTCAATTCATGTTTGAAGTCAAAACTTTTGTGTCTTAAGAGTAGATGGCGTTTTATTTATTTTCAAATTTAGAATCATTTTCTATTTTCAGTTTTTTTTTTCGTTTCTCAGAAACTAGAATTATAGTTGGTTCCAAGCCCGGCGATTTCATAGCAGGTAAACGTTTTAGTACAGCAACAAACCACAGCGAAATCGCAAACTTGGAGGTATATTTTTTTGTTAAATGATCGTGAAATGAAAAAGGTACAAGTTTTACTATTCAAACCGTTCAAGGAACACTAAAACGTAACGAAGGTAATCAGCCGAGCAGTCAACTTCGCTTTGAGTCTAAAACTGAGAACAAAAATAATGCCCAAAAGTCAAAGTCTACAATTGCTCTGATTTTGGGTACGATTTAAATGTTTAATTTGCTCTCAAAATGAACGTTGAGATTAAAAATATCAATTGGGGAAACTGGCCGTAAGAAGGAATATTCACAAAATTAGCGAAGCCTTTATTTATGCAAGAAACTGTGACCAGGCATTTTTCTTTTAGAATATCGGTGCAGCAGTTTTCCCTCTCCTAAGAGCCTTTGGAAGAGAAGCTTGCATCTTGCCCAAAAGGTTTGCTCCAGTACAAGTTTTGCTTCTCGCACAGGGACGGTGGTGAGATATTGCGTAGTTCCCCTCTTCCTACAGAGCATTTTATCTTCAATTGCCTTCAAAGAGACAATGAGAATTCAAATATTTTAGCAAGAACATGAACACATTTTTATTTGCATGTTTTACTATTTTTAGCAATTTTTTTAGCAATTTTTTTTTTATGGCGGCTGAGTAAAACGATGGAGTGTTGCCACATTGACAACCAAAAAATATACTTTACAACAGCTGCAGTTTTTGACAAGGCGAATTCATGGTAGTTGGCCAAATCCCAATTACGTATTTTGTTCCTGTTAAATGTTCGTGAAATATCAAAAACAAACCTTTTACTACTGAACTGTTGACATTCAAGCGACTTTAAGGCATAGAAAAGTTTTTTTAATCATCTGCGCTCTCAATTTCACCTTTAAAAAAAAAATTTAACTCAGTTAAAAAAATTGCTCTCTACATTTTATTCCTTCAAATATTCCTTTCAATTAATTAAAAAACAAAAAAGTAATTCAGCGTCTTTTCAAGAAATTTTTTCCATGCAAATAATTTTCCTCCAGATTTTCCGTTTTCATCTTTCTTATTACAAAACGCTTGAGAAGAGACACGAGTTATCTACGGAATAGAACTTGCCCGTTATCTTTTTTAATTTCATGCACCAGTAATTCCACAGATGATCTTATCTTAGTGGGTGCAAAGAGCTAATTTATTTTGTGGCAGACTGCTTTGTTACACGAAACTAAGAACTGCAATCAAACAATCTTTTGATCTATTAGATTATGTAAATGTTTTCTCTTGAATGGGGAAGTCTGCACACTCACACGCACGCAAGGCACACAAATTGAGTGCAACGGATACAGCAGCACAGCAAAAATCTATATATGTGTGTGTGTGTGTGTTCTGTTCTGTTCTGTTCACAATACAACACAATCATCATTTGTGTCACTACAAATTTTAAACGTTTCCAGTTGCAAGAATGATAAATAAATAGCATTTCACTTCTTTTGTACAAGTTTTTAAAAAGTTGTTGCCGCATTTCTGAGCGTTCTTTCGTGCTTATTTACTTCGCTGAGGAAAATTATTTCTGCAAAGAAAATAAATATTCAAGTGGATGTTTGTTTGGGGGAATCTATAGTGGGTAAGAGAAAGAGTGCAAATATGCCAAAGGAGTGACGAACAAACAAGTCATAAGTGTTCTAGTGGGGGAGCCAATGAATTTCTTACGCTTCAAACTTCTTATTCTTCTTATATTTGAAAAACTCTTTTCCTCTGAGGAAGATCGCAGACTTAACTAAAAATTTTGTGAACACAAAGTTGTGGAATGAAAACAGCCAACTTTTTTGTTAAATAAACTGTAACTTTATTTGATTTCATTGTTAAACAAACTGCGGATAAAAATAAACGAATTGATCTCTCAGGAATGCTGGTTTTCTCATTAAGGAGAAAAATCAATCATGTGGCACGGATCCTTTTTTCAAAGGGGGATTGTTTTAGGAAATACAAAAACAAATACAGAAACAGAAACAGAAACAACCTGTCTAGAGTTGAGCGATTTTGGTGGTTGAAGGTCTGTCTGTCCATCTTTTGGGCATGAATCTAAGAAACCAGCAAGTTTTGTGCGTACAATTAGTTGAAAGACTAAGAGCTTTCCTGTTACGCGTGCCTAAGATAAAACCACGCACTAAAATCCTTGAAGTTCAATGCGAAAGTGGTAACACAAGCAGTTTCCGAAGGACTATAAAACAAACGTTATTGATTTGAATGCCTTGTACTTTTTATTGGGAAATGCTGTCCATCTGCCACAAATTTTTTAAAATTTTAGTTCTTTATTATTCTGTGCTTTTACCCAAATCGTTTAATAATTGTCTGCCACTGTTATCCGAAAATTATAATAACGACAATCAACTAATGAAAATTGCTAACAATTTTCTTGGCACAAAAAACTTTTTCTTACTTTGCAACATTTTTCTCGTTTTTCTGCTTCTGCCATCAGTTCTATATATTTGTTACCAACGAGTTTTTTTCATTTGCTCAGTCTGAGCTGGCCTGGCTAAGGTGTTGCTATAAAGCAGCAAAAGTTTCGTTTTTTTTTCTCTGCCAGTCACAATAGTTTGTTGTCCAACAATACAGGCAGGTAACTTCAACTCAACTCAACTCGGCAGCTAACAAATGGCTTCATTTATTTATGTCTATGAAAAGCTTAACACTACACCAGCCACTGTGCTGCCACAATTTCTTGACAATGGAACAGGAAAAGGAGGAATTTATAAGGGAGAAGAGAAGAAGCAAATGCGCACAACTTAGGAAACCCGTTAAGAACTAAAAGTTTTTAGACTTTTAATGTATTATTGTGCAGTGAAATGTTTAAACCAGAAAAGCATCAGGAAAATCAAAAATGTTTTTTTTTGTCCCATTCCTTCAAAAATAACACTAAAAAAACGGAAAACAACAAAAACAGCAGCAAGATGGAAAACACTTGGAAATTAGTTTCTAAACAAAGTTGTATGGCTGTTATTTTGTGTGTGTGTTTGGTTTTTTGCAGCAGCATAAAAAATACGACAGAGAAAAAATATGAGCGCTTACAAATTAATTAAATTAACATGATAAAATACAACACCTTGAATTATGTAAATTATAAAAGACTTCATTCCGACATCTTGCCACTTGTTTCTACTTTTTCATTTATTTCTGTGTTCTCCTCTTTCCTCTCATCGTGCCTTGTGCACTTCCATTTGCATAATTTATCAATGCATGCAACTGCGAGCAGAGTGGCTCGCTGGCTTAATTATAGTTCCAGTTAATCAAGTGTTTTTAATGGATTTCAAAAGTGCCACTAATGCAATTTCTCAACTCCTTTTTCTGCTGTCGGCTTTAGCTTAGAAAAAAGAAAACACAAAACAGAAACACTTAAGCCAAGAATAACAACTCGAACAACGTAATTAGTTATAAAAATACATTGTTTTTCATTTATTGTAGCGAATCATGCATGTCTGTGATTTCGTTTTACAGAGTGTGCGCAAAGTCGCCCTGGGACCTAAATATTCGAAGCTCTTTTGTTCATAAATATTTTATTGATAAAACAGCAACAACATTTTATTGAATCAAAGAGAATGTTGTTCGCAAATCATGTGTTTACAGTTTAGCAAAAAAAAGTTTTCTGCAACTACTCGCAGACGAATAATTCGGGGGAGGCGCAAGGCTTTTGTCGGAGTACGGACTTTGCTCTTACGCAGGCAGGTTTAAATCATTTTTTTGTTGGCTATAACTGTGACCCATTAATACCATATGGCGCTTAAGTCAGCAACTGTCTTGTGTACACAATTGCCACGTAGTGAAACAGGTTTTTGTAGCTTCTTAAGTTGCAGGTTTTTTCCAATAAAAACATTAAAAAGTCTGACCCAATTTTGTTAATGAAATTTGAACAGATTTTGTGCCAGGTAAAAATTAAATAATTGCTGCCAAAAAGGCTTTTGCTCTACAAAGCGGCAGCACAAGTATTTGAACTTGCAGCCACTACAGTGGACATTAAGCTTCAAAGTTTGAGAACATCCAGTCTTTTTGTTTCAAATTAAGCCATTAAGGCAATTGCATTATCCTGACAGTCCTTTAGTTCCCAAAGCAGTTTCATTTGAGATGTCAGCAGCACAAAATTTCCACTCAGGAAAATTCCGTTTGAAAACACGCGCAAAGAAAGAAACAATCTTTGCATTCTGTGCCCAACCTCTTTCGAAACAACTAACATTTATTTTGCACATTTTATAGCTGCCGGTTTGGCATCGTATTTTGCTCAATCGTTCTATATAATTTTTTGCTATAATTTGTTGTAGTTGTTTTAACTTTGTTTTCTTCGTTTTTTTCTTTTTTTTTTTTGTTCATTTTGCTTTCTTTTTTGTTTTTAGTGCTTTTACTTTGAAACTTATAATCATAAATTTTACAAACAGCTCGACTTTGTTAAGCTTAAACTCTTGTAGTCATTGTGAATTCTGTGTTGCAGTTGGTGAAAAATAGAACGTGGAGACGGTGAACGGGGCACCGGTTAAAAAAAACGCCTTGTAATGCATGGATGCGTAATATATTTTCGCTGTAAACGTTTTTCTCAACACACACACACACACACACACACGTATAAACGTGTACAGGACGGCAACAGGATGTGTTTACGGAAACATAGAGACACGCTGAGCTGAGCTGTTCCACACCGGCATGAACTAAACTTTATGGGGGGGCACAAAGTCATGCTGCTTAAAAGCTAAAGCCGTTTGCAAGATCTATTGGCTGGCGAAATTTGTTTTTTCAATAGATATTTTCCTAAATCATTCGCTTAATGTTATAAAAATAAAGATGCAATTTACAGAATGCGTTGCAAAGTGCTGGTAAAACAATTTCAGAAATAACATATTGCATTATGAAACGCTTAAAGTGCTTTTGTGTTGGCAAATTGTCTTAACGTGATTTGCTGCCAAAGCTGTTCAGGTAAGAAACACGACTTGACTGGTGTGAGATGCAAATATTTAGTTGTGCACAAGAATTTCTCTAATTAAACGTTAGACATTGATTTGGAATTTATGTTTCGTACAGACCGCGAAACACTCGGCAGAGCATGTGTTTGCGCATCGTTAGCCGAGATGTTAAACCACGCAACTAACAAACAAAAATCATGAGTCTAATTGTAACTGATTATGAAGCACAACAGCAGCATCCCTGTTCTGTGCTGTTTTTGTCCTCATGTATTAGAAACTGAACATGTTATTGGCGAAAGTCGAAAGCATGTAATTACAAGTGCAAGTGCAAGTCCCCTGATATGTTTTTTTTTTCCAGATGACGATGCTGGTGCTGATGCGTCATTTTAAAAACTTTGTAAAAAATTTCAAAGACTAATAGGATTTTGGATCGTTTGAGATAATTATGATTTTTGGAAAAATATCCAAATTTTATAATTGTGGGGCAATCTAAAACGAAAAATTCGTTTTGCCATTCGCCGTGAGTAAAAGAAAAACCAGTGCAAAACAAAGAAAACGTTTAGACTACTGAAATTTGTACTATTTTGTGCATAACCGCAAACTTGTTTAAAAGAGAAGAGATGATTTGACTCCTGTAGCGCACTCTGTTTTAGAAGCTTCGATTGCAGTTCAGGACTTTTTCTGTATTGATTTAAGACCAGACACAAACTATTTTTCACCCCCTCAAAGGAAGCATCGCAATCAATACGATTCTGAAATTCAACTGATGAAAAAATCTATGATTCAGCACAATATGATTTGTTCTCAGCTGGACAATTGTTGCGTTGCATCACATAAAGCAGATGAGCGAAAAGTCGATTGTTTTGCTCGTGTACAAAATGATACAAAATTGAAATTTTATTTTTTTGTTGCTGCCTTAAACTGGAAAAGGCTTTTAAAAAACCTCTTGAACAACTGCTTTATGTGGGCACACAATATCTAAACTTTCAGCTGTTTTGCAGGATTTATTAATATATGTAAATTGCTTCCAATATTAGTGAGAACAAATTCTCTTTAATATTGTCTGACATTCAGATTTAAAATGATTTAAGTTTGGACTGTTCTTTAACCCCAAAATATAACACAATACAAAACAGTTGTTGCATTTACTTTTTCTTTTAAAGCGGAATTAAATGCACCAACTTTAAGGCTCAGAGAACAGGGAGGGTGTTACATTTCACCTATTTTATTTCATTTTTATGCAAAATTTCACGAAATAAATTTAAAAACAAAAAAAACAGTTTTTGCGCGTAATGAAACCACTATAAGAATTCTAATTTGGTTGTTGAATTTTTGCACTGAAGTTGCAGATTATCGATCTGCTCAAGTCTAAAAATATGGTTTAAAAACCACTTGACTGTAATAAAACAGGAGAGAAATTTCGCCACGAAAGAGAAAACGTGCTTTTTCAACCAACTGATTGATGATATTGCGGCTTGATTTGTTTGCGGACAAACAACAAATTTTATGGTAAAAAAAATTAATTCCAATAGATACAGAAATGTTATTTAATTTCCACTTTGATAATAAAAACTGACTGGCTTTACAATTATTCCACTTTTTTTTTAATATTTTTCTTTTATTCTTGTTTAAATTTTCCTTAAGTTATTTGGCCGTTTCCATGTTCACGTGTGTTTCAAAGTGCCTTCCAAAAAATAACTTAAATTAAAAATAAATATTTGAAAAGAGCTCGACTGGAATGTTCTTGAAAAAAAATTTTAGTATTTACGAACACATTTTTATATACCCGAGCATATTCTTTCATACATTCCAATCAATATTTTCTTCCAAGGCCTCCGTTTCGAGACTGATACGAGAAACACCAACACGTGGCGAATTCGTCGAAATTGTTTGCTTTACATTGCAAATTCGGAGAAAATTGATTAAATTTAAACTTTATGCAGCATTTGCAGGATTTTGATGACATTTTGTTTACACTTGTTGTTGCACACAAGAAACACTTGAAAGGTCAACTCACTCCTTCAATAGCAACCGCTTCAAACAAACAATATTTTCGTTCATTGATGAGTTTTTTCTTTAAGTTTTTTATTTATATTCTAATAAATATTATTTATTTATATTATTATTATATATTTTATATTGAAATGTGCTTCATATTTTGCTATAAAGACTAGATGCTGGGAGTTTTAAAGAATTCTGCTTTTGGGGTATTGTTAATATTGACGCTTGAGTTGTGGGTCAAAGGGGTAAAAAGTGCGAAGCGTTGGCTGAGTGGGACATCTTTGAATTGCAGAAAAGCAGCTGGACTGTTGAATAACGTTGTTTGGCGCAATTGAAGTCGTATAATTTGTACTTGATCTTCTATATTATTTCCATTTGATGTACGAAGATCGAAAAATTGTACGGAATTAATTAGAACTCTCGGCGTAGACGTGACTGCCGTCTCGGTCCCCATGTCTTTTCGGAATGCACTTCTATATAGTTCATAAGTTGTTTATTAGATAAAGGAAATTGACAATTCTGAAGTAGGGCGGTTCACAGTTTGTGTTGTGTTGTGTTGTGTTGCCTCGATACTTAGTAAATAGCGCGTTAGCCTTCGTTATATACTGAAAGTAATCAAATAATTTGTTTGTTTTTTTCTTAATCTGTCCACTTTTTGTTATGCCATTTTTCCGCTCAAGAGTGATTTTTATTATTTTGCCATATTTGAATTATTTGTAAAAGTATAAGAGGAAATAGATCAAAGTGTTTTGGTGGCAAAACGATGCTGCTTCGTAGCCTGCTACAGCTTTTTGCGTTACTTTTTAGCCGCACTATATTAAACAAAGTATTAGTATATTTTGTTGTTGTAATATTGTAAATAATTTCACGTCTAGAAACCACCCACTAGTATTTTCTGGTTTGCTGATTTGCAAATGTTTATTATAACTTCAAACTCGATAGACTTCAAAGAAACAGACATACTAGTAGAGAAAATATTTTTTGTTAGAAAAGAAAAAGCAATAACAGGCAGACATTTAGGTTTGTGTCTTCGATATGAATGACGTCAAGTCATGCTGGCCTTGTTATGGCCCATTTTGTACGCTACAATATCAAATTCCGAAAGTTCTCATTAAAGTCACAGCTAAAGTTTCGAATAACAATAAAAAACTTAAGAAATAAATCAAAGAATTCTTAACAATTTTTCCATTAAAATAATATGGAAATAAAATAAATTAAAAACGTCTATCTGAACATGTTTTTAAAGGCCACTTGACCTTTTCAAATAATTGCTCACTTTAGTAACTCACAAACTTCGTTTTTATTTATTGCATTCGGAATAGTGTCCTTTTAAAATGTTGCCAATTCCAGGTATCGTTAGCGGCTTTTGTAAATTATTCTGCCTGCGTAATATAATAACTTGAAAATACGTTTGTTGTGAATTTTCGTTTTATGTCTGTATGGAAAAAACTACCTTTTTAATTACCAACATAAATTTTTCATTTAACAATTTTTTTAATTTTTCCTTTATGGAAAAAAGACGAATATATGGAACAAACGTCTAAAGTTTGGTGCTAGGGAAAAGTTTTTTCGTTGCGTGTTGTTGTTGTCATTTGCATATCATAATATTTGCTGTAAAATAGATTGCAAATAAAAATATTATGAAGAAAAATAGAAGACTAATTTTATAAACAATAATTTTGTGCTTTTCCAAATCAGGAGAAACCCAGTTCCTCAGTTTCGATTAGTTGTTGCCGATTACCATAATCTCAAATTTCGATAAAAGTTGTTTGAAAACCAAAACGAAGTGAAGTTTCTATTACGATGTTGATTTTGATTGCTTGAATAAGCAATTTCCAAGGACCCACAAAATATTGACAGTAAATAAAGAAAGGACCTTTGCCTTGCGGATAAAAATTGTAATCAGTCGAAATAAATTTGTTTGTTTTGAAAAGGTTCAGATGTTGATATTGAATATCGTGGAAGATCAAGGTGATCTTATGGTATAACCACATGCAAATTGCATATTTTGTACTAAATTAAGGCAACAAGTTACTGTCAAGGATCTAAACATTCAAAATTATTGTATTGTACAACCGAAAATGTCCAAAAACTTTCTGCAGACTTGAATTGAAGAGTCGCCCTGTTCGCAGCTATAGTTATTTCGATTCTCAAAAATAACTTTAGAACTTTACAAATCTTTAGTATTACATCTGCTGCTACTATAATAAATAATAAAAAAGATATGCTGAATAACTTCAGATTATTACATTGATTGATTAGACAGAAATCGTCAGGTTTGTTCTGGCGAAAAAATAACAAAATCACTATTCCAAAAACGCTGAGTAAATATTTGATGGCGCAAAAATGTTATACCGGCTTAAATATTTTATACCGGCTAAGCCCCAATCTAACTTTTCAGCAATAATGAATAAGAGATAGTTGAGGCCAGAAACGATTTTGTCAGCAGACCAATAAATACATCCCCCACCTTCGGGTTTTTTTATGCAGCGGAGAATATTTTTCATTTGAATTATTACTAAAGCAGAGTTTGTATGTCTGCCCATAGATAGAAGTTTGCTTTTCTCTCTTCTTTTTTTCAAATGCAAGAAGGAAATATTTTATACTCCAAATAATTTTACACACACACACACACACACACACACACACACACACACACACACACATTAAACACATTTTACTAACTTGCCATAAATTTGGAGCCACTTAAACAGAAGAAGATGTAAAATTTTATGAAAAAACTACACCCATAAATACATACATAAAACCTTTCTATGTGTGTCTATATACATATATATATATCTATATATGTATATATATATATATATGTGTGTGTGTGGTTGTGTGTGTGTGTGTGTGTGTGTTTGTGAATATTAAAGTACGTTTTTATTTTCACGGCTTAGCCCAGCAAGTTTACACGAAGATGAGAGCAAAATCGAAGCAGCTGCGATGCCAAAAGCAATCATTTTCTCGCACACACATGATCACACACACACACACACACACACACACAGAGATACAAAAACGTAGTGTGTGTGGGGGTGCTGGCGTGCGGCGCCGATACAAAAGACACCTACGCTCTAGGGTATTTTCAACCATATTTATAAACGCATTTGTTCAGATATATGTTTTATTAAGTAAAAAGTAGCAGCGGGGCTGTGGCTTCAAAATGGTAGGAAGGAAACTAGTAGAGTACTTTGCACACTGTCACAATTAATCATATTGACAACAACCACAGCAACTCGTATTTAACTTCGGCACACGTACGCCCGCACACATATTGTGTATAGAAGATACGGGGTGGCTCAAAGACCACTATAAGCGTTAAGAAAAATGTTTTTGTATTGCTTCTACACAAAATATAACAAATGATGAGAACGTCGACTTTGTAATCCTGGACTCGTTTCCGAACATTTTTCAGTGCTGCAACAATGTCGGCCTTCAGTTCAAGAATTGCTTCCGGGTTGTTCAGATGTTCAGATTACGCGAAAAGTCTGGATAACGCTCGAATTTCTGCAAATTATTCGCTTTCCCAAAATTTGTTAATGCGTCTGCAGCAGTGCCTCCATCCTGCTGAAACCACATCTCGGGTCTGGTTCTTTGCTTAGTTTCAGTCTTTTCATTATTTATGCTCCAGATGTTGTTTAAATAATTTGAAAAGAAAAATACAGAAACGAACAAAAAAGCCTCAATTGTTTGGCCCACCCTGTACATTTGCACACTTACGTTGTTGTACGTTAATGTTTTATGTGTTTATTGAGCAACACACACTTTCGTCTCTCCCCTGGTTAGGGGGCATGTCGATTACGGTTTTCATCTTATAGTTAAAGTTTTTATTGGCTGATAATTTAGTTTTTTAAGAAATTCAAAAGAGCTTCAAACTGAAAAGTGATTGAAAGCGCAGTACACAAAACAAGAGTATTCCATACTTTTTCACACGATAAGCAATTTCGTCAACGGACGAGTGTGAGTACGTGTACACACACACACACGCAGCAAACAGTGTGTCATATTCATATATAATTTTTTTAATTAATTATGAACTTTTCTTTGTTTTGTGCACAGAATAAACTCAATTTCAAAGCTGCTGTAAAAATCGAGAAAAAGGAAACTGATTATATTTCGAATTTTTGTTTTCCAGCTTAAAGTTTTTTTTTGTATAATTTCTAAACAAAATTAAACGATTTTTATTATATATTTAATCTTCCTGTGGAATTTTTTTTTAGTGATATTAATCAACAAGAACAAGCTTGCAAAATGTCAAGATGAAAGGAACAGATTTCAATTTAAATTAAAATTGCAGTTGACATGGAATAAAGAAGATGATACATAGAAGCAACCATCGCTGCGATTACACGGGGCAGCATTTTCACAGTTACCATTTTGATTTTGGTTTGAGGCAGTACTTATCGGTAATAGCGACAAGCTGTGTGGCGGATTTTCAGGCTTAAGTCGAAAAATAAGGCCAGCATTTATTAGTTGGCACAAAATCAGGCTTTCGGAAGTGTTCATGTGCGGAGATAGGCCTTTTTTTTAAAGGATTTTGAAAAGTAATTGCGACAAGCCTGATTTTTTTTCCAGTGTTTTTCGCAAGATTGCAAGATTCCAGCAAAAGTTTGGTTTTATGTTTTAACCTTCAGAAATAAGGATGGCCCAATCGGACTATTTAGGAAACAATAAATTGTCTGCTTTTATGTTATTATGTCACCATTAAAACTTATTTATTTATCGATAATCCTTTGCAAACAAATTATATCACTAAAGTTAAATAAAAATGCATGTTTATATATAGTTATGAATGTATGTATGTATGTATGTATGTATGTATGTACACATACATTACAGAGTTTTGATGCGCAAGAATTCTGAACTTCTGTCAAACTTTTACTTTAATGAGAGCCAACAATTTAAGCAAATATTTATACATTTGCAAAATAATATTTATTTTTACCAAACATGCAATATGTCAAGCAAATAAAAGTTTAACTTACAAAAAAAAAAAAAAAAAAAAATATTTGCAACACTCGTACAAAAGCGGAGCAGCAGAGAAGAATGAACAACTTGTGAAAGCATTTGCTTTACAGAAATCTACAACAACACCAACTACAACTTACAAAATACTCCAGCATAAAAATTTTTTAAGGTTTTTTATTTTATGTTTGTTTCTGTGCAAAACTATAAAAACTTAAGTACAGCATTAACATAAAAATCAAAGGCATTCGTACTGGTAACATAAAGACTGCAACAACCCAACAAACAAAAAACAACGAAATTCAGAAAAAAAAAAAAAAATCCTTTACGAGAAACAACAACTTTAAATTTATACACACAAGCACATTCACATATCCAGATATACTATATACTCGTAGTAGAGTGTAAACACATACATACATAAATAGGTATGTGCTTTCACAATTATGCTTTCGTACAGAAAGTAGTTGTTAAATAAACAATGTACAAACAACAATGCAACATTCGTAGCAACACATTAACAGACAGACAAACAAACAAACAAACATACACACATACATACATACATACACATGCAAATACATACATTCATACATTTATGTATGTGCACACTCGCATATGAAAGTTACATGCACTGCATGTTGGCAAGTTGATAACGAAATGAATAATTTGTTAAGCAGCAGAGGAACGTGCCCGAACGTAAGTATTTTCGAAAGAGAGCATTATGACTCCGGTCTACCATTTGTAATGCCCTCAAAGACGCTGTTCGCAGGCTGTGGCCGGCAGCAGAGATCCACATTCCATTTTCGTTGCAACCATAAGCACGTGATTCGTTTTGTCACGCGGACCAGAGTTATCATTGTAATGACGCAGAGCAAAAGTCACTTCTAACTGGATTAATGCTTCCAAATTACAATATTTGTTTAATCCATCTAGGAAGTACGAGTGTATTGTTAGACCGACATGCATTTATTGCTGTGGACGTTTTGCTAAACTTATGTTGAATGTGTTCTAATGTTGTTGTGCAAACAACGTGCTTAAGAAGGTATCAAAGGGATGGATGTGGCACAAGTATTCAGGTGTGGAGGTGAGTAGTTGCCAACTACACTGAGAAAACGACGACACCAAAGCATTAAAATTTGTATTCAATCATAAGTTTTGCTGAAGTTGAATGGCAGGTAACTGTGGCGCCTTATTTAGTCATAGACTGGTTGGAGGAACGATTGATTGTTTGGCTGATGGCTTGATTAATTGATCAGTTTATTGATTGCTTGACTCCACGATTGATTTATTGTTTAATCATTATTTGTATAGATTCATTGATTGATGTTATTTGTTGACTGAAGGAATGATTGATGGCTATTTTAATATTTTATTTTAATAAGTTATTTTAAAGCTGTAATAATTGAGTGAATAACTGTTTGATTGCTGGCTGGATAGATTGATTGCTTGGATGATTGAAGAGTGGATGCGCTGATTCAGTAATTGGCTTGTTGCATTAAATACTGCCTGATTGAAAAATACACAGATTGATTCACGCATTCGCAAAATAATTGGTTGACTGACAGCTTTATTGCTTAGTTTGTGAATTGTTTGATTGACTGGTGGACCGACTGACTGATTGATTAAATGTACAAATGTTTTGTTGTTTGTAAGTTTATTTGATTGGATTGATGGGTCGGTTGTTTGCCTAATGGATTGTTTGACGCGTTAGCAAATAAATATTAAAAAGCAACATAAACACCTATTAAATTATAGATCTATTCAGAAGACTTTCCTTTCCGGGGAACATATGGATGGAGAATACGGATTTGGTTTATCCTTTTCTGGTGATTTTGTATTTCTCTCTGCAAGGCAACAAAATTATGCCCCGCTTAGACTTTTATAATCAACTAAAAAGTTGTTTATTCTAAATCTCTTAACACGTCTGAATTGCTCTTGGCTCGTAGAGCCCTTGGCAGCCGGCTTCTACTGGCATTAACTTTAAAATAATGCTCATTTGCCAAAGAATGCTTAAAAAATAATTTCCTGTATTTGCCTTAAATATAAACAAACAAACACAAAAAAATATACCAACAACGACTTTTATGAAAATACCAAAACCAAATTCTTTTTTCTGTATAAAAAAAGGAGCCAACAAAAGGGAAACAAAACTTTAATGGCGCTTCACAAAAACTACAACAATTAGTTGAAGGAGTACAACAAACATACGTTTAAGAAAACATTAAAAAAACAAGCAAACAAATAATAAAGAAATAAACTTCCAAGAAAAAGAAAAAAACATGGAGAAAAGAGTTTGTGTCTTGAAATGTATAATTTTTAGTATTCGTGATTTTCTTTCTGGTGTTTCCACGGCGCTGGCGTAAAAAGTTTTTAAAATACTTAATTATTTTCGTAATGCAGAACAAAATATAAATTTGCCAGTTTTTATTCTGCGAACCAAATAGGGAAATTCTATGGTGCCAAAGAACCCATTTAAATTTAAATGGTTGAATAAAGAAATTAAAGTACCTGCATTTTCAATCTAACACTTGCTGAGATATATCGTTTTCGAAGTCAGCAAAGAATCAACAAAGAAGGCAAAACCTCATAGAAAAGTTTTGCATTTGCAGCCGACCATTTTAAAATTTCCCTCAGGAGCGGCTCTCAAGTGGCCTTAGATCGGAAGAGATCGGTAGGAAGGCCACATTGGAAGGCGAATTCAACAAAACGTTGCTGTCTGAAGCCTTCTAGGAGCAGGAAGTTGCCTCTGTCTGTTACCACTCACTTTTATATTTTAAAGTTTTCTTCGTTACCGAGACTCGGCTGGCCTTAAATATTTTCGCATCCGCAAACCTTTTATATTTTTTTAAAAGACCGCTCCAGACATCAGTCAGAGATTCGCATTAAAATAGCAGTTGAAGAAACTTTGCCTTGGAAGGCATTTTTTAAAGCGTCAATTGCCCCTGGGCCCACACAAAATTCCTGCTTATTTATATTCACAACTCACAATATTAATTAATCAATTCATGGATAGTCCATTAAATATTACATGTTTTTCAATCTTTTATTTAAAGTCTCACAATAAACCTGTTCCACAGTTTATGCTGAGCACAGAATATATTTGTAATCAAATATTTCTAGATAAATATAAACGAAGCAGATTTCACATTTACATTTTATGTTAATTACTTTTAAATGGATATTAAATAAACATTGAATGCGTTTTAAATTCTCCACATCTTTGTACTTTCGTTTGAAGTTTATAACAATTTGCAAGTAATAATCAAGATAAAACCCAAATACTCGTATTTGCTGCAGCTCACAGCAGCAGAAGTAAATTTGATTGGGAATTCTTGCTCAAAACTTTTATTTGATTTAAGAAATTAATTTGTTTGTGGGTTGTTGTCAAACGATTGTGAGTCAACCATCAGCCACACAAAGTGCCACAATGGCAACTATTGTTGCAGCCAGTTTTGGTTGATTCATTATTGGTGGCGAAGTTCTGGTGAAATTAAAACTTTTTGTGTTTCATCGCCATTCATGGGTTAAACTTTTTTTCTTGGCAAATTAAGTATCAAGGCACTAATCCGTCCTGAACCTGGAAGTCTCATACGAAGTTAATAAATGTGTTTTAAACAAATTTACTTGACAAAACTGGAGAGAGGAGACATTAATAAAAACTATATAGTAGAGCGTATAAATATTGCCACCAGATTGCAAATGAGTTACGAAAAACCTAAAAAGCCTGTTTCAATAACTAGATGCCAGTGAGACTCGTAACGCCATTTTTAAGCTTCATTTGACTGGAATAAAAATTAATTGAGAGCAGCGTTGGTCACGGTGCCACGAAAAACCGAATAAATCATATAAAAATTTCATTCGTCGGAAGTCAACGAAGTGGAATGTTCTCGAAAAATCCTGATATTATCAATTGGAAGAGTTGGGTGTTTTACAGTGAATGTGGAGAAAACCCAAGTGACTGGCGGTGACAATAAAGTGAAATCAAAGTGGAGCTCAAAGCCGTCATAAGTCAAGCCAATGGGTCAAATGTCGAATGTATCAACGAAAGACCTTCAACATGACGACAACACGACGAACAAAGCAATTAAATTTCATAAATTATATTTTAGTAGATGGTTGCCGACTAAAGCCTAAACTGAAGGCTATTTTAACGGACTTTCCGTTACAAACTAAACAACCGGTATAAGATATTTTGCAGTGTTCGTTAACAGCAAAAGTCTAGACAACTTCGTGAGTTTTATAAAACTTTTTTGCTGTACTCCAGAAGTCTAAGACAATTTTTGCAAACTTTCTTGTACAAGAATGTGCCAGTCTTTAATCGAATTCTTTAATCGAATTTGCTAACATTTTGTTTCAGTAATTTACTGACGACTGCGACTTATTTAGTCCCAGTTTTGTGTATTTCTTTGCATTTTATTGTTTCATCTTATAACTAATTAAGTCTTTAATCTTATAATAGAATCTTTAGTTGTTGTTTATCTGCCTAGGCGGCGAGGGAACGGTGTAATTGTGGGCAGACCACTTTTTGCTGGCCTCTGTGTTGTCGAACCGAAGTACAAATCAAAGCCGTAATTCAATTGCTTATCAACAGATTTCGAGTTTGTAGCTTTTGCTTTGGCAACATATTGAGGCTTAACTGTTTTAGTTTTACCCGGCAACTTGTCGTTGTGCTGATGAGACGCCAAAGGAACTTGTTTACCAATAGTTTGGGTTGCAGCAACATGTTCATCTTTTAGGGCCGGCTTGTTTTCAATTTGACTGCCGGCAGTTTTGACCTGAAAATGTTTCGTTTGTTGTGGTTTGTGTAGCTTTTGTGTTGTTGTTGTTGTTCTTGTTGCTATCGGTGTCTGTGTAGTTGTATCTTTAACATCAGCACCGTCATTGTCGAACAAGGGCGGCTGTAAGGGATCCAAAAATAAGTCCGGTACTTTTAAATTTGGTTTTGAAGTGGTTGTGGATGTGGATGTGGCTGTGGATGTGATGGTAGAAAAAGGTTTAGCAGTTGTAGTTGCACGTTTAGTCGTGGTAGCGGTTGGTCTCTTTGTTGTCGTCGTCGTACTCGTCGTTGTTGTTGGTGTTGTTGTTATTGCTGCCTTTGTTGTTGTCTCCGCCTTTCCGATTTTAGCCTCAAATAGAGGTGGCAATAGAGCTTCAATCGATGGTTTAGGTAAAATATTATTCCCATTACTAATAAGGGGATTTTTAGTGGTTGTTGTTGTTGTTGTTGTTGTTGTCGTTGTTGTTGTTTTATAAACAGACGTTGGCTTGGTGGTAGCATTAATTTTACCTGCTGCATCCTTGCTACTATTACCCTGTTCATCTTGAAGTGGCGGCAATAGCGTATCAATATACGGCACGTCTAATGTATCGACGGCTTCTTCGCCATTTATTGCCGTCACGAGACAATTTACCGCCACAGCTGCGATTAATACCTTAAAAAATGAACAGAACATAAAACAACAGTATAAAGAAAAAAAAAGAACATTTTAAAATATATTACAAAAACTTTTAACCCACGAAACCATCTATAAACATCTTAAGTGCTTTGGCAGAGGACTCACCAACAAGGCGGCTTATTTGTAAGAATCTATAGGCTCAAAAGAGTCCTTAAGTTTCAATACATTTGTCGACAGTTTTGCTATGACTTCAAACAACGCCAAATACATAAATGTTTTAGTACTGCTAAGCGGCGATTGTTGTAACAAAAAGTTTGCAAGACAAAAGAATAATTTGGCCTCTTTATCTATTAAAACGAATTCTCGAAGCTGTATTTAGTCATATGAGATTCTATTTTGCTTCTGAATAATTTATATGTTTTTTTTTTTCTTAAAGTGTTTGAATAGGACTATGAAATCCAGCTGCCTTGCGAATGCTCATTCGTTATATTCTATATCAGGTAGGGCAGCTAGTTGAATGTTAACCCAACTTGAATAAAGTTCTGGACAGATTCAAACTATCGTTTTTTTCTATCTTCTCATATTTAGTAATCCTCATTCACTTCACAGAGTTTTTAAACCGCCTGCCACTGTGAGCACCACTGTTGTTGTATTGTTGGGGTGCTGCCATATTTTATCAACACTTTGTTGCAATTTTACAACAATAAAAAGCTGGCAACTTTAATATTGTTTTGCAATATGACAAAAAAAAACTTGCTTTTAATAGTTTCCACTGCAAAACCGTAGTAAAACACTCGATTTGTCTCTAAAACAAACTAGTCCTAATCAAAGTCAAGCGATATAAAACAGTTTGTGCGCACGTGATCAATATGCTAATTAAAATAAATAAATAAATTTGCATTTATAAATGTTAACAAAAACCAAACAACCGCATTATTTAAGTTCCATAAAAGCCTTTAATATTGACAATTTCCCTTTACACAATTGATTTGTGATCCAATTTTAAGACAAAAATTGACAAATAACACAATTTACTCAATTTATATCTATGGTTTCAAATCGAATACACTTATGAATTGGGATTTGTTTTCAATGAATGATTTTATTATTGAATAAAACCGTTTATTTATGTCGATTTATTTGATCAACAATTTCCTTTGTGATTTTAGTTTATTGAACTTCGAGTGGTCGGTGAGAAGAGTGTTTTTTTTTTCTTTCTGTAAATGCAAACTAATTTGTTTATTGTTTTCGTTATATAATTTTGCAAAAATTACATACATACACACACACACACACACACATACGCGTGTCTGTACTTTTTTCTATTCAGTTTATGTCAAATGTATTCGGATGCTTCATGTTAAAGCCAAATGCAGGCAAAATGTCTGTTTGTTGGCAAATTTTAATTTAATTTCTATGTTAATTTGTTTGCTTGTGAAAAGACTGGTTTTGTTCGGATTTTTATTATTTATCACCATCAGTTGCCACTTTCGTTCATTGACTCTTGCGAAGGGAAGGGGGGAGGTCGCACACATGTTGTTGTCTATACAGATAATTATAGTTTGTTTTTCCTTTACCCAACACATATTATTGAATGTGGTTATTTTTCATATTTATTGCCGCCGCAGCTTCCGTTTTGGTAACTCATACGAACATAATTAAAAAAACACAAGCACAATAAAAACATTTTATTAATAAATAAGCAAAAAATATTACAAACTGGTAACGCTGTTATTTTTTTAAATTTTTTTTTTTGGATTTAATTTTTTTGCAAACTATCTTTTTATATTGAGATAATAACTAAAATATAACTATAGAAAAATGCAAAATTTAGCAAAAAAAAAAAAAAACAATATCAAGATTTAGTTTATCCCATATTTGCAATAAAATAACTTGGCACTTAAAAAGAAATTTATGAAACATGGGAGTTACAGAGCGAGAAATATGTCGGCAGTAAACTTTAGCTTCTACTCTTGGCAAGAGATTTTCGGAGGCCATGGAAGCAAACAGAACCACGAAAAACCCTATTAAGTCTCTGGATACAGTGAATCTGAACGCAAAGTACAGAGGCTGATATAGAGCGGCCTCAGCTCTGTGAAGTATTAATCGAATGTCTTTAACTTCAAGCAAATGGACAGAAGAATGACAAATTTGATGGCACATGGGCGGATAGTCGTCCACATCCCAGCAAAAATTTCTATTGAAAAAAATGGACTTAAAACGCTAACGGCGCTATTTTAAGTAACTATTTCAGCATGGCGACCAGTACTTGTCACTCTCGCTCACAGATAAATAAGTCAAAATGCCACTACCAAAGAGTTGTCAAAAGTTCCTTGATCTTGCACTTTGTAAACACTATAAACCTCGTTTCGACCAATTTTCCTTTGCTGCACAAATCTAAATAAGTATCACTGAAATTCTCTAATCAAATTTCATTACAGATGCCAGCTGAGAATCAAGTCAAGTTTAACCCAATATAACTTGTACTATAGACAAGGTAACTGCTAATCAAGTCGTTACTTGACTAGTCAGCAAAAAAGTATTTGCTAAAAGTTAAACCATCGCCATTTAAGTTGTTCTGTGGAAATCAAGTGTTAACTGTGAAGATGCGACGACCCAACCGTGTTGTCTTCGATTATTATTATCTTCTGATTTGTGTTATTATTTTTATCTTTCATGCATCTTTTTCTAGTGGCTTCTACAATTGAAAAATAGAAACAAATGACAATTATATGCAGTTTTTTCACTCATCAACATATTCATGAATGTATTTATCAACATCTTTCAGAATGGCTTTTAATTGTTTTTGTCATTTTATTGCATAAAAACATTAATATTCAACAGATTAGAACATTCTCTTTTTATCGTTTTCTAATGGTTTTTCAAAGTTCTGAAGTTTGCAAATTAATTTTAATATCTTGTTTTTATAAAAACATTTGTTTTCTCTTAATTTGATAACTACAAGATAAATTCTTAATTAAAAATATTCGTTATTCAAAAATGCAGCAACAAACCAAAAAAAAAAAAAAAAAACAAACACGTCATGTTTGGGTTGCCTGGAATATGTTCATATTGTTCATATGTATGTATGTATTTATATATGTACATATTTTATATGTAACGGAGTAAATCATTCCAGAAATAACAAAGACACAATTTTTGCAATAAATGATTTATATTAAAATTTGCGAATATTTTTGCTGCAAGAAGATGTACTCGTATCTACACACGTACGAGCCTCTGGGACGAAAAGTTGTTTGATGTCACTGGCGCTACCACGGCATTCGTTCGTAGACCTTTAACAATAGCATGATTGATCAGAGACAATATAACAAGGTGCATCGAAATTATATTATAACAACTGTGACAATAATATGGTGGACCTCAACTGTAGCATGATTGATCGGAAACAACAATATTTTCAATTCTTCACTAAAGTGCATAGAATGTGTAATATTATAATGTTGGGCCTGTTAATTTTATTTTAATAGCAACAATAATATGGTTGCCCTTGCTATAGCATTTCAAAACCTCTTTGTCTCACTACTGTGACACCCAGAGTTTTTTTTTGGCAGCAATTCAACCTACAATCTCCGAACTGTTGGTCGGAAACAACACTTAACTGCACAATAACGTGGACATGACAATTTAATCGTAACTGTAACAACAATATGCTTCGTCATGTTAATGTTGTTTGATCATTTCGCGTATACGAGTATTTGCCTAAATGCTATAGTTCTGGTTATGGGCTTTGCTTTATTTGCTATGCTATTACCGGCTCCATCGTTCGCGCAGTGCAACAATAGTATGTTTGATTTAAAACAATGTTATTTTAGCAATGTTTTCTTTTGAAAGTTGTACCTACAAATATGAGATTTTCGAAAATGAGTTTAATCAGAAGTCATCGTATTAACGATGAAATAGTGGAACGCCGAGCTTCAGTGGTGTTCGAAAATGTCAACACAGTTGGATAAACTACTGGCTTCGCTGCGCTTCGTCGTATAACTGACGGACGATCGAAAAAATTCGAAAAGTAAATATTTTCTGGACTCAAAATGTGCGGCCCGGCAAAGTAGGAGAGCTGAATAACCATTTCGATAACATATCGGTGGCTTGTTTAGTAAGATCCAAATTTGGAATATGGACATATAACAGAATTTCATACGCCTAAAGTTTGCACACTCCCATATTGAGCCGCATAAAAACATGAGCTGCAAACATAAATATTTGCCTTCAGCAATTTAGCTGGCCAAGGTTAGGACTGGAAGCCTTTAAATAACTTTAATGAGTTTCGACCTTGAATCCTAGTTTTTTTCTTTTTTTTTCATTTACAAAGCAAAGAATCTTCGACTTTTGGTCAGGTTTCATATTCATAAATAAGTTGATATTTGAAACATGTTAATTTGGATTATTAATTTCTGTTTTTTAATTTTGTACCAGTTCTATGAATTAATCGGTTCAATAAAATAAACTCATCCGGCTTAATATTTCGGTTTCTTCTAATTTTTAATTAGGTTTGTTAATTGATTTTGTATAACTTTGTTTAAATTATTTGATATTTCTTTAAGTTATTGTTTCGCTGCCAACATTTTGCCCGTGAATTAATTTGTGTTTTTTTTTAATCTCGATTAATATTAAGCACCCATTAACACTTACAACTGACAAGAGTTTCATTGTTTTAAAAATATCTACTCTAAACGATGATTGGTTTTAAACCTTAACTAGCGCGTTTGAAAATAAACTGAAAAGATTTAAATGTGCACAGGTTGGTTTTATAAGAAATCGTTAAGGTGACAGCGGCATGTGGCAAATGCGACAAGCGACTGCAGTGACTTGCATGTACCCTACCTGAACAGAATAGACGCCAGCCGAAAACTCAATTTTTGAAAAGTAGAAGACGATTTTTGAAACATACATATCGTTACCTTAATGTAGGAAGGCCTTAACTCGTTTTTTCTCAAATCGAGTTTTTTGTAACTGTCGAAAGATGATGTGTAGGAACATCGCTGGTAAAAAGATTGACAAGATCCGACTAAAAATAACAAAAATATAAGCAGTGGAAAAAATAAATTTTTATTAAGTTTTTTCTCTATCCTGAAAAGTTAGAAAAACGCTACTTAGGGCCTTCCTATATTAAGGTATCGATATATGTATGTGTGTATGTATTGTGAGTGCACTTAAGCGATATTAATTTAAAATGTTAGATGGTGAGTTTTTTTGAGCCGCAAATTTCATATAGATGTTGGAAATCCGTCCTGCTATTTGCAACAGCGTCATCATTGAAGCCAGAGTTTGGTAAGGCCAACGGGTAAAAAGCCTTTTGCTCGTGCTTATAAAAGTTTGCGCTTATAAGAGCGTGTGCTTGTATGAGTTGGTGTTCTTAAGAGTTTGGGCCTTTGAGAGCTTGCAGGCCGACTTTAAGTGGCTTAAACAAATTATTGACAACTTTAGGATGACTTTGATTAATTTCAAAAGCCAAAGAGATCATTAAAGGCAAATTATTAGCCAATACAACAAAATGGTTTGCGTCCATCTATTGTAACTTCCTTTTAATAGTTTTAGATAAATATCACACGCCCAATTCGCAGATGAAACTTGACGAACTAATCCCTATTTATACCCTACTTGTCCTCTTTTGATCTTGTGTTCATTTGCTGAAGTTCGCTTAATAACTTTATAGTTGGCCTTTGAGTCCTAAAAGCTCCTCCTCAGTCACAAAGAGTGCAAGTGACTTAATATTGCTGCTTTTGTGAACCGCTTCCGAACCGAAAGAAGTATCAAATTTAAAACACATTTCAAGTTGTTGTTGTAAGTTGTCCACTTCTCAAAACTTAAGTTGTTGTAGTTAATAACCGGATCAAATGGCCGGCCAGGCAGCCAGCAAGCCGACAGACAAGCACGCAGCATACATACATATATGAATGTATGGCCAGTTAGAAGAAAAAAACGTATCTGAAAAAGTAGCATCATGCGCTAAACATACATACATACATATGTTTTGCACTTAAGACTTTGTGCTTAATGCGCTGTAAGATCACCGGTTCAGTCTTAGTTTAAGTTGCTATAGCAGAATACCAACGGAAGGGGCTACAGTGATCTTCGACGGCTGAAATGTTTGGCAGTTCATTGTTGTCGTGCTTGGCGCAAAGTAAATTTATTGATTTCTTTTTTGTTAAACAAGAGCAGATAAGAAACGAGTTATAGGTTCGTTGTGAAAAGCATGTGTTCGTTTTCATTTAAATAAAACCTAAAACAAACTACAACAAGAACTTCAAGCGCGGTATGAAGCGCTAAGATTGATGTGTGTTACCTTCATTTTTTCAGACTACTTTTTTTTGTATGAGTTGTTTGTACTGGCATTCACTTAAAACTGCTGGCATTCACTTGAATGTAACAGCCCTGTTGATTCAATATTTATATTGAATCTTATTCAATAGTTATAGTGTAAAAAAAAAATCTATAAAATTGAGGTGTCGTTTTCTGTATCCAGAGTATTTTCTATAATTTTTTTTTGAATTAGTAGCGATAGTTTTATGAGCTCTATAAAAGTGCCCTTTTTATCAATTAAGGACAAAAATCTGAAAAAATTCATACGATTAGTAAAATCTATTAAATCCGTGTCGCGACTGAAGTTGCAAACTTTTGCTCATTGTTTTTGGTGTTAAATGAGCAAAACTTTAAAATAAACAGCAAATAACTTTTAATGAGTCGAATTTTCATGGCCAATTAGGTAACAAATGTCAAAAAGCATCAGGCTTTCTGTATTCAAAGAGAAAACATATTGAATTGATATGAAACATCATATTGATTTAACATTAAACATTTTTATAGTTTATTTAGTTTGAAGCCACTTTGGCTACCAACATTCAAAATTAAAACAATTCTGAATGTTCTCTCGTAATAAAGTACAAATTATTATTTTATTAAATTCAACTGTTATTTTTAATGTGAAAACAGTTATTTCAATGCTAAATCATTTCACTTTCGTTTCCATGTTAATTTTACATTTGAGCTTTTTTTTCCTTTAAATAGCATTTCCTGTTACGTTAAAACCAAAGTTATGTGGAAAAAACCCATAGCGGACCAATTCTGTTAAATCAGTTCAACAGAACAGATCTGATCTAATTTATTGCCTATAAATGCAGAACAGATTTGAAACACATATCGATTAGTTCTTATACTCGTACAATTTTCGCCTCCTTCCCCTCAAACGTTTCCAGCAAATTCGTGTTTTTTTCATACTTTTTTAAAAGTTAACAAATCTTGGCTTTTTTTTCTTTTAAAACAATTTCAGCTCCATTTATTTTTATATTTCACTTAAACAATTTATGGCATTGCACTTTAAAACTTTTTTGAGATTTCATTAAATGCCTGAACCCATGATTTCAGCTTAGTCTTGGAATTACACGCAAAGAAAAGTTGTTATAGCTAAAAGTTGGGATGAGCAGCAAAAAGTCAAAGTGCTGTAAAATTTTCTCGTAATCATATTATGGTTTTGAGACACTGTTGCGGCATCATAATATTGCGTATTATTATCACAAACAGTCTGCTATCACAGCATAATTTTATGTACGATAATGAGGTCTGAGAGATCTCTTTCCACCTTCTACGAATATTTAAGCCAAGTTAGATGCAATAAAATAACAATTTTCATCTGAAACATAAATTCTGATGGAATTAATTAAACATGTACGCCTCGTGCTTGCGATCTGAACTCCAAATCATTGATGGTCCGCGTCATCAGGCAAAATATTTCTGTCCATAGTGCAATAACATTAATTACAAGAGCTGGAAAACAATCTGAGGCCTTGAAACCCACCTGATCAAAGTTTGTAGTTTTTCGTAGTATAAAGAAACAGATGCCTCATGTACACGATTATGCTGTGGGCCGACACAATAAGAGTTAATACGGCAACTTTGATTTACATAAAGAAAACAAAAACAACAATTTTATGAATTAGCTGAAGGACTGGTGTTGTCGTTCGCCCATTGACGGACACTGCCTGAACTCTGATGATGGGTGCTGCGGTCAGCGCCCGCAAACAAAAGGTTTCTGTATTTTCGTTTTTAAATTTACAAATAATTGCAAGCCTTAATATTTGTTTAGTTTAATTTTATGAAGGATTAAACTTAGAGTGAATTTAAGCATAAAACTATAATTACGTACTTTCATGATTATTTATTGCAGCAATAAAATAACATTAAATTAACAACAACAAAAATTGTTTTTCCCCTCGAATCAAAACACATCTATGGGTTGCGTTTTCTGTGTGCAGATAAGCCAATGTGGCAGAGTCGTAGGCCTACTCCAACGAGCAGAGCAGAGCAGAGCAGAGATGGAAGGAGTTACTTTTGCAGACAGGCCCAAATCTGCTGATAGGGAGATGCGGTATAAGTGAGATATATTAGAGCTAAAGCGTTTTACTTTTGTATTTTTCTACAAGCCTCCAGATTATTTGTTTCTGTTCGTGTTTGTGAACGACTTGTCAACAGAACTGAAAACGAATAAACAAACATTCAATTACGTTTTTATTTCACTCTAATATAACAATGAGAATTCCAAAGCGATTATTTTCGAACCTGCTTTTCTATTTAACTTTAATGCAAAATACATGCATTTAAATTTTTTTTACTCAATGTCTGCAATAACCCGCGAAGCCTGCGCACATTACGCCACGTCCTTGTTAAGGATGCAAGTGATGGAATATTTTATATAAAAAGTACTTTTTTCTGAACTATTTACGACAGCAGCCCTAAAGAAATGCCAAAGTTTTTGTTTTCTTTAAGTGTAGGTAATTAGATTAAAAAAGTCATATGCAAATTATTTTAAAACAAAGCCAATTTTATTCAATTTTAAAGCAAACATGTGTGATAATAGAAGCATTTCGTCCCATTCATTAAAATATAACAGTTTAAACTTTCAATTTTTAGAATAACGCAAATCAGGGAATGCAAAATTTGTTGTTATACAATCGCCGGAATGAAGATTTTTTTCTACACTCTAAGACTTTTTGCCGTAAATTTAGAAAGGGATTTGATAGAATTAATGCGACTTGATATCGCTGGCTGAACGTAGAAATCGCCTTTTACCCTCACACGAACTTTTAAAGTGCGTTCTAACAAGTGGTGGCAAATTGTGTTGGTCGTTAAGATATTTTTTGGTTTATTATTTTGTAAAAGTGTTGCCAAAAGAATCGTTCATACATCTGGCTATTTTTTCAGTCTTAAGCTTAAAACATTTTTTAATGTTTTTTTGACGCTTCACAATTTAAGGTAACGATAGTGTTAGATAATCCAGCTCGAGTTCTGAAAGCTGCAAGAGAAATTTTAAGATCAAACAAATAATGAGTGAGAACATCCAGATAAACGAAAATAAGTTCTCAGACGTTTCAAATATTGAATAATTCTGCTTTAACCTGTTTTCCACATAATAAATAAGACGTGGAAGAACAAACTATAAACAAAATTGCAAAATTCAGTGATTATGTCTCCAAATTGTATTATTCTAAAAGCTATTAGAGGCTATACCAGGTCAGTTTTGTTTTTCCAGTGAAATCTTCATTGAAAACACGCAGCAATTTCCAAAATATAAAATTTACACCGATTGCCCTGAAGAGGGCAACACAAAAAAGTTTCTTTGCTTGAAGTTTTAGGTTGACGAGACGACTCTCGCAATAAGAACGAACCTTTTGGTTTTATGTGCAACTAAAATCTATCTTCTGATCTATAAAAGTGTGTACTGGTCCATCGGAAGTCCTTTGTAGGTCCGCATTCAGACCAAAATGCCCCTAGTTCTGTAGTGCTCGATAGTTTGAAACCAACCTTTTTGGCGAAATTTTGTCGCACAGACGTGTAAAAAGCGATTGGTGTTTTAACAATAAATACTCCCACTTATTCCAAGCGTCGTCACGCTTGATAACTCCTTAAACTGAGAGAGAGAGTGTCAATAACACTCAGCAGCAGTTGAGACAATCAGTAATCGATCTACAACAACGGCTCCTAAAATAAGGAAAATTATATTGTGCAAAAACTTTCTTGGCATTTTTGAAATTAAATGGAACCATGTCTAGAGTAAATAAGTCTTTTAATGAAATTTGGCTGAAAATTTTAAAGAAAATTGGAAACTGCAATATCAGGAAGTGTCCGGTATTTCCACATCAATTTATATATATAAATCTTATCAACTAATAATTTCACTCTCCTACAACTGGTTTGATGAGTTTAAGAAATTTATTTTGCAGAACAAACTATACAGCTGTTTTTGGTATGTTGTCCAGCTGTCTATATGCCGGCTTGAAAACCTTTGAAAAATATAATCAAACGTCTAACTCTATATTTCATTGTCTTTCACAGCACAACAAGAGTTAAGAGAAACCCCTTCTAATAATATTTCTCAAAAAGCACAAAACGAGAGTAGTAGGGGCTACGAAATGTTGACATAGAGACAGCTGGAAGACAGCAACATGTTTTATTTTTAAATTGTGTTGCTCTAGAGGGCTTAAAACCAGAGTTAATTTTGAAACAAAAGCTGAGCTAAAACAAATAAAGGAACTTAAACACAAAATTTTTGACACCCCTTCAAGTTTCTCTACCATTTTAGGTAACGAATAACTATTCCCAGCTTTGGAGGAAAAAAACTCTGGCTCCAGCAGAGTGCTTTAATTACTGCCCCTGTTTAAAGTAACAAAATTTCAGCACATGACGAGCACGAGCAAAACCTTCAAAAAATTATCAACTGAAATTGACAAACTGTAAACTCAAGGTCCTGATACAAAAGTATATTGTTGCATTGTTTTAAAGTTTCTGTTAATGCCACACGAATGAGTGAGCGCTCAGAATATTCACAATTTTAGTTTCCATATTTTTCCCCTTTAGTTTTCAAAATGTGCACTGAAATGTGTGTGTGCGGCATTACGTTGCACAAATGCAATCATTAAAATGTTTTTAAGCAAAAAACTGAAAACAAAATACGCTCTGACGTCGTTAATAACTTTTGCTTAAAAAACACGACCAAAAAAAATATAAAACAAAAACAACCAAAAACAGTGAGGGAAAAAATAAAACTGAAATATTTACTTGTACAATACAAAACTGTTGTGGTTTACAAATGCTTTATCCGTGTTCCTTTTGTTTATAATTCTGTTTTGTTTATGTATTATTTTCTTTTTTCCGGTGCTTATGGGAAGGTATTTGTACATTCAAGAAAAATCATGATTGTGCATGATTGTATGTGAAATGCTCGTAAGTTTTCAATTTGTTAAATGGCTGTGCAGAATTTTCACTGCTCGTCTGTCAATATCTTTGGCCATTATTACTTTAGGATTTATTTACTAAATGTTCTTCATTTCGCTTAAAGTCTTACAGCAACTGGCTGTTCAAAATCAATACAAATACTATATATTTATATATGAATGTATATATAAGTATCGCTGAGCGCCTACTATATACTCTCGTGCACAAACACAGACCCATTTGCATATGACATGACCGCGCACACACACACACACACACACACCAACATATATTTACATTCTTGTAAAGCTGCACATTAGCTCAACACTGCTGCAACATGTTGCTAGTGAACATTGATTTTCCCACTTGTGTCGAGCACTCACATAAGTCACCAATCTTTTATTGCACTATGGGCAGAAAGCTACTTGGAAGAACAAAACTCAACAATATTGTATGGATTAAAACTTGTTAAACATAAATTTTGTGCTCGTCCAATACATTCCGGTTGTAATTTAAACTTTTTTCAACGGCGATTGATATTGCGAAAACCTTATGAGCCTGAAAAACCTTATTGCGTTGTCACATGTGTCCTTTACAAATAGAGTGTTTTGTAAGGATTGGGAAATGGTAAGAAATAAAAGTTTGTATATGAAAAAAAAAACATCATATCTGAAAAGTGACTCCAATGACTCCAAGAGAGAGAGAGAGAGAGAGTTTTGTGGGCTGAAACTTTTATAAAAATATTCGCTTTCGACTTTGCAACCCATTGTTTGGTTGTCGTTGATAAACGTTGACAATATATTCAATTGAGGAGTAATAGATTTAACATGCTTTCAGATGAAATGACACGTTAAAGCAAGATCGGCGACAAAATGTATACCCTTTCTATGGAATTACTCGTTTATGCATGTATTTGAATAGACATTTGCACTGATGCGAACTAAGCGGTAAGCGAAAGGCATAAGCAGGCCCTGTTTAAGGTCTCATTCGGCCTCAGACAGATACACATTAATCTTTCGTGGCTTATTGATGGTTGGCCCATTCAAAGGGACTTTGTTGCTCAAAAGCGAAGAGCTTGTTTATGGAATCGTGTGCCATTGGAAAGACGAAACTTTTTGTTTTCATAAAAAGCACTTTATAACAAAAATATAAAATTATTATTAAACTTTAAATATAAAGAGGCACACGTGTTAAGCGAGTTCGGTGGGAAGACCTACGGGTATGATCGGTCCAAGGAAACCAATAACGAAAACAAATTACAATAAACCAGCGTTTGAAGGTCCTGGCACCCAGCCAGAACAGCGTATCTGAGACTAAATTTTATTGTCATAACAAAAGGCGGAAAATTTATTAAAATATTTAAATTTTCAAAATCAAACTTTTGCATCTTAAATGAGATCAAAATGTCTCTGCTTTAAATCAGAAAACGCAAATAAGAAGCGCTGGTGGCTGAACAGTTAAATTACAATATCAAATAAAAGAAACCTATTTAGGCCTGGGTTTAAGAAGGCCCCTGCAACTTCACCGCTGGGAATTCACTGACATGCACATTAACAAGTTTCTATAAATGTACAGTGATGTGTTAAACAAAGCAATTGATTTGAACATTTATAAGTAAAATACATCTTGAATGGATGGAGATGAATTGGGTTTCTTTTTGTGCAAAATTACCAGGTGTTGGAATGTTAAAAAACTTATTGATGGTTGGCCCATTCTGGCTGGTGGCAAATTCAGTGAATTCCAATTAACGTTTTCGACGACACCGAAAGGGTGTGGGAATGAATTGCTCTCATTGGATGAGGTTATAGCGCCAGAAAGATTTCCGCGTTCTGAAAAAGATCTTAATGGATTTGAATATAAAGATTTCTTAATCTTTTCGCGATGTTTTCACAACAGAGTGAATTTTATCTAATGGATTGAATGTCCATATCTTAATGAAAGTTGCTGATAAATACGTCACTCAACCAAAAGATTGGTATCAACAATTAGTTTGAAAAATAAAAAAAACTTTCATACATATTTTAAAAGATGCTGAATTTCTGGAGTTTGACAGTATCCAGCGGATATATTGTCAAAGTTTCAGTTGTCGAACTTATAAAAACTGGCGAGTTTTGTGCCATCACTTGAACTTACGTGCCTGGAATTGGTCAGGCCGCCACCTAAATTGCAAAATATGGACGTCCCATTCTGTTCAGGGACATGCATATGAACGATTTGAGTTTCTGGTCACATCACGTAGAGCAGCCAAAGCTAATTAGCGTGATCCATCCAACGACGTCGTGACGGAGAACAGTACGGTGTTATATTTCGTATGTAGTGCCTTCAAGAGATATTTCCAATAAATGAAAATCCCACTTAGACTTTGTTTTATAAAAAGCTAATTACCAAAAATAGATACGTTTTAGCGGTACTTGCTTGCATGAGTTCCTGTGCACGCAGTTGTAAAAATCACTGATGTTGACATTTATCTGTGAAATCGGTTTTTCACATTTTTTTTTTACTTTTAACGCACACTTTTGGGCACGGCCGAGGCTGGTATGAGAATTCAACTATTTTTCATATTGTTCATGCATTAACTGAAAGCTGCGTCATATGGTTTGTTTTGGCAGTCACCGCAAGCCTCGCATATTTCAAAGAAAACACTCTGATACCGTCAATTTCAATTATCAACATGGCGTTAAACGGCCGGCTCCCTTAAATAAATTCAAAAGCCATCCGAATGATGTATGACGTTTATGCTCGAAGCACAGCAGCTCTCAGTTCCAATTTTAAAATGTGATGTCCGATTCTTTCAAAGTTAAATGATGTTATCTGCGATTTAATGCGGTATCTTAGTGCTTTAGATACTTGGCATCACTCTCATACATCAACGATTTTTTAATGCACTGATGCGGCAGCTCTGCAACTAATTTTTGTCACTTAATTTTCTGATGCAATAATTTGTATGTACAATAAATGTTTCAATTTGTTGTGGTGGAAGGAAAAATAAAAACATATAAATACATAAAAATAAAGATTAACGTCAAACATTTCAATATAAAAGTAGACTGTAAGAGAAAATTGCATTTTTTTATATAACAATTCCAAAAGAATTCCTAAATTTTGGTGATTATTAGAAAAATATTATCGGTTTGGTTTTTAGAAAAAAAATTATCTCTTTTCTTTATTGCCGGACTAAAAGAAAATGACTGAATTATTTTTCACAATATCTTTCTTTAAATACTTTAGAAAATATAAAAAATTAATTCGTTGGACTTATAACTTTCCATTTTACTTTAGATATTCTTAAGAATTATTAAGAGCATAAAAATGCTTTTAAACAAATATAAAAAAATAATTCTAAAGATTTATTGGAAAACAATTTTATCGATTGTTTACCAGGAATTATATTATCACTTTCTTACTTTAATAGTTCATTGATCTAAATAAAAATAACTACATTGGAAATGACAGCATTCTTGGAATTCGTTAAATGAAATTAAGTTAAAATTTAAAAAATAAAAGTGATTAATTAAAAATGTATGCACAAACAATTAATTGTGGTGAACGAAACGATTAAGTTATTATTATTAATATTAACTATTAGACTCGTGTTCTGCTCCAACATGATTTGTAATCAATTCTGCTGTTGGTGGTTTTTCCGGTAATTTACAAGAAAACTGATACTTTTTGATTTAATATTTTTATTACTATTTGACGTTTTCACAGCTGTTATGCAGTGGAAAAGCATCAGTATCACAGTATCAGCACTGCAACAGCTGAGATCGCGCCGCAGCAAAACAATTTGACATCACTGCAGCAGTGATGCCAATTTTTTAAACATTCACGATCGTAGCCCATCCCTCTTTAACTGAAAAAGTATGACTAAAGCCCTTAACTAACATGTGCTTTATTAATTTTATTATGATCTTTTCCCTATTTAATTTATGGAATTTATATATTTGATAACATGCTGATTTGAGTGCCCTGCAGGACTTTATAAGCATTTGTATAACAGCGGCTTTAAACTTCAGCTAAAAACTTGCCAATTAATGTTTAAGGCAAGTTCTGGTGTGATACCAAAATTAAGAAAAAAAAAAATGCTATTATAAACATTTTAGTTCAGAAGTTATGAGTTTAATATGAACTTATCCTCTTAGATGGTCATCATTTAGTTGTTGTGCCCCCCCGCCAACCCCCAAAAATACTGTGGGAGCAAAATAAAGCAACAAACTTAACACTCATGTGTATTATGGCTGTTGGCTCCTGCATTCAGCCATGTTTCAAAATAATATTAATGAGTATAAATGGGTGCTCACACACATCACGCTTAATGCTCCTTAGTGCATAATGGTGTTGGGTTGGACGTTGTACTCGTCTATGGTTGTTTATGAAATAAAAATGTATTTAATTGTCATTGTTGTTGGGTATTCGGTTGGCTGGTTTTGTTGTTGAAAAGTTGATGTTTCTGATTTTCAATACAGATGGATAGAACAACTTCAGTTTTAATATATTCGAGTATTTTATACTGCAACCGTTTATCGTATGGTTGGTTCGTTATTTATGCATTTATTTGTTGTTGTTGTTCTACTGTTCTGTTCTGTTCTATTTTTTGTTGTTGCAATTATTCATATTTTTTATTGTCATATTATATTATACGCAACGAAGCATGTACTATATGCGTATTTAAAGCCGCATATAAATTTATCTTTTAGAGACAAAAATTTATGAAAGTTTTTAATTAAAAAAAAAAACACTATTTTTATTTACTTTCTTGTACCAACTGGACAATATTATTTCAACACAAAGAGCAAAACAATAAAATATTGATGGTACGAAAAACATGCTACTAAATGAAAAAACAACAACAACAACAACAAGAGCAACAGCAAAAAAGAAATAACGAAATTCATGTGTATGGCAGCTTAAACATAGATTTTGTGTATTTAGGCTGTTAAATCGAAGCCTTCGCTTTTCGCTGAAAACCATTTAACATTTCATCGAACTCATAACGCTGCTCTCAGTGCTTGTTGTAGTTGTAGTTGTAGTTGTAGCTTTAGTTGCAGTTTAATCAAGCTCCCACAAATGTCCACAAATGTCCACAAATGCTTGTTATTTTCAATCAAATGAAATGACAAAAATTTGCATTCTCTGTAAACTGATTTTTGCCGGATTTTAGTTTTATTTTTATAAATATGTTGTTGTGTGATTTGATAAAAAAAAAAGAAGGGAGGGGCCTACACAAATCTATGGCCAAAAATGATAAAAGCCTGAGTCAAGCGAAATACGTACTTGCACATATATTTGAATATTTGCTTTTAATTTAAGGATATACATGCACATGTGTTTAGTGTCAGGTTGCTCGAGCACTAGAGGGGGCCAAGAAGGATAATAAGATTACCAGCACTATTGTAGATACCAGAAGTTGGTGCGAGCTCTTGCCTTATTTTTGCAAATATTAGTGTTTTATTAAAAAACAGCGAAAATATTCGATGAGGACAAGAGTGGACAAAAATATTGCAGTTCACAAAATAAACAACCGTTTGTTTGTCTTTTCCAGCTGTCTGTACGCCGCTATTTCGCATTAATTGGCATTAAGCATTTTGTTAAGGGTTTTAAAACATTTTAAACACGGACTTCTGCTGATCGGAAAGCAGGTTGCCAGTATTAGGCGATTATTTAAAGGGGCTTATCCCAACATCGGTTCTTTTTTCTGCCAAAATGTGACCCTATCCTGCAACTTTCCACATGTGCCCTATTACTATAAAAAATTTGCAGTATTTTTTAACTGACTTCCAAAAAGAGGAGGTTATTAAAAGATTTGCTTAATTTCTATCTGCCCGGGACCCAATTGGTTCAAAAGGCCCATTATTGCATTGCATGCATGGGAACCGCCTTCACGCCTGAAGTCATTTATATATGTTATATTTTTGGCTTAACAACACCAAAATTGGAGTTTGGCCGGCGATCAAATTATTCCTTACATTTTGTTTCTTTGCCAATATTTCGGTGAACGCCGTTGATCCTGCTCAGGGTTTCTGCGAAAAAAACAGAAATGACACACATCAAAATATTTACATTTATGTCAAATTTAAAACCATTAAAACTCGTCTATTTATTTAAAAAAAAATCAGAGTTTATTTCCCCAGGACTGTTGTCCAGTTGCTGAACTAATTTATTGCCCGTTTGCGTTTTCTTTGCTTGTTAAATGTCTGCAGCATTTCCAGAGTATATCTCCTTTAGTAACTATTCTCTCTTTGCAAAGTTATTTTTGTTAGTGTATAGAAATAAAAATTTTTTTAACTTATTAATAAAATGCCCAATTTACGCCTATAATATGAATGAAAAGTTTTTATGACAGTCTTTGGATCTGCAGCTGGAGTTTGAAATCGAAAACGATTGAACTGTTCCGCCTTGTACTCGTAGGTGAGCAATAATGTTTCGAGACATATGTAATATTGTTTGGGATTTGTTTTCTTTTCGACTCAATCTACACAGAAAGAAAACATGCTCTCGAAACCAATATTTTTTCTCCCCCTTTAGGTTGCGGGCATTGTGTGTATATTAAGGAAGAATGTATTTTTAAAGTTATTGCAGAAGCGATATTGTCAATCGTCAGGTATTTTTTTTTCTCTGTGTATCTATATTAATGGCCCAAAACGGTTTGTGATTTGCTTTTATTTTTTTTATTTTGCCTCATATTATGTTTTCAAGTTGCACACATTTATTTATTGTGTAAAAATCTGTTGCGAATGAAGCCTGTTAGATGTGCAGATCAAAGTGCACATCAATGACAGTCAACATGAGGCCGCGGCAAGGATTTATTTAAAATTTTTGAAATTCCCCAGGAAGTTTAAATAAACATATTTTTAATATAATTAAACTCTTTTATCGAAGATAATGCAACAAAAAAATATAATATAGGATGGACGGCGAGTTCAAATTAATGTTAAACGAACACAACGTGTTCACAGTTTGTGAACTTATTTTATAGCGACTGACAGTTTGTAGTCTCTTGTGTTATTTAAATATTTATTTTTGGCTCATAATAGTATTTGAATGTACAACATCTAGTTGCAATGATGAACACATTTTAAATAGAATATCATTTCTATATACATGAACCTGGTGCCCAAGAAGTAATGACAGACCCGTACTTGGTGGCCTGGCATCTTCGGTTTTGGAAAGCTCTAACCAAGCAAGTGAAACCAAACCAAATCATGTTTGAAAAAATGCCTCAATGTTCAGCATAATTGATTTACCTATTCCAGTAACTGAAGCTTTACAAAAAACTTGATACCGGCGAGTGGCCGAGTCCTTTAAACCGAACTACTGAAAGGCACGGCAACGTAACTTTACAAGAGCGCTTGACACCATTCCCAGACAGCACGGGGACCAAATGACCTCCAAGTTAAATTGTACCGCATTTTGGATGAGTATCGCCTCAGCTGCCAACCTCTCTGGCATCCATCTGATACTTATTTTTGTGTTGGTATTCGCCTTGACTGGATTCCTGCTCAGAAACCATTTGAACTGATATTAATTATTATAGCTAATTATTTTCCTTTCATTCCAAAGTTCAGTGGCTGAAAAGCCTTTGAGTCTTGTAATTTTCCAACTAAAGCTGTCATTTCTGTGTAAGTCTAAGTGCTCTCCATTTCGTCCTTTGTTCTACTTAAAAGTAAATTAAAAACGTATTTGCATCGTATAACCACAACAAAAAAAAAAACAATAATATCAGACATACATACAGACATATAAATATTTGGAAATGAAATATAAATATTTAGAATTTTTTTTTTATTTCTACCACAAAATAAACAATTTCTGCCTTGAAAAAAACACACCCAATTGTCATGTCTAGACGTAAAAAACTGAACAAAAATAAATAAAGAATGGAAACGTTTGTAAAGTTTGCAAATTAAAAAATAAAAACACAAGTACATAAATATTTATAAATAAATATTAGGCTTTTCAAGTAAATTAATATTATGTATGTATGTATGTATGTATATGAACATGTAAATGTGGCAGGCATAAAAATTAAAGGTGTTTTGCGTGTTTGTCGATTTTTTTCGGTCAAAAAATTTTTATGAAAAAATCATATTTTGTGTAGAAAATAGAATTAAGAGCTCAAAAGCAGTTGATATATGTTTACAAGTCGAAGAATTTCTTCCAAGAAGATCTAGACCGTTCGCCCTGGACACGCCATCGTATCAACGATCAACAATCGATGCAAATTATGACAAATTGAAGAAAATTGTTATGGAGAATCCTCAAATAACTATTAGAGAAACTGGTGAGAGTGTCAACATAAAGGTTGGTGCCTGCAACAACATTTTTTCAGGATTTCTAAGGTGAAGCGGATGACAGTGAACTTCGTTCCAAAATGTCTGAACTTTTAGCAAAAGAAACCGCTCGTTTTATAATAACAATAACAGCATAATCCTGCTTTAGTCATTGTATTCAGCAGATTTGGGCCCCTGTGACTTTTTCTTGTTCTCAAGACAGAAGAGACACATCAAATTACTGCCTCTTGAAACGAATGAATAGAGACAGCTGTAGGATATACTAAAATTGGCCGATTCGTGGATTGGGAGGAAACGCTATGACCGGTGTATTATATATCGGGAGGGGGGGGGGGGGGGGTGGGGACTGCTTTGAATAGTTTTAAATAGTTTTTGAGAAAAGTTAAAGTTCACCTTATTTTTGCAGCAAAAAGAAGGCAGTTTTTAAAGTGCTGGGAATCTGATAATTCGGCGATTTGCCAGATAAGAACTAGTTTATGATTCGTTTTGACCACAATCATGGCTAAAATCCCAATCCACCTTAACACGACTGCGGCAGTGATTTATGTATAAGAAGTGTTGCCAACTAAAGGTTTTTCTACTTTGTAGATTCACACCAGCAATAAAATAATGGTGCACGAAGAGTGGCTCGATATTTTCTTTGCAAACAAAAAACAAACCATTTACACACACACACACACCCAGACATTTGCGGTTCGCTGAAACGCTTCTTTAAATGTTCTTAAATGATGTAAAATTTTAAAAAACTGTTGCTTGTATAGCACTCGCCTCACCAACACTGTCGTAACTTTGTAACTTTGTATGTATGTGTGTGTGTGTGTATGTCCTTAAATGTTGCTGTCTGTTTCTGTTGTTTGCTGCTTGTTTGGCGTCATGGCTTATTGTTTGACCACAGAAACCACCAAAGCTTTTAAGCTTAAGCCACTACGAAAATGTTGTTGGTCATTTATATATGTATGTATGTATGTATGCATTAATGTATTAATGTTTACACATTTTTGTACAACAATCAGACAAACGTAAATACACACACACACATACATACATACATATTTAATAACCATTTTTCCTTGTGCGCATTATATTTTCATTTTTGGATGTCGACTTTTGTTTTATTTGACAAACATTACAAGCGCTTAAAAATTAAATAATTTGAAATGGCTTAAGTGAGAATTTTTGCGGTTTTAACATTTCCTGTTCGCAACAAATACTATGGGACACTTCCGACACAATCCGTAAAAGCAAAAGTTTTCACCAAAATTAAAAATGAACAAAAAACAAAAACAAAACGAAGAGACACAAAAAGAAAATTCGCAAAAAACCCAAATCCTGATTAAATAATTTAAGTGCTTTTGGTAATAAGTTTTAAAAATTTTTATTTTTACACACAAAAACACAAAAAAGTTTTGATTGTTTTAATGATAAAGATTTTATGTTGCCGGTTTATTGATTTAATGGAGGCTGTGGGATGTTAAAGCAATAATATTTTTATTGCTCTGTTCACAACAAATTTTTAATATATTGTAGTTTATAATTGAAACGTTTATTATGTTAATTGGGCTTTTAACCCGCTTTCTTGGCTGTCCGAAAGGAGCTTCTATACGGCTCACGAAGTGTTTGCGCAGAGCTCACGACAAGCTATCAGGTAGCTATTTGCTTTTTACGCAAACACTCTGTAGTCTGTGTGCGAAATACTTTATTTGTCTTCACGCACACACGCACACTTGCACACACATGTTTCAATATTATTTAATTAAAGTAAATACAGCTCCTGGCTGCATTCAAACAGCCAACACAAGGAAGAATATGCCCAAGTTGTGCAAATGACTTGCAATATGGAGCTCACAAATTATATTAAGGAAATGGATTTCCATCATTGATTGATGTGCATGTTGGGAGGAACGGCTGGCTGGCAATGATTGAAATGGAAAATGTGCATAAAAAGAAAAACATTGATAAATTAATCAAATTATTAACTGATTAAAGCAAGATCGTTCGCAAACAGAGTTCGAAGCAACAATAAACTGGAAAAAGGAAAATTTATTTCAACACGAAATTTGATTGAAGCAAGAACGATGCAACTTTTGTTTTGTCAACTCGCTTTTTTGCTGCTTGTCAGCTCAAATCAGTGTCACTACTAAATATTTTAATTGAAATATTAATCAATAGCAGAATTTAAAAATTAAAAAAAATACTTATTGGGAGCTTTTAATTTAACTCTTCAATTGCAGCTTTGGCGTAAATTGCAAGAAAATGGATTCTTATTAGGGCCCAATAGTGCGAATTTTACAATATGGGGATTTCTTCCTAAAATTTATTGTATTACAATTTTATCCCGTTCGTCTTGTCATAAAAACCACTCCGGTATCCGTTAATGTCTTCTGTTCAGTCTAGTCCACATTCTGCAATAGGATTTTCTTCTTTTCTTATAGCGGAAATGTTTGCCTTAAATAATTTATAAGCCAAATAAATGTGTTTCTCCAAGAAGTTTCACAAAATCCATAAATAGTTCACTACAGTCCAAAAATAGCTCTATTTGTATTCTGGAACAATTTTCAGTTCGTGCCACAGAACAGCCAACTCAACATCGTACGTGTCATATTAGAATTACATTCAAGTTAGAAACTCCACTTTTTCGACTCAAAAATAACGCTGTGAGTTTGTAAAAGACAATCTGACTTCCTATTTGAGTTACGAACAACAGTCCCAATTGTTAGCAGTACAAATGACGTAGTGTGACGTCACATATCATGTTTGCGGATTCGCAAACATTGTGTTCAATTGTAGAAATTGTTAATGTTGGCAGTCAGAAACGACTTTTGGGGCCTGTCTCACACAATCGAGCGCTCACGTTGGCCGACATTTTGAACAACAGAGAACTGAGAAATACAAAGTGCTCAAATCAGTGGTTTGACCTTCATATAAGGAACGAGGAACGTTCACTTCCTATATAGTGCGACAGGCGCTTAGTTCCAGCGGCTACTCTTTGTTTTAAGATTTAGATTTCAATGTCATTGAAACATGCGCCAGCTTTGGAGTCCTTAAGTTCAGGCCGGCTGTTTTCGCTTCAAAATAAAAGCGCACGTTAATGTTCGACATCGAGCAACAACCGATTAATTTACTTTTAATTAAAAGTTTGCAAACTAAAAAAAGGAAAAAGAAGGCAGCCCGATTTCGAAAAAACTACATACATTCAATCTTAAAAAAAAGCTGCAAGTAGTTTGACAGGCACCAGCCGATAATTGTGCACAACTGCTGCTCAAGATCGATGTGGGTTAAAGGGGCTTTAGGGGGTAAAGCTTTTAGGTTTGTTTGTTTTGCATAAATATTTGCCAGCAACGCCTCTACTTTTAACACGAACTAAACCTGCCAATACACAAATTATTGACTTAAGTGATTTGAAACCCGACGAAAACCATTACAGATTAGCACTAATCCTGAAAATACTTTAAGGAATAACAGCTCCTTTTTTTTTAGCTCTGAACTCAACTATTGACGGAAAGTCTTACAGTTGCTGTGCACCGAAATGCTTGGAATTGCCGGAGCGCAAAAACAACAAAACAAAATTTTAATACTTTGTAAAATCCTTAAATTTATTTTCTGTTTGTTTTTCCCTAAAACTAATGCCATGAATTATAATAAAGTACACAAACAAGCAAATGCTCGTGCAGACAATCCGGTTGTGTTGAACGGAAGTGTGTAAAAAGGAGTATAACATGAGGCTTATGCTGCACACTGGCACATCGCCGAAGCGTTTGTGAGTTTGGTTGGAGGCGTGTTGGTGCGATTTTGCACAACCGAAACGAACAACAACCATTTCGGATTTTCAGAAGACGTGTTGGGGGGGTGTGTAGTTGAGTATGTGTTGAATATGATAACGTTTATTTTTTGTTTTTAACTTTAAAATACTTAATGGATTGTTTTTGTTTACACAGGTGTTTATTTTTAGCAACAAAGAGCTGCTGTTTAAAATGCACTCACGAGTACGAAAATTGAGTCGAAATACGGAAGCGAATACAGAGAATTGAAGGATTTTACGGAAATAGATTTCAAGGGAGTTGTTGCTGACGCGAACAGGCGTAAGTGGGGAAAGCGGTTTCTCTTTAAGCGCTCATTTGGCAGTTGTGCTGTCGAATTTAGGCGTGTGGTATTGATTTCACTTTGTGTTAGACTGTAAGCAATTGCTTGCATATTCTGAATTTCGGGCGGCTGTTCCTTTAAAAAACCAAGCTTTTACTGATGCTGGTTCTGGGCACTTTAATTTGATTTGTCTACTTCCCCTTCAAGCATTAAGTTTTTTGTGACGAATACTTTGATAACTGGCAAAGGGCATCTGAATGATTTCGCACTTCATTAAGCTGTAATGAAAGAATCCTGAAAGATGTCGTTAATACCATACAAAAATTAATTAGTTTATTAAAATTTCATTTCAAATTGCTAAGAAAAACACTATTACAATCTCAGCAAACAGCACTCCACACCACGCTCTTGAACTGTAGCAGTATTTTTTAATAAAATAAATTAAAAATTCAATTTAAATTTTTAAGCAAACTTTAAATAACAAAAATATAAAATATAAATCCCGAGGGTGCCGTAAAGTGGTGGTGGACGTTGAAGATACTGGTACGTGCGCCAGCTGATTTAAGTTGTTTAATTTATGTTTTTAATGGCATTTCAACTTGAAGGACATTTTGCCATAACAGCACACAAGCATTCACTCTCACAAACAACATGCACTGACACAAATCCTACATCAACTGTAATAAAATGTCTCCCCTATTAATACAATTCAGTTTAACAGGTAACTGGTAGTTGGTCCTTGCTGTTGACGCTCTTGTTGTTGTCCCGTTTCAGGCAAATCTCTGTCACCAAAAACATTAACGACTTGTTAGTGAGTACAACAAATTTAACATGAAATCTTGTGTAGCAATAACAAGTTACAAAACCGCCAACAACAAATCTCGGCCAACAAGAGGCAACAAAAATCTCTATTAAACTTGGCTGCCACTTTACGTTCACGTGAAATACTAAAAAACGAAGAAAATACTCGCACAGTGTTACCCACATACATATATTGTAAATTACACTGCTGACGGACTGGATGTTATTTGTGAAAATAAATTTGTCATACTTTATCTATGTGTGTCATCACTGGCTTGTTGTAAGTGAGCGTATTACTCATTGTCACGTTCAGAATTTAGCATATTCTGAGTAGATTCGTGAAGACACATTGCAACAACTTTTTCATTCCTTCAATAATTTAAGTGAAATTTTCATCTGCTGACAGGGAAACAAACAAGTTGTCTGCTCTTATTTATTTGCTTCTTTTTTTTTAAATGAAAGTTCGTGTCTGGGCTCTTATGTTCACTTTTCACCACTACACGGAGGAGCTGCGAGTATTCACTAATGCATTCCTGTGTTCTCTTCCCTGGGGACTTTAAAAATTGTTTCTAATCCACCAAAAATAATTAGAAACTGGCCTGGCCTTAGAAAGAGCTTGTACACATAACTTTTGATTTCTGCCACGATTGCGGCTGTTTAAAGTATTTGTAATATTTACAGCTCCAGACACACAAATCGACTGACTTGATAGCGATGTGTTAACGCGGTTAATACACAACATACATACACATGTACACACATAAATCAACATATGTTTGTGGGTATAATCCGTTACGCGTTGTGGACACATTTGCTGACCCAGTAGACCACAAACAAATGAAAAATTATCGATATTCCATGAACTCTAAAAACAGCTTTAAAGTGAATGCAGTAAAAAAAGTAAAATGGCCACTTTCGCTCCCAAAGTAAAGAAGCGGACAAAAATATATCAATTGAGTAGATTTTCGGTCTGTTGAATGGAATTCGTTTAAGTGCTTTTGACAAGAATGACTAAATGGAGAAGAGACGTCAAGTGCGACATTATCCAAAGTGAATATTACATCGGATTCTACTGAAAATAACAAGCGGCACGTCCGCTTATCAAATGGCATATGCAAGACCCAGTCCCAAAAGGGGGGCAGCGGCAAACAATACCACTACATCCAGAGTAAAAATTGCACTGCAAACCAACAGAAATAATAAACGGCATTTTCAAAACTGAAGTTCTACTCATCCAAGGCCCTGTGAGCGAGGGATCTTGGTGGTAGTGCAAAGCAAAGGATCATAGCAAATATTATAAAAGGAAACAATATTATTTATTCCCGAAATTCATCTAATTGCTCTACACAGCGTTGGACTGAAAAAAGCATTTTAACGCAGCCAAAACCAGCGCTGTGCATGACTCGACTGTGAATTAAATAACAAACCGAAAATATTTGCTTCGCATTTCGCAGCAAACACAAAAAAGCGTGTCACTGGCATTCCCTCAAAGGTGCCATTAACAGGGCTGGCAGCAGATGTTGGCCGTTTATACGCAACAAACGCATTAAAACCATAATAAGGGCGTGTCTTTATCTGCTTCGTAATAGCCAGTATCGGAAAATAGCAAAAATATGTACTTATTTTGGTGGTGACGCTGCCGACTGACAACATTTATGGCGGCGATAATATTGCAAGTTCGATAATTCCACAAGTTACGTTAATGAGTGGCAGAAATCTAAAATGTTTACAAACACCCCCACAAACACACACACACACACGTCATTTTGTGAAACTTATTTCAGTTTATATCACAGCAAATGGTGTTAACAAAGTTCGGGGACAATCAAGGGACCTGCTTCTTAACCAAAAAGCGAGACTTTTATATTAAATCTATTTACCTGCGTGTTGCGTGTAAATCCACAACTTGTCGAAATCACAGAAGCAAATGCTTATTTCCCGGTTGCTGGTTGCTAGTTACGATCCTAGAGGTTTTTTTTGGCAGTTCTATAAGTGTCCCATAAGTCCATGACTGATATAAATTGATATCAGTGACGTCTTATGTGTTTAAAAAACTTGACTTTTGCAACAACAAAACAAACGGCTTCAACTTATTAAACTATTATTTTACTTACTGCTGCCGTGTGTTTGTTGGGTATTTAAATTTATTTATGATTTTTTTCTGTTGCTACCAAAATAATGTGTGTAGAGTTAATTTGAGAGCCATTATGGAGGAGGCAGTTACAACATTAACAAACCTGCTGCTATTGTAAATTTATTGAATTGATTGCAAATTCCTGTAACTTGTTTAGGGATAGTCTCATTATTTTGTACAGCTCCCTATGATTCTATTTTGATTTCTATTCTTTTATGGCTTTAAAAAAATTTGCATAAATCTGTTCTTGTCTTAAGAATTTGGTGGCCAGAAATTCTACTTAAACTTAATTGCTGCATTCCTTCTGGGCCATTTATTTTTTAGTTATGGATTTATATATGTAAGTTTCCAAAGGAAATTAGTTTCCTCAATAGGTAAACGAGGTCAGCGCCTCTGTTATGTATAGAATAGAAGTTAGTTTTGAAGGTCCTCCCTACAACGTCGACCGTTCACGTTCGTCTACATTTTGAACAAGAGGAAACAAAATACCTGCCATTATGGCCGCATGTCGTCTATCATGAATGTGTGGCAATGAGATATTACCGGTCATATATGTGCAGTCCTTAAATTACTTTTTGGTAACGGTTTGAAGAAAATGTACAAAAATGTACAAAAATACTTTTTATTCTGATAACATCAATAAACACGACAAGTTGTTTTTGCTTTCATAAGAATTTCAAAAAAAAACTGTCTGCACACTTTTGAAAAACATGAAATAAAATCGAAGAATCGAAATGACGAGTATTATTTTCTTTGCAAAAGACATATTATTGTTGCAAATAAGCGCGAACAGAGTAAAAAAAAAACAAGTAAAACTTGGTCACACTCGTTTTCCCCGCACTAAGATTCGTACAAGCGAAACAAAATAAAATTCTAAGAAATTGAACGGCAAGTGTTCTGTATTTACTTGCTTTGCTTTTGCCAACTAAAAAATATAAAAAGCAACTGCGTTCGGCAAAGGGCGTTGGAAGGAAATCTAAAATATTCCATAAACGCGCTCGGAATTAAATGCTGCCTGTTTGCTTGTATGTCTAGTCGACATTTGAATATATTCTTAAATGTGCTGGTATGTCCCTTGAACGAATTTAAGCGTTCAGACAAAAAACCGCTTCAAACAATTTATTTGAATAAATCCCTAAACAGTCTGAAATTGAATGGCGTTTTTTTTTTTGTTGTCTTGTTGTCTTTTTGCTTCTGTGGCATGTTTATTTCGCAGCATTTAATGCCAAACTGAACATATGAATTTGGTGGCACAAAAAATGTGTTTTTTGCTGGCGAAAAGGAATAAAAATAATTAATTTTAATAATTTGGTTTTTATTCTTGGCTGGTTTACAAACATTTATTGCTGCCATTTTGGTAAATGTCCTGACGCTGAACACATACGCATCTACATACATACATACATGTGTGTGAGTGTAGTTTTAATTGCTCCTTTGAAATTTCAAAAGTTTAAATAAAACACACGTGAAGTTTTTGCAACCAGCAGTGGAGACCCTACAAATACGAATAAAAATGTGAAAAAATGTGCAGCTCATCAATTTTGTAACATTTCTGAATATGAGTTTAATATTTTCGATACAATGATAGAATGGGTCATGGCAAATGAGGGGCGGTCCGCCATTGTCTTCATCATTTACTCCATCAAATCAAATCGCTGAAGCAAAATTCATGAAGTGTTTGCTTTGAAAATGCCAACTTCATGGAACTGACACAATTCGTTCCTCAAGCGAACAGTCTGGTCGAACATCTTTTCGTATTCAAAGAACTCGAGAAAATAAAAAGTTTTGCCGAAAGGTTTTGTAACTGCCATAAGAAGAATATTGAGGTTTCAAATATGAAATTTTACTACAATATTTGAATGTGTTTTTGTGCAGCTTCTAATAATTCTCACGTTACACGTCTGCGAGAACAGAAGCCGGTTCCGGGTGGAACAATATCACTTAAAAACGTTATGACAACGTTTTCGGTTTTTGTTTTCCCAGCAACCAAATTCCAATTGGATTTCTCCTTTTGCACCGCTAATTATAATGTTATCAGATGGGACAAAAGTGTGATTGGCAGGAATAAAATGCTACCCTGATGAGAATGCACTGAGAATTAAGTCAAAACACCAAAAGGGTGTCCAAATAACTCAATAAAATGTTGAGCGAAAAACCTATAAAAGTGTGCAGAAATATGAGAAATATTGTCATTATATTCCCAGGATTATTTTTAATCATAGTATGATCATTTGTTAATGCACTTTTGTTGAAACAGACAATTAAATAATGAGATTTGTGTATTATTGTTGAATTTGACTATTTAATATTGTTATAACTGACCATATTAAGCCAAAGAATGACTATGTTGCATTTAGAATATTGTCACCTCAACAATACACATATAATTTGACGGATTCGAGTTTCACGCTATTATATTTCTTTAGCACAATTTTCCAGCAGTAAATATTGATTAGAATCGCCCCGCAATCGCAATAACTTTGTTCTACAGTCATAAAACATCTCCTCAAACAACGTTAGAATAAAAACTATTATAAAACAATCAAAAGCACTTGTTGCCCTTCTAGCAAAATATTGTTTCTGCTTTTCAAGGAACTTTTCTTTCCACTTTTATACTCACAATTTATTAAATAAAATTACACAAGAAAAATCCTATAAGCTTAAAAGTTGATGACAAAAATAGTATGAAGACAAGAAGGATACAATTTGGAAACTACTTTAGGTCTCACTTAACTCAAAGGAGTTTAGAAAAATTTAATATGAGAAATAAGTCCGAACTAACAAAACTTTAAATATCACCTTAATTGCAATAAAAACATTTCTTTGAGGCCAAATATTCTTCTACTTTTAGCAAATACTGAAGTTCAATTTGCTTTTACCGCCGCGTGGGACAGGCCATTTGACATCAAATCAAAACTTAAATAAGAAACTTGACAGCAAAACAGCAGCACTTAGTAAAACCTCACAAGTGTCCAGGCACCGACAAAAATACTCTGGAGGGAGACCATTAATATTTAATTTGAGACTCTCAGGTAATAAGTTTTATAGATGTCTTTGGAAAACAGTTTCTATTTTACGCCTCAGGGTAATGCGAACAACGTCCAGGTATTCCTGCTAATCCTAAAAGCTGTTGTGGCCAAAAAGTTGAATAACTCCCATAAATATTTTACATTTTGGGATGAATTTCTTTCTATATAAAAACAGTAATAGAATTGAAAAATTTAGTTCTTCATGAACAAGAGAATAATGACGTGTGTTGAAATGAAGTAGACACTGTCACACATGCACACTATGGGTCCACGATTAAGCAGTGTGTCTCTCTCTCTCTCTCTTTGTTCGCTTGCTGGCATTTCGAGAGCACTAAAGAAAGTTTTATTCTGTTTAGAATCCATTTCTGAACTATTAAGAATAAAATCTGTAAATAGTTTTCGCTGCTTTAAAAACAGCTGTTGGCAAGCAACTGCGTCAGCGTATCGCTGTTAAGCGGTAACTTTGAACGGCGCTGTAGTTGCCCATAAAAATTGGTCTATTTCCGAAACGTTTACCGTTGCTTCATAAAACAGTTTAATCGGTCAAAGCGAACTTAAAAATGTGGTGCTTTGACACCATCAGTAGCCGAATTTTCCAGCATCTCGGTGCATTGTGCCCCCCAATGGAATCTCAGCTTAAGGCGTATCTAAATCGACCTCGCACTACTTTCGTACTGCAAATATTTTTTTTCGCTTCTTCTTACACCGACAGTTTTTGTAACAAACACTTCAGTAAAAATGAAGGAAAAAAATCGCTAAAAAAAGGACACACTCCAAACACACAAATGCACAATTTTTTGGCTATTGATTACAACTAAATTAAAAATCTATAGGAAACTCGTTTCCTACATGTACGACTGACTATACCTTCGCAAAAAACAGACAAACTTATTTATATTTGCACAAATGCATGTGTGTGTGTGTGTGTGCGTGTGTGTGTGTGTGTGTGTGTAGGCTTGTGTAGCGCATGCACTTGTGCATTCACGTTTTGTACAATTGGTTTAAATTGCTGGCTGACTTAACTGGCCTGGCACGGCCAGAACTTGACTGGTTGGCATGGCCTAGTGTGGCATGTAAAACAGGATATAATGGTTTTTAATGAAAAACATAAATAAATGAGAAGAAAAAAAATTGTAAAGTGCAAAAAAATATACAATTATTTATATTTATTGTATGTGTACGGCTGTGTGTGTCCGTCCCTGCATGTTTGTTTTCTCAACTGAACCTTAACAAACCGTTACAACTGTCTGTGGAATGGAAATTTTCATTTTGCTGTCATCAACTGGAGAGTTTCAGTGGCAAAAGTTGAAACCTTCTGAAATGAAAATTATGTTCTCTTTTGTGACAAAAGTAAAATTTGTAGGAATATAAATTATGGATTCGTCCTTGTAATGAATAAAAGCTGGTTGTCATTTAATCAATTTCAATAAAGCTTTTTTGTTTGCAGAACAGAAAAGGTTTTTTCTCCAAAGCGTCTTATTGGATGAAAAGTTTTAAAGATTTTCTTATTCAGATTTGGCAATAAAATAATGAAACTGTTATAAAAACTTGATTTTGGCGGTGGAAAGACACAATAAGTCTTAAAATAGGATTCGAAGAAGTAGTTTAAAACGACAAGAAAAAAGTTTACATTTGAGTCTTAAATTCATGATTTTCTCTTTTGGATTGAACAAAAATGTTTTTCTTATAGAAACTTGGGCCGCGATTATATATAATTTCAAAAATATAATTTCAAAAATTTGATAATAATTTTGAATGTAAGTGTAGAAAATGATTCTTTGGCTGGCTTAAAGCGTCGTTTAAATAACCGTTTCTTAAAAACTGATCGCTTCGGACCTGGTTTTATATGAGGATTTCGTTTTGTGATGGAATAACTAAAAGCATAATACACGGAGTACATATTGATGTCGGTGCAACCATATTGTATTACGAAATCCTTTTGCTTTGAGCTCCACAAAACTTTTCAAATTTAAGCTTTTGTGTGCAGCACCGTAGTCCATCCAACTCCTGCCCAATTACGGCAGCGGACAATACCCGATTCCATGTCACAGCGAATCTGTTTAGTTTAACTAAAAGAACATTAAGTCTTTCTACAGAACTGTCCACATACGAGGACGCATTATTTTTTCTGTTGCACCGCATTCAAAACGTTTGCAGATTTATATTTTGTTAAATAAATATTTACGATTTTTTCCCCCTCCCCCACTTAAGTTATTTTTTATTTCCAATACGTTGAATTGTATGCAATTGAATAGTACAATTGTGTTTGTTGCATGCAAACGACTTTGCCACTGTGCGACACATGAGTGTGTGTGTGTGTGTGTGTGTGTGTGTGTGTGTGTGCAGAGGAGTGCATGTAACAAACGATGCTCTGGGTGTCATTATTCATCTTTTGCCCAATACAAACTAATAGATTAAAAGAGTCAAATATATTGGAGAGAAAAAATAAAAATCGGCAGCCAAAGAAAGAAGAAAAAACGAGAATAGAGGGACCTCTGTTTGTGTGCATTTGTGTACCGTTAACTGTCGTTTTCATGTGTATGATATTGGAAAAACGGTGCTTATGCCGCATAGAGTTTGTCAGTGTTAGAGTTTTCCCTTTTTTTTGTCCTTTTGTTGTTCAGTTGATATTTTGCAATGTAAATTATGTTCCTCCTGCAGACTTGGGTATGCGGTTTTGCAACTGTGAGGTTGCTGAGCGGATAACAAAAGAATATTTATTAATAAACACAAAAAGCGGGCTATTTTTATGTTGGTCTATTATAAATTTATGCTTTTGTATGTGTGTGTCTGAAAAAATATTTCGGCTTAGAATATTTCTGGCAAAAATGATTGTGGTCGTAGATTTTAATTGCATGAAAAAAACTTTTTCCCTAGAAAATATGCATTTGATTTACATACTTATACTTGTGCTCCTATACAGAATAATATTGATTTTCATGTCTTGTATAGGAGTGTTTATGTAATTTTTTTGCCAGCTCTTAACAATTACCCAAAAAATAAGAATAAAACAGGAATTGGTAAGAAAAACCAAGCAAATTGAAACAATAATAATATTTTGTTTATTTGTTTTATCATTATTTCATGCTGTCTAATGACCATTAAATTACACCATGAATAGTCATAAATTTAAAGCAGCAACAACAACCAGCTGTAATAACAAACCATGTCTAAATGATGGCAAGACTCAAGCAGAAACTCATTTCAACAACGAAAACCAAAAGCAAATCATTAAGAAATATAAAACTGTTTTTGCTGAACATTTCCAGTTAAACAACATTTATTCCTACTTATTGTCTAAGCCAGAATATTTAATAGACATTTTGCTCCCTTTTTCATTTTTGTTAACACACACACACACACACACACACGTGTACACAGGAGGTCATACGGATATTGTAGTTGAGAAAAATTTCATTATTTCAAGTCTGTTCGAAAATTGTGTTCTGTAGAGGCCATCATGCATTAGACACATGACGTACGACGGCTTTCTATGGTTCTCTATGGTTTTATACAAAAGAAAAATATTTGTTTGTTAAATCAACAGGATATTGTTTTACCATTTACTGAGGACCAAATTTTTGTTTATACTTCTCTTAGATTTTATGATAATTTGTTGAATTTAACTCATAGTCTCAAGTGCGCAAAACCTCATTCATTGTGTTCAAAATCCAAAAAAAAAATATTTTGCATTACCAGAGCAGTTTTGCTTTTCGATACATTTAGTTCACTGCTGTGTCTGCGCCCAATAATAATGATTTTTTTTCTGCAGACCCTTAAAAGTGGCGTATGTTTCAATGATGACTTCTTCGTTAAACGCAAATCTATTATGGCCTGAATGTCTTTATTTTTAACTAAAAACATAGAGTATTCGCTTGTAATGAGCGCCTGTCCTAGACTATAGAACTTTAAGGTTCGCTGGTAATTTGAAGGGCAAACACCTGATTTGGACAATTTTCATGAAATTTATTGCTCAAGTTGATCTTTTGCTTACATGAACGAGATCCAGCCTGTCATATTCAGATCACTTAATCTGCCTTTAATCAGTTATTTGCTATTGCTGCAAATGTTGGCGATTGTTAGTGTTCGATATCGTGGGACAGGCTCTAAGGCTGCGGAGTACGCTGGATGCTGTAGCAGTCCGCCACACAATTCTAGCAATTTTCTCACACTGAACATTTTTGTTTGTCGCTAGACGAGGTTATTCTAATCAATATTAAATCGGCCGAAAAGCCCCAACTAATCGTGACCGGTAATCGTCTTGTGCTTTTCGCTGAGCGAAATTATAAAATCATAAAATTATCAAATCATATAAAAATAATCACCTTGGCCGCAAATCCACTTAATTTTTTTCTGAATGCAGATTCAGCCGAAGAAATGGATCGATGCCATGATCCTCTTCGGCACAGATTAAAATTATTTGCAATCCAATTTGTTCTCCAATCAACATATTCTCATGTTGACTTAACATTGGACTCATTTTTTAATCACATTAATGCGAACTTCGCCGAAACTGAAATAAATTAGTTGTAAACGAAATATAGTGCGATATGATATTAAAAAAGAAATCGATTATTTGCGGGATATACATAAATAATATTATAATAAAAATGCAAAATTTGGCCCAGGAAATGCAAAACACAAACCCATATGGCGCACAGCAGGGATATATTTATATGCCTGAGAGTAACAAAAACCTAATCAGGGGTCATATTACATTTTGCTGAGCCCCCATTAGCAGTAGCAAAAGGGGGGCAAGAAAGGAAAATTGTTCTGTTTTGGTTTATTTTTTTCTTGTAAATATTTATGTATGGCAAAAAATACGAGTAGCTGTTTAATGGCGAACTTCCAGCCTACGAAAAATAAATTAGTAACTTATTTTTGTGTTTATAAACCTGAACTACTACTGACAATTTATTCCTGATGAATTATTCAGTTCACACGCCCGCAATATCATTAAATTATAGGCTTTTGTATTTGTTGAACAGGAACAGTTTTTCTCGTCTGGGAAGGAACCCATCAACTGATTGGCACAGAAAATTATAGACTGAACGTAATTGAAGAAGGTGTGAAAGACGACACATCAGGAACCAATGAAAATATTGAAACAGTTGGGAAAATTGTTATGGCGAATCGTCGTGCCCCGCGGCAATTTCCTGTCACCAAGATTGAACTGACACATCCAAGGACGGCTTTTTGCGGCGATACAGGAGATATAAACTGAAGCATATACTTCAGAATTGGACAAAACATACTTCATGATTGGAAAAATATGCTCTCACAGCTGGAGCCCATCTACAAAGACTCGGCTATATATCTCCAATATACGTTATGAATTTGTTGCTTTTGTCACATTTGGTTACCGCCAATTTATTAAATATTTCCAAAATTTTTCTCTAAAAATTGTTCTAACCTTCAAATATTGACCGTTTTATGATTTCAGATAAATCTTCTAAATTTTAAACAATTTACCAAAAAAAAAAAAAAAAAACAACTCTACGGCTTTGTGCCACCTGCATTTAAATAGTCTCTTCAAATTGTCAAATTCCCCAAAATTATATACTTTAACTTCTTCTGCACGATTTAATTTTGCTTGTGCTATAAATCAAGGAGTAAGTACTCGTATCCTTCATGTTGTTGTTATGACATAATTGTCATTTACTTGCTGTTAAGGGCGAATTTACTGTTTTTTTTTTAATATAGATGTGTTTTCTTTTTCTGTGTGAATATTTGTAACTTTGTGTAAATTACAGCTTTCAGCACATTATCGTCAAATCGTTTGTCTTCATGTTAATGTGAAGCTTTAAAAAAAAGCGACTGAGTGACGAATCGCAGTGACGACGAGGGTTGGTCTGTTTCTTTCTCTTTTTGGCAAGCGATGGGACACGATTTGCAAATCATGCTGCTGCTGTTTCGACTTTAAAGTTAATTGAAATGACCTGAAATTTATCCTTTTTGACAATTTTATAAAGAAGCGGCGCTAAAATCCTTATTTTTAGCAAATTCAAATGAAAAATGTCTGCAGAATATGCACAGGGGAAAAAAGAAGTAACTTCAAGCCTAAATACTTCAATTATAAATAAAATTGTGTGGCTGTAAAATTTAAACTATCAGAAGTTCTGACCAAATTCATTGAGGGCGTAAAATGTTTCCCTAAAATTATGGGTCCCATTATTTTGAAGTTTTTCCTTATACTTTTTGCTTCAGTTGCGTAAACCGTTTGATTGTGAAAGTTTTTTACATGTATTTTTTTGTGTTTTCCTTGCATGGGGGCGCCTTTTATACTGCTCACCCTGTTGCTAGTTTTGGCAGACGTCTTGCAAGCAAATTTTATCTTTTATATTCCTCGAAAATTTCCAGTTACCAACTATGACTGTTCCACGCTGCTTGCTCGGCACAAAGTGGGCAAATTGCATCAGAAACTTGGCTTTAATCTTTTGGACAAGGACAAAAATCCAATTCGAAGCCAATGCGACCCAGTCCGAAATTGGGCCGAATACAAAAAGTGTTCGTTTTAAGCTTGAGAGACACTTGACACTTAAGTAATAAGTAAAATAATTCCACATAATGTAATTTTTTTTGGCTGTTTTCCAGCTGTCTATTTGACGACATTTCGTAACTGCTTCTTGGAAAATATAATATAAAAGTTAAGAGTTCGCACATATTTTTGCAAGGTTTTCGAACCTGGTAAAGGACACCTACGAAATGTCGACATATAGACAGCTGGAAACACATAGAAACATGTATTTACTCTAGTTTTTATTTTAATTGTATAGCTGTAAAGCGACTACATAAACACGATTATTTTTTTAATGAAACGATTTTTAAGTACTAAAATAATTTTATTTTTTTAAGTCTAATCCCAGAATTTTCCACTTTTAGTGCGTTAAATAATTTGTTGGCAGCAAATAAGTATCCTCGCATTGCTTTGCCCAAAATCATATCAAAGTTATATTTTTTTTTATTTTCTAAAACTACAGCAGCAGTCGTTGATGATGACGATGCCAGTCATAAGATTACAATTTCGCTTTGGTTTTTTATTTCCATTTTGGCATTTTTTCTTTACACATTTAAGTAGAAAATTCCGCAAAAAAAATTTGTCGATACTCAGTCGTGTAAAGAGGGAGGTTCTCTAGTTTTACCAACTGTTTGGAACGAAAAATACTTTCTGCGTGTATTTTTCATCAGAAAATCGTTTGGTTGCTATTTAATGATGCCGTTTCTTTGATTTACGCATTAAGATTATAATTTACTGAACATAAACGGATATTTTTGCTATCAAGATTAAATCTTGCTTTTGTTTTTTTTCCCCTCACAAAAGCAGACAAAAATTATACGTTTCGTGGGCATGATCTGCTTTGATTTTAGGAAGCTAAAAAAAGTTCATGTTTCATATCCATTCATATCTAATACTTTCTCTTGTTTATGGGAGTTCCAAATATTAATATTCACATATTGTTGGGTTCTTCTCAGTATTAATTTATGAAATGAATTTCGCAAAAATGAAAAATTCCAGATCTTGGTCAAAGATTTATTTAGTTACAGAAAGGCTTTATTTAGGTTTTTGTGCATCATTCAATTTTCTACTATTTAAAGTTTCGTTAATTCAGGATTAAAGCGTAATTTAATATTAAGGAAACAGAGTGAATTTGAGAGCAAAAGAGGCAGCTGATTCAGGAATGTTTGTGTTTTGTAGTTCTTTGAGCGTCGTTATAGCATTTTTTCTCACAAACTTCTATTCTTTTCTCCACTTTTTCGACAGTGAATCACATCAGCAAATCAGGACGGCCACAGGATCAGGCCACAGAACCCAAATTCTTACGATAGTGAAAACGAAAACGTGTTGCGAGGTCTGTTCAACAAATAAGGACATTTCTCATTTTTCATCAGCTTCCAATTTCCAATTCCCTTCAGATATAATGTTCTTGTGTCAACGTGTCTTCCAGTCCTCGAAGCACTTCTGATATACGCTTTACACAAACGGTCCATAATAATTGTTTCGATGGATGAAATTTTCTTGAGGAAAGTTTATGCCCTGATAAATTCCTTCTTTCCTAGTTTGTCAGACCAGTGAAAAAATATCCTTGTGTCAGTCTACATAAGCCGGTGTGCAAGGATTAAGGATATTTAAGAAAATTTCTGTTCGCAAACGAAAGTTTGTAAAACTGAATTTGCCGAGGCAGATGAAAGACTGGTTTAGCTTCGTGCATATTGGCCTACATTTGTTGGTACTCGAGGCAGATGACAACTGCGAAGTTGCTTCAGCAAAATTTAGTCGGTGCCTCTTTCAAAACGCAGTCACAGTGGTTTTTTTTTTCTTGTTTTTCAATGATAAAGAAATTGTTTCACTGAGTTTTTTATTTTCCATATTATCTCCAAAATAAACTTATAACATTAATCTTAATCTTAATCTTTTTTTTATACATAATTTAAGGCGAAAAGCAAATTTCTTGGTGCTATTTTCAGAAAAGCTTAAAATTCCATAAGTGTAATTCTGAGCTTAAGGACATCCTTTACAACCGGCAAAAAAATATTGAATTTTGCTTTTCGTATTAAATTGTGTTTCGAGAATATATTAACAGCTTTTTATTAAGAATCTCTCCTGCCCCACAAAGAATTAACTTGTCATTTCTCAGGACATTGTAATCCTGTCTGGTATTAATTGAAAAGATGAGTTTGTGTGTATAAATTATTTTTATTATTTCGAAACCACAATATTGAAGAAACTATCGTGTAAACTATAGCTGATTAAAATGTATTTGTATTTCCTATATTTTTTAATACAGGATACAGATCACATTTTTTGTGATTTTTTGGTTTGTTATTGACAATAAAATTGATGTTCTGTTAAGAAAAAAATTTAAAAAATACAAATTATTTTATAACTTAAATTATTTTATTTTCCACCAACTAGAGTTTTTCCAGTTGCCTGTTTTAACAGCCATGTGGCGTTTTTTTTTTTTTTTTGTATTTACTCATGTCGAATATTCGCTTAAAATTGAATTCTAGCATTTAAGATCCAATTGCCTGGCAGATACTTGTTTTCCCCCTCTGATTTAATATTCATTGCTCAATCGATGAACATTAAAACCATTAAAACTGTTGCTGCGATGGAAAAATGGAAAATTATTTAACCATTTTTAAATTTATTTGTTTGTGCTTAAATTACTCTTGTATTTGCATTGCGCAAAAAACATACACACAAACACGATACTACAGACAAATCAATTAATTTTTTCAAAGTGATTCCTTCTTCTTTTTTCTTTGATCAAACAACATTTAAAACTTATGACTGGCCAAAAATTGAGCTGCTTTAAAAATTTTTAAAAATATGATAAATAAAATATATTACTTTTTATAAGAAAATCAGAAAGGCCCTAAGCTTGAAGAAAATTGTAAATAAAATAAATTAAACTGAAACATAGAGAGAAGTAAAATAGATTTTTTTCGAAATAATCATTTCAAATGAAAAAATAAGTTTTTCCGTGAAGGTTTTGGACACTTTCAACCAAACGTTTTGCATATTTTTTCCAACAAGTTGGTTTCAGTTGAAATAGTTGCTGATTCAACGAACTGTGTTTTATTTCTTTATTAAAATGCATATGTAAATTTTTTCAATTAAAATTTTTTTTTGATTCAAGAACATGTTTTATTAAGATATTGGTAAATAATATATTCCACTGATTCATCTCATTTTCCCCTTTTAGCTGAAACAATTGCCCAATGTAAACTCTCCCTTAATAACTAGTATTTAATTATTTTCAATTTTTTGTTCTATGAAGAAACATTCTTTTTTGACAAACTTTGAGCCTGTTAAGAGGTTAAAATATTGGAACTTTGCGCCTCAGCCTTTGCGCTCGCCTTTGCCACAGCTGCAGTCTCAGACCCATATGGTGTTGCCCTACATTTGAAACAATATAATTTACTTTTAAAATAGAGAAATATAAGGCTCGTCCGACTCTCAGATTCACATTGTGTTCCAGCTTCTAGTGTTTATCAACTTTCAAGCTCGATGTCTTGATGAACTTGACAAACTGGCATCAAATGAGCGCTGCCTGCAGTGGATATACCCATTTACACACACCTGCACTATTTCCTTATTGCACTTTCAAGTGGCAACGACCTTAACATGCCAAATTGGTCATTTCCGTTTGTTTGCTACTCCGTTTACATTTTCTATTTTTCTTTCTCACAATTTACAATGTTTGCTAGATGGAATTCATTCGTTTTTTTGTTTGTTTGTTTTTCAAACCAGGACACACGACACAGAAGCAGAAGTTAAAATATTAGACAGCATAAAACATACAATTTAGTGCAAATAATAAATTTTCCATACGTAGAAAATTGCATGTGGATGTAGGAAGTTTTGAAAACATTTTGTGTGGCTGAAAACATACGGAAAAAATGTGTCTGTGGAAAAATGTTTAATGTTTTGTTTTAAATAAAATTCATTGCTGCATTTTATACCAACACACACACACACACACACACACACACACATCAGCATTTGGCTCTTTGGGCCATTATGAACGAAATGATTTTTAGTTTTTGCAGTTATTTTGGCAATTTGCTAAAACCAGCTTAAAAATGACAAAAACAAAGTTTTAATTCACACCAACAAATAAACATACATTTAAAAGCATAAAATTGTGGGAGACTTTATCGAGCGTAGGGCCATGGCACGTGCCATTTTTCTTATCTGCTTGAGAACTATCACTACCGATGACTGTTGTTTGACAGCTGCGAATGTCAAACTGTGTTGACATTTCTGTTCTATAAGATCTGACATGAAGGAAGTTTGTTTTTCTATATTTTTGAGGTTAGACAGAAGAAATCTTAATTAGTTTTTTGTTATATTCAGCAGATTGAGTCTTGTAAAATAATAAATCAAACAACATTGAGGAGTACAAAATGGCATCGATAAATGTAAGGGATGCAATAATTTGTGTCACCTAACGGTACTGAAAGTAAGTCCGCTCAATTCCATAGCAAGAAGAAATAATATTTGTAAATTTGCAAATAGTAACTTAAGGAACGGCCTCAAATAAGCAATTCAGGAAATATGACATGCAAAATATTTTGGTTTTTTAAATTTGAACTTATTTTTAACAGTAAAAATCGGGGAACATGTTGATCCAAACACATGTTTTAGAAGTTCTGGCAACAATTACAACAGATAAGATATTTTTGAACGGATCAGTAAAAAGTTATTGATTGTGTATCTAAATAATTTTTTTTTTGTGAAAAATGTTTATTGTGTTTCTGTTAATAATTAAAATAGTTGGAAAAAATGCGAAAAAACATAGACATTGTAACAGCCTATTACCAGCACGAAGGACCAGACAATTGTTTTACGGCCAACCATGTGACAGTCTTGCATGTTGCTTCACGAGGGAGTGCGTTTCGTTACACCACTCCATTTATCATCCCAGCCACAGTTCTCTTCCGTTTTCGTACCAACTTTGCAACAATTAATCAGTACTTTAATTACTTTGCTGCTAAACTGGCCTTTAATATTTATTAAACTCTTCGTAAATAGTTCGTACTCCAGCCATTTGTAGAACCGGTTAACGCTGCTTCGTTTCCTTTTTTTTTTTGCTTGGGGTAGTTCATACGCAAAACCATACAAAAATTGTCTGTGGTTTTCTTGCATTTTTAAAATTGAGTTTTAAACTTTTATTTAATTGATTTCATGTTTTAATTAATGAACAAGTGTTCGTATTCTCCAATTAAAATTTCCTCTTTGTTGGCTCTGGCACAAGCTGGTTAGAACAAAAAATTATTATTATATTTAAAAACTTTATCCAGTCTCAGAGTTTTTTCTGCTTATTATTATATTTTAAAATTAAATGTTTCCTTGAAATTTTTTGTGTTGCTACAACAATCTAAAAATTTCGAAAGCCTTTATTTGCCAAAGGCTTAAATTAAAACCCTGCAAAACAAAAGTTGTTAAACTCCAATTATTTAAAAACTCATTAATCTTGTAGTAAATATTTGTAAATTTTCTCTTTGCTTTCAATAACAAGTTTATTGCAGATTAAAGCAACTTTTCATCTAGTTGTTAAGTTGCTTAATGCAAAATTGTTTATTAGTCGTAGAGGCAAAAAGGGCTGGAAATTATGTTTTCAAAGAAGAAGTTTGAGAAAAAGTTAAAACAAAAATTGTCTGGGAACAAGCAGGTGAACAATTCTAATGTTTTGTGTTGCCAAAAAAGAGACAATCTAAAACATAATTGCAATTTTTAAATATATTAAATGCTTTTTAGAAGTATTTTTTGTTGGCAATATAATTATTTTTTATACATACAACATTACGGGGGGATATATACTATATAGAAGGTCAGCAATATTTATTTAGGTTATGATTTCGATGATCTGTGAAAAATTTCAGTTTTAGTAGTTTGAATTTCTAAAGCATAAAGAATTTTTTCAGTTCGGGTTGGTTGATGTGGAAATGGAGTCCAACAATTTGCAAGAGTTTAAAGTCCTTTAAACGCCAGCCGTGACTTAACTAAGAGCATCGATGGATTTTGGCTTATTGGCGCGGAGCAGTAGCGTTAGGAAAATTTTGCAAGGAATAGTACGATCGTTCAAATCGTTCGGGCAGAATGAGGTTCCTGACACGTAGCGCCTGAAATCCGTCATCGTCATTCTCTCCGTTGTCGGTCATGGCTGACAGCAACCAGCCAATAACACCGACAGCACAAATCCTTATCTTCTTCGTGTGGATTGACTTCGTCACTAAAGATATTGTCTGTTCCTTCCATTCACTCATTTCGATATCAAAGTTGCTACTCATTCGTCTCATGATATTTTGTCATCACCAGCAACTGAACAACACTCGTAGACAATAGGTCCCACAGAGGCCTCCAAAATAACCTACACGTTCCTGGGGAAAACCCCTTAGTTATTGTTATGCTTAAGTTCCATAAAAACGGGACTTTTGCTAAGTTTTTTTTTTTTCTTTTTTATTAAACGGATACTAATAGTGAAACTTTCATATACATGAACACTAGTAGGTAACTAAGAAGTGTGTTTTTTTAGAGTGTCACAACTTTGAGTTGGCATCACTGCTTTACTTGAGCACCCATTTAACAGCTGATAGTTGCTTTTTGTTTAGTTTGCTTTGAAGTTTCATTACGAATCGACTTGCACCAGAGCAACAAGTGCAAATTGTTGAAATTTTAGTCAAAATAATTGTTCTATTCGTCAAATGCGGCAATTGATTTACTGAAAGAAAGTTTTGATGAAAAATTAGTTTCACGTAATGGCCCAATTAATTGGCCACCAACATCGTGTGATTTAACCCCATGGGATTACTTTCTTTGGGATTATGGCAAGTCACTTGTCTACGTCGATAAATCACAAACAATTGAACCCCTGTAAATCAGCATTCGAAGAGTTATCGGCGAAATAAGGCCGCAAATGCTGCGAAAAGTTGTTCCAGAGTGCGCCTTCTACGCGCCAGACGTGCCGGCCACATGTCACAAATCATGTTTAAACATTAATTTCATAAATCTTCCTTTCCAATAAAGCCCGTTTCATTGATATTAAAACTATATTTCCGTATTGATTATTATGATTTAAACTTGTGTTACTCTATAAAAAACACCCTTTATAAGCTAAAATTTTGTACCCAAAGCGAAAACTCGCTGTTTGTTTAAATGTTCGTGAAATGTCAGATTTACTGGTGAACTGTTGGCGTAAAAAAGTAACCAGCTCAGCTCTCAATTTCAACTGTTATTGAGTCGCCTACTTTGGCGAATTGTCGTGGCCCCGCCACAGCTGGTGCATCCGCCCGTTGAATGTTACTATTGAAATGTAATGGGAACATTGTAGCAAGAAATGTTTTTTTAATAGTTACAACTTCAAGGTCATCGCTTTGGAAACTTACAAAGTTACAGTTTTTCAAGTTGATGTTGCGGCTGATTGCTGAAGGCATCCCTGTGTCTTAAGCCAAATAATCGCAGGTATTCACTTTTCATGTTTTTAATTGTAATTTCGTTTCATTTTTTCTTCATCCGTTGTTCTTAAATAGTGCTTGGCTTAAAGTACGCCTGAACTAAATCAGCGAATACTTAAAAGAGAATATGAAAAAGAAGAAAAATACTACTTACCTCATCTTTGTGTAAACTTGCAACGAATTCCAATTTAATATGTTCTCATTAGTGCGTTTCGTACTCGAGTTAACTTGAAACAAGAAACATAAACAGAGCGCAATAAAATGCATATTAAAGGATTAAATTGCAAAGGCAGCAAGAAAAAATAGCTTGAAACTGCAATGCCGCATTCCTGGTTTCTCCTTCTCTAATTGCAACAATAACACAAATAATGCCAGCATTATTCATTTCCACATTTATTGCCTGCGCTTGAAATTTATAGAGGTATTAAGCAGCGTAAAGAAGTATCATTGCACACATGTGGTTCGGCTGGCTGTTACTTGGCATCACGAGCTTGTGAACATCAGCATTTGAATTGGTTCTCTTTTTCCTTTTTTCCTCCCCTGTTTAAACAATAATTGTGGCAATAATTAATACTGGAACTATTGCTTACGCTGAAATTGTTTGTGCGATATTACAACTGCAATTTTTTTATATTAATAAAATATTTAAAAGTCGTTTTCATGCAGGGACTGAGCTTTTCGAGCCAGTGCATTGTGCAGATCATTTTGCATCCTGGGCTTTGGCTGCACTCGCACCAAATTCAACTTATTCAGCTGGGAGGAGCCTTAACGGCCGCAGACGGTCCCGAGTGCAATAAACAAAATTATCGAATTTGTGATGGCGTAAACAACTACAGTCTATACTTTGTGGAAGACTGTGTTATGGCGCACCTTATTTTCACCCAACATCATCTTTAGCAGTCAGGCTGAATAACAACTGAAATTATTGAATTTGTGATTCGACTTGTAGTTGGCAGAAGATGTTGCTGTGCAGCAAACGGATTACATCACATTGAGCATTTTCTGCAAACGTTTTGATGGCATGAAGCGCTCACTTAGTAATGTGAACGGGCTGGCAAGATCCTGCAGTGCGATAGCGTTAGGCAACTTGTTGTGGTGTTTTCTTAAGTGACAGTGTAACCCATTTCAGTGGCAGACAATTGGAATACGTGCCCCCCAGGAAGGCGGTAGTGGACATTTGCACGATGTTACATGTCATCGATAAGAGTTCCAATTCAATATAGTATTTTGATCATATCTCACAAACAAGTCTGTTGCCTGCATCTTACAGCCTTCCTGGTCATAGTAAACATTGTCATTATTTGTAATGATTTTGCGATATACCAAAGTACGATATTATGCCCATTCGTGAAGAGCGTTAAACTATTTTATATCGATTTTTCTTAATATCTCATATCGCAATGATACAGCTCAATTATTCTTCCTAATAATTCTCATTTGGTTAATAATTTCTTAAGTTGCTCGATTCACACTTAAGGATTTTCTGCCCAATTTAAAACTTTTTTTAATAAAATTACGATTTGCAAATTTCAAAATCGTGCGATTTTCGGGCTCTACTAAATTCTATTTTGCAACAGGGCTAAAAAGTAAAATATATTTGATACCGAAATAACAAAACTAAAAAAATTCCGAAGCCACCAAAAATGTTCTAAAAAAAAACAGCATTAATTTTATGCGAGTCGGTACGCAGCTCTTGATTTTACTGTTGTTTTTTTTTTGCTACTTGTTGCACAAATATAATGTTTTTTCCAAGGGTTCAATTATGCTTTTTGTTGGAAACAAATCTGTGAAGAAATTTCATGAATTTGAATGATTTTCACTAAAAAAGAAATCAACAACAATTTTTATAGATGCAACGAAAATATTAATTCAAAAAGAAGACCGAATCATTTTTTGCCTTAATGTTAATAAACAAGTTTATTAAAATCTTTTCACATTTCAGTTTAAAAAGCAGTTTTTTTTGTTGAAATTAAAAAGAAAGTTAAACAATTTTTTATTTCAAAACGAGGCGTGCGAAAAAATATGTTATTATGGCAAAATGACAGACTTCTTCCCGGTTTTCTCAATCGCTTTTAATAGTTGTTTCCTGTATCCGAATTGCGCTTTGTAAAATTTCTCATGGTTGACATTTACGCTATTTAGGTTTCAAGACTTGGAAACCGGATAACAACAGAGATAACAACATGCAGCACTTCCGAACTACACAGATTACATCACTTTTATTTCTCAGTGTATTATACATTCACGTTAAAACTGGTCTAAAACACATGAAACTCATAATAATTCTGTCACAGCCAGTGCAATATTTATTCGACTCAATCGTCTTTATCTCTACACAACCATCGACGTAAAATATTAAAACTTGGACGAGAATGCATTTGACTGTGTATTGTCAATTGTAATATTTTTGAAACATATACTCGTACACACCCACACCCACACACACATACACACATTGAGGTCAATTGTCTTCAACAGCAGAATGCCACAAGGTTTATGTATTGTGATTCCTAGAGGAATAAAAAGATATGCATAGAAAAAGCATAATAAGGAGAGCTGGTATGACTGAGTTGTGGCATTAAGGTGGTTCAGAAATGCAAAAATAAAATTAGGGAAATAAATTAATTTAAAAAATTGTTTAAGAAAATGAAAAATTTTTATCCTTTAATTATTTATTGCAAATAAATTCTTAAACGAATGTCAAAGAAGTGGCTGCCTAGAAGATTCCTTCTGAGTGTGTTCAAGGATATAAGTGGAAATAAGCCCTTTTCTAAAGATCATAGAAAGTAAATGATTAAATGTTTTGGCTAAATACGATGAAGTGCGGGCAAATTGGATTGCACTTTCTGATTTTTTAATTTATTTAGCTCTGGAATCGAAACCTTTTTGTAAGTAAAACAAAACGAAATTTAAAATAATATTTAATTAATTTTAATTTCACCGAATTAAAATAAAACTATAGTATATTTATTTTTATAATTGTATTAAATAATAAATAAATATATTTAGTAATTCTTTCAATCAAATATTTATGACATTAAATTTTTATCTAAAATAACATAGAAATTAGCCGCTAATTAATTATTATAATTAAGTCAATGGTTTTTTAACTTTGTTTTGAATGGAAATTCAACAATATGGTATTGTTTTTGTAGGTGTTGTAAAGCACTTCGCATATGTGATAGTGAGAAAGCTAAGAATTTTGCTATCAACTTATTAGTTAAAGCTTTTTTAAGACTCTCTTTGTCTCCTACAAAATACAACTGACAGTTACATTAATACTAATCATTAGTCGAGTCGACGAACACGGCCAATGAAAACAACATCAACTGAGAATATGTACACAAATAGCTGAGTCGAATCGTCTAAAAGTACGCACCCAGGGTTAAGTGCTTCTACTCGACGGCAGCCGTTTCTTTTCCGTTTTTGTAGGACTGGCACTACAGTTTTCCCAGCCTCCTTAATATGCAGCTTAATGTCAGCTGCTTGATGTAAGTAGCCTCTTTTCCAAATGACATTGATTGATGTTTTTATCTCCGATATAATATTTTTTCCGCCTTTGCTTTTTTCTATTGCCTGCTTTGGCCTTGTTCTGTTGATTGGCTTCCTTCATTATTCTGCATAAATGATCAATCAAATAAATTTTATTTATTTTTCAAGCAAACTGATTACGAAGCTCCGTGTGTACACAAAATGTTTAAAATGGCATTAAGAATAGTAAAAACAATTCTCCATATCGAGTTGGGGCAGGAAAAAAAACCGCAACATCAGTTCTGAATTAAATAAGACTAGAAGCAGGTTTTAATTACTGCAAGAACGAATTGAGGGAGGGGGGGAATATAAATGTATTTGTCACAAGTCAGCAAAGTTGTTCATTTGACAACCATGATGATACTGATGATTTCTATTTGACATACTACATATGTATGTATGTACAAAAGCCATGGAGACGAAAGCCACTTAAAACGTCAACTGCAACTGAAGAATTTAGTGATGGGTTTTGCTCTCCTGTATTATCAGGAAATTTGTTTTGGTTTTTCTTACTTTCAAGTTTTCTTTATACAACAATAAACATTAACTAATGAAGAATTGATATGATGATGTACGAATACATAGAAACAATTTTGGCAATTTTCTCAACTAATATCATTCTTCTGTTAAAGAATCTTAATCAAAAAGAAGAAAAATCACAAGTTGTAAGAAAACTATTTACTGGACCAACGAAAATATTTGCTAAACACTAGATTTTTTAGAAAAATCGTATAAGAAAACGTTTTTTTTTTTGTACAGTTATTTTACTTTATAATATTTTTATAAATATTGCCCTCCAAAAAAATTCTCTAATTCAGTAAAGTTTTGTATTAAAAAAAAAAAAAAAAGAAAAAAAATTTCGCCCAATCAACGAATACTTTTAATCAAAACGATGTTGAGTTGTTTATTGTATTTTGTTCGTTGGCTCAGTAGATTTCTTCGGCAATCCTTAATAACATGATAATTAATTTTGGTAAGTATTTTGTTAAAGTTTTCTCGACAAGAATGTGCTTAAACTCTTTAATATTAAATGTTCAGTAATTCAGTAGGAAATTGTGTGCCGAAATGCTTCTTCTAGGGTTGCAACACGTTAAGAAATAAATTTATAAACTATTTAATATTAAAGCTCGACCACTATGCACTTGCTAAGGACTGCACTCGAAATACCGCAGGTGATAGGAAAGAAAATTTGCAGTACGACCAAAACAAGGGGGATTTTTTGCGGTGCCATTTGGCTACAATTTTGATTTGAAAGTACGGCAATTCATTAACCTTAATCGCAGAAAATACAGATTATTTTTCATCTTTGCTAAAGTGATATCAAAAATGATCGGCTGAGCAGCCTCTTTAATTGACAGTTTCGCTCAAAAAGGAATTGACTAAAATTAAACGAAGTTGTTTTCCTGGCGCCAAGAACATTTTTTTGTCTTCAAGTTAAATTTCTTGCAAATAGAAACAGAATAGGCGGCGAAAAAGAAAGTGAGAAAAAACTATCCGTCAGCTGCTTTCGTTATGTGAAGAAATTTTTCTTAAATGTCATTAAACAGATTTTAATTGCAATCAACTCGATTTCGGTTTGGTGACAAGCCTTTTGTTGGGCTTCTTCAGCTCGATATCATGCAACGCCACGAATCGTGCATTCACCATCTCAGTAAGTTGATTAATTATAAAATCTGCTAAGCATTTGCAAATGGTTTTTGGTAACAACAACTCCAGGATTTTTAAAACTTCACATAGAAAATAGCACTTAAACCAGCAAAACATGACATGTTTTGTTATCTTTCAAATTAATGAACAAATATGAATCAAAAAAATTAAATATTCATACACTCAGACATCAGACAACATTTCAGGCAGAAATGTCCGTATTTAATCGTTTGCTTTTTAAATTAAGTCTTATGCACATTTTGAATAATAACAGGATGTTGTATGGAAATGTACAAAAATCTCGATTTATAAATAAATGGGATAGGACATTTCCATATTAATGTAACTATATACAGACATACATACAGACATACATAAATATATACTCGTTTGTATGCAGTTTTAATGTCATGTTATTTTTTCCAACTGATTTGTAAGAATTGCTACAAAATTGCATCTTTTTAAATGACAGTTTCAAGACATGTCAACAAAAAAAGAAACACATACATACATTCATACGCTCACATGTATATATACATACATACATACGAGTATGTACATATTTATGTACATGAGTAAATAAAAAAGGCATAAAATGAATCTATGAATCAGTCGAAAATGCATTCTGACATAAGGCTGCACCGTTAGATGTATTTATGCATGTATGTGTGTATGTGAGCATAATCTTATATTTTTTGGCACACACACACACACACACTCAAGTTATAACGTCATCCACGCAAACATTTTCGATTGCAATGTAGGCAATGACAGATACTCATACTACAAGTTGTTATGCAAGACATACATATACTTTCGTTATTCAAAAAGAAGTTACCATTGTGTAAAAGCGACCGATTGTGTTTGTGCTTGCCAGAATTGTTATAGTATAAAATCATAATATATAAAAATGTCATAAGAGTTTATCATTTCTATCCTCCATCTGGAAAATTAATGTGAAAATGTGAGCCACATGGCCTTAAATTTCAGCTGACGACATACATATATGATGAAAGAAAGTTACGCCTTCGATGTTAATTAAATCGCTTGGGTACGAATTTTGAGTTCAAGTTTCCCATTGCTGAAAATGTGTCTCCTTCAATTCAAATGTTTGCTGGGCTTGGTGCCCTCGTTGCTATTGTGTGAGCACTTGTGTTGTTGTGCTTCCCTGTGTTCAGCTTTCTGTCAGTTTGAATGAAATGAAAGTTCATCATCGATGTCAAACGTTGGTTGCATTGTTGATGGCAGAGAAGACAACAAACAGACACATCGACAAGTCAATGTTCGTTTTTATATATTTGTAGTGGATTTTTTTTTCGTTCTGCAATAAGTTTGATTGTTATTTAAGACACTGCATGTGCACACATACGTTTTGTTTGTGTGTGAGCACTGTCAGTGGTTGTTGTACAAAAATCGCCGTTGGATGTTGTTTTTCTTTTGTTTTTGTTTTTTTTTTTCTTCTTCTTTTATTTCAATCTAAATCATTTGGAATTGGAAATTGATAGTTAAAGAATAAAAACGTAACAAATCAAAAAGTTTATCTAGTGAAAAATGTAAGAACAGGGATGGATGACTGATGAAACGAGCTGGCACAAACAAAGCCAGCGCTGCGTTATTCTCTAATTATTTTCGAATAAAAGAACAAACATTTCTAAATAAAGAAATAAAAATTCTTTAGAATTTAGAAATTCTTCTAGCAAAAACTGTAGAATATTTTGCGTGGATTTTGTTTAGTTCAGACCAACATTGCCTTGTTCTTTGTTGAATGCATAATAGTGGGATCTGGCCCCAAAGCGGCACTTTGCACTGCGACCATCCTTGATATCAATGACTTAAAAGGTCAAGCGAGCGGTCCAGCATCTTCGATGTAAGTGTTAGACCCGTTCCCCCAGCAAAGAGGCACTAAGTATCTGCAGTCTCCAGATAATGAAACACTATCAACGCCTCTACTGCCTTTTCTCTCAACTGAGTCTTGCTGGACTTGACTCGATTTAGATTAATTTTGCTCTTTATATATTGATAAACGTTATCTCGATGGATATAGGCTCTCACTTTCATTGCAGACTTTTCCTGTAATATCTCTAGTTCCCAAATCGACAGTTAAATCTCCTTTAAATTTCGAAGCGTTGCTTTGCTTTCCCTGTAAAAAATCACAGGGCTGTCTTGTCTATGATAAATATTTTGCATACTTTAGGGCGGCCAGAGATTTAAATGTTAACATAAATGCATGTGGTTTGTTAACCGCATATTTATTTCATACGAAAATTTGCATCACTTTAAATGTATTTATCTTTTCTTAGAATTATATCAAAAGTAACAACATTTTAATGCATCAACACTAATTTCTTACCGTTTTAAATGTGTCAGTTGTTGTTTTCTTCTTCGTCTTATTATTTCATATAAAATGTTTTTCTTTGCCTTTTGAAACATCCACAGTTGGCTAAAATCCATTTAAAAACCATCAAACGCCATTTGAAATCTTGTTTAAATGCACGTTACGTTAAAGTCTTACGACGGGACAAGACAAGACGAGACAAGGTTTGAGCTGACGGCAGCGTTGCGCTGGCACTGGCACTGGCACTGACAGTGGCACAAAACACAAACAAAGTACTTTCCTCGTATTTGTGTTGTTGTTTGCCGTTTCTCCGGTTTGCTTCGTCTTTATTATAATTCTAAACCACTTCTCGAAGTTGCTGTGGACACATAATCCTAAAACGAGTATGTGAATGTTGGTGTGCCGGGCATGAAAAAACCCTTCTAATACAGTCGAGTGTTGTAATCTTATAATGTGGTGTCGGTGTGTAAAGCGGATGCCACGCACACGCACACGCTCACTCACGAACGGTGAAACACATTATACAAGGATAGGTATGTTTGTGCATGTGGCAGGTCTGGGTTAGTTTGTTCTGCTTTCATCTTTTTGTTTTCATTTCATGGCTTCAAAAAGGACACTGCACTAATGTTATTCCCAATGCTTGACACCACTTGAGCACTACTTGTACGTTATAAAAATGCCATGGAGCAAAATGTTTTGTTTTCTGTTTTCTTTTTTCGAATCACGAAAAAGAAAAAGATATTCCACTTTTCTTTCATTACGTTTCGTGAGTGGTTGAAAAAGTTCAATGACTCGCAGCTGAATAGAAATGGAAGAACTCACTTAAACCGTTTACGACTTAAAGCATTTGTGATTTGTATTCGAGACATCTATCATAAAATTTTTCTCACATGCTTGACCACTACTATCTGGGTAGCAGAATTTTGTACTACTTGACAAAAATAATGAATATATAAATAAATTTGCTTTTGTGTCAAAAAAAAAACAAACAAAAAATAGAGGAAAAGAAATAGTTTTTTTCGGTACAAACGATAAGTATCTCTTTATAACTTAAGAACACCTGATGGTACAAATATTTGCTGGATGGTGGTTGGGGTTATGACGAAATCAAAATCGGAGTTAAGGAAACTGCAGTCTGAGTGATGGAAAAGGTAACAAGTCTCCATCCCTGTAATCTATTGTAAATAAAATGTTTCAAATTGGGTTGCATTTTTGCATTTCGCTGTTAGAGAAGCGTTAATCTGCGCCTTTTAATTTTTTATAATTGCTGTGAAATCTTATGACCTGGTGCAGAAATATGCTAATCCTTGTCATCGTCTGGCGGCATCTCCTTCTTATATTCCATTGGGGACAGTGTTGGCCAAGTCAATACTGTTCGCCGCAACTACGCTAACAAACTTCTTTTGCTATTAATGGCATGATGGGGAGCCAGGGATGGGGGATTTTGCACATTATGCATAATTATGCTCACCAGACGTCGCTGTGATCACTTTTGCTACTTTTTAATGCATTGAAGCTAAAGCCAACATTAAATTTTTATCAAAGTTTATTTCATTTCATTTTATAAGATGCGATGGAATTTTGCACGACTTGATATTCCATCTATAATGGAATCAAAAGGATTTTCTCAAGAAAAATAAATCTTTAGATCATATAAATAAAGAAAGCGCTTAATAAAATACTTTTATAACAAAAATTTGTGCTGACGTGTTTTGAAAATATTTATGTACATCGATAAAAGGAAATATATAGGAATTGCACTTTATATTGTCCAATAGTCCTTATGGTCCTAAAACGCTTTATGTCTTCTATAAATACAAATTATTGGGGTCATTTAAAAAAATTATTGGGGAAAATTTAAAAATACACCCAATAATAAACCCATAGTTGAACTACAAACTTTTCATCTTTCAACTAATTTATATATTTTAAACACTTTTCTTTACAACACTTTTCTGAGATTGAGGTGTTCCAAAGAAAACAAATAGAAAAATGTTTCTTCAAAATAATTAAATGTTGCTGAATTGAGTTCAGAACAAATAACTTTCTAACTTTTCTATAACTGTCTAGTTGTGCTGAACCTTTAGCCCGCCAGACAGTAAAAAACTTCTATAAATTGGAGAATAACAAAAGAAAACACTGATAAGAACGAACAAAAAATGCAATTAGCGTTCTGGGCAGCGAACACTTGTATGTTTCATAATCATTTAGTTTTGAAATTTCACTGGTAAGAACTACTGCCCGGAAAAACAAGTGTAAAAGTAAAACACAAGTTGTAATTTAACGCCAACAAGTAATTATTTTAGCTCGCGTTGTTTGTCTGCATAAGGATCAAAGGACATGTATAACTATTTATGTTTTTAACTGTTTAGCGGAGTCAACCAGTTACCGGCATAAACAAACGTTCAGGACGACATGTTTTCATACTAGCATTTAATCAGTTTTGAAACTGTACTTCACTGCTTAACGTTTTGCAAGCCCATGACAAAGTTTAGAACACAACGTTTTTCAAGCCCTGACTTATGCGACATATTTCATGACTTAACATTTGTCAAAAGCCATGACCTGCCTTATGTCTTAACATACAATGAATGTTTATAAAAATATTGCTTGGAATGCCTTTTGAAAGAGCAACTGACACTTTATTTAAATATTTTTTTGTATCAGTAAAAAGTTTTCAGCAAAATATATAGAAGCAAAACTCTCAACTGCAACAATAATGGACAACAATTACGATGTAATAAATATGTGATAAATATGTGTAATAACTGCGTCATAAATCCTTTGATACTGTTCCCCATTCAGCTATTTCGTGCTCAAAACGAGTTTTTTTCATATTCCGTTAATTAAAATATGGCTTCAAAGTAAATAAAAAATGCTGCTGCAATTACGATGTACCGCAATTATGAAAAAAAAAACGAATGTGGAGGAATGGCTTCAGATATCGAAATTATAACTAAATACCAGTATATTTCCTTATTTTACATTTATAAAGGATCAAAATTTATTTTTTAGACAAACGCCAAAAAAATTTGTTCATCAATTTTTTCATAAAGACTTTTACTTTCGTCAAATTTAGCTACAAGTTAAAGGAATGCCTTATAAATAAAAAAGATCACGCCAATTTGTCATGTGAGCGATAAAACGCTGAAGTTGCAGAAGTTGAAGTTGTCTTTAAATTTGCCGGAGAATTTCACAATGACAAATAAAAACTGCAATTAATGGCAAAGTTTGTTAATTTATTTGTCTATTTTTTGTATAATTTCGGAATATAGCTGGGAAAAAGTTGGCATAACTAATCCAAGTAATGTCAAGTCCTTTTGCCATAAATGACAATCGACTGCATACTTTAGGGTGCCTAAAAGAAATAAAAAGAAACCGCACACGTAGCAATTGATAGCGAATATAACAAGGACGATTATTGCTAATGCAAGTACTGCAACAGTAGTTTATAACAAGTGAATTTTCTAATTTTTTTTCTGACGTTTAACATTTTTGTTTTCATTATAACTTTTTTCTATGGCAAGTAAGAGCATGTTGCACATATTAACTTTTTAAGTTTATTAATTGCCATCATTTGAACTTTTATTTAATTTACGAGCCATGTAACAGCAAATACAAACATCCTGCCCAACCTACACTGAACTAAATTACTAACTGAAACACAAACACACGCGCACACATGTTTGAAACCACCAGCAGCCATAACAACGTTCTAACAGCGCCACTTAAATATTACTACGTGCCCTTCACATTCGCGTTCGCGCTTTTTTGCGCATTTAATAAAGACTGGAAACTGATGCAAGTAAAAATGCTTAAAAAGGGTAAAAACTGAAATCTCTTTCTTGGCATTTTTTCCCCCAATGTTGCCGCGTTCAGATGAACCCGCAGCAGTTTGTTTTAGTCCTTTTTTTGTTTGACTGGAAACTTATATTTTGCTGTGAGTTTTCGTTAAGACGGTTAGACGACCTTTTTAATGAAAGTCAAATGTGTTAAAGACAAGCCAAAGTTTGATAACAAAAACACATAAACAAGACGGTAAATAGTTTAATAAAAATGTTCTTGTGTAGTGGAGCGCCGGCAACAGTATGAAAGCAAATTGTTCATACAGTATAAGTGAAAGGCTATTTGAAGTATGAAAACAAGAATGACTTGTATTAAGATGAATATTAACACTTCGGCTGGCGTGTCGCGCAGTAAGAGTTGGCACCGTGTTCGGCCAACAGCCCACTAGTCATATCAACGACTCTGCCTGTTTCTGCAGACAAGAAAAAAGAATCACTGTCATGTCATCATGTCATGTGTGTCAGGGGTTCTGACCCTTTTGTCCTTCGAATTTAAGTTGTTGTTTGACCTGAAATTATTTACCAACAACTGCTGATATCCTCAAGTTCTTGTTATTACAAGGATAAGGATAATTTCAGACCTAAAACTTTTCAGCTCAGCAATTACTTACTGTTTTATTTCTGGGATTATTTCTTGAACTACAAACTTTCTATGGGTTCACAAAGTAGTTTTCTATTTCTTCTTGCGCAGTATCGATCATGTCGAAACAACAGCTCTTTCAACGCATTAAAAATTTTCTGAAACTAACGGGTGGTTAAATTGTATGGGCCGATGTTGAATGTGAACCACACCTAAACGCCAAGTTTTTTTCCGAATTTTATTTGACATTTCTCTATTTCAGACTTACTCAATTTGAACCATGGAGAGATACACAATCCAACAACGTGTTAAAGTTATCCAGACTTATTATGAAAATGGGAGTTCAAATCAAAATGCATATCGTGCACTTCGTAATTTTTTTGGTCAATTTCATCGTCCAAATGTGCGTACAATCGCAAAAATCGTGGAAAAATTCGAGCAAACCGGGTCTGTAGAAGATGTGAGAACACCAGTGCATGTTCGTACAGCTCGTACTGCAGAAAATATTGCTGCTGTTCGCGATAGTGTGGCTGAAGAGTCGTCCACCTCAACTCGTCGTCGTTCCCAACAATTGCACCTCTCACGCTCGTCGTTGATGAACATTATGCATAAAGACTTGCATTTACACGCTTACAAGGTGCAATTGGCTCAAGAACTAAAGCCTCTTGACCATTCCAAACGTCGTGAATGGGCAGAATGGTGGCAAGAAATGGCAACAGTGGATGATCAATTTTCGAAGAAAATCATCTTCAGTAATGAGGCACATTTTCACCTCAGTGGATTCGTCAATAAACAGAATTGCCGCATTTGGGCGAATGAGAATCCAAGAGTGATTGTCGAAAAACCAATGCACCCACAAAGAGTGACTGTTTGGTGCGGTTTATGGGCTGGCGGCATCATCGGGCCGTATTTTTTCCAAAATGAGGCCGGTCAGGCAGTTACTGTGAATGGTGTTCGCTATCGTGAGATGATAACGAACTTTTTATGGCCCGAATTGGAAGATATGGATGTGGACGATATGTGGTTTCAGCAGGACGGCGCCACTTGCCACACAGCTAACGAAACAATGGCTCTTTTGCGCAACAAATTCAATGGCCGTGTTATCTCACGTAATGGCGATGTCAATTGGCCGCCAAGATCATGTGATTTGACACCGTTGGACTTTTTTCTTTGGGGTTATTTGAAAGAAAAGGTGTACGTCAATAAGCCAGCAACAATTCAAGACCTAAAGGATCAGATAATTCGGCACATTAACGGCATAGAACCTCCATTATGCCTCAGCGTCATCGAAAATTTGGACCATCGGATGGAGGTGTGCCGCCGAGGTCGCGGCGCCCATTTGGCCGATATTTTGTTCCATACGTAATTGAGTAATACCAATACATCATAATAAAATAAAATTACAATAATTTCCTAAATAGTTTGTGTTTTATTCAAAATCAACATCGGCCCTTGAAATTTAACCACCCTTTATTTGTTTTAATTACAAATAACTCATTCCGTGCGGTGAATTTCTCTTAAATCATTAGAAACATCTTGAACGTTCTACAGGATTTTTTTCCTATTTGAGTTTTTGCAATAGAAAAATCTACTGTTAAAAAATATGTTTTATAAATGATTTTTGATGAGTTTTATCCAGCATTTATTCAAAAACACAACTGAATTTTGTCCACCATCTTATCTGTCACCAGAACTAATTCTCTCTCTATCTCTCTCTGCCCCGCTATTACTGTTTCGTAAGTTGTGTAACGCGGATTAGCTTCTGTCTTTTCGCCGAGAAGAGCCAGTTCTTCGCATGTCATCTTATAAATTATTAAATACGTATGAATGTAGTTTTCAGTGCTTTCTGGGTTCTTTTTTGCCTGTTAAATTTTCAAAGCATATGGGTGTAACTCCCAGCTCAGCCACTGCGTATGAATGTTTTCAAGTATTTTAGTTTGCTATAAAATATAATGTATGTATGTGTATAAAAAAGGGTTTTAAGGATGTGTTTCTTGTGCAGCTTGTATCCCAAAGAGAGTTATAATTTCTTTGGTAATAAATGTTGATTACTTAACATACAAGTTCATATTTTAAAAGATGGGTTTCAACAAGAGAAAAAGTAAAATGTAATAAAATTAGCTGTAATAAATTTTATTGTCCTTGTTAGTTTTTAAGTAAGAAGTTTTTTTTTCCTGTTTTTCTGCCTTCTTGTTGTGTTCAATGTGTTTGAGAAGAATTATTTTATTTTGCTGGCACATAAAGGTTATTTTTAGCAGCCATTAATTTAAAGAAATAATCAAGTTGTATCTGAAAGAGCAACAGCGAGAGAGAGAGAGAGAGAACATTGTCTTAATAAATAAACATATGGAGTGTGTTAACTGCGCTCCATATCCTTCAGCACGTCTTAAGTCGGAGTTGAAAAATCGCACAACGTGTTTTGTGTTAATATTGCAACAAGTTTAACTGTGAAATTATCAATTTTGTATTAATTTATGTTTCATGTTCTTTTAAATATTATTTTTGATTCACATTTATCCAGCAAAATGTCAGTGTTTTATCTCAACTTAAGATGCTCTGCTGCTTAAACTGCATAGATTCTTATAAATTTGGTTAATTTTCATTAAATCGGCTTAAAATATCAGAAGAATGAAAAATAAACTGTGAAATATTCACAAAAATGATTGCAGTTTTTGTGTCATTTGCCTCAGGTATTTACCATTATGGTCGCAAGATGTTTGTTTAAGTCTTATTAATAATGACAGATATTAAGATTTTATTATTGTTGATAAAGTGAATTAGGGCGAGCCGTACAGAGTTGATAAACAAAGTAGCAAAAAGTGATTAAATGAATTCAACTTAATCAAATTTAACCAACATGTTTCTAAAACCAACATCTTGCTATAATTCCACTAAATGAATAGAGGTTGTTGCCATCAAGTCGAGTTCTGATGGCGACACGACTATCATTAGTTGGTTCTCTAATGAAGAGGGATGGACTTTAATGCTTGTTTTGCGACCCGAAAAACCTCTTCTGTCCAGCGAGCATCACACAGAATTCGCATACCAACAACATCAAGAGAGTCCGATTCCTCGCCAATTGAAGAAGAATACAGACAAAGAAACATATGTGTGGCCGTGTGTCACGTGTGGCATTATTTAATTTAAATGCCTCGATTAAAGGAGCTTACAACTGGACCTGAGTTAAGCTGAGCTGCTATAAATTCCAACATACTTGTGTGCAGTCGCCGCACATTTTACAAACAATTTTAATCAATTTAATTATACTTAACAAATGCCATTCGTTCGTTGCCTGCCACACAAATGCGTACAAAAAGCAATTCATTATTAGTTTCGTATACTTTTCTTTATAATCTCTATTAATCACACACAAATACATACATACATATGTACGAATATGTAGATACAGACATACATACGTATATGTATGTGTTGCATATAATAATTGCCTTATCATGTATTCAACATTTAAATAAATGGTGTTTGTCGTCTTCGATACTTCTTTATACGAGTCAGTATTTGCAAACAATATCCAATATTTAACGTTCGAAAATATCATTTTAATAACAATTACAATTTATTGTTTCATTTAACTTTTATGAGATGCAGTTTATTTGCTCTTGATTATTTATTTATTACTCAAATTGTGTTATCTTGGGTGTGGACGTCTTGTGGGTTTCATTCTTTGTTGCCTTAGAAAACAACTACGAGTATTTGTATGCAGGCCGTACAATCAGACTGAAAATATTAAGTAAAAGATTGTTTTCCTGCACCCAGAGAAAACGAATTTGTTTGAGTTGATTTAGGCAGCGCCAGTAGTTGTGGCCGTAACAATGTGCTTTGTTGCCGGAAAGGGTGTGCAGTGGCTTTTCTTCACAGTGTTGTGGAGAATTATTTAGAAACAGATAATAATTTTAAAACAATTGTGTTTATAGCAAACAATAAATCAGTTGTGACAGTCAGATAAATGATAACAATAATAATATTGTTGACTATGCCAACATTATGATTGCAGCTATCAGCAGCTTGAGTGTCTGTGACAAAAAAAAAGTAGTGGAATTTGGCAATAATAACATGATTTTGTAATTAACATGATTGGGCATGACAACAAACAGGGTGTGCAGTAACAACATAAAATGCGAGATGTCGTGACAACAACATGATTGCAGCTTTGGCTATAATATGGTTTGTTTATATTAAGCATATAGCGACGATAACGATAGCTGGCATAACTGGTCCTGGAAATGAGCTTTTGGACATGGTTGACCTTAACGATAAAACGTTGTTTTTTACAATAAAACGGCTGGCTGCGGCCATCCCATTATTATGATATTTTTTTGCAAATCTGTGCTATAAGTAATTTGACAATAACATGATCCATTTAAATGTCATGTTTCCACAACAATACCAGAACCAACAACTACATTATTTTGTAGTTGTAAGTGGCTGTTTGAACATTGTGAGTCACCTTAACCACATTTTTGTTAAATTTCAACTTTATATTTCCAATCTGTAGTTTCTTTATTTGGGCATCAGATTGATCGATCTTATTGCGCCTCCACCCGTTTTCTATACTGTCACATGTTCGCAAAAAGTTACATGTATCAAAAATATTGATGTCGGATTATTTCGGAGAAGCAATTTGATATTTTGCCAGGGTAATCCGCACGTCGAAGAGAAACAAATTAGAACAGCAACAATTTTCTTTTCAAAAGTACTTTTGTGTGGATACCTTAAGAACTGAAAAATTAAAAAAGTTTTCTCAAAATGCTGCAAAGAAGCTTCACATTTTTGGAGCAAAATGTGAGAATGAGAACAGTAGACGCAGACTGGCAGACAAGGACGAAATTTGCCAACTAATCTTGTGCAGAGTTCAAGACCAAACCTTGAGGACGGTGACATCGGCCGCGTCGAAATATTGACTTTTAATTCTGATGTTATTCCCAATTATACAGTGAAAGAATAAAGAAAAACATTTAAAATATGAGCAAAAATAAATTTGAAGATTTTCGGAGCGGCTCTTCAATTTATAAGCCACAAAGTAGTAGAAATGCAAAACAGTCAAGTCAATAAACTGTTAAATAAACAATGCAAAAATATTATACGGGGTCCATTGCCTGTATTGAGGCCTGAAGAAATATGTCATGCCCGGAATAATCGTCAGCAGGCTGATGTCTTACTGAATACCCGGTTGGTTGTTAAGGCTGCAGTACGACAAGAAAAACTTAGACTAGTTTTGAAAGTAATATTGGAAAATAGTGCTGTCGCGGAAATATTTTAACGCTGTAGTGCTCTAAAAATTCGAAATTTTCCAGATTAACGAACTATTCGAAGACTTTAAATTAGTTTGGGATGCAAAAACTGTGTAAGAAGGAGTCTGACAGAGAAGTATTTTAGGTCTCTTAAAATTTAGATATAGTCGTAGGAAAATATGCTCTTGAGCTAAAGTGAAACATATTAATTTCTCACAATATATTTTCAAAAAACTAAAAGGTTGCCGTAAATGTCTATAAAATATATTCAAATGTTATTCGCTTCTCTCCTCCTGCTGGCGTTTTATATGCGGCAATAAGAAATAAAACATATTTGATAGTCCTTGTATGGTTTCTTTATTTTCTCAACATTCTTCTATTTGTCTTTTATATGAAAAGCAAACAATAAACAGCAAAAGGGGTGGTTCAACTTTACAAACTTATAGGGTAAGAAGAAATCATAAAAATAATATGAAACTTGTACATGTCGCTCTCGAAAACAATATAAAGCACAATAAACCAAATTCATCTACAAGAAATGTATTGTCTTGGAAAGTTTTCTCATTACAAGATTGTTAAAAAGTTTTTGGACATGTAACCAGACAAACAAACAAGTGAAGGGATTAGTTGCAATTAAAGGAACTGGCAGGAAATTCACTGCAAGGACAAAGAAAAAAGCCAGAAGGTCAAATTGTTTCAACTTCGGCACGATGCTTCGAAATTCGAAATATTCGTGCACGTTATTGTTTTGACATTAATATGAGCTGCAGTTTTGCTAGAGAAAATAATGTGCAAGAATCGGAAGCAATTAAAACTTGTGCTTAATTTAATGAAACACTTTGTGCTCGTACTCGTACTCGTACTTTCCAGCCCACAAACTTATCACGCGTTTTCCATTTATTATATGCACTCTAATAGCCATGTCTTAATACTCTCTCTCCAGTAATGCATGTTAATTTTTACATTCGCCTTCCTTATTGATTAGAAAATTTATGTTAAAACATTTGTTACTTGCAACTAAAGACTTATACTATAACGATCTAAAACACTGGCACACACAAACATCCAAACACAGAGTCACATTCACAGCCTCGGACACATTTTCCAGCACGAAACACTCGCATCCGTGCTGCAGTTTTAGTGGTCTCGGGCATACACTTGTGCACAAACGAACACCATCATAAGTCATTTAGGAAAGTAATTTTCTATTTTGCAGCCATTTGTTAAAGTTTGAAACAGCTGACAATGCTCGCACACAGATAAATTAGTGGTGTGGCCTGCACAATTGAAAAAGCCACAAATATTAGGAGAAGAATGAATGAAGGCAGTTGAAGCAACGTAATGAAATGAGTGCAAGTGCAAGTGCAAGTGCAAAACGGCAGAACAACAAAGAAGAGCAAAAAATCATATACGTATGTGTTGTACTTTAAACTATTTTGCATAAAAGTTGCAGCAAATATGTTGAGCCGAACTGTTTTAGATCGAAAACCGCGTGTGTAACATGTTGCCTCTGAAACGGTGTCGGCACGAAAAAATAAATATTTCAGCAAAAATTAGGAGCGCAAATTATAGCTAATGGACTAATAATACATGATAAGATTAAGGTTTTAAAAAATATTAAAAACTTTGGCAAAATTTACAGAAAATGGAAAATGGAACACGACATGTGCTTGGAACTGTGTTTTATACTGCCACGAGAAAAGGACGAAACTAATTTGTAGTTTGTATAAATCATCGCTGAGTTAGAAAGTTTTCGACACAGACTCTTTGACACTTTCAGCATTTTAGGTATTTTGCCGGGAATTATTTGACCAAACAGCAAAATTAGCAAGAGTCTGGCTGGACCGGTCAACAGGAATTTCGGCTTCATTAAGAGAGAGAGAGAGAGAGATAGAGAGAGAGAGAGAGAGATTATGGAATGGATTTATACCGGCGGCGCCTGCAATTATGGCGTGAAGTGAACTTGTCTACCGCCCTCGACCACCTGCCTGTGGTGTGCAAGCCGCAGGTGGCAATTAATTCTTCCTAACTTCCTCCATAGACACTGTCAGAAGTCGAGTCATCTGAGTTGGTAGCCCGAAGTTTAAAAGAAACGTCAAGCTCGAACCAGAATCGCCCGTAAATCATCTAATCATCACCTCCACCAATGACCAACACCAGTATCCCTCCTTTAAGGTATCCCAGGTGCACTCAACCATTATGAGAAGGTTTCGCAAAAACCTGCACAATCAATGTTTTGTTGCTTGACGTCTCAACCGAGGAACCCTGCGAATTCGGAATGATCAAAGTCAAAACCTGCTCCCTTGGGTATTAAATAGAAAAGTATAGCCTTTTAATAGATTTAATGTGCAACCAGAATGTATCAATCTATAACCAGCACCAGGATACCTCGTTCAAGCCATTTAAGGGGACGCGTTCTGCCAAGTTAAGTGTTTAGAAGTACCAGCATACCCGAAGTCATACAGGAATTTCCTAATGTTTTTGTTAACCTGTCAACTGTGTCTTTTTCCCTTTATTCCAGACATCAGAGTGCCACAGCTTGGGATATGAGTGCACCGAACCAGGGGCAGTTTTAATGATGACAGGCCATAATGGTACCTGTTATTAATGCGAAAAAACTGACTTGGCTGAACCCCAAAGAGCCCAGTAGCACATATTCCCCAACTTATATATCACATGTTTGCTCATTTAGTCAGTGACAAGGCCCAGGTTCACCACGGACTGTAGCGCCAAAAGAAGAAGAAGTACCCGTTATGAGTTTAAAACACTTAACGTCGTGTTTGTTGGGTTACTGGCTGATCTCTCACTAACACGATACCACTTCCGGCTGGGGCTGAGGCCATATTATAAATGACTTCAATCCCAAACGATTTCAATGGCAATTTCTTGATCCTTATAGAGATTTAACTAAATTGCACTTTAACCAAAATTTATTTTACATTCTCAACTAAGAATAAAATATAATGCCAGCTTTTTCATATTTTCCATCGGCTCCTCTGGCTCAGGATATCATCATATCCTTTAGGTTCCATAAAGAGCAATTCTGTGCTTAGCGCCACTCACAAGGACTACTACCAAACAGCGTTTCAGTTACGGCTTTAATCATACGATGGCTTTTAATATAGAATTATAATTTTAATTTTCATCAAATAGAAAGATTATTTAACAAGGCCTTTCTTTAATGTGTACACAGGTTTTACGTGTATTTCTATGCATTTTGTTAATAATTTTTAAGTCACACACACACACACACACACACACACAAACACACGATACAAACATAATTGTGTTTGGCTAAAGAGGTACAAGTGTTTAAAAAAGTTTGTGTAGAATTTTATATGCTTGACCTGCTGCTGGCTTTTAAGCTGATGCTCGTGTGTGTGTGTGTGCGTGCGTGTGCGTGTGTGTGTGCTGTTGAGTGAGTAGGACTAACAAAATTGTTTGAAATTTATGCGAAGGGTGAACGCGAAAGGTGTTTAACAAATGAAATTATAGACATCATGGAAATTTTGAAAATTTAAAAAAAAATTAAACAAAATTTTAAAAAACTCATAATATTTAAATTGTTAATGAAAAATTACGTTGGAGGATACTTCTGGTTAGTAGAGCCGTTGTTGGTCGTCCCATTCACTTAATTTTTTTTTTACAAATCAATAAGTATTTCTTTGATCCTTACTGAGGATACCAGCAATATTGGGATGATTTCTTAAATTAAAAGAGATGCAGAAATTTAAGAACCAATTATTTTGCACAAAAAAAAATCTTTATGACAACTTTACAGGCCTATAGCCTGGAAAATTTTATGCAAACGCCCTTTTTACAGCGTTTGCTTTTTCAAGCAGGACACGCACAGCGACTGCTTCATTTCCTCTTTTCGGTTTAGTTGGGCCTTAAAATTCAATGTTGAAGTGTAAATTGCTTTTTTAAGGAACTTCTAGTAGTTCTAGTAGGGAAATCTTAAGGTCATTCATTTTTGGAGAAAGTTTATTTAAGTGACGCTCAAAATAACTCAATAAAATATGCAAGACCTTTTCTGTTTGCTGCATCTCTCTCTCTCGCTTTCCCTTCCTCTTTGGCTCTTTCTCGCTCTGTGACAAAAAAAAAATACCATAATATATATAAATACAAGCGCACATCCTTGCAAGTTTTCTGACAAACAACACGCACACACAAAAATAAAGTGTGTTTGCTGTGAACGTTGTTTGTTTGGTTGTTTGTAATTTTGTAAGTTTGTGTGTGTGTGTGTGTGTGTGTGCATGGAAGTCTGTGTTTTGTGCTGGTGTGTGCAATTGCATTATTGTAAACATGAACTCTTTTAAATACATTCATGTACAACCATGATTTCCTCATAAACAAAGTATGTCGCGCAATTATTTGCAAGTGTTCCAAGTAGAGCAATAAACACATAAACTGTTTTGTGCAAGTTTGCCTGTTTTTGCATGTGTGTTTGTGTGTGTGTGTGTGTGTGTGTGTAATTTTTACTACTTCATACTACCACCATTAAGGCAAGTTGAAGAATTAAATTTATAGCAAAGGCAACACAAAGCCAGTGTACGAGGAGGGCGAGTGATGAGAATATTATACTTCTACTCGACTTGTAAAATAATTTTTCACTATTATGCCCTATAGAATTTTGTTGGTGTTGGTGAGTGTTTGTGAAAAAAATTTTGTTGTATACAACCTTTTTCTTTTTGCTTTCTTTTCACTTTTCCTTCAAACATTGAGTGTTTTATGTTGGCAGTTCTTAACTTTATGCATTCGCAAACAATTGTAAGGACGAGTATCAGACAAAAATGTGTTCAGTTTCTAGCAAAAGTATCAACTATTTGGGTATGTACATTAAGTGCCATAAAAATTTGTCTGCCATCATCATTTTCCATTCCGCCGTTCCGTGTTAATTTCAGTTGCTACCAAAAGGGGGGTTTCCAAGTACTCATTTTTATTTTCCTAAAAACTAAACACGCTGACATTATTGCATTTTCTTTTTAATTTGCCATTGATGGTTGTTGGCCATTTCATTTTCGCATTAAACACCCACTTTCTGTTGAACTGCCAGTTTTTTCCGTTTTTTCCGTTTTTTCCGTTTTTTCTTCTCTGCTGCTCCATAATATTACTCGCACTTGTATGCTGCGATTACTCTCAATAAATGTTCCTTGAAGTAGCCAAGAGTTATGTTGTTTGTATTTTATTTTCCTTTAGCTTTTTTTCTGCACAACCTTCCTCTTTTTGCTTAGTGTTGAGTGCACAACTTGGTACGGACCAAGCCCCCACCACATGCACTATACAAAGTGCACCAGTCAAGTTAAAGGATGAATAGTTTTTTGCTTTACAAAAAATATATGCGATAAGGCATAAATATTGCATGAGGCTTTAACAAAATGTTTTAACATAAAAACGAACTGCCAGTGGCTTAAATATGGCTTCATTCCGAAAGCATAATGGGATTGAATTGAAGTTTTTGTCCGCATGCAGTTCTAATTTCATTTGGCAAAGTTCAATTCAAAGCAAACAATTCTTAACACCTCCGAAAAACGAGTTGTTCCTTTTCTTAATGTACAAGGAGAAGAAAAAAAGACGTTTAGCCGTTGCTTATTGCATTAATATGGCGAAGTTATTCTGATTTTCCTACATAACCGGCCCTGGGTGGATCAGAGACGAAACCATGTGAGTTGGCAGAGCGCAGGCCTTTAGTTTCTCAGCTCTACAGTCATATATGGCAATCTAACAATATTCTTGCTGCTTTTAATCTGTATTTTGTTTAAGTCATTGTTAGAGATTGTTTCGTACAGGAAAATGTCTCTTAGCGGGCATTAAATCAGATACTGTGGAAGTCTGAGCGATTTAGGAGTTTCTGTACGCCCAAAAATCCATTATTTAAACTATTACCGCGATTGCATTAATATAATATAAGCATTCGTGGAACATTTTTCATACCCAAATGTCCCTGGCTGAGCTCGCCACTGCCTTAATTATATCTCTCCGTCTCCTTCTGACTCCAATCAACCAAAATTATACCATAATCTCGTAAACTATTTTGATGACTTGCAACCACCATAAAACTTATTAAATCTTTCTGGCACTACTGCGCAGCACTAATTAAATTTCTTAATTGAAGTAATAAAAAAAATTAGCTGGTGTAATTAAAGTTTAATCAATTTAACAAAACAAATCTATTAATACCAGCTTAAAAAACAAAGTAAAACGTTTTTGAATTGATATTATATATATAGAATGATTATTTCCATTATGTGTTTTGTTCGCGAAATCAAGCTGACGCAATAATTGGACGTTCAAATTTAATTTGTAACCTGTTCATTCCGGTTTTCTGCCCTTATCGAACTTGTTTGTAGTTTTAGATCTCCGTTTTACAACCAAGAAAAGAACAAACATTTCATCGTAAGTCCTGCTCTCGCTGAATTATTACGCTTTAAATCGTACATCTAGCAGGGCTAATTATGAAATTTTGTTTCGCGTAATTAAGATCCACGGCCGCTGAAGCGTTAAAAGCTTTTCTTTTCTGGTTTCGTGCAAAACACCAGAAACTGCAAAACAAAGAACTTTTCCACTTCAATGGCTCCGAGTTGAATACACGTCTAGAATTATAAATGTATAAATTTCATGTTCACATTTACACATGAGAATTAACAACAATTTTAAATACTTACGTATCCGTTTCTATTTTAAGGATCGTAATAAATAACAAACTACAAACTTTAACTTTCAATTTGAATGTAATAATATAAAACAAGAAAGAAAACTTTAGTCATAAACCGAACACAAAAGCAAATACGCAATGGAAAATTTTAATTAACGATTCTCCCCCTGGGGTGCCATTTTTATGTATTTCGGTTTTTTTTTCTAAGTTTTAACTCATTCGAAACGTAGAAATTGTGTTCTAGTTGTTTCTGCCAGCTGCTCTGGAGTTTTTTTCTCGCCAGTTTTCTGTTTTTCCTCAACTAGAAATTTAACTAATTGTCAAAAAAAATAGTCATTTAATGCAAATGGAACAAGACCTGCTGTGCTTTTTTTGGAAAGTTTTTAAATCTGCTGGCAAATAAGGTGGCAGCTACGGATATAAGACTTATAGGCAGCTGGAAGACGCACAAATATATTATCTATGAGTGGTTTTGAACACAGCAAACTGTCTACTAGATAAGATCAGCTCAAAGAAAAAGTTTAGGGCTTAAGAAACCTTAAGAAAGGGAACGGGAACTATTCTCCGACAACTTGCTTTCGAACCAGCCAGATAATCAAGCAACTCTCGAGCACTATCAGGTTGCCCAACGTATTTCGCTCGTATACCAGGCAGGAGTAGTCCGATAGTAGCGGAAGTTGTGCTCAATACTTTCCTCTTGCTTATGTTTGCAACTCCTAGAGTTTACATCTACTCGTATGTGCAAGTGCTGCAACAGCCACTGCAATACGCAGGATTTGTCCCAAAATCACCTGAATTTTGCGGTCCTTCTGCCGAAGCCTCGATATACGACAGACTGCATCTATAGTGTGCACTGATTAAAAGTTGTCATTGTATCCTCCGTAAGTGTCCGTTTATTGACAACGGATACTGGCCTTTGCCAATTTCTCCAACGCTAGACTTTTTGTACACTTCATAGAGAAAATCGCCAGTTTCGAATGTCTCGCCAACATTTTAAGAGATTCTTGAACGAATCTAGAGGACCAACAGAGATTCGCATATTCTCCGCCAGGTTACAGATCTCCTTATAGCCGCAATTATTTGCAAGTTTCCCAACTCTGTGCAAACTATTTTTAAAAGACCGGAGTTTTTTTTTTATCGGAAGCAGCGCCTTCTTTTAATTTTTTACGTTCCTGTTTGAAATTGGACCATAAACAGGTATTTTTGGTGTTCGAAATATTTGCAAAACTCAATGTTTGAGATTGTAAAACTAATTTTGTAGGGCTTTGATTGGAAAAGTTATTTCCCAAAGCCCGTAATTTTGTATAGAAGAAGCAAAAACAAACTCATTCTCATTGAGATGGATTTAAATGGATTCAAATGGATCTTATTTTGTTTTGATTGGAAACGAAAAGAAACAACAAAAATCACAAAAAAAAAATAAAAATTTAACCGTGACTTGAAGTTTTATTATTATTTACTTCCTTCCTTCTTAATTCTTCACGTTAAAAATCTGTTTCAGATCATGTTTCCAAAAACGTTTTCTGTTGTTCATGTGATTTAAAACACCTGCATCATAGAAGTAATAAGATTTCATTAGATTTTACATATAAGTTTTTTTTTTTTCAAGATATTATAATTTTGGCAAATTTAAGAAAAGTAATTTTTACTTTCATTGCAAAAACAAAAGTGCTAAATTTTTCCACTTTCTAACGCCAATCGTGAATTTTTTTCCCTTTTCAGGTTATTGTATTTGAAGATGGGCTTTATGCGATACGAAGCCAAAAACTAGTATCGAAATAGTCCTCTTCACTCATTTATTTCCACTAAAACAAATCAAAATCCACCTGTTTGGTTGCCTATTTAAAATACTCAGCAAAGAAGTCCTTGTTATTTGCAAAAGAAAACTTTGCTGACGGCATTTAAAAGTGTTTTGTCGAATCTTCAGCTGACAAACACACACACAGCCAGAATTTTTAGTTTCACAATAAATCTTATTGCAGCCCAGTTTGCAACCTTGAAAGTTTGAATGTGAAATATTTAAATGTATATTATTGCTGATACGATTAGTCTTTGAAAAAAATAAATATCTACATAAATAAATAACTATGAAAATAAAACTTACGGGCATAAAGTTTGGATAATTGAATTAATAAACCTGTCATGTGCATAAACTCGGAATCATTGAACACCAGTTTTATCAACAGCAAATATAAATAAAATTAATCATTAAAACTAAATCAAAAAGTAAACAAAAACTATCACACCTACACCTACAACTTCACCAACACATGCAAATAAAATATTTATTTAATTAAAAGATTTCTTTTTCCCTATTTAAATCATTAAGGCTTAGAAAAAAATATATGTGTGTATATAAAAAACAATCGTTTGCCTAAAAAATGGCCACAATTCAATTCTAGTGTTTGTGTTTGCAAACATCAACATATAGAATAACACAAACTGATTAGTTTTTAATGGTTTGTGCAGCATTGAAATTGTGGCTTATTGCCACTTATTTCATTAACTTTTTCTGCAACTGCAGCAATAAAGCAAAAGGCTTTCACTCACCGCCAGCTTTTACGCGAAAAACTCGGTTAACGGCAAACGTTAGTGTCTGCATTCAAATGTTTTTGTGGTATTATGTCAACGCATTTAATTGTTATTAATGCTATTTAATTTTAAATGAAGGTATCGCACAATAATGAACGAAAAAAATTAATTATTAATTATAATCGAACGCGTGCCAGCAATGAAACAATTGGCAAAAAGTAGTCATTATATATATTTGTGTGTGTGTGTGTGTGTGTGTGTGTGGAAAACGAACAATGAACAAAATCGGTTCAATGTAGCGTATGAACATTATGTATTTTTTATTGCCTTTGATAATGTAACATATAATTAATAATAATATAAACAAAAAGAAACCACCACCAACAACAACAACAACAACAACAACAACATGCCCGTTATGTTATTAAATGTAAATATTAACACATTTTCATGTTAACAAGTGATTTTTAATTTAATGAATCTCAATTTAATCGCCTTTTTCCCTTTTTTAACTCAACAGCACCAACTTACCTGCATAAAACTTCAATAGCAATCATACGCCCGGCGCTACAAAAACGCCTCCAGATTCGGTAAATGAAATCGAATGGAAGACGTTGCTTTTTTCTAAAGGGCTTTAATTTTTTCTTTTTGTTTTGCTTTTTTCCTATTAGACATATTTTAGGAATGTTTCTCTCTGGTGTTTTCTGGCATTTCAGCCGACAAACACCACCACTAAACTTAGACTTGTCTCTTTTGCCGCCAAATCTGTTGAATTGCAAATGCAATGAAAGTTCTTAGGAATCAACGAACACGGCAGGCAGGCGACTATTTTGTGAAATTAACATTATTTAAGGTAAAAGTAGGAAAACACTGCTGGCACTTTTAGGTTAATTAAAATTAAATTTTAGCAGACACACAAAAAGATGTTTATAGAAGAAGCTGCACAAAACTTTGTGTGGCACTAACGGCGATGCCAGTAAAGTACAACAAAATGCATATTAGGCGGGTATATTTTGCGTTTAGTTCACCCTAAATTTGATGAAATAGATGGCAGCAAAAACAAGATTTACCAAATCTTCAAAAAGCACCGGCGTACAAACGAAACACTATTGCCCTAAATGCAATAAAAGTAAATTAATTTAATTAACGGCAACTTACGTTCCCGTGAACAGTCTGCTTTTACCATAAACTTTTATACAGCGGGTAGGTTTTGGTTACTAAATGCGAATTGTATTCGTAAAAAAACCTTCCCACCATTTCTGTGCCGAAAACTGGAAAATATTTGCAGGCCATTTAGCAGAAGCTTTTCAAAACAGACGTTCTCATAGAAAAATTATTTTCAGTTTAATCATGTCTGCCGCAATATCGCGTTAAAAATCCTCGAATTGGCGACTGGCAACGTTTTCTGGGACAGGTTCTTGGTTACTGATGCAATTACTAAGTTTATTTGTGATTCGTTATAGGCTGGTATATCCTATTCAGGATTATTTTTCTCTGAAGAAAATGCCCAATCATTAAAAAAAAACTTCAAATCAAAACTTCAATAACTTCCTTAAATTTTAAGTCATGACAAAGAGGCAATATTGCCATCACAAACTGACCGTGGACAACGAATGTCTGCCCACCAGCATGGACGTGTAGCGTACAAAATATTAAAAAGTAACTAAAATACGGAAACTGAAATGACTACAGAATAACGGAAATTAAAGTTTAGGAAAAACAGAGAGCATTTTTTGTGCAATTCTTTTTTTTTTTGGTTTTTTGCAAAAATAATTGTTATTTTTGTGAAGAGCATTGCAGACTGTTTAACAAATACAAGCACTAATGCACGATACTTATTATAGAACTTGTGCTATTGAAATACAACACCCAGTTGGCCATGTTGGCGTGGCTTTGAATACTTAGGAATGGGGATATTAATGGTTGTTCCGATGGCAAAAAGGGATCTAAATGGAGATACTTTCTTGCCGCAGCCAACAGGTTTTTGTTGTGTTCAATCTATCACTATATTATACTTCTATTTACTAGGGCTGCCTGAAGGAAACTTAATACTAAAAATTGTAAATATTAATCAATACAAATATTGTGATGACAAAAGGGACTTGAATGCACATTTTATCATGGCAGTGCTGCTCCAAAAATTGTTTATACTCAACTTTCGAAATGCTTTTCGTATCTAACACAGACAATTTTTACACTGTGGTATATTTACTAGGGGTTTTCATACCATTTTATATAGTAACAGCCATTCCGCACATGCATGAGCAAAACTTAATATGTGAAAATATGAATATTAGCCGGAAACAACTATTCCGATGACAAAGGAAAGGACATTGTAGATTTAAACTGGGGTTTTTGTTTTACTACAGTCTGGTAAAGGCAGCAGCATCTCTCCACTAGCAATTAAAATTTGTATGTTGTTTTTTATTTCACCGGGTTTCTAAAGTTCCTACGAAAATCAACAAGAAAAATGTGCTACACTACAATTATGCCACTTATTTATATTTTCATACAGCACAAACCAGACATAAATTGTGCTATACGGTGGCTTATTTGCAATGTACCATATACATACATATGTACAATGCAATAGTTCATAAATCCTTTTTGTTTCAGGCATATACAGTTTTTCCCGAAGTTGTGCTCTGCAAAATAAAAGAAGTAATTTTCGAATAAAATTCGAATGGGCCAACTGGGGCATGGCTGTGGCAACTACTGCCACATTCACACACAAACATACACGCAGACAAAGTGCGAGTGGCAAAGAAAGCGGAAATAATATGAAACTAAATGTAAAGTGATACGCAACTACACAGACATCAAGCGTTAAGAAATGAGAGAAGAATAAAACTTGGAAAATTAACTTTAACAAACACATAAACAAATCTTTGAATTTTTTCTTCCTTCATTTAGATACATACATATAAAAGCATATCTCCAGATGTATGTATGTGTGTGTGTGTGTATGTATGTGTGTGCTTGTGCGTGCATGTCTGCGCATGGTTCGCTTTGCTGTGTAATTTGTGTTGTTTAAGATATTTGTTTGTAAATTTTTAGATTTCTTTTTTCTGTTCTTTTTTTAATTTGAGAACATGTATGCCAACAGTTATGTTACAGTTTTGTTCCATTCTTCTTAGATCTCCTCTTTTTTGTTGTAAAATCCTTTTGCAAAAGAATTGTGCATAAAAGTCAAACAATGTTTTCTTGTTGTAGCAGTACTTTGTTCTTGTAATTGCTTGCATTTGTTTAAAATGTAAATATTAATTTGTTGTTAGTGCTTTTTTAGTTTGCAAGTAAATGTTGTTTTGTAAACACATTCGAAAATGATGTTTCTTGCTGAAAACAAAGAGTCTGTTCTAGTGGTGCCTTTATATTGGATTTAATGGGAAAAAAACCAGAATGTAGAAGTTTCTTCTACAATCAAATTTAAAAGAAAGTTGTAGCTTGTTTTGAGCTGACAGCTCAAAATCTTGTTAAATTTAATTTAATTTTTCATTTTAAATTCAACAGTGACATATTTTCAACATACATAAGAGCAAAAGGTTTGGACTAGAATAATGTTAAAAATTAGAAGAAAAAAATAGCTGCTGCCAACTAAAACATCCTTTAAGTTCAGCCTGAATTAAATTGATCACAAACAACAGCCATGACACCGGTCAACCCCATCAGTTTTGCCAAAAGCTGTAATCTGTAATAATGAACTTATAAATGGATTTGAAGCGACTAAATCGATAATAATAATTATTTTTAATTCAGAAACTTGTAACGAAAGGTACTCAGGGGTCTAGTCATCAGCAAGAAGGTTTATTTTTTTACTAACTTTTTGCCTTTTCAAGCTGAACATTTTTTTAAGTCCCTTTCAATATACATATATGGAAAAAAGCTTCACAATGTTCGATTGTGAAATATTAAGGCCAGAGTAGAATGGAACAGAACTCTTTAGGCAGTGACTTCTTCCGTCAACACCAAAACAAAATCAAACAAAAAACAATTAATTTAAATAAATCATCACAAATATTGCCCGAAGTACTGCATTAAGTTGTATCAATTATTATTTATGTTTTTATTGCAAAAAAAAAAAATGTTCGTTTATTTTAAGTGGAAGACACAGTTTGGTGTTCAATGCGTAAATGTTTTTCGATATTAGTTTTCTTTTTATTTTCCACTCAGGCAAGCAAAAAGTTTTTCTATTTCATTTATATTCGGCAGATGGCCCCCAAAATGTACAGTTTTCTATTTTAAATATGATTCCTTTTTTATTTCTGGCCGGCATCCTTTTACTTATTTATTAGCATTTCTATTTCTATTTCTCTTTCAAGGCACAGAATTCCCCATTTTTATGCTCAGATATTCTTGAAATCTCACCGGGGAGTCATAAGTTGTTGGTTTCATCATCACAGTTCTTGCAATATTTTGCGTTTTTTCGTATACTTTTCTCAGCACAAAAAGAAAATAGAAGGATCTTTAGGAAGAAATATTTATAAAATCCCTGTTCTTCTTATAGCAGCAGCTACTTGGGTGGGGAGGGGGGCATAAACTTAAAAACTAAACAAGTCAGTGAAGAGGAAAACGAAACCTCTAATGAAAAGTACAAAACTTATTCAGCCAGAAAGATTATTTAACTCTTTTTGACTCTTGCATAAAACATCTTTGGCCCCAGGAGCACATGAAAGACAAAATTTTAATTCTATTCCGCAGACTTAGAGCCGAAATCGCACAGAATATTATTAATATTAATAGTTAATTTGCAAAATAAAAATGGAATTTGCTTTGAAGTGAATTGATGTGAAATATATTAAAAACCTCTTTGAAATTCTATGAGCCAATGAAAGAAAAAATAAAATCTTTTGGCACAGGAGCCACTGCCGTCAGTACCAGGCCTTTTCGAACGCAAGAATACAGTCCATCTGGAGAGCATCAGCATTTCAGCTCAAAAACCTGAGCTTAGAATTTTCTTTATTACTAATTTTTTAATCTCTCATTGCACATTTTTCTTCCAGTAAAAAATTTTTATGTTTTTTTCTTGGTTTCTGCGAAATGTTACGAAGTCTCGTTGTGTTGATATAGAAACACAGATCCGCGAGTTTTCAAACTTGCCTGCCTAAGTTTTCCTTAAAAACAAATTTATTAAGAAAATCCCCCAAAAGATCTCTCGCCTCCAAAATAAATTGCAAAAAACCACAGAGTTTATAATTTTAAAGCTAAACAATTTAAAAATAGCACATTTTTTTGGTGTTCTCCAGCTGTCTATATGCCAACATCTCGCAGGTTCTACCCAATTTTTTTTAGATCACTTTTACTCCCACACTTTAAACACATTCAAACTTTTTTTTCAGACTTGGGTGTTGCACAAACACTATAAATTTCACTACAACTGTTCGTACAACAACAAGTATTAGATGGCAACTACCGGCTGAAGTAAATAGAAGGTGTAAAATATAAAAAAAAAAAAAAACATCTGCTGCGAATAAAAAAATTCTGACCGCGGCAATAAGTACGGCCACAAATCATTAGTTGGCATGAAAATATGTGGAGAGCCAAAAACAAACCGTATGAAACATAAAATAGAGATGAGGGATAAAATTAAAAAGGACGTGATACTTTTCGCAGCATATTTTCAGGCAATTTGAACGAAAAAAGCGAACATATATTAGGAAAGTGTTGATGAAGGTTTGGTTGTCAAAACAAGAAGTCCTTACAACATGAAATATGTGAGTATAATTATATGTAAATGATTCGAAGAGAAAAAACTTATGAAACGATTTAATCCGGGTAAATAGGAAAATTTATTGCTGCTGATCTGACACACACATTTTCAACATATTTCTTTATTTTTTTTACTTTTTGGATAATCGTATAAAATAGTTTTTTGTTTTTTAATTGCGATGACAAAACTTATATGATTAAAACAAAGTAGGCCGGCCTTGGGAAGTGCTTGGGCTGAATTGCTGCACAGCAAATAAAAATATAGATAATTTCCTTTATAAATTATTTTGATTTTACGATAACAAAGTGCAAGACATTTCGACTTCAGCTACTGAAAGAACTAGTCAAAGGCTGGGCCTTTTTTTTTGGGTACTCCGGCTTATCTTGGACAGAAAATTGATTTTGGCCAATTTTATTTTAAAGAACGCAGTATTTCTCGGTGGTTATATTAAATAAATCGATTTGGTTCCCTGTCTTGGGCTTTTCATACAATAAGTAAAACTCTTAATGAAAGTGAAAAATTTGTATCCTTTTTGCAATTTTTGTTTGCCAGCTAAAACCTAAAGTTTTCAATAAGAATAATAATAACTCGAAATCTATTTGAACAACATTTTGACACGCTGTCAAAATACATATATAATATTTAATGGCCATTTATACTTTTGTCATAAGTTTTTACCGAAATTATTTGCACGACTCCTAGAATTTTTGCGACAAAAAATCCTTTAAAACTTAATTTTTTTCTCGCTTGTTGGGAAAGGTTTGCAGATTTAAGTTTAACAAAAGAGACAAAACTTGTTAGTAATACCCAGACACAATAAAATTAATATATCTTCGAAAGCCGCCTTAACTCCTCCTCATCATAGTTCCTGTGCCTACACTAAATTTCCCACTATTTATGCGGCTGCAGATGAAACTATTAGTGATATCGAATAGTATAAGTAACCGCGTTTCAAATACTTCTCGCCTCCATCACATGTACAGACATTCATTCCTCTTATTGCTGCATGCAACTTCCTTTAGAGTCAATTTAATGCTTAAAAATCATTTTCAACCAGACTCGTTTCACAGTATTAGTTATATTTAGGGTTTCGTAAGGAAGTTGTAAGAAATTACTCGTTGCACCGGGTCAACAAATTTATGCCCTCCCAGTGTCCTTTTTTCCTTATATTTAACTAAGAAATCTGAGCCCGAAGCAACAAGTGCAGATAAAGCCACCTCTCGGCTGAAATCTTCTTAGCCCATATTCCTTATGGGTTTTGGCGTGCCACCATTTCCCCACTATGACACAGAATGTTGTTGTATTTCATAATTGGCTTTCTATATGTATTAGCTGTCCACAATTAAGTTAATCCAGCGCTTTAACTGTGTAGTAAATATTATAACATTATTTTGTATTAACAATAAAACTAAATAATTATATAAATAAACTACAAAATGCCGAGATAAAACATTGTAATATGCAAACCGCAAAACAATGTTTCTAAATTAATAAATAAATATTGCTAATTTAAGGAAAAAAAAGAACCCATAACCCGCCATAAAAACAATTCGATAATTCATTCAGTGTGTGAGTAAACAAATTTCAATTATCATTTTCACGCCTTGAAATATGTACACGTTTAAAATGCTTTGGGCCAATAATAAAACGCAAACACTAAAAATATATTGAAACAACAAATAAAAGTAAAAATTTTTAAATTGAACAGTTTTCCTTTAATTGCTGAAAGCAATTCTTTTTTTTTTTAGAAGCAAAACTTGGTCAAAATACAATATAATTGTATGGAAGCTGTGAAATTTTAGTATCCTGGATACCGATCAATCCTTTCAGGTACATCGTTTTTTTATATTTGCCACAAATCATCGCAGGATCCTTTTTTTCAATTAGCGCTTTCCTTATGTTTCTGTTATTCTAAATGTGTGGCTGTAGGATAAGTTCAGCGAAATATTCGCCTCGTGATATGAAATGAACACTAAACAGATTTTCAAAAGAACTGGGTGGTAAGATGAGAATTTACCCACCGCTAATTCACGACATTAATCTTAATTTATCCCGCCAAACAGTAAGTAGTTGGTGAGCGGTAACTCAGTTTTAGGTGACGTACATGTGTAAGATGTTGCATTCTTTTGCAAAACTCAGTACCGATATATTCACTTAAAAGTTTTGTTTCTTTGGCTTTGACAAATAACAATATTTTCCACGCATTTCGGTTGCATGCAACATTTTTTTTTACATGAAACTCAGCAGTTCTGAATTTCTTTCGTGTCTCTTTCGAAAAGGGGATTTAGACGATAATACAAGTCATACGATAAGTCAAATTTTTTTAAGTAGAAGAAGATGGTGTCGCCTAAACTTAATATGTCATCAGGTAATCAGGGATGTATTTTTATGTAAACAAATAAATTAAACAAAGAACAGCATCCGTGAAGAACTGAAATAAAAAACATTAGAAAATAAAAATAATTATGGGTGCAGAGATTTGGTGTAGGACTTTTATTCTCATTCTTAAAATATGGAGATTATTTCATATGATTTTCTCTTTGGTTTTACATACGACTTGTATCACCGTCTAAGTTCTCTTTAAGTACTTCATTAGCCAGTGACAGTTAATATATGATCAATATGATAAACCTAATGGCAACTTTCGTACTTCGTTGACCAACTATTTGCCAATTTAGGGTGTAATTTATAATAAATAGTTTAAAAAAATTAAAATACACATCCATAAAACTTAATGAGCAAATAAATTTAGCCCCTCATCTAGTCTGTTCTATTACATTAAAAGGACAAATGCTGGCTGGATACGTAATCACACATTGTATCCTTTCCGAGCGTTAGTTTGCTTGGTATTGTTTTTTTTTTAAGTGGGAACAAATTGTTCTAAATTCAACAACATTGGCTTTCCTAAAGCTCTTAGTTTTGTTCGTTTTTTGGCGTTTGTTGGGCTGTGCACGTTGTCTTGCACCGATAAGATGTCACTCATTTTCTTGTTTTTAAGGATTTACTTTTCTCTGCAAAAGCAATTTATTTACTTCTGCTTCCCAGCTTTAGTTTCTTTGTCAGCAAAAGTTTTACAATCGCTGCTCAAAAGAAATCAGTTTCCTGAGCTGTCACTGCAATTCAAGTTCTTGTTGTATTTGACAAATGCTTGAAAAGTTTCGTTAAATCCTGTGATCTACTGCAGAGCAGATTTTTCGAAGACATAATTTAATTGTATTTTTATTTTTAAATACAACAATAAAATCTACTTCCTTTAAATGTGACTACATTTTCCATAAGTTCGCCAACCCGACAGGCATTTAATCTGTCAAAAACATTAACTTCTTGCCAACCAGCAAAACGCACAAAATAATAAAAATTAACAGGACGACTGCAGCAGTAAGTTTGTGCTCGTAGTAGAGCTGTTTGAGGGCAGAAAATTTTAACAAATACCAGCTGCAGCGGCGTCCTTAAAAAAACGCAAACGCATCCATGCCGTGGAAACTCAGCGATGCTGGGGGTTTGGACAGCAGTTCGATGACATGTCAGGGCATGCTGCAGCAGGTCGTGTTCATATATACAGTGTTGCCTAAAGGAATAAGTTTGTTTTGTAGATTTACTATCGTTTTATTTTAACTACGCAAATAAATGAAAAGCACTGCACATGTGCTCATTTTTTTCCTGAAAGTTGCCTATAATAAAGCATTTAATGCTTTATGTTGTGGTTAAAATGAAAAACAGATTTTGGTCAACTTATAGCAACACATGCTCTGGTATGCAATAAAAAAAAAAGTTATTTTTTATTGTATAAAAAAGTAGTAGAAACTGCCTTAAATGGCAACCAACTGACCAGAAACCAAATAACAACACCCCAGTCAATAATCTTTAAGTTTAAGCTTTAAAGTTGGCGGTTAATGTTGTTGGCATTGTGTCAAATGTGAAAAGCAAAATTATTTTAAAACGTTGAAAATTATTGCGGGGGATTAAACTTAAAGTTAAATTAAATTCAGCACTGAAAATGTTTAAAGTGGCTTAAAAAAAACACGATTTATGCAATTCTGGCGGATTCTGAGTACATTTTGCTTCTTACGCTCATTCTCGCCAAGTTTTTGACAGTTCCAGGTACTTGTGTCGAGGTCTTAAGTCACATTTAATTAAATGCTTGTATTTTCAGCATCCTAATGGAAATAGTTTAATTTTGGGTAGTTTTATTTCTTATAAAGTTATTCAATTCTTTTGGAACAAGTGTTTGGTTTTTTTGTGCTAAACTTTGGTCAGCAAATTATTTTCTGGCTTATGATATTCTTGCAACAAACGCACAACTAACATGGGTTAAATTTATATTCAATATCAATCCAGTCTCAAACCATCTCTCAATCAAATCAAATTCTCCTGAAATTCCATTAAGACCATAATCCGATATCTGTGATATAAAAAATAATTGAAAATTTTGTGGTTAAAAGTACGAGTTGTGTATCCCATTTCGGGTTTAAATGTTACAGTGTAAGAGTTTTGTCCAAAAAGAAAAAAAAAATATTAAACAAAAAACAGCTTTGATGAGCATAAACAAGGTAGTAAATCTTTTTGTTTTCGTGTTAGTGCTTAATGTTATCACATTTGTTGTATACACTGAGAAAAAAATTGCACAGTATTGAAGGCAAGTTGCGAAAGCGAAATATATTTGATTGAAATAATCAAGAAATTTTATTTTGTGCTGTCAAAATCTAAATAAGGTTGGAATAATAAATTTGAATGTCAAAATCAGCTGGTGAAAGATTAAATTAACAATTAAACGTTTTGAAATATTAATAATATGATCTTATATTAGAATATTTTTAAACGATTTAATTTAGGTATTACACTGTAAGTAATTTCATTGGAATTAACAAAGAAAAGATTTCAAATTTTAAATTATTGTTTTTCTTTAATGTTTTTACAGTGATTTAAACGGTTTACGGCAGAGCAAGACAGTAAGATCTCGATGTGCAAAACACCAAAACCAAAAGTTGAAGAAATTTATATGACTATGATGATGAACAGCTTTAATATAATATTACAGTACAACGCACGCAAACGCAATAGACATGAAACCATTTAGAAAACCAATTGCCACAGCTTTCTTTCAGTGTACAGGAGGATGTAAATTTTGTAATCCTTTTTAATGTTGTATGAAAAAACTTAAAAAGCTTATACACATGCTTTCAGTTATTGTACAGTGACATTGTTAGGTGTTATATTTGAAATAAAAAAAATCAGCATTTTGTTGGTTGGTTTAATGTTTATTTTTGTTTTTGTTTTTTTATTTATTTTTAGAACGATGGCATCTGCACACAAAATAAAAACTGTGATGTACAATTTTGATAGAAAAGGATTAACAAAAACATTTATTGTACTAAAAATATACTACATCACACGGGAAAAAATGTACATTTTACTTCAGCTGCTTAAGCAGAGATTTTGTTGCAGTGACACTGTTATTTTTTGGTTTTGTTCTCAAGTGGATATTTGTGAAGGATATAAAAAAGTAACGTTTTCCATTAAAAGCCACTTAACAGCAGCAAAAACTTGCAGCATTCTTTTGGGAGCCAAATGTTTAAAATACACTAATTTAAAAAAAAATAGTCTATTAATCAATAACCGATAATCAGGGATTAGTTTAGCAAAAAATAATGTAATTAATAGTTAATTCATTCTCAAACAACAAATCGTTCGTATAGTTTTGTAAGATATCAGGGGTGCTTTGGGAAGGGGTGGTAGGAGTAAATTTGTAATTAGTTGAAAGAACCACTCAGCAAGAGAAATTCTGTGCAGTCACTATTGAAAGGAAACAATTTATTTTCACTTTATTTTTTCGGTTACATGTCTGTATCAGGTGATTTGCAACACTGTTGCCAGCCTCTTCTATTTTATTATTGTTATAGGGAAGTGTAGATTTTACCAATGGGGGATGGGCCAGTGCACTCAGGGCAAAGTTGTTGATTGCTCTCAACCTGGCGAGAAGCCAGCAGCGATCCCTGAAAATGGACTGGTCAAGCTGACATACTGCCTCCCCGTGGCGCCCCTGGATAGCCCCTACAGCACCCGCTTAGAGGTGAACCAAAGTGTGCAGCGAATCCCCTCTGTCCAGGGGTCTAAACCAGGACCCGGTCCTCCAGGTTTCGGGGGTTGTGCGTGGGCGTAACTTCCCTACCGTGTAAAAACACACTAGTTTCGACACAACAACAAAGAATAACTTTGTTGGTTGAGGCCCAGGTTCACCACGGACTGTAGCGCCAAAAGAAAAAGAAGAAGAAGATTTTACCAATTTCATCGATTTAAGCCTAAACTCATGTCATCATATTTATCGCAACCATAAACTGCTATAACGATCAAATAAAAACAGCTCTAACCACTTTTTTTACTGAAGAAGGCAAATCAAATTTTCTCCAATCTATTACAAACACGCGCAGATTTCTGGGGCCTTTATGCGCCAAACCCTTGTATTTTCTACTTTTAAGATTGTATGCGCTTAAGAGAAACTGAGCTCAATCATTATGGAAGCTACGTCACATTTGAAATGTCACGTTTCGACTTTAAAATACAAACATGCACAAGATTTTTTCAATCGAACCGAAAGCATTTCAAAACAAAATTGTTAAGTTAAAAGCACTTACTGAACTTTCCTCTTTTTTCTCCACAAAAAACTACTTCCAATTTTGTCACATATGAATAGTTTTTCTTTGTAATATCCTTTGCTCCGAACTTTCGTTTGCTATCAACTTTAAGGAATTAACTAAAAGTAGACTTTAAAATTTTTGTATATATTCGTTTTTATACTAAACTCAAGCGACCGTCACGTTCGAGATCGGGAAGTATCGATATGTACCAGATGCAGCTTAAATAAGAGAAATAGGATTTGCCTCTTTTCCTGAAAATATTTTAAATATTTAAGCAACATTTTGACATTTGAAGATTAAAAGATAAAAATTTGTTTCGCCACTTTTTAGTGTAATTTTTATGAGAAATAAAATACTTTGTGAGTGAAAAAATAAACTATAAAGAATTTTTCCAGAAAGGCACCAAAAACAGTATCAAAAGAAAAGAAACTGTAAGAAAATCTGAATTAAAAACTGAAATGAAATTAATCCGACTACACTAAAATAACTTTATTTTAAAATATGTTTTTTTGCACCGGTACGAGTACAAACAAACAAAATTTTGGGGAAGAAAATTGTCTATTCTAAAACATTTTTAGGTACTTATTTTACCAGAACACTTTTTGTTTTATTTTCGTTTAACATTTTCTCATCACAATTAATTTCATAGTTTCGTCTTTATTGTAACAAGAAACTTAAAGAGTAAAACAAATAGCAAAACTAAAATTACTTAACAATTGATCACCACGTATGTATGTATGTGTGTGCATGTGTGTGTATATGTATGTAAAACTTATTGTAACCATTCATGCCATTATTTTCTTATCAATATTTAATTACACTTAATAATAAGCGAATAATTAACGAATTATGAATGCCAAGCACTCCTTACTGCTGCTTTATGTACATGAGGTAGCCGATTCCCTTTTCACTCTTCAACATTTTCACTTTATTTACACAAATTATAATTTGCCCTGGGGATAAAAGGTGTTCCAAACGGTATGTATTTTCTGCAATTCAGGCAATTCAATGTACTCTAGTTTGCGTGAAATGTTGAGGCATTTGAAATTCTCATTCTTCGATAGAGGCTCATATCGGACATCCTGTAGGGAAGGGCAATTAGGATCACCGTTCTCAGCAAAACTGGTCCAAATATCAATCATGGCTTTGGCGGTGTGATATTCTGGCGACTCCACAGGCAGACGCTGGCCAAAAATGAAACGAAACAGGTAACACAAGTCGTCACCGTGACACACACCATCCACTTCGTCGTTACACAACAGATTGCGTATGGCATTGGCATCGGGCGAGTCAAAATCGAAACGGTACAGGTAAGTGGGAGCAGTCGCGTAATTGAGGCGATAAGCCGCCGTGCGATAAATGGGATGCCAGAATTCCCTATAGCTTTCGATCTAGGACATTCATACATATATTGATAATGACAAGTGAAACATTTCATTCCAATTCAAGATATTTACCTCCAAGAACTGCATCATGGTTTCCGGCTTGCATTCCTCGTTGCCGAAATAGGCTTTCTTCAGCTTTAAGCCCATTTCCTTGGCTTGCATGCTATGGCGTTCAACTTTGACATCGGATGGCAACAGGTTCTCACAATCGCCCACTTCATTTAAAGTGGCCTTACGTCTCTTTACCTCCGGATAGAACAGAAGGCCCTCGAAGCTAGTGCCGCCTATCATCAAGGGTATGGCGTTGCTCCAGCTGCTCTTTAGCACGTCCAGCGGCTCATCAGCCAATATGCTATCCTTGGACTTATAGCGTTCTATAACCGGACCGAAAGCAAATAAAATTCTATTATGCTTTTCTTCTTTGGTCAGTATTGAGGGCACAGCTTTTTGTATGTCAGGTCCGGCAGCCGTTTGCAGAAACTTATAAACTTCCATTGAATTCTCGTCGCCTGTGTAGCCCAAAGCTTTGGCCAAACGTAATGGCCACTGATGGGCTGGCGGCAATACCCAGGGACACAATATACTGCCCGACATGACAATAGCTTTATGTATCAGACCTTTCGAACTCTCACTTAACATGCAGAGATGGGTCGAAGAACCGCCAGCACTTTCGCCAAACAGTGTAACATTTTTCGGATCACCACCGAATAAGGAAATATTTTCTTGCACCCATTTAAGGGCCATTATTTGATCTTTTATGCCGGCATTACCGGGCACATTTATACTGGGATCATCGAAACTTAGAAAACCAAAGGGACCCAAACGGTAGGCTGTGGTGACCAGCACAATGTCCTTGGACATGAAATAATCAGGACTGTACATGTCGCGCGTGGCTTCGCCGATTTGAAACCCGCCTCCATATAGCCAAACCAGGACGGGACGCGGCCTCGCAGGAGTGATCTGATAGAAGAAAATATTTTAAAAATACTCCGAAACCAATACTTTTCACTAACTCCGTTTTAAAAATCTTAGCCTTTGAGGAACTTTATTAAATACTTTTAATAATTAAAAGTTTAATTGTTTGCATTAAAAAATTCCTTGAATCAAATAAAATGTTTAATTAGGGTATCAACGTTGGTATTTGGTATTTGTTGCAGCGGAAGACGTTCTACAGCAGACAAACAGACAAACAAATCGCAGTCTGACTAAAGACGGCCTATGGCACTGCGACCAATATGGATCTATTGTTTTGGGATACTATTTGATTTTTCCTCTCACCTCATTCGTAAAGACGTTTAAGTACAAGCAATCTTCAGAGCCTTTGTATTTCCGGAAAATCATGTTTGACTGAAATGGTATTTCCGCAGGTCCAGTACAATCCAAAATATTCTGCCATGGCTCAGCCGGCACCGGTGCCTTAAAACGCAGCTCACCCAAAGGGGGTTTTGCAAACGGTATGCCTTCGAAACTGTAATACGAATTGCCCCACACCGACAAACGTTTGGCCCCCCTCACTGGACCTTTGCTGGTTTTGGTGATTACTGTAGCGCCCGTATTTAAACGGTACTGTTCAAATTTATAATCTAAGGCCCTGAAACGACAGTGCAAAAATATAAGCAAAAACATAAATAAAAATTAAAGTAAAACAAAACAAAAGCAATTTTGAACAGAACGTGATATTCATTTAAACTTGCACTTAATTATTTATTTCATCTGACACACACACACAAACGCCACCAAGTCTCACCGTCTGGCTTGTTCAACTTGGGAGCATTTTGTTTTGGGTTTTTAATTAAGCAAAATATTATGTAATACTTTTTGGCCCAATTGCCGGTTAAGTTTTTCGCCGGCATTTTTATTTTCTTCTTTTTTCTACTTCATATCTGAAAACAAAAACAACTGAAAACAGACAGTGTTTCAACATTATCTTGTTGTTTGTTGTCTGACTAATTATGGGTATAATGTTTCCAAGCTTTGATTTTCAGGCAGCCCCATTCTGTAAATTTATTTACCATTTTAGCAGTTTTCTGATCTTAACAGTCACACAATAGGTGTGTTTCTTTACTCTACTCTGCGGTCGGGCGGGATACCAGCGTTTTTCGTAGAACAGTGGGCTGGCTGGTCTTGGACAAAATAAGACCCACGTTTTGTTTGGACTAGTTGGGGCAAGTAATGGGAATAAGACCAGCCACGTGCACGTTTTATATATCGAACCTGCCTCGAATTTGGCCGAATTTAAGCATTAGGAGCAGCGGCCTCCCCCCACACACTAAAATATCTAGTGGCGTCAAACCTCAATATCGAATTGCCCGCCCACATTCACGCACATTGATAACAAATTTGTATTATTCGGACGTGCTTTGGCATCAGTAGCCGAAAAATAAACACATCTACATCACATGGCGGTCGGTTAGGATGCTACCATCTATATGCACCAGTTGAAATACCCTTTAGTTAGACAATCAGTTGTTGTTGTTGTTGAAAAATAAACAAAAGTAAAGGGAAAAAAATTTCGGAAAGCGAAAACTAGAAATTTGTACAACTAAATGTTTATAAACATTATTGATTATAAACTATTTATTTAAACAATAAATATGCAAATTTTTGCGGCCTTTTTGTGTGTGTGTGTGTGTGTGTATTAAAACACATACGCCTCTGAAGTGGCCTAGAGGTGTGTTGTTGTAATTCAAATATATAAATTAGGGTACACCCGCCACCAAATGTCAGTAGCAAAATACTGCTGACATTGTCGCCCGCACTGCTGACTTATCCTGTGATGTTGGAGTCACAGCACCCTCTACAAATTCGTCACGGCCACTAGTGCTACAGACGCTTTCTAGTCACTTGCAGACGCTTGTGCCCAGATTTCCCTCAGCGTATGATTTCTTTTTATATATTTCGTGTGCCCCATTCCCGTTTATCTATAAGTTTTCTCTCATTTTACCGAACTTTGCCCAAGAAGTAAATAATCCTACTTAACCTCAAGAGCAGGCCTGACTGTTACGTGTCTGTTTCTGTTTCTGTTCTGGTTTTTTTTTTTTGCTGACATTTCTGATATTTTCAAATAAATACAAAATCTTTTGTTTGAGTGCTGATTTAATTGTTTATTTGTAATAAAAATATTAAAGTGGTTATTTGCAGGCATGACGTGCCGTTGGTTTGAAATTTTATTTTACTTACACTTCAAAACAACAAATGAAATATTGATCGTTGAGGCGAAGGACTTAACGATGAGTAAAAAAAAAAAGGTAAAATCTTGAACTGAAAGCATAAAAATGTGCATTAACTATTTGATGGTGAAGTTAGTGGCAATAAATTAAAACGCTTAATTTTTGTGAACACTTCTAAGCGAACCGTTTCGTTTCTTAATTTTTGGCTGGCATCGATTAAAACAGCTCTAATGGCAAACGCCGCCGACGCTTAACACAGTTACGTGTTTACGTTGGACTTTGCCATGACTTGTCAGTTTTAAGCAATTGAAACTGCTTTCTGTCACACGTCACATGTCAACCGTCATAAATTAATTTTATCATTCTATAAATTAATATTCCAAACATTTACACTTTGTATGGCCATAAAAAGGATTAAGAAAAGTGTGTGTTTATTAAATAAGTCAATAATTGAAAAGTAGTTCAAAGTGTCAAGCATGACATCTAATGAATAGAAACAATTTCATTGATTTTTAAGCCGACAGGCATTTATGTTAATGCTTTGAGAATGAAAACCTTAAAAAATATGCTTCTTTTGCTTTTATTTTATTAATATGAAAAACCGTCAGCGATTTAGCTGTCTTTACCAAGTCTTACCCGACAGCCAATATTAAGTAGTTTAATTTTAACTTAATTTCTTTAACACGAACTATTTAACACGTTTCAAGGGATATAAAGCAGTTGGTTTTTCGGTGTTCTCTTGCAACATTCCAAGTTAATACGGTCAAATACCTATTGCGGGTAATCCCCAAAATTTGTTTGTTTAGTTACCGCGGTATCAGGAATACAACCAAGTTTATACATCCAATAGCTGGGATGTCAACAAAAGTAACATTTTGGCTTGATGAATATAAACTGCAGGTAATATGACGAATTCATCCAAATTTCTTCATCCATTCAATTGGGCGAAAATCTAAGAATTCTCAGTGTGGTAATTTCTCGTGGACTAGTGTACACGCAACAATTGGGCTGGCCTCCTTATCTAGAGTAGGGGACATATAAAGAGACTTCTTTAATCTTTAAGTTTGAATAGAACAAATTTGAGAGATATCCTGAAAGTTCTGTTCAACAACTTTGGACACTCCGAGCGGATTCCAGGGAATTTAAAAATCCTTTACTGCCAACCGTAGCTGGCAGACTCATAATTACTTATATGTAGTTGCTAATATCATGAGTTCCCTGCACATGAAAAACTAACAGTTATTTGAGGCAAATGTTGTCAAACAACTGCAGGGAATTCTAACAACGCATATAAAAGGAGTCAAAACGTTACTTTTGTTTCAACTCTTAATAATTTCTGGTTTAATTAATGCCTTCGCTAATTAGACATATTTGAAAATATATATTGATTGTCATTTGTTGCTCAACTCAAAGTTCATAGTTTCAGTTCAGATCGTTAAGCTGCAGAGAAAATATTGATTAAAGCAACTCTTTGTGTGAAACAAATCTCTGCAGCTGTCTACAATGTCTTGAATGTTAATAAACAAGGAAATTTTGTTTGCATTAAATTAAATTTATTTACTCTTGTTTAATTATATCTTACAGACAGCACATGCAAATACAGTAGAGTCCCGTTAATTCGTAATCACAAGGGAACTGGATATTTTTACGAATTACAGGCAAAAATTCGAATTGCCGAAGTTTTTTCCATTCATTTAATATGTTGAACCAATTTTTTTAGCTCCATTATAAATGTCAGAAGTGTTGTTTTGGTTATCCAACACTGATAACGTTTTAGGGGTACGTTTGTTTGTCATTTTCACGCCGAACACTCTTTTACAACACACCCCTTGCAAATCAACAAAAGAAAACAGACCACGAAGAATAAATGTCACGGCCTTTATGAAATTCAGCATTACGAAATATAAGAGGTTTAAAAAAATCAATTACGATTTATAAGAGGCTAAACGGAACCTGTATTGCCCAAGATATACGAGTTAACGAAAGGACCAAAATGTGTGGAGTTCTTGTGAATTAAAGCGATTTTTTTCAAAGGACCAACAGTTTGTTACGAATTATACGTAGGGTTTGAACTCTGAGTACTTGTCCCAAAAAACAAAAAACATTCATGCGTACGAGCTGCGTTGTCAAAAGAAAAGTTTCTCTGAAAATGATGTCATTCCATGTCTGTCGATTAACTGCCAATGTCAGCGAATAGTGGTCTCAGATGTCCACAATATTGTGCTCTTACAACGGACTAAAACTGAGTAGTCTGACAAAAATTGGCAGTTGTAAGATATTTGTAGGATTTGGCAATCCTGTGTAGATACCAAAAATTCACAGTCGGTCAAAAGTCACTCATGGGGACTAAGAATGTTCAACTTTTTCATTTATTTACACATTTTTCTACAATTCCTTAAATATATAAAATGCAAATAATGACCCCCCTAAAATATAATAAATTTTTAGATATTCAACACAAATTGCATAAACAAAATCTAAGACACTTCGTACCAATTTGCGATCCTACTGTCCAGAAAGGGTTAAGTTTTGTTTTGTAATGTAAAAAAAAATAATGTTTTTTTTTTTGTTTTTCGTATGGAAAATACAGTTTTTATAAAACTAAAACGTTGTTTTCCCCAAGTGGTGCGCTGTAATAAACCTAAATTTACCATGAAAAATTAATCAATTCATAAATTTAGAAATTATAACAAATTGATAACACAGAAATTCCAGAGCAAAAATAGACCTTTATTTAAAAACAATTTACTAATTTTGTTAATTTTGAATTTGTTTAGATATTTCGCATGACATGTTTAGGAAATACTTTAATTGCATGAAACATTTTATAGTTGTTGGGGAGGCACCAAAATCAAGTTTTGTACTGAAAAGCAAAATGTATTTCAGTTGTGTCACACTTTATTACAACATCCATTTTTATATCCCATTTTTGGCCAAGAGTATTTAATGTCTGGCTAAATTTCATTTTGTTCGCAGTAAGTATTTTGCAAAGTCACGTTTTTTGTATCAGTTTGTGCCCGTCTAATTCCAACGCCTGTTTTAGGTAACAATTTTATGAGTCATAAAAGCGTTAAACAAATAATTAACAGATACTACGTAAGAATTTCTAACTGCTAAACGCGGAGCTACATATTTGGCTAGCGCCAGAATTTTATTCGCTCATCTAGGCCACTACAATTTCATAAGTCATTTAATTTGAGATATATTAAATACCTGCCCGGCCTACATTAAAAATTTCTCATATTTTTAGGTTATGAAGCTAAAGCCAGAGAAATGAATACTCTTTTTTTTAATTTTAAGGCGCAAGCATTAACGTAAGATAAATTAGAAATAGTCTGTGTACAGCCGGAAATTATGGAGGCGTTTTTGCGTCTTGCCGCACGGCCTTAATATGAGCTCTTTTAAAAGCTGTTGTATACTAAATTGTTGTGGAAGACGTTTCAGCCAGATAACTGTGAGTCCAGAAAAGCGAGTTGGAGTTAAAATTTGTTTGAAAATTCGGCCCGCTTGTAAGAAATTTTTAAATTGTAAATGTACACGCTTTTTATTGAGCAGAACCAGAATAGCAATTCTATATTGAAGAAAGTACAGTTTAATGTCTTAAAAATTATGCCACATTTCAGATCCAGGAATATTTAACGACTGTAGAAATGTATTTAAACACGACATAAGATTAACAACCCGGAAACGTTCATTTAATCTATTTCGCATGAAACTGCAGCAATTTGCCGTGGTTTTGACTCATGCAAAAGATCTGGAAAAGATTTTGGCAAGAAAAAAAAAATGGCTTCCAGGCAACCAAGTGCGTGGTTTCTGTTTTCAAAAGCATAATAATATCGTTTCTTATATGTGGTATGTAGCTAAAGGAAATTCTACACAGCACATTTTTCCATCTCTGGCCTGCCAATAAATAAACTTTTATGTTTTTTTTTTGTACTCACTTGACGCTAAACTTCAGCATGTCCCACAGACGCATGTTGCTCATGTTGGCAGTTTGTTGACTTACTGCTCACGGCTTGTTACTGTCCAGAAGTATCGTTAAAAGCTTCGCTGGGAACGCGTCTTGTTGTTGTTTTATTGTGCACAAACACGTTTTAAGTTCAGTTAATTTGGGTTGTGAGTATTCCTTTTATTTATTTACACATCCATAAGACATTCAAAAACTGATCAGAAAGAAATTAGAAAAATTAACATAATTTATGGCATAAATTATACAGCCAGATTGCAACGGCCGCACACAAATTGTGCATGAAAACTGAAAAAAACATCCACTACTTAAGAAACCAACAACAAATAGAAATTCAAACTCAAAGATTGAGACACAGAGAGAGAGAGAGTTCATTTACTCACTGCAGCACATTCCTACAAGTGTGTGTGCATGTGTGTACATACGATTGCATGTGCGTTTGTGTGTTCTTTACAAATAACACACCAAAATATTTGACGAATTTATTGCAACAAGTTGTTGTAGGCCCCACAATTAGCAAAAGAAACAAATTTCTTATAACAAATTTGCAATCGAAATAAAGACAACAATTTTATGCACTAAATTAAAAATTCTCTCTCCAGAAAACTTCAACGTTCCTCATAATCTTACAATTAACATGCAAATTATATAGTTTTCTTGTTCACTTGAATACTTGTTTTTTTTTGCTTTTAATAAGGGCTTTAAAAGGTTTTCACTGTATTGTTAATGATGAATGTTAATTTTACAAAATTGTTTAGTTCAAACGAACGTCAAGCGGCCGCGACAACGTCTTTACGTTTCAGATGCCTGTTGATAACTGTTTGTTTGAAGAGAAAGTTGTTTTTAAAGAGTACTCGTGCATGGAATGTGTTTTTGTTTCTAATTTATTCGTTGCAGTTAAGTAGGTGAGCCGGTTTTATTGGATGATGATCGCCGCCGTCTGTTAACATTTCCGGTTAACAGTTAATTGAACAGCTGTTAAAGTAAAAGAAAACTGCCAGATAACAGAGCCAATTTTATATCAGTGATGGTAAATACGATACAACTGTAAGTGACTTGACGAGCGCTGCCATTCACCCCACCGAACTTTGTCTTGTTGATGGTTTTGGATCGAGAAGTGTAAAATTAGTGTGAATTTCGCCAACTGATTTATTTTATAAAGAAAATTTTCGCAACTTGTCAACTGTGTTCTGACGTTAAACGTTTCATAACAGCTTGCGAAACTTTACTGAAAAGAAATATCACCACTGTATGAAATTCTCAGCTGCCAAACCGTAGTTATCGATATCGATACATAAAAAGCTGCCCCATTTATGTATATGAATTCCGTTACTGCCTTGTTGCCTTGTAATTGACGTTTTGGAACTCATACTGCAACTACTGTTTAACCTTGATACAGGCTGGCAACACTAAAGTCGGCTAAAGCTTAATTTTTGGGTATTTCGCTAATGAACATACTCGTAGTGGGGAAACTTAAAGTTTGTTGTTGCATCTCTATTGATATTAAAGTTGTCACCTTAAAAGCGTGTCTTGGACAAGGTCTCGCAAGTCTACATCGTGTAGACCCCCTACAATATGAATTATAGCTTTATTTCGCGGGGGGTCGGAGAATTGAACATGATCATACATTTAAATTTTTGGCCAGGGTTTGCCTTTAAGTAAAACTAATATTTTATGTTATTTCAATGTTGAAGGTTAATTTATTTTTCATATTCTTTATCCTTCAGCTGTGCACAGAATATTTTTTTAGCTGCAAAGTTTTGACCCCTTCCTAAAGCAGGTCGGTTACAAACATTTACTTTCTCAAGTTATTCATATGTTAATGCATTTACATACAATATATTAATGCCCTATTGTGCAGACTGGGCACAAAAATGTATTTGCTTGTGACAATGTTGTTGTTGTTGTTGTTGTAGGTTGTTCAAAATAGTTCAATTTAGCGTATTTGTTTATTAGTTTATTTGGTTGGTTGTTTTTCAGTTAAATACTCTATAAAAACGGAGGGATTTCTATAATTTTCTTGCTTTTTCGGTTTTCATTTGTTTAATTCATTTAAAACAGAAATAAAGCTCAGATTTTATTTTATAATTACTCGTATAGTTCAATGTAATATTGTTTATTTAATAATTTAATTATTTTTCTCCAAATTCTTGTTAAAGTTTGACATACAATTTTTATCTAAAATATAAAAAAAAATATTTGTATTACTGGACCCTAAATTATTGGGTCTTTTGCTTAATGTGTGTAAGTTGATGCAAGACTTAAAACTAGCAACAAGACAGGGGCTTAAGCAAGGAAGAAACAAACGGGTTTCTTTATGGGACTTAACCTTAAAGGTAAGAACAGACGTTTTGGGTTAGTCAAAGATTTTGGTAAATAGTTTCACCTGCTTTTGATTCTTTAAAAGCTTTTTCTTTTAAGTTGATTCTTATATTCCAAGGTACTTAAGTTGCGTCTTCAATATATATTAATGTTTAATTTTATAGCTACATACATACTTAAAAGTTATTGTTTAATCTTAAGTTTTTGGATGATAAGCCTAGAAACTAAAAATCGTTCTCCCCGCTAACTCGTTCCTAAATCACAATTATTTGTCATAGTGTATCAATCCCAAGGAAATGTAAGTCAAAAAATTGTTTGGCTTTTACATAAAATTTTTTAATTCTATTAAATTTTTTAATTTTTGAGAAACTATTTTTTTTTATCTACAAACTAAGGGCCGCCCTTCCCATTATGTCGAAAGCTAACTTTCGTTAACACTGTGAGCAACAGCAGGCGGATTAGGCGTAAACTATTTGGTCGGACCGGAAATTCTTTAATGGCAGCCTCAGAGTGCCTATAAAAAGTTGATAAATCAGTTTTTTATTGCGCAAAATACAGACGAACGTTGACGTTGTTCGATGTCGTGGGGCGGGTGTTATTTGTAAAACAATTATAATTAAAAATATTTCACACCTGACGAGTTGTACATAAATTAAGATATAAGGAACATCTAACATTTTTTCAAAAGTTTTCCCTAAAGGATATAAGTTTACGAAAGCTTTGGCCATATAACTTGTATCTAATTTGAGCCTTAAAAAGCGCTTAATTCTACTTTTTAAACTCAGGTTCAGTCTACAGCCCATTGTGGCAGCTTTATCACACTCTTAAAACTGAAATGTTCAGTTTCTAATGTTCGCGGGCTTGGGAAAAATATTTTTGGTAAATGTATTTAATACTTCTATGCCAATAAAATAAATTAGGGAATATGAATGCAGGAGTAAACCTCCAAAACCCCGATTCTAACACAACCAAGCTTGAAAGCTCATGTCCAATCTTGCGGAGAAAACCCTGAGTGTGGTTTTATAATAAACTGAAATAAATCATCCAACAGTCGTTAAAACCCGGTCAGAGCACCAAGATTCGTTGAAAATCCTTATGAAATGAAGTTTGTAGGGAAATCGGTTTTGAAAAACTCCTATAAAACATATGTTTTACTAAATTTAATAGTTCAATCTCCTCTGTACTATAAAATATATCATTTAAAATATCTGTCCCTAAAAAAATGATTTATATTAGCTTTTTAAAAGCTACCTTATAGAATTTAAATATATGTACGTATGTATTAGTAAAAAAATTATTAACAGACAAGCTTTAAAGCTTCTATAAATAAAAAAAAAAAAACTTTCTAAAAAAGGAATAAAAACTTGTGGCAAGTCCTTAGTATAGACTTTTCAACTGAGTTAAAAATAACACTATATATAAAAAAATGTTTTCTTCTCTTTAATATTTAGTATAAAAATACTTATAATTTAGCTTTTGTATAAAACTTAATTAAATCATAGCAATTCGTTGCGTGTAAAGAAACTTTCCCATACCATTAATTTTTTCATATCGGGCACATCGATTACTTTAGGTTCATCTGTTATGTTAAGGCACTTTAATTGTCTCCTGTCCAAAGCTTCAGCTGTTACCGGCTGCCATAAGTCACTGTGTTCTGGATCATAATTAGGTTGGCCGCAATAGGCGAAATGTGTCCAGAGACCCACCAAGCGTTCGATGCACTTGTATTCTTTGGTGTGTTTCTTTAACTTGCGAGCTACTGAATTATAAAATAAATAAGACAGATCATCGCCGTGACAGGTGCCGCGAACTTTCTTGCCACAACTCAGAATACGCAAGTGATTAAAATGTTTCGAATCGAAATCAAACCGATATAGATACGTGGGGGCTTTTGTTGCATATTCCATACGCGACAGTACTGTACGATAAATGGGAAACCAGAAGTATTCATGAGAAACCATCTGAAAATATAAAGCAAGAAATTTATTGTATAAATTATGATATGAAAAACTTATTAAGAACTATAAATGGGAGACAATAATAATTCCTTGACAATTGCAAAATCCTTTCTTTAGTCAAAATATTTTATTCAAACTCGACAAACACAGGCGTAACTCTTCGGCTCCTCGAGCTGGGAATTTAACAGACAGGCAGACTATACCATAAAATATATAAAGATAATTCAATGAAGGAATCTAAGCTCGGCTTTAGCAGGTCTTTTTTCGTTATATAAATATATTAGTGTATAGTGACAGTATTTTGGTAATTCTCAGCTCACTGAACTAACAACTCTTTCCGCGGTAGCTCTTTATAGTGAGCTAGTTCGTTCAGTAGATTTTCCATTACCGACAATTTTTTTTTTAATTTTTTACATTTTCAATATTATTTGTGATCAGTTTTCTAGGAAATATTTATTTCTATTTCAAGGAATACCCCACATAGATAAAAGGCAACGAATTCTTCTGATCTGAACTTTCCATTTTTCATGTCATTTTGAACAGCATCTTCGACAGTTGCTCTTACTAAATGGGGGGTACTCACCAACAGGTATTCATGCAGAGTATCCAAATTTGGTTCTTTATCACCAAAGTAAGTGGTTCTCAACTGGTCGCCGTACTCTTTGCACAATTCACTGTCTCGGTCCATTTTCAACTCCAGAGGCACCACATAGCGGCAATCATCCAGCTCATTCAGTATTTTTGGATTATTTTTGGTTTCTGCAAAGTGTACAAAAAAAAAGGAATTTTAGGCAAAATGTGCCAGAATAGTTGGTAAAACAAGTTACCTGTGTACAGCAGCAGGCCTTCGTTTGACACGCCGCCAATAATCAGCGGTATTTTATTGCTCCAGGCAGTTCTCATCATTTCAATTGGTTTCGTTGGCACCACGCAATGGTCGGTGATGTAAGGCTCTATAACCGGCCCAAACGAGAATCCTATACGTTCCCTTTTCTCAGCATCTGTACACAAATCCTCATTGGCCTTGATAATGTCAGCACCGCGCGCAGTCCTTAGGAACTCAAAAACCTCTTTTTCATTATTGTCGCCTGTATAGCCGGCTGCTATTGCCAAGCGATAGGGCCAGTTATGTTGAGGTGTTACAGCCCACGGTGTTAGAGCACAGCCAGACATACATATAGCTTTATGGAATAGATCCCTACACTGTTCGGTCAACATCATATAATGAACCGAAGCCCCTCCCGCACTGTCGCCGAACAAGGTAATATTGTTGGTGTCACCACCAAATCGAGCGCAATTGGCTTTTATCCAGCGCAAGGCCATTACCTGATCTTTGAGACCTGCATTACCGGGCACATCAAAGCCAGGATCTTGTAAACACAGAAAGCCAAAAGGACCCACCCTGTAAGTAATTGTCACAACTACAACATCTCCTCTCAGCAAATAGTCGGGGCTGTAACAATCACGTGACGCTTCACCAAACTGGAAACCACCGCCATAAATCCAAACCATTACGGGCAAGGGCTTGATGGGATCAATCTAAATAAATAAATAAAAAATATTTGTAAATAATTTATTTATTACGGACATGAAATGAAGTTTTTACGCACATTTTTCGTATACACATTTAGGTACAAACAGTCTTCAGAGCCGTCGGTCATCTGAAAGACAAAATGCTTTTGCAGTGGTTTCGGTCCAGCCGATGTGCAGCTGCGCACTTCAGTCCATGGCTCTGGTGGCTGCGGCGCCTTATATCTCAGATCACCGATAGGTGGCTTGGCAAATGGAATTTTCTCAAACGATAGAAACACATCGCCATAAATCGATTTGCGTTTCACACCCTTTACAGGTCCATATACAGTCGAAACGATGGTTTTCTCTTTGCTGCGGTAGCGTCGTTGTTGGACCTTAAAGTCAACCATTCTGAAAGGGACAACAAATGAAGGTTATAAGAAAAATAATTTGGTAAAGAAAAGAAAATTTGTTTTTACTGAAAGAGATTTTTGTAGCGCTAAGTGTGAGCAAGTGGATGGGTTGCTGCACGACTTTCTTACTTCGATATTTAGAAAAAGAGGGAAACGAGCCAAATAGTCTCTCTATCGTGTTATGACACAGAGACGAAACCACGACAAGCAGTTCATCTTCTTAAAGCCACAATCGTAAGACCGAACCTCATTTACAATTCTCTAGCAACACACTGTCTAAACAAATGCATCTCCTGCCGTCGTTCTCCTCTGACGTAATATTCATTTTAGTTTTGTGGTCTTCATTAATGATTAATCAACTCATTTAAAACTCTCTACTGCTGCACTGAATTCAACGCTTAGACGGTAATGCAAAGTATCACGATTCTATAAAATCAAAATACTAGGAAATTCTCTTCGTGTTTAAGAAAATGAGAGCAAAAGTCTGTTGCAAGTTTTTTGTTTTTAAATTTATATTGTACATTTAGAGTAATTAGAATCAATAAAATGATGGGCAAAGAGAAATGAATTAAATGGCTGACGGTTACAATTCCAAATCATTTACGAAATCAACATGGAAATATTCTCAACTTATTATAGTTGCTGGTATAATTATTATATAAAAATGTCATTATCTTCATCTCTGGCAGGGTGAGAATACGTCTTGGCTTAGAAAATAAACTATAGCCATCCGCTTTTCAAACTTTGCACAAATATTTCACTCCCATTGAATACATTTTGCTTTTTCGTGACAATATTGTCTTTATTCTATAGAAATCTTGGACAGATCTTATTTTGACACTTATCCCTTATCTTATTTCCAAGTAGGAAATAGTTTTTCTTTTTCAAAGCTGAAGGCTGAACTGAAGGATTTCAGATAAGAAGAACTGTTTAAGGGCAGTTAACCAGTATTTTTTGATAAAAGTCGTAGGATTTCCCTCGGGCTGTGCATAAAAGTTATCTACTCGGCGTTATTGCGAGTCCCAAAGAATCGAACGTCATCAGATCTGAAAAGCCAAATCTGAGAAGAAAATACAAGGCTTGCCAAATATTAGATCAGCGGCGATTTTAGTGATTATTTTATAAAATTATATAATAAAAACTTTTTGGGACAACATGAACGAAATGCATTTCTTTACAGTAAACACATTTCAAAATCAGCTGCGACACTGGCAACTAGTCCTTTTGCATTTTGTAAACATGCAACCCTGATTAAATGAAAGTTTTAATCCTGTAAAAAGTTACTAAAAACTCTAAAGTCTAACGAATGCACGAACCATTTCAATTTCTAACAAGTTTTCATATAAAATGTCATTGTCTGCACTGTCCTTTACCGGCTGGCCACTATTGATTGTATTTCCCAAATGAACTGACCAATAAGGATTCATAGAATTAACAGAAAAATTATCACGGTTTGAGAAGAAATGAAGCTATTTCTGTGATAAGAATCTATTTGTTTGCCACGGACAGAGACTTCGATTGGAACATTAATTGGAATGATTTTTAAATTACCCGGATACTCAATTTATTACAAGATGTTACAAAAAGTATTACAAAACAAAAGTTTTCAGTGACATTTAACACGACAACTCCAACAAATAAGTGTAAAATTACACTGTTTCTAGTGGTTTTCGAAACGTTCTCATTCGACAGTGAGTGCTGCTTCTTCTTTATAAAAATGTTACTTTGTCAAGGAAATGCCTTAAGGAGAGAAACAATTGATGCTGGACATTTAGGCACCTTAAAGGCTTAAAGTATCGCTGGATGCCTCCTATTCATGCCAGTTGGTTTGGTCGCCCGCAAAAAGGGTTAAGAGATAATTTTTAGTGAACAAAACCAAATTGGATATTAACACGACTCAAACTAAAATCAAATTACGTAAATAAATGTTTACTTGTCCATTAAAAACAAAAGCTGTCAATTAAATGTGTTTTAAATTTCCATCAAGATAATGAAAAAAACATTTTCGAAAAACGAAAGCTTAGAACTTAAATGAAATTATTTGCTTTCAATTTGCATTGACACAATATAGTGATATGAAATTTTATAATTTTAATGAAATCACGTAAATTTGATAAAGCAAAATTATACAATATAATTTTTTTTTTTTTTTGCGACAATTATACAAACTAAGTTAATTAGTGTGATTTTAATTTGTATTGATGACAATTGAAGTTCGAAAAAAAAATTCAAAGAATTAAATGAAAAAAAGGCAGGAAATTTAAATTATTTAAAATTAACGAATATTTTTAATGTTGATGTCAACGATGTCATGGGCGAATGGTTCAGTTTTTTTTTTGTGGTCTCAACTGTGCACTCTATCGATTGGAGTTTGGAGGTTTAAAATGCTGTGCAAAGTCCTTTCATTGATCGACTCCTGAACTCAGGGTGTAGTTACACTAAAAGAAAACTCGATATGTGGAAAAAGCAACAAAGGAGCATTCAATTGCAGCAACCTTCACTGAATGTTAATTGGCTGATAGTAGATATTTTGTTTACAAAGGATTCTTGGGGCCTAATGATGTAGATGATACGATCCTTTGCGCAAATGCCAATTGCTGTTGTCTTACAACAAACACGTATTTCAATAAGTGACAAGACAGGCGAGTGAGTATTGAGGCAAGTTGGTCTAAAGGCTGGACTTTTGACAGGACTTTGAGACACAAATCTCACCTGCTTGAACTGGAAGGCAGCATCTGGAGAGAAGTTGATTTGATTTGAGGCCTGGTCTTTTGGTAGGACTATTTAGCATGAGAAGACCTCAAACTCTTTCTCTTGTTTCTATTGTAAGATGTTAACGCATGCAGTTGCGGTTTCAACCACCATGAAGCTTGACCATACTGATATTAAATAAAGAGAGGGCAGTTCAAAACTCGTTCGATTTCAGTCTGAACACTGTCAAACACTCCTTCAATATGTGCACTTGTGGTCTAATGTGAACGAACAGTGGCGTTTATCACGAGATGCCATTTCTTGCAATTTCATTACTTATCCACTACTTTTATCGAAACATTTCGTTTACCAGCTGCTGGTACCACCACAGGGAAACTCAATACTCTATTTTTAGCTTTTTAGGGTCACTTAATATTTTGATATTTTATTCAGACTTTGCAACACTAACACTTTCTCCAGTTGTTCTAATTTTTTGCGTATTATAACTTTTTTTAATTTAATGAATGCTTTTGTTAATATGACATCATTTTGTTCATCAGTGGAAGATCAATTTCATTTTCATTTCTTTTCAAATGAATACAAGGTCAATAGGTTAGAACAACATCAAAAATATTCAGGCAAATATTTTGATTTCTCTTATCACTCAATTATGCGATGAAACATACGGAATTAGTTTCAATCTTTAATGTTTTATTTAAATTAAAAATGGTGTGATGTTTTATGCGTCAAAACATCTCCAAGTTTTTAGTTTAAATGTACATACATATGTAAATATATGAAAATAAATATGCATACATATATATACATATATATAGTGCAACAACAAGAGTTGTATGAGGGCGAGTATCTATATCGCTGGTGAAACAATAAATTTACCCGTAAACTGTTGACATCCACGAAAAGAGATGTAAGCTAAAAAAAAATTATCAGCTGACCTCCCAATTTCACCTGCTATGAATATTGAACAATATACGCACATTGTACATACATATAATAATTTTAAATTTAAATGTTGTATGGGAACACCCTTTAGTGGTTTCGGTTTAAAACATCTGGCTATACATATATCGAGCGAAAATTTCAAATTTCCATTTGTCATATTAAACATTGAAATAGTACATGGGGACACCCTTTTACTTTTAATTTTTATTTTAGTTTTTGAATCTGTTCACAAAACAAAGATATTACTTTTAGATTTATTATAGCAAAAAGAAAAAACTGGGTCATGAAAACACCTTTTAGTTGCAAGATTCATTTTTTTCTTTTTGCCGGTTGTTACCAGATGCACGTAGCAATTTTTCACGCTTCTGGCGTGTTTTCATTCGCTCATATTTCAGTTATAAATAGTTTGCAGTGGAACATGTAATCAAAGAAATTGTTCAAGATGATGAAATCTCTTAAGATCCAGTACAATGTGCGACACAACTCATCACATACAGACAGACATATAACGACTAGTAATAAAAAGCCCCAATATTGCGAATAAAACTGAGCGCCACTATAAAACTAAAATTTATTTTTTATTCTGTCTCTTTTAATTGCTATTTAGAAGCAGAACTGAGTAGCAGCCACAACTCACATGTTCGATTCAAAACAAATATTTCAAACAATTATCATTTTCTGATTGTCTGATACACACACACACACACACACATACACACACACCCGCCCACACATACATACTTACATATTCAAATGAACTTTGATGCGAACGCTGCCAACAATTTTACTAAACAAAAACCCGTCCAAATAATTTGTTATCAAAAAGCAACGGACACATGTTTAATATCGTTGTCTTCAAGTGACTCATAATCTAAATAAATCAATTGGAACATTTTTCTGTTTAATTGTTTATCTAAAATTTCAATTGATAAAAAATTAATTAATTAGCTTTGAAAAGGAATTAAATTTGCGCTTTTCTTTTCCTTTGAAATAGACAATGAATAGAAAAGAATTCTGAGTACTTGTCTGCTGTATGGAAACGAATGCTGCAAAACCGTTTGCAACGTTTCATTTCGGTTTCCGTTTCATGTGTTTCTAAATATATTTCGAAGAATTTGCTTTATGTACTCACGTGTACGGATTAATTTTAATGGATTGAATTTAGATGTGCATCATGTTGTGAACACTGACCGAAGTGTTCTATTAAAACGTTAAGTTTTTTTTTCGCTTTTGGTTTTATTAGCGAATTTATTTTTATTTATTCGAATGTATTGTTCAGTCGTTCATTTCGGCGTGAAATACATGTCACACATTCGCTTGTGTTTCGTAAAATTTATTCGTTTTCTGGTTGCTGGGCCTGCTGATGAAAGTGTTTTTGATGTTTTTATGGCCAGCCTATTATTATTATTTTTATTATTATAAAAATCTGATTTACAAAACACATACAAATGAGAATAATCATGATGACGCTTGGGCCGGCTGTTTATTTTTTTCGTCACAAATTTGGCTGCCTTTCAAATATTTTCATTTACTCAATCCCCATCACTACAATCAGATAAAATTGTTTATTATGATGCAGCGGCAAAAGTAGTAAAATAAATCTAAATAAAAAACATTAAATTTAATTTGCAAAGCAATTATTTCAATAATTAGTTTAATTAAGCAAAATATGAAAAATTTGTTTAATAAAATTATCGTTTTATTTATTCTTATAATTGATTCATTGATCATTAGTTATGGTGACTCTGGCTAGTCTAAGTAGCCAAATCTCTGCTGCAGATTCTAGCATTGAAAGGCGTTTTGCAGAAGAAGTTTGCCAAAGGAAAACAAAATATTTATATATTTTTTTTTAAATTAAACACAAAATTTGCAAATATTAAAATAATAACCTTTTAGTACAAACAAAATTCAAAATTACATAAAATTTTGCAAACTAAAGAACAATATTTGACGATTATAGAGCGCTTGCAATAAAAACTATTCGATTAAATTTCTTTTGGCAAATGTCAGGCATTTGAAGGTTTTTCAATGTTCATGATTTAAAATTAGTTTTTTTTTAAAGGAAAATGTTAAATATTGATTTTCATAGAAAAGTGGCAAAAGGCTTTCCGTGCATTAAAGGCGCCACACAGTCTGGCAGCCTTCCTTTTTTCCAACCATCAACTGTCACTTTATCCTTCGTTTTGCATAAAATTAATCTGCATGAATGCAGATTTCTCTATTGTTCAGGGCGCTGTTTAGGACGAGAAAAGCTTTTTCTGCAGCATCGTCTGTGCAGCGAAAAAGAAAACAACATGAAAAAAGCAATTTATGAATGAAAAAAAGCTTTACATTTTATTAGTTGTTTGTGCAGCAGGGAGACTTTTAAATCTTTAAGGACATCGCGTGTGTATCTCTCAAAGATTATTACAATATATGTATGTATGTTTATACTCGTATACAGAGAAATTTTGCTGGCAAAATATTCAACAGTCGGCAGGGGAAACAACAACAAAGTAATTGCATAAGAATGGAGATCTTTGAAAAGTTTTGTGTGAAAATTTATACATTTTTCTTTTCTCAATGCCACTTATTGGCATTTTTGTGAGTACAATGGTTTTTACTTTTGTTCACAAGTTTTTAATTTATGATGTCTGTTTGGCGGTTTGTTGTATGGCCAGTTTGTAAGATACTGTTTTGCTTTGTGACAGTGCAGTGTCTTGAGGGGAAGGTAATTTTTAAAGGACATGCCTTAAGTTGTTTCTATTGCAAGTAGGTTTTGTTTAGTGCATTCTGCAAGGAAAGACCAGCGTGAATGAATTGGGTTGAGGACATCAGCGGAAGACAAACACTGATTCTGTGTTGGAAAAAGTAAAAAAAAATTGAACACTTGTTTTGGAAAACTTTTTCTGCTTAGAAAAGCCTCCATCCGCTTGGAAGAAAACCCGCTTTGATTAAACCAATCTCTCTAAGAATAGTCCTATTAAATCATCATTAAAAGCTTGAAGTGTTGGAAACGATTTTTGCTGACTTAATTGGGACGGAAAACTTTTGTCTTTTGTAGTCTTTTTTTTTAGACGAACAACAACCTGAATATTCTCCTTCTGCACATGAAGTTCAAAATTTTCTGAGATTTTGTTCATCTCTCTACATGAATATGAATCAAATTAATAAATATCATCATCATTTATATGTATGTATGTATGTATGTATGTATGTAAGAATGTATGTAAGAATGTATGTACCTTTGTAAGCTGTTTTGAATTCATTCTCTGTTCAAAAGTAGATTGGCGTCACTTTTCTGTCTGTCTCAATGTCTGTCTGGTTCGTCGTTTTAACCAGAACGTTTTTCTGAACGACAGACAACATCCCACATTATTCGTATGGAAAAATGTGCAATTTATATAAATTAATATGGTATGAATGTGAAATATAATCAAATTTGATTTGTTTGTTTAAAAAAAAAATATTTCATACTTTTTGCAAAACTGTTCAAATAATAATAAAAATAAAAGAAAATAAAAAGTCTCTTGAACGTGTTCGTAAGAACAGTGCCGATCAAAACTACTAACTCAAAATCGAAATTCTATTGAATTAACTTAAGAAAGAATGAGTTGTTAAAACAAATTGTTTTATGTTCAGCTGGGAAAATACTGGTCTCCAAACAGCTCAAGTGATTTGTCATTTTAGCGCTCAAACACGAACCATCGGCCCTGCACCTTAATGGACGTAATGATTAAAAGAACCCGTCAAAACGTAATAAATTTTGACATGAAGCCATGTTAAATTAATCTGATCTTTAACTCTGTGACCATGAATACTTTTAAAATAAAATTCGAAGCAACTAATTGATAATTTTTGTATAGAAGTTGCATGAAAAAATAAAAAGGAGAATAATCTTTTTATTTTATCGGGCTGGAGTTTTCTCATTGTCTTTTGAAACCGAATTGAATATATAAATAAATATTTGATGAACTTTTTAAGGCTGCTGACGCGTAAGAACTTAGCTAAGAATTGTTGGCACGTGAATGACTTGTGAAATTAATTTACGTCAGTAACTGTCAGGGTGGCCTAATATAATTAGTAAAACGGCTCATCGACGCTACCAGGTGTCTTAACTCACTTGCGGGCTTTGGCATATCAACGAGTAATTCTTCCTGTCAGCAATTACATGGACAGGTGAGCAAGTCAAGGCAGCTAATTAATTAGCCCAATGTCCTCAGGTCTTAACCAAAGTCGCCTTATCCCTCCCACCATCCGGTATCTGTTGCCAAACAACAGCACATCACAAACACTTGGCATCAGGAATTTTGAGACATCAACTTGCAGCCAGAAGATTTCCGGCATTCCGGAAAAGGCAGAGTGCTCAAGTTAGGAATACGGCAAGGCGTACCCCCAAAGGAGGCAGCAGCTGCCGGATTTGATGATGGCGTATAGGCAGTTGCAAAACCTTGAAACTTAAATGTTGGCTTTTGCTTAGAAATAAAGTGGATCGTATGGATGCCTCATATCACCAACTGCATTCGTTCAGATCGCTTGGCCGTGAAAATCCTATGACACTATTCTATAAATCATAATTTATTTTCGTGGCCTTGACTAATCAGCATTGACATACACACACACATATAGACAAACATTTTCGACAAATTAACACCAAATTTATTAAATTAGAAATCTACAAATATTTTTTTAACTGCGATGATGGCATGACCTCGTAATTGCTGCATATTATGCATTTCATACTAATTACGTTGTACAGCCAAACTCTTTTACAACTTTCATTTAAACTAAAAGCGGCCTTAGACTCAAATTGATTGATCCCACCCACACCCACACCCACCACACCAAATAAATTAATCTTAATTACTCGCAGTTAATTTAAAAATAGTAGAACAAAGTTATGACGTGTGAGTGCGACAATCTGTGGCTGCCGCAATTACAGTTATGACGTTTTTGTCATAAATAATGTTTAACATCTATTAAACAGATTGGAGGCGGTATCAAAAATCATTTTAACAGGTAAATTGGTAAGTGGTTTAATTAACTTTTTCGTCTGAGGTCTTGTTATATCATGTGTATCTCCCCTGATGTTGGCTGATCATCATCGGCAATTTAATTCAATCAAAATAAACGCTCATTGAAGCTTTCGAATAAATAAATCAAAATGAAATTAATTAAATTAATAAAAACGAATTCTTGGCGAGTTGGCGAGTGTTTTATTAAACCGACTTATAGTTTTTAGAAAGTTGTTTGAGTTTTTGTGTGTTTTGTATAAGTGAAGAGGTGATTTCTGACCACCTGCTATTTCTAAATAGAATTAGTGAAGTTGTTTTGTTGTTTTGTCGTGTTTAATCAAAGGGGTGTCGCAAGGTTGAGACAAATTTAAATTAAATTAAAAAGAATATCTATACAATTCAAGTCACAAAGTTTTTAGACATTTAGAGTACTTCAGGTCCATCAATGGTGATTATTTTGGTCAACGAAATGCCGCTTTGACACTGCATAATCGCAAATATTTCTTTCTCTCTCTCTCGCTCTTTCTCTTTCTTGATCGCTCTTTCCCCTTTAGTAACCTCATTTGCATGGCTATTAAATCTGGATGTTTCGTTTTTCTTCTTAAAATCCGATGTTGCTCTTACAAGTAGTTCACCCAGAGCCACGAACTAGTAAAAAACTTTATTTACTTTTGGCATGGCCCTAGTTTGGCATGGTCAGCTGGTATTTTTAGTTCTCAGCTGTGCTGGTTCGAAATACGCCAATTCTTCTCAGCAGCTGTCGTTATTGTTGCTGAAAACATATTTGGGTCTTATTTCATTTTGTCTGACATGTTTTTAGAAACTTGCACGATCTCTCTATTAAGCCGCTCCTCCATGCCACTACTTAGTGTGACATATTTGCTATGTTGAGAGAGCGAGAGAGAAAGAGAGAGAGAGAGAGTACTTTGGTGTTACACTCTCATACCAAGTACTTGTACAAAATAGACATTGAAAAATGAAGGTTGTGCTGCTTCCGACTCAATCGTTTCTAATTTCTTATAGCGAGTATTTTGCATATAATTTAATATGTTGATTAAATTTGCCATAAGTCCTTGATTCATGAGTCCTTCAGAGTGTCCTAAAATCCGGCTTATGTAAATAAATCCTTGGACATTTTCAGCTAAAGTCTAAGTCTAACAAAACTCTTATTAACAACAAGAAAATAAAAATAATTGACCCTCAAATTAATTAAACCGTTCCGGCTCATGAGCCTTAATGCAGTAAAATTATGTCGGGCTATCACGCGACCGCCACAACAATAAAGACATACATATTTCGCACATGGACGACACTACACAAGAGACATCGCTCTTGTATTATTTAAAAATTCTCAAATAAACACAATTAATTATAATTTAAAGGCACTAAAGAAATCACCACATGCTAAAATTTTAAACCGGAAATATTCTAAATAAAAACAGATTTTATTATTGATGACAAACGAATGACTGCAAGAAAAACACAAACATTTTTTGTGAATGAAAATTTAAAATATTCAAGATACATATAAAAAAAAATATGACAAAAGGCCATGAAAACACTTTAAACTATTATAATTTATATATAATTTATATCTAAAAGGAACTATTTAAAAGCGAAGTTAATGAGAAAATTACTTACTTTAAGCCCAATTTAATTTGTTCCAGTGTAGGCATGGTACCCATATTGCATTAATTTATTTTCTTAATGTACAAATTGGACAATTGAAATATTTTCCTAGTATTTTTGTTTGTTGTTGTTTTTTTAAGAAACTTTTATTCTCTGTTTTTCTTTTTATTTAAAATTTTATATAACACAATATGTATTTGTTTTATTATTTCACTTGTACACACTTATGAAAATTTCGGTTACTTATAGTAAAATTCCTGACACTTGTAACATTTATGCAGCATAGAGCTTTGAAAGCTCTGTGCAGCTTGTAAATCCTACTGCAAAACTTTTCAACGTCCTTTAACAGGTACATAAACAAAGGAGCCGCACACACGCACGTCTGCTCATAATCAATCGCATCGAAAAACAAACCATCTGGACAGAGCAAAACAGCACTTCCCTAAAGATACGAATACTTTTCTTAATATCTTACAAGCACTTAAATCACATTATTTGTACCAGTTTTTATTATTGGGGTTAAAAAATCTGCTTTCAGGTGAATCACTGAATTCAGTTTGTTCTTTAATTACAATATGTTGGGATGGGGGAATACGCGTGTGTGCTTTTCGCGGCGGCAACTCGTCAACTGCTTGTCAGTTTCGCTATTATCGAACTAGTCCTCAGTGATTTACTTTCATGTTGGGATTTCTCGTGTAAAATTCTATGGCTGTGCGTATGTATGTATGTATGTATGTATGTGTTTTTGCAACCGCATACGAATAGACAGTGGGTGCACGGGTGTGTGTGTGTGTGTGTGTGTGTTCTAAGTGTTGGCTGGGTTTCTGTTCGTGCGAAAATGTCTGTATAAATAAACTTTGAAAGTTCGTTGGGCGCCAGTGTTAACAAGTTGGAGATTTTTCACAGCTTTCACTTAGACGATTAAATGAATTTGTTTTTACTCAATTCAAAACTAATAAAAACACCAAAAACCTGTAAGACTCAAGAGTGAGGATTTCTTTGCATAGAAATAAAGTACAAGCTGGATTTGCGCATCCCCAAGAGGGGTGAGGTTGCTGCTTTTGCTTAAATGTTTACAACAACTGACACATTCAACGCTCCAGAACACACCAGTATTTAACTTCAATGGTTTGTCAAACAAAAACAGTAACAGATACGTTTGTGCTCCAGCCGCTTTCTGAGACTTCAGTTTTGCATATTTTATTTTTTTTTACCATAAATACCCGGTACTAAAACAGCCCAAAATTTTCCAATAATTTTGTAATATTTTTTAATTCACGAAATTCAAAATGCCAACAAAATGAATAAAAGATTCGCTGCTGTGGCAATATGACCTTTCGGGTTTTAGCTGACGATATGTTGTTTGCATATTTTATTACATTAAAATAGCTTCAGTTCATGAAAATGATTTTTTTAAGTCAAAGCGGCTTTAAAAACGCCCAACTAAATCACTACAGCTTTCTAGTCGCTTGTTTGGTTTTGGGATCGCTTGATTGTGATTTCTTGTTGAATTCCATATAAAATGATTAAAAAACATGATTAATGTGTTGGTTTTATTGATGTTTGTTGTACAACTATCTGGTGTATCAAATTAAAAAAACAAACACCTTTTGTTCCAAAAACTTTGTTAATATCGATTAGTACTCGTACTCTGCTAAAATAGATGGTGACTAAAGTACCAAAGCTTAGAGTTGTTTACCTATTTTTCCCCTAAATTTAAGAATTTCATAATTTCAGGTTAAGTTGAATTTTTGGTTATTTCTATAGTAGTTTCGGGTATCTATTTCCAAATACAATTTCCAAGCTGTTTTCGTACCGCAGTCAGTTGTCATCACTGTTAAAAATGTATAAAAAGCTTTTTTTTCGGGCAGCTGAAAAACAAAAACTTTGCAGCTTTTTGCATGCTCGAGCATGAGTGTGCATGTATGTATTTATGTATTTGTGGGTTGGCGGCAAATTTCAAAGTCAAGTTTGTATTCTATTGCTTTTTATTTTGTTTGTGTTTTTATTTCGTTTATTTGTGTGGTTTTGCTTTTTGTGTTGGCTTTGCAAGTTTCGTATGGGAATGTTCATGCAGATGTCCGTCCGTATTATGTACATACATACATATGTATGTATGTATGTATGTATGTATGTATGAATTTGGAGTGAAATTCTTATTTTTAACTCTGAAATTAATTGCTACAGAAGTATTAAGTCAGCACATTTTTTAAATGTGTTTGAAAAAACGGCAACAACAAAAACAAGCACGGTTAAGTCATAATTACGTACTTATGAGAATTCCGGTTTGTTTGGATCTGAAACAGTTTTGTTTTTGTTGTCGCTACACAGAAATTTTGCTTTAAGACACGATATTAATTTCACAATATTATTGTTGCCATCAAGATTCTATTTTGCTGGAACATTTAAATAATATTTATATTTTTATTTATTATTTATCATGTATGAATAAAATTTACATAATAATCAATTTCAGAAATCGTTTCCATTCTGCTCAATGGGCCTTGAGTAGGGTCATGTTCACGAATAGTGACTTAAGCCGGTTTTCACACACTTGTTGTAGACAAATGCACATGTTGCGCTTTCGAAAACATGGAATGAATCCAGAACAAACATCTTGCAAAGTGTTTTGTAAATAAATTCCAACTGTTTACGAGGAACTCCGTTTTGAGTGGATTCAGTTACGATTTTGCTTGAATGCGGAACCATAAACGAATTCCCCGCATTTGCGTAATTATTTAACAAATCCTTATTCAACAAATTTTATTGTCCAGATCTCAGCAGATGTGACACTATATTTTTTGATATTGGCGCATTAGAAGAATGATGTTGCTGAAGGATCAACTGATTTGAGTTTAAATAATATTGGGGAAATGTTAAGTTTCCACTGAATCCAAAGCATTTGTCTAATAGTGTCTTAAGTTCTGGCTGTTTCAAGCATCAGAAGTGCAACATGTAGTCTGATGGATGGATATGGGTAGTGGAGGAATTTCAGCCTTTAAGTCCGTGCTTTAACTGAAATTAGGCCTTTCAGCAACAGGGCCTTTAATTATTACCACTTCACTGTCCTACTTCTTGGTTTCATGGTTTCCCCTACTTATAGATATGATTTTTTACAATTAAATAAATATACAATTTAATAAAAGTGCATTTGGAAATTAAGGCATTCAATTAGAGAGCAATAGATCACCACACACAGGCACTTAACCCATTTATCTTCATCAATTATTCTTCTTTTTATTTGTGCTGCTGTATTTGTTTATAACTGTAAATTAAAAAAAAAAAACGAAACACAAAAAAGCTTTTCTCCAGCTTTTCATTTATAAGCTGTGATAGGAAAGCACATGTGATTTATGCAGATTGAAAAGGAAATTCCTTAATACATGAACATAAATATAAAAAACGAAAACACTTTCGAAAAGCTGGTATAGAAAAAGTAAGCAAAAACAAATGCACTTTTAATTAAATTTAATTGACGGGGATGGCACTATTTAAGGATTGAATAAAATACAACAAATCTTTTCAGCCTTTCAATGGGCAGTTTGAGATGGTCCAGGATACGATGAATGTAGGAACAAAATGAAATCGTTTGCAGATAATCGGAAGCGTAAATACTTTAACCGGTCTGGTCATGGCACTTAAAGGCTTTCGGCCTACAATTCCTAGTCCTCTCGTTTGCTGCTATTCTTGCATACGAGCAGCTGTAATGCTTGAAAAACTTATTCCTCGTTATAGTTTTAAGAAACTCTTGATAGCAGAACTCTGGTCCTGTCGATCTGTCCAAACAAATGAGTGTAAGTGTTCTTGTCATTGATTGATGTGCGTGATATTAAATTGTTTTAACTCGAATTTTTTCGTCCTTTTTATAATTATTTTCAAACTTGCAGAAAATTAAAAATAGAGTTTTTTAATATAAGAAAATATTATAAATGCAGCGGACGTCCACCTTCATTTCCGCGAACTTTCATTAGGGGCGATATTTTCATTTCCATTGACTGTAATTTGACACAAATTAAAAATTGTTTGCTGTTCCATAATTAAAATGGCGGTATTTTTGATCTGGCGGGAATTTTTGTCTTGTCATGTCTCCTCTGTTCTAAATTTGATACCTGGAATGTTTTTGTAACAAAACAATAATGTCTGAAAACTCCAATTTATTTTGTCATTTAAAAATTATTTAAATAAAATATTTGCCTTAAAAAACGGCAGAACTTTTAGAATGTGGACGGGACAAGTAAGAAATAATTAATGGACACCAAAGAGGTGACAAAGAGAATCCCACCCTCACTAAGAAGTGGTTTAATTATATGAATTTTTAAACTTTACGAAAACACCTGAAATTATATAATTCCAGCCAATAAAAAAAAAAAGTTCGTTTAGTTCAGAATCTGTTCGAGATTGCGAACTCGAGCGTTAACGTTCGTTAATATTTGAAGTGCAACAAACAACGATTTTCTGCGTTTTCTGATATTGTTCTGGTCTTACGATTACAAGTGGGTTGTAAGTAGGGGTTCTAATTTTTCAAAATATCTACCAAAGTTAATGTTCGTTATAGTGAAATAGGCGCATATTTCGCGGCCATAAAGTTTTTAAAAACAAACGTGACCAACACACAAATACGGTTGAGGTTGGAGAAAGACACAAGGCAATAATTTCTAGATGGCAAATTCATCGATACTGCCAATATGACTCCATGATACTCACTTCTCTTTCGGCAAATGTTTATCAGACTTAAAACAATGGGAAATATTTTACATAAAGTTACTTGACAAATTATTAAAACCAAATTTGATATAATTTTATTCTGCGTATGTATTTTTTAATGAGCGTAATTTTGCCTACAATTTAGCGTTATAGACTGAGAGAAATGAAGACTGAGAGAAATGAAGTCAAAATCCAAATTGTGTACGTGCGGGTGAGTCTCACAATAAGAACAAAATCAGCAGATATTTTTTACAATCACAAATCTTGGGGGCTTAAAATTTGTTGGGTAAATGCGCATTTTGAATTCGTAATCTTTTTTTGTTTACAAGTCAAATAAGGGAGCTCAAGTTTAGGCAATCTTTTGTGTCATACTTCCTCAAATATGTCTTCAATTCGGAAAGCTCATCATGATAATGAGGTTTCGGAAAATACGAGTATGACAAAATGTTTTACGCAAAATTTTTTTACAGATATTTTTCTTGGAATTAATCAGCATTTTTCTTAAAGTATTTGTTTGCCGTTCGAAACATCTTCTTCATTTCGCTTGTCACTTGACCGAAAATTGCTTTTAGTTTTCGAGTTTACGAATTTAGAATAGAAACGCACGGTTTGAAAACATCATCGCGACCCTGCCCTTGAGGAACAAATAATTCGTTTCCAAATAACAACAAACACAATTTGCTGATATTTGTTTACAAAAGAGGCGCCAAAAACATGTTTTTTGCGACCCAGGCTACGTTTGGGACAATAATAGTTTCTAATATAGCGAAGCTAAAGTGATTTCTTTGGTTTCCATTAATTTTTTTACTGTTGCTGCTGTACGAAATATGAGATCTGATGATGGGCTTTTCATTTCCGTCATTTTATCTGCAAGCCAAAAATAATCAAAGATTTCTCTTATTAATTTTTTGGGTGTAGTTTCAACTACTTCAAAATTTTCTTTCTTTAAATTTCTTTTTCTAATTTGATTTAAGACGCATAATGTTAACAAATCCATCACAAGGAAAAATTATAGGAAAAGTCATGGCAGAAAAACAAGAGAGATGGCACAGCAACGTGCTACAAACTATTACACACAGATCTGTTCTGAGAATCACATGTGGTTTTAAAAGCACTCGCATGGCATTCTGTAAATATGTACTTCGCGCCCTTTTTGTATTTTTCGGTGTGATTTTCAATGGCCATCATTGTTTTGAAATCACAAAAGCAAATAATATTTCAATATTATATTAATTTAATATTGAAAAACAATAATAATAATAATAAAATTCAATTTGAATATGACGTTTATGACAAAAAAAAAAGTTCAAAAAATAGTTTTGTGTTTTGAAAAAGTTGCTGAACGTTTTTAAATCACAAAATTTTGTGATTGCAAATTAAGTTTGTAAAATATATATGATTGTCAAAACATTAAGCTCTTCTCTCACCCAGGCATCTTTTGAGAAAGTCCTTAAGAAAACCGTAAGCAGTGGTTTCCAGCGCCATCTCTGACATCAGCTTGAAGTAAAATTTTGTCAAATTGAGAACATAATGAGGAGAATTTGCTGTTTTGATGCTGAGATTCAGCAATTAATTTTTTTCTCAGCGCATTTTACAATTTACAATTTATAATATTTTCTTAAATGGATTTGTTCCAAATTAAAACATTTTAATATTCAAACCCAAACTTTGTCAATCAGTTCTTGTTCCAGTGCACGGCACGTGCCATCATAATTTCAATCCCCTAAAGCAGCGTAAGAAATAATTTATGATAAAAAAAAAATGAACAGCTCTTATATTATCGATATCACTTTGTGTTTGTATTCCAAAAGCGGGCAACTTTAAGTCAGTCAACAAATTTATTTTTGTTGCTTGTTCTTACCTAATAAGTGAGTCATGTCTTTTACTTTTAGCCGGAATCTATGAAACGATGATAAATATATTATTTAGCACTCCATATTATTGATTAATAAGTATAAAAAAATAATAAGAACTATTTTGTCTTTGTTAAGCAAAATGTTTTCCGAGAATAAAAAGCAAAAGTATTACATAAGAAATAAAAATGGTTCTTAAAGAGTGAAGCAGCAGAGAGGGCAGCAAACACCAAGTGCTACATATTTGTTTTGATGAGGGCCTTATTATTATTGTCAATTGTTTAGTACGTGAACTGGACATGGGATGGTGTTACATAAATTTTGTTTAATCTGGGTGCCATAAAGAGAGTACAATGTATTTTTTATTTACTTTTATTGAGTTCTAACAAAAAAAAAAAAAATTAATATTTTCAAAAACCTTTTTATCTAGTCGAAAGTCAACATCAAAAACAACGACGTTTCGAAAGTTAAGAACTGCCCAATCGCCTTTCATGTCATGGACAGCGTATTTTTTTCAGAGTTACACAAGTTTCAATCAGAACAAAGGAAAGAAATATATTCGTAATGACAATGAAACCGGCCTCATTGGATAGGCATTAATGTTTAGATATGATTTCGGCAATCAAGTTTCACCATTCACCATTGACCCGTAAAGACCACCAAGCAATTGCTTGTAGTTTTTATCCTCCCTCCAAATGCGACAACTCTGCTTATTTTGGTACACATTAAACCAAAATTGGTCTTCTTTGGAGAACAAAATTTTGATTGGAAATTCCATATTACGAACGAACGGCATCATTATTTTGTTTAAAAGTTTTCCGGGTGTATAATGAAATGTCAAACAAAACTAAAGGAAAAGCAACTATTAAGTGTTGCCAACTTAAAGTTGTAAGCCTCTAAAAACACCCTATATTTTTTATTTATGTGTAATGTGTTGTATGTAGTTTAACCTAGTCTAGGAGTCACAATAGATCGGCGAAAATCTGTTTGGTACCAGAGCCTCATTATTATTTATTCATGCCACCCAGTCTTGCTGAAATTTTGACGATGCGAATTGTAGTTCGTATAATATATTTCGCTTTAAGTAGTTAAGGCTAAGCCTAATGTCCTTATAAAGTAAGAGAGAACTTCGGACAAGTGAAAATCTTTTGGTAAAATACTAAATTCCAACAAGGTTCCTCCACATCAGTATTCATGTGTATGCCCTACTTTCCAGCCTGAAAGATGACGCGAACTCTGGATACAAATATCTATTTAATTGTTGCTTTAAACTAGAAATTGTGAACGCAATTAGCGTTTAATAGGTGCGATACTGTTGAAAGCTGCACGGGCGTCAACAACATATTTATTGTAACACAACACGATGTTCACACACGCACTGACTAATTATTCTGGTAGCGAAGAAAGGATCTTATGCCCCTGCGGCTTCGAATGCTTAAATTTAAATAATAACACTGTGAAATTTTTGTAATATATAAAAGTAAAAACAAATTAAGAGCTTAAGTTCACTTGTTGTTGTAAAGAAAATACTATAACTGGAGTGTTCCATTTACAGAGTACAGTGGGAGTGCACTAAAAACCAGATTTTTTTTACCAGAGTGCAAAGAGGAAACTTGTAGCCTGAATGTATATAAAAGAGCTGCCATCTTGGCCATTCTCTTACCAGCAGCTGGACTCACTCATATATAATTTTGCTGCGGCACGAGCAAGTCTTTACAAATCGAACTTATCATTTAGAAGAAAACAAATAAACGGCATATCGCCATAGAGCTGGATAAAGAAAGACCATCTGTTGCTGTGCCTCACAGCCAAACGAAAAGTGCTCGGCCGTGCCACAGCGTAGCACCAGTAAAACTTAAAAACTTAATTTTGATCATTAATGTTTTATGGCCTTGTAATGCACATGTTTTCCTTGAGTAATATTCGGCTCTTCCAGGCAAAACACATGCCTCATTGTTTAAACAGTTTTTGGGTGGGTGGGGGGTGGGGTGTGATTAACACTGAGCAAGTAGCATACATGTACATACATTTTTTTCTGGAAAAGTTTCATACAAATTGTGTTGTTGCACCTCCAAATTGTAATTTGCCTGCTTTTTTTTATAAACGTTTTGTTTTTTTCGTGTTGCCTGCAGTTCTGGGGTTTTGTTTCACATTTAACAATTTCCGTGTGTGTGTGTGTGTGTGTGTGTGTGTGTGTGTGGGTGTGTGTGCATGGGAGCCCACATATGCATGTATGTGTTAACTAATTAAAGGAACAAGTTAGTTCGGTTGCTTGTGTACATTTTAATAACAGAACTCTGGTATTAAATATACAGCCGTGCAGGAATTAACCCGCCCCAAACGGGCGAAATCCAAATTTGATATCAAATTTCATTTTAATTAAAATCAGCTGAATGAAACACAAATTATCAAAAACATTTTTACTGATTTGTCCAGAGGAAATGTTGTCAGCCAGCCGCACAACGAGGGCCGGTTGTTTTAGCCTCGGGTGGATTAATTATTTTGTTTACCCTAAAATATGTTAATAAAACTACAAAACATACGCACACATTTTTGTAATATATTTGCTTCGTATATCTTAAGGCTCTTGAATTGAAATACCACGAAACACAAAGTTTGTGCTATTGTCAATATGTGTTTTTTATATTGTTTCTATAGCTTTTGGTCTTGCTGTTAAGCGTGAATGGGTTTCAGTTTCTCATGCAACTCTTAATGTATTTACATACGTGGGTAATTGTAATAAATGTGGGCCTGTTAAGAATGCGAACTTTATTTTGTACCTAAAACACTGAAGCAAATCCCCTTCGTATGTGGTTGTCTTAGGCAGAAATTCATTTATTCTTGTTAATTCATTTAAATAGTTCAGCACAAAATTAATAAGGATTTCAGTATTTGGCCAATCCGGTCAGTAAATTTATAGTTGCCAACAAATTGCAAGCAAAATATCGCAATTGTTTAATAAAATTTATTTTAAATAATAAAATCTACCGCAGCAACAATTTATGTGGAACGAGTTAAAAATAAAATTTATATATATTTAATCGATTTTTTTAGTGGATCTTATTAAAAGTTGTTTTATGAAATACCAATAATTTAAAACTCAAACATTAAAACATAGATTCGGGGTCTATTGTAGTTCTGTGTCATAATTGTTTTATAAAACATAAACTTCTCGATCTACCTGAACTTAAAGGAGAAATTCGTTAGTTCAGTGGAACTTATCTGGAAAGAGTAAGTCCACGCATCAACCCATTAGCTATTGTTCCAGTTGAAGCCACCTCAGAGACAAGAAGGCGACCCAAAAGGCTTCATGTGCAAGATCTGGCATTCAAAAGTTCATTTCATTTAGTAAAAAATATATATTTTCATTTAAAATATAGCCACTAGTTATAACTGTTCTTTTTTATACGGTGGGCTTAATATAAAAAGGGCTTATCTTATTTTTTTAAAATCCCATCATATCCCCAAATATATCTTAAAAAAAAACATATTTATTGCTGGTTAAAAGAAGCTAAAATAAATTCGACGGAATTTCATAATTTTTTTAATTTCTCTCAGTTTCTTCCTTCTTACGCAAAATTGAGATATGCCCTTTCTATATTAAGCCATCGCTGTCAGCTTCAACTTTACGAATTACAAAGCAGAGATAAAAAATACACAAATTAAAAATGTCTTCTGAGGCCCATTGTTACAACCTTTAACTAACGGTAACGGGCCTTAAAATCCTCAATGCCGATTCTCCAAAGTCCTTTAAGACCATTTAAAAAATGTTATTTCGTTTTTCATTGAAATTGGAAAATGGAAAATCTCCAAATGACATCAAGACTTTTATTTTGATTTTTAAAAAACTTCACATTAAAATTGAAAATTTTCATCTCGTAATGAAAAAATTCCAAACACAGTTGAGAATTTTATAATTAAAATTTCATATATAATTGAAATAAATAACATGTGAAGCTAAAGGTGAAATTTAAAATTTATATTTTATATTAAAAAAAATAAAATCGAATTGAAAGCTGCTTCAAAAATCAAATGTTTTAGGGAACTTTTCTGGATAGGGCGGAATTTCCGATTGAATTTGCATAATTTGAGCTGGATAATGAAAATTTCCACAGCAACATATTAGAAATTATTTACTTTTAATATAATAATTTATTAATTTCGTTACATAGAAATGAAATGCAAGAATCCTTCTCAATATTCTTTCTAACCTGCGCCCTAGAGTTGTTTCATAAATTGCCCCACGGTGCAGCTGTGAAACATTTATTAGGTTTAAGTAGGTACTCGTTTGATAAATCATGGACCTTCGCAACAAATTGAATTTTCTTACATAATTTCTTTGAAATTTTATAAAACGCTTCAAAGCTCAGCGCGTTTAACTTCAAAAATTATCAATTGTAGTTGTAAGTTTCTTCACGTCGAACCGAAATTCTCAAATTTGATATTTCCTTAAAAGTATATGAATTCCAATGCAGACCCATTTCGTTTAGGATTTCCTCTGGAATTATCACCAAATAAGTTTGGAGTTATCGCCTGTATTAATTTCGTATCAAGTTTTCTCAATTTAATTGAAAATGTTCTCAAATACAATTCAAGATCAGCTGCAATTAGTCACTTGTCAGTTCAAAGTTTCAAAATGTCAAAGGTGAAATATTTATTGCAAAACAATAAGTTAAAAAGTCATTCCTACAAATTTTTATTTCAAGCTCTTCACAGACTGGCAGTTTTAGAACAAAATGAGTCATAACATTGACGCGTTTGCGATTTTATATATAAATGGACTGTGGTTAGAAGATTTTAAAAACTTAGTATTAAAGATTATTGTAAAAGAGTTTTATATATCGTGATTTTTGATACTGAAGCTGGAAGTCACTTATTCTTATAAAACTACTTTCAATATCTGTAGAAACATTAACCCCTTAATGAGCGCAATATGAAAATATGAGTTCAAAATGTGATTCATATTTTTTAGGAAACATCTTTGGATTCATGCCAGGAAAAGGGGCTGTTCCGTTTGAGAATGTAAAATTTTATCATGCATCAAATTTATTATGTTCTGAATACGTCCAATTCACTGTTTTGGCTCTTTCGTGCCGTTCTTAAATTAGTTGCTGACTTTTCTACATATCACAATATCATATTATCGAGACAGTAGTCACAGTTGAGACACTATAAGATGACTTTTTATAGTTTTGTGATATTTTTAGTTGAATTTTGATAGCAGATTTCTTAATTGCTTTTATGCGTTTCCATTATTAAGTGCCAGACACCGAATAACACAATCAACATTGTACAATGTTGTTTTGAAATGGTTGGTAAAACGTTTAATTTGCTTAGTTTTGCCATCAGCTGTTTTGCTCATTTTTGAAACGAATAACTGAATGTTTTGAAAAACACCTTCAAAATAGGTCTGTTCTTTTGATTCAAGTCTCGGATCAATTTGGAATCAAAAAGGGTTCTGGAAACGGCAAAACAAATTTCATAACAGCCAAAATGAGTAGTTGATGCCAGCCTGAGGCTCCTGTCTCACTTTTCTTACATATAAAAACAGAATATGTCTACAGCTTCACAGAAAATTGGGCTTAAATTTAACGTGGGTTGCTGGTAAAGACGCACAAAAACTAAAATAAATATTTGTTACAAAATGTATAAAGAACAAGATTCATTTATTGATTTAAGTCTGGATTTGATTTTCGGAAGGACTTTTTGAAATTTTGTATAACTTTTTCCTTATTGCAAATCTGAAAACATGTCTGTTGAATATGAATTGTAGGTTTCTAACACAGACTTCGTATTCACCGTTTTGAGCTAAAATTCTTCTTTTTCTTGTATTGTATATTTTTGACAATTTAGGCAGTTCTGTGTCCTTCGCCTGAGACGTAACAAATCATCCCTTCATATAATTACAAGTACAAATCAAAGACACTTTTCCGTTCTCCCACTTACCTGCCGTTCAAAACTGACTGACTGAGTTCAAATTACAAAATATTTTATTGTCTTAAAATCAATTTTTATACATTCGGTTAGAGAAAATGTTTTAAGGACTAATTTGTGTTCGTATATAAAGCGTTCTTTAGAAGAACAGTTTTGTTTTAAAAACCAATTGAGTTCACAGGTGTCTAAAAACTAAATGTCATGGTATTCAACTACATGTGTATAACTAAATTCCTTTCTTGCTTCTACGGTAATATCGACAATTTTGTGGTTTTGGTAAGAAAAAGCATTAAATTGAATCTTGAAGTTTGGTGCCACCCAATGGCCCAAAGTAATTGACTTGCTGGCCGTGACTACTAGACATCTGCACTTCTAGTTTTAATTTAATTAAAGCCAGATGTTGGTGTGTGCTCGGTCCGCTTTATTTAATACAATAAAGATTTATCTTCGTACATGCTGTCCCAGAGTTTTAATTTTTCAGCTTCTGGCAAATCAATCACTTCCAATTCATCAGAAATATTTAAACATTTGAATGTTGTTGTTGTTGTGTCGTCAGAACGTGTAATCGGTGGCCAACATTGATGTTGCACCTGATGATGATGACTGTGCTGTTGCTTGTTGTTTGGCTGCTCCTGTTGCAGCAATAAATTTGTTTGGCCATCGTTATTCACAGCATCATTAGCAATGCATTCACCACTATCACTACAAATGGGAACAGCATCAGCATTTCTAGGCGAAACCGTTTCCTCATCATCGTTTGTATTTGTGTCATTTGTTGGTTTATCTGGATGGTTGGTGTCCTTTTCGGTGTGCTGGAGTTGCAGCGGCCGCTGATGCTGATGCTCGTGCTCGTGCTCGTGTGTTTGCTTGTGATGGCCATTGCCATTGCTGGTGCTGCCATTTAAGGAAGGCCAACAGACCGCATCTGTTAGCGGTATATTGGGATCACCGCATTCAGCAAATTTAACTAATATTGTCACCATGCGACGTATTGTTGTGTATTCAGCGGTACGATGTTTGAGCTTCTTTGCGCCCGCATTATAAAAAAGATATGACAGATCATCTGCATGACAGGTACCACGTACTTTGCGGCCACACGTGATGATGCGCATTAAATTGAAATATTTCGAATCGAAATCAAAACGATACAAATAGGTGGGCGCTGCAGCATATTTACGCCGGGCCAGCAAAGTGCGATGAATGCCATGCCAAAAGTATTTGTACGAAATGAGCTGAAAGTGTAAATTAACAGTGGGAAAATGATTTATTACTTTCAAAGTATTTGCCGGCATGAGAACTTAATTACATGGTTTTGGTGGGCTACTTTCTACTAGATACTTACATCACTGTATTGCAGTATGGTCTCCCAGGATGTTTCTTTGTCGCCAAAATAAGTTTGCAAAAGCTTGCGTCCATACTCCACACGCTTCTCCTCTGTTAGTTTGGCATCTAGGGGCGGCAAGCATTCACCCTCGCCCAGGCTATTCAACAGATATGGATACTTCCGTATCTCTGAAAATGCCAGTAGTCCTTCAAAGGAGTTGCCGCCTATCAGTAGAGGTATATTATTGCCCCAGTTATTTCTTAGCATTTCCAACGGCTCTCTATCCATAAAACAGTGAGGTGCTTTATAAGGTTCCACGCAGGGTCCAAAGCCAAAATTAAGTCTGCTTTGCTGTCTCTCGTCCCTGGTTAGTAAATTGTTACTGGCCTTGAACATCACACTTGGTTTTACTTGCTTAAGATGGTCCAATACATCTTTGTCGTTATTTTCCCCTGTGTAGCCAGTGGCCTCGGCCAATCTGAATGCCCAGTTCAAGTGTGGTATGTTGGCCCAAGGTGCCATGACACAGCCAGACATGGCCACTGCTTTGTGAAACAAGTCCCTAGTTTGTTCGCTTAGGGTTAAATAGTGCGCAGATGCTGCGCCGGCACTTTCGCCAAACACAGTAATATTTTCGGCATCCCCGCCAAAGTAATGGCAGTTGTTCTTAACCCATCGCAAGGCCAACACCTGATCCTTTAAGCCCGCATTACCAGGTACATCACAATCTTCATCCGGCAAACTAAGAAAACCTGAAAGTATCAAATTTGTTGTGAAAAGGCATTGATTGTATGCAATATGTTATAGCGTCCTATAATTCATCAGTCAGTTAGGAAGCTTCAAAGCCTTAATTTAGAAAGAGTCAAGCATGATCCTTTTGCCAACTACCTGGCTGCCAGCAAAATGCTTAGGATTTCACTTCATAAGTATTTCAGGTTAATTCAACATTATTTTATTTCAAAATAATTTTTTGCACATAAATCGCAGCATTGCACTGAGAATCGCAGGGATTTTTCCAGACGAGCTGTTCGTTACGGAGTTTGTACAAATTTCTGAGAAAATAAATTTTCTTAACAACAAAAGAGTTCATTGATTCAGTCAATATATAAAGAAGAACTTCGCCAATTCAAGAAATTATTTGATTGAAAATATTTGACTAAAAAAGCTTTGCTTTTTTTTTAACCTGCCAACTTTTCAGTAAATACTTTGTTCATTTCAATAAACGGTTTTTATTGAATATAAAAAGCTGTTTTTGAATCGAAATATTATAAAAGTGTCCTCTGATAGTTCGCTGAATACCGGTCCCTATTAAACAAAGATGAAAAACGGCAATAAGTTTGTGAAGAAAAACAAAACAAATTGCTTTCCCCTACATGTTAATTCAAAGTTGTTTAAAGTTAATTGGTTTTTTGTGTCTGTATTACGTATGAAAAGTGATATAATATATATGTTGTGAAATTTTTTTAAAACGGATCTACTGAACAATTGCCAGGTTCTCGTTCAGGAATTTCGGCCAGCTTTAGCATTAATTTGTTTCTCAACTTACCTAATGGTCCCAATCTGTACGATATGGTTACCAGAACAACGTTTTCCATCATTATGTAGTCTGGACTGTACAAATCTCGGGAAGCTTCGCCCATTTGAAAACCACCACCATAAATCCACACCAAAACGGGCATTGGCTTTGAGGGGTTAAGCTAAAAACAAAAAGGACTTTAATAAAAATTTTAATTATTGCAGAACTGTCAGCAACGCACCCTTTTTGTGTAGACATTCAGATACAAACAGTCCTCTCGTCCTTGTGCTTGTTTCATTAAAATATTGTATTGGCAGGGCTTGGCGCGCACACGCAGACATCGCTTGACACCCGTCCAGGGCTCTGGCTCGACGGGGGCTCGAAAACGCAACTCTCCCACAGGCGGCTTGGCAAACGGTACACCCTCGAAGCTGTAATATGTATTGGGACCGTAGACTGAACGCCACTTAACACCCTTGACTTTGCCGTATGTGGTATCAACAATGACCTTTTCATCAGTGCGCAGACGCTTTTGTTTAGTTTTGAACTTGACGTAACTGCAACAACAACAAACAAAACGTTTATGGAGAACGAGAGCAAAATAACTCAATTAATTTATGTTTGTTTTTTTTTTTTTTTTGCGTTTTGCCTTAAATGTGTTTTAATGAGTCAATTTATGTGTGTGTGTGTGTGTGTGTGTGTGTGTGTGTTTTAGGAATTTTCGTTTTGTTTCATTATAACGATAGAAGTTTTCGTCGCTTGCTATTGAACTGCCTGACCTCTAAAATTAATGATTACGAAAGCGTTTGCGATTATGTTTATGCAACTGCAAAAAGAAACAGTTGTACGTCTGTTTGCCAAACAGGCTCACTAAAGCTGTTATCAGCTAAAGTCAGCTTTAAGGCCAAAAGCTGATATTGGAATCTAGAACGGGTGAAATTTGGACTTCTTAATTACGTTATTTATGTCTATGGCAAACATACATGGTACGTCACTTGTCAAAATGGGTCCGCTTCGATACCGATCACAGGCTCAATTGATGGGCCTTCCAAAGGCACACAGACTAAAAGCAAACGGTTCGATTATTATTAATTAAAACAGACAATAATAACGTTTTAATGTGGCTCTAAGGGTTGCATGCCAACCCGCCTGATAACAATTTCCCTGCGCTCATTTCATTTCCTTGTGCCAATGAAAGAAAGGTCATGCCTAAACTAAATATTTTCTTCTATTAAACTAATAAAGAAATGGAAAGACAAAAATGTATTTATAAAAGTGTAATTGACGGCAGCATAATGCGTACAAATGCTATACAGCAAGTGTTTATTTGATGGATCATTTGCATACAAATGATGTTTCTTTCGCTTTCTCACTCGTGCTGTCTATGACTACAACCAATTCTGCATTGGCGTGATGTCGAGTAAAAAGAATTTCACTGTGTAAAAGAATTGAGTGTTTTGTTTTGAGATTCGAATGTACCAACTTTTGTATTCGATGATGTACTTCAAAAAGGAAGTGATTTGCTCGATATCCGTGAACCTTTTAATTGTTCTAAGAACAGCAACTTCGGATCTGCGTCTGAATGCTTTGCAGTTGACGCAGAATATAGAACCGTATTTCTTTAAAACCAACCGATTTTTCTTTAATCCCACAGAGTGTTTTCACGTCTTACAAATTTGCCGATATCAGGCAAAGGTCCGCTGCTACTTCGCTGGCTAATGCCCCTTCACACAGTATAATTATCTATAAATCCAGCTGAACGCGATTGTTAGCCGCACACACAAACATACATACATATGCCTGTCACATCACGCAATATTGTAAGATCTAATGAAGTGCAGACAATGCACTGACACTAAGAAACCACCACCTGTATGTCGATTGTCAGTTCAGGCGAGTGTAGGAAAATCTTAAGGGCGATAGACTCGATATCGAAATGCTTGCTGTCAGTCTCGCGTACGCTTTTTTGACAGCCGATATGACAGAAACACAAAAAATTGATTTCCCATCAAGTGTCATCGGTGTCGCACATACCAGAATATTTTCATTAATTCTAAAAATGTGCTGGTAAAGCATTTTGATCGCCTCTATCCACTTAAATATTTTATAACAAAAATCGTCAAATCCATTGTGGGACATCGCCAAGAGAGCCAATGCATTTATATATGCGAGGAGGTAATGGCATCATTATGATGTGCATTGATGGAAACACATCTGCCAGTAAGAAATGAGCACAAAATGTGTGGCAATCATCGGACAATGGCCACAAAGAACAAAGTTCTCACGCTTGTCAGATACTCGGCAGCGTTAATCTTATAATTGACTGAAAATGTTGTTCCCGAACGCGTTGTATAATCAAAGTTGACACATCGCAGAGTTATAAGACATTTTCAGGCATATTTTAATGGCAATAGTGCAAGACCTGCCAATCGTCCATACAAAGGTTTTTATGCCATCAAATTGCCCAACCTCGAAGGCTACAAAATACGCACAAACCCAATTTGAATTGAATTTGTTGTTCACAGTTTTCTGTGGAATACAACAAAGTCTTTACTGTGGATACAGTGGCATTGCATGACGCTGGCCCATTTGGCCTTTACAGCCAAAATACCGTACAGACCCAAATTCACTTTCATTCACTTGCGAAAAGTTTCACAAGTTCTGGATATCGCAGAAAAGATCGCTCAGCCGGAATGTACAATGACGCATGAGTGGTGTACCGTTGGTTTTATCACAGCACCCCAAAACAGGTCAGCCTTAATATGGGCCAATGCCGTCGACCGCCCTAAATCCGTACAGTGACTATTTCGGGATGCTTTGAAAGCCTTTAAGTCGCATGCAATCATTCTTATAATTCATTTGAATCATATAGAAATGGCTGTTTTTATAATTTTTTAAAAGAAATTTGGTGGCGTTGTGGGAATTTATGAGTCCTGATTTCTTATTTACTGAGTCAGTAGACTCAGACCGCGCCCTAGCTCGGCCATTAGAACGATTATGGCGACTGCCAAATGACTGAAGCTCGTGCTTTGATGGAATAATTGCATCATTTGCAAGTGCAAATATCGGAAGAATAGTTCCAACAAATTCTAGCAAAAATAAACAAGATCAAAAGATTTTTACACATTCAACAAAAAGAAAAACTGCGAGTCCAACTAAAACAACGAAAATATTAATTGGAAAGAATGTAAACAGGTTTATTGTTCTGTCTTTCAAGTTTCAGAGATTGGAAATGTTGAAAGATAAAAAGGAAATAAGGAGAAAAAAATCGTAGCACTAGTTTTTAGTTCCCTGAATTTCATTGACGCAAAAAAACAGATAAATAAATGAACATCGCAAACATAAATTGATTCTTTTGCAGCTCTGTTTGTTCTGAAACATCTTGTGGACGCACAAAGAAAATCCATATCAATACAAGTGCAAGAGACAGACAACCCAACTAAATATCCTCTATTGTATTTTAATTTAATTTATTTGATTCGTATTAAATGTCTTCTTTTTGCTTGTATTTATTATGGAAAAGATCATTTGCGCTTATCAGAACCAATGGAATACTAATTTCATTTTACATACATATGTATGTATAGAAAGATTATGGAAACATGAAATCCGGCTTATTAACAACTGACAGATAGACAGCCGGAGGAACGGACAGCGACGCACGCAGGCAGCGAAGTGGCGTTGTCGCTCTAGCAGGCAGACAGCCATTTAAGTCATAATACAAATTTATAAATTAGACTGTCGTCGGTCTTTGTGAGATGCGTTTAAAATTAATGATTTGTTATTGAATCATTATGATTGGAATGTTCGATGTGCACAACAACACACAACAACAGACAACAACAAATTGACTTAATCAGCCGTATCGTTATGCCTCTATTATCAGCGAATTAAGACAAAGTTCTTGGGAAACAAATTCGTATCAAGTCGTGAAGTGTCATCCGCAGACAACTTAATTAAGGCAATTAAATTTTATTCGCTTTTTTTTTTGTTTGTTTGTTATATGCAGTTCAGTTTGCGCTCAAATTAAGAACAAACCTTCTGTTTTGGGGAAACACAGCAAAATATTATTTAATACGACGACTAATCGGACACCAGGTGGGCAGAAATGTCGTACGGGGATTTCTCCGATTAGACTTTCTTTTTAATTTAATAGTATTTATACAATTTGATCTGACGTATTTATGCAAAGCAACCAGACAAGAGTACAGAGTGGCCATACTTTGTTACAATTATTTGTATGAATATGAAACAATTAAGAGAACAATTTTCTATCACGCATTTGAACTGCTCAGAGTTGTAATAAGTTGATGAGTGATGTCGCGGCCGCTAAAAACAGGGTTACATCTACTCCCCCTTCCCCGACCGTCATTATACCCTGTAAATTGAATTGTTTAAAATTTTCATTATTTTGTATCTTTAAACTGTTAATGAAATATATTCTTGGTATATCAAATTTAATCATATACTGGGCCAATATTTCCATGACAATGACTGATAGTCTATCAACTGCTGATCTGGACTATACAAAGAGCGAACTTGAAGGCCTGCTTCATGCATTTCATCGTCTTGCGTGTTGTAATAATAACAATAGGTTTGACTACAAAATTAATATTAATTGAAAGTAGTTTTTTTTTCCATGGCAACCGCTGAACTGGCAAATGTTTACACAATCGCATTCCATTCTCTGTAAATAATTCTTTATTTTCTTTCGGCGAATAACTGCATACATGTATTTCTAATACAAATTAACACTTTGCTAATCTTTTGCCCGCAAAACCGCGATAAATCTATATTTATTGGTTACTTCGTTTCTTATTGGACTTAGAATAATTTTTGTGTTCTTGCTGTCATTAATCACGGCCGCAAAACACCTCCGATAACTGAACACAATAAAACAAATAAATTACACTCGAGTTAATCTGATAAATTACAAGCGCATATTTGCGCCTGTGAATACTTCAAAAATGTGTGTTACAAAAACGACTTGAAAATATGGAAATTTCGATGGCTTTTGGATGGGAGTTTTGTATGGCCGTTATTCATTTATGCAAATATATTCCAGCACAATGTCGAGTGTTTGTATCGGATTGAAATTAATACACTTGGTTCAGACATACTACATATATAGTTATTTCAAAAGCTATAAATTATCTAACAAGTAGACAAAGTTTATAAGTCTTACGAAGTCTTGTCTATATAAACATTATAGATATAGAAAAATGTATATATTTAAACTTGTCTGGGTCCATATTTTATGCAAGTGATTTGAAATCACAGGAAATTTGTTCTGTACGTGAAGGGTTCAGTTAGGCCAGCAACGTTGGCTGCTACAAAAATGTTTATGATTCGCGTTGTGACTTGAAAGCAGTTCAAACAAAGAAACAGCTGTTTTCTCGTAGTTTCGGCAATAATTATGTATATAAAAAAGTTGTGCTTTACAAAACATGCGGTTTGCGATCATGGGATTTTCATAACAGGCCTGTTTGCTGTCTCCTTATCATTTCCAGAGAAGCGAAGAGGATAAAGATTTATCAGGTTTTTTTTTGGCGATTTTTACAATCCACGAAATTAAATTGATTAAATTTATTTATTTTATAATGAATTTTTTAAGTTTTCCGATCTGAGCAAAATACTCATACTTAACAAAAATATTATAACGATCTGTCGTTATTGTCGTCAGTTATTCTCAGCTTCGATTTTCTAAATTCATCATCGAGTTCATGCTGCGTTCAATCACCGAATTCAGGGAATCGGTTAAAAAAGTGGTTTGAATACGGGAGCTGTTGAGGAAGTCATACAATAATTGTTGCTGATGAAAAATATTTTTTAGCATTTCTTTAAGCAAAAATCAAAACATTCAAATTCAAAAATTAACCATAAACAACAAAATATTGTGTTTTCTAGCTGTCTATATGCTGGCATTTCGCAGGATCTGCCCTAGACGTCAGTAGACTAGAAAACATCTGAAAAATATGATACTGGCATATAGACAGCTGGAAAATACACAAAAACCAGCTGCATAATTTAAATTCTTAAGTCACTGATTTTACATTTCATAAGAATAACTTCAATAGCTTCAATTTTTGAAAGAAAAATAAAATAGAACTTATATTTTCCGTGGTATAATCTGCCTGTGGAGCTTTTTTTCTGTCATCTAGAATGTAGACAGGTTCGAGACAAACGTTCACGTGTTCTACTTTTCGGTTCCTGCTCAATGCTGCAAACTGGTCCCAGGCTTACAAATTAAGCCAACACAGAAATACGAAATGTGTAAAAATTTTCTATTATTTAAAAAGAAAAACTAGTTTTAAATTATCCTTTTTGTATAGTCTCATTAACATTTCCCTTAAATAAAACATCGTAATACATCTTCGCCTGATGACGCTGCAGTGACAAGTTGAAACAAACGATTAAGAAAACTTATCGCTTTCAAATCTGTTTAATAATCTGCTGGCGCGCTGTGTCGTATGACATGAATTCACACCTTCTTTGTTGTCAAGGCAAATCAGCATTAAGTTCTTTCTTAATCAATTAACTTTCTCACTTCACAATTGATTGAGTTTCGTTTCGTTGACTTCAAGAACTGCGAGCATCAGCGACTGCAACGGGGACGACCTGCAGGTAAGACATTCAAAAGCAAAATAATCACAATTAAAACTGAAGATGTTGCTGTTTGACTAGAGTATTTATTTCTCTTGCTGGAATTTCCGCCTGATTAAACCCTCGTATGCGATTATATCGCATTAATGCTTAAGCCACAGTAAGAATTGGCATTTCTACAAACATTTATTTTTGTTTATTTCCTTTTTTTTCTTTGGAATTTCTGCTAATTACTATTTATTTATGCTTTTGAAGTTTATCGTTTGTTTGCCATTAGCTGGAAGCCCTGCTATTTTTTCGTTTCATACTTTACAGAAATTATAGAAGAATTTCAGTCTATTTGATGAACGTTGCATGCAGCGTCATTCTTGCATTTTTGGAGTACTTCCCACAATATCTCTAATTGCGCGAAATATATTCGAATATACGAATATACGAATAACAGTGAATTGTTTCAAGAATTTGGCTTTAAAATTTTAGCTTAATTTTGAAGTTATTTGTGTGCATTCTGCGACTAACTGCGCACTAGTCAGTTGCTATGAAGTTTTATAGCGAAAGCATCGCTTCCCAATTCGATGCTGAAACTGAAAAACGCAAACGAGACTCAAATCTATATTCATAATAAAGTCGATTTACGCCCTTTATAAGTGGAAAACGGCAAGACCGATTTTATACTCATTTCAGTGACTCAGGAGCTCCTCCATGTATTCCAGCAAACGATAGCTGGGGACACCACTTAACACAAACTCGAAGAAAGAAGTCGAAAAACTTTAGTTGGTAGCCGGCAATTGCAGAGGAATATCAGGCCTTAACAAAACTCACTTTAAAAATTCCCCTGCCCCCTGCCCCCCCCCCCCCCCCCCCAACTTCTTACGAAGAAAATGAAGCTGTTGCAAAACAGCATCATCTCGACGGCATTTGTATCACCGAAACTACATCACTACGCCAGTGTCTGTCTATCAACGACCTTCCCTGCTCTTCTAGGGCCAGAATGTTTTAATCAAATTAGGCACCTAAATCGTGACCAACACCAGAACCATTTTTTCGAGACGTGCCACGCAAACATTGTGGCCCGTTCGGCGAATTATCCATTTCTGAAAATTTTGGAAGAACAAAGTTTGATTGAGTACAAGTTTTCACATTGTTGGTAATATATCTTAAACTATAGCAACTTCAATTTCATTTACTATGTTTTGGTGAGACTTGAGGTTTGTCCCATTAGGCAGCGAATTGATTGGCCTTTAAAGTTTGGATATAATTTTGATTTTGTTTTGCGAAAAGCAAACAAATAATATCGCCATATGTATGTAGAGTTCTCGTATTAATAAATCGTTAAACATTCAGACTTTGGTAAAACAATTTACGGTAGAAGAACGTGAAATCAACCGAGGAGATCCTTGTGTTAGTATGGCCCGAATTCGCGCATCATAAACAAGTTCATTTCCTGCCAGGCGTTGCAAACTTCAACAGGTTTTATATATAAAATAAATTAAAACTTGCAGAAGAACGAAGAAAGAACAAGTTTGGGTTAGTTACGTAAATAAATCATTTGTGAAATTAGGAAGCAGAAGGCAAAATTTGTAGGCCGCCTTAAAAATCCTATTGGAAAATTTAACAAAACGGTTCGTATTTCAATTGGAAGCCGACAGTAAGTAAAATTACAATTTGACTTTTACAATATTTCCAAAACTATATTCTTTCTTCATTTCGATCAGACTTCAAAGTCGATTTATTTTCCAATAAATTATAAATTTTATGTCATGAGTTAATAATACTCTGTAACACTCCCAAGCGATTTCAATGTTTAAATAGAAACAAAATCGGCATTAATTTAACAAAAAACAATACACAAAAACATGCCTGTTAAAACGATTGTACGACGAAAAATATTTGCCAATATTGATTAAGGGATGATGTTTCAGATCCGCACTTTAAGGCATCTTTCGCTTGCACCATAAATTTTCTCAAGATTTGACACTAATTCCACATACTTGGATTCTTATGGCGACACACTTACCTCAATGCTAAACGCATTTGTTCGGCAATTGGTATATCAAATGACATGATGCCAGCAACACGAAACACTTGAATATCGCAACCCGCACACACGCACACGCACACACACGCTAAAAACTATAGAAAAGACAGACACACTTAACACTTGAATCGTTCGACGGAAATGTTCATTTGCAACACGGGAGTATGATGAGTCCAGCCGAAATGGAAGTACTTATACGCCTTGTCTAACAAACCGCAATTTGTAGCAAAACTAAATCAATAGACTTCATTTATGGCTGTTTTTTCTTTTTTATTTAATTATATTTTTTCTTTTGATTACAGCAAATTCCAGACTTTTATTTTTCATTTGTTTGTACGTTTCGGTACAACTGTTTGTTGTTCAAATTTTTCTCACACTTGCTTGCGAAAATGTTCTTATTAAATCACTTGTTGCCACTTAAGATTTCGTTTTTGTTTTGTTTGCACAACCCAAAGAAAACTCACGCACGCACGCACGCACGCACACACGGACGTATGTACGTGTGTATAGTTTTAAAACTACAATGAATGAAAAGAAAAACACCAGCGAACGGTTGAAACGTCTTCCGAAAGCTTTTTCTTATGTTTGGCTTTTTCTATATTGTATTTGTTTTAAGTGTTCTTCGGTTTTTCTTGCTGTTAGTGTTTCTGATAAGCGAACGTTTTTGCACAAGGGTTGTTTGACAACTGACGGCAGTCGTTAACGATTGCAATATTAAACACACTACTGACCAAAATTCTCTACGTACTTCACCGACACATCGGACAACAATAAAACAGCAACGACAGAAACAGAAACAGCAACAGCAACAGCAATGGCAACAGCAACAGCAACAACCAACCCACCAACTTACTAACCTGACGAACACGAGCAATATGAACAAAAATCTCGTGCTGTGTTTGTGTTTCGAAAAAATACAATTTTAAATACGTAGTGGCAGAAAAAAAACACGAAACAAATGTTTTATGGAAAAACACAAAGCAAATTTTTCAAATACACCGACAAAAATATATAAAAGAAATTGACAGAAGATGAAAATAACTATAAAATCTTAGTAAAGAAAAAACACAAAAATTTCAATGTTGATAAATTTATTGAATTTGCTATCAAATTTTTAGTCATGACAAGAGCCAATTCTGATTTTCCGACTTTTTTCGGTCATGCAATTTGTACACTGAAAACATAAGTAAGTAATAAATTAATTGATGCTGTAACAAGTTTGAATCAGCACAACACAATGGACTGTGGCAAAGTTAAACAAAACGTGTTGCTATTTTCCAATTTCCTGTACACGGAAAAAACTTTATGAATAGTTTTAAAACGAAAATAACTGGATATACAATTTTCTAATTTAAATTTGGGCTGTAAAGAAGTAAAACCACTTTGTTGTTTATAACTAATTTTCTGCTCAGTCAGATCCAGTACAATATCGCCAGTACAATATACCATAAAATATTTTACAATTTACACAACTGCCAATTTTTGTCAGCTCATTGTAGGGCGACAGTGTTGGAAGGACTCTGACAATCGCAAGACCCGTCTAAGTTACACTGGTCAGCCATTTAATTGTGCTGAATTAATTAAATTTATGGATCTGGCTGTAGCAGCCTTATATGAAGGATGTAAGTGCTCAGACAATGTCTAGCAACAGATCTAAAAATTTGTTTGCCACACAATAGACGAACAACCAAATGAACTGACAATTTTTGTTGCCAGATAAAATTATTGTCCGACAACTTTCATCATCATCATCATCAGTACTTTGCCATCAGATTGTCTTACCTGACAAGCGTCTGGGCAGAGCTTATGGCACATGTTAATGCAGTGCAGTAGAAGAGTTGCTGGGACTTTTGATTGCTGCAAATACACACATGGTGATATCTCGACGTCAAGTTGAAAACTAGTTTGGAGGATTTATTTTATATAGATTGTAATGCTTCCATTATAATCATATTGCTTTCGAAGCATTCACAAAATATGAAACGGCAAGATCGATGACTATGAGTCGAACTGTCATTTATCACGTTCAAGAACCACAAGCATTTGAAACTTTCAAACCCATTTCGTTAGTAGTTGAAATAAAATCTGCGCCAAATGATATTTTACAACCTCCCATCGCCTGTTCAAAATGGATTTTCTCAGCTGTTGGAAACGTAACCTAAAAACATCAAACAAATAGTTTCTCAGCAGCGCAATCAAATTTGCGTAAAAACTCTCTAAACGAGGGAGACTGATCCCCTGGCAGTGGCTTGTATACGGCCAACAGCAGATTAGACTTGTCAGTTTTTCTTTCAGTGTCTTTATTCTACACAAGTATCTATATAAAAGTTTAGTACTGCTCTATCAGCCTTAACACATTCTACACACACCCACACACACACACACACACACACACACACACACACAAATGTACTTAGAACAGCACAAAATTGTAAAGAAATCAACAACAACAAAATGATAATTCTCTCTCTGCTGGCGCATTGTTGTTTTAAATTTTTAGAGCAATACGAGGTACAAACTTCTATCGTACTTTTTCCATACACACACACACACACAATCAGCTGCATGCTGTCTCCCTCACATACCCTAAAGCACTCCCTCACTCACACCCACACACAGTCGCACTCACATATTTACGGCAGTTGTTGACTTGCCTGAGAAGTACGTGGGTGTTTGCCTGTACTGAGCAAACACCGAGGTGTTCTCCTCACATATCTATTGTATACAGAGTGTAGGAAAAGATTTATTATATTGGTAAATCAAAATATTATTGGTACAAATATCCTTAATTTTGCTTTCTCAAGCTCGGTTTTTTCTTTGCATCCTCTCGTGCACGTTTGCAATCAAAATTGTCCTGGAGGTTCTTTGCTTCTGCTGGCACAACAGGTGTGTTTACACACACACACACACACACGCGCGCACATTGTAAACATTTTATTTTTGTTGTACTTTTCTTGTTTGCTTTGCAGCAGATTTTACTTTAATATGTTGTAATTAAGTGGGTAAGTAAGTAAAAATAGTTGTTGCTTTCCGGCATGTGCGCACCCAAGAAAACGTACAACGTAAGTTTTAGCCAAAAAGGAACAGAATTGATGATCTGTTTAAAAACAATGCAACCGAAAACGTGCCGAAACGTCTGCAAGGAAATCCGATAACCGGCAGTTGTGTGTAAGTGACTTTTGTGTTTGAGGGTGGCGGCTGAGTTTATCTGGCCTAAGACATCACTTCCGTTGGACAAGGATGCCATCAATTTGTATCGAAAGTGGATCAAACTTGTTCACAAAATGAGTTTGTTTTGTTTTCTGCAAAGCAATAATAATAATTTCAAAATAATATTAGTGCCATTCACAAGAAGCTGGTTTGCAACTCTCTCACAAAATTGTGTTCTTCTAATACGACTACGATGGAATATTATGGGCCTTAAGGTCGGCGTTATCCATCGCCTGACAACTACATTAAAATACAGGAATTGTTGCAGGCATTGCCATCAACTTCAGCGCCACATATCAAATTTTTAACTTTTAGGTACTTTTTGTGCAAAAAAAAAACACAATTTAATGAGCGTTAACAAAGTACTCACTGTGCCAATCTAATGCGTCGTTGGGATAACGCCTGTTAAAAGCAACGGCTGACGCATGACGGATTCTATTTGCTCCAAACCCCTACAAAAGTTTCAATTTGTTTCAGCAACACAACTTTCCCATCAATACATGACAACGTTTTGAACTGTCTGAATGACTGTGCGGGATATTTTGCTGACCGTAAATAGAACAATGGTTTCACTTACGTGTCTTGTTCGTATTCGTAGATGGCAACAATAGAGTTTTAAAAACATATTGTTGAGGAAAACATAATAGTATTGCTGCAACAATAATTCAAAATGTGTTTCCCCTTTTTACCTCAATTATTTGTTAGAGTAAAGTAACCCCGCACACATTCGTACAGACATTTTATTTTATTCATATTCCATAGAAGCATTTTCACATGCGCAATTTAATCGATTGTTATTTCTATACACAATCTGTTATTAACTAAAAATAGCCGCATGTTTTGTTTAACAATAACGCTAGACATGACGCAAATTGTAAAGGGAATTTAAAAACAAAGTAACTAGTTTATGACTCTAGAATAAATAAAGTACACCGAGTTCAATGTGGCTATATAATCGGACAGGGTACATGGAACAACAATGTTTTTGGCGATAAAAAACGCACCCTGGGAAGGAACATCTTGTTAACTAACACAGGGTAGACCAAAAATCATTATGAGGCTTCAAAACTTAATAACATATTCCTTTATATTTTTTTTGGATTATACAAATAACATCTGGTCAATATATAACGGAGAGATTCAACTCGCAACTTAACAAAGAATCAAAATTAATGAATTTGATTGTTTCGATTATTTTAAAAAAATAACATTTTAATATCAGAATTTCGAAGTCTGAAAGATAAATGATTCGTTGGAAGGCGCGTTTGCCAGATTTGTCAGTATTTGAAGGCGCTGCCCGTTCATGGTGGCGTCCTCGCCACGGCATTGACTGCCTCGGGCCGTCGTGAGTCTGTGCACCAAGCATTAGAAAGTGCCTGAGAAAGGGCACCTCGTCCGCCGCTAACTGGCCGCAATGCAACTTGTGCAACTTGTCGGCGTGTTTTGGCCTCTGTAATTGAACGACAAGTAAGAGACTAGACAACCGCCACCAAAACAACACGAAGGTCACAGGCCGCCAACATCCATTTTAAAGATTCATTTGCGTTAAATTCTTATTCACACAAACACAATAAATAAAAGAAGAAAAAACTTAGAATTAAAAACAAAAATAAAAAAAGTTTTGATTCAAAAGAGAAAATAAAATCAACGCGAAAGAGAATTTATGTTGCAAACATATTTTTGTGGTACAAGTAACAATACAAGATACAATAAACACTTTACTACTGAGTGTATAAGAATCTAGGATTGTAATCAAGTTTTAAAAATAATAGAAATGTATCAAGGAAATATGAGAACTACGAGTATAATATCAGTAGAGTTCCACTGGCTTAAATTAGTTGAGAAATAATTATACTATAATATAATAGTTGCAGCAACAATACAATTTCCCATAGACTTAATTGATGAATGCTGCCGCTATAATATTCTCAATCCATTTTCTGTGCCGTGTGCTTTTTATATTCAAAAAGCAATATGTCACAGTATAACCTGAGTAGAAAAGGTTACGTACGACCCAAACTGGCATCTAAAAAACGTTCCGCCGCGTTTTTGCTACAAAATCTTGTTTATTTTATTGTATTAAAAATTATTTCTAGACAAAAGATTTCATTTGCGCAATAAATAAAATGTTTAAAGCATTTTTTTCGTTCAAAAAATTTCTTATCGAAACTTAAGCTGCCAGTTAAATATAAAACAAAATTATGTGTCTCATCAAAGTGTTTGAAAACGCGATCAATAGACAACAAAAAACAAACAAAAAAAAACAAGTTATTTTACGACTGCAGTTTTAGGTTTAACAGTTTGAATTAATTATATATTTTTTATTTTTATTTTTTTTATTTTCCATAAAGTACAAGATCGCTGTCAAAAACAATGCAGTGCCGGCAAGACTTTTTTTATGGCCTTCAAAATATGCAGTTTATTCAGTGTCAAGGTCAAAGTGAGGTTTGCAAACTTGTGTGACTTGAGCTCTATCTTGAGCAAAAAAGAGAAAAGAAAAACTACTCCCAGCATAAATAAGTTGCGGAGAGACTACACAGAACTTTGAATAAATTGATTTTATTTAAAAAAAAAAACTGCAGCAACGGAGAATACATTCAGGTTGTAGTTTTCTTTGCAGAGCGCCACTGTTCACAGTGAAACAAATTGTTTTCGCCACAATTCTCAATAGACTGGGTTTAGGCTTAAGGCTGCAACAAAACACTGCAATGATCTGTCATTTGTTGTTTCAAGTTTCATGTCTCTAAATAAAAAAAGTAGACGCTGTCCCCATCCAACAGACCGGCCGGTAAAACGTGTAGAAAACTTTACAATCACCTGGAGGCAGGAGGCAGGCGGCAGTTTATGCTCAACTAATTACAAGCAGCAGCGCATCTAGAGGGCAGGAAAGGCGACTTTGGTGATTTGTGCAACAACTTAAAATGTCTTAAAACAATCAATCGATGGCAAACAATTCTAACCAGACATTCATTATTTTTGGAATCTAGGCCCTATTTTAAGTGATATTTATTATATTTCGCTTAAAAATCAGCAGCATTTCTAGTCAAAGTATTCGGAAATCTTAACAACCAGATCTCGTTTTGAGTAATTATTGATTTTCGTTTCAAATTTAATTGTTTTGTTGTTGAAAAATTTCCACGAACGACAAAAAAATTCTTTTCGAACGTTAAAACTTTTAAATTAATATTCCCTTTGCAGCTATTGCAAATCCAATTATTCACTTAACATTTTTAATTACAATATAAAAATTAATTTACGAATAAATAACAATCATAATACAAAGTAATATAATATAGAGAAATGTAGTTATTTTTTTAAATAACAACTTTTTAAATCAGCTTTTGCCAACCTGCTACTCAGAACACAAATCATATTAATGCAGAGATTTATACGCGGGTGTTTATAAAGAAATGCCGGCGGGAAAATTGAAATTATTTTCATCCGGCGATTTGAAAAATATGAAAAATAGTTCTGCACGTGCAACAAAAAATATTAATTAATACCATGAAACTGTTAATAGGTTTTTGTTCATTTAAGGCAGACACACCCAATTTGTTCTTTAACTTAGAAACGGTGTTCGTTGCAAATCATTTTATTGAAAGTTAAAGAGACGACTGTCCTGGGCAACAACAACTACTGTTTTGAACTCTTGTTCGGTCGTCAGCCACAACAAATCGAACGGAGGCATTAGAAATCTTATTGCGTTCTCTTATATTTGCTTTTAAACTGATTTCAGCCAACTGTCTAGTTTTGTAAAGTGCCTCAAACCAGTCAACTTTTTTATTCAAAATTAAACTAATTAATCAGTAAAATATATATATATATATTAATAACAAATGCAGAACGTGATAGAGTTTATAATAAACTTAATTTATAAAGTCACAATTAATTCTGTGCATCATCGCAAATATCTCTTCATACACTGGAATATTTCTAAATCAATTGAAGAAACGAGACGAGCTGCATTTATAATTAGAAGTCAGTCAATATCACTAAAGTGGTTGAGTTTGTTGCAGGCCTTCTAGCTGTTTACAATGCACAGACACGTTAAAGCTGCATTCAGCGCTCCCAGCTCTGGCGTGACAGCTTCCGCTTTGGCATTTTGCGACACTAATTGTTGGCTTTAACAGATTTCTTGTTTAATTGATTGCTGTTGAAGGATTATTTCAGGCTTTGGTGCAACTCTTTAAAACTCAATTAAACTTTTAATCGATATGATTACTCGAACATATAAAATCAATGTAAGTTGTAGTTAAACGCCTGAACCGATCTCGCTGGCATTATGACAGCATAGTCGGCGTATAGACGAACGAAGCTACATTATCTGTATATTTTATTGCACCTGAGATGGGCGTGGCAACTGTCATATGTAAACAGCATTGAATATTCTATATGCTACAAATTGTTACAGCTACAAACTTGAAATTTTTGAGCAAAATTTTCATCACAACTGGAGCAGGGAATGTGACATCTTGCAAATATTACTTTTCAATTTATTGAAAAGAGATGGACATGTGAAATGTTGAGTAGAGAGTTGCTGCTATAAATCATTAAAATTGAGAAGAAATCGGCCGCAGTGAAACCCAGGGTGGATGAATAGAATTTGTTTGTGCAGGGACAACAGATTTAAAGTAACACTTGAAGATTTTTTGACACGAAACTTAACAGAATGATTATTTAATGCTTATATTTAATATTTACGCGTACCCTTTCAGAAAATCCTGTTGTATTTAATTTAATAATCATTCTATTCTATTGTATTTATATTTTACTTTGCCGCCCACCTCTTTGATGAATTATGGGCGCTGGGCCACCAATTTCAATTTTGCAATATTTATAGGAAGTATAAAAAAAAAAAAAAACAAACTACAAAATTATATTACAGTTAAAAAAACACTTTTGCGGCTGCTGCTACTGCTGACAGTCGTTATCTTACAGGGGAGTGACCAAAATGGCGTCGCGTTGGAGTAGAAACAGTCACGTAGCGAAATGTTTACTGATGACTTATTTTTGTTTTGGGCACAGCAATGAGCTTCTTGCATTTTCCTGTAGATTTTTAAACGGCAAGTGCTACAACTCCTTTTCCTACCCTACAACCAAGACCTCTGGGATTTTACATAACTGACATTGAAAAATCCATCACATGTAAGAAAACAACTGAACGAAAAGCGATGTTAGTCAAACCAAAAAAGGAGGGTTACTGGGGCAACGGTTTCTGTAACTTTTCCTTGCGGGAACTGTCTCTCATTAAAATTATGTTCAAACAGTTATTGGTGAGATGTGACTAAAAGTATGTCGGTATCTAAATCACTTGAAAATGTTCCTGTGCAAACATCAGTTGAAGAATTCCTGAGGTGTACTTAAGGCCTGTCAGGTGTCAGCACTACGTCAGCTGATAAATTTATTTTCGTGGACATTTAACGTCACTACCATGTCAACTTATGTTTGCAACTTGTTTTTTCTTTCGTGTGCTCGTTGGCTTCCAAAGTATTAAGGCAAAGCTAATGATCATTAACAAAAACATGTATTTCGGCAGTAACTGTCACCACAAAATACATTTTGTTTTTGTTTTTGTTTTTGTCTTATTTTAGTCACAACTAATTTGCACTTTTATAGCAACTTGTTTCTTGTTTTGACGTTTCGTTTTTATTTGACAAGAAGTACGTCTTGTTTATGGGACGGTTTTGATCAGCTGATGAAGAACTCTACAATACGATTGTATTATTACAAAATCCAGACAGATCTGGAACTCGAGAGAGCTGGTCGCCTGCCAGCCAGTTAAAAACTAGTAATTCTTCAATTTCTTAAGCAGTCAACGACGTAAAACAGGAAAATATGGTTTTACTATTTTGTAAAATTTGTCATCTTCAAATTTAGTGTGAGAAAGGCCGGAAACGGAAGTGAGAAACGGCCGGAAAGCAAAAACTTATAAAATATAAATGTTATTAATTATGTGACAATAGCTGGCTTGAACAACGCGACCGAGTGGCTCGTCTGCAAAACAGAATCCACTCAACACATTCAGCGCTTCTTATAGAAATTTTCTGGACAAATCGAGCTTTTGTAATATGGAAACAGCGCAAAGTGCAAAGCGTAAGCCTTGTGTACGGCTTTCTTCCAAAGGACTAAGAATATCTTTACGGCTGTCAGAGCTTACAAAACTGACAGCTAAAAATTGGCCCCCGGAGGAATATTGTCAGTTCAGACAACTGAAAGAAAACTTTACAATTTCATTGTCAGACAATATATTTTTGTACGCCAATTGAAATTGTCAGTTCACACAGTTGTGAGATTGTAGTGTGATATGAGTTGTCAAATCTGTTGGCAGGCTTGAAGTACTGTATTAATATGTATGGACAGTGTTGCCAGACAATGGCATCGTTGGCAGGTGCTTTAATTCGAACACATTTGCCGATCAGAAATAAGCAGAAAACTGACTGGCAACGACAACGACGAGTGCTCTCACGGCTATCAGATGTCTGCTGTGGCTGGCCACTTTGCAGGAAACATATTGTCAGAAAATCCTGCACCGGTTAAAAGTCTGTTAAAAGTTAACAGAAATTTTACTTGCCGTTTGTAATATTACGTGATTTGCGGCAGAGGATATGATGTTTATCAACTATTTGTTTTTTTTCCGCCAATTTTAATTTTCCACAATTATTAATACTGATTCTATATCTTACAACAATTACTTTATTAAAAAGAATGACATGCAACATCATGGCAATGTATCAGTTTGCGTGCCGTTAAAACACACCTTTTATATCCGTAATTAACTTTTAACAATATTTTATTCTATACGATAAACGGTTATATATTAATGGTTAGTTCTGCTTTCGGTGGGCACCAGCAAAAACCTTGTTTTATCAGTATTTTAAGCCAATTAAAGCAATATATTGACTTCATTGAACACTAATGACTTGGCAATAAAAAGGCAATAGTTTATAGGGGTTCATTACATTTTATAGATTTACATACATATTGCGTATATTACACAGTAAAAAAAACCAATAAACATTTAATTATACACATGTACGTGTATGAATGTACAGGTGGTTGAATTCTATAAATACAAAAAGATTACAAATTTTATAATAAGATAACGAAACGCGATTCTTTAGCTCTTTGGTCGACGGGCCTCAAAACAAATCTCTGTTCTTCTCGAACATGGACTCCCACATTTTAATCTTTTCCATTTCAGGCAAATCCAGCACCTTCAACTCATCACTGATGTTCAGGCATTTGTACACTTCGTCCGATTTTTTGATGGGATCCCAAACCAGATTCTCCATGCCTTCCATTTCGGTGCTGTAGGGACTGCCAGTGCTGGCAAAGTGAGTCCATATATTTATCGTGCGTTCAATGGTTTTGTATTCCCTGGATTCTTTGGGCAAACGTTTCGCCAATATGTTCCAGAAGAGGTATGTTAATTCATCGGCATGGCTGACACCTTTTACGCCGCGGCCGCAGCGCATGATGCGAAACGGATTGATGATCTCCTCTGAGTCAAAGTCAAAACGATACAAGTACACAGGAGTGCCGCATGTGTGATTAAAGCGCAGCTGTAGTAAACGATGCATGGGGAACCAGAAATAGAAGTGGGAGCAAAGCTGAGGGAAGCAAGAAAGATGGTTAATTATTTGAGAACTGTTTGAAAAGCTGCTGAAAAATCAGAGAAATTTTCGCTTAAATTAAAGCAAAATTTTTCAAAAACTTGTAACCTAAATCTGGAACGTCAGTGGGACATGTCAACGGTAACTCAGGAATTAAGATTAGGATAGAAAATTTTAATATTTAAAACTTTGAGATCAGCCGCATAGGAATTCATAAAAATGCGATATTGTAAGATTTTCGAGACATCCACTATTTGAAATAACAAAATGGCTGTCAAATGACATGAAGAAAGAGTGAGCGAGCACCTCAGTCAGTACATTGCAGTCCATGTATTGATGCCGCCAGCTCCAGTCCAGTCGAATTGGCGGTCTTATTTTATTGCACATAGAAGCAGAGCTCATTTATTTGCACACACTGTTTTCTGTTCTACTTACGTCCATAAAGTTATCAGCTGTGGGTTGTTCGCCGTTGACATGAGCTTTTTTAATTTTTTCAGCCTTTTCTAATGTTTCTGGAGCCGAGCGTTCCGTATCGGCCAATTCTGAAGGCACAAAGTTGGCACAAGTTTCTAGTTCCTGAACAAGAAACGGCATTTGTTTTGCAACTAGAAGCGCAGAGTAAAAAACAAACAAAAATTTACTTGAATTTCGTGTTCATTGCAACATAAACTTACATGAACCGAAAATGAGTCCTTCATAAGAAGTGCAACCCATCATGGTGGGTATAGAATTGCCCCAGGCGCTCTTAAGCATTTCTCTAGGGTGTTTGGGTAAAACACAGTCTGTGGTATTATAGGGTTCTACAGTGGGACCAAAAGCAGTCATAACCTTATTTTTGTGATCCTCCGGGGTCAAAACTTTGTCCTCTATTCTTCTCAAGTCGTAGGCTTTAGCTTTCGTTAGAAACTCGAGTACATCTTTGTCGTTATCTTCGCCCTTATAGCCCGCTAGCTTAGCAATGGTTACGGCACGATGTTGACATTCAGTATTAGCCCAAGGACAAATGGCGTTGCCGGACATCAGAACGGCACGATGGAAAATACCCCGAGCTTGTTCGGTCATCATCATGTAATGGGTCGAAGCAGCGCCAGCACTTTCACCAAAAACCGTTATATTGTCGGGATTGCCACCAAAGTTGGCGCAATTGTTTTTTATCCAGCGCAGAGCCATAACTTGATCCTTTAGTCCGGCATTGCCGGGTATATTCAGATCTTCCGTCTTCAAACTTAGGAAACCTTGAAACGAAAATCTCTCTTTTTTCATTTATTTGCCATAAATAATTAATAGTTTCTTACCCAAAACTCCCAGGCGATATTGAATGGTAATCAAAACTACATCCTTCTTTATAAAATAATCAGGACCATATATTTCCCGACCATTCTCACCCGTAATGAAACCACCACCATGTATAAAGACTAAAACGGGGCGCGGTGTTTCCGGCGTCAGCTGAAAACGTTCAATAATTCCATTAGACAAAAGCATGAAATTTAGCTCTTGATATAAATTTATATATAAAGAAAAATTATCAAACACTTTTTACTGTACAGAAAAAATGCATCCTTGCACCGAGAGAACAGAAAGAAGTTGTTAAAAGCCTCTTTCTTTGGCTAAAACGGAGCAACAACATTTTTATGGCAACATTAATATTGTACTCCTTAACACAGTATTATTGCAGCAAACAGCCTGTTGTCGGTTTAACAATAGTTTATCCCACCGTAAATACGTTATTGTTTGCCCTGATGTAATTGTTAATAATAACATTTCTAAGTACAACATCTGTTTTGATAAAAAGTTATTTTCGGTAATATTTAATTTAATTTAATATTAAATAATTCCTAACATTGGACGAGAACTGGGAAAGACATAAGAAATTATGAAAAAATTTACAATATTATGGTCCACTAAAATTTACAAATGGTTGATTTCGATAACAATATCGTTTCTTTATTGAAAGTAATATCGGTCCTTGTGACAATAGTATGATTGGTTATACATATATAATATTTTTAATAAATATTATGGTTACTTAGAACTGCATTATTGCTGAACAAGAATGTAATAGAGTCATATGAATGGATATTTGATATGCTGGGAGACATATCAAGAAAATAACATTGCCAACAGCAACATTCCCTCCACCATATTTTTTTTCTAAGTGTACAACTAATATTTTGTTTACAATATGATCATTTGTAGAAAGATTTGATTCAGACTTGTACAGAACTCAAAAAAGTGCACTACTTTCAATAGTCTGGATAAGAGATTTAATTTAAATATCGCAAATAATAAATCAGCTTTTGTATTTTTTAAAGTTTTAGTTGACTTGTTTTGTATAGAAATTTGTCAAAGTATCCCTCAATAGTTATAAAATACTAGTATTTTATCACAGAAGTCTTTGTTTTTAATTTTATTTTATTAAACGTAGATACGATTGTCTCTTTTTCCCACTCCAAAAAAGCAACAAATAATTAATATTTACAACTTTTTCTTGTTCTCAAGTAATACCAACTTTAAGTTAAAGTTAAATTGCAGCAACGCTTTGCCAAAAAAAGAAATTTACCCATAAAAGTTCTATTTTATTTATGGTTTTTTCCACACATCAAACTGAAGGCTGCAAAAATATTTTTCCTCTTCTTAATTAATATGTGAAGCAAAGCAAAACAAAACAAAACAAAGCAAAACATAAACTCTCTATACAAATCTCATAATTTATTGTCTAATAAATTCATTTATGTGAATGTGAAAGTGAATGTGAATGTGAAAGTTTACTCACATTATTCGTGTAGACACTTAAGTATAAACAATCCTCTGAACCGCATATTTTGCCCGAAATAATATCTCTTTGCACTGACTTATCTCTATTATTGCAACAATCACGCACACCCTCCCAGGGTGTTGGCCTTTGGGGTGCTTTAAATCTCAGCTCCCCCAGTGGCGGCTGGGCGTACGGTATACCCTCGAAGCTGTAATAGGAATCGTCGTACACCGTCAACCGTTTAACGCCTTTTACTCTGCCATATTCAGTTTCTGCCACAGCCGTTTCCGTCGTCGTCAAGCGATAGTTTAGAAATTTGTTCTCGATGCATCTGAAACCAGAACGTAGTAGAGAAATAATATAAAAAAAAAACGTATCAAACAAAAGTGTTAAAGGGTGTAGAAAATTAATTTAATTTCGAAAGTTTTCATTGCATACATTAAGGGGAAAGCAGGTAACTGGCATATTTAATAAATTGCACAAACACATGCAAAGGCGCTGTAATTGGCAGTCGCATTTATGGAATTTTAAACGTATTAAGAATATAAAATAATTAGAATTCGTAAACTGATTTAAGAAGCGTTTTTTTTTGTTTTTGTTTTAATTTAATTAATCAAATCAACGTGCAAATATGTAAGATTTTTTGCTGTTCCATTTCGATGTGTGCTGAATTTTTTTTTTTTTTTTGCTTAATGTTTCATCAGATCTAGCAGGATATTTGTTTTACAAATTACTTTTATAATCATAATCGCTAATAAAATAATTAGACTTTGATTCGAATCGAGTCAATTTTCAGGCAGGTTTTTGCAGTTGCACTGGAAAAAAAGGTATATAAATATTTAATGACAACTTTAGTTTCCGAGCCGCTAAAATTCAGGTTTGAAAAAATGTCAAGGCCTTAAAGCTTGAAACCTGAAATGTATATGTAGCTGTTTCAGGTGTGTCTATATGATGAGATTTCGCAGGTGAAAAAATGTTCAATCACCCGACTTTATATTTAATTGTTTTTAAAAAGATATTAAAAGAAAAACACATTTTATATTTTTCAGCATATTTTATACAACGAGTATCCTTTGGCTCCTTCGACTTGTACTTCGAAAAGAAAAGCAAAAGCTTTAAAGCGATGAAAACCCAAAACAGAGTTTATTTTCTCAGGTCGCAAACTTTAGTTGCGATTTTAATTAAAATTTTTATTGAATTCACCAACAACAGGTGTTTGTGTTTCAAAGTTCATTTCAACTGCGTGTGTTGACATATAATTATGACCACGATCATTGTTTTATTATTTAAATTTTAATACAAAAAAAAATTTCATTATTTATTTGCAGGCCTTAAATTTGTAATTCACAACGCAACACCAGAACCTAAATGAAACACAGTAATAAATTTTAAATTATTTAAAAAAAAATTATTTAAATTATTTAGTACCGCCAGCTATCAAGCATTTATGTAGTTGGCTGAAATGGAAAGCCACGTGACTAATAAAACTGTTTCTTAATTGATTATCATGTTGATCGATATGATAAATATTTCCGTTATATAATTTATTGTGTTGGGCATTTTTCTCCTTGGCGCATTTCAGCTGACTATATCCTGCCCTATTCACAACGCCATAAAAAGCTGAGTTGACTTATTTGCTATAGAAATTTGTGAAATAGCCTCTTAATAAGCGTTAAATGTATTTTTTGAATAGCACCCATATTTCACATTTTTATAGAAAACAACAAAAACAGCATATTCGCTTCGCTTTGCATTCAGGCGTGTTGCCTTGTAAGTTACAACCTTGTGTTGTAATTAGAGCCATTCTTTCATAGTGATGACGTGCTGACCTTATCTTAACTTTGTTTGCATTCCTCTAATCCAGTTGACATGCACAATCATGTCGCTGGCAAGCGAACAGCCTGCTCACTATCTCATCTCCGGCTTTTTAATGTATCGCTTAATTTCATATTCGTACGATTCGTATAATGAGCCCGGATTAATCTCTCTAACTTTTGCTTTAACTGTCCCATAAACTTCACATTGTTTTTTATGATGTTGTTTTAAACAATTTCCTCCCTTGATTTACATATTAATTGGAGTTTTTTTTTATTCCTTTTTTTTTTTTTTTTGCTAATCAGCTCATTATAATTGAAAAACATATCATTAAATTTAAACGGCTGATGACAAAATACTTTCATCTGTATTATTTTATTGTTGCACTTCAGTTGTCTGTCAGACGTTCTGATGTTTCAGCAAAATGCAAAAAAAAAAGTGCAACAAACAAAACAAAAAGTGTGCGAATAAAATATTTACAAATGAATTGTTCGTTTTATTGCTTCAATAAAATACTTTTTTTTTATATTTTAATTAAAGATAAGCAAAAAGATTATTGTAACATTGTTCTTGCAGTTTAAAAAATTAGTCAGTGCAAGTCGTAATACAAAATTATTATCTTTATGATTAAAATATGTGGATGTGGTATTTTATTTTAGCATTTTTTATTTAAATTATGTTTAAATAATTTATAAATTCATATTATTTACAGAGCACAAACATTGAAACCAAATACATATTTATATTCATAGGCAAAGGGTCTTTCAATTGGTGCGTTTAGATGTTGGCGACGTGTGAACGGCACCTTGTTTAGAAGGCATCTGTGTAATCCGGGGGTTCGTTAAGGCAAACTTTGTGCGCGTTGCATGAAAATGAATGTTGTTGTTGTATCTATAAAACAGTTATCGTTTAGTGCGAATTTTGCGCCGCCACCGCCTATTATGGATTCCTACTTTTATGATCAGGATTTTGGTGAGACCGACCATCACGTCGGTCTGGACGTGCAGTTCCAGCAGAATGGCGGCACGTGACACTCAGCTGATTCTGAAGGAACTACTGGAGGACTAGGTTACCTCCCGAAAAGCTGACATGTATCTGTCTGCCAAGATCTCCCCCCGAGTGCAGAGGGCACTCTGCTTTCCGTGGAATAGACGGGTGTCTCGGTTGGCACGGCAACCAAAACTCTAGGAAATTCATGTATGACTACGGCTGTGCATGTTCTACCGAAACCTTTAACCAAGTTCAGTTGGCAGAACGGGGACCGACAAGCTCCAGAATGTCTTTTGGCATCCTTGGCTGAAGCGTTCTGGTTGCGAAACGACTCAGCCGGAAGAAAATTTTCGAGGTGCTGTTGCCTTACGACAGGTTTGTTTTGTGCAAAGAACTAGATTGAGGGGAATGTACAGGCGAGCTGGTTCAAGGTCTGGTGTTGCTTCGTGTATTTCGGGCTACCAACTCAGGAGCCTAGTCATTGCCCGGCTTCTGGGGAATTGTGTGAAACAGAAGGGATTAGACAGCCCGAGCTTTCAGCAGGGGGTTTATGATTTATGCCGTGCAGCACTTTATGAGAAATTGCCGCTGTGTGCGCGTTGCCAGTCATATGAGGACGCTAGTGAAACAGCGCCCTGTTGACTCAAGTGGATTTGATCCTCTGCCAGATATAGGCGTCATGGCGGGTGCTGGCATAAAATGAACTCCAAATCTGTCCAAGATTGAACGAATTTATACCGCTAGACTTTTTAATATGGGATTTCCTTGATTCTCCAGCGCATACTCTCAAGATAATTGCTCAAATGCCGCCTGAGCTGTGCGGCAGAGGCCAAATTGGAAACACATTTAAATGCTTTTATTTTTAATTCAATTTTGTTAAAACCTCATCCGCATCTGCCCGCCCTTGTTGAAAACCCCTTTCTAACACACTTTCTTAGAGACATGCACGAACATGTATACAGTAGATCGACATTGAGATGTACAGATTAAATGAAAGTTCGGATTATCTTAGAAGACCAGAAGGATTCTAGCAGTAACTGAGTCAGACGTGCCCATCTCATTGAGTTCAAGTCAAATTAAATATAAAAACAACAGAAAATTATAAAAAGAAAAACTAAAATTTATTTTATTATTTATCCGGTTTAAAATATCCTTTAAAAGACTGCAAACTTCTTGACCCATTTAATACAAAACCTTTGAATTTTCAATAAATAATCTACCGTATGTCGAATTAATTTTTAAGATTTTGAATTTTTTCTCCACTGAATCATGACTAAGAATTGGGCGCTTCTACTCTAAATTTCGTCACTTAAGTTTTAAATCCAAAGTTGGCTTCTCAGTGCCAGTCCAATCGAATGCACGTACTCGTATTCCAACAATCAAGTGCATTGTCAGCAACGGCTTAATTTACATACGAACGTTTGCAAGAGTGTTCGCAAGTGTACGTACATGCGTGTGCATGCTCGTGTTCATATGACTCCATACAAACTAGATTTTCTTTATTAAGACAATTCAAAATTATTAACTGTCGTTTAACATTCATGCATGAGTGCTTCTCAGAACAGATTCCTAAGTAAAATACTAAATGTTACTTTGTGCTCGACAAGGTCTTAATGAGCTTTAATTAATTAAATGTTTTATGCTAAATCTACATATTGGAATGTTTTTAAGTCTTTGATTAGCCACTTTTGTTTTTATGGAATGTGTAGAGACTTATTTTAGACACAAGGACATTCCGAAAAACTCAAAACCTCCTCAAAATAAAAATAACACAATTCGGTTCTTTACGTGGCGTCGGCATGAGGAAATTATATCAGATTTTAAGTTTTCGTTTTGCAAGTCTGGGCAAAACTTTGGAACATTATGTGATTGTAAAGTGCACTCTTCCGAATAAGATGCCCAACCATTGAAATTTAGAGCTTGTCTCACATTGTCGAACATTAACGTTCGTCAAAAGTTTGAATATCCAGATAACTGAGAACAGCAGACTAACTGACTTTATGGCATCTTTTCGCAATGGAAGAACCTGCCCAAATAGAGTTCAGAAATAGTCTCCGAATCAGTTTTTTGCCCTTTAAAGTACTGACGAATGCTTACGTTCGTTATTGTGGCGCAAACGAATGGTCTATTACCTATTTTATTTCCTTCATCTGGCACATTTTTTCACTTGAACTCTTTCCAATCATTTATTTTTTCAAAATTTACTAACAGAAATTTGATTTGCTTATAGGCAGATACCAATCGATACCTTAATATAGAAAGGCGCCAAGTAACGTTTTCTTAACTTTTCAAGGGAGAAAAAAAACTTAATAAAAATTAAAATTTTGTAGTCGCGAAATTTTTTTCAATTGCTTACATTTTTGTGACTTTTAGTCGGATTACGTCAATTTTTTTTATCAAAGATGTGTCATTCGAAATTTACAAAAACCTGGATTTGAGAAAAAAAAACGAGTTAAGGCCTTTCTATATTAAGGTAACGATATGTATGTATGTGCCTCAAGCTGGGTTTCCTTTATTATGTTGCAGCAATATTTGTTTCGTACGATTAAGCGATTATGCCAACAATCGTGTAACCGAATTCCAGACAACCGATGCTAACGCTGCGGTGAGCCATTCACATGCAATGGAACTTTTCAGCCATTCAACAAGATAATCTATTCCTAGAGTCTTGGTCTGGATGACAATATATGATTTGTTGACTGATATTGACATCCACTGTCTGTCTCCCAAGATTAGAAAATCTTAAGGGCCTATTAAGAGGAGATATTTGTTGAGGAAGGCGTTTGTGATGTTGGCTGGGTGTGGCGGCGATGACTACTCATGACATAAAAGGGGAACATATATTTTAATAATTTTTAATAAGTTTTCTCTGATTTGAATTTTTGTAAGCCCGCATTTTTGGGCCATTAAATAATTTCATAGTATTTTTACTTTTGTCTCCACGATGCTCACAGTTTATTAGCGAAATATTGTAGTTTTTTTTTAAGAGAGTTGGTGGACATTAATTGAATTTATTAAGTTTATATTATTAGTTATTAATTCTTATGGTCTTTATGAAGACAATTCCATAAATTTTCTACTGTCTGCTGACGAGCAGAGTGGCGCCGGCCGGCGCAAAGTAGACATAAAGACACCTGGGAAACACACAGAAACTAGTTATTGAAATTTTAGCATTTTTTAATAAAAAAAATACTTATTAAGTTCTTTAAATATAAAATTTTTGCAAGCGTATCTATCGAATACAAACGTGGTCGTGGCTATAATTGTGTTAGATGAAGTCTATTTTGGTAAAGAAAATAATTTCCTAAATATTAATATCTCAAGGCGCTAAGAATGAAATAAGTGAAACTATTGCGTGAATCCTTGTATACTGATGTTTTAATAAAAATTCTCCTATTAAAGTCTGGCGAGAAATCAACATTATTGTGCGATTAAATCAACTTGCCCTGCACTGTTTGCTGTTCTAGAGTCCGCACAATCTACACACTATCATGAATTATACATTAAAGAAAAACAAATTGTTTTCGTTTCTAGTTCTGTTTTTTTTTTGGCATCAGCTGCCCAATGAGTCACAATTAATTATTACGGGGTTTGCCACGTTCGTCATTAGTAATAAATATTAATAATGAAATTTATTTGCCTAAGAAAACAATTTCTGTTTGGTGCTGATTGAACTGGCATTAAACGAACCTCCGAGCCTCATTTGAACTACAATTTGCTTGTCATTTCAGTTATTATTAAGGTTAAGGAATATGTCGTTAGCAGAGCTGCAGATTTACGTATGGCCATGTCCTCTCCACCTTTTTACTCTCATACAACAAAAATCAAACTACCAGCACTACAAATACACGTTCCCAGACATTTTGCCGTTTTGTTTTTGCTCTGAAAATAGTAAAAATATTAGTTATGTGGTTCTATAGCTCAGCTGACGATTAATGTGTGATTTCGAGTATGAATTTCCCATCAAAATGTTTGTTTTTCATATGCACTTACAGACACAAAGTGGAGCTTATCAATGAACCTTTTACCATATAAAAGGCCCTTGGAACCTTCTTATCACCATGAAATTATAAACAAATAAAATGCATTATTGCACATAAATACATACATGAATACTTTTTATATATTTATGTATCCACATGTTTGTATTGACTGACACTGATAAGAATATAAATCTATTCATTAGCTATAAATAGTAGAAAAAGTGTTTGAGATTTTTGTTTTCCATTTTAGAAAAAGAAAACAACAACAACAAAAAGTATACGCTTACGATTGGGTACCATAAATCAAATTTCAAGCACTTAATTCGTTAAAAAACAGCGTTTGCTTAAGCAAACGGCCAGTGACGTAAAGTTTCCTTAATACATTCTAGAGAGTTTTATTTGATCATGTGTAGACGCAAATTTGCTTAAGTTAATTTAAGCACATTATAGTTAGGCCTTAGCATGTCGTGATTGTCGCGTGTGTGAGACATGACTTTAACAACAACAACTTTCAGCTTCTAACTCGATATCAAAGTGTAATTCACCTTTCACAGGGCCATGACTTGAAAGTCCATGTCAAATGTAAAAAATGCAATTTTATACAACGATGACTACTCGTCTGCAATTTGTGTGGTCTTAAGGAGTAGAGTGCAATTTGTGATAGAAATTAACCCCCAAATTAATATTAATATCATATTAGAAAAGAAATTAAGCAAAACAACAGCAGAGAAAAAAACTTAAGTTTCCAATTCAGCCAGACCTATTAAATTGCAATGGCAACGATTAAAAAGTCAGCGCTCTTACAAGGCTGCACACAAATCATAAATTCTTTGCCCAAAGTTTCACTTAATTTAATTTATTGTCTACTGGTGTATCCTTATACAGAGCAAGAAATAAAGTTGCTGGCCATTTAGGATGGCACAAACAAACACAACTTAATCTGGGTCAAGACGTCTACAAGTTGCCACCATAATTAGTATATTAAATGAAAAATAATTTCTCAACCACTCAACTCTGAGCTTTTACAAATGTCTACTGCCTTTTAAATTGAACAACCAAATTACTTGAGTACAATAATTTATAAGTTTCTCCAACTCAGTGACCATAGAATTTTAAGTCGACTAATAAGTTATGCAAAGTTCGGCCAGCAAGAGCAAGATGTTTAAACTTGGAAGCTCAGCGGTGCTTTTAAGTATTCAGAGCGTCGTAATGGCTTAAATTTTTGTGACGGAACGAACATTAGAAATTGTAGTCGCAGCAGTTTGACTTAATTTGTTTTGCCTGCCACAAAACAAATGTCAGTTTATCGGGCCGTTTGTTTGCCAATCATTTTTGTTCTTTTTTTTTAATATTTGCACACTTCAATAATTGAGTTTTGACTTTTGAGTCACTTCAATTATTCATAAATAAATAATAATAAAAAAAAAAATTGTGGTTTTGTTGTTGCTGTAGCAATGACGAGTTTTGTTTGTTTGAACGCATTCAGTAGAAGCGACACATGTTTAATAAATATTGAAAACCCATCCTTTATTTACATACATACATACATACATACACACATACATATGTACATATTTGCAATATTTGAAGCCGTGAAAAAAAACTAGCAAAAAGTTGTATAGTTTTTCTTGCCGACAAAGAGAAAAATTGTCGAAAGTTTCAAAAGTAATAAATTAATTTTATTATTCTTGAACTCCTGAACCCTCAAGAGGAACCAACAAAATGAATTTGAAATGATTAACTAGAAAAACGTGCCAAAGAAAGTACAGCCCGCGGCAGATAATGAAGCAGGAAACAAAAGCTTGTGAAGGCTTCGGGCAGACATAGCAACAACAACAACTATGGCATATAGTGAATGCTTTATATTCGATAAATCTATATAGTTTTATAAAACCTGTTCTATATGTTCTAGGGGTCAATAAGACTTCATTTTAGATTAATAGATCTAACAGTAAAATGAAATCACATCGCAAAGTTTTGTTTTTCTATATAGTATTTCATATTGATTTAATGCGGCTTCATATTGGAACTTATTAGTTGTAACTGAAAAATTAATTTTAATATTTGTTATTTATTGTTATATAAAGTTATTGACAATAATAATAGTAAAAAATTTTAATATGAAATCATGTCCAATGACGTCTGTAGAGTAAAACAATTTTTTTCTTAAGTATTTCCCGTTAAATCAACATGAGTTCATATTGAAGCTTACTAGTTGTTTTGAAAAGCTGTTGACAAAATAAAAATCTTCATCATATAAAATGAATATCAAATGGCCAATGGAATCAAATCACAGTAATTAACACAATTCGTTATTGAAATTTAACGAATAACTAAACTAGGTACTTTCGTAATACCGAACGTGACAGCTCTGGAAACATTAAAAACGAAAAATATTTTCAGCTGAATTCTCATATAAAATACTGTTTATAAATTTATATAATTTATATTAAAATTGAAAAGCAGCAAAAGTCTGGATCGAAGAAAATGGCACAAATAGCAGCAATTCGAACGCGACAAATAAAGTTTTCGGCAAAACCCACATTATTTTATAATGCAATTATATTAGAGTTATACGTGGCAAGGGTTGGATTTAAAACTTCTAAATTTTTTACGAAACGTTACAATGCGCACGTGACAGTATTCCGAGCTGTCGCAGTCCTATGAAAAAAATGATTTGTTCGAATTTGGAAATTTATCCGAAATGCGAAATGGTTTACAAATTTTTTCATGAAGTATTTACATACTTTTTATCATTAAGGAGTCTATCTAATAAGATTTTCAGCGATCAAAATTATGACTCAACGTCAAGAAACAGGCCAGAAATATCTAGATATAATTATCTCTGGACATAAATACAGACCTATGAATATATTTTCATTAAAGCATCTCATCTTGCTGCATGAAAAATAAATGGGTTCCTTATTGGCTGGAATTTAATATAAAAAAAATGTGTGAATTTCCGGTACACTTTGGCAGCGAAGAATCTCTGATACACTTAAGAAAAATTTAAGTAAAAATTTATTCGCCAAAAACATTTTTTAACGAATGAATATAATATTTTTTTTTTTCATATCATAAAAAAACATTTAACTCAAGTCTAAAGGACTATGAACGAAAACTGATATGAAAACCAATACAGCACTGACTAGACTTTGGGTTTCTATAGCCTTAAATCAAATGATCTGTGAAAGTCAATAGCAAAAAGAACAGTTATACAACTAGTCCAAGATATAAGCCAACTACTCGTATTATACGATCTTCTTATCTGCTGTTGAAAAAAATGGATCGATCTCTTGATTGGCGTCAAAGTGCTCAAACTGTGAGTCAGAAAAATGTTTAAAAACGGTACCAGCTTTTCAGAGAAGATGGAGAAGGTGAGAAGGACGGCGCTGGCACATCAACAACCGATCAAAATATTGAGAATATCGACTTATCGGTTAACTGGCTCAAGCAAATTTTTCTACAATTCTGAGCGTGAAGTTCGTGCCAAAATTGCTGAATGAGTGGTGTTGGTTTTTGGCCAGAAATGGAACCGTAACAGGTTTTGCGATGATCGAGAAGATAAAAACTGAATCGCTGAGAAAGCTCAAGGACATAGCAAAAAGTACACACCAGTTTTGCGGCGGGAAATGGAAAAAAAACGCTTTTTTTAAGCTGAGGAGTACAACTAGAAGTTGATGAACAACTAAATAGTTTTTGAGCAGAATACAAATGTCCAGTTTTACCAACCACACACCGGTCATTTCATTTGCCAGTTTATGCACTTGAAATTTATGACTCTCAGCCTTCAATATTTTTTTTTTATTGATATACTATAAGTTGATATCTCTGGTACTTACTTCACTTTCCACTTAAGTTTCTCCATTAAACTGACGTTGAAATTCATCGTGCCGTAATTTATTTATGTATCGTAAACTAGAGAAAAACACTATCAGTTTATAGTTATTTTTGTTTTTTTTTTTATCAATGTTAAACACTTTCGTTGCACTTAGAGAAAAAATCAGTTACGATCGATGTGATTAATATGATTATGTTTTTTAGATAAATTTCGGCAAATTGGCCGCTGACACACAAAAACACAAAAAGAGAAATGTTTCTTCTTCGGTTCAAGCAGCAACAACTGAGTTGTACGAATTAAAAATTGAAACTGAAATTAAAAATTTCATTATAGCAAAAGTAGCGTTAAAACACCGACCGAACTGCCTGCCGTTGATGATTAAAAAATAAAGGCAAAGAAAAAAAATTAATAAAATTAAACTGAAATCAACAATAACAACAATAACAACAAAACAACAAAATAACAAATTCATGAAACCAAAATAACGTATGGAGCACTTGAAGCGGCATTATGCGGTGGCGGGTGGCATTGCTTTGGAGCGAGCACCCCGCTCAAGTACTTGTGTGTGCGTTTGCTTTGCTCGTATGTGTGTGTATGTATGTATGTATGTGCGGCTATGAACAGAGCGTGCTATGGAAGCGTTTACTTTGTATCGAACCTATTCACTGATAAGTTGCTGTATTCGTTATTCGAGCTTAACATTTTAATCGGTTGGCTGTGAAATTGTTTGTTTTTTTGTTTGTGTGTGTTTTTGTTATTGATCGAGCGACATGTACCGGCAAATAAAGACAGTATTATGACAAATGGTCAGTGATTTAAGAAAAAAGAGTCATTAGTTCAGGCTTTGAAATAAGCAGCGATAAGAGGTGCTTGTGACAATCACATTAGAATGGAAACGAAACTGTAAGCAAATATTGGAAAGGTGTCAATATTCCATACAAAGTGTAAACAACGTCAACACAAAGATTTAATTTGCTGCCAGACGTTGATTCAGAAATGTTCAAAGACCCTGGCTGTTCCAATTCCGGAGAAATTACGTTTTAACTTGTTTTGTTTATGATAAAAAAATGCATTTCTTTTAGCTGAGGTCACTCCTAGTCGGAATATGCACAGCTTTTCGATGCATCATACTGCATAAGCTCTTGGACGAAGTAGCAGCAGAGGCGGTTTTATATAATTTTTATATGTATGATCGCAGATTTAAACCGGTTTTTTAGAGATCTAACGCGTAAATCGTTGGATTTTGTTATGCCAGCACAAATTATTGCACCCATCATGCGCAGCTACAAAACGTTTAGAGTATAAATCGACTGACTTCTTAATAATTATCGGCTAATTCATTAGCATATTTCTGATATAGGTCTGTTTCTATAAAACGTGTAGGATCTTCCACAGATACTAGGCGAATATTCTTAAACATTGATTATGAAGAACTCATATCAGAGTGACCGGCCAATTGTTTGTACGTGGCTGCTGGAGTCCTGTTTGTTAAGACGTTACTGAGATTCTACTGCTCTGCGAATCGAATAACCGAAACTTTTTGCCAAAATATTTGATCAACAATAACACAGTTGAAATGTGTCATAGACATGTGCGTGTATTTGTTAATATCTGACTACTTGATTTGTGTTTTTGAAAAAGCATCTGTTTTTTAACTGAAAAAAAGAAATTAAACTCAAAACTATAGAAGCAAAATACCAGACTGAAGCTGCTAAGAGTTTAACACACTGACTGTTACAGAATTCGCAAGGAGATCACACAGGGAAATTGTCTATTGGCTGTTTATTTAAATACCTACATACATACATATGTACATGCATATGTTTTTGTTTTGTTTATCAATTTTCAGTTTTGTTTAGAATATTAATGTTTTTTTTATCGAATTATATAATTATAACCTGTATTGGCAGTAAGACCATAAAAGTTTTAACAATCCGCGAGCGAAATATGTTTCTTCAAAACAATTTGTTTAATCAATTCACGATTGAATTCAATACAAACATGCCCTCATCAGCAACAACATACTGTTAAGGCAGAGTGTGTGAGAGAGAGAGAGGAAGCGGTGCAAATGAAATTGTTGTTGGCATGAGTGAACCCCCGGTTTTGTTTATACATATTATTTTATATTTAGTCTGTGTTTATTTTCTCTTTGGTTATTGATGGCAGTGGAATTTTTTCAAGACAGCTGTTCCATATTATAGTGATGCCAGACATATATTTATAACAATCTATAAGTGTTTGGATGGCAGAAGTGACGTTTTTTTGGGATTGGTGAAATTTTCTTGATTATTCCGAAATTTTTTAAAGAAATGTTCCTTAATTTATTTAAAAATTGCCTGAAATCCTGCGATTTCTTACTATTCTCCGCATTTTCTTTTAATGTTGCAGGTCGTTTGCGTTTGATGCGTTTTAAATGAACTTGAATTAATTTTATTTCTACAGGCAACTGTAGATTTTTATTTGAATATATTTAGATGATAGATTTTTGTTACAATACAAATAAACAGACTTAATATTCCTGTTTCTTACTCTTCCAGCAAATCCACCCAAAACTTTAACTTTTTCTTAAAGTCATCCGACATTTCTTCATATGTTAATTCATTCGATATCCTTAGCCACTTATTGGCACCATTTTCTCGTACCGTTTTCCAAGCTGCTGCGTCGGTGTATGCACAATTTGGATTGGAGAATTTAGCAAAGTTAGTCCACATTTTAATCATTCTTTGTATCGTTAGATATTCCTTAGAATCCTTATCGAGCTTCCAAGAATAATAGGCATAGAAAATGTACGACAAATCATCTGCGTGAGCAACACCAGTCTTGATATCATCTCCACAAAACATGAAGCGATGGTGGTTGAAAGTTGGTGAATCAAAGTCAAAAAGATACTGGTATGTAGGAACTTCGGCATAAGATTGTCGGGTTTTAACTAAACGATGAAGTCCTTCCCAAAATGATACAAAACTGTCGTACTTAAAGATGTAAATAAGAAAATTTAGGAACAGAAATTAGACAATATGTTATTTAGAATTACCTCCATGAAACCCATTATTTCCGTTGTATCCTTGAAATGTAAGTCTTTAAGTTGTTGAAGCAGTAGATCCCTCTTCTCTGCTGGGAGCATATGCCGAACTTTTGTAGGGAAGTACAAACTGGGGTTGTTATTGTAGAACTCAAATACTGGTTTTTTCTTTAATTGGCTATATCTAACTAAGCCCTCAAAGGAAGTACCTCCTATTATCATGGGTATTTCATTGCCCCAGGCCGTTTTTATTAAGTCATCAAGCGGTTTCCTGATAATAGAACCCTCATTGTCATAAGGCTCGAAAGAGGGTAGAAAAGCGTAAAATCCTCCTTTGGCAGTTACCTCTAAATTCAACTTGTCGACCAAAACCAGATCTTCTGCAGGCAACTCTTTTAAATATTTTAAAACAAGCTTATCTTCATTCGGACCATTGTATCCCTTTTCGCAAGCCAAACGATACGGCAGTTGCGTAGAATCGCCAGCAAAGGCCCAAGGATTAGAAATACAACCCGACATACAGATGGCTTTATGAAATAAACCTTTTGTTTGTTCTATTGCTGCCATATAATGAACTGAAGCAGCGCCAGCGCTTTCACCGAAAAGTGTAATATTTTCAGCATCACCACCAAAACCGGAAATATTGTCTTTCACCCATTTAAGGGCCAACACTTGATCTCTTAAGCCGGAATTACCAGGCACTTCACACTGGGGATCACTCAAACTAAGGAATCCCAAGGAGCCTAAACGGTAGTTAAAAGTGACAAGTATAACTTCCTCTTGCATAAAATAGTCTGGACTATATTTGCTACGTATGCCGGAACCGGTATTAAAAGCACCACCATAAATCCAAACCATGACTGGCAGTTTGTCCTTGGAGTGAAGCTAAGAAAATTATTATATAAAACATTACGTCCACATCGTTTCCAATTACAACTGACAAAAGAAGAAACTCACAGTTTTAGCAAACACATTTAGATAAAGACAATCTTCGGTTCCCTCAACCACGCCCACATGATTCTTTTGCAACGGCTTCAACTCATTTTCCCCACAGTCTCTTACATCTGACCAGCCACTGGCCGGTAGGGGTGCCTTAAATCTGAGATCAGCCACAGGTGGCTGAGCATAAGGTATACCCTCAAAACTATAAAAATTATGGTCGTAGATGGATTTTCTTTGGAGACCTTTAACCAAGCCTTGCGATACTTTTACTACAGGTTCTCTAAAGCAATACCAGCATTTTGAAAAATATTAATATTCTTTTATTTCAAAATACTTACTGTACTTCCATAGCTTTTGATGTCGCCCTCCTTTTAGTTTGATTGGAATAGTTATATTTCGCTTGTCGGCAGATGCTGATAAAGTAAAATCTTTCTATTGACTTTTGCTGGTGTGAGTTTAAAGTTCGTCTACTCAACCGCATTTATAAACTGCTACAACTACGACTAATGTAAGTAGATAATGGGAAAGATTGTTCTCCCTCCTGAAAAGTTGGCTGAGCTTTACTTAGGGCCTTTCTATATTAAGGTATCGATGTATGTATATTGTACATAAAAATATACTTTAACAAATTTTTTTCATTTAAAGCTTATTTTGCTTTAAATGCTATTAAAAAAATATGTATAATTATCTGATTTACATATAATATTAGTAAATATTGGTTTTGCAAAACAATAGTAATTATTCTTACAAACATATCGCACCCTAAATACAAAAGGGGCACAACTCAAAATACTAAAATTTTCAGGAGAGACAAAAAACTGTTTATGTGTAGTTCATCGTGCAGAAGCAACACACTTAACATAACTGTATTTTTCCAGTTAAAGAAGATAGTGATGTGAAAGAAATTTTTGCAGTAGTTAGAGATGTGTACTCTGAATTAATTTATGGAAAAAAGTCAGTTTTGGAAAATTTTGAGTTGTGCCCCTTTTGTATTTAGGGTGCGATATGTACATACATTCCTACATATGTGCACAAAACGAGGCTTGTGAAATACCAAGACACAAACTGCAATAATTAAATTACACTGTTGTATTAAAATAGACAAAAGTCATGCACATCATGCATCGATCTCTTTTAATATTTCTTTCTCTCATTCGTTTCTACTTGCGAACTTACCAAAAATTTGCAGCTGTCTCTCCGGCAAACCAATTCACGACAACCACTTTGCTTCACAGAAGCCCATCGACTAACAGTTAATGTTAACTAAAAACCTAAAGCTTGTTCAAATGTAAAGCTTTTTATCAATTTGTTGCAACGTGTGTGCTACACTCTATGTCTGTATGTTAATCTGTAATAACCACTGTTGCCACATACACGTACATATATATGTATGTATGAACGTACTTGTGAGATTGTTTTTCCCATTTAAATACTAAAATTATCTTTTAAACTAATAATAAATAATCCGAAGTTACCGCAAACCTGTCGCAATGTCAGATCTAGCAGCGAAAATGTTATATAACAGAGTGTGTTTGGAAAACTGTTATTTTCCCATATTTTGAGCAACAGTCAGTCCAACTGTTAAATGATTCTTATTCACATATGTAATCATAAATGTATGTATGTATGTATGTATGTAGGTATGTGCAATATAATGATTTAAGAGAATTTGAATTCACTTGAAATCATTATATTAAAATTTAACCATTTTACTAATACCCGAATAATTAAAGTTTAATTATTTATTAATTTAACAATATTGTAGTTCGTTCGCTCTTCTAAACGAAACACCAAATTGCATTTAAAATACAAAATTTTTCTTCGGATCAAATGAATGAGACCAAATCAAATCTACACTGTCCTACAAAATGCTTGCAATGTTTTAAGCAAAGTACGTGATTTAATAAGTTTGAGTGCTTTTTGGTTGTCACATAAGTGAGCCAGTGCATTTGAGTTAAAGAGATCGTTATAATCCTTAATAAGAGAATCGAATGCAGTAATTTTTATTTATGTTTTAAGAGATTTTTTACAACCAAATTTAACTACTTTCTGTCTCAATTTTGCACCACAAAAACAAGTGCGTGCAAAAGCTCAGGTAACTGACAGTTTGTTTAGTTTAGTTGCGCGCCATTCAGTGAAAAATCTTTTCAAGTGAAAAATGTTTTGATTATTTCAAAATAATAAAGGTTTAATAATATATAGTAAATTCCCTCGGGGAAAATGAAAAAGAAGAGTGATTAGGAAATATAAATATCAGTGAAGTAGAAAAGTGCCGATGTTAATAAGTGTTAATTTGAGCTCCAGCAATTATAAAGCCTGAAGTGGCCAAGAAAAAGAAACAACAAGTGAAATATAAAAGTGCAAATAAAATAAGGGTTCATGTGACCTTCACGAATGTTAAAGTCTGAAGTTTAAAACCTCCCAAGAAACACAAGCTGTAAGTAAACGCTAACAAAACAGTTTCTAACCACACTTTTTTTTACATATATGTAAATATAAGGGCATTTTTTTGCACAAACAAAATGTTTATGGTTTTTGTATTGTATCCCAGCACCAGCAGTCTGCAATTGAACTTTTTTCACTTTTAATTGGGTACCCTTTTTTCTGCATATTTTTTTTAAGGTTTTCCTCAAATGCCAGTTGTCGGCACATCATTTTGCTATTAAGAAGTGAATGAGATCATAAAACAGGAATCTGTTCTATGCATTTATTAACCAACAAATTCTTTAGTCCACATACTTACATATGGGAAAATATTATTAACACGAAACCTAATAATAATAGCAATTAATGAGGTATAAAACAGGCTTCCTGATTGATTAAATGTGGCACTAAATCAAAATGAAAGAAATCAGACACTATAATTTCTATAGATAATTGTTTGAAACTCATTGCAAAAACTCCTAAATTGTAGGTATTGATTTGTTTGGTTCTTTAGTATTATTGTTTATTGCATGTTTGGCACAGAAAGTCAATTTCAAGGTCCGTGTCTAGGTCTGCTTCACACTCGCCACACACCAGTTTCACTTTTCCTTTCTTAACTTTTTTTTGTTTTATTTTTATTTTGGTGCTGAAGTTTTCTTCTTACTTCAGATCTTCAGCTTTAGCATTTTTACAACTTTTTTCTTTGTATTTGGATCCGACATGCAAGACCCGATATAGCACTAAGTGGCTTGGGCTTTAGGCATCATATCAATAGGCAGACTATTGGGAATAATGAAAATGTTAGTGTTCGATAAGTAAAAACAAAATATTTTTGTTTTAAATTAAAACCAATATTTAAGCCAAGTTTTATCTGTGAAAAGCGTTTTTCTTAAAAAAATACTAATATTAATTGTTTTTGTTGGCCTTGATATAAAGAATTTATTTATGTACGTGCTGGCAGGTTGACCCAGCATGCGGCCGAAAACTATATAAAAACACTCACCTCTTTCAAATTTAAACATTAAATAATCAGAAATTAGTGTTTTTTATAAATAATTATTTTAATTTATACAGCTTTTATCTTAAATATGTCGACTATATTTTATTTTTCTTAAATATATATGAGACATCAAAAATAAAAAAGTTACTCTTCAGCTGTTGACTGAGACATACAAATAGTAATCAGCTGAGCTCTGAATTGTCGTTTTTGTATTCAATATAATATATTCGGCTCATACAGAGAATCCCAAACCATTAACTTGTCCTTCTCGGGTATCACTTCCAAACTCAACTCATTGCCAATAGTCAAACTTAAGTGGGGCTCTGCTGCAGTCACCGGCAACCAAGTTAAATGTTTAGTTTCTTCGCTATTGGGATTAGAGGTTTTAGCAAAAGTTGTTAAGATTTTAATCATCCTCTGTATAGTTTTGTATTCTTTGGAGTTGGCATCCAATTTCCAGGAATTAACGCTGTAAAACAAATAAGAAACATCATCAGCATGAACCACTCCAGTTTTTAGGTCGTCGCCACAAAAGTGTTTACGCTGATGGTTAAATGTGGGCGAATCAAAAGTGCCAGCTTTGGCATAAGATAAGCGGAAAAGTATGGAACGATGAAAGCCGTGCCAAAAAAGTTTCAACCCGTAGTACTGAAATAAGCAAACAAACAAAAATTCATATTTAGATGCGTAAAATTTCTTACGCCAATGACTTACATCGGCGAATTCTTTAATGCACTCGCTGGTGACCGGTTTATTGCCAAAATGAGCTTTCATCAATTTTTTAGCTTTTGACAAAGACAGCTCTTCCCTTTCTTCTCTAACCTCTAGCGGCAGCAGCCTTTCCAAATCATCGTTAAGGCTATTCATGGCTTCAGGAAACATTTTCAAACTACGTTACATTAAATAGCCTTCGTCGGCCGTGCCGCCTACTATCACGGGTATACAATTGCCCCAGGCTGTTTTTAATACTTCACGAGGTTCTTGCGCTAAAACACACCCTTCGCTCCCATAAGCCTCCACACAGGGACCAAAAGTGAACAAAATGTCATTCCTTTTTCCCCGAGCTGTTAAGTATCGTGCTTGACTAATTTTTGCGGCTCTAAATTTTGCAAAAACGCCACAACATCCCGATCATTATTATCTGCCGTATAACCGTACAATTTTGCTAAACGGTATGCCTGGTCCGTTGGTGCTGTCAAAGCCCAGCTGTTCAGCATGGTGCCCGACATGCAAATGGCTTTGTGGAACAGACCTTTATGGAGGGGGGTTGAGGCCAAATAATGAGCAGATGCACCACCAGCACTAACGCCAAATACGGTAATGTTTTCAGAGTCACCATTGAAGAAGCTAATATATTCTTTGACCCATTTCAAAGCTAAAATCTGATCTTTTAAGCCAGCGTTGCCGGGTATTTCCAAGGAAGGGGTTTTAATGCTAAGGAAACCTCTGAAACGAATCCAATCTACACTTACAACAATTCCACATTTGCTTGACGCAACATTATTATTATCATTGTACCTAAAGCACAAAGTCTATAGTTGAAAGTTACCAGCACCACGTCTTGCTGCATAAAATAATCGGGACTATAAAGAGTAGATCCATATCATAACTGGCAGTGGTTTTTCAGTATCAAGCTGCAAGTCAAATTTATTGTGGAACCAGTTACAGTTTTATTGCTTCGCAATAACTTATATTTACCCCCTTCGCGTACACATTTAGATACAAACAATCTTCCGAACCCTCTACTTCGCCCTTCAGCATGTTGAGTTGAACCGGCTTGACATTAAACTCCAAACAGTCTCTAACGCCCGACCAAGGTTCGGCTGCCACAGGCGATTTAAACCTTAAATTCCCCACCGGAGGCTGACCATACGGAATACCCACGAAATTAAAATATTCATCGTTGTAGATTGTCTTTCGAAGGCAGCCTCTTAATCGGCCCACTGGCAAACTTATTTCATGGTACATTAAACTACAAAAAAAAGTTTTCGTTTCATAATTTATAAACACACAGAATTCTGCTACTCACTGCTCCGCCATGTCTTGCCTGCTTCAAGTACTTCGCGCAACTAATGAACTCGTCTGGCACTGAGCATGACAACTTCTAATTCCTCTTCATTTTGCTCTCGCTTTTTGCATTTATAAACATTTTTGTGGATGGTAAGTGTTAAGCAGATACACGACTACAGACTGCGGGCTACAAGCTGCACCTGTTTAAATTAAAACCAACTACATTTGCGTTTATTGCCAATTTAAAATGACTCGAATGCAATTTTGTTAGAGATAGAGGCATAAAGCGGCCGCTTAAATAGGGAATGTGAAATAAATGAAGGGTCAAAAAAAGTACTAGTTTTTCTGCTGAAATGAAAAACCACATAAATAAAATTTTTATTATTTTATAGTAGAAAAAAAAAATGTGAAAAATATATAAAAAAAGATGTATTAATAGAAACTTATTCTCTTGTAAAAAGAAAATTGCAGCTTTTTATTTCTCACTATTATCTACTATTGATTTTTTTTCATGGGGAACGCATTTAGGCGTGGGATTTTTTCAAGGCGTTTTCAATGCAATTACAATTAATTAGTCCTTTAATTGAAGGCCCCTATTAAGCGGAAGGCATTCAAAGGGAATTTGTTTCATATAATATAATTCAATATAATAAGTAAGGATTATGCACTTAGGCGGAAGGCACTTAAGCGGGAACTTCTGTATCGCACACGCAGGAAGAAAGAAACTGAGTTCAATGCTTAAAACGCTACCCAATCCAATCCAATCCTTCTTTCTCGCTAAAATTAATCACAACAGTGAAATTGCTAATTGATTCTAGTGGGGAGGACGGCGTTTTAAAAGTTTATACCTGTAACTCAGTTTAGGGCCTCGATTAAAATTACATCACTGTAGAGGTTTTTGGAATACGACGTGTTCAGACAATTTATTGCAACATTTTGCTGTTATACGAGTACATCAACCCTCTAACTCTTACGGGAAAGGGGGTTTCTCATCGTTTTCTTTTGAAAAGTAAAAATTATTAGGCTCATTTTTACTATACAACAAAGTTTATTTCTTATGGTGGCAAGTCCATATTTACGTGTTTCTATAACAATTTTGAACATCACTTCAATTTTCATAAAAATATGACCCCCAATTTATGGGGGTCGGTCATTTAGAAAATATATGACAGCTCGTCCACGTGACCAACGACACGGACTTTTGGGCCACAATGTTGCAAGCGATATACATTGAAGAAGGACGAATCAAAATCGAAACGATAGATGTGAGTGGGAGCCGGTGCGTTTCTAAGTCTGGACCGCAAAACTCGGTGCTGGCTGTGATAGTAGTCGTAGAACGCATTCTGTGCAAACCAATAAAAAGAAAAATTAAATATTTAAAGTGATGTGTTCACAATATTCGTAAACAGCTGATGCTGATAGTTTAAAATTTTACTTATTTCAGGCAAAAGAAAAGTTAATTTGTGCTTTTTTCTTGTTTGTGAAAAACACGCTTATTTTTGGTCGAAAGTCCGTTAGTTATTTTCAACTTAATTATTTGAAATTTTCCGAACGACTTCACACAGATTAAACAGCAGAAATTTTACTTAATCATTAATCTATTACAAATCTGTCGAAGGTACATTTTAAAAATGCCAATCATTGAACATCTAATATTTTTTTTAGCAAAAGTGAAAAATCTTGGCAAATAATTTCGAGCTGGAAAATGTCTTTGACAAAATTGTAATAGATTAACAAAACCAAGTTCAGTTACTAACTAATCTATGAACAATTTCGATTTCGTCAATTTCATTCTTACATTGTGAATAGGCTTGTTTTTAAACAAAAACAACACCAACAACTAATCAAAGCCGTTTTTTATAAAAAATATAAAAATTATGCTTTTAAATGACAGGAAAACAAAATAATTCTTTAAACCATAATTTTGTAAGATTTTTCTACCTCTTACATCAAACAAAAGGTAATATAACTGTTATTTGTGCTTAAAATAAATAAAAGTAACAGTTATTTTAGCTATAAATCAAAAGCTGACAAAGAACTAATAATTTTGTACGAAGAAAAATGCGAGTTTCGTATAAAAGTAATTTTTTCTTAAATGTATTAATTAAAAACTTTAACTCTTTGTTGAAATAATATTCGCTTTTGGTCGAAGTAAATGCAAAGTTAAAAAGATCATTTATCTGTTATGGGACAACTTTTGTGATAAAATAAAAACTTTGCTGCACTTGATGCGACTTTAAAACCAGGGATGTTTAAGCCAGATTAGGTGCAAGCAATCCAATTCATTTAATTTTTCGGCATTTAGTATTATTTTTTACCTCTATGGCGCACTGATAATTTTCTCCTTCTCGCCAAAGTGTAGATCTTGAATTTGTTGGGCCAGCTGTAATTTCAGTTTTTCATCCTTTAACTGCTGCAGTTTTAAAGGCAACAATAAAACACTATTCCTGCGACAGTTTTCGTACAAATCTTGTATACTGTGTAAGAGCTTCCTTAGAGGTACAACCCATCATTAGCGGTATATTATTTGACCAAGTTTGCGAGTTTTCGTCTATATATGTTTCGCTGGTAGGCATAACAGGATAATAATAATGACCAATTTGTTTTTCCCCGTAGTCCATATAGCGAAATGGACTAATTTCTCACCTGCGGTTTTAGTTAAAAATCTACATATATCCTTTTCATTATCCTGGTCTCCTTGGTATCCCAAATAACTGGCTAAGTGCAACTGTAAGTTGGGAATTACCGCCAGGTTTATAGATAGATGCCAATAGAAATGTTTCACGGAGTGCTGCCACGGTTGTCACAAATCTGACAATATCGTTTTCCTAAAATAGCTTTTCCGACCACATTATAAAACAATTGTAGAAATATTGAGTTTGGTTGTTGTTGTAATATCAAACACTTAAATGTGAAAGATTATTTTTAACTTTTTTTGAAAATCAAAGAAATGAATTTCCGTTTTTTCGGCCTTTAAAAGGGAAACTTTTTCAAAACCGATTTACATACAAACATATATCGCACAGCTTTGTTATTTTTATGTTTTTTATTCGAGGAATTTTATATTTGCATCTTAAGGCGATTTTTGAAACTAAAAAAACCGTTTCATTCAATACTTGCTTATGGACTTGGAGATAAGATTGTCATATATATGTACATACATACATACACATGGATGTATATAATAAGAAAAATAAAAGCACATGAACGAAAATAAACATTTCAATAAAGTCACGTACGTCACAAAAAGCTAAGAATGTGCATTCTTGGCCTGGCATTTGTCTAAAATCCTACATTTATTATCAAAAATCCAAGAACTTTAAGAATGCAAAATAAACTTTGGACTGTGAATATTTCTGGGCAAATGCAGTGACCCGTAAACCATGAAGTGTGAAGCGACCAGCCAGTATTTATTTCTTAATTATACATAAATAGGTACAAAGTATGTATCTTGATTATCTGAACAGTTCGAACAAGAAAATAATATAAAAAGATTGCGGGTAATTTTGCTTTTAGTTAAACAGATTAACAGGAAAAAGACAGTACAGAAGGAAATTTGCACAAAAGCCACTTAAACCGATAATACAGCAGATAAGAAGCTGCAGTCTTTAATAAAAGTTTTAAAATTAATTTAAAAAGGCAAACGAACTTTTTTGTTAGAAACATCTTAATCCTAAAAAAAAAATCCATGAGAAAATACTTTGTTTTTTTCGTCAGAACAAGAACAAAAACCCCAAAACAATTGTTTGATATTTTGTTAAATATTCCAGTCTGGCAACGTTAAGGTTATAAGTGTATAACAGCAGTATTGAAATCACTTTTTAGAAAAATATTATTTAAAACAAAATTTTACTAAAAACTTGAGCTGAAAAATATATATAATAAAATCAATATAAATTCGCTATTTTTTAATATTCTGATATTAATTTGACAGACTTTAGAAAACAAGGAACTCTAGAAATTCCTACATTTTCATAGTTTCCAGCATGTAAACACATTTCTGAAAGACACATTCAAGTTTAGCTAATGCCGGTTCACAAATGTAAATACATACATCAACTTTTAATGTCCAAATGTTTGTTTGGCTGCAAAAAAAGAATGAAAGACAAAGATATACAATTTATAATATAAAATGCAAAATTGTCATCGTATTGGATTTCAACTTCAGGATTTTCTTCGCTTCCATTTACTGAGTAACTGATAAGGCAGTCCCTTTGCAAGATAATGCAGTTCTCACGGCCATTAACAACTGCAATTCTTCTATGTTGGGGGGTTGTGTATTGATTTATCTGAATACAGAAGATGACGTCATGTGGATAACTGACTAACAACAAAGTTCTTTTTAATAATTGTCACACTCACGATTCTTGAACACACAATTGCAATTTGTTTGCTCAAAATTATATATTACATTATTGTATCGTATCCTTAGTTGGAATTTGTCAGCAAAAGGACTCTCAAACTAAAGCATAAATTAAGTATTTGCGTGAGTGCGAGTGTAACAGAATTTCCACAAGCACAAGTTTTAATTTTCTATAATTAGCGGGTACTTTTTTGTAAGTACATATTTATTTAGTTCTAAATAATTTAATGTGAAAACCTTAAACACACACATACACCTACATGTATGTATGTTCTATTTATACTACTAAAGCTACAAATTCTGCCTTGAGTCTGTTTTCCTTCGTGCAGTTTCTACAGTTTGTTCTACTTTCTCCTTGGCTTTATACATACATAAATCTGTAATCAGCCATCCGTACATTTATGACTCAGCCTTGTAAAGATTTTCCCATGCTTGTAGTTTTTCCATTTCAGGCAAATCAATCAAATCTAATTCCCCACTGATATTCAAACACTTAATGTCGTCTGCAGAACAAACAGGCAGCCAATAACGTTCGTTTAATGCCTCTCTGGTGAGGTCACAATTGGGATTTCCGTTGATGGCGAATGACGACCAAATATCAATCATGCGTTGAATGGTTTTGTATTCGCCTGTCTCCGGGGATAATTTCCAAGAGAAATTCCCATAAAACAGATAAGAATGATCATCGACATGCGCCACGCCGCGCATATCTCTTCCACAGTATTTAATGCGTTGATGGTTGAAGTCGGGTGAATCAAAGTCGAAGCGATATAGATAAGTGGGTGCTTTTGCGGCTCGAATGCGTGCATTTAAGGAGCGCAAAATTGGATGCCAAAAAACCTTATAGGAGGCGTACTAGAATACAAAAAAAATAACACCTATTAATACAGTTTAAAGGAACATTTTGGGTGCTTAATACGAGTACTTACTTCACAGTAATTTAAAACATTTTCAATGACTGCTTTTTTATCGCCAAAATGAAGTTTTTTGATGTCAGTGGCCAATTTTTGCTGCAACTCCAGAGGATATTGCACTTTGAGTGGCAGCGGTAATACGTGTTGCGGACTGTTTTCCAATTCGGTTAAAATAAATGGAGCCATACGCACCCGAGGAAACATGAGAAGACCCTCAAAAGAAGTACCACCCATTAATACTGGTATTTCATGGCCCCAAGCCTCAGTCAAAATTTCTTCCGGACATTTCTTTATAATACACATATCGCTGTCATAACTTTCTATACAAGGACCAAAGTTAAAGAAGCAGTCGTTCAGATTTTCCTCTTTGTTTCTTAAATAAGGTCTTATCAATTCTTCAGCTGGCACTTGTTCTAAATATTCACAAATTTGCTGCTCATCGTCTATGGGTTCGGCGTAGCCGCATGCTCTTGCCAAGCGTACAACTTGATTGTCCGCGGGCGTAAAAGCCCAGGGACAAAGAACTGTGCCGGACATAAGAATGGCTTTGTGAAAGAGTCCTTCAGCCAAAGGACAACACATTAAATAGTGCACTGCGGCAGCACCAGCACTTTCGCCAAAAAGTGTTATATTGTCAGCATCGCCGTTAAAGCGGGTGATATTTTCCTTAAGCCACTTCAAAGCCAGCAATTGATCTTTAAGACCCATGTTACCAGGTATTTGCAAGTGAGGATCTTTAAAGGATATAAAACCTAAAAGAGGGGAAGAAATTATATCTTCTTTAAGAACGGAACGTAAAAGTTGTGTGTTTTTTTTTTAAATTTATAACAAAAAACTACTTTTGTTTATATCGTCGGCTGAAAAGCAAAAGCAGTACCAACATATGATTAACTTGCATGTACATTTTTATTATACATATAAGAATTTTTTTTATGTAAGAATTTGCATTAGTTACAAGAGTTTGCGTTTTAGGCAACGATATTTAGCCTTCAGATCAGGAATAAAAAAAAAATCTGCACTGTTCCAACAGTTTTAATTTGTAAACGGTCTTACCTAAAGCACCTAAACGATAGCCCACTGTAACAAACATCACATCTTTCATCATAAAATAGTCTGGCCCGTGCAGATCTCTAGATGGATCACCCTTTTCGAAAGCACCACCAAACAAAAATATTATTACCGGCAAAGGTTTTGAAGAGGTCAGCTGTTGAAAAAATAAACGAAAACAAATCTCTTTAAAAAGAAAAACGTTGACAGATTCTCTTAATATTTTGTCAGATCTCATTTACTCTCCAACTTCTCTCTCGCTCTCGCTTGCTCTTCTTCTTAACGTAATATTAGCACAAACCTCTTTTACAAAAATGTTTACATATAAACAGTCTTCGCTTCCTTCTATTTGATTGTTGAATGGATTCTTTTGCACGGGCTTGTTGGGTTTTTGAGTGCAGTCCAATATTTCGGACCAGGGTTGTTTGGGTTGGGGCGGACGAAAACGCAAATGGCCCACCGGAGCTTCAGCAAATGGAATGCTCTCAAACGCATAGTAAACGTCATCATATACGCCCTTGCATTGCTGACCTCTGACTGGACCCAACGTTGTCTCAATTATCAAGTCGCTTTCATATAAAATAACAACAGCCTTAAACTTATGGACAAAACTTGTATTTTCAAAGATATTTTACCTGCCAGTCATTACAACTTTTATTAAATTTTATTACAAAAATGTATGTTTTTATTTCTATATTATTTTACGTCTACTTTTTCAACGCTTGTTACGTTGCCAAAATTAGTCGTATGAATAATAGTTTCTATAATGCGTCTGTGGTATCGAGATACATTTCCTCAAGTTGTTGTTGGTTTGTAACTGCACCAAAACAAAATATTTAAGAACTACTCAAATTTTGTTGTTGTGTACTTGACTTTACGAAATCAATTTAAATTGTTGTCATTCTTTGCTCTTTTTCTCTCATTTATTTTCATTTATTGTCAACGATGCTGCCGTATGTTTTCACATCTACTAATTCCCAGTTTAAACATACTTTCGCCACAATGCCAAATTTATTCCGAATGCAGATTTGAACCCAAAATGAAAACTTGTTGTGAAAATTTTCCGATACTCATATTTAAAACAAATTTTGAAGCCGTTTGACCTTTAATAATTGCTTTTCTCTTATATTATTACACATCTATTTTAACATTTCTGAGACACCAGTTCATGTTTTACAGTATCGGGATTGCTTACACGCTTTGAAATGCCTGATGTGGAGCAGCAAAAAAATGAAATTAGCCAAACACGTGTGAAAAGTATGTTTTTGCCTTTTTTACCAGTTACAAATGAGTTAATTTTAATGAAATCTAGGACACTTTTAATACACAGACAAATATTAACACAAAGATTTTTCCACAAAAATGAAGAATTTCCAAAAAAAATGCTTTCTGGCCTTAGAAATAATTTTTTTATATCTGTTTGAATCACAAGTATTTGTTGATTCAGTGAAGTTCCTGTGGAAGCCTTTATTTGAACAAAAATTTTGCTGATTCAGCGAATTATTTTATTGAAAATATTAGAAAAAAGTTTTTGTGGTTTGTAACTTTTTCTTAGCAAATATTTTCATTGTTGCAGAAAACAATTTTAGTGGAAAATGTTTTTTTTTTAAATAAAAACATCACGATATAAGACGAAAAGTTCGTTGAATTTGGGGAAATCCATTTACAGGTGCGTTTCAATAAAAATTTATATTAAAAACAGCTACAATTTTTGTGCTGTAAATACAGTTAAGTTTTATGTTCTTTATACTTGGGAAATAAAATCTGAAAATGTCGGCCCACACATACATAAAATGAGCTTTTAGGGATTAGGTTTAAATTTTCGGAATTTGTTTCCAATTATTTAATTGAATTTCAAAATGTTTGGCCGAATGGAAAACATCTTCTTCCATTAATTATTGCGCAGTAGCCCTCACCTTTATTTGTGTACAGATGTCTACTCCAACTAATTTCCCCTTGTAATTTTAAATAAATGAACAGAAATTATTAAAAATTAAAATCTGTAATTAGTGCTGTAATTATACGGAAGGAAGTCGTTTAGCCATTAATACGGCACCTATTTTTAGCCCACTAAACTTGTCGATTACAAATATTAATAATCATTTAGTATAAAATTATTTAAATTCATGTGAATCTAGACACATGTTAGATGTCAGTATTTTTGTCTGGCAATCTGGTTGAAATATTCCACTCAATTTCCCACTCTTTTTCTATCTTTATTCTTTTGTTGTGTGTCTTCTTCGTTTATTTCATTTTTGTCGCACTCGCTGTTGCCCTTCCCATTTTCGTAAACAATGTCAGCTGTTAAAAATCTTAAACTGAGGCACCTTTAATGAGCAAATTAGCACTCATTCATACATACATACATTTACTTGTGGTCATGCTTGTGCACAAACATATGACACACAGAACGTTTGCAAAAAACAAGTAGAATTTTGAACCCCTTTGGGTTAATTTGTATTGGATTCCACAAAAGGCAGTCCTTACATATATATGTTTGTGTGTATGTGTGTGTGTGTGTGTATACCTGCATACAGGTGATATAGAAAGTAGAAGGCATTTCCATGATATGTATAATAAATCGAAAGTGGTTTCTTTCTCTCTTTATTGTAACAGTAAAATATAAAAAGTGTTGCCACCTCTATTTTTTATTCAAGCCTATAACTGTGATATAGAAAGTAGAAGGCATTTCCATGATATAATAAATCGACAGTGGTTTCTTTCTCTCTTTATTGTAACAGTAAAATATAAAAAGTGCTGCCACACTCTATTTTTTATTCAAGCCTATAACTGTGATATAGAAAGTAGAAGGCATTTCCATGATATAATAAATCGAAAGTGGTTTCTTTCTCTCTTTATTGTAACAGTAAAATATAAAAAGTGTTGCCACACTCTATTTTTTGTTCAAGCCTATAACTGTGATATAGAAAGTAGAAGGCATTTCCATGATATAATAAATCGACAGTGGTTTCTTTCTCTCTATATTGTAACAGTAAAATATAAAAAGTGTTGCCACACTCTATTTTTTGTTCAAGCCTATAACTGCCTTTTCTTAAAATCGCTTTAGCTGGCCGTCGAATCAGCATTCGAATCGGTTCTTTTCTATTAAATTCTATGAAAACTTTTACAACACACAAACAAACTTTTGCTTTTATTTAAGAAAAAAAAATTAAATAAAAATAATAAATTCAGTTAAAATCTAACTTGTTTCCGCTATATAATTTATTTACTTAAACTACTTTCTCATATCACATCCTTGGCAAGTACGCATCTACATACATCTTGTATATTAAGCGGGCAAGTAGTTTCAATACAGGGTTTCCTTTGTATAGAAACTGTCCCACACTTGGAGGATACGATGTAATGGCAAGTCCTTGAACTCAATCTCATCGCTGATGTTCAAAATCTTGATGGGTGTGTGTAAAGCAGACGCGTTGTCTATTGGTTGCCAACTAATCGGTTCAATTTCTTCGCAATTCGGATTGGAGCTTAAGGCAAAACTATACCACATGCCAACCATGCGTTGTAAGCATTTGAATTCTGCCGATGTGGGCAATAGTTTATCGGCTGCTACGTTGTTGAAAAGATACGAAATATCGTCGGCATGCGACACGCCGCGCACCGATTTGCCGCAATTTAGGACACGAAAGTGATTAAAGAAATCGGAATCAAAATCGAAAACATAACAGTATGTCTGAGCTGGGGGTGAGGCAAAGGTGGCTCTGGCTTTTATCGTTCTGAAGATGGCATGCCAAAACGTTCTACAGCTGATGAGCTGCAGGTACTCAAACAGGCTTTCTTTAACATGGGCCGGCTTTTGGCCAAAGTAGGCCAGCCTCAGTTTAGTGGCCATGACCTGCAACTCCTGAGGCGAGTGCTTGGCAATTACATCATCCGGCAGCAGATTAACAAAGTCGGTAACATCGTTCAGTAAGAAATTGCATTTTGACACCAAGCCGTACTGGAACAGGCCCTCGAAAGAGGTGCCGCCTATAATTAGCGGTATTTCGTTGCTCCAAGTGCTGGACATTAACTCCTTCACAGGTTTACTCACTATGCAATCGTCCGTTACATAAGGCTCTATAACAGGCCCAAAGGCGAACAATAGGCCATCAAATCGTTCCTGTTTGGTGAACAACAAAGTGTCGCGAACGGCTAATCTTTTACCGTTCTGTTTGGCTAAATAACGATATACTTCCTTGTCGTTGTTATTGCCTTTGTAGCCAATAGCGCAGGCCAATTTGTAGGGCCAGTCGCGTGGTGGCGTATTGGCCCAATTATTCAGGGCTGTGCCCGACTGTAAAATTGCCTTGTGAAAAAGTCCTTTGGTTTGAGGCGACAACATGAGTAAATGTGCGGATGCCGCACCTGCACTCTCACCAAACAATGTTACATTATGGGGATCACCATTGAAAAATTGTATATTTTCTTTAACCCATTTCAAGGCCATTACTTGATCTTTCAGGCCAGCGTTACCGGGAACCTGTAAGTCAGGATCGTTCAGACTGAGAAAACCTAAAAATGGGAGAAAATTCTATTTCATTAGATAACAGCGAAGCTGGCCTCAGTAACTGACCCAAGGCTCCTAAACGATAGGCCACCGTCACCAGTATAACATCCTTCTGCATTAAATAGTCCGGCCCATAAATCTCTCGACTTGCCTCGCCAACTTGAAAGCCACCACCATAAATCCACACCATAACAGGTAAAGGCTGAGCAGAGCTCAACTAAATGTGAACACAAACAGTTTTTATTGCATAAAAAATCTTACAAAGACATTTTTTACCTTCTTGGCATAAACATTCAAATACAGGCAATCCTCAGAGCCCAATGTTATCCTTTTGATATAATCAACTTGGAAAGGCTTCGATTTATAATACAAACAGTCCAAAACATCTTCCCACGGCTCGGGCGGCACCGGTGCCCTAAATCTGAGTTCGTGTATGGGCGGCCTCGCATACGGTATACCTTCAAAGGCATAATAATGGCCAAATGTTTCGTAGGCATTTTTGCGCTGCATGCCCCTCACTTTTCCGTAACTGGTATTAATGACTTCATATTCGCTAGTGGCCAAACATCGCTCCTCAAGCTTGTGAACAATAAACCTAAAAATGCAATTAGAAATTTGCTGCCTTTAATTTCTGTTGAATAAAAGTTTTTGGGTCATCGGTTGTGGCGCCAAATCGAACGTTTTGAAGATAAAATAATCTCACATCAAACTCTTCGCTTCAGTTTCAGTTCTTAAGTTTGTCATTGAAATGGTCTGGCGCACTATTTCTGGGACTTGCCAATGCATTAATGCTACTCTTTTAAATATTGCAAAGACAAGAACAAGGCCCGATGGGCTTTAACGCTGAAGGAGTGATAATCTTTTTGTTCGTACAAGCAAAATATCGATATTTTTTAATACAGGACAATAAATTTCTTCAGTTTTCTAACTGCTTCGTTTAATGAGAGATTTTTATTTGAGTTTTCGAGGCCACATGAGAAACAACTTCAGAAAATTAAGAAAGCGAGATGGGAACAGACTTAGACGACTTATCCAGCAATCCAGTTGCAAATAATAAATATAATTTTTTGTTTTGTTATTATTTAATTTGTATTTACTAGTTGCACGCAAGTCGCTTACAATTAGCACGATAAGCTGTCATTTTTCGCTGTCATGTCATCATAAGGAATTAAATCGTCAGTTTAAGTCATTCGAAGACGTTAATTGTGACAGGTGGAGAGTAGCAACACCGGCTTAACCGTTTCAAATGAGAAAAACAATTTAAACAGTAGCAACTTCATTTTGCCAACACTGAGAGAAAAATCTGTATGTGGGCATTTCGCAAACATATATGATTCAGTTGGCAATATATATTTTTTTTTTTAAGGAGCATAGAAATTACAAATCCATGCGGAGTAGGGAACTGTCGGAAGCTTTAACAAAACCGTTGTATCTCTAGATGCCTCGCGTTAGTCTCTTTTTCAGGCTTAAAAGGCCATTAAAACTTTTTCTCGCAACTGCGGTCGAACGATATAACGAAAAATATTTTCTAGCCCAACTTTAATTTAGTTTCAATTTAGTATTAATACAAAAAAAGGTGATGCCAACGCGACAATTATGGCACTATATAGTTTGTGTGACGTCCCAGTACAAGGGAAAATTTTGCAAAGCGCACACACACATCTTTTTTAAAATCATAATTTGAGTATATAAACGAAATCGCGAATGTGACATCCTTTACATAACGATTTTAAGTGATTTTGATAAACAGCTGTCATCACAGTACCCGGAGTTGTAGTTTAACAACCAAAATATACTTATAGCTGTTGTTGCTTGTTTTCCCGCTGTCTAAATGCCAATTTTCCGGAGACGCTTTCCCACTCAATTTGTAAATTGTATGAAATTAACACCAAACGTTTTTAGTGTTGCCTGCGGCTCATTAAAAACAAAAAACACTCATTTCGACTAAATGGTGTAATAATATTTTTGACATTACGAATGTGACATTTACTGGCGTGGCGGATATCAGGGTTACTAATACCAGACATCTTCAGTGTTGCCTACGGCTAACTACAAATAAGAACAGATACTGCCTCTACATCTAGTAAGTTAGAAAAGTGTTGGGCCTATGTTTTTCTAGCATTTCGAACGTGACACAATTTCCATAATGATTCAACTGAGTACCGATGGGTATTGTCAACTTTAAACGAACTCAAATTAACTTCATTAATATATGTAAATTGAATGAGCAGTTTAGGCTGTTTGCAATTTATCCCAATCGCATAGCAATCAGTGCAGCCTTTGTAAATCAGGATATATTCTAAGATATTGCATTCGTCTGACTGGGCTGTCTGTTTGTTCATCCATGAGCATGAGTTTATGACGAAATTGATATATTACAATCATAGAAAAGTCGCTCTGTCATAACTTTTAATTTTTGTTTTTGCCACGCTGAACCTTTTTACGGAAAACCCCATATGGGGAAAATAAGAGCACCTTTGGCTACAATTATTTAAATTATTTAAACACAGACAAAAGAAATTATACTTTTGCTTCTTTAATCGTCGAAAAGAAAACTAATTTATTTGCATGTTATAAAACCAAAGTGTCACTGGGATTTTATTGCATTTGAAATGTTAATGTTGCCTTCGATTTGTATAAATTAAAGCGCTCATGCATTAAATTGTTTATTTGACTTTTAAGCCTATAAACAAATACATATGGTTTTATTTTTGAACGAATTAAATCCGCCATGGCGATAAGTCTAACAATGGGTTTTAAGCTGCCAACTGCAGTGACAAAATTCATTTAAAACGTTTTTAATCAGAAACGCTTATAAATGCCGCCCAGACCATAAAATACTTAGTGGCTGCCAACACATTCATTAAATATAATATTTTTGCCACAAACTACTCGTTTTTTGCTTTGAAGTCGACCTAATTATTAGATTGAACTTATCTGTTTTATAATTTTTGATTTTTTGTTAGTATTTGCTGGTTGTACTCGCAATATACGCCATAAAACCGTGTCCCAGAGCCTCATGTTCATTCGCTAGAACAGCCTGTTGCCTTTAGAATCGTTTCTCTTCAACCATAAAATTTGTTTCCATGCGAAATATGTAATAAATTTTTGCATGATTTTCTTTTTTTTTTTTTTTTTAAAGGAAAGATTTTCGATTACTGGACTCATTATTCTGTGACTATCAATCAGGTTCTGTAAATCACTTTTTGTCAAAAAATCGCCAAAAGTGTAATTTTCGTTTATTTTGTGTTTTAGAAATCGCTTAAATGGTTTATAAAACTAAATTTCATTTTCAAATTGTTTCTGCCGTTTTTTCCGTTATAGTTTTATGTTCTGTAAATGAATTTTGCTACAAAAAAACGTATTTAAAACAGTTGGCCTTTGAGAGCACGAAAAAAATACTCTTTGAATAAATATATTAAATAGTTTGTTGTAAATAATTTAAATAACCTAAAAAACGAAATGTAATTAGTAAATAATACGTCAAACATGTTAGCCAGAATTTTGGACACGGTACTCCTTTCCAAGATTACAATCATTTCCAATCATTTGTTGTGCGCTCGCCTTTCCGAAGTAACGAAGTGTCGTAGCTAATTGTAAAATCACTGGAATGCTTGCTTCGACCACTTTGTTTTATATTTCATTAAACAGCATCAAAAGGCCTTTTTTATTTAATCTAAAATATTCTATAAATCTTTCATTTAACAGCATTTCATTTAATAGCATTTCATTTAACAGCATCATTTAATCTAAAATATTCTATAAATCTTTTTCTTCGTTCAAGATAATTTTCACTACAGTTTTAATGGTAACTTCCGATTTCTCTGGTAGGCAAAAGGATTGGAACGATCCAGAAGTCTTCTCCTCTGCATCCTTTGCATTCGTTCTTTTTCTCTTTCCAACAAGTAAATAGAAATAACCGCAGATTGGATCATATTAGTAGTTTAAAATACGTTAAAGCTACTAAAAATAATTTTGCCCAGAAGTTTAAAATTTTGTTTGTTAATTTTTTTAATTGTAAAATGCTTTTGTTAATGAAATTCATTCACAGTACAACAAAATTTTGTTTTTTCTTAAATTCTTAAAAATAACTTATCAAGACAAAAAAAACCGCACTATAAAACTGTTTCATACGATTTTCAGAACACAACAAAATCGGTTATGTGGAATTAAAATCAATTTCACTTTCATTTCGTGGTGATATGCAGAACCTGGCTGTATATGTGCTCGTCCTTCAGTTTGAAATATATGTATGTGGATGTGTTTGTGTCTTTTTAAGTTGTCTTTAATTGCAACAACTCACTTGCCAAGTAATTTTAATAAATCCATAAATCCAATGCTCATCTCCATTTTAGGGCTATTTTATCTTCCGCGTCGATTTCTTTGATTTATATTAAATTTGCGGCTTGATTTTTATTGAATGTAACTAATTTGTTTTGTGAGAAATAATTTTTGTACGTCGTAGCAGGATAAGCGCTTTAGGTTTTGTTTTCGTTCAAAGTTCTCCTGTCTAAACGGTAAAAGCACAAAAATACAACATCGTATTAAACCGGGTAAAGAACAACTGTTGGCATATGAAAATCATTCAAGTGATTTTAAGACATAAAACAAAAACAAAGCATTTACAGTGAAACCTGCTTCAACTGGAGTTATTTCGTAGGAGAACACATTCCGTAGTTTTTTGTATTGCAAAGCGGACGGAAGCGTTGCCGTATTTAAATAGCAGTTGCCAGCTTTTGCTAACAACTGGGGGATTCCCCACCATGTAATTATACATATATGTTATGTGCTATAGACGGCATATGGAATACTTTATTTAATTGCAGCAGTCCTGGGCTCAGCCCGTTTCACAAACTGGAACTAAGTTAAAGCATTCACATTAGACAGACAAAATGTAACATTTTAAATTAAAAACTAAAATAAAAGAATGTGCTGTTCTTGCATACGCAATACCCGCTGATATGGAGGTTCCACTGCAACCGCTTAGATAATTCGTAGTCTTTAAATGAATTGCTAATATTGTTTTTAATTGAACATTTGTATTATTTTGATGACAGTCTGTACACAATTAATACGCTTAAAATGTGTTTTTAATGTATTTTTTCCCCTTTTCAATTATTTTTGGTACAATTTTTTTCTTTTAATAATATATTTATTTTTTTTTTCAATGTTTTTAAAACACTTTTTTCAGTTAATGTGCTTTTGAACTGTTCTAAAACTTTTGCAAATGTTTTATATGGCGTGTGTGTAGTTTGATTAACTAAGAAAAGAAAAAAACATTTATTTCAACCGATAAATGTTCCGTTTATTTTGCTGTTTAATGGCAACTAAAACGCAAGATTTCCATTGTCGCGCTTATTTAAAGTTTATATTTAGAATAACAGGAAAAAAAAAATTCACAACAATTATTCAAATAATTGTAGTACTTATTTAAGTTCGAGTCATTAAAATGTTTGAAACAAAAGCAAAGCCCGCCCTGTTGAACTAATTGAGGCCTCATTTAATGCGTGAGTTTGAGGCACGACTGACGTTTCAAAACGAACACATTTAGAACAAGACGAAAAACAAACACGTCCACATTCAGATTGTTCTGCTGGGCATGCCCGTAAATGATAATGCCGTGCATCGGGAACAACAAAACAACAGCCTGTGCAATTTAATTTCATCTATTGTTGTTGTTGTTGTTTTTGGCTTATTTTGCTGTGGCAATAAGTATGTGTGTGTGTGTGTGTGTGTATTTAGTATATAATTTTATTTGTTAATGAATTTGTTTATAGCGCTAAAATGAAATTGTTTATGCGAATTTATAAACACTCGAGATAATAAAATGTAAATTTCTTGAAATGGACAGTGTAAACACCATCAAGACGAAACAAATGGTGCTGGAGGCCAAACAGGCGGCGAGCAGACAGTGACTTAGTCGTGCTAAGAAAAGTTACCAGTTATTGATTTATATATTTCTCTTTTAACATTTACTAGTGCAGAAATAAAAGCACCAAAAAGGACTGACGGTTGTTTGATTGTGGAACGTAGAAAAAAAGGTATTTATGTCCTTTCAGATATTTGTTTGGTAGTCGGACTGCGCCACAACTTAATATCATGTTCAACAATATTTAGGGTTCAACTTTGTCTCCAACATATCCGATAACTTTCGATAAAAGCTCGTTACATAACTTGATAGCGATTCGCACCATTATGATTTCAAAACAAAAAAATTTCTCTTTGGAAACTTCTAAGAAAAAAACCATTTAAAAAGTCATGTTTGTGAGTTTTATAGAAAATATTCAATTTCAAAACGCTAAAGTTAAAATTTTGCAATCTTCACTAAAGCCAAATCTTAGTAATACGAGATTTCATTGCGTTCCGTCCAGCAAGATTGTGAAATCTACTCCATATCCAGCGGAGCTGCAGTGGTTTTCTTTATTTTGGCCTATAAAATACAACACTGCAAAATTAAAATTTGAGGCGATTTTGCGTTTTTTTCTTCCTATATTTTGTATTGATTTTTTTTATGAAAAAGGTGGGGAAAAGCACACAGAGGGCTGTGACATGAAATCCGGAATACGATTTGGAAATTAATTGAAGTCTACTTTTAAAATCTCGCTTTGGCACTAAAAGAAATGGTAGAACTATAATTACTGGGCATCAATGTCGACTTTCTGTGCATAACTCACGTTTCTGGCATAACCTTCACTCAAACCCACATTGTAGCTGCATTTTTTATTTATCCCCCCACCCCTAAAGTTCTGTGCGCCTGGATACGCTTGTCTTGTACAGTACAATGTTTTATTGCAGAACCTGTATCCGTTTTTACCCAACTTTTCGGTAAAATTCTCCGGCTCTGATATGGTCCTCTGATTTCTTTAAATTACATTTATGTATCTCTGGTCCAATTTTGAAAGCTTTCGGCCAAGATATTGCTGCAGACTTTCATACATACAAATAGACATGCATACACACACACACATTCAAATGTACACTTAGAAAAATGTATGGTTATCTAAAGTGGTTGCCAATAGCGTTTTTTGTGATGATTTGATTATAATTTTCTTATATGATAATTTTTGAGGAAAATCACTTTCTGAACACAAACGCAATTTTTTCCAATTTTCTGTTACTTGTTAAAAGTTTTGTTTTACCATGGACCTGCACAAAAGAAGTTCGCCCTATTAATAAAAGCTCTTCTTTAGAAAATATTTTTATTGAAATTTTTGAAAATTACTTTTAAAAATATAGACCTTAATCATTATTTGGGCCAGTGATTGTAAAACTTTGCTTCGGCTGCCTTAAAAGCAATATCGTTCACTTAATTTACAACAACCGTATCAAATGAATTTTTCAAAACAGCGTTTCTTGCTATAAAGTCGTCGGCCCTTTTGTATGGAAAGGGCGTTAAACCTGTTTTTTTTTATATCTAAGACTTTACAATTTATTAAGCTTTTTCATTCTTCTTCTTGTAAATTAATGATATTGTAAATATCAACAATAGTGTGGTTATATGCGTAGACACTAAACTTATGTATGATTACGTCCAACAATATATTGTTGTTGTATTGCTGGGGCCCAACAACTTTCCCAAACTATTGCGTTTAACCATGACTCAGAATTCATTTATTTGTGCACAACATTTTTTATAAAACTTTGAAATCATGTCCATGCGAGTGTCGATACGAAGTCTAACTGCAGTTCTTCTGCTGCGCTATATAAATCGTGTAAACACGCAAAGGTGCAACGAAACGCAACCATATGCGTGTTTTGTTTTAATGTTATGAAACAGAAGTGATGTGATAATTATTGTGTAAAAAAGTGACAGTACAGTGATATTTTTTACTTAACTTATTATTAACGCGAACTACAGACGGTTGTCAGATCTGACACGATTTGACAATGATAAAAAAAGGCCAACCAGAAAGTAAATTGTCAACTCAAACGGTTGTAAGAAAATCTAACCGTTTTAATCCACGCGATTATCTGACCATAAATTCATGGGCCGACAAGAATTGTCGGTTTTATGGTAAAACTGATCAGACTTGGAGCATTCATGTGGGCGGTCAGCGTTGCCCATAAATATATATATATTATATAATAATTATCTGACAATAGCAACGAAAGCAACCGTTTTAAATTAAAACAGAGCAAAAAGTTTTTAAATGTCCTTTAAACAATTGCCACTTTTCTGGCTGACCCAATAAGTTTTGGCAACTCTGTTTGTTCTGATTTTAGTCTCTAAAGCTTTAACTTACATTTCCTAAACTATGGAATCTTGTTTTTCTTTTACTTCGTCCTAAATTTTGCATGTACTTTTTCTATTTCCAGGCAACATAACACCTGAGTTTTATTTATTTTATTCTATTTTCGTTTTACGATAATAGTAAAGTTTGAACTAAATACCTTTATGGCCATATTTTGCTAAAACTTAAATTCTGCTCCAAATATTCCAATCTAAATGACTTGAATAAAATAATAACTGATAGCTTTGAAATAATAAATTGATAATTGTTATTTGACGAGAACATTTAGCTCATGGCTGGCGAAAAAAGATTATGACTTTTAGCAGCGTTCTATTGTTTTAATGTTTTTATTGTGTAGAAAATAAAAATCTCAAATACATAAATATTTTGCAATGACATCGTCTGCTGGCTGTGCAACAACTTGACACATTTACAGCAACTGCTTTTATTAGATGAATAAATTGGGAATATTTTTAGACAACGGGAAATTAGTTAATATTTATTTAATTAAATTTTTTTCTAGCAAAAAAAATATGAAATGAAATGAAACAAAGAAGACAACAACAGCACGGGAATTCCGTTGGAGATTTTATCAACTCAAAAACGAGTTGCTTATCAGTTTTTCACTGACGTAAGACCATGATGTGTTGCGTTAAGGCTCCTCTCCTCTATAACCGCAATCCAAGGGCTGACAATTTCTGACAATGTGCCAGTTTGTGGTGATATTGTGATGATTGGGGATACACAAAAAGAGCTCTTTTGGCCAACCAAATTGTAACACACGCACAGATTTCCAACGGTCACTTGTGAACCGATTACAGCCGTCAACACGAGTTTCGAAATTGCATTAACTGGCAAATCGTAAAGCAAACCCTCCTCTCCTATATTCCACATCAAATCCAGATTCTGTTTAAGAAAAGATGTCTTCTTGTGCGGGTTTTGTCTAAGTGCACTGCCCTAAAAATGTTGCTCTGAGTTTCTTTCTAAATAGATAAATAAATGAGGTAGTGAAGATTTTTGTAGTTTAGGGTTTTGCTCAGCTTCGATCTTTGCTGGTGATTCAGTTATCAAGTGACACTCTTTTGCTTGTCTTTGAGCCGATAACCAGCTGTTTAAAACTTCTGCCGGCCGAACATATCGGTCTGTAAAGGCACTTGCGTCTTTGGCGGCGATTCAGGAATCAATTGACACACTGTTTCTCACTCAGTTAATAAACCCTCACCAAAACTTGGATAATTTGAATAATGAAATTAAAAGTGTTTTAAAACTTTTTCATGCCACAAATATCAGATCCTTTTGGCTTTACATATTATCAAAGTTATCGTATTTTCCTTAAAGTTTCCTGTTAATTAACGAATGCCATTTTATATATAAACTATAATGCCAGAAGAATATCTTTCGAATAAAGTAAATTTCTTGTCTATTCAATTTCAAATTTATATATCACTAAAACAGCAGCCTTTACTTCGATACCGATTTCATTGAAATTGTGCGATGAAATATATATGTTTTTATGAAACTTGTTTTGAAGAGTGGATACGTCTGCTAAACACAAGAAATCAAGGGCCATCGTCTTCCTTAAACGAGGTCTGTGTTTAAAAAATAAGGTAAAATTATAAATTTCCAGGTTCTGCTCACTATTTCTTTTGTTTATGGAGACGTAGGGCTTTGGGAGTTCTTGCCACATGGTGGTACCAAGCGTTCGCAAAAGTGGAAAAAGAATTCGTGACTTTTGCATCACTCGTCACTGCTTTGGGGGCGAAAACAAGACCGTAATGTCTCAGCCCTTGTATTCACCAGACTGTCTGCAGGATAGGAGAGACTTATGAAAGAGCGCCGCTTTACAGTGATTGAGTGGATAAGAAGCGATTCCGTGAGAGAGCCCAAAGCCATGCCAAAGAGATAGAAATTGCTGAATAAATAAATATTTCTGGAGACAAATCAGAATTCACATCTCTGGAACAGACTTCGAGTTTAGTTACCCCTGTCACTTCTTTGGATTATATATTTTGTGCAAACAGATCAAGTGTTTTCAAGTTTTGCTTTAGCCCCTCCGCATACACGTATTTCGCATTCCATATAAAAGTTTCAGCACTTTTCTTAGTTTTTATTTTTCCTGGTGTTACTCTTGTTGTTGCACGCCCCGTTATTGTGGCACACTATTTGTGCACTGCTTTAAAAGAGTTTGTTTAAATTTAGTTTCTGCTTTTAAATCATAAAACTTTTCCAATTTCACACAACTTTAATTTGTGCGTTTCGCATAATATATTAATTTTCCACCATTTCGTGTTCACTCCGCCAGCACCTGCACTTCATTGTTTTCATTCGGTTGTTTGATATAAATTTTATGACTCACCCATTTAAAATGTCAGTGCGAGTTCGGTTCAGGACAGGGATTTTTTCCCACTTATTTTACACAGTTTTTTGTCGTTTTTTGTTCAACATCTTGTGTTCTTTATTTTTCAAGTTATAATAAAAATTCAATTATACAACTTTGTTTTCTTAAAGTTTTTGTGTTGTTCTTCATGATGTTGTTGTAGTTATAAGTATGGCTGTGGAATGTACATATGTATTAATGTTTGTGTATGTATGTGTGTGTGTGTGTGTGTGTGTTATGAAATTACATAAAGTAAAGCAGCAGCAGCAATAACAATATTAATTATAACAAAAACAAATACAATCATTTTCATATTTATTATATACCTGGAACGATACGCAGGATACCGTCGGCAAGCAAAATCCTTAACTTTGAATAAAGAATAGGAAGTAATTATTTTTGTCCACACACACACACACACACACACACATACATGCGTACTTTTCTTTGAGCATTAAATTTATTTACTTAAGAGTTAATTAATACTTTATATAATTATTTTCTTACTTTCTTTTAATATTATTTTCGTATTTTTAATGATGCAAATTTTATTTGCATAACTTTTGGCCCGAAATGTGTATGAGGCGAATCAAAGTTGTTGACGTTACCGCTTAAGCTTGAAGAAACTAATGGACGAAGTGGCGAACGTGACAGCTTATCAACTGCGCATTTAAGGCTTTTTTTCCAACGAATGTGGGCATTTACGGAGGTCTAACTATTTCCCCGGTGACATACATAAATGGCGATCCGTTTAATAATAATATTTTTCTTTCATTGTTTCCTCTTCGCACTTGACGCGTTGTTCTCTTATTTTCATTTAGAGTCGTACTGTAAACTCCGTACGGAAAGTTTTCCGCGGCAATACATATATAAGGGCCTTTGCTTAAGGAGGTCCCATACAGAAGGGTATTTACTTCAATAGTTCCAACACAGGCATAAAACTTTTGATTTGGGTGTGTCATAACTTAAGGAATTTAATTATAAAATCTTGCCTTAAAAGGAAAATGTCGTTGGCTCCTTTCTCATGTTTTAAGACCATTTACCAGGCCTTAAAGATCCTGGGGTCCAAAACGTGCACTCGTTTTCATGCGATGCTGTTTAAATAAAAGCAGTTGGTCCTGAGTACTCCGCCGAGAAATTAGAAGAATTTGTATTACTCTTAAATATATTTACTCTTATTTTGTTCTTGTTAAAATAGATTTCCTTAAAAGTTGCAAGTGAATAGTTGTGGAATTAATGTCACGTTCGGAATAACATGGTTTTATAAAACACACAAAGGCCTCTGGTTTAAAAAAAAAACCTCATTGTTCAGTAAAATTGTGAAGTTAATTGCACTACAGACCTGTATGAATTGGCAGTGATTTTCCGTGTTGTTTTTATAAAACGTCACGCCGACTATTTCAGTTTTCGGCAGGTTCGTTATTTTTTTTGCCATTTTCTTTGATGTGGTCTTGCGCCTGCTATCAACTGTAAACTAGATTAAAGTGCTTCTTTTTTTTTTTGGTCGTATACGTGACTGTTACGATCGACATCATGGAAGTGCCGATATTAACCATTTTGTCGAACCTTGGAAAGCCTTGTCGTGGTAATATAATCTGCAAGTTTCAGTTTGAGTACACAATATTATCACTAAGACCAAGATCAAGTCCATGGCAAAGCGAAGAGACCTGGAATCGTGATCAATCAATTCAGCATGTGGAATTTTCCTATCAACGGACTTAGAACGAAAATAAAGCTGCATTTATTCTCCCTGGGCTCTGAAATTGAGGGTTAATGAGAAGAATGACTATAATAAGGCATAAAGATTTGTTTAGCTAAAAGTGCGTTATTGCATAATGAATGGGGAAGCGAGAATTTTGCTGAATGACAGAAACCAGCAGTTTTGCAGCAACGAAATAAATTTTACTTTTGGCACTAAAATTTTGCACCAGGACCACTCAGTTGCTTAGTGAATATTTTTGTGAATAACAAAATGAAAAGATTTTTCTGCACTCAGATAATCTAAGCAAAGTGCCAGTCAATCCTGTCACATCACATCACATCACACTATTAGCAGACTAAGACTCCGAACGCCTCCCACAAATTGCCATTAATTGAGAAAACAAGCAAATCCGTAATACTCCAATGAAAGTTGTGCTTAGAAATCTTTTTTCTTCTATTCTATTTTATTTCGTTCAATTTTCCTTCGTTTAGGTCTTTTCTTCAACTTTTCTCGTCTGTTCATTCATATGACATGAAAATATGTTAAAAAGCAATGAAAATCCATTGAAAACAGATTTATTATGCAAATGCGTATCAGTTGATGTGTCTTATTCATTTTATTTCTCTATTTTAAAGAAATTGATAGATTTAAACCGAGGCCAAAGTCGACGCCGCACTGACTAAAAGACAAAGCGGTATAAGTTATATGGCAAATTGCGGCAGGCGTTCGTAAAAAGTGAAAGTTAGCAAGTGTTTAAGATTATTTTGACTTAGGCCGTAGTTTTTGTCACGAGTGTAAATAAATAAAGTCATTTGAAGAGTTTTATATACACTAGTGCTTCTTTACTTTTACGACCATATTTCTATACGAATGTGTGCATGTGTTTAATAAACACACTGCCAGCGTGTGCACATTAATTTGCATAAAAAGTACAGCGTCTAAAAGAGTTTTCTGAATTATACGAGTACTCACCCCTCCCGGTACTAAAAGTTGTTAAAGAGTTCTGTTAAAGGCATAAGAAGAATTGAATTTTCAGTAGCCTGCCGCCACTCATTCATCAAGTTTAATCACAGCGACGATATAAAAACTTTGCACTATTTTAGAAAGGATGCGAAAAACTTAAAACAAAATTTGTGTTCAGTGTATTACAGCTCATAAACAAAATGGCGGTAAAAGTACTTTTTCAGAAGAAGAAATTTTTGCTTGTTGGAAATATTCAGTTTCAATTTAAGCCAAAAATTAGTTAAATCATTCGCTAAAACGAAATAGTCGGGGTTACAAAAATATGGTTGCTTCATTCCACAATTTTTTAAGTTTTAATTGTCCTCTTGAGCCGGGTTTTCCCTATAAAAGAAACATGTTTAATGACTTTCATATATAAATAGTTTTTGTCAATCAAAATGTTTATTCAACGGACGTCGCAGACATTAACAAAAAATATTATCCATTCAAACTAATCGTCGGAAAATTCTGTCACCAATAAAGGCGTAACAATGTAATCGATTTTAAACAGGCCTACAAACCACCACACCCATCATTAATGTTCATGTAGCTACACTGTTGAGTTACTCGCTTGGTTAGAAAGTTAAATTACCTCATGCCAGCATCTAAAAAGCTTCCATATCACAAGCCCCAGTTTCGTGAGCTTGAGCTGCACTGACAGTCGAGCAAACAAGATAATCCGAAATCCATTCAGAGCATCAGGCTACAACAAGACTCGCCCCATGTTACACTTTTTTAGGATAAAATAATATTTTTACACTAAAACATAGATTTCACAACAGCGAATTAGATAAAAACCAAATAAAATGCATTCATAATTTTTTGATTTGTACAGCAGATGGATGTGTCAGGCTTTTGAAATGAGGTGCAATTCCAACAGACGAATAATAAGTCATACGAATCGATAAACTAAGATATATCCCTCAAGGGAAGGAGGTATCAATATCATATGAATTTTTTTATTATTAATTTTACATTTTATAACCACAAAATATTTTTAATGAAGCTCTTTTCACTTCATAGAATTTTTTTTTAACGAACAAACCATAAACAATTTTTTAAAGACTTTTTGCTAATTTCATACGGATGCACATGGGGTGTGTGTGTATTTGAGTGTGCGTGTGTGTGTGTGTGTGTATTTGAGTGTCATTGTGCATTATGTCAGTAATTGTTGGCTTATAATTACATTTGCGTTACTGGCAACACAACAAAAAACAAAATAAACTTTTTCAACTGACACATGCAGCAGCCGAAACGGGCAAAAACGTTCAATAGTTTAACAATTAGAAACCAATTTTGAAAACAAACAGAAAAAAGTTGGAAAACTAAAAAGTTTTTTTTCGGCAACAGGCTTTTGTAAAAAAATATTATTATCCGGTTTTTTATGTGCTTTTAAATGAAATCATTTGGATGCAGGTAAATGAATACAAAAAAAGGAAATCCGTTTTATCATTTAATTGGAAATGACTAAAAAAGGACGAAAATTAATTTACTTATTCAACTAATGAAACATAAACATACATATATATGTATCTATGTATGTATGTATTCATACTATGAATTTTCTAAGAATTGTCAGACAACAGATTATTGCTTTTGTTGTGTGGAATATGAAAGAATATTAATTAGTTATAAATTTAATTTTGCACACAAAAGAAACGTGCGTTTGCGTGTATTTGTTAACAAAAGATATTGTCTGCGCCTAAAAACAGACTACTATAGTACAATGTGAAAATGTTTCGTAGCCTCCCGGCCGACTTTCATTGACTTGATAGTCGCAACAATACTATTGGAAAGACAAGCTGGAGGCAGCGAAATAACAAGCGCTACAAATCCACTTTCCGGCAAATTCATTTACTGCTTTTTAAAGTTATTTTTACATTGTTTTAATTCCATAAAGTATGCAACATTTTTCCGCTAACTAATCCAAAGCTTAGAGGGTTCCCATTATGCTCAGAATGTACCAATTTTATTGCATTTCATGTGCGGATAATCTGAATTTTTTAAAATAGCACAATTCGCGGTAAAATTGTGCTGATTGCGCACAATCAAAAAGAGTCCTGGCACCTTCCTCTACACATTATAGCATGATATAGCAATCAAATTGTAAACTGTGCGCCGATTTCTTTGGCCACTTGTACGCCGATCACAGTCGCCAATCAGCGCCTATACAAAGGCTGACAAATTGATTTTTAAAATTACTGTTACTGCGGTTTTGCAATTTTCGTCTCAATTGAATAAAACTATATTTAACTCTGATTATTATTCAGATATTTTGAAATCTTAATCAGTACATTTGTATTGTTGAACGGCAGAAACAAAGTCGCTGGGACCAAAATATTCCAGCTGTACTGATTTTTCCATTCCTGGTGCTAAAAACATCTGTTTATACGACTACAATTATAGAATAGTACGAATTTAATTAATTTTGTATTTTTGTATCATCATTTTGTATCAAAACCACGTAGCCAATATTTTTACTGTTCTACACTCGAAACAAAATAATAACACGCTTCTCTCAAAGAAATGATTCCAAATTGTTGTTAGTTACGTGGTTTACAATTTCACCTGACGATATTATTATCAAAAATAAGAACATTTCGGACAAAAAGTGAATTTCTGGAGGATTAATTTGCCCAATTAAACACCATATCCGATATAAATCGAAGAAAATTGTCCTGATATATAACGATAATGAAATGAGTATAAATTTAAATGAGCAAACTGAGCTTTTTGCACTGACAGCGGGGCCTTACCCAAAGGCGCTTCAATATTCCCTCAGATACGTACATGTTCAAGGCCCGCCAAAAATAAAGGTGAACTTTCAAATTTGGCGGTTTTCTTCTAAATATTTTTTGAGAAAAGCCATAAAAGTTCATGTTGAAAAATTTGTTAGTCGAAACTACTAACAATGCACTAAGTGTAATTTTTTCCACTTAAAGTGGTAACAAGTTCATGATAAATGTGCGAATGTCTTGTAATAAAGTTGTTCGCAAGATAATAATAATCAGCAACTTGTGATTTGAGTTGTTTTTTTTTGGGCGTTCATTCATTGACAAACTTTTAATGGGAGAAAAATCTATTGCACAATTAAGTCCTAAACACAACGAGGAAAACGGTATGACAACTGCATACTAAAGCAATAAAAAGTGGCAGCATTCGAACAGTCTTAAATGCTTCTTATTTGAAAAGGGAAGAGGGTTATAAAAATTTAATTTCAAATCCGATTTCTGTGAGCTTTGCAAAATTTTTCGCAAAAGTAACCAGAAAAAAGAAATGTGTGTATAAAACAAAAAGTGAACAACAGCTATGAAAAAGATTTTCATTTTTATTTCACAATAAAAAACAAACTTTTACCATAAAAATATATACTTTTTTCTGTGCGATCAAAAAGAAAAGTTTGTTTCCAAATACAACTTTCGCAAACAAAAAACCTGACCATTTTTCTAAACAACTGAAAGTGTGGAGTACAAAATAAAAAAAAAATGAAAAAGAACTGAAAATAAATGTTTTACCTCAATGGATGCTACCCCAACGATGTTCTGAGCAATATTGCAATTTCTACATCTTTTCAAACACTCATTCAGGAAAGTGTGTGCCGGTCCGGTCACCAAAAATTCAAGTTAGTTTTGCTGCTGGTTCGGACGGTTTTTTCTTTGCTGTTTTTGGTTTCTACTAACTTTGATTGTTTGTTCTTAACTTTGGTTACAGAGAACAATTTTTCGATTTCGCTTTTTTTTTTCTATTTAATTTGGAAATATTTTTATTTGAATTTTGTGTATGGAACACAAGTTTGATTCTCTAAGACTTGAAGCATTAAGATGCCGACAAACTGGTGCTGTCATTTGCTGGACTCATGCAGAGGAGGGCAAATATTTGGTTTAAGGAAATTAATTTAAAAAATTCTTTTCATTTTTGTAAAAGTCGCTTTCGAATAAATTGTAAGGAATAAATTCTTTATTAACTTAAAATAGATGAATCGAATTTTTTTGTATTTTAAACCCTGAATAAGTTTATTTTATGTAAATGAACTTTTACATACATTTTGGCTTATGCATTAATGCCTGAAAAGCGGTCCTTACACGACACAGCAGACTTAGAAAAGCCCCCAAAATCGTGTTCTTCCCCCTGACAGAGAGAGCCTTCGTTAATAGTTTTTTAATACAAGCTTGAGGGTGCCCATTTTTTTTTTATCATAATTCTATGAACGTTATTTGAAACGCAGAGTACAGTTTGAACTTCTCTGGCAAAAAGAGAACATTTACAATATTCTAGACTGAATTTTTCAATTATTGAGCCATTGCGAACTTAAAAACAAATATTATGAAAAAGTGAATGTAAATCTAAAAGAAATAGTTGTAGTAGCGAGAAGGACAGCAGGAATAAAACTAATACTTTCCGTACTATTCATTATGCTCTTCACTTTAAATATTTTTAAAAGAAATGGACATTGTACCAGCTTTGCTGCTACTGTGGATTGCACGTGCCTGTTGTTGTCGCGTATGTGAGATGTTTTACGTAGAGAAAGCAGCAACGCCGCAGGTTTAAAAAAAATGTTAAGTAGAAATTGGGAAGCTGGATTTCTAAAATATTACACTAAAATCTTGGTACTTTTCATTACATTTATATAGAAATTTTATAACAATTAAAGCAACTGAAATATTCATTCACATATTGAAACCATTTCTATTCTATTTAAAATTTCTAAAGGCTAGTAAACTTTTTCAACTTGGCTTTTATTTAAATAAGCAAATCTTTAAAATTATTTATATATTATTATTATTATTATTATTATTATCCCGAAAGGATTTGATCCTGGTAGTTTCCTCTTGATATGTTACGGCATAGAAGCTTGATTCTAGTTCTTTTTCTATTGAACTATTTTGCTCGTCCTTTGAAATCTCCCTTCTTCGGCCCTGGGTTTGTTTTTTTTTTTTTTTAACACGAACCAATTTAGTTGGTTAAATACCCACATACGTGTGAATTTATGTATAATTTCAAGCCAAACAAACTTTTTCTCCTTTTGATTCCTTTCAGCAAAAACTTGCATTCGTTTGCTTTAAGTTCAAACTCTCCTTTCATTGGATCTCAGCATATTATCACATAATTTCCCACATCTCCACACACTTGTGTTTTCGGGCGGTCTGGCTGGCTCTATGCACTGGCATGTAAAACATGTGAACGGACTTGTGCGAAAGCTTGAAAGAAAAAATTCTACAATACAAAAGCGAGCTTAAACATGAACATGATTTTCTTATATTTAGGGCAAACATAAAAAATATTAGAAGGAGAAATTTTACAAAAATTGAGTTTATTGAACAGCTGCAAATTGTGGCAGCTCGGTTAAGTAAAAGTGTTGGCACCAGATTGACACATGCAGCCCAGCAAATAACTACACACACACACACACACATGCATACTTTTGTATAAACAGTTTGGATAAACTTTAAAGTTGACATTTTCGGCCAAAGCTTTTGCCGACTCATGCGTGTTTATGTTTAAGAACTTGTGCTGCTAAAAGAAATGGAAAATATTTGCTAAGCAACTTTCATTTTGGCTTTAATAAAAATTTTAAATAAATGTTTATTTTAGTTCCAAAAAGGTTGTGAGGTTTGAAATTGAAAACTATAGTAATTATTTTTCCATATTGAACAACAGAATTCACTCAATCAGTTAATGAATTATTTAAATGGGAGAATTTCTAGATTCGAAAACCAATTTTGCAAAAACTGTTGTAGTACAAAAACAGTCAATTTCTTTGAACAAACAAAACCTTTGGTTTTTTTCTAACTATAATTTGTTTTGAAACAACAAAAATCAAGAACTTTAGCAAGAGAATTCCAGCAGTCAAGAAATTAATCTTATTTATTTTCATAATATCAATATTTTTCATAAAATAATTAGTTTGAAAATTGCAGCATAACATGATTAGTGTCACGTTTGGTATGTCACGTAACGAAATTGATTGTCTTGTTGAAAAGCACATAATTTTTCACTCAAATCAGAAATATTTTAAAGCAATATTGTTACGTTAAATTATAAACTCATATGAAGTATAAAACTTTTTAGGTTTTACCGCATTCCCAGCCTCTAAGTGATGCCATCGAAACAACTTCCATTTCTGTCACGTTTTTAGATTACTGCGCTTCTTATAATCTTAAGTTTAGAATAAAATTGGATAGTAAAAAATGAAAACCGTCACGTTCGGTACCACACAATTCAATACGAAATCATGTAAAATTAACATGAAATACTATAACAGCATAATCTTTAGTTTTATAGGTATGATTTTATTTCATTGGCAATTTCATATTGGTTTAACGTGATTTCTTATTAAAATCAAACGTGTTTTGCCAACAACGTTTTCTCTATATGGAATATTCATTGAAAGTGAGTCCTTGTAAATCTTTGAGAGTATCGTTGAAGGCATATTTTTTTGTTCAAGTGGTAGAACCAGCTGTCTGTATATTTTTTTTTGCCTTAACAGCGACAACTTTCGGTTAAAGTTTATTAAATTGATTTACAAAATATTTTACTTTAGACAACCATTTGCTGGTATTTAGTTTTTCGCTTAACCATAACTTTTGTGTTATAAAACAAAGTAAAAATAACATAATTAATATTTGCATAATTCAAAACTAGAAGCTGTTGTTATTCACACATTCTGTTTATAAAGACATTTAAAACTGACACTTTAATTCAATGAAACACAAATGACAGCCAAAAAAAAATAATGAAGTCTGTGCTCGCTTGAGTGTGATTTTCAGCAGAGCGCAATTATTTTTCTACATGTAGACAACAATAATGATAAAGAAATACTAAAACAAGATCAAGGACACGAGTGAAGGATGAAGTTTTCAATTAAAAGGATATATATTTCTCTTCAAAAAAAAGAACATGTGATGAATTTGGGTTAAGAGATCATTTTGCGTCACAGCTGATTTTTCTGAACAACATAAATGCACTAAACTACCAGAAACTTATTCGTACGCACTCCGTTCTAGAAGTTTTAAACAAATTTTCCAAGTTTTCTTCACATTAATATTTCTGCTTAAGATTATGACACTCAAAGTCTCGTATTTGACTTTGCGCTTCAAATCATGAACAGTAAGAAAACAATTTTGTTGAAATTATACTTCCAAAAAGAATTATAAAAAATTGCTAATAATTCTCATTAAGTAGCGAATGTTTAAAATATATATCCAAACTGACTGAAGAGAGCAAAACGATGCATGAATCGTAATATTTTAATTTAATTTTGTTCTTGACTTTGAAGTAAAAAGTTCGTGTTTTGAAAATAGCTGGAATTCTTAGTAGCTTCAGGATATGCCAAAGAATCCAAAAGATGTGTGACAGACATCAACTCAGAAAACTAGTGCGTTTTAGCAAAGAAGTGTGAGTAAAAAATTTATGGTTATTGGAAAATTTCTTAGTAACTGCTAATGGGTTTTAAAAGACAATCAGCAATAAAACTATATATTTCAAATCGTTCGTTTTCCATCACACCTGCTGAAACCAAAGGATGCCCTCATAACTCTGGCTAATTTTAATGTTTTTTTTTTTAATTCTTTTTATTGGCTACACATTCGGCTGCACTCCCGGCTGAGCCCTTTAAGACTCACTGCATTTAGCCGCCATAATCATGCGTGCTATTTCTATATTAATATATATGTTCAACGTATTAAAGTTCTGCTTTGCTATGGGGAAAAACCAGCACCATTCCTGTTTTATTAAGTATTGAAAAACTAAATAAACAAAATAAATTTTTGTATACAGTTTTTCAAATGAACAATTTATTTTCGTCAACAAACGGATGTTAAACACAGGAAATTGTATAACAAAAACATAACAAAAAAAAATATTAAAGGACTGCACATGTATGTATAATAATACAACAACAACAACAACAACAACAAAAAACAAACTTTGCATAATTAGCAAATACAAACGTTATTATGCTGAAAACATACGAGTTATTGCAAGTGCGCATATGGCCAGCGTTAATTTAAATATTATTAAAATGTGTTTTTTTTGGTCTTCGCGGAAATGTACCAGCAGTTATTTTATGTTTAATGTCAGTTAAAATTAAGTTTTTGGCAAATTAAAAAGTTAAACATATTTTAAAACCGGCTTTAAAGTGGAACCAGATTGCAGCAGCACAGAAGCCGGGTCTGTTTAAAAAATTAGGCGAGTTGTCAAACTTCGCGGTGCACTCGCTTCCAGCACAAGTTCACAGTTCCAGCTCGTTATTATCATGTTGGGCGATTTTCTACTTTCGGAAAAAAATGGATCAAGGAATTTTCATAAAATCTTGTGTAAATAATGGAATTAGTGCTCAAAAGCACTTAAACTGTAACAACTGGTGCAAGACTTTCAAATACGGTCGAGAAAATGTGAATGACACAAATACAAACTTTGAACACTCAGCCAATTAATAGCGCAAATATAATAATAATGCTAAAAGTTTTATTAAATGCCCCGCACAACCACGCGTTCCTGCATTGGCACAACAGCGGCCGAAGGGTTAAAATGTTTATGGCCCGTTTATGAAAGGCTTATGCGAGTTAATCATCATAAAATATTTTCCTTTATAATTTTCCCGCCTTCTCTATCGCCTCTATGATACTAAAACTTAAAGCGACAAATGCTAAGGAATTTGATTGTTTGATTGAGTACAAAAAATAATGTGAAAACTTCACTTTTTTATGTTGCAAAGATTCAATAATTATCAGATATATGTTTGGAATCAGTAGCTGGCAAACTTGCCCCTCATCACTGTTCTTGTTTCAATACAGTTTCCAGCACAGAAATGTATTGTAACATGAAAATTAAATCGTATTATACAGGATTCTTTAGTTTTTTTTTTGTCCTTTTAAAACCTTCATGTTGTTTAATTTCGGACAAGTGTTTCATTTTGCAACAATTCAATAAGCAAATTTAGCTAAAACTTAATAGAAATAAATGATTCCATATAAATATGCGTTCAATTGATTTTTCTAAAATTGGATTTCATGATTATAATCACAATATTTGCTGTGCGCAATTAAACACAATACAATATTGTTAAAAAAAAAATCAAAAAACATGGACATATGTACAAAAATATTTAATGGTAAAAATGTATTATAATAACGAGGGAAAATTTACTTATTTTAAATGTCCTTGAGGCGAAAATTTTTGGCAAAAATCCGTTTTTTCTTTGTTTTATTTCTAAGTGGAAATATTTTTCTTTTCAGACATGAACAAGAGAGAATATCTCTGTGTATTGCAAAACACATGATTTGAAATCTGATGTGATTTTCAATTCGCACATGTGCTTCGAGTGCTGATAATTAAAATTTGTTCTACTATTTTGTAGACTTTTCTAAAATGCAATAAGACAAAAAATCTTGCCGCAATTAGAATCCAATTTGATTGATAATAGGATGATTATCTATAAGATGATAATTATCTGAATGATAATATTTTTGTTCCCATTTCAAATGTACAATACAATTAAAGCTTCCTTTTCTTTTCTAATTTCCTTTTTTAGTAAAAGAAAAAAAAACTTATTTTTTTTGTCAGCGGTAGTTTGAAAAATACATGATTTGAGACAACAGGTGATTTTAAAATCGCATGTGTGCTTCGAGTGCTGATTTACGAGTATTATAATGTTAATACTCTTAACATGACATGACCTTCAAGAACGATGAAGAATATTTCAGCAAACAGATATTCAAACTTGTCACATGTAAAACAAATTTTCTTCTTGTGATTTGCCAGCCCCTCGTATTTTACGTACGTAACACACGAACACACAGACTCTCACATTATCAAGTTCCGTTCAATAACGTTTCTATTCAAAAAGTTATTTATAGCAAAAAGAATGTGGCTCATAATGGTGCGTTTCATATACTCGTAGTCGCATAAAATTACTTCATCAACCAGTTTAATGCATTGAAACAGCCGACATGACACAGAACTTAAGCGCCACACATGACCATTTCAGGGCTGTGAGGCGAAACAATTCCGCTGGCTCGCAACACCTGTAAATTAAATTTTTATCTCACTTAGATATCAGCCTGATTTATTGTTATCTTCCACCTGCAAAGACTTTCTGCACGCTTATGCCACCATCGCACAAGGCCTCCGGTATCGGGCAGGATAACAACAATTCGTTGTAGCTAAAGAAATTCATTAAACAGATTAAATTGTTCGCTCGTATTGTTTTTATATTTCAATATCGTTATCAACGTTTAATGACCATCTATTAATAGGCTTACAGCCTTATGGATTTGCTGTTGTTGTTGCTGCCACTGCTGGTGCTGATGCTGATGCTGGAGCTGATGCTGGAGCTGATGCTGTTGCTGTTGCTGTTGCTAGTGGTTGTATGCTGGTTGTATGTGTGTTAAATATTTTCAATAACTAATTGTGTAGAAATGTTTTAAAAGGAATATGAAGTGGGATAGTGAAATCATAAAAATAAATGACTCTATATTTATAGATGACAAACGGTTTAAAAGGCAGCCTGTTTATGCCGTAATATTCGGTTTTAATATTAAGGACATACATGAATCGAATATATTAGGATTTTGTAATAAAAATATCAACACATTCTAGAAATAATTTCTTCCCTTAAATTCACTTCACACTTAAGTTACTTACGTTCTATAACTAATATCTGTCACAGCTAGAGATGAGATTTTTAGCCCAAGAAGCTGAATAAAACTGGCGTATTCTTTTGGCTCCCACTGCTAAAATAATTAGCAAACACTGAGTCGCAAATATTTGTGCCAAGACCTACATTAAATTAAACGAACGAATGTCCTAAGTCGATCACGTCACGCATGCAATAGACAAAATAATCTGTCACCTAAGTGATTGCCAAGTGAATTGAGTTTTGGAACTCTATATGGCTGCATTATTTGATGGGTCTTCAATTTTCTACGAATATCAATGAAATCTTAGGTTCACCATCACTCTATATTGGCTATTTATTCTGGCTACTTTGGCAAAACATTAATTGGTGTTAAGGAGATCACATGGCTCCTTATTCCAAGCAGAAAGTTGACTTAAATATTTCCCTTAAGGGGTAACCGAAAAGCCTATTGATATTGTTGGTTAGAAACCCATTTCCTATGGCTTTGAATCTTAAGCTCTTAAGATAAGTGCTTTGAGAGACATGATATGAACTTAATTACCAGAAATGTTTAGAAGTGGTTAGCGGCCCTATAATAAAGGCTGCTGGAGCACTTGCTAGGAGCGGAGGTCTGTAAAAGGTGCTTTACTTTTCCTTACATAACCTCACTAAGCGTTGAAGCTGTCAGAAATTTGCCAGTCAGTAGCGAAATTCTAGCAACTTGGCATTACTTTTCCACACATAACCTCACCAAACGTTGAAATGATCAGAAATTCATTATAAAACAATTTCCCAGCCAACATCACCATTATTTTTCTACCTGTTTTATATTTAAAAGTAAAAAAAACAACAATATTTCTTGGCGAAAATACTTACAAGGCTTTTACGAAATATTTACTTTAAAGTTATACTTTCCATTATTTTTGCCATTTCCGCTTGCATTTATTCAAAACTTTGTTACTCCTGCTACTTAAAATTCTTATTTACGTTGCAGTGATGGTGTTGATACCAGTTCTGTTGCTTTCTATTTTTCTTCATCGTTGACGTATTCTGTTGCAAGTATTCATTCTTTGCTCTTCATTTAATTTATGTGTTTATTTAATGTTTTTGTTTGCTGCCATATTTTACACTTTTTCTCTTCTTGTTCTACAAGAAGTTGTACATTCTTGTTGTTCGTTGCTGGCGAGTAAAACTGCTCGTTATTTATGAATTTTGTTATTGCAAGTGGAGAAAAAGATGTTGCTGTTGTTTCGCTACGTACATTTTCATTTGTTTCTCCCTTCCGTTTGTAATATTTTTTACTACCGTTATGCTGAATTTTGGGTTACAACAAGACAACAATGATGACAGCTGTCATGGCGTAAAAGTCTCAATTATAAAAAGTATTTTGTGATTTAATGTTGCTACATTTTAAGGCGTCTGAAAGCATAAACATACAAATAAGCGCTTTTGAAAAAATTATTATGTAGTCGTACGCAGACACATGAGTAGACAGACCGCTTGCGAAGACCGCCGCCATGTTAAAAGAACGACATTTTGAGAGATTCCCTGAGCAGCGCACTTTTTAGGCATATGCAGAGCATTCCAAGTTCTCCTTTGCAACCTCCAGCAGTGAAGAACTTTCCCATCCATTCTTGATTTGTTTGCAAACAAATTGTATTTAATATCATATTTTCTATGCTGAAGCAACTATTTTTGCTAAAATATTATTTGTATCTGTATTTGAACAATTTATTTACTAACTCAGCGATTGGCATCATTGAAACTATAACAAAAAACCATATATCATACGGATGCCACATTAAAGCTTGTGGCTTTCTAGATACAGCAATAAAATTATGTTGGCCAATTGAAAAACTTTTCTTGACAAGACTTTAAGAGTGGCAATGCCAACTCCTGGCATTTTTCCTTACATATCTTATATGTAGTATAATATGTGATAAGTTATTGTTGAGGTTATGTTTTTATTACTAAAAAAAGAGGCATACAAGTCTCAATAGATTACAATCTTCGCATTAAAAACTAGTTTTTGGGCTTTTTCGGTTTTAGTAAAGATTTTTACATTTTCCTCCAACATAAATTATTTCGAATCTATTTACACTTAATCAAAGTCCAATGCGCCTTTTTTGTGCCTCCAACAAAACCCTGTAAATATGTGTGTTCGTGTGTGTGTGTATTTGTGTAAAACATGACCCCATTTAACATTCAAAATTTCATATCGTAAAATGTTGTTGGTGTTTGAAATGCTTTTTTCCATCTTTTTGAGATATTCTTTCTTATATTAGTTGAGCAGAAGAAGAAAAAAAAATGGCGAAAATATAAAGAATATAGTGTCTGTTGCAGAAACCCGGCCAGAAAAAAAAACAAACATGCTGCTGCTAATTTAAATTTATTGATGCAACATACTTTACGAACTATGTCATTGTCTGCTACACATTTCTTGGGCAACAGCAGCATAGTATCAGCAACTGGCTGTTGTTGTTGCTGTTGTTGTAACTTGCCAAGCTACCAACACATGCACACACATGCATACATACATATGGGCATGTGAACTAGATTTTAGATTTTTTCCTTTCGCCTTCTTCGCATATTTGGTGTGCAGACGTTTTTCCCGTTTCTGCCGTTTTCTTTGCCATATTAAATATCTAACTGTTAGGGGCTGATACAATACTTTTTCTCTTTGTATGTTCGGCAAACAAATTTATGGCAACTAACTGAAATGACATTGTTAAAAACTCCCAAAAGTCATGCCGCAGAAGAAGGCATGCGAGAGAAAGACTAGTGGCTTGAATGGCGAAACAATTCATATGCCAACACATTTTATTTGCAGCAGTTTTGTTCCGCAGAAAAGTGATCGAACGTACTGGGCAACTGGCAACTTAAGATTGACAAATAGACTTGATTTTTAGTCAACTTGGCTGGTTTCGTCGTACGACTACTTTCCGTTACGCTGACAAAATTAGGGCTCATTTGTATCGATTTAGTGCTGAGTTTTTTTCAATGCGGCTCAACCGCAACAAGAAGTTGCTGGGATTCAAAATCTTAATTTTTTCTGTCTTACCAATAAAGTTTATGCTTTTTCTCGTTGCTTTAATATTTCTTGTTCCTCACAGATTTCTATAAATAAGCCCCTAAGGCTCTAGTTTTGCTTACAATAACACTACAACTTATCTTGGCCAACTCCGGAGAAAAATTGCACACTTTTCTGGGCACTAAATATATTTAATTTTCTAAATTCCCTAAAAGTTTTAATTAAAAATCTGCACATTTTTCAAGACATATCAACTTTTTTACCTGAAGAATAAAATAGATCAAATCAAGGAAATTTTTCCGCCCTACCCACGATGTGGAACATTAAGATCCGCCAGTATTTGGAACTCCGGCCTGGAGACTATTTTGGAGCTTTATTTTCTCAAGATCGCCTGCCGTTTGTCAATGCAATGATAAATGTTTTATGTAGAAAAAATTATTTCCAAAAAAACTGTTTGTTGATTGATTTAATTTGTTTGAAGGTTCCTATTCAAAGAACGTTGGATTCATTCATTGATTCATGGAAATTTGATGGGAAATATATAAAGTTTGCTTGGAAAATTTTGCTTGGCAAGAAAACTATGAGTTATTTTTTGGTTGATGTGCAAAATCTATTATTTATTTATTACGATCCAAGACGAAGAAGTCTTTCCAATGGATTCCAAAATCTTACAGATCGAAATCGTAAACGGCAAATTACCCTCTTTTTAATTGTGTTGTGAATATATTTAATTAATGCTGTGATTGCAATAGGAAAATATTAATATCAATTAATACTTTAATTTAAATTATTGCAGCAGTAAATTGACCAAAATCAATCAATGCACTTTTTTTTACCAAGTTTTGTTTTCATTGATGTGAAAAAATGTTTAATGTTTAATTAAATATTTTAATTAAATGAATTAAAAATTAATTTAATTGAATTAAAATTTTCCGTGAACTAGAAGGACAGACAAAGCCAACTAAGTATGGAGTTGACATTGAGTTGTCCACGTTTCTTCTTTAACGATGACAAAATGTTCTTGAATACGTCCTGGCATATATTTGCAGTTCTCCGTGGAACATAATTTATGGATTCAAAATGAATACTCGTGGAACGGAGTATAAATTTAATTTGTAGATAATTGATTTACGTCTTATGCTCTGTAATGATTTGTAAATCGCTGCGTTAGAACGAATTTGTAAATCTCTGCGGAACACACACACACACACACACAAAAGAAAACCTTAAAAGATGTTAAAATGGAAATAGAATAACTGGAGATATGCCAATAATATGTGCTGAGATTTAATTGTTTGGAAATTATGTTAAAGAAAGCCAGCAAAGCGCCTAGAATGAAAGGCAAATGTACTTTAAAGCGAAATGATTCACTACCTCAAAACGCACATGCCCGTAGTATTGCACGGCACCGCAACACAGTGTTGCTACAGTTGAGAGTCTATAGTACCTTCGCTGGGCTGAAACCAAATCGTTTTGTAAAATAGTCAGAAAACGGAAACACTGTTAGAAGGGTAAACCAATTTCTAACAAACATTTTCACAGACACTAAAAATATATTATATTTTGGTTCGGTTTTTGAAAAAAAACTTTTCAAGTTCAAATGTCTTGGTGAGTTCAGAGAGATTTTTTTTTAAACTTAAGAAAATCACTGATTTGGTGAATTGTTTGTTTGAAAATCTTTCAGCAAAAACTTTTGGTCCTAAAAAAAAACTAAAATCTTGTTTCAAATTAAGCCGACATAATAAATATTATATATATTTTATATATATATTTTCGTTTGTTGTCTGTTTTTCGATGCGCAGTAATAAACCAATTGGTCCGAAATGTCCCAGAAGATGACTTCATGTGGTGTCCTTTCGGCACAATTGTTATTATAGGCTTAAGTGTATTTGATTGACTAAGTATTGGCCTTACAATAGGGAGGGACTTCTAAACTTTATCTAGTTGTAGTTCTTGTTATTGTAGAAGCTTTATCTCTGGAATTGATAAATCTCCAAGTGCGCTTTAAGTTATAACAAGACATGCGACTGACAGAAATGGCTTATTGAAAGCGGCGCTATCTGTGTGCGTTGCCTTAAGTGCGCTTTCTGCACATTACGGTCGCCCCTTAATCGTCCTACCGGTTTTAAAAAAAAACCGGAGGCGGTTTTTTTTTATAACAAATACAAAACTGCAAAAGCTCTCTGTTGGTCTGCAGAGCTACCCAGAGTGTTTGGTAGGATTCGAACCTGCACTATTGTTTTGACACAAAGGAGGACCTGCGCTGTCCGCGAGAGTGCCGCATTTTGCATTTCAGTTTGGGCCAGGAGCTGAAGGCGAACACCCGTGGGAGCCAACTTGTGTTCGCTGAATGTGCTGTAGAGTCTAATAACACACATCCACCCACAACTGCTGAACGGGGAATAACACAAGTACCCTGCAAATGGCACTATTTGGTGCATATTTTGCTCAACAGTGTTATCTGTAAGCGTTTCATTGAGAAACGGGATATGGGATTGTAGCAAAATATATACGTATGTTTATTATGGCTTCGAAACGAAACTTTTATGTGGGATAAAGAAAAGATAGCCCTCACACTTACACTCTAGACAACTTTTAATCTTATTTGCACACCTTCAAATAGTTTTCGCCCACACTGTTAAAAATTCTGCCTGCACACATTGTGTGAATTTGTTGGATGTCTTCTGAACTCCCTTAACCTTGTGGTTTTAAAACAGGATTTTATGTTTTTGCACATCTCTGCTTCATTTGATTTGCCCTTCACTGCGAAATCTTCATACTTGTATTTAAAGTTTCTAGTTTCATGGCATGTTTCCCGGCATAATTAATATTTAGCTTAAGTTTTGAGGTTATACTTTTTAGTCTTCTTCTGTCTGTTTGTTTGTGCTGGTGAACTCGTCGCATGTCGGTTGCATTGAAAGTGCGCGAAAACTACATGATGTTGTTTTCAGTTCTTTGCATTTCATTTCAAAGATATTTCATTATTTGACAGTTGCCGTTAACAGCAACATAAAACCGAACTCAAATATGTGCAACTTTGGCAATTTTCATATTTTGTTTCATGTAGTTATTTTCATTTATTTTATTTATGCTATTCTGCTCCTCTCTTCAGCTTTTCTATGTTTCGTTGGCAATAACAAACGCTACATTTATGTTTCGTGCTCAAAGCAGAGTGGCAAACATTTGATCAGATATTTGTTATTTGCGTGAAGAGAAGAATCAAACCTGAGGGTGTGAGCAAGTGTGTATTTACTTTTGTGGCAAATAGCATGCACATGCATGCTTTTCCAACGTTGAAGATGGTGCTGGTTACACGTATAAAATATATTGCATATATTTCGATATGCATTTCGGTTTCGGCAGACAAACTGTACGGAATTGCGTGCATGTTTCACATAAACATTTGCTGCTCATTTGAATGCTGATGGAAAAACTATTTTTCTTCCAAATTTTTTTGCTATCAAAGGGGGTCGTTTGCTATCGCAAGTACGTAGTTTCGTTTAAATGCTTTAAATTGTGTACATGTTTTGAAAAACGAAGCTTTAACAGTATAAAACTCTATTTTTAAGTTTCTTAACAAAAGCCAGTGATAGCATTTTGATGTGTTTTGCTCCCCAAATGCTATAAAATCTGTTCGCTAATGCTGCGCTGTAAAATTTGTTGACTTTTAATGGTTGGTTTCTTATCCGCCCGCTTTGCTCTTTGTAGCGCCACACACTCTTTGTGTTTTCTTTATTAAAGTTTGACACATTTTGCATTAAATTTAGATCACGTTTTTCCTGCCTTTATTAACAACTTTTATGGCTTTTTGGAGAAATTTTAAGCTTTAAATTTTTTTTTACGGTTTACAGGGGCGCATGGAAACTTTCCCTACACACACAATTTTGCATCATTAAAATATGTGTTAAATATTTTCTCTGCCTTCGCTGTTATATTTTTTCATAATTTATTTATGTTTATGGTCTTCTGTTAAGGCTGAAACGAATTTCTTAGCTAAAAGACAGCCGCCATATGGGATAATTTCGTTTAATTCACTTCTTTTGGGCAAATTCTGGTTCTCGAGACATCCAGTTTCTGTTGTTTTAGGGCGGGCGTTTGCGAGTCTGAAATTGAATCGCAATAGTGAATTAACAAAAAAAAAAAAAAAAAACTACGATGGATATTCAATTTTATTCACAAATATTTTACAAAAACTAAAAATTTGGTGCATTCAACCGCTTCATTTAAGTTCTACACTCCCCCCAAATAGGCCAGTAGTTCTTTCGGTTCAAAAGGTATTTGTTTTGTTTTTGTTTACGCTTTTGGGAAAATCCTTAAGAAATGTAACCCCGAAAAATCCGGGTGGAGTATAAAACAAACAACTACTAATAATTTTTTACTGTCTATTATTTTCCTCAAGTTTTTTTTCTTTTCGTTTTACTTGAAGCCCAAAAAACTAATTTATTATTCCCTGGGTTTCTGTTCCCAAACTTAACAAGCAACAATTCATACAAGCTTTGATTTTGTTTAATTTACGAAAGATAATTATTTAATATGTCAGTCAAAGGATACAAATCAGGCTGTAAATTGCACACGTTCTTAAGGTACTTGTGCGTACTAGAAGGCCTCTCCATCTGCCCTGCCAAAATACGGGCATGTCTTAACAAGTTAAGACATGTTTTTTGATCTTATCTGTTGCATATTGTGTGGGCCGTACGGTCGCTATTGTTTGCTGCTGTAGCTGGTCCAGGTGCGTATGTGTAGATTTAATGATAACAAGGAATTGTTTTAAGCCGAGCATCTATTTACTTTTTGGTAATTTTGCCCTACATGTACTGCCAATTCCACCTTCGGGGAATTTACTGTATCTGAGATATATGTATGTATGTATGTACGTATGTATGATTTGAGGAATATAGATTTTATGTTGCTGGTTTGCTGCTGGTGTGGATACTGTTTTTACCTGGTGCAACCACTATAAATCTGATCAAACACAAGTACCAGTCGTAGCAGTAGTTGTTGTAGTAGTGGGGTAGCCGTAATTGTTAAAGCTGTATGAGTATTTGTTGGGTGTTTATTTTAGAAAATGAAATTTTATATTTGCTCATAAAATAAATTGTTAAAGGTAACTGGCTGTTTTTGTTGTTGCCCTGCCGTTCTAATAAATGTTATATTTCATTGCTACGTTGCCATTATGGAGCCAAAGCAAACACAAGTGTCCTTTTCAATATTAACAAAGCACTCAAAATTTTCTCAAATCCACAATTACAACAACTATTGAAGAACCAAAAAAGACAAAAAAAAAAACAAAACTGCAATATCTTTTGATGTGGCTCAGTTTGTGTATGACTTTGAGAAATTTATTTATTATTAATAAACTTCAGCCGGCAAATTAAGGAAAAATATTAAAAAGAAAATTGATAAAACATTTTCCGACTAGAGGACGGTTTGTGTTAATTTGATACGTTTGCTATGAAATAAAGAGAAATAAAGAATGACTTAAAAGCAACCAGTTGTGAAAATTCCTTAAATATTTTCGACAATTAGTAAAATAAAAGTGGAACAGGAGGGCGGCGTTCCTGTGGACTTGACTATGAGTTGTTCCTGTAAGTTTAAGATGCGAATGCTTTGCCCCAAAGAATTCTTGTGATATACGTACGATTCACAGCTCTAGAGTGTTGTACGCACATCGTAGATTCGTCCCATACTTTCGTAACTCCTGTTACACCTATTGCTGTAGTGTCCTTGCCCTAATTCGTTTACTGGTTTTGTAGCTTCTAGTTCTAAATATCAGCGTGTTTTTGGAAAACAAATCATCGAACACGACTGCTGACAATCTGGTGATTCATCAGCGGCTTCTTAATATTTTAAACATAAACCTGCTTGTGAAACTAGTTAATTTCCAGACAGTTTTACAAAATAGGGAAAGGGGAGAAAATAAGGACGAATTCACTGGAGTTGCAACCTTAATGCTGACACCAACAATGGAAGCGAACTCGCTGCAATAACAACAAAACGGGGCGATATCCCAATACATGTATTTTATGTTCGTCGAATGTCCCGGAAATGTCAAAAATTATTTTTTTTTATTCAATTTCTCCTGTCCTAAAGTTCTGTTAAAATACTTAAAAAAGTCTCCAATCATATCAGCAGAAGCTGCAATTAAGGACGAGCAGTCAAAGTATTACAGGAGACTATTTAAAACGATAGACGTTTTTATGTTTGAAATACAAATTGTGGCAGGTACTCATAGAAACTGACGGCCTTTTTCATAAAAATGGTTCGAATTTAATGCAAGTTTATGAAATGATTTTTGCAGGGAAGTTTAAATTTTAATTAGGAAAAACAATTTTTTGTGAATATCTAATCCTTCTCCTGCAGTGTTTTACAGAAACTATTTTTCGATTATCCGGCTAAACGAGATTGAGCTCGTTGGCAGACTTAATTAGATGACAGTTTCGCAGCGACTTAAATTGTTCAATTCAACCATAAATTTGCCTTTAAGACAAGTTTTTCCAAAAAAAAAAAAAACTTTTAACAGTCTGTTGGTATGACACAAAATTAAGTTTTTATGTTTTCAATTGCCATTTGATGTTTCTGTTCATTATTTCGCCTGTATTTTGCTGGCAGGAGCGAGAACAACAGACTAAACAAAAAAAAAACAAAAAAAATTCGATAGATGACACTTTGCAACGGTTCAATAAGTGTTAACATTTTAAATAGTCCTTTTTATGCTCATGCTGTTTTAGCAGTCCTTTTTCTCAACGGTTGCGCTATTTTCTCTTTGCGCTCCTTTACTCAGGTACTTAATTTAATTAAAAAACGAGGAAATATTTGTTGTTGCTGTTGTTTTCACTTTCTTTCTACCGGTTTTTTCTGCTGCCAACGCGCAAATAATGGGGAGTTTTGATGTTCTTTCCTATTGTTGTTGTTATTGCTGTCATCTTTGTCACTGTTGTTGTTTTATGCTGGTGAACAAGTTGCCTTTATTCTTATTATGAATATTTTGTTGCTACAGCTTTTTGTTGTTGTATATTGTTGCTTTAATTTTGTTAGATGTTTATGGTTGATGATTTTATAAAGCGGTAAAGAAACGGTTTTATTTGTTTTCTCTTTGTTGGCATTTTTTTTGCTACGCTGTTTGTTGTTCCTTTTCTCCTGCTCATACAAGGGGTGGTGAAACTAAAGATAATAGTGTACAGCACATGTACATACATACATCCATACATACCTTTATGTATTTTACAATGTTTGTTATGAAAATTAATGAATTTTCCAAAAAGGCCAAGCAGGACAAAGGAGAATCGACAACGAGTTTCATTATTTTGTTGTTTGTGCCTGCCTTTTGCATGTTCGTTACATTTAAAACTGATTAATTAATATTAATCATACGTGGTGGGAGCCGCAATTCGAACGCAATTTCCCTACTACCTGAATGGACGCTTATTTGGTTAACTGGTATTTACTACCACCAGCTTTAATGAATTTCTATTTTCCGAAATAAAGACAATTAGTTTGCCAGCTGCCTTATTTAGGCTTTACATGTTACCCGGCGACCAGTTGCAATTGCCAGATTTGTTAATATTTAAAGGATAGTTTTTATTTATTTATTATAATGGAAGCCTAATTAATTAAATTGTTCTTTTGCTTTCTGTTTCTCAACTTTTAACTGGCATTTGACAACAGTTTTATGCAACAAAAACCATATAAAGGGATAAAAAGTTGAACTTTCTAAAAAATGTGAAACCACGAACAAGCACCAGCTTTACAATTGTTTGAATAAATTTATTATAGATATTTTTTGTTTCGTTTCGTAGTTGGCAACAACAAGACGAAGTTTTCCAACCTGACCGAATCAAACTATTTATACGTTTGTATATTATTAATACATACGTTTTATATGGCTGCAATCGTTTCTTTACATTTTAGTGTAGTTCCGAAATAAGTAGTGAAAAAATATTTTGGGAATAACAAGAGCGTTTTCTAAAGTGTTATCGTTGTTTCCAGCGCCAGATATTCAAATATTGGAAATGATCCAGGATCCAGGAAACAACATCTAGGATGCAGTAATAGATGAGATAGTCCTAGTCCAGAAATAAGTGGCTTTGGAATTGTTTGAGCCTGGTCCGATTCGAGTAAGATCTCGAATGTGGTATTTTCTAGTTCACTCAGTCTACTAAAAAGCATTTTTTTTAACTGTTTGAGTCTGCCCTTAAAAAAGGTGCAGAAGTCTGATGAGGCAGCAACTTTCCTATGGTCTGGACTTGAAGAGAAAAAACTTCGCCGGTCTTTATCTAATAACAAATATTAAATACTTTTTCCAGTGGAGATACAGCTCTGATTTCCCAGTTCTAACTAAGAAATACATATAAATTCTTAAGCCATTCTTTTGGAATGCCCCTAATTTCGAACATAGTTTTTTTCAAATTCAAAGCTTTTAACATGGTTACTTTTTAAATACACGGAGATTTAATTTATTTAGTTAAGCAAATATATCATGAGGTTTAAATGTCAGGTAAGACCAGCAGGTTATATAAAAAAATAAAAAAAAAGTGGAATAAAACCGAAGCCAATTAGCTAAATAAAAAGAAGACATATCAGTTCACATGCACTACAGTGTTCCCCATGTATTCGTACAGACAGACTAGATTAAATGTTAATACTTAAAAGAAAACTTTATAGAAATGAAGGATAATTAAGTTAGACATCAAATATATGTTTTATTAAAAGGCAAAGCAATTTTTATTACATCTCTAGTGAATAGAGTAAAAAGACTTTAATTAATAATAAATTATGTTGAAAATCAGCGACAGCTACGACACAAGTTTGAAATATTTATGTGGCTGCCTCATATGCGCCAGGTTCATCTGCTGCATTTAGCTGAGGGGGGGCCAAGCAAATCAAATATATAAAATGATCGTTAAAATGATATGATTGCACGAATAACCGGAACAGCAGCACCACAAAGACATTTGGCTCACCGAACGTAGGCCACTATTCCAGTATCATATAAAGCCTCTTGCTGTGGTTTTGGGCTTAAGCCTCAGTTAGAATTTTGGAGTCATGATAAGCGCCTAAACTTCAGGATCCCAGGAGCAAGTTGGTACCCCTTCTCCCATATCTTAAATCGTATATAAACTTGCCATAACTTTGTGCTGGGAAGCAGAGTAACTCAGTTTGAAATAAACCCCAGCAAATCTGCCACTGCAGGTGGAAAGCAGCACATGGCACTAGATCCTTGCCAGAGAGCTCGGGCAGTCCAATCTCTTCTGTGAGTAATTCCCTACACAGTGAGTGGAGGAAGCGTAAGCACCTGAGTTGCCAGCCCGCAATTTCAAAGGAACATGAGTTCTTAATCTTGTGCGTCCTACTACGTTTTTCATGTTCATGTTTTTTATTACAACAATTTAATTATTGCAATTTTTTAAGCTAAAAATTTGTTGAAAAAAATTCATTGGATTTTAATTCCTTACAGGCGTCTCATTTAAAGCGAAATTTGTTGCCTAAAAGAATGTAAAATTTTTTGTTGGCTAAAATTTGCATATAGAAACTCTATACACGAGAAGAGGAAACAGATACGGATATTTCGGGCAGTTTTTCCCTTCATCAATAATATTATTTTGTATGCCATCAATCCAGCATTTGATGCATATTAAATTTAGAAAATACACCAGGTTGCTTCTCACTTATAAACAACAACAAAATAACAGAATGAACATTACCAGTATCATGTTTGATGTAGCCTCAATAAAGTCTCTGTTCGCATTTTAAGCTGACAAAAGATTCTCATCTCTATGGCCGCACCGCAAGTAATTTTCGTTTTAAGGCAGTCGCATTGGAACCCTTTTCATGATGAACACAAATAAATATCACATTTCATTTACCTTGTTTCAATAAAATGCTAATTTTTCCATTAAATGTAAATATTTATGGATATTTTTTATGACAATCCGCACTTAACTCTGCAAGTGGCCGTATAGTGTTTATTCAACGCTGTATTAAAATGTTAATTACACACATTAAATATTGTTAATATTCATGAAATTCAAATTAAAATATAATTCGCTTCTTTTTTTGTTGTTTTTGTAGTAGTTATGCAAATATGTACTTATTTAGTTTTTGCCGCACTTCTTCTACATGACGAATACACACACAGACACACAGAGACACACACACACACATATATATATCCCTACTTACTTACTTATAGTTGAATTAATTTAATATTGTCCCTTATTGTAACTGCAAAATTTTGTTTTCTGTATTAAATTCTTGTTTATTATTAATTATTCCATAAACTCTGAAAATTGACGATAAATTTTATGCAAAACAAACAAAAATTCTATTTAAGAGATGCGATATGAAATGGAAAAAAAGCCAGCAGAAATACAAACTAAAATTGCTTTAATTGTTTATGGCAAAAAATACTTTAATTACATGAAATGAAATAAATTTTTATATATAAATAAGTATAATTTATTTACCTATATAAGCAGAAAATGTACATACGTACACAAATGTGTGTTGGGTAAGTTTTGGGGGGCCCTAACGAAACGGTCCGAACTTGCACAAAGCTGAGGTACGATTATAGCAACGTCCACGTAAACAATGAAAATACTTGTCACGTTGCTGGAAGGTGTTAAACTGCTTAGAATAGAATTCATCAAAGTTGTCACGTGACATACTTGTGGCGACACATTGGCCCCCTTTCGGTACTTTTGACTTGTTTGTACAAAGATTTTGTGATTTTGCGTTTTCTTTTCGTTATAATCATTTATATACGACAGAATTATCTTGGACTTGGCGTCCATGTGTGATAAAATTTTGTCTGTTGTTAGACAAAAGTCATAAAATCAAACACAGTCATATTTTGACTATATTTTTATAAAAACTTTCAGCAAAATTTTATAATTTTCAGACTTCACGATACCAAGAGAAAAAGTAAAGGGATAATGGAAGGTTTTAACAGCTCAAGTTCATGTTTCGAAATCAACAATTGCAGACATCAAATGAATGTCATATAATTGTATAAGAATATGAACTAAAATCCAGAAACATTAGTTTAATTTCTCTTTTCTCTTTTAATTTTAATTTTGTACCAGAATTCACTTTCACTATGCCGCGAGGCTCAACACTGTTGCGCTTGTAGTTCTGTTTTTTTTTTTTATTTATTTTTTATTTAATTAGTTGACGTGTGGCACGTATTTCCAAATCTTAATAACTGCACATACCTCGTACGTACGTTACGTGTCGCCGCCATCAAATCTTGAACCAAAACCATTCCACTCTACAATTTTACAATTTTCGTGCAGTTTTGAGAGCCAAATGAGAGAGAAACTATTTTCATTTGTTGCACCCAGTTGCACAAACTGTTTCTTTGGGTAAGTTGGCACATGTATGAAACAATCAGCTGTTTTTATTTATAGATGAAAGCGAAAAAGTAATCGGAACCGAAGATTTGTCTGTCTTGGCTGGTTTGAAAGTTCATTTCCTTGCAGCGCGGAACACTATTTTTACTAAAGTTTTTTTGTTTTTCGCAGCAGTAAGTGCTGCCGAATGCACCGACTAGACACGTTTTTAACGGCTTAAAAACATTTCTGATTGAAACACAATAAAAACTAAACAAATATTAATTTATGATTTGAAACTTGTCAATTCTAAAACCAAATAAGAATTCACAACAAGAACTTTTGTACACACTTTTTAAAAATGTACTCCATATTCACTTTTTACAGCTGCTGCCAATGATGCCAATGTTTTAATGTATTTATTCGTTGTCAAGATGTGCAATTTTGTATTATTTTCCCTCTACTCGCATTAGTCTGAACTTGCCCGAGGTTTTGTGGAACACACCCAATAACTATGAAAATTACAACAACAAAAAGCTCAACAAATATAAAACTGTTATTAAACAAAACAAAACAAAAATAATAATTGCTTTCGATACTATTAAAGTTGTAACGAATTCTCTTTTGATCAAACAAACACGCCACCAGCAATAACACAAACACTTGTGCACACACACACATACACGTGTGTGTGTGTTAATGTGTGTAATAGTATATGAAAAAATATATCAGCAGGACTAGAAAACTTTTAATTGCACGGCCCAAGAGCCATAAAATAAAAAGAACGTAAACGAAAAAGGGCCAAAACTTGTAACAGGCCTCCAAGCAAAACTTTTTTGTTTTTTAATATGTGAATGGCAGGAATATTTAAATTGTCTAATTTGTTTTGCTTGAAAAACTTCTCGAAACTTGTTTATCTATCGGCAGATTTTTGAAGTAGATAATTCTGCCTTCTTTTTGGGATCAAACATACGGCCAGAGTTTAATAAACAATTTATAAACTATAAAATAACTGGCGGTGAACAAAGTTTTCATGGGACAGGTTTTGGTTTTAGGCCCGCAGGTCTGAGGTGGGAAGGGTTCTCTTATTTCCGGCCTGGGGCAAAATCTGCTTAAGAATGTTTTTTTCTGTGCCAAAAAGGCCTTCCTACGACATTTTTTTCGGCAGGAAGATAGAAGAGAAGGACTAAATTAATAGATATGTTTGTTTTTTTTTTGGGCTATAGAAATGACAAGACACAGATCCTGTTAAAGTAAAAAAAACTAAAAAGTAATCAAATGGGTGTATTGAACGCGCCGCCGGCGACCATTCGCTGCCGGGACTTTCACGTGCACTGGCGAGGAGAAAAGAGAGCGGACAACCTTCCGACAACGTGTGTTAAAGAGATATGAGCATTCCAGGCGACGAACAGGCCTGGTTCTGCCAGAAGAAGGGGTACAGACGACTTTTTACATATAGAAATATATTTTCTGGAGTAGTGAACATATTTTTGAATATTTTGTCGCCATGTAAAACCGCACCAGCATCGGGAAAAGCATTTTCTTAGCATTAGCAAAATTGAATTCGTCGCACTCAGGCAACAGTTTGTTTGTTTTAGCCGAGGCGAATTCATATCCGATAAAATTGCTCGTGTATTCTGGCTGGAACTGTTGGCATCCAAAGAAAACCGAAACATGGAAAGAATAATCAGCTGGCCTCTCAATTTTGCCAGCTATGAAAACGGCCTTGGTTCTAGTATTGTATTGTTGTTGTTGGTGTTGTTTAAATGTTGACAGATTGGGGAGTTCTGTAAATTAACAAAATCGAAAGTTTTTAAAAATTTCCATTTGTTTTTTAAATTTACAAATCTGTATTCGTTTAACCCTTTTTGGAGAAAATTCAATTAATAAATTATCAATTATAGTTCTGCAGCAGCCACATAAATGTCCAGGGATTGGGCTTAAGCTCTTAAAACGTGCGCTTAAAGGCTATCAGGACCGAAGAACAGCTCTATCCACGCCATCAAGGAAAATTTAATTTAAAGTGTCCGCCTGAATGGCTGTACAAAACCATTGAAAATTTGCTCTTAAAGGTTTCAAAACAGTCCCAAAAAACGATTCAATGTATTTGTAAGTGCAAGTTTGACGACGCGCGTGTGTGTGTGTGTGTGAGTGTTTTTATGAGTGTTTGTGTGTGTGTGTATGAGTGTTTGCCAGCAGCTTGCCAACTTTCGGTGCCCTGTACAAAAGTTTATGATTTGGGTAGGGCTTAGGAGGCTTAAGTATTTAATTACAACTGATTTCATTTTTCTTAACTGGTCTTGACATTTAACAACGAATCACAAAAACAACAACAAAAAAGAAACGCCAAATCGCGCTCAGTACGTGATTGAGGGCGGTGGTGGTGGCACTTCATATAATTACTTTAACATTGAATTACGTTTTAGCGTTAAAGTTTTATGTGCGTACCGCAGTAGAGAGTAAAATTTCGTTTTAATAATTAATAAATTTGAGGGCTAAAGTTTGGGGGTGAAAAAAAAACCCCATCAGCTCTAAAAAATATTTTTGGCAAATGCAAGTGACTGCTTATTTGGTGAGAATATTGTGCACATTTTCCTTTCATATATTTATAAAATTATTATTAAATACTTGATTAAATTTTACACAAAATCAATTTTTATTCGAAAGTTTAAATAAAAAAAAAATCTTAACTAAAAATATTTATGACGCAATCAATAGGGTTTAACAAGGACATTTAGTTATGATCACAAAAACCGCCAGCAAGTTTCCTGTCACAAAAAAATATCTTATTGAATAAATAAATGTGTCACTAAAATGTTGATAAATACCGCAAAATTCAAAGTCAGGAATGGAATTGTGACTAATAAAGAATTTCACTGCCCGTTAATTGAACGATCGAGCCATTCACACAATAAATTGCTTCTGTATGCAGTTCATAGTTCATAGATTTTAATAAAATAATTGGCTCTGAAAGATGGCACAATGACAAGTCAGTGAGCAAAAGATTCGTGTCCCTGAGCGCAATGAAAGGAATTCCATATGTCTTTAGAAGGTGGTTACTTTAAGCCTGTCGGAATTTCAAATTTAAAAAGAAATAAAAAACAAAACAAGAAATTGAATTTGAATCGAATTCGTCTTTTATACGACAGATCAATACACGACATTTTTATATATTTATTTCCTTGTATATATATTTTCATAATACAATTCACTTATTGCCTTTATAACAATTAATGGATAACGACCACTCTCAAATTGCAGGCCTTTTTACAATATCTGACTAAATTCATAAGCATCAGGCACCTCGTGTAGTCTTAGGGGAAGTAATTCTGAGCTGTTAGATCACTGGGACTGGTAGGCAGGTTTTGTTAATGAATCCGCTGACTCTAGGGGCTATAGTGCTATTCTATTGAAACCACAACGCAACTGGCTCAATGTCATTCACATTGGCAAAGAGCAAATCATTAGTCAAGGTGTGCCAATAATGTCCATTAACAGTAACGCGACAGCCTTGTTTTTGATTTATATCTAGTCTATATTTTTCTGTCTGTAGAAACAAATTTGCAGCCATAAATTGCGCAAATGGATGACTGATATTCACAAGAAATTTAAATAAATTCAAAGCTGTGTTCAGGAGCCAAACAAATATATTAACCATAAATGCCAAAACGCGTGGATCTGCTGAGTTGGCAGTTACGACCGTTTCCGTTTCAGATAACGATATCTGTATACGTCTACATGGATACATACATATAAGCTTGTGTTTTGCTATTTATTTAAACCAAAATTGTTGCACAGAAGTTTCCTCTCTCTCTCGCTGTAGGTCACATCAAATTCTACAGAAAAGTTGAAACGAACACAACAACACAAACACCATCATTCAAACACAAACAGAAGCACAACAAGATTAAAAAGTATCAAAGTAGCAATTTCCTCTAAAAAAACCCCCCCCAAAATTTCTACATAAATATCAGGCTCAATGTCAACATTAATGCCATTAAATACTGCCATATATCTTCATTCATCATTAATCCTTTAAGTGTTTAATGGCAAATAATTTTGAATCAAAAATCTTCAGCATTCCACTTAAAAATTCCTCGCATGTCTGCTTCAATGCTGTAGAAAAAGTAGGTTAATAATATTAAAAGGAAAATAAAAGCTTTGGCATAACCTTCACCAGCAAAGTACGAGTACGTACGAAAAAAAAGTACTAAAACACAAGTTAACTTCAAAACCAACTTTCTCTCCGCCATAATGTGACCAGACAGACGGCGGCGGGGGCGGTGTTGGGCAGAACAACAACTCAAGAACAAACAACTCCTCAAATTCAGTGTGTTAAAGGCAGCGGTTGGCCTCAGAACCATCACACAGGTCCACTAACTTTAAGGATACACCATTCTTGAACAAATTGCAAATAGTTGGTTGCGTTATTTCAGCTCGTCCTTGCGTGCACTCGTACTCGCGCACGCACATTAAACTTATTTAGCTGATATCAACATAAACATCGCTTTCAGTTTTAAAACGCTTTTTGCTCTTTTCGACGAAACTTTTTATACTCTAATTATATGAATTTTGTCGGCTTAATGAGCATTTGCTTTAAATGAATGGCTTTAAATAATATTTTACTGCTGACTTTTGCATCAGAAAGGAAACAGATTCATTAAGTGACTCAGGACTTTTGAAATTGTTGAGAACTATTACAAGGACTTGTTCGCTGGTGGCTCAGAATTCATGATTCTGGAATGATCGCAAAAGCCGACACATGTTACGGGTCGACAAAGGATATACGATAGATTGTTTCGGTAATACAATGACAAAAACCGGTAGGAAGATGCGCACTCCAGCCTTTGGCTACAACTAAAGTCTACTTAAAACTACTCAAGTGTCCTTGAAACGGTACTGATTGATGGACTGGCCCGAGTACATTGGAAAATGGTTATGATCACGACCCGGTTCGTGGTAAAACTCAATAGGAGGCACCCACCCTTGCAAATTCTATCGAAAGCGACGGAGTCAACTGTCGTACTCGATTACCAACTGCAGACATGACCGGCATGACCTAAACGCGGGGACTTGCTAATATTCCCATTGCAGGAGCTGGTGCGCCTCCTTGATGTGTTAAAGCCTTGAAGGAAAAGGAAAGCATAACAGGTCTACGATGATTGCAGTGCGAAGGGCGCTCCCAAGCCACATCTCACGCATTCATTTATAGATGGAAGGACATGTTATTAAGGACTGTCATGACGAACTAGGACTAATTGTGGCGAGTGGCGAGGATCAACATTTTTTAAATATTTTGACATCAACGGACTACATTAAAGTTTTTTTTAGTGTAAATCGTAAATATTAAAGGACCAACGTGACTTCTCTAGGGACCATAGAACGTTGTCAACATTTCTGGCACAAACTTTGTAGGAGACTTTTTCTCTAATATTCTCTGATTAGAAAAGTCTGTTTCGTTTGTTCATTCATTTGCTTGTGTTTTACTCTCTTGCGATTTGAAGACTCCGTTTTTACATTAAAATCAAAAAATCTACGCGTTCGGCTCAATGCCATTTCATTCTTATTGTTATTAAGATTTCTTGAAAGTGTTTGAACAATTATGCGACAAAAATCTCGCTTTAATTTCCTTGTCCTTCAAGGCTGCTTTGCTTTTCTTTCAGAGTGATTGATAAAAAGTCAAAAGTGTTGCAGTCATGATATACAATTGTTGAGCGAGAATAAATAATACAATTAATTTTCTTCAAAAGAGAACACAACACAGCCAACTTTGGCAAGTTTTCGATCGGAAAGCCCAACAACAACAGCAGAGCAGAAAATTTGGAAAGCAACTAAATCTTTAACAATGTTCTCAAGGCCATTTGATTTAACTACAAGGACTCATACATTTATGGCATAACAAAACTCGGTGGATGTTGTTGTTTGCATTTGGAATCACAATTCCGTTGTTTGATATTTAAAACGAAACACAAATTACGTTGAACAAAAAACTACATTAACTCTTGTTATTGTGCGAATTTTGTTGTTCAACTCAAATTTGATAGAAGTAGAAAAATTAAGCCCAGATCCTTGAAATAAGAAATAATAAAATTGTAGGTCTGCTCATCAGTGGGACTGAATGGTTTATAGTTCTTTTCAATTTGCGTAGATAATGCTTTTTTCCCGCAGTTTTGTGTGTGTCGTCTTTTGTTTGGTTTGCTGGTGTTGTTGTTATTGTTGTTGTTGATTGTTTTTTTATAACTAATAGCAGAGTGACAGCGCGACAGGATATAAAACAATCAGAGCAAGTTAACGGAAACGGATATTATGGTAAGCGAGATGCTTGCGAAAAGGCCAACGCCACCACATCCAATGTACATGTTCCATTATGATAAACAACGCAAATAGAGTGTATCAGAAGTATGTGCAACTCTTGTCCAACGAATTGTACAAATATTATTGAATAAGACAAAAACTTCTGGTTTAATGAGGCCGCAAATAGTTGGTTGTTGCTACGACCGTTAAAGTTACATGTGCTGCAGATTATGTTAATTTCTCAAGGAGTTTCCTGGGAAGGACTCGTCATGTATAATAAGGATGTTATTCAAGATATGTTTTGCCAAAGCTACTGCCGAAAACCAGGCACCTTTTAACCTTTCCCGTACATCAAACATATGAAATTTTATATTTGAATTTATTGAATGATAAATTGATTGTCCAAGGACGACCTACAATGTATGTACTGTATGTCCTTAGACATGCTGGCGTTTATACAAACACATAGTCTGAATATGCATGAGTGGATCCAAGCTGCTTCAAAAAAATATTGGTAAAAAGCTGCTGTCAAAATGCCAAAAGGATCCAGGATATGCAGACATGTTTTGAGCCATCATAAACAATGCAAAACCTGTTAGTTACAGAAATATTTCACAAACGAGTGGACAAACATTGAAAAAGCACCAAAAAACTTTAAATTAAATCCCAACTTGTAAATTTAGGGCCTAACAGACTTTGAATGACTTAAATTTTTTGAGAAAATTCGCCGCATTTCGTTCTCACGAAAAGCTTAAATTTTATGAGTAAATAAATGAATGCATAATAGCGGAGGTCTGGCCCAGAGCGGCTTAATACGTCACGAAACCAGACCATCCGTCCCAGTGGCACGCAATTGATATTCAAGGGTTCCATTGATTATCAGAGGGTCTGTGTTCGATATGGCCCTTCGGTAGAGGTGCTACTTGATATACCGGTTATCAATAATTTATAATGGGCGTAAGTTCGGTCCTCCAGGAATCACAGCTTAGAAACATTCTGTAATGTAATCATGCCAGTATTTCCCCATGATAGTTTATATCCATTTGCCTTATTTGAGGAGACTTCTGTTGAAGGCGAGGGATTGTAAAAACCACCAGCTGCCTCCAGACTGATCAGTCTGCCATCGCAATTTTTCCATAACCAAATCGGACTAAACTGATCCCCAGCCCTTTTCGACACTCCAATAAAGTCTTGGGCATGTAGGTTCGACTGCCCAGGGCCTTGAGTACCGAGAGGCTATCCAAGATTATTGGAATTTTCCACACCAAACTGTTATTTCTGCACAATATAAATTTATCGAATTCACTCATTACTGCAGAAAATGTATCAGTATCAGCTCTTGTTGTCGCACTCTCTGCCACCAAAATAGTATTTTTGTTGTCATTGTATTGTACGGACTGTTGTTTTGTTTTGTTTGGTTTTTGTAAACACTTTGCCGTTGTTTACACCATCACACGAACGCCCAGTTTGTTGTACTTTTTATTCAAATTTATTTTTCATTTTGAGATTTTGCACTTGTTCTTGTTGTTGTTGTTGTTATTTTCTCGCTTTTATTTTGTCTTGTGGGAGGGAGTCTTAATAAATCTGTAGCTCAAATGCAAAGAAAGAGGTTTATGGAACGGAGCAGAAAATTAACAAGAACTGCTATAACGAATAACAAAGATAATGGCAATAAAAATAAGAACAAATCATGCCCCCGCTGCACAGAAAGCAAAAAAAAAAATGAAATAGAACAAAATAAAATAAAATAAAATCGTTATGATCAGCAGAATTTGTGTTTCACTGTGTAACTGACAGTTCAGTGTCATTTGTGGGTGGTTTGTTTCTACTAATATTTTTGTTGTAATCCAAATAGTCGTCGTGGTTTTTTTTTTTTTGGTTGCTGTATTTTACGACTTTCTGGAAAATTTTCTTAAGCACGAATTGTAGTTTTTTTTATATTTATTTGCATATTTAAATAGTTTTCTTTAGTTGCAGTCGTGTCTTTTATGTTGTTCTTTTATTGAAGGTTTTGCAGAGAGATTGTAAACTCTATGCAAGATGTAAGGAAATTTAAATTTTAAACCCATTTCGGTTTCATTGTAGACAAAAATGAAAATAATCAGTTTTGTTGTGAAATAAAACGGTTCAGTTTTTTTTTTTTTTGAAACAACAAAAAACTTTTCAAAGCGTCCTTTCAAATATCTGTGTATGTGTGTGTGTGTTAGATGAAGAAAAGTCGGCAAGTTTCACACTTGCAATCTTTTAAATGTGCGTTATAACTTCGGTTTTTGCTAATGAGATATTTAAACCGTGTCCCATGATGTCGAATGTTTACGTTCGCCAACATTTTGAACAATTGGCGCAATCGGAAATAATTGATATGAACGATTTTATGTCCGTATAACGTTTTTAATTTATTAGGAAAGTTCGTAACTCAAATATCAAAAAGCGGATATCGGCTCGAATTATTCTCCTTCATCACACACAAATGGGTTCCATTTCTAAATGATAATTGTTCTCAGCTTTTGATGCTTTTACGATTTAAATGGGATTGAAGATGGAAGATTATCATACATTTTATTTTAGTTTCTAAATAATCAAAAAGAAAATTCTCATTTTTCATTGGAATTTTCTCATTCTTGTATTAATTGCATGAATTGAATTTTGAAACTGCTCAGCACTTACAAACAATCCTTGACAGGTTTAACACTAGAATTTCTCATTTGGAATTATAACTTACGAGACTTAATTCTGAATAAATTTCTACTTAATCGCACTTTTGTCTTTCTAACCAGTAATAACTCCATAATCTGTGAATCCTCGAAACAATTTGCGAAACCATCAAACAGATTTCAGTAATAATATGTGACTTTTTCTGTCCATGCCTGTGCAACTGGCCAGTACGTGACCAGACAACAACGACACAAATATGTGATCTGACACATTTTAGTGATTAAAAAGAGAAATAAAATACTCCTTCGCAGAGCTTTACTGCCAACAGGTCAATACACAAGTTTCCCAGAAATTAATATATACTTTTACAAATTTCAATTATGATCATTTGCACTTTCTTCTGTTGGAAAAACATTGAAATAGTGGGCAGTTTGAGTGTCCATTATGGCCAGCAAGTGAATGAAAGCAAAATAAAGACACAAATTAATTAAAATCAATGGAAACTGAGACAAGAAACCTGAGAATTGTTGGTAAAAATTTTAGCAACAAATCAAAAATAATACATATTTCTGAATAAAATTCAAGTTTCTGGCACAATAACGTCACCGAATAGCAAATTCTTGCTACAATCCCCAGAGCGCAAGAAGAAGTTCTGTTTATCTTAAGGTTACTGTTACAAAATATATGAATGTAGGACGACAGACAAACTTAATTAAAAGCAAAAAGAAAATTCCACAATGAACAAGACGCCCACGAAGGCAAAAAGAAGACAGAAAACATTTTTAATTAGTTTGAGAAAAGCAGTTCAAGGGAAACGAGAAGATATTTTTATATCATTTCGATTGCTGGGCCAAATGAGTCCTTCAAACACAGATCCTGTGACACAATCTAGAGAACCGAAAACTTGCGTCCTTCAAACACAGATCCTGTGACACAATCTAGAGAAACGAAAACTTGCTAAACTATATAGCAGTTCCTTACGATGTTCAAGATATTTAAACTCGGGAAAAATATTGAAATGGATAAACTTTCATCTGCTTTCGATTCTTTTGTGTAAATGAAGGACAAAAAGAAAAGTTTACAGGACCGGCAGTCATATGGAGTGGTACGAGCACCCACAGGAACACCTCTGCAAAATGTGTTCAAACTTTTAATTTCATTGTTTTCGAGTCTACTGAAGCACAAACGAAAACACACAAATAATAATATTTTCCCGCGAAACACTAACAATTGGCTGGGAAATTTATATATAAATAACAAACAACTTTTATGCGTCATTTTTCTTTAGTTTTCTAAATTCCAGGAATTGGTGACAATCACAAATATTTCGGTGCTTGGGATGACTTCAGCGGGAAGGAACGCTGGCGAAAAAGTTTCTGTTATATTCTTTTCTCACACTGTTTAAGTGGGGGTCGTTAACTTTTATTCATGACAGCCTTAAGAGTGGCAATACAACGCCAATGCAAGAACATTGATGAGGGGAACGTTTTAAATCGTTTTTGTAAAAATTTACAATTATTTAAAATTTTTATACGAAACTATTTAAGAATTTCCTTAACAAAATTTCAATAAAACGAAAAACTGAAAACGCTCAGGCTACAAACGAAATTTCATACATTTTTAAATATCATCGAAAAACGTCTATATGAATTTTTATTAACGCAAACTTAGAATATTTGTAAAATACTAATACCAGCGCAAACAACGACAACGCACTTTTAACTCCTGAGTTGATTATTAGTATCAAACAAACAGAGCGGAATGCAAAACATTTTATACATTAACAGAATTTATCATCACAAGACAGTTACTGTGATAAAAGTGCCACTCCACAGCCAACAAACTTTGTAGTGAAAGGTTGTATTTAACTCTCGTACATGACTAAAGCCTTTGACTCAGCCAGAACTCCAATGGCTGGCAGCCGACTATACCAAGTGTGTAACAACATGGAATATGTTGAAGTGTTACATGCAACATCAGCAGCAAACTAGTTATTTAACAAATACTTGAGGTGAAGGTGTCCCTACTGCAGGACATCAGCCGTTCTGGCCGTGACATATTTATAAATGAAATTAAAACAAAAGTTTGCCTTTTGCAATTGGCAATCATATATCAGGCACAGTTGCTTCACCACCTCCCCGGTTTCTAATGTTTTATTTTAGTCTTTCATAAAGATTCTTATAACTTGGGAAGTGCAAATAAGAGTTTTTCAATTATTGCTCTGTTGAGTGTTTGTTGGCCTTTCAGAAGTTCGACAGCTGGAATTTCATCATCAATATGACTGTTGCGCCAGCAACTAGAATCATTGTATTATATTAAGGAATCATTGGGCTTTTCCCCTCCAACTTTATAAAAATATCATACCAAAATTGAAGAGATATCAATCATTTGCGGCTTTTCCCTCCCACCAAATGCTCTGCCTTTTTGTGAATGTGATTACGATGTAAAAAAAAGGAAAAACAAAACAAAATTCCGGCGTTTCTAATGTGTGTGTTTGTTGTAAATTTGTACACTAGAAACAAGACAAATCTGTTCATTTCGCGTTTTTTTTTTGGTTGGTGGTCTTGCGATTTGAAACTCTCGTTTATGTTCGTAAATGTGAAATTCTTTAATAGTCCGAACTGTGAAAACTCGGCAAATTTTGGCTCCAGACAATCTTAATTTTATGTGAACACATCAGAGGACTCATAGATACAACTTTTTCAAGTAGTCACAGAAGAAGCGAAACTAACACTCGGCTGGCGAACTTGTAGTCTTCTAAATATTCATATATTTTTCAAGCCAAGAAACGATTTTTATTCAATATTTCGTTCTCCTATTTTGCATACAGCCATTGGCCAACTTCCCCATTTCATAACATTCAAAAGTTATTACTGATAGAAAGTAGTTCGTATTTATGATTATGGTTGTAAATACTTGATATGGTCAAGGATATAATGAGCAAAGCCACTTGAAACATTTTAAAGTCCAACATTATTTTGTAATGCAAAAGCAAAGGACAACGATGCATCTCATGAGTGCATCGCATTTGAACTTCTTCATTCAATGATTTGCAGTGCATTTCTTCTTCTGGCTTATAAAATTATTCATTTGTTCATATGTCCATACATGTGTGTGTGTGTGTGTGTTCATATAAATAATTGTTTTGATTAAAACATGAGCATTGTAATGACAACTGTTAATTTGCATTTAAAATGATAGTGACAGTGACAATGACAGTGACAGAGGAACGGACTCTTACAAAAATTGCGATTATGTAGGTAAATTCGAGAAGGCTGACATGCATGTATTTGATTAATAAAATATTATGGCCTGTATGGAACTATTTCCTTGGCACCTTTTCGGCAAAATTTATGCAATTGTTATCAAAGATTTATTGTACGTCCAGCTTAAATCGTTCAAGTCCTATTTACATACAACTACGAAAATTCAACACATTTTTAATTGAATCATATTTGGGTGTACAATTTAATAACGTCGATTATTTTGCTTGAAAAATGCATTAATTATGATAACCAAAGGAGTTGATACCATATTCACAGTATTGTGCATCGTTAGCCACTGATTTTTCCCATCTTTCTGGTAGCATGTGGACTTCGCGCCAAAAGAACTGCTTCGGTTTTGAGGTAAAGAATGAATCAAGCCAATTTTTGATGCGCTGTTGTGAAGGGAAGCGTATTCCAGTAAGGACGTTCAGTAGAGCTCGAAACAAATGGTAGTCAGAAGGGTTAAAAGTTCTGGGCTATAAAGCGGGTGAGTCAATACTTCCCATCCACTGTTTTTCAAATAGTTGCTGGCCGGTCTTGTAACATGCGCCCGAGCGTTGTCATGATGGCAGATTATGATCTCGTGTCTGGTCTTCAAACGAATCGATTGTCGTCGGTACATCTGACCCAGTTTCAACAGCTGATAATACAAAACACCCATCTGATCCCACAGAGATACAGAGCATTACCTTGGCGTCATGGATATTCGGCTACGGCGTTGATTTGTGATTTGTGTCTTTTAAATATTTGGTTTTTGTCACCTACAAAGATGATTAATTTGGTAATAAAGGTGGAAAGCGAGTTTTGCTAAACCCACTTAACAAGAGTCTTCTTAAAGGACGGATAAAGAAATCCTGGCAGACTACTAATCCCGTGTTGAACATGTCCACAGCTTGTCACTCTAACAATGGATAGCAAAACTGCCAGGACACTAGACCTGTAATAAGCAGCTGTCCGGAATGGTTGCACGTCGTAACACTAATGTTTCGCATGACTATATTATTGTTGTAGCAACAGAGAGGGAAATTGCACTGCAGCTGGTCTGTGCAAGTGCCTTTCTTTTTCCACCCACCCTGAAGTGCAGAGATTTGCTGGCGAGACTATTCGATTCTCATTAACGTTTTACTTACTGGCTGCACTTAAAATGTAAAACCGTCGAAATTAATAAAACTTTATAATTTTGGTATGTTTTTTATATTTTTTTTTATTTTTCGTATATAGTCCTTTTTCGGTTTTCTTTCAAGAGTCATTTTCTTCTGTATACCACAATTGATTTATTCATTATCATAATAATTATTTAATTATTACTATAAATTTTCAAATTATTCGGTTATTTTTTTCCATTTTTTTTTACATATGATTTTGGTTTTATTGACTAATAAATATGTATATTTTTTAACATGTTTTTCTGTGTTCTTTAATTTAAATTTCATTTTACTTAATTACATTTAACTGTAATATTTGGTTTCTTTCCTAGTATAGTTTTGGTTTTCTTAATATTTCAAGGATTTTTGTTAGACTTTAATAGTAGAGATTTTATGTTCGTTTTGTTTTTCTGTAGAAATTTCTAACACAAACAATTTATTTTTAATAATAATTAATTTGGTTTTAAAAATCTATTTTACACATATAATTAATTTTCATAATTTTATACAAGAGTTTCGGGTTTTGTTTGTTTGTTTTATTAAAACTAAAGTTAATATTTGAACTAAAGTAGTTTTCTTTAACTTAAACTAATTGTTTTTGTTTTCATTCGAACAGGCTTTTGTTTATACAATTTTATTGAAATTAATTTTCATAATTTTTCTTGTTTAATGGTAACGATTGTACTTAATTTTATTTAAATGTTGATTTAATATCTGACCTTAATTTGTGCGCACAACAAAATATTAATTACAGTGAAATAGTTTCACACGAAAAGCATTTTTCTTTGCAATGGACTCATAAGTGTGCCGCCCATTTCAAAATTTTGTTCACATGTTCGTTGGAATGTGGCAGGTTCAATGAAGGCTCACACAACCGGACATCGCCTACAACCACACATTTTATTCAACCGGATATTTTCGGGGACCCCTCCCATAACCGAACACCCTGTACAACTGAACAGCCTCAACTTATTAAGTCCGTAGTCAAATGAAATTTCTGATTAATTATTGTTGTTTTGTTTTTAATATTGAATCAATAAATACTTTTTGATTTCCATGGATTTCCGGAACTTGCAACACTTTTTGATGCTGGTTGGTGCCTTTTGAAATTTTACAGTTGACAAGACTGGGAATTAGTCAATGCAGCTGTTGCTCTGATTGCTGAACACTAAATCAGGCCTAATGTCTACAGGAGTGTCCTAATTCAGCACGATAACGATATAAATAGCGCAATTTGCGCCCATAGTGTGTTGCCACCTTTAGTTTTACAAAGAATTTTTCGTGCATGACTGAACGGACCGGAATGTTAATACTTGTCGTGTCCGTTGCTATTTTTTGGGCTGAAAAACTTTGACACTTCTTCAGTTCTTACGTTCTTTTGTAATAATTTTTGTTGATGCTGTTGAATCTCGTCTCGACATTGAAATTTTATTTTGCCGGAGACGAGTAAAATGTTGTCTTACGATATTTTCGACTCTACTTTTCCTTTAAAAACAAACACAACAGCAATCGCATCTACTTATTAATTATCTTACTTATCCGTCGAGGCACATACATGATTATATATACGATTTGTATTCGGCCACGGGGCTGATTAGCAAGAATTGAATTACCTGTTAGAGAGCGGGCCAAGCAAAGCGGGCATCTCGTAAAGCAAAAATATTTTATTATCTAAATTTATGTTCGTATTCCAAAACAACTTTGACAGGCATGTGACAAACATACGAGTCGCATATTTTTGTACAATATTCAAGCAGTCGTAATTACACAGCATTAGGGGTCATAACAGTTCTCCCATAGCTGGGCCTCAACCAACAAACTTTTCTAGCTGACACGACCTTTAGCCAGCAGCACACCAAGTTGGTTGAGGTCCCTCTGCACTTGCGTGCGCCATCAGTTCCGTGGCCGTCCTCTATTGCATTTTCGTCCCACTGGTTCGCATACAACTGAAGAAGAAAAAAGGTTTGATCTGCCATCAAGCTGTTCTTCAGCCCAGAGCTGCTTTGCCACCGAATATGACAATGTATTATAGCATAATTCTACACTTGTGTGGCAGTGTGACCAACTTTAGTTAAATGCCTTAGAAAATTCCTTCAACACTCAACCTTAATAGTGTGAAAACAGTAGATGTAAAAGCTGGTCGCTGGTGGATGTCTTTAACATTCGATGTAAAGCAAATTGATATGAAATTGTTTTAAATTGTTTGAATTAGAATCATACGCACAAAAAATTAAAGAAAAATTTACTTTATTCTTTTATTCTTTCCTTCATTGTCTACTTGTGAATGGAGCCCGAGGTTGTGTTTGTCTTAAAAGCCATTAAATTTTCTTAATTGGAACACCTAAATGTTGTGCCTCCTGCTTTCTGATAGTCCAAATGGTTGATTTAGACAATTTATCTGACGACTGATGACTTTTACGCAGTTGCCGGCACTTCAAAACTACCGAAATTCGCGTTACGGAGCAATTTTTTATTCCTGCTCTAGAATAGCCAACTTGTCTTTCGCACTGGCGAAAATTCGTGGAACCTCCAGTGTAAAAAAAATTAAGAATTAAAAAAAAAACTTTAACAAAAATTTAGCTATTAAAAGTTCCTAAAATAAATTGTTTGTGTTTCGGAAAATTTAAGTTTTCACGCTGAAAATGTTGCAATTAAATTAATAAATTTTTATATCCATTGCGGAGGGTGTGAATGTGTGTTGTGCGCACAAATTATGCAAATTATTCATATGTTTTTCCGTCGGGGTTTTTGCAACATATTTTTTCAGATATTCCTCTTAATTATCGTTTTGCAAAGGTTAAATATTATTCTAGATTAGTTTTTAATTGTTTAAACTAAACTGTTATTTTTCTATATTTATTTTTCTATTAAGTTTCCTAAATACACAGAATTATGTTTTTATCTTTTATTATTATATTACAATTTCGTTTGAGTTTTAAGTTTTATTCTTCGTTTGCAAATGTGCGTTTTTTATGGATTTCTTGTTTCTCTCTGTTTTCGGTTTAAAAATCAAATAATTATCTATGATCTTTACTAATCTTATTGTTTAGCTAAATTTTTCATTTACATAATAATTCAGTCTTTGGAAGAACAACATTTAACAAATATTTAATGAGGAATCAAAAGGTAAAGGGATGAAACAAAAAAACAAACAGCCCAGAAACGGGTTGAAGAAAACTTGAAGAAGAAACTGTTTAATTTTGTTCAGTGTAACACAAACTGCCCTATAAAGCGGGTGTTTTTTTTTTTAAAAGACATTTCGGAAGTTTTACACTTTCAAATTGAATTGACATAAAATGGTTTTCGATTACGCTGCTGGGGAACACATTAAACCAAGGTTGCTTTTGCTGTCCCTGACCTGATACACCAACTGCAGCGAGGGAACACGTAATTGTTCCAGTCAAGCGGCTGAAAACCGCTGAAAACTTCATCAAAAGTTGAGGTTTTAAATGACAAACATGCAGATTTAAATTCGTTGGGCAAAGGATGACCTGTTGTGGTCGTACAGAGTGGCAACTCATCCATTAAGGATGCCGACATGATGCAGGATGATTTCTTTATGATTAAGACTTGATTATGGTCATGGAAATCTGAACTTCTCGACCAACAGCTTGTTTAATTCTTAATGATGGAGACGACGCGGAGGGGCCCATTTATGACCACGTCTTCTGGTTCGTATATTATTAATTGGCAAAAACGCTTGACTTAAATCAATGAGTGAACAGGCCTTCTTTTCGATCGGGCAAAACCTCCTGTATATAAAATAAAACTTGTACTTTGGGAAACCTTTTAATAGCTGTGACTTATGTCGGGTGTTGACAAGTGTCCTTAGCCCCCCAATAAGTTGCTCAAATTGTTAAATTTGTTCCATCAATAGAACAATATATCGCCAGCACAGCAATAAATAATTGGCATTAGTTTGTTGTTCCGCACAACATGCGGAATCAATGCAAATCCTGTACTAAGAAAATCGTAGCACAACGATGACCCAGTGACACGGCAGGATAAACTTTTCAGATTCAACACAACTAATTCTGTAATGAATACAATTCTTGATAAAATTAATATATAAAAAAAAAAGAGAAAATCAATTGATTGCTACCGAGGACAAGGCGTGCAATGCTGCCAACTGAACTTTACTATGTTCGTTCGCAGTTCGCTTATTTATGTCAATGCTATCAATATGAAATCTATGTCTATCCACACAGATACACACGTTTGCCAGTGTGCGACAGCCAATTTGTATGGCTGTAATTGTACGTTTGTATGAATGTAGTCAGTGTTTTAGCTGCGTTACAACAAAAAAAAAAAAAAGCAATTTCAGAAACAAAAACGTTTTGCTCCAAATAACAACAATTATGACATATTTAAATTATTTTCCTAAATCATATTTTACACCATAATAAAGAATCGAATTAATGTCACCGCTGGCACAGCATTTACAGTCAATAACTGAGAAAATTCTGTGATAACGTTTGTCGTTGGTTTGATGCTGGTTTTCACACAATTGATGATACTTTTCGCTTTATTGATGGCACAATTCCAGTCATCATTATCAATATGGCGACATCACAGTCACCAAGTTCGAGGCAATTTCTTACATTTACTGCTCCGTTTTCGTACAACTATAAACATTTTCTGTCCCCAAATTAATATTGAAAACAGCAACAAATTGTCGCCTTTAATTATGGTATAAATTTGGGGAAAAATAATGTTTTTTTGAAGTCGAAAAAAGATTTCTATATGCAATAAAGTTTCAGCTAAAACGTAACTTGACTTCATACAAAAAAAATTGTTTCGCTGGAAGAACTCAATTTGGAAACCAGCAGTTGGGGCGGATATTTGTGGGGTTTTTCAGTGAAATTGTAATAATAACTTCTTACTGATGCTGCTCGATGGACACTTATTGGCTTTTTAAGCTCAACTTTTTAACACATATTTTTCTTGGGCAGGTAAATGAATCTAAAATGCGATTAACTTTCATGAGAACGCATTTCAAAAACTAAAATTGTTTTTTTTTTAGATATTTAGGTTTTTTTCTCAGCTGTTGAGCGATCCAAAGATAAATTGCATTTTTTTTAAAAGTTCAAATAAAAAGACAAAATTTTGTCAATTTCTGATTGTGGCTCTTATTCTTGTACCGGCTGTTTTTTGTAGGTTTGCCCAATCTCTGCTCCTCAGCAGACTTGAAAAATGTGTTCACCATTTAACGTTTTGTTCCATTCAAATCTACTATCACAGCACCTACTGCATCTCAGCCAATAGACAGCTAGAAAACACTCACCATCATATTAAATTGTAGAGCTTTAAAGCTGTTCTATTGTTAGAAAGCTTTTATGATTGAATCACGATTTGTGACCTTCTAAAAGTATTTTAGCTTAAGCAGCTTTTCATGTTACAGTCTTTCGGGGAATGAAAATATTTAAAAACCTTTCCCGTACCCAGATTTAAGGACCCTGTTACACGAACACTGTTTGACAGAAATATCTTATAAAAAATAAAATCAATACATTTTATCTAGACTCGAAAAGACACACACAAACTTAACAAAGAAAAGAGACTAAGAAGAGACAATTTACAATAAATTTTTGTTACAATCTTAGAAACTAAACTAAGAGATAAGAAGAATTTCTCACTTTTTGGTCCTAACTGTAAAGAGGATTAACTTTCTGTGGGCTCACACCGAACAACGGCCGCAAGTTTTGTGGAAAACCAGCAAAAACAAAAACGAACGACTCAATCCAGATGACGGAAGACTCCTCTCCAAATTTGCTGTTGTTTGTCTATGGAAACTCTGGCGTTGCTGGGTGCTTAAGAAAATAGGGGCCTTAATGTTTTGCTATAATTAATAATACAATTTTTTTTTCTTTAGCTTCTTACTAGATCTTAATATACGTCTGTTTATGTACATTATTTCTCTAAGTGGGGGATAAAAGGGAAACAACAGTCGTTATAGCAGAAAAGGAGGAGTTTTCATTCCTTCGAACACCTTTAAAACCATTTAATTTACAACTTTTCAGTTAATCTTGTTTCTTCTTTTAATAAAAATTTCCTAAATTATGCACAAACAAACACTTAATTCTTTTATGGTTTTATTTAACGCAGAACAAAAGGGGTAACGCACGCTTCAGTAATCTCTTGAAAAGTAAAATGTCAAAATATTAGACTTTGGGGGACATGAAAAATGTTGGAGTTTTTCATTCAGTTGATATTAGAGATCACATTTAAAACGTACGGTCAATTAATGTCACACTCTCAGCTCATCCATTAGCGGATGTTGTTGGGATTGCTGTTGTTGCAGTTGATGCTGTTGCATTGTTTGAGCTGTACTCACTTGTACGGTGGGTGGCGGCGGTGGTGCACCCGCCCCAGTTAATGCTGTTGTCATTGTTTGATTATGAGAGTTTTGCAACTGATGCTGATGGGTAACAATCATCTGCTGCTGTTGCTGCTGCTGGTGGCTATGCTGTTGTTGTTGTTGTTGTTGTAGTGACGACTGCTTCATACAGCTCTTTTTCGTCAGAGTGCCGCACTGGTTGCCCATCACTTGCAGTGCATGAGGAGGCGGCATCAGGCCCATTATTGTTGCCGTGGAAGCATTGCCGTTGCCGTTGCCGTTGCCACCCACCCCGCCTCCACCGCCCGGGTCTTGCAGTGACTTCAAATGCTTTGGTGGCGGTGGTGCTCGATGAGGTAAGTCGGCGAACTCTGGCGGTGGCAGTTGATGATGCTGTAAGGCATGGTGATGCGACAATATGGTGGCAGGATCGCTTTTACTGTGTATTGTCAGCGTTTCCAGATCACCGCAAATGCTGTTGGGCATTTGTCCGCTTTCCTGACGCTTAACTTTGGTCTGTGATCTGGGCTCGTTTAAGCGCGTTTTGTCGCGCTGATAGTACACGCCAGCAAAAATCAGTACATTCAATATCAACAAGCTGCAGCCGATGGCTATAGTTACACTTAAGGCTGTAGAGTAGGCGGCAAAGCCGTCGTTATCTTGGGCAGCCTGCGAGCCGCCATGGCCGTCTGCGTCCATCATGTCATCAGGATACATTTTGCTACTCGTGTAGCGGGTGCCATTACGCTGCAGCGACGAAGACGGTGAACTGAGGTTCAGCAGCGAAAATACCTGGTTTGTGAATATGCTAAAGTTTCCCAGGGCGGCGTTGCCTATGCCAGGCGCGTAGGGTGGGTTCAGCGGCTTGATCGAGGCATCACTGGCGATATTGTTGTCCATTTCGTCGTCGTCGCTCAGTTGGTGGTGCGAAGCAGGTACATTGTCCCCTCCCGGCTTGTGCAAGTCTGGTATTAAATTCAGCCAGAAGGACAAACGGTGCGCTCGATAGTGGTTCTTAAGTTTTGGCTTCGTGTCTGAAGTAAGAAAATTAATCAAACGGAGTGAATTTATGGAAACAAACAGAGTGGCTGGCAATGAAATTTTAAAATAAATCGAGTCTGATAAACAAAACGAAATAATTTCACTTTTCTTTTTTACATTTTCCTGACAATATTTTCTACTTTCTTTTCATATATTTTCAATATATTTAATTATTGACTATAAATTTATATAAAAAATATTTCTCCTGCTGCAGAAACTTACCAAAATTCAAATACTTTTTATGGACTGTTTCGTAGGCGGTCCATTCGATGATTTTGTAACGGCTGCGCTCCTGGCGACTGCCATGATCACTCTCCATTTGCTCATTTGGATTGCTAAAACAAAATGTTTCAGTTAATAAAAACTTGAATTAGAAACATCAACATTTTATTCTTGAGACTTAGAGAAATATTTGGCATTTATTTTCGTGAAATATATTTTAAAGCATTAATTTAGCTTTTGTGAATTTTAACCACAAACTTACCCGGTTCTAACAAAATTCGACCAGTACAGCATTACAATTTCGGACAAGCTTATTTCGGTTTTGGTATAATTACGTGTGAAGTGATTGAAACCACCCACCAGCGGAGCACCGAACACATACGGCAAGTCCTCGCCGTGTATACAGCCCTGACGCTGAAATCAACAAAACAATTTGCTTCAATAATTTTGGGCTAATTTCATGATTGATGTGATCTTGTTTTTTTAGCGTAATTACTTATTACAACAAATGCATGTGTATGTGTGCGTGTGTGTGTGTGTGTGTGTGTATGTGTGTTTGTGTAGCACCCACTTAAGCCACTTAGCGATTAGTAAATCGTTCATGGCCGCTTTTTTTTTATTTGATTAGGGGAGGGGCGTATGATTGATATTATTTTGACATGTGCTGATGCTGCTCCGACAGTCGCTCGCAGTCTTTTGCAGGATTCTTTTGTTCTGTATAAATTTTGAGCCCAACTGATTTAATTCATAGATAAAATAAAATTTGATTAAATTTATTTAGACTAATTTTTTATTGAAATCATTCATAAATGCAAATAGAATGAATATATTTCAAAAAAAAAAAAAAAAATATCTAGGGCTGCATATAATTTGATTTGCTGTAGAGAATGGTGGCAAATCATGTTTCTGTTTTCAAAATGTTTTATGTGTATGATTTTTTCTTTAAATAATATTTATAAAATTTGCATAAAAATACTTTAAGGCAATTTCATATTATATTCTTGTTCGGCTATTGCTGAGAAAATTGTTTTTAAATTAATGAAAATGTTTGCCACTTACCTGCGGATAATCACCATATCTGGTTTGATAGTCGAACACATACAAATAGGAGTTGCGATGATCAGCTGAGTGCAAGTCTACAGTTTGGGCAGCTGGTGCCACAACTTGGGCATCGCTTAAAGCTTCCAACGTTTCGTCTCTGGAGGAGCAAAGGAAACGGTATTAATTTAACAATTTTGTGCTTTGAAAATCTGCAATATTTGTTTGAAAAATCTTGCAAATATTCTGGAAACTAATTTTCTATGTAAAAAGTTTATTTTTTATTTTTGTGATATAAATCATTTTATTAATAAGTTTAATAAAAATGTCAAAATTACAGAAAATATTGCCCATTTTCATAGACACGTTGCTAAAAATATATAAAAAAATAATGCCATAATTGCAAATATTTCTCCAAATCACTTTAAAAATGGGCTTAAACAGGCCAGTTTCATGGCCAGATTGCATATGATATTTTGCCATTTGTCCATTTTTCCCTGTTCGAATGCGAAGGGAGATTTTTAAGTTTCTTTTTGATAAAATTAATTTCATTAAATTGCTTTCATGTTCAAGTTTAACCGCATACCGTACACGGAATTTAAATTGAGTTTAAATTGAATTATAAAAAAAAAAAACAAATGAATTGAATTGAACAAAATTTTTTAGAAGTCATTATGAAACTGCAAAGTTTTAAGCAGAACAAAATACACCTATAACTCTTTTTTATGGCATAGAAACAGGTTCTTGTAGGCCACTGTGTCAGTGTTCAACGATACATTTTTCAAACGTTCATTTGGTCGTTATTGTGGTCGGCGCTTCAGAAAACATTTTGGTCGTAACGAACTCCGCACTAAATTCCGCTGTAAATGAGTTTAAAAATGTTATGGGTTCACGCTATCGGCACGTGAGTTCAGCACATAATCGATGCACTGTGCCGACAGTAGGTTGGTGCCTTAAGTGCATGTGCAATATCCGCTTCTTATTATTAATATTATTTTAGCATCAAGCAAAAGCAAAAAACCACATGTAAAACAAGCAGCGCGTAAAACGAATGCTGGGTGTAAAACATTCACACATCTGTATGTATGAACATGTATAAAATATTTTGCTCTTTAGTGGCAGAGAAAACATGATTTCAATGTATGTATATAACAATGTAGAGCATGGCCAGAATTGACATAATAATAAAAATACCACAAAAAAATTTCATTGAAATTCGAAATGAAAAAAGAACAAAAAAAAATAAAAAATAAATAAATAGCAAAAATATCGATGTTGGCAATAAAAAGAACCAAATTTAAATACTAAAACGAATTTAAATAATGGAATCCTTTCGGGGAGGAAACGTTAAGTTTTTGGTTTTTGCTGGTGGAAATATAAAATCCTTTTTGAATGGAACAAGAGCTGAGTTTCAGTTTTGTTTAAATTGTTACAATTTCTGCCCTTAAATTTAAATGGTGAACATTATTTTGAGCTCTGCCACCGCTTTTTTAAAATAATATAAAAATAAATAAAAATATTGTGTCAAAAACTGATGTTTATCAGATTTTCTTAAATCAGATGTTGTGAAAACCGGACTTTTCTTCTTAGTCTTATTTAAGTCATAATAATAGAAATTTATTGCCGGTATCGATGTCTTGCCAGCACCGACCTGGTGTCCAATATCGCTCAGATTTGAGACACACCATGTGAAGTTCAGTGTTACAAAACGGTACAAAAACTAGTTCGGATTGGGGGCAGAACAACTAAAAGTGAACAATTACGTCTCCAAGCATCTTTTTCATATTTAAATGTTCATGCAGAGTGTCAAGTACTCAATCTGTTCAGATGCCTATAGCTTCAGCCATTTAATTTATTACTCATCCGGTAACGCCCTTAATGTTTGCCGTCATTTGTGTTGTTGTAACTACCGTGTCCTTGTCGGTAACGGTTACGGTGTCCTTTGACAAGTTTATTCAGTCTGCATTTGGTTTTGGTCTGAAGTTGAATCGGAACACAAAATTTACTTGGCCAAAATTACGACTAATAGATTTAACCTCGAGAAAAGAATGGCAATAGATTCGTATCTACTGGTCACAGTGTTGGGTATAAGGGAGCTGCGTTTTAAATGTGTGTTTAGTTTTCCTTGTGAAGCTTAAAGTAAAGCCTTCTTGGCTACAACGAAAAAGAGATTTCAGGTTTTGAAAACACAAACTCCTTTCATGTCCCACTATTCAATAAATAAACGTTCGCGAAATTCCTTGTGCATAATTGAAGTTTTAAATTGGCACGACTGTAGAATTTGCAAAAATTTTGTATTTCGTTGTAACTTCAGTTTTTCAAAGATTCTATTTGCATCGAAAATGCAAAAAAAAAATAGAGAAAATTTTGTCACAAATTTTCCCACATCCTGTCGCTGATTTTTTTCCATTTAAATTGCCAGCTACTCAATAAAAAAATATCAGTTTTAAAGTGTTGTTTGCAGGCGGCAAATAAAATATTAAAATTTAATATTCTATCTCACTGCCGTTTAAATGTACTATAAATAAACCAGACAAGTATTGAATATAAATAAACCACCAGGCTGAAAACTCAAACAAAATGTCTGAAGCAGAAAAAAAAACGTGAACGAATGTAAAAAGGTTCCAATGCGGGTTATTGCGCCCTAAACACCAAAAAGCAGGAAGAATAAATAAAGTCCCACACAAAACGCACAAACGTACAGATATTCGTATTTATGTATAAAGGGTTTGCCAAAAAGGGCGGGCAGATTTTGGAAGAGAATAAAACAGGCAACACGTTTGGAGCACAAACGAAACTCTTTTTCGTGCGGCAGGGATCCGAGTGGTACAGGAGATCTGCCGCACAGAGCCCACTGAATTTCAGTAACGGCCTCCTTGGTTGTGTTAGGATTTTAAGGACGGCTCCAGGAAACCTTAGAGGAAAACGTTTGGTGGGATCGAATGGCACGATCTTGGTACACAAATTCATCTCACTTCTGCAAGTGATAACTATATATGTGCGTCTGCTAAACCAACGACTTCTTCAAAGAAATACTGACCACTGGGTCTGCCGGCGCAAAGTCCACACCAAACACAGACCTTGTGTTAATACAGTGTAGCCCGGAGATCCTCCTCCCTTATACAGTAGTAGTTTTGCCGTTTTACACAACGACTACTCCTTGCGAAGAGCACCGAAGCCCATTGAGTTTCATATTTTGTTCGTCGTGCTTTGGCCGCCAAAACAAAATGAGAGTTACGGGCCGCCAACATCTATCCGCACCAATTCGAAAACCCTTTTGAAGCCTGAACGGTGCTGCCCTGTTTTTGGGGATAAAAATCCCTGTAGGCTTGGAGGCATAAAAGTGTTGAAAGGTTTTCCTTTTTATCATATTGTTTTTCGTGTAAACTTTTATATTTTTTAATAAAATTTTATTGAATCTGAATGCTGATTTGCTGTTTTTTCTCAAGCAACTTGAAACGCGTGTTTGTGTGTAATTTTTTTTTTTTTATATATAAAAATATTTTCGTGGCATTTGGAAAACGTTGTAATTTGTGTAAAATTGTTTTTTGTGGCTGCCATCATGAGTTTTTCGCTACGTCACAGTGACATGCCTTGAATGTGAAATGAAAAGGAAAGAATTCTCGCTTGTTGTTGTAGAAAATTTAGTTTCACACTCTATTCCCTCACGCTATATTTTGTTTATATTTATATTTTCCGCTTTGTTATTTTACGATTATATCGAATTTATTTGGAAGTTGTTGCCTTTATTTGTACAGGTTGTATTTCAATGACTCTATTTTGAAAATTGATCAGGTTAACGGACTTGAGACTAAATATAATTATTACCCTTAAAGACTATCCAAAGCCATTCACGTTTACAAGGTGTGTTTAGAAAACAAATAGAGGGCTGGCGGTGAATTTCAATTCGTGCTTGAAGTCTAATTTCGCATTAAGTGTTTGCTGGAAAGGTTGTACAATATATTAAAGGAAGCATAAAAAAGTGTTCAAGAGTGTTTCAGGGCACACGCACGGACAACTCGGTTATACAAAATGTGGAAGAATTCAATAAAGAAATATAAGTAGTTGCGATTGTTGTTCTTTATTATTTTCAAAACTCAAATTGAAATAAGTCCTTGCCCCACAACTACGTAACTCATCAATTGCAAGTCGCGCAAAACTAAAACTGAATATACAGAACAAATGTCTGAAATTAAATAACAAACGACAAATAAAAAGAAAACTTTAGAAAAAGAAATAACTTTTGCGTGTCGGCTTCCTCGTACTTTTGCCCCGACAGAAGAGAAAACAAATAACAATAAGAGCACATAAAGAGTAATCAAGAGTAGGTTGCTCTAAGTGCTATACTGCCATGTTATTTTGAAATTTCCTTTCCCTTGTATGACAATAATCTACGAGCATGTTCGATCATGTCTGCAATACTTGCTAAGCGAGCATTAGCCTGTTACAGTAAAACGCCAGAGTTCCTGGGATATAAAATCCCATATGTACTGGCCTGACAAGAACTAAAACTGCCCATTCTCAGACAAAGATGAAGAATTGTTTGCGTGGTCTTTGTGTTTTATGGAAACATATAATATGTCCACAATAATGCCGATCTTTCTGATTTGACTGTTCGTCCACCACTTCATTAGCGACAAAAATTTTAAATGCTTCTCCCAAGACTCGTTCTTTAAATCTATAATGAGTGCCATGACTCAAATATGAGAAACGTATTGTGCTGTGCAAATCATTGTTTGAAGCTCCTTTGGAAACTTTTATGTCTTTTCGGAAGGCTACTGCATGTCCCAGGACCACTTCTTTGAAATTTTGGATATCAAAAAACTAATCTAAAGTCTATTTATAAGTTTACTGCTGTTAAATTATTTAACACAAGGTGTGGAAGTGGCTTTAAGTCAGCAATTTATTGTATTACTTAAATCGTTATAGTTCGATATCGTGAAGCAGATTAATGGGTGTAACCCAATGTCCTCAGTGTGAAGTTTGGCCTAACAAACTCTCCTGTATAGTGCTAAGCTATATAGCGAATTGCTGACAGTAGGAATTAGATAGCCTGAACTCTTCAGCCAGGGTTTTATTACAGCTTTCAAGACCGAATATTTTGAGGGTTAATTGGTTCAACAATGTGACAGACATTTGCTAAACGTCCTGTGCTGATCATGAAATATTCTGGCTGGGGCTTAATCCTGAATTCACGTATAGAATTCCTAGATAATTCTTAATAGGGCTCTGATTTTGTTCAAGTTCAAGTATTTCTTTTAACGAACCTGAAGACTTAAGGTGAGGAATTGAGGTCTAAGGGCCAACTATGTGATATGTTTAAGAATCTTTATGGTTTAGGGGAGGGGGGGGGGGGCGCTTCTAGCAGCAGAAGAACATTTTCTGCAATGAGTTCGTTGCTTGCTCAGCGATAAGCAAGGAGTTGCCACCTGTCCGAGTTCTGAGGTAATGACAGGTTTTGCCATTTGATTATCATTCGATAAGGTCATACGATAAATGGTTTCCTTAATAAAAATATAACTTCTCATTCTTGTCTTATAATCTGTCTGAATTCAGACGGGATGCTTAAAAATGTCCCCTTTGTCTTCATTGCCACGAGTAGTCCACATTAATAGGAAACAAATAATTGAAATGTATTGAAAATGCTGACCTGACCCGCAACATATCGCATCACGTATGAGTAGCATTTGATAATTTCACTCACACCACGTTGCTTGTGGCAACTGAAACTAATTAAAAGCGAAAGAAAATATTAATTAAATTCCATTATAGTCAAACATTAATGACCTGTTGTGAACTTTTATTCATTAATGTTAACGAATTGCATGTCGCCCAAAAAACCACCTTGATTTAACCAGGCACCCTGAAAATTTATTTCAAAACTCTTCTACCAAACCGCCGCGGAATCTTGTGTGAACAGCAAAGTTATTTTGTGGCAAAATAAAGGCTGAGGAACTGTTTTTCTTTAAAGTCTTTCACGTCTGCTTTCCCAAAAATATATTTTCGTTATTTCGTCATTAAAAAATAATTAGTTTCTTACCTGATATTAATTGGATGCTGTACTGGCCTCTCCCAATCGGTGTATTCATTAACGATGGTGGCAAATATTTCATTCAAATGATACGTGTAAGTATTGCGCACGTAGGCTTTTAAAATTTTCGAGCGTCGGTCGGCTTCAATGCCGTATTGAACGTCGCCCGAGTTGAAGGAGAAAAATGCCTCAGCACGTGTAACGCCAGCCATTAAGTCATATCTGTAAATAAATTCAAACAAATTTTGTATAGAGCAGCTCGAGAAGGGCAAGAGGAATAAACGAAAACGGACTATTAAAATAAGGATATACATCTTCATTAAAATGAAAAACAAACACATTCGTTTTGCGACACCAAAAAAATAAAGAAAAAAATTGTTTCATATTGTTGTCGCGTTGGTGGTCTAAGGAGCAGATAGTCCATATCTGTTTGCTGAGTTTACAAATAACAGCCATTAAACGAAAGGAATGGAATGTAAATTGAAGGGAAAAATATTGGAAAACGCATAAAATACAATCAAATCTTTTCTAGCAGAAGTTTGAACAGGCAGCAAATATTTTGCCAAAAAAAAAAAAAATTGACGTGATTTTTCCCTAATTTGTCGATATAAATGATTTCGCATTGAAACTGTAACCAGTCAAACAATGAATTACAATAAACGGGGCTCCGTTTCAAATTAATTTCGCCAAGAAAAAGGTTTTCCAAATACCTCGTTTTTGTGATTGTAAATAAAGAATTAACAAAAAATATTTTCTAAATAAGAGTCACAATCTTTTTTGGAAACTTAATACTTTCCGGCAGACATTTTGTGTGACAATCGGTTTCTTTTTAAGACTTATAAGATTTTATTCGACAATATCTGTTTTCGTAAAAATATGTTTGTGGCGAAATATTTTATAAGAAAATTTTTTACGACAAAAACAGAAATATAATTTTTATTAAAATTTTTAATGTGAATTAATTTTTTTTTCCCTAAATTGTAGCAGAAATATTTTTTTGTAGACAAAATAATTTTTTATAGACACTTTTTATAGACAAAATACTTTTTAAACAGAATTTCTGTAGAATAAAATCAAACGTCGTGTGTTAAATACTATTTTTATAGAAATTTTTGGAGACAAGAATAACCAAAAATTAAAGTTTTTTATAGAAAAATTTGCGGCACAAAATATTATCTTATTAAAAATGTTTTCTTACAAAATTGATTGTCATAAAAAGTTTTGCGTAACTTGATATTTTATTTATGGCAAAGTTTTACTTCAACTTTTATTTTATAAAAAACTTTGTGTTATAAATTTAAAAAATTGTGTGACAAATACTTTTTAAGAAATTTAATATTCTGTGACTGAATGTTTTTTCCATGATATAAAATATAATTTTTCCCAAAAATGTCTTCAAACCCATCAATTTCCTTCATTTCTATAACTTATTTTCAGTTTGCCTAAGTTTTGGAAAATATTTCACATTTTCCAGTCGTCCTGCAGGAACAGATAAGTCTTGTGTTTAAGGTTGAGCAAGTAATTTCAATAAATGGACAAATACACACGCACACGCACACGGACACGCTTAAACAATAAATTTGAAAAGGACAATTCCGAAATAGTGGCTGTAAAAATAAATTGCCGTTCACAAAAACTATTATTTGCGACAAAGGAGGACAAACTATCCATACGGTGTCATCCTATTTTTTCTTTTCGCTCGCTTGGAAAAATGTTCAATTTTTCATTTTTAACTGGCCGCAAATGTTCAGTTTTATTTATTGTAGACAAACATAAAAAATGAGACAAAATGTTTAACAATAGAACGAAAATTAAATAAAAACAGTAAAAATGAGCAAAAGTAAAATTATGACTTATTTTGTCAACAATATGTAAAATATTATCTGGGCCCGGCCCGAAATTTGTTTGCGTTGCCATTTCTTGTTTTTTACAAATAGCAACAAACAAACCAAAAAAAAAAAATAGAAAAAAGGAAAGTATTAGAACACAGTTGCTAATGACACTTCCGTTTTGGGAAGACGGCTCATCTGTTGGCTTACACAACCCTTTTCTGTTCTTTGTGTGTTTTTGCCTCTTGTATTTACCGAAAAGTGGATTTTCTTCGGGGTAGGGGGCAGATTATCGAAATGACTCTTTTGTTATAGATGACAAAGTAATCAATAAAATGGGTATTTTTCCGAACTATGAATATGACATGTAGTGTTTTCCCATTTAATATCTTTACGGTTATAATGATTTCATTTTGGAAGCTGTTGTCGGCAAACAAACATTCTGAGGCAGATTGGCTAAGATTTGCTTAAGTCTAGTCAAAAGAAAGGTCTCCAATATGGCTTTTGGTTTTCTCTGCTTTACTAATTTGCTCGAAACTCTAAAGCTTTCCGTGATACTGACCAAAGCTGTGGGAGTAACCTTTCTGCAATGCGATTACACGGTGCTGGTCTGAAGAAATTCGTGTAATATTTTTTCGTTTATCGTTTCTCATGGTCTCACTTTTGTATTTTGCTTAATTTACAAAATATCTGCTTAAGGCGGTTGTTGTGCGACCGTTAAATCTGCATGTTTTTGCTCTATATAAATTTTAGAAGTCACGTTTGCCCTCTCCACCACATGTTTTAGCATTAACAATCTTAATAAACATGTATGTTTAACATCCGTTTAAACATAATCTACGCCCTTTTATGAAATATGCAGATAAATGGCGGACAAACAAGTTTACCTTGTTGAGGCCGCCTAAAGGGCAAACAAAACATCAACACTGTGGCTCATCTGAATAAGGTAGAGAATAACTGCAACCAATTACTCGTAGGTCAGATTTCAGTGCAGAGGACCGAGAGGTACTGAACTGACGGATAACTAGTTGTGAGAGCACTTTCATTGGTCACCCTCCAGACATGAAACAATACTAGCGACCTTGAAGATTCCCAAAATTGTCTAAGATTTAATGTGGTGAGAGCGAAATTTGCTCAAGGACTCGATAAGGAAAGTATAAGGAACCTGTGGGGGTATTCCCAGGCCTACAACAAGCTTCTATACAAAGTGAGAATATTCCACATGACTTGCCTAATATTTGCACTGGAGGGGCGTTGCACTAAAGAAGCTGATCCGGCTTTGTGACGTATTAATTCCGTGAGGGAAAAGTGTTGTCTCCGACTTCATTATTTCAAAAAGCCTTTAGGTCTCCATTTACCCCAGGACTGGCTAGAAAAAGCCTAAGGACCTCTTTGGGGACCCATCACAACCTGTAATAGCCACCTAAGTGGAGTAAGGAAATCCACAACTGGTGCTTGCAGGCTCTGCAGTAAAGAAAAGGAGTCTATAGAACTCTTGGCAGTGTGTCCCTTAGACACAATTCAATAAGCTGGCGATTCCAGGAGCTGGTCCTTTTCTTTGACCTGCTGTTTCTATACGAGGTTTACATTACAGGCATTTGAATAGCACAACCTCATTGGTGTACAAAATTAAACGCATTTTATTTCCGTGGGTGCCATATTTCTAATTAGCACGACAGCATTAAGATCGCAAAGTAACGCTCTTAGCCAATAAGGCGTTGAATAGTTTCCTTTTTGCTTGTCGTGGTCGTTTTCAGTTTGTGTTTAACAGTTTATAGTTTTCATCGAAAATATTCGCTTCCCACATAAATTCGAAGCGGACGAGGGTGATTCTTTTGGCCACAATACACTCCGTTTGAGAGGGTGGGGGGAGTGAGAGAGAAAGAGGTAAAGACTTAGACCAACCTCTAATTTGCCTTTACACGCTGAATATATAAAGAGTTTGTTTGATATTTTGTGTTTGTGGCCGATTTGATTACCTTCGCCCTGGCTTGTAATTGCTGTTGACATGATTGACTTCTTTACAGCGCGAAATCATAATTAATCCATATGATTAATATAAAACGGAGAGTTTATGGCAAACTACGACCCCATTGGAGGTACATGGCGGCATTAGTGAAATTATTATGTAACAAAATAATCAATCTTGCTCATAATTCCAAGAGTCGTCATCATCGTAGTCGCAAAGAGTAGGTTCGTAAAATCCAACGTATGAGAATTATCTAATTTAAAAAATTTGCAAATTAATTCATGGTCCCAACGCTTTCCATTTAAACTACAATTTTATTAACATTATTTTGTATAATATTATCCTTCAGCCAAAAAAAAAAATTAATCATTCATTCATTCGTTAAAATGTTCGTTTGAACAATCCAGGAAAGCGAAACGGGAGGCAAATAATTTATTTGTTTATGGCAATTTACGAGAAAAGACGTGATTGAATTTAATTCGCAATTTGGATAAGTAAAACAAGTAATTTATTTAACTGCCAGCGAGTATAGCGGCTCAATGAAGTCATGGGATCTGGATTTTAAATGGAAACAGCCAGTGGAAAATTCATTTGTAGGGAATTTATCGCACAGAAAACATTATGGTAAGAAAGAAAAGCGATAAACATTTGCTTTTCGCACAAGAAATATTTCTGCGGGTGCAACAGAAAAACCACAAATCGTTTGTTTGATGTTCGTTTAGGGAAATAATTAAAAAAGTGTTTGAATCAGTAATTTTGTTGTTTGAAATTGAAAGTTGGAAAATAAATCTTGCACATCGTGTTTTAGCGGTTGGAAAAATTTTAATTTAAAAATAAAAACTGAAAAATTTGCTGTTTGTCAAAGTCTCTTGGGCGGCATAAAATGGAAACTGATATTGAGATTCGTTTAGTGTCGACAAAATTAATTAAAGTCCTTAACATGACACAGCAGCAATATGAACAAGATTAACACATCCAGTCATTATTATAAAAAAGAAAAAGTATTCCCTCCATATAAAAATAGTGGATTAGAGAAGTTGGCCTGAAATTGCATTGAAATTGATTGATGTTTTATGGATTTGGCAGCAGCAATCCTTCTAATAATTTTGTCTACTCTGCACAAATGTTTCATCGATCAATATTTTCAATTTGTTGTGCTCAATAGTTTTATTCCTTCTTCTTGTATTAGAGTATAAAACTATTTGTTTAGCATGGCCAACTTTTCACAGTTGTTGTGCTATGGAAAAGTATGAGGATCACTGCTGCCACAGCCGATCGTGCACCGGCTACAAAACTTGCTGCACTAGTGATAAAATATTTATTCATTTACGAACGTTTAGCGAAATAGTATTCATGTGTCGTCATATTAATTTATTATTAATAGCGTATTTGTTTCTTTTATCAAATTTTCATAAATTAACAAGTTCGATTTGTATCAGCCTGAACATTTCAGATGTCGTGCGTAATTTTAGCTTGAAATTTCTTAATTGGAGGTCACGTTCAGCGTTTGTGGTTTTGTTTATAATTCTATTTCTTTATTTTTCTATTTAATATAATAAATAAGAAAATGCGGACAACATAAGAGCAAACTTCTGCATAGATTCGATATATAAAATGTAATTTTGAGTGATTTAAGGTGTTTTGCCAAGGGCCGTTGTAGCCCCCAGCTGTAAGTGTTCAAAGCAATTACTTTTCAATCAATCTGACTACGACACAAGATCCAATGTTTGTCCTCTAAGAATTATTTGTAAACTTTTTTATACTTGAGTTTAATGCTTAAAGTCCTGTTCACGTCCTGGCTCTATGATTATCTTGTGTATTGATGTTACAAAAAATAATATTTTTGTTTGTTTTTAATTTCTCCTGACCCAGGAATCACAAACAAGTACTTCTCCCTGCCCAAAATTGGCAATCGGGTCTTGCGTACAAATAAACTACGCCTGTTTGCCTTCATTCGAATAAGTAGGTGCCTATTTAAATAAATTTATGTAAAGCCGAACATATTATAGCTTTCTAAAGAATTACATACGTACATAATTGAATTTAAATAAACTAACTTACACATACACACACACACACACACACACACACATATACAATACACAGCAAACATTCACATGTTGTAATGTGTGTGTGTGTGTTTGTGTGTACAAATAAATTTTGCTTGATAAAACTGAATTGACATGAAATGAATAAAATAGAAAAACTGAAAATGCTAAATGGTAAATTGTAAATGATGCGTATAAACAATTTACATACAGACGAAATGTACGCATGTGGTATATTTTGAATTCAATTTTCTTATATTGATGTTTGTAACTGGCTGTTTGAATGCCATAACCCAACTGGTCGCTCCGTGCTTGCAGCGGTGTTTGCGCAAACTTTTGTTCGATCATAATTCGCCTTTAAAGTGGCGAACAGGCATGAAAATACTAATATTTAATATTTAATATTTAATATTCAGAAATTCCTAAGTGTTAAGAAAAAAGCGAGTCTTTTAAGGCCAGTCGCCATGCAATACCCTCACATTGGTCTAACAGCCAGATATATCTATGCGAGTGCCTCGATGGTTCGATTCCTACCAAAGACTCTGGCGAAAAAACAGTGAATAGCCAAATATTTTTTCAAATAAAACCATTAATAAAACACACAAATACAACACAAAAGAAAACTCTGTCTTGTCCCAGGTGGGTACACTGGGCGCTAAACAGTCAAAACAGCTCTAGTTTGATTCTGACATACTCATCCCTGCAATGTAAAATAAAGAAATAGCAAAACACTACTACTTCTTTCCTTCTCCCCAAAAACTCAGTTCTGGTACAACGCACTGCATATCGAGGAGTCGAAGCCTGAGCCCTGGTGCTCAAAAAAAAAAGAAATAGGCAGATATGCGCACACTGAACACCTGTCAAACTCATATACGAAGGCAGGAGAAAACGGCTACTACTGTATCCAATGACAGCTTTAAAGGCCGGGGGGGCATCTAGAAACCTGTGCCTAATTTAACTGACGTTGAGGCAATGACGCATTAGGTTGGCACCAGAAGTACTTTGTTGAGGCATATAAAATAGTGTTTTTTTTCAACGAAAATCCAAGCCGAAACAAAGAAAAAATGAACTCAACGTACTTGAGGGATTGTATTTATGTGCGCCGGCCTTAACTCAACTGTCGCTTGAGCATCACTTTTGAAAGCAATTTTCGAAGATCTATATCGCGGTTTCTGGTTTTATTCCACGAATAGTTGGCGCACATTATGAGTCCTCTTATAGTGAATGGTTTGTGATTATTTGCTTAAGATTTTTCTATATCTCTAATGGCGTCGCACAACCTTCACTGTGACCCTTTGACCTCGCCAACGTAGCGTATAATACGATTGTCCGCCTTATATGTATGAGTATAACTTAAGGTCTCTGCATACATCCAACCGACAGCAGACGTGACACTATTTCCTGTTTCGCATCTCTTAAAAAAGCAGCTGGACTATAAGAGATTGCGGGAAATTACGAAACCGGTCTCGTGTATTCAATTCCACATTTTTTTAGTTATAAGACTTTTTACCTGTTCCCAAGAATTTTTATAATTCACAAAAGGTTTTGCGTACTCGTACTCGTGTGTTGTTTATTCATTCATTAAACTCTTACGTTCTTATTTGCTGTTGTATAATTACGTTTCTTGTAAATTATAGACATTAAACAAAAAAAAAAAAAAAAACAAGAAGAAGAAGAAGAAAGTACAACAGAGGCTTAAGCAAAATTTTGTATGTACGTACCTGGATAATTTGTTAATTGCTGTTTTTCTCATTAAAACTGAATTAATGACAATTAGTGGCAGTTTATTAACACGGCAGCGAGATGTACAGAATTAATAAAGACAAATTATTTAGAGCAGAATTAATACAATTTAAGAATATGTTAAAATTAGAATACAGAATATATGAGCGTGTTGTGAAGTAATTAAATTAATTGCTGTTTGAGGCACACAACGTTGACTTACCAATGTTTTCCAGTTGGCCGGGCGTGCCCCAGCCGCCGTGTGCTGCATTACCTGCCTCGCCGCCCAAACCGCCGGCTGACGTTGATGCTTGTGCATTCAAAGAACCAGCTGGCGGTGGCACATAATCACCACCATCTATTACGACACCATCTATGCTGGGACCAAAGGCAAAACCGAACTCTGGTTGTCTAATGGGCACGCTCAATAACTGCTCCAATGGTTTTTCACGTAAACACTTCATAAAATGTGCATGCGGCAAGTCTGGGGCACAATTAACATGATGTGCCACAATGGCAGCATATTTAGCGGGATTACTAACCAAAGACCAGGGTGTCAAACCAGAGCCAGACATTAATATCGCTCGATTGAAAAGTAAACCTTTTTTTTCTCCCATTTTTGTTTGCAGCACAGAAAAAGTAAAAGAACGAATACAAAAACGACAACGAAAACAATAACGAACATGGAAATGAAAATGAAAACACAACTTTATTCTAAATGCTGCAAGTTAAATTTGTATAAATGTAGTGGCTGGGCTGTTGTGGCATATTATGTGGCCGGCATGGATTTCAAACAACTCACCTTCTGGTACTGCCATCGATGATATCAGAAAATGAACACATGCTGCTCCGGTGCCATGACCAGCTAATGTTATACTTTGCGGGTCACCGCCGAAGGCAGCAATGTTTTCTTTCAGCCAGTGCAGAGCAGCTATTACGTCCATCAAGCCGTAGTTGGCTGGCAGTTTTGAGTAACGGTCTGTGTTGGCGTTTAAGAAACCTTTCGCCAGAAGAGAAAACCAAATATATATATTTAGTATTTAAAATATTTGTTTGTTTGTTTGTTTGTTGTTTTTCGCTTGTGCAGGAAGTGTTAAAGTGTTTGAACGCTTCGCTTCTGTTTAGGGCGCTCTACAGTTTTGTAGGTCTGATGGGTTTATTAGTTCTTGTGAAAGTGATTTGCAGTCGCCGAACAAACTGTTTCGTGATTTTTGTGTTTTCAAACCGGTCATCTAATTTGCAATCGAATTTGAGATCACATTCTTATTTTTCCAGGTACAAATAATATAATTAAGTGATACTAAATGAAATCTTTTGTGATTTGTTTTGTGGCTTTACTTTTACTTTTATGTATTTATCGGCTGTTCCAAAATACATGAAAACTTTTTTTCAGTTGAGAGCTTCAGCGCTCTTAACAAATCACAACTTTGTTGGCCTAGACTTAAAAACTACAAGATAAAATGTTGAAACAAATGCCAACAATTATTGATCTCACTATTAGTTCGCTCTAATTGCAGTAGAAATTAACGATATCAGCACAATTCCGGCAATTTGTTTAACTCTTATTAATTGCAAATAATTAACTTTATTTTGCATAAAATAGCGAGACAAAAAAAAACTCCCTTAAATCAAAGCTAAAAAAAATGTTTTCCGAAAATCACAAAAAGGGCAAGTAAAAATAAAAGTGATTTGAAATCACGTGATTTTTAGAACTCACCCTTAAGCAATATTAAACTTTCTTTCGTTTCGCCGTTTTTAGCAGTTGGTTAATTTAACTTTAATTTAATCTGGATTTTTTTGTCGACTTACCTAATAAGCCCAAACGATAATTGATAGTGACAACTAACATTTGGCCGAAGCTGGCCAACACCGAACCATCGTAGGGATTGCCGCTGTTCCATTCATACGATTCGCCATGTACAAACACCATTATCGGCAGCTTGGCCTGAGAGGACATTGAAGGCGATGAACTGCCGCTGCTGCTGCTGCTGCTACTTGATGAAGAGCTGGAACTGCTGCTCGATGAAGTATCTCTTGAGGCAACTGGAAAGTAGAAAAAAAGGACAACTATTTTAAGAATTCAACTCAAATAGTTGTTAGCATAAAATAACCATTTGAGGGAATTTCACTTTCTGTTGTACGTTTAACTCGTCAAGTCTGTCATACAAATGAACTCAGCGAGAAGCCCCAAATGGAAGCCAAGAACAAACTCTAATTAATGGATTTTTTCCTGCCACAAAGTTACCTTCAGCATTTTGTCTTCTGCTCAACATTTGCCATAAATTATATAAATACATATATAAGTGTTTTTATTTTTTATTTTCCAGCCACGGTCCTGCGTTTGTGTTTGATTAAAAATTGCCAGCTGTCAATTATCAACAGCATTTGTATGTCAGAGGTCTTATTATTTTTTCTCTTTTCTGTTTTTTTTTTGTTTATACATAAATTGTATGAGCTGTTTTCCTTTCTGTCTGTAAATGCAGATTTTTTTATTTTTTTTTTTGCCGTTTGCAGCTGCCTTTTTCATTTGTCAAACTGGCAGTTCTCTGGTGTTTTGTTCTGTTTTGTTTCGCTTTATTTTGTGTGAATCCATTTATCAAAGTTAATACATGTGCAGGGATGTATATTTGTTTATTTTTCATATACTACCATTCTACAAAATTGGCATATGCTTAATGCAGATTTAACTGAAAAACATCAATTTAAATGTACGGGAAATGAAGCGAAGATAAGCAAAAATATATACATACATACATATATTTTTTGGTGGCATAGAAGTCCTTAACGATTGATTGTCTTTTAAAATGCATTTGAGTCTGATGTGCGGTTAATCTCTAAATATATTTGATTAATGGCTGTACAATAAATGTTTCTAATATGAGATTATTTGATTGTCGTCTTAATTGTGGAGGCAGATAATAATAAAATGTTCAATTTGTGTCGTTGTTAGAAAGTTCCTAAAGTCGTCTGTTATGACAGAAACAAAATGTTAAATTGAATTTATGTTTCAAAACATTTTCATGTTCTAAATATTTTTTTTTTTTTTTGATTCGCTCTTATACTTAATCTTTAATTATTCATAAATATTTATTTTATTTATTTTTTTAAACAAACAAACTTCTATAAATTTATAGAACAAATCAGACATTCGGTTTGTAACTTTTGCACGAATATCGACTATTTAGGGGCCAACTTTCATGATTTTAATTCCCTTTTTGTGCTCATTTAAGCTGCAGTGTTTGTTGTGTGCGTTTTATATGTACATTCCTTAAACTGGCTTTATGGCCTCCATGGGTTGCTGTGCCACTCATGGGCGGGCTTATGTTTGTGATTTATAAAAACATTATTTTCATAGAGGCCATCAAATATTTTTTATTATTAACGGTTGTATTTGCACGCGAAAATGGTGAAAATTATATTGTGACATAAACTGAAATTAACAACAAACATCAAACTGAATTACTTGTGAATTGCCAAGAAATTATATTAATAAAATGAAATTTGACATGAAGAGGTTAGTTTTGCCGTTAACAGCACACAAAACCGTTTTAATGGCAAACTGAAAGAAAAACACTTTAATTTGCAGAATTATAAAACTTGGTAATTAAATAAATTTTATGGTGGCGGTTAGTTTTTTTTTTGGATTTTCTTTTTGGTTTTCAAAGTCATTAATTTTCATTAACAAAATGTTTGCACTCAGAAAAAGATTAATGGTCTTATGGAGCGCATATTGAAATATTGAAGTACTATAAACACACTTTTAAATTTTGAAAAGACATGAACGATCATGTTTCACCGAGAAAGCAATCTGAAATAAAGAAACTCAACTGGCTTGAAACTTAAATAGCACTATTTTTTGTTAACAATAAAATGTTGATTTTATTGTGCCCTCTTTGTTTTACTTTGTTTTCGTCACATCTTTTCATTTCATTCTTCTTTTGTTCTGTTTGTTGCATTTTATTTAGAAAAAGAATATATTTGAATAAAAATAGATAAGAAAATCCCAAAGTTGTTGCTTAAAATATGCTCTCAAGACGACTATTGCTATTGTCAAATGTACTTTTCCCAATTTTAATAAAAAATCTAAAAAAACGTCTTTTTTTTTTTGTTGTGTAGGGAGTTTCTGTTGCTTGAAGCAAATCTTTTTTCAGCTTCAAAAACGTGCTTGTTGTGTTCAATGCGAGTTTTAATAAAATATATTCTTTTTATTTGTAGCGGCAAATCAAATCAAAAAGCTCTTTTCCAAAAAGATCCCCTTTTGTATTAGAACAAGTTAAATAAGATTAAAGAAAGTTTGTTAAAATTCATTTTACTTTTTTTAAGCTTATTTTTTACTTTAGATAAAAAGTGATGAATGCTGAAGCGCCTTCTTCGTCGAATCGACGACTATGTTTTGTTTTTATTGTGATGAGTTACGATTTCATATAACTCCAGTTGTGGCTTCACTTTTGCTGTATGCGCGAGCCCATCTGATTAGACATTAGATGAATGTGTTTTTTTTGTATGCACCGTCGCAGCGACGAAGTATGCACTGTGTGTAACTTTTTGAATTTTTTTACATAAATATTTCTGCTTCGTTTTTGTCCATGCAAAAATATTGAACATGTCTTCTACACTGACAACATATTTCAGCTGTCACAAATGCCTCTCAGTTGTCACGAACTCATGCAGCAAATGCATTTTTCTTCTATCCAAAGACTAATAACTTATAGACTTAAAGGGCTGCTGTTTGCGAACGTAGTGAAATACATATATATTGTCAAATACTACGTGCACCTGAACAATCAGTGACTGAGAAGCGAATGAGTTGCACGGTTCGCCCGTCATTTAAACAGCAAAAGATGAAATTAGCCTGATCCAAATATAGTAAAAGTCTGTGTGCAGACCATAAAATAGATGTTTGCAGCTCCGACGTAAATATAACACTAATACTTTTGGTATAGGGAACTTTTGCAATAATTTTTCAATTTATTTTACGTTCTATAAATCAAATAAAAAAACTGAAAAAAAAATTCAAATAAAATAATTAAAATCCAAATGGTTTTCCTGTGTCGCTGAAGCTCTAAACATACAACAACAAGCAATTAGCTTTAATAGTTGTTCATTCGTGTGTGTGACTTTATTAAGTCTTCTAGGGCCAACGTCGTCGCTTCGACGAAGAATGCCCTTAACGCAACAAAAGTAAAAATTATATTCTGCAGTTTCATAAATAATCATATGAATACGAATTTAAGGATGGATGAAAAATGGTTGGAGTCCACAAAAACGGTAATTAAATATATTTATTAACCATCAATAAGGCAGCAGAGCGTAATGAAAAACTTTGTCAATTTTAATTTTATAAGTTATTATTTACTCTTAAATAAAGCACTAGCAAAATACTCCAAAAAGTATTTTTATTGGACTTGATTTACGACTTTCAGAATTCACTCTGGCAGTTATGAAAAGTGATTTAAATTCTGATGCTAAATTTTATTACAGAAAACAGATATTTTTTAAATTCTCTATTGCATGGAATTAATTGCTTGTTTCAGAGTGGCCACTGTAAATTTCTTCCTCCTAAAACATTCACACGCTGCTCATATGTATGTCCTCGTACATACATTTAAAAAAAATAAAAAAAACTGAAATATTCCTTTAATGCTGGAGGGAAGAATAAAGAAATAATTTTAAAATCGTTTATCAAAGCAAACGAACGTTCGCATTGTGTTTAACACAAACATCAGTTATTCTGCGAAAAGAAGTTTGGGCGTGTGTGTGTGTGCGCGCGTGTGTGTGTGTGTGTGTGTGTGAATACAAAACAGTTGTTTGTGTTTATGTGTTTGTTGTGTTGTGTTTAAACTCGTAACGAAAAATATATTCGTATGTAAAAAAAAAGAGAACAAGAAAAAATTGCTTAACACATTTTGTTTAAAACTGCTTTAAATAACCGTGGCACAGTGTGTAACAAAACAGCCTGCACATGCCAACGAACTTTTTGAAGTGCAGTTTTTTTAGCACTTGTTATTTTTTAACACATCATATTTTTCAAAAAATAAAAGATAAAAAACTGTTTAACTGCTTTTCAACTTCATTGTTAAATCAATTTGTTGAATTTACAAAGAAATTTTTGTCCTTAATTTTTGCATAATATAATATATAATAATATTTTGTTAAGCTGTTGGTTTTTTTTCTCACACTCTCTCACCTCCTCTCACACTTTGTTTTTTGGTGTTTTTTTTTTTTTTGTCCCTGAAGAGCAGCCAAGCATTTAACCAATTCTTTGACTCAAATGAATGTGTTCATGGGGAACTCATTTGTATTATTCACACCTTGTGCCTTAAAAACAAAATCAATATCAATATCTGGCTCAGCGGGAGCGCATAGCGAACTCTTAATGTCGTTTTGCATAAAAGCTTTGTGCTTGAGCCTGATTGATTTTAAACGATACTTGAAAAATATAAAGAAAAAAAGACATCTTTTAGCTGCACACACTCGCGTTCACAATCGTTCTGAAAGCGACGTACATTAACAATGCATGCATTTTTGTTTCCAGAAAATCGGCTATTGTATATCGTGACAATATACCGCATATGGCAGCCATTCAATTGTAGGGCCCAAACACTATCCGGTATGAGAAATTGATGCTAATTCGGCAGCAGATCGATCAGGCAAAGGATTTACATTCAAAAAGTGTAACATTTTGTTACAACATTTTGTTGCAAGTTATACCCTGAAATATGTGTTAAAATTTTGTGCCTCCAGACTTAGACTTTAAAATATTGCATATTTGCTACTGAAAAAATTTCCTTGAAAATAGTATTTTTTTGAATGAATGAATGGCTGAATAATATTTGGGGTCTGGCATTCTTTTGCACAGAAATAACGTGAACCCCCTATATTTTTGGTTGTTCTGCGCTTTGGCGGATGGCGCATATGACTAAATTTGGATTGGCCGTTTCACAAACTTTGTATGATCGGACGGTATCATCTAGAGTGAAGCCTTTTTTCATTTAGCTGTGTATCAATCGCTTTAAAGCAGCGACCCTCCAACCAGTCAGTTTATATCTCTTCAGTATGTGCGCAAGTAGGGACTCCCAAGCGCTTCTTTGCGTAACTGCTGTCTTCCGAGCACCGCTTTTCACGACATTTGTCAGTCGATGGTCTTGGTGGTTAGTAGATTTAAATGGGCGGCAACTTCTCGACTTTGATTCCCCACCACCCTGCTCTTGTGACGATAACCGGTAGCAAAGCTGACAATTGTTGATTTAAGAATATCGAATTGGTGGGCTGGAAAGTTTGTCCAATAAATGCCGAGTCATTAGCAAAGAATTAATGTGTTTTTTCCCGTCTATACATTTTTATCGCCCGAAATGTAGTCTTTGGTCATTCAATTTGAAATGAGGTTCAAGGACATTTTGGTGCCAACTGTTTTTCACCTGAAGGTCTATACGGTCGTAATATCCACATGGGATTTGTATGGCAATAAGTTGGCGTAGCTCATAAGAGAGAGTAGAAATGTATTAAATATTGAGAAAAATACCCCAGTTCATGGCAGAGTTGTTCTCTGCTTTTTAACCCAGCACGATGGGTGTTTTCTGCTTTCTTCCCGACTTAAAATATATGTATGTGAGTAGCGAGCACAATGATCCAGTTACAGAAAAAACGGCATAGGCCGATTAATCCGCGGCATGCGCCAATTAAAGCCACTTCTGACTGGACTTGCTTAATACCCCCGTACCAATTCCAATCGGAAGATATGATTTTAATCATTACGACTATTTCCTTTGACATCTCTTCATGTAATAGGACTGATAAGTGTAGACCAACCGTCGCGTCTTGCATGTTAAAGAAACGTCGCAGATGGCCAGCGGCTTAAGACAATTTTTCTGGAGTAGTCCAATATTTGAAATGACTTCTGCAAAAGCTTCGACAAGTAGACAGCAGTTTTTTTTTTGGCATCATCGTAGAAAATTCAAGTCCGGCCACTGGCAGGACAATATCTTGTAATGCTTTTCAAAAGATTATTTTTTAATAAAAGCATAAGATGGAAATAAGTTCTTTCAATTACATTTGGCGGCCACCTAGAAGGGGCTGTGCAATTTTGTAATGGACTCAGGACGAAAGCAGGCAATCGACAAGATATATTTATAGGTAATAAAAATAGCTTTTAAGTTAATGCGATTTGAAACAAACAATCGTTTTCATTTCAAGTTTCTTCACACATAAATTTCTACTTTAACTTTTCTTTTCTTAAGCAAAACAAAAAAAAAAAAACACTTAAATTGCATCTTAAACTGTTTTAGGTAAAACAGTGAAAACATAATATTTGTCTGGCCGTCTTTCTGACGTACGAAAACCGCAAAAATTGTTTCAAGATTATTTGACAATCTGTGCAACTGTATACCGCAAATATTTAAAGGAGAGACACAATGTTGTTGGGCTGCCAGCAAAAATTTTCCCAAAAAAAAATTTCAAGAAAAAACTCTTCACAAGCACAAATAAATAGACAACAACAATAATTCCATTTAAACTAAAATATCAAGAAATTTGCCACAGAATGTAGCATGTAAACACCATTTAGAAAACTTTCAACTTTTGTCATCTTTGCATGTTAAAACATTTGCTCTTGTTATTCCTTCCATTAACTTCTCCTATTGAGAATGTTGTTTGTTTTGCGCTCGTGTATGTGTCTAAGATAAATTTCTTTTGGCTGTGGTTGTGTACTTGAAATATCTTAGCAAGTTAAACAAATGCCATGAGAACAAAACAAAGACTAAAAACTAGAGTCCTTTCTGATACCAGCATCTTGTGCGAGTGTCTTGGTAGTTATCACTTTTCGTTTATTAAGATTTTATTTTTTGTTGGGTTTTTCTTTTCCGGGTTGGTTTTTTGTTGTTGTTGTTTGTTTGTGCGTCTGTTTTGTGAATCATGTTGCAAACTGTTACTTAAAATACTCTGGAAAGATTATGTAATTGATAAGTAGTTTCTGCTTGTAAGATTATACAATTTACGAAATACGAGTATTTTTGAAACTTATAAGTTGTGCTCGATTGTTGGCAAATGAAAACTTTTTCTTTTGTTTTTGGGGGGGCGGCTGGGAGTTGTGTTTGTTGCTCAGAAACATCGTGTACAAGAGGGCTGCAGCCGGAAGTTGGCTAAGGATATTCGCATATTATTGGCAATTTTGATTCACCATCACAAGAAAGTATTTCTTTATATGGCGAAAAATTGCTTTGAATATTTTTGCTAATAATCGCCTTCTGTAATGGAGAAAGTCGTGTCTGTTGGCCTGAAAACAAACCTGCCATTTGTGGACTCACTACAAGTACATATTTCTTTTCCAATTTCAAACGACTTCCTACAAGAATTTTGAAAATTGGTTGGACAAAAAGTTGATCGAATGCAGATTGATTATCACAAGACCCCGTGTCAGTTGTCTATTACAAAAAGGCTTTCACGAACTTTAGCTGCAGTCTATGAAATGAGGGGTTTCAACAGCCCGTTTGTAAGCGACCCTCTTCACTTCCATATTTCAAATTAAAAGTATTTATTTCATCCATTTCCATTTTTCTCAGCCAGTTGACTTGTCGCCACAGCCTACTCCGAATTCTTAATAATATTAAAACTTTTAGACCTGGTTATCGTGTTGCTGGAACAGGTTTTTCGCCATTACGATTAAAAGTTTAGTTAGAGACATTAAGTCTTAAGCAACCGGCTTAGTTTCAAAAGCCGTCTGTTTTTGAATATTTGGTTGGTTTATTTTTGAAACAAATAAAGTTATTGATCCGATATGTTTCAACAACTTCCGTTTGCCGAAAAAGGTTTTTGTGCAAGTCAATATCGAGGATATTCGGATATGAAAATGCCATTTAGATTGGAACAATTTTAAACCTTATGGGAAACATTTATCGTTTTGAATTCGAAACACTGCCCTAAATTAGCCAATCCCTATTTTTTCTCTAATGTAAAAAGTACCCAAGAAAAGAGTAATAAAATATACGTTCTGGATATATTTAATAGTTTTCGATTGTTTTTCTTCGGCTAAACTGAAATGCATATCTTACAAATTGACTTAAATTATCCAAAGGATGTGAGGAACTTCCCTCCTGTTTTTATTTACTAATTCTTACAACAAAATAAATTCACACTAGTATCAAGAAATTTCAGTTCTGCACGTTAAAAAAAACCACTTGATATATAAAAAAATTTTATTCATATTTTAATTTCTATGATTTAAAAATTATTATTCATAATGCAGTTAATAAACAGGATACAACTACAGAACGTACATTTCCTGCCAGCCAAAGCTGAGGGAAGCTGATGGAAGAGTTGAAAATTGTCTGAATTAGTCGTGGTATGAAAATCGCATGCCCTTGAATGTTGAACTCAGTTTTTTGAATTTCGCCCTTAATAAAATGATGGAAACACTGATGTATAAACCCATCATGTAATATCGTAATTTGTTAGTTGTAGGGCCATATTACAATAAATCACGTAACAGTTTATCAAGAAAGTTGAAAGAAAAGTGATTTTAGAAATATAAAATACTAGTGAATTCTCATAGCATTTTAGGTGGCATTTTTTATATTAACTTTTCGGCTGATTATTGCGCATCACAAATTATTCATAAAAGTTTGCAGCATTCGAGAGATCATCTGTCATTTATATCATCCAGTTTGCTAAACTATCAAGCAACTTAATTTAAGTGACAGCCAGTTGCAACAAAACTCTGTTTTTCATTCTTTTGCATTATTTTTAAGAGGCCAACATAAAATTTATACAGTCGGGCTGTAAAAAGGTGAACTCGAATTGGTCGTAAACAAAACGTGGTGTTTGTGCGACATCTGCAAGCTGTGCAAATCGAGCACCAATTTCCAACACCTGCCTTCTGAGCGACAGCCAGATATAAAAAGCTGTGGTGCCAAAAAATATAATTGCCAAAAAAACGAATATATTTTTAAAACACTTTAAATGCATATTCTGACAGCAGTTGTTATTTTAAATGTCCAAAATAAATACATATGCACATGTGTATGTATGTAAGTATTTCGAGAGTGACATGTTAGTTTTTATAGACCTGCCAACGTGCAACGTATTCACATTATTTTGGCTTTTATTAAAAGATAAATGAAAAAAGAAGTGTTTCGGATAATTCTGTGAGCAGCAGCCAACAGCTTCTGCAGCCTGTTTTGTACCGATAGCAATAATAGCATTTTGAATGAGAGAAAAAAATCACTGAAAGAAAATTTAATAATAATTAGTTTCGGACCCTAATCCGCATTGTGGAATGAAATTTCTAAAATATTTTAAAAGTAATATATTATATATGTTGTTCGTCTATTGCCTGTTTATGGATGTATGTCGAACGATATCGTTCGTTTTCCCAATTGCCACAATTAAAAGATTTTTTCTTCTTTTATATGTAATTATGCGAATGAACGAACTAGTTCGTTTCAATATCTATAAATTAGCACTTAAATAGAAAAGAAAACAATAGTGTTGGAGTAATAAATAATAGAGATTAATATCACTCAAGCGCTTGTACGCAATCCGGACTATAAAGTTTAATTATAAAATAAAATATATAAAATTATAAACGCGTTATTATTAGTTGGTTGTTTCCGAAATTTACAAGCCTGTTTTTTAGGAATTTGACTTGTACTTTCTTATCCTCAAGTTGCAAAACAAAACTGCTTTATTTTCCACACAAAGTTGGACAATTGGAATGTAACTTCAGCTCAAAAATAAGCGTTTTAAACTCTAAATTATTGTAATTTTTTGTCAAAAAAAGAAGGATCTTAAGATCTTAACTTTGGCACTGCCCTAAAAGCACAAAAAAAGGACGAGCCAATCCAGTGCAAACTATTATATTATTAATGTCATATTCTTAATAGGCAGAAAACGTTTATTGCGAACTATTAAGTTATAAATAAGAAACTGTAAATGACTTGACATGACATGACATGACATGAGAATGAAAAAAATACTGCAAGTATCTGTGTCAAAGTGTCGAACGTAAAAGTTTGCACACATTTTGAGTAACAAAAAATAGTTCAAAAGCAGTGATAATATAATCGCGATATATCGGTATTAATTAAATTAAACTGAACCAAATATAAGTCACCCGTCAACATGTCAACTGTCTTTACTTCCTCATAAGACAGTAGTAGAAACGCCAACGAAGATTGTCGATAAAGTTTTGCGACGGAACTTCGTTGGAATTTTAGTGCTCCCTCCGCTTTTTCCTCTGCGGACGACTTTCCATTTACTTTGAAAATCTGTCTTTGGTAAACAAAATCTTAAAGTTTTCATCTTTAAAAATAGCACATATATATTTTGAGGTACACGCATATTACATGTGTATGAACGTATAAATTATTATCAGAAAATTATGTAGATAAATCATTTTCATTACAAAGAAAAGTTTAAGAAAACTTCTCAGGTGTATTAAAGATTTATTTTTGCTGGTATTAGGATTGTGTACCAAATTTATGGTTTCCTTAACTGTTTGGGACTTTGGCTTGAAAGTACGCATATGCTTTTATGGGCTGGAAAGTAAGAGCGCCCGGCACGAACTTCAAATTAACAGAAGACAACCATAAATACTGAGAAATATACGATTTTTCATTTTATTTTCGCACTTCTGGAAAGTAACATTTTCGCACCCCCCCCACCAAACTAAACGTTTGAGCAATAAATATTTGCAGGCAAAAATGTTTACTCTGTGGAGATTTTAATGTTTTTATTATTGTTCATACGTCACGCCAGCCCACATCAGCAACAACAAAAACCTACAAATTTTCAAAAATACGAGCATTACGAATCTTTGAAGGCCCAAATAATTTCTCTGGACAAGATTTACATGTATTTTGCACGTGTGTTTATTTTCTGCTCTTTGGCAGCAGGAAAGGTCGTTTTTTGTGACCTGTGTCCAGCTGATTCGCTGTCGCCTTAAGCGATTTGTACGTACATAAAGATCCGTTCAGAGAGAAATATCTTTAAGAAATCGTGTCCTTAAATTGTGTTTGTCAGTAATTTATAACTTTTTTGTGTCGGCTTCCTGCAGCCATAAAAAAAACCGCCGTAAATTTAGCTAAATCACTTCAGTTAACGATATTCTTATGGCAAAAAAAAACACATAAGACTACAATTGTTTTTTAAACAGTTGATACTCTTATGGGGCAGATGTTTTGGTGCTGGCAGAAATTGCGTAAGTAAATTTTTTAGGTTAGAAATCAGAAAATGAAATGCTGTGCAGTAGTTTTATCAGCAATATATGGTGGGTTGTATGGAAAACGGCTGGTGTATAATATAAATCTGTACACAAAGAATTAATGTAAGAATGTATGAATGTAGGGGCCTTACTTTCTTTCTTTCTTCTTCTATTTAAGGCGCCTCTTCTTCTACTTCTAATTATCTTAAATGGTGAACAATCCTGGAATTTGGTTAAAGATCAGTTCTATTACGCAATAACCTTTATTCAAAATCCCGTGGAAATTGCTGGCTCGGCCGATAGCCTTCTCAACAACCTTAAAATTCTTTTTGGTATAGAAATTCCTGGGAAATTCTATTATAGAATTTAAGGACAATCACGTCTGAACCGCTTCACAGTTAAGCTCTTACCAAATGGCGAAGGCGGTAAGACGCTTCTAGACAGTAAATTCGTTAAATAAATATACATGTTGGAATTCTTATTCGTAATTCTTTCGAAATTGATTTAGTGCTACCAGATGGCAAAAGAATCATGAGGATTTTAGGAGTCGCGTTAACAAGTTCCATTACAAATAATATCATGATTACAAATATTTTCCTTTAGTCATATAGACTTTAATACGAAAACTTTAAGATATTCACAAATACGAGAGTATTTGATATTTGGGGACATCAAGATCGAAGTCACTGAGAGTTGTCCTTTTTTATTATAAAACTCATGCAAAGTTAAGAAACCAAAAAAAATATATAAATGAATTAAATTATTTTATATATGAATGTATGTGAAAAAAACATCAATATGCATCTACGTACGTATGTATGTGTCTGTGTGTGTGTCTGTGTGTCTGTGTGTGTGTGTGTGTGTGTACAATAAACAAACAAAAAATATATCATAATCGTAACAATCATGTGAACGATTCTGTGCTGTCACCAAAGAGAGTTGCTATATTAAATCCGCCTGAAAACTGTCATTCAATCAGATGTCATGTCAGTTTGTTATTTTTCAATTTGTCGAATTTCCACAACACATTCATTCATACATACGAATGTACTTAAATTAAATTGAAATCGTTTTTCACAAATTTCTTTATGCCCACATGCTGCTCAACTTTGATATAATATTTTTTAAAGAAATTCATATATTTTTCAAAAATTCTCGGCAAAAAAAAAAACAACTTACATTTTAGGCAAATTGATTTTCCGGACAAAAAAGAAGGAGGCATAAGAATTATTGTTAAGCATCTTATAGGATTTCTGTACAACGGTTTCTTTCATATTGTTGCAGACGATTAAGTTCCTCTTAAACTGTAACATTTATATGTTCCGGTAGGATGTCCAACTTTGCCCGCAACTTTCAACGGTTTCTTGTCAGGGAATAATTTTTCTACAACGTCTTTATTTTGTACATAAAAATCTTTTTCTTCATATTCTATCCTATTCGAACTGTACGAAATGAACACGCATTTCTGCTTTTGCATACCTTTAAGTTTCGTTCAAACGCTGCTCAGACGTATAAAATTTTACTGTTCTGCAGATACACGTTTCCCACGAATGTACACACAAACATACATACGAGTACATGTCTTGTATGAAGCAAACTGTTAGGGAGGTACTTGTGGCTTAATAGTTTTTGCTTAAGGGCTTCTTAAGTTTTGTTATAAGTTTCAAAGTACTCAAAGTGTTTTAAATATAAATATATTTGTGGGTATAAACTGCTTCAGTTTTCGTACGTTCTTATAGGTTTCTCTTTCACAGCACAGCACAGTAATACACACAAGTTACTCCGCAGCAGAAAACACATCAAACATCTGTCCTTTTTAAAGTACAGAGCACAACAACTTTTGTCCACCACTTTACTTTGTGCAGATGCCTGCTGCCTGCTGCCTTCCCACTGATCCACATATTAACTTTTACATCAATTTTCATCTCACTTACGCGTTTGAAGGCAGAGTTTTTTTTTTTTTTTTTGAAAGTTTAGCATAAAATGGAATACGTCTATTGCTGCACGTCAGCCACATGCAATTAAATAGGGAGATTTTTTTTGTTGCTCGGCCAACTATTGACGCTCAAAAGTATAAATTAGAATTTTTTCCAGCAAATATTTTAGACGTAAAAGTGGTTTTACTGCCAGTCTGAGATATTTAGTAGATTTTTAAATCAAAAAGATGGAAAAAAATGTGGTTCTCTTGTGTGGTTTCAGTACCAGTTTTAGTGAATTATGGATACTGTGAAGCTGCTTTCTTAAGCCGTGTTGTTCTTTGCGCCGGTTTTTAAAATATTTTTTTTATTAAAAAGCAATCATCGGTTGTTAAATAATAGAAAACTGTTATTAGCACAATGAATATATTAATCAAATATTTTACACTCAACAACGACTTATTTTAAATATTTTTTTGAATGAGCACCACTTTTGTCCAAAGGCGAACCAATGAAAGCATTTAATTGAACCAACGATTTCAAACTTGTTGTTATTGCTTCACCTCACAATAAAACGCAGTCAATTGGAACAGATAATATATTTTCCTGTATTGGTTTGTGTTTAAATTTTGTAATCAATTTCTTTTATGAATATATTAAATACAAGATAACAAAAATTTGTCGTTTCCAGCTGTCTATATATGGACATTTCATTGGCCCTAGTCTACTTGCCACAAAAATTGAAAGCTTTCGAAAAATGTGCCCATTCTTCTTTATATTCAATTGCCTTTGGAAAGTACAAAGAGAATGAAAAGAAAATGTTCAAACAATATTTTGGTAAAAAACCCAGAAAAATGTACAAAACAGGTTTTAAATTGTATGATTTGTACCATATTTTATTTAATAATTTATTTTAATTTTCAATCCAAATTTTGTTAACCTAAACTTTTCTCTAATCGGCTCAAAGCGTTACAGTAATCGAAGATAAAAATAAATTAGTAAATAAATTATTTAAAATAGGGTTTTTTTTTATCAATGACCGCGAAAACGTCCCAAAATTTTTTGTTTAATAATAAATAGATAACAAAGAAATTTGCTTAATATATATTTTATGTATTCATTTAATTTCTACAAAAATATCGATCTTTTAACATGTAATCATGTTAAAATAATACGGGATGCCAATGACGCAAATCCAATAAATAAGGCCTCTTATAATACGATTCCATTTTAAATTAGAACTATATATTTCCGAAAAGAGAAACCACTTTCAACTTTATTAAAAAAAATTGTTTTAAAAAAGCAGACACCCACAACTTTGTTGTTGTTTTTACTGTTTTTAATGTTGTACGAGCGCAAATTCTGGAATACGAAACAAATTTCAGCTGTAGCAAGACATTCCATAAATTATTTCAAATTTATAGCACTTTTTTTTTATTTGCAATTCAGCGTCAGCTGTGAAAGGATTTAAGTCGCCACCGTAACAAAAAACCTTTTAAACTTCAAACACATTTCAACAACGTAATTGAGCCAACAATTTGCTGCTATTAGAAACGGACACCGAATGAATACTAGTTACATTGTCCGTAATAAAATATTGGCAAAATTGTTTATTTATAAACAATAATTAAACAGAAAAATACCATTAATTTTACAAAATATTTCTGTAACGAAATGCTTTAATTGTTAGACATTCAGTAAATGAATAAAAATTAACTTTTCAGTTGATAATTAAGAGAGAATTAATACTAAACTGATTCCAAATGTATGCCAAAAGCCGAGAAATCGGGTAATACATGAATTGAAAATAATTTTGGAACTGAAAATGAGTTTTCCAACGACTCATGACATGCGCTGAGATGTGCATCCATTAGGAGAACTCGTAGCTTAAAGCCAGCAACAAAAAGGTGCCGAAATTAAAAGGATTCCCAGGAAACCTGTGCAGACTACGATTGCCATTATGACAATGGTCGGTTGCCTGTTTTAGTATCGACTTAAAACTATTTCACAAATAGTGGTTGGAAAATGTTTAACCCATCCACCGTTAAACCAAACGAATACCACAAGAAGAGCAGTTTGAGAGAAAAAACGAAGCAGACTATTTTACAATGTCGAACGTTTACGTTCGCCAACAGAAACAATTAATATGTTCAATAATGACCGTTCGGCAGTCACAAATACTTAAATGAGCGATAGACGGACGAACTTGGCAAAAGAAAAACCTCATAAATAATCCCCAAATGTGTTTTTTTTTTCTTAAATCGGCGAATTTTAGCTTCTTTTACCGATGGTAAATGAATCTGGTCTCTAGCAAAAAAAAAAATTCTTTTTAATCGGAAATTTGAATTTTAAGTCAAAGAAATCACCCTATTCTTAAGTACATTGAAGAAAGGAGAAAAGCAACTTTTGAAAAAATGGTTTCAAGTCTTTAGGTCTTCTTTAACTTGTCGTGTATCTTTATGTGTAATATAATATACATTAAGAAGCAAATAAGGCGCTGTACAGGTTTCTTATTTCCTGCTTATGTACAAGTACAAATTTCTTTCTCAAGTTTTATTATTGCTCAGTATATCTTCTTTATCGCATCCTACTTGCTGTTGTTGTCTTTCTTGGTAATTCCTTTCCTCCTTTTTCATAGAAAATTTTTCAATTTGCTTAAGCAGTTTTACGCTCCAACGCCACATTATATTGTTAAATGTTAATATGAGCAACATGTAGCAACAAATATACTCACACCTGCAACTAACAAAAAAAAAAAAAAATTAAAAAAAAAATAAAGAAAACAGCGCTCATCCACACATGTTACATAAATATCAACGCCACTAACCGCTCACACACACTCTCACACACTCTCACACATTGTCAATGGTGTGTTTGTGTGTGGAGGGGAAAATTCTGTTTTTTTTTGTTGGTATTATACAAGTTTAAGGTAGAATTACAGAACCGCAAAATTCTGACGACAAATTGAATCAATTTTATAAAAAATTGTATTCCATGGCATCCGATTTAAGCCTGAGTCTCTAGATCATTATCATTATTATTTTTTTTTTTTTGCCATGAAGCGTGTAAGGAAATATGTAAATTGAATAAAGTTGATTGCTTATTAGAGGAAAAATAGTACTAAATCGCTTTAAGAAATAAAATAAAATTTAATTGAAAACATCAAGTTTAATATTTTGGATTTTGTTAGGCGTGACGTGAGCGTTTGAAAGTCGTTGTGGAGAAGTATGAAAAGGTTTGGGGACTCTGTCTTCGTTTTGTTAGGAAATGGAGTTCAATTTGAGCTTTAAGCGGAGCACAAGTTTCATGGTGTTTGTTAGCGGGTTGTTGGGAAAACTAAAAATTTGGTTACAAATATGTTGAACTCGCCTGTAAGTGAAACGTGCGAATACTTCCCTATTCTACATACAGTGATGCGTAGGGTGGAATCTGCCAAAAGTATTAATGTCTAAGTAACAAGAACAACAACAAGAGCAAACCTAACAAGGTTAGAGGGCACAGGGTGTGCCATCATAAGGCTGACTTTCTACGCTATGATCCACGCTATACTTTAGCTCTTTAAGCATAAGCGGCCGGCTGGCTAAAGCGTAAGCGCTGCCTTCTATATTCCATAGATGTGAGCTATTTCAAAGTTGTGACTTAGACTTGGAAGTGGCTTAGGAACAATTGATCCTGTTTCGCGTGAAAAGTTTTATATAAAATTTATTCCATTTCGTTTTTATTTGAACTACATAATTTTAAAACGCTAAAATATCTCTCTTACAGATTTATCTTGGCGCTTTATTTTACAACAGAAATATGTACAAATTGTGGCAATAAATTTTCTTATGAAACGGCTTGGCCCAACTGGAAAACTTTTTGTCCTGTCGCCGTGTAATTTAATACAATTATTTAACGCCTCAAATACCAATTTCCGTAAATGCCTTTAGTGTTTTTTTGTTCAAACTTTCTTAATTATCTTATTTGCAAATTGACCTGTAATCAATTTCTCTTTTGTGCCTCATATTTTTCATTCACCAATTATATGCCTTAATGCCGCACTCTTATAATTCTTGCACATTTCATTTGTGCCGTTTGACTTAATGGCAACTTTTAATAAGAAAAACGCTTTCAGCATGAAAAAACAAAGAGCAAGAGAAAAAATCAAATCGAAAGCATTTAAAAGAAAAGAAACTTTTATAATTTGTTTGCAACAGAAAAAAAAATAAAAAAAAAAAAATATTCGAACATTTTTATTGCTTTGCAATGGAAAATGTGTTTGCAATTTCCTGCAAGAATGATTGAAATTAAATTACAAAAGTTTTTATGGTATTTTTTTTCCTCTCTCAGTGAAGAGTTTTCTCTAATTTTGCTTAATATCAGTTTTCTTTTCTTTATAATTATACGTTCAAATTTCAAGGAAAATTTCCCATTCAAAGAGATTAAAGAAAGTAATTAATTCGAAAGTAAATTAATAGTTTGTCGCAAAAGTTAAATGGGTTTGTGTATAAAACTTGCACGGATTTGCCCAAGAAGGATTTGGATTGTATGACTGCAGATGGAATAACAAAAGAAATAAGTGTTTGTTTAGGCTTAAACAAATAAGTGTTAATTAAATGTGACAAAGAGTAAATGATTGAGGAAACACCGAAACCGAAGTCTCATCGAATGCAATGCAGGACTTAATATGGGACAGTCGATTGCCCAAGTCGTAGGATCTATACTCGGAATGTTGTAGAATATGTCTTTGTTACTCAATTATTGATCAAATTCTTGTCTTTTCTATAGTTAAAAAATAACTTCTAGTTTAACCACTAATATTTTGAAAGTCGTTTAGGTTCTATTTTCAAGACGTAACTAAAACAAAAAAATCATGTAAATATATTTTTGAGAACAATAGAAAACTACTAGATACTTTAGGTTGGGGGGGACAGGTTACTATTTCGCGGTCGCTGTAAGCACATATTTCGCGTAAAGCGATTTGCTCTTATGGAGACTTATGGAGTAGAATACAGAATCCTTTTAAGTCTCTATTTCCCCAACCCCAGAGATTCGATTAAGGTGAATTCAATGCGTGAGACAAAAAATCCAGTAGTTTGTTTGGCTGTTAAATATACGCGAAATATCAAAAACAAAAATAATTTCCCTGAATTGTTGACTGGGAGACGCAATTGCAGCTGTTTTGGAGGCGTTCGTTGCTTAATAGCTGAATTTTGAGTTTTAAAGAGATTTTGGTAATAGTTTTTACGTAGCGCTGATAATAACAAGATGAAAACTTTGCATTATAATTCGTCAGCTTACCAGCAGCGCGGTTTCTAACTTACAAAATGCTCGGTATCAAAATTTGCTCAAATAGTTCTAGAACCAAATTTTAGGAACAAAATTTTTAACTCAAATCTTAAATAACATGAAATCCAGAAAAGGTACAGCTGACCATTTTGTGCTTATATCATAATTGTATTCTATTAATAATAACAAATGTGTCCTAGGGAAATAAATGATTACTAAGACACACCTTCTTCAGCCAGCTCTGCTAACAATAACGTGCACTTTAAGCGCTCTATATGTGCATGCCTGTGCATGTTCGAGCATGTATTCGTTTGTTCGTTTTTTATTGTCTACATTTCTGTTAAGTGACATTTATTATGGATATAGAAATATATTTTTTCCACTTTCATTTAAGACACATTTGTGTTTAAAAAGCAATATATTGCTTCCTTCTTGGTTTTTTTTTTGTTTTTGTTTTGTGAATAAAATTCTTAATCTGTGTACCTGTTCGTTTAAGTGCATTTAGTAGTTTCCTTCTGCAGTTTCCTTTCTCGTTTTAACTATCTGTAAACAAGCACTTCGAAAACAAACTATATAGACAGACGTACTGGAAAAAGAATGAAATTAATTTGTTTATTTTTTGCTTTTACTCAGGGGTGTGATTTTTGACTATCGGGCTCTTGGGTGTGCAACTGGCAACGTTTAGAATGCCCATCGGTTATGATCGCTAGAACCATGCTATTGTTGCAAACATAATTCTGTAGAATTAACTGTTGCTCTATTTGTTAATGCTGCAGATGGTTGAGTTAATGGTGTTTGAAGGATAGTGGTATTTGTTTGTCTCATTTTAAGCTTCACACCTTAAGAAATCACCCTCTTAAAATGTTACCAACGTATGTGTATATGTGTAAGGCTGGGTGTTCACCTTGTCTTGTTTGCTTGCTTTTACTTTAGACACACATCCACACACACACACACACACATGTGTACATGTGATTGTACGTAGAGTTTTATAGATTTCTTTTTGTATTGTGCCACTACACAAAAATAAACATATTTCTCTTTTTTTTTTCTCTGTGTGTCGTAGCAATACGAGCAAATACATAAATACACACACACACACATACACATTGTAAATGCATTTTATATGTTTTCCCCGTTGTTGCTGTTTGTCCTTTTTGTTTTCTTGTTTGGTATTTTGTTTTTTTTTGTGTTGTTCTCTGCAACTGTTGTTGTTGTTGTTGTTGCTGTTGCTATTAATAATGCACATAAGCACAAATAAGAAGATCTAACTGCACACACACATACGCACATACGTACAAATGTATTTGTCTAATGTTTTTTCATTCGAATGCACAATCGATGACATAAAATATGTCAATAAAACAAGAGATTATTTAACTTTCCGACAGATGGTTTAATGTTCATAAAGATTTTTATGGGCGCTGTAAGTGTGTGTGTGTGTGTGTTTGTGCCTGTTTTAATGTGCAAATGCATTAAGTTTTACGTACATATATAGAAAAACTGACATATTCTAATATGATTTTCATTCAAGTGGCAGAGATATTGGTTTTATTAAAAGTACATTTGCCAGCATTCGTGCCATTTTACAAATCAAAAAGACAACGACAACAACAACAACAACAACAACAACAACAACAACAACAACAAAAACCAAATTCAATATGAGTTTCAAGACTTTTTAGTTGAACATTTTATACACATTTCTATAAAAAGGGCAGAAATTTACTATATAATATTGTTCAATATGTTCTTTTGCTGGTACATGTGTGTAACAGAAAAAAATAGGATTTTTCTTTGTCCTTTCAACCGTTATTCAGGGAAGCTGAAAGTAAAACCTTAACAACTGCACAAAAGTGGCCCTCATATTCAGCAGATTCATAGTGGATTTCATTTTAAACTTTTCTAAAAATAGATTTCAAACACATTTTTAGTTTGTAAATTATCAGAAACTATTTTTTGTTGTACGAGTACAATATACTTCTTTAGTGCTTGCAAATGAGTTTTCCTTTAAGTATCATAAGATTTTAATTGAAAATAATTGAAAAACACTAAAATATGTTTGTTATAACAACGCAAGTATTGGCCACTCGCTCGTATTTGGAAATAGTTCAATCAGTTTTACGTGGAACTTTTTCATCAAAAATCTTATAAAAACTCTGTTTTTTTTCTTCTTAAATTATATATAATTTGTCTGCCAACAACAACAGTGTTGCCGCGAAATAATTCAAGAGGCTGAATATTTAGTAATAGTGGTGATGAGTTTTGTTTCCGGCAGCAAAACAAGGTGGCTTCTTTTTAATTTTTATGTTATTCGTGCTTCAAATTTGCCAATAAACAAATCAATGTTGTTAAACTCGTTTAAAACACAACGGAAAATGTTGAGCAACAATGTTGTCTAACACGAGATGTGCAACATTTTTGTGTTTTGTATGTAAAACTTATATTTTAAATTCATAATCCTTCAGCGAATCAGCGATGATGTCAAGCTGTCAAGCAATTGCAACAAATCAACAGGAACTTTTGCTGATGGCACTATTTCGTTTATATATTTATTATTGCACTGAAGCAAAACCTTTACTAAATGCACTGATTTTTTATGTTATTTCTTACAAGAGGATATGAAGTGCAAAAACAAATCGCAGCCATTCGAATTTCAGTGCATGATGAATTTCACAAGCAAATTCATAGAATATTGTAATAAGTTTTTCTGTGTGAGTCTTGGGTTTTCGTAACGAAACGCCCAGAGACACCAAACAAAGCAACGTGCAACTTGCAGCTGTCAAATTATTTGCCAAATAAGGCGCTCTAAAAGTCAAACTAAAAAGTGAGAAACTGGAATAAAGTGAACCTTAATTTTGAAATTTCTATATCCAATCTCACAGTTCGTGGTCAAAAAAGAAAAAAAGAGTTGCTTAAAATTGCACAGGGTTGTATTGAGCTGGAAAAACTACAGAGTTGCTTAGAATTGACAATCGTGTGATTCAGGATATATAAGATGCGATTTGGCTCTTATATTATATTTATTATTATACAAATAAATAACCCAAAAGTTAAATTCATTTGTTTCAGTAACGATTTGTAAATTGTATTCTGGAAAAACGTCTATAGAATTAATAAACTGACACTCAGGAGTCACACAAACAAATCATTTATCATTATTTCAGAGTTTTTGGATACCTCAAAATAAGACTTTAGCATTTTTTGAATGCTTTTTCGGAAGCAGATAATTTCCTACTTGTTAGTATTTTTGTTTCTGCAGTAACTGAAGATTCCATCCATAAATCATTATCTGCAGATCGTCAGCATCAAAGTAAGTTTCCGCTTTGACAAGATAAAACTCCAAATACTTGAAGAAAAGTTAAAGCCCTAAAGTCCTTAATAAAAATGAACAAATAATGTCAGTGTAAATAAAAAATTGTGGAATGGAGTAACACAATTCGATGACGCAGAAGAAGAAACAGGGAACGCTGATCAATTATGTGATAAAGAAAAAAGTGAGATCTGCGGCCAAATAACAATTTTTTTGTACAAAAATAATGTGAACGTGCCGCAATGTCGAATGCTCATTCATGCTCGCCAACGGTTGCACTAACGGATACCTGATTAAATGGAGACTCTTCGTAGCTGACAAGTTGACAATCTTTGGCAAAATAGCATTTATAAATGGTTGCGGAATACGTGTTTAGTACTTTAAGAATCCAGCGCGAAGGTGAAAGTTCGTTATCGTGGGACAGGCAAAATGTGTTTTCATAACCCCGCCAACTACAAAATACTTAAAAAAACTATATATATGAAATGATTTCTAGTAAAATTTTTTAAAAAAGTGAAATATTCAGCTTTCATTTTTATAATATGTTTCTTTCATTTTAAATTGAGATGCTAAAGCCGTGATTTCTATTATAAAATGACGCTTTTCAACTGGTATTCTATTGCTTTTCACGTTAAATGTGTTAAGTTTTCCTACGATTTTCATAACTCATCCCGAAATTGGCAAAACAAATAACAGAAGCAAATCTATAACAAATAAATATGTAACCAATATAAATCATTTGCTGACACTATAGGTCGCCTGAAATGGGGTCTTACACCCTGTCATTTTTCTTTTTTATTGTTCAATGAAAATAAATATTTTTTGTGCTCATTTTTGCTCTTCAAAACGCAAATCATTAACCATAAAAACTTTAAAAATCCAAGCGGAAAATAACAACATTAGCATTCTAATGAGGACATTAAAATAAATATATTTATTTATGACATCCAAAGATTTGGAAAAAGGTCATTTGGAGCGCCTGGCAATTTGATCCAGTTTACGCATGAAACATTCTTCAAAGCTTCAGTTTCGATTTAAGCCATTCTAATGTGCCAATAAATTTGAATCACAGCGCGTGTTCTTATCCTTATTTGTGGAGCCAATCGAAAAAGGGAAAATCACCATTATGTGTTTCAGAAAGTTGGGCAAGTTGTTGTCAGAAGTTGCCAGAAGAAGCGACGAAGTTGCCGGCATATAAATATTTATTTAATGTGTATTTTTAATTTATTTACAGTTGTGATGTAGTCCCAGTCATAACAAATTGTTGGAGTAGTTTGGAAGCCGCTTTTACAAAAGTTGCTTTTAGAGATGAAGGTCGTTTTGCAAAATGATTTTCTTCGGGATCTTATAGAAATTCCACCAAGTAGTAGGAGCGGTAAGAAAAATGTTTATATTATCATAAACTGACAGATATTGTTAAAGATTTTTTATGATCTTGTTAAATGCACGTTTTCTTGAGTTGCTGGTGCATAAAAAATTGCACTCGTTTTCATACGATGGTGACTGCATAAGAAACTAATTTAGCTTGTCTTTACAATATATTGCTTTTACTTTCCGAAATAAATTTATCTAAGAGATACTAATTGCTAAACGGTGGCATTATAATGCCAATAATGTCACGTTCAAAATTGTACCTATTAACCCAGATAATGGCTTCGAAATAACACACCCGCACAACATTTTACTCTCAAAGCGAAAGGCGTAAAATGCTGAAGTTAAGAACTAATGTCACGTTCGCAATGTCACGTAACGTCCCAGATTATGCTGCACAAGAATATGATTTTAAATCAGAATGATGTCATTTTTATTTCATTTAGTCAATTGCACAATAAAACTGACTTGCGCCGAATTTCTGCATCTGGACTTGATGTCATGCTGGCTACTTCCATTTTTGTCACATTCGTAGTTTTTCTAGCCATTTTTATTGATGGGGAATTCTGTTCGCTCCAGCTAAGCACCATCATTAACTAATTGACATGCTATAGAGCCGGTAACCAACGATTTTATTGGTGCTCCCAAATAGTTGGCATATTTCGAGTGCATCTCGAATAGAATCTAATCGAAGCCCTGTAAACAGTAGGACTGGTAGACATATGTCTGGGGAAGAGATGCTTCCGACAAGGATCTGGGAATTACTGCGTTTAGGCTAATTTGTTAATAAACTCTACGCCACCTTCAAATATCTCCTGAAAAAATCATGTGCATCATTATGGGAGTTTTATGGTTTGTAAAGGGCAGCTGGAACTTTAATGGTAAAACATCACAAGGACCAGCTCGAGCATAAGATGGTTAAAGCCGAGTACTGATCGCAATTTTTTTTAACTTTCGCTTCTTAAATATTCAGATTAACAAATAACTTAACAGAGCACGGACGGAAGAGTCAAGTGCTTTTCGTACCAGCTTTCCAGACGCAACGCTCATTCGGTGGTCTGTAAACAGCCAACATATGACTTTCAGAACACAACATAACCAACAATTGTCTTCTTAAAAAACGTCTTCGTTGCCCGTTCGACACAAATTAACATTTACATTCATAGTTCTTTAGTTGAGAATGACATGCCATAAATTTGATTCTGAAATAAACAACAGCTGTTAAGCTGGAATTAACGCCAACATTTGTGCTCAAAGCAACAACAAACAAACAAAAACCGACTAGAAAAAAGGATGAAAAAAAAAAACGAACTTGATTTAAGACTTTGGCAAGTTTAACTTTTGACCAAGTAAAAATATCTTTTTAATACAACTATTTATTTTCTGTTCGTTCGTCTTCCTTGAGTGAAGGAAAACAAAAGAAAATGTTGCATTTCTAATCCACTTCAAACTGACAATAAAATTTATGACCATTTTAATAAACATAAAGAAAGGAAACAGCAACAGCAACAACAGCCCTCCACCCACAAAAGCAATAAGTAGAAAATTTATACAAAAACACCCACAAGCCGAAGAAAAAGAACTCATCATAATGGCCAGCAAGACTTATATATATTTATATATATATTTGTCGTTATCAGTTTTCGTTTTCCTCAATTTTTGTATAGTGTGTCCATGTGTATTAATATATCTGTTTTATAGAAAGTTTTCGTTTTCTGTGTTTAGTGCGAAAACAATTTTCTTGTTTATTCTGGTCCTTTATTTTCTTTTTGGCCATTAAAAATGATTTGCTGCTTATTTTTATAACATTTTAACGTCCTCTCGCCCGTAAGTGTTGCTGCACTACAGCTTTCTGCTTCGATATCTTAATACAATTGCTTTGCATTTATCTGATATCACTGCCACAGTTTGTTGTGCTGCCAAAGATAATGAGTTGGCAGTATTAGGAGTTTTCTTTAGCTCGATTCTCTTCCATGCAACTGAACTTTGTTTGCGGAAGTCTTAATTTCTAATCTTTAAGTTTTACACTTAATTAGTTTTAAATGTTCATGTTTCTGGTGTCTTTTTTTTTTTTTTTTTTGCTTGCAGTGCCGTAAAATATTTCGATAAGAAAATTATACCATTTAGGTGCTGAACATAAACAATACGATTTTTGACAGCCGCCATAAAGTATCCCATAAAACACAAGTATAAAAGTAATAAAGATAAGAATAATTGCAACTCGATAGCAGACAAAAACTGAGGCTGTACAAGTCTGTTGTACTTGAAGGAAATAGTGAATCAATTGAATTTGTCATGCAAAATAAAATAGTTGGCGAACTCACAACGGCTGTAAAATTAAGGTCTTAAGTGCGTGCTTTTATACTATTAAATAGGGACGCTGTCAACAACACATCGCAACTCAGGATCACTTCAATTGTAACAACTAACTTGATCCTACATGTGTAAAAACAAAAGTTCAGCTATACATGGACTTTGATAAGATCTCCTAATATGGTAAGATGAAAAAATAAGCTGGCAAGGAACTGACAATTGGAAAATGTCAGCCGCAAACAAATTTTTCAGTTCCCAGGCAATTGTCGGCATTAATCTTTATTTGCCTGCAAAAACTCTCACATCTTACGTTTGTCAGATCCATGTGTGACCAGCTCTGTTGCTAGACAGAAGACTCTTGGCAGTCATAAGTATTTTCCCACAATTGCATCATTATCAGTTGTATTAAATTGAAACTTAACGCACAATGTGTGTTTAGGACAAGAGCGCCGCCTTAAAGGATTCTCACGAGTCTTACAAACATTTTCTGACAACTTTGATAGTGTTGCGCGATCGCAAGACGTTTGCAGGAATATGTTAGTGACAGTATCATCAGATCTAGCAACCGTCTAAGATGACATGCAAGGACTTGACGAACATTGGCGAAAAATTTTATCTTCTAAAATTGTCCTGAACTAATAAAAGAAATAATTTCTAATTCTTTCCAAAATGGCTATTTTGCAATAAAGAATCCTGTTCACAAAATAATATAAAAACTTTACCTAAAAAATATATAAAACAAAGTCAATAAATAATCAAATTTCTATATAAGTGTTTTGTTCATGTTAATTTGTTGCTTGTTTCAAAAATTTTGCATAAAAGAAAGAAAATTTTAAATTTAATAAAAAAGAAAAGTAAAATTTCGCCTCTTTACTTGCGAGTAAATTTTCTGTGTTCCCAAGAAGCCACAAAATAAAAATTACCAATCGATTTCTGAACTCTTCTTTTTGTCACAGTTGCTTTTGAAATTTTCACACTGTTTATTTGTTTAAGCCTTTTACTTCCATTCAGCCTCAACGAACGAAGAATGTAGACGAGTATTTTCTATGAGAAATCAATGCCACTGACGAGGACATATTTGAAATTCAAATAACTCTTGGATTTAATTAAAACTGACCAAAATGTGATTTTTTTTGTCTGCCTTTTAATCAGCCACCACAACGTCTTCTATTTGGCTTCCGGCTGTTTTTTCAATTGTGGCCTCATTTACTCGTAGTTACATCAACAAATTTTTTGAAATAGAAACGATTTTTGTTAAGTTGACGTTGTAATTTATACTTTATTTAAGCTTGAATCCCTGTAAAATTAGTTTGCTGGTGATGGAAAAAATGGGTTTTGCTGGTGGCGAAAAAGATCCTTTAGGGCTGTTCTGTGGGTTTAACGTTAAAGAAAATTGATTGCTAAAGGTTTCACGCAAAAGAAATGCTTACATCGAATATTTTAAATACAGGGGTTTTTGTTTTGTAAAAAGGACTTTTCCCTTTCTTTTTCCTTCTCGTTTTCAGTTTTTAGATATTTATTCAAATTTTGTTTTTTTTTTGTTTTTTAATATTATTTAACAATTGATTATAAAAAGACAAACGTATTCTCCTTTTTTTTGAAGGGCAGCAGCACCCATTAAAAGAGTATAAAGTGTTCCCTCAACCAATAACCATTTTTTCATGCTGGGCTGGATGCTGCGTATGCAAATGACAATTCATAGACGTCTTTCACTTTGACTCTGCCTTAATGAAATTTTGCGGTTTTTAATGAATAAAAGGTTAAAGAAAAGAGAAGAGAAAAAATATTGTGAAAAAGATTTAATTTGTATGTGTGTTTGCTTGTGGCATCGTTTAAACTTAACAACAACAAAAAACAAATGGACGTATTTTTTGTGAAGCTGTTCAGCTTTTCTTGAAGAACGAGAGTGATTCCTGCGCAGGCAGAACACAACTTGCGAAAGTCTAACTTTTAACCCAATCCAACCCAACCTAATCGTAGAGGCGTGAAAACATCTGTATTGGCTGGTGACACAAAAGATCCTGTGGTATTTTTTGTTGCAATTGCATCAGTTGGCATTTCGGAATTCTTCAAGTTGTTGTATTGCGTTCAATAAGTATCGTGTTTTTGAAGAGTATCGCTAAAGTATCGTCTTTGGCCAGCAATTTTTTCAATAAAAGCTTTTTCATTGAAATGCACTTCTGTAGTAAATAAGTGGTCGCTGGCTCAGCCATAAGTCACTGTCAATATTCAGCAAAGAACATAATCAAAGGCATGAAGAGGAGCCGTCATTCTGACAGTGTTGATATTGATGTTGTCATGCGCACAACTAAGATTTAAATTGCCACTAATCGCCCTACCTAAACTGGAGTGCTGGGTGCTGCGTTGGTCGAAATCGTACAAGTTTAAACTACTCGCAGCCAACTTCACCCTCTAGCAAATTTTGCGTGTTTCATAAAATTTGTATGCATTAGATAAGTTTGAAAAATAAGAACTCTTTCCGACGTTTAAGTGATCCGAAGTGCAGTTTAAAAAGGCTTAATAGAAAAGCAATTATGACGCAAAATAGACCAGAATCTCAGTTTTTTCTTTTCGCAATTTGCGTTAAAAAAATTGAATAGATTTTTAAGAAAAAGTTTACACATGAAGCAAATGTCGTTGCGGACAGGAATCATTTCCAAAAATTTAAAGAAAGTGCATAATCCTTACGAAATTGGAAGCGGGTGTTAAAAATGTATTTTTGTTTTGAAATTAAGATTTCAAAATCAAATTTTTAAACAGCAACTGACTAGAAAACTAAATAATGACTGCGTTGAACAACGATTTTAAGAATCGCCTTTACACAATGAAATATTATTTTTAAACTTTTCTGTGGAATGCGGCAAGAAAAACAGAATTAAAAATTAAAGTCTTGCTACTCATACGATTGACTTCTAAATTACGGCGTCGCACAGCAGCTGTTAATTGAAATGAAAATGAACATTTGGTTTGAAGAATTATTGAAACATTTTCTAAACAATCGTTACGTTTTTCTGTTACGTTTTTTTCTGCTTAGAAACAGGTTCAGTATTAACTAATTGTGTTTGGAAAGTAACAAGGAAACAAACTGAACACAAATTTTACAGCCAATTTTGTTTGTTTCTAAAGTGCCAAAGTTTGGAAATTAAGAAATTTTTTCTCATTTCTGTAACGTCTTGAACAAAATTTCCGGTATACAGGAATTGCTTAACAAAAATATTCGTTCAAGTTGGAACTAGAGCCCATGAGGCGCATTCAGAGGAATAATATTTAATCGATTAAGAAAGAAAATATATATGTTTTCAGCGAAAGCTGCCCACGTTTGTTTCGTTCGTATTTGCTTGGCAATTTTTTTGGGTGCAGACTAGAGACCTGCACAAGTAGACTTGTTGCGGCAAAAGCATTAACATTTTTTCGAAGTAGCTCGACAACAACGTACACATTTTGGAAATGAAAAATTTTCCGAGAAATGCACATATTTAGCCAGTGGAGTGGAAAGCACCTGCTTTCGCGATCGTGGTTTTTATGTGCAATTTTTTTTTTATAATATATAGTTTTTTTAATGCACTTGAGAAATATCACTCCAGTTTTTCTTATTGCTTGAGTGCTGAGTGCAGATTCAAAACATCTTCTGTACTTGAAAGAAAAGACAATTTCCAGTGTGCAACAGAAACTTATTCGTTGCAGATCTCTAGTGTCCACTATACGATACATTTGATTTGAAAATGCCTCAGGCTACCAGTTGAAAAGTTGAAAGCAGCCAACTAATTCCTGAGCCACCCTCGCAATCACTTTCCTCAAAATCTTAAAAAACTAAGAATATATTTGGAAAAAAAAGATGTATATAGAAGCAGCTCAAAGAAAAACACAGACGTAATTACACACACTTCATAATTAAATCTCAGGCTTTAACACATCTTTAGCTTCTTTTCATTATGAAATAATTATCATAACTTTTTTTTTTGTTAAAAGGTTTCCCGGTTACTTGAAAAGAGAAAGAAGAAAAAATGTGTGTGTAGGACCCTTTATGCTACAAATAAATTTCATCCTTATAATGTGCTGCTTCCTTTAATGCGGAATATTTGAAGTCTTAATGTAAAGCCTGTCTGGCTGTTCGTGTGATCTTTGGCATGCTGTGCTTTCTTTGTCGTTAAGTATTTACATAACTTTTCTTCTTCCCTGCTGCTGTTCCGTTCTTTTAGGGCATGTGAATGTGTGAATAACAATGTGATTGCGCTGTTATTTGTTGTGCTGGTACGCAGACGAAAAAAACGTAATAATTTTTTAATAACATTTCCTTCTGCTCTAATGTCTTTCTTTGCCCGGCATGTGTTTTTCAGCTAATGTTTGGTTTATATTATTATTTTAATTAACTTGATATAAGAAAGGACTTGAAAAACTTTGATATTTACAACATGACTGAAGCAGCAGCAATTTAAGCTCAGGAATTCAAAAAACAAAATGTATTATCCTTAATTGAAAGATTTAAAAGGCCAACAAAAATAGACGATTTTCTTGGTAAATATGGCAACGTAAGGCAGTTTTTTTTAGCACAGCTTTTGAAGCTGGAAAAAAACTCTTGTGTCAGTTTTTATTTTATTTTCGCTCAAAACTCTATTCTAATTCTAATACGAGCTGAAATTAAAGTCCTTTCACTGGTAGATTTGCAAAACTGGAAAAATATTTGATACTTTGTATAACAACTATAACTAAATTGATGGATGAAGTCCTTCATTAGGCCTTAGAGAACTGGGCGGTATGAAAACGCATCAATGAATTAATAAACACAATGTGGCTATCAGAACTGTTTAACAACAATTTGTAATTAAAAACACTAAATTGCAACCCTGTATGTGAAATAGTCAAAACAGCTAAAATGAAAATTTAAACCACTTGCAGCCAACTTCAGGTTTTAGCCGGCGGTCAAAATTGAATCCCTCAATGCGAAGACAATCTACAGTTATGACTGCATAGCAAATAAATAATTTCTGATCGAGTTCCTTCCTTCTCGCAGCAAAAATGAACAGAAAAATATATATTATTCCGAAGAGAGTTAAACATATAAAAGATTTTATGAAATTAGTCTCCAAAAACCTAAAATAATGATTTCTGAATTCCTGGCCAACTTCTTGGTTGTTTCTCTCTCTCTCTCTCTCTCTCTCTCTCTCTCTCTTTGACATATGGATATTTATAATGGTGTTGTTTAATGGTAGACGACACTAAAACGATATTTCCTCAAACCATTGAGCGGGTGATATGTCGTAAATTATTTTCCTTATCGGAGGATCTAGTTTTAGTTTAATTTACCCTCTTTAATCCGCTATTGTTGAGTTTTATTGCTCGCAACTAAATATCAGACACTACAAAATTATAAACAAGTCACATAAATTTTGACAGACAGTGGAAGTTCCTTGGAAAACATATTTTTTCTGTAGACTTCAAGGTAAGTCTTCACTCTTGGCATTTTTTAAGTGGCTCAAATATTTTCCTCTTGCGAGAAAAATTAATTTTATAGCTGGTCTTAGCGATTGTAGTGATGGAAAAACTAATGCTCTTCTGGTCAAAAATGGCGAAGAACATCCATTGCACTTAATGTGATTCTATTATTTGTTTCATTCTCATAATTTCTAATATTAACTTCAAGATAAAGATAATCGGCAGATAGATGACATTTAGGGTGAACGAAATCCTGTAACAAAATTATCTTGAAGGCCTAGAACGTGACCCAAAGTAAATGCAGCGTCTATAGTCAGAATTAACATGAAGGCCGCTGAAATGAAGTGGTAGGGAAATAGGTCTAAGCAACGTGCAGAGATTAGAACGTATTCTATCAGTACTTTGTTTAATACCCATCTCTGCATCACAAAGAAAGAGAAATATTCCTGTTTACACAATCTTAATATTGTTAATGTGAGGAAACAAGGATTGAAAATGTAGCCATAATCACTTTCTCACTTAAAGTCCCTTAAGAAAAATACTTTCCATCACATTCACGTTGTTCGTCCGTAGCAACACTCAGAGTGTGCGGTAGAAATCGACCTCTGGACTGTTCAATTCTTGTCTAATTTCTATAGATTTGAAAGTTTGTGGCAATAATAATTTTTCTATGCGTTGGTTTTTATATTGAATTACTTAAGAGAATTATGGACGAGGTACTCCGCTTTGATGTTTTAACAAGTAAAAGCATATGAGTCATTCAAAGCCTTAAAACATGCTGCTGCATGCTCGCTTCGATGTGGGTTTTTATAGCTCTGGTTTAGAGATTTATGTGTCAAACTTCGTATTGAATTTCTAACTCTCAGTTTATTTTGTTGTCCAATGCTAATGGAGTCTGTAGAGCTATTAACCGTTCAGAACAGCATATTTGTGCGCTCTTTTAGAAATCTTAATTACACTCATCTTGAAAGTTATAGAAAAACTGGTCTGAACTATAAATTAATATGATTGAACACAAGTGCGAGTACCGGCATTAACGAAAAATAATGATTACTCTTTCAGTTATTCTGTGTACACAAAAACTTTAACATATTTTATATGGCAAAGAACACTGAACGAAAAACCACACCATCCCAACTGAATGAGAACAAACTTTAACAAAAACAAAGTTTTTTGTTTTTAATTTTGGCTCATAAGAGTCTTGCATGCATTTGGAGCAAATATTAAAATGCATCACTAAATTACAACTTTGGCTTTTAACAGCAGCACTGGCAGGCAGACAGAGAGACAGACAAAATTTTAGCGGACAAAACAAACAAAAGAAAAGTAAAAAAACCGGAAAAATAAGTGAAAAGTTTTGTTTATGCAAATATTTGCTGCTGTTTGAAAAGGATGGTGTGGTGGGGGGGTGGGGGAGGGAGGAGGGGGAGGGGGAAGTTTAGCATACATTATGGCGCAAAAATAATGTACAATAATTTGCATAATTTTTAGGTTAATGCTTCATATTCCATAAACGGGTGAAAAAGTTCGCTCAGCTCTAAACAAAATAATAATGAAATTCTTTAGTGCTATTTAAAGGTTTCTTCTTTCAAAGATGCTGCGTTGTAGCATTCAAAGTTTTTATACTAAAAGCATAAAATTTTCTGTGAAAAGCGAAAAAACCGTAACATAAATTAACAACCCTGTTGTTAAGTAAAACTTAGAAAAGAAACTTTAAAAGAAACTTCCAGCTCTAGACGCAACTTAAGTATTTATATACAATATGTTTAAACGTATTTAGAGAACATAAGAAACAGTTGTGTGTGCAGCAGGGTAGCGTATAGCTTTGCCAAAGCGTTTAGCAAGCGCTTAAAAATATACAGCCGCAAATAAAGCTGTCTTGTACTTAAAGTAAATTTTGTTAAAAGTTAAAAATCGTCAGCAAACTGAAACACAATGTTAATAATGTCACGTTCGTCATATCACATATTGGCTCTAAGAAGCTCACAAGCATATAATTTGTCAATCGAGCCGAATCAAAGTTTTAGAGTAAGTTTTGCCTAAGTTTTGCCCCCCTTTATGTATGTACATGATGGCACCAAAAGCGCCTTCCTTTTTTTGTCACGTTCAAAATTTTGTTTCAGCAAAGAAAAAGTTTTATAGCATAAACCCGAAAAGATCAAATCCTTCGACATGATTTATGTTCAGTTTCTATTAAATAACATTTTTGGAACCTCTTCTTATGTTCTTGATGGGGGGTGACATTTTTATTCTGTTGTAATCTTTTGCACTGTTTCTGAAGGACTCCAGGCTTAAGAGCTCTCAAAATTATATACAATATTTATTCTTTATTGCAGTTAATAAAATACTATTATGAAATGCACAGACATTTTTAGCCAATTTTGTTATTTTTTAATTTATTATACAATAAATCACAAAACAAACACACATTTACACTTTCAGTTTGGTTAAGGGTTTGGTCAATGAACATATTTTAGGGCAATGATTTATAATTTATTAAAATACCTTAAAATTGCCAAACAAATAAATTTGTACAAATTTTCGCCAAAGAAACAAATATTTTTAAAAATAACAAATAAATCATTTAATACTTAAAATTAAAAGTACAAAAATTCAACCGATTCGGTTGGTAAAAGCGGGAAAAAAATAAAATGAAAAGCTGCAACCACCAGGACTGCACATGTAAAAACCATTAGAAATAATATTTATTATTGCAAAACTTTAGAATTTTATGTTTTCTTTATTTGCGTTTTCTTTAAAGCCTCAAATAAATAAAGGCAACATCTGGCTCAGCTGGCAAAATTAGTGCAGCTGAATTGGGTCAATTGACAGCTTGGAAAATTGGTAAATTTTGTTGGTGGACCAAGTCCACTGGGTGAACTTGTCAGGGGCTAATCACAGTTCCTCTGAAACTAGTGGAAACTATGAGGGCAGCTTATACTACCTAAGACCCTTCCAGCTCATTGTATCTAATCCCTTCTGACTGTAATTGGCAAGACCGCAAAATAAAAAAAAGGAATCTGAAATCCTCAAGGAAAATTTAGTGCCTCAAGAAGAACAGAAATCTGTTGCAAGACAATGGCACGACATTTGGATCACAGATCGTAGACCCCAACTCCGGCCCTCGTTCTGACAACTAGACAGAGGCATCCCTTCCCTTTATACCACGAAAAGCAGAGTGCATTTTGGTATACGTCAGGGTAAAACTCGCTCATCTGGAGGATTCGAGCTTCGTTGTCAGGAGGACGGAACACGCTCTGGATAGAAAGACCTAAGAATACTGTCGAGGCCACTTACAGGACAAAACGCCTGATATGAGCACCTGTACAGAATAGACATATCCAACACGTGCACTTCCAGATTCCAGGAAGAGTCATGTAGTTACCGATCGGGTGACTCTGGGTGAAACCAGAGGTACTTAATTTATATTTCTTGCCTATATGGCGCATGAACAGGACTCCCTCTGGAGGAGCTGGCGACGATCCCAGTGAGAAGGGCTGTCATGGGCCCGACTCCACTATTATTTGTTAATTTTTGCCGGTAGTGATGTTTTTCATACAACAACTCGTTCACAGCCTTCTGAGGCTGCTTTAAAGTTTTATTCTTTTCAGTGTTTCCTCTATATAACACCACATACTTAAGAGAGTTGCCATGCAGATAAAAATATAATATAAAAATTACTTTATTGGTTACTGAAGGCACCCCCTTGAATTTATGTACTCTTTGTTTTCTGTAGAGAAGAAAAATTGTTTCGCCAACGGTGACAAATAATTTGCATAATATCCTTTCTAATGCTTAAAAATTCATTTATCTTTTTGACAGTTTGCCGCTCATAATTGGCATCAAACGTACGCGAATATGTTGCTGATATTCGTATTTATAAATATGTGAGGAAAACTTTTTCATATCAGTGTCACTCTTAGGCCACAAAAGCGCATTAGCTGGAGGTTTTTGGATTTCCAGTTTTTATACTATTGTATAGAGCGGCATACAAAATTTGACTGACGACAGTGGCCACAGCGAAGAGATTGTTATAGGCCTTTGCACTCTTTGGCTTTAAGTTTTAAAGTTGATTTCGTGCAAACAAAAACTTTTTCTTATTTAGTTGCAACTCACTTACCTTGTACGGGTACGTAAATGTTTAAATACAAACAATCCTCTGATTGATTTTGTAAATACGGCAGTAACCGTTTCAGGTATTCCAAGCGTCCTTTGGGCATACGTTCCAAAGCAGCTGTCTGATTTGTTATATCCGGCAGACGCTGAGGACAAACAGGACTAAATCTATAGCATTTAGTTTTGTTTTGTTTTCCAGCAAATATTGATGAATCAAAGTTTCAGACACATAAAAGAAGAAGAAGAAAGTTTTGTTTTAGTTTTCATTATATAATTTCAGGCTGTATGATGTCATACAAAAAAACTCAAAACAGAAAATGAAAGAGAAAGAGAAACTTTGCAAAAGTATTTCAAAAAGTAAGAGTTATTGATGTGTAAATATTTATTAAATTTTCTTTGCCTGACTCTGTAGCGAAATGACTGAAAGCAAAAGAAAACCAACAAAAACTACTTGTTCAAGTCTTTCTTTTTTTTATCTATAGTTTCATTCTTCAAATTTCCTATAAAAGTATTTTTGAATTAACTTTGTTATACTCAGATAGTTTCCTCAAGATATTCAAATTTAAAATTGTGTTAAGTTGCAGATAATTTTTGTTTTTTGTTAGATAAAAAAAACTTTGATTTTGTTGCTGTTGGGGTTTCCTCTTAATATTCACAATATAAAACTATATTTTAAGTTGTTAAATTGAAGGAATACGCGCGGAAACTGGGCCATGAACTTTATAAATTATATGTACGAGTAAATGAAGTTGAAATTTCAAAAATTTTAACGGGAGGCGTATGATTGATATTCATGTTGATTCATTTTAAATGCACAAAACAAAAAAAATATATGGCAGTGTTTTTCACTACGCAGCTATAAGCGGCACAGTTTTACCCCATTATTCGGACAGTTGATATTATTTGCTGCTCTTTTGTTCGTGATAAAATAATTGAACTTTTTACATTTAATGACACGTTTGCACTTGGAATTTTCTTTTGTTTTACTTTGAAAGTTTGCAAAGTACGTAATTGTTGTTATAGTTTAAATGGTTTAAAAATAGCTCGACATTATTTCAAATTCTATGGATTAATTGAATGTATAAATATTGGTCAGACATACACAAATCCAGAAGATGTGTTTCACAGGGATTTGTTTGATACCTAAAAAAAAAAAAAACGATACCAAACTGCCTTAAGGAAATTTATATCCAACTTATTAAACGGAAGAAGTAAAAAATTTCTAAGGAAATCTTTAAAATTCTTTGTAAATTAACGTTTTATTAAAAGATAGATTAAAATGTGAAGCTGTAAAAAATACATTAAACCAGTAGTTTTAGGGTTAAAAAAGGAGCAAAAACAAAGCTAATATCTACAATCTAAACACTCGTATCCTTGTTATACCAAAATGTTCAGTGACAGGTATATACATCATACATGACGAATATACACATCACGCCAGTTGCAGCGAAAGCTAAAAACTCTTCAACGAAAAGTCTTTAGAAACCTGCCAGCCATAAGCAATAGTTTATTTAACTTTATTCTGAACGGTGGACGCGTGTCTTACATTAGTCTTACCAGATTCTTTGTTGCCTCACAAGACTAACCGTCAATACTCATTAACATATTCACAAATGAGGCTGGAAGTGTTTGCAACAGATATTAGGCAACTTTTCATTCGTTCAATCGTTTTAAATAATTTATATTTTTTAAATTTATTTCTAACTCGCTTTTAAACAACTCCATTTATATGACACAATTATCGTTTATTTTTAATTTGCTTGTTTGTGTTTGAGTCCATATTTATGTTTATCTTTAATTGCATAAAATTTTATTTAACACAATCACTTTCATAATTTGTATAGCCCGAAAACTTTTGTGAAAATTAATATCCGAAACACCTTAAATTAAATGACCCCCAACATTTTAAAGCGCAATAATGAGCAACACAATTTAAAAATAAAGCAGAAAAGTTAACGTCAATTTTTCGCACTTAACAGCTGATAATAACAATGAAATTAATTTGGTTTGTTTCTGGCACAGAAAACTTTTGCGAGAGTGCAATTACACTTAATAGCCCAACAATAAGCAGAAAGTCATAAACAAATGCTAAACTTTGTTTTAAGCACTTGCAATTATTAGTGAGTGGTCAATAAAATTAACTATGAGGAAACAATTTTGCAAAGTGATGAGGTTTTTACTTTTGAAACGCACGGTAAAAATGATATGCCAACAAAGTAGGTCACGCCAACAGACACGTAAATAACACGAAAAGGAAATATTTTAAAAGCTAAAACTTATTCTGGCCTAAAGAAATCATTTAATACTTTCGATTAGTTTTTGTCTAAGTGTTCGCATTCGGATTTAGAGGAGTAGGGAGTTACGGAAAAGAAACTGATCATTTAAAAGGGTTTGCAACTAGATGTCCCACGAGATATAGTGAAACAAGCGCTTTGATGTTTCACTCGATTAAATGCTGAAAAAAACGCCCAAAAAGGCGGGAAAATAAAAATTCTGAAAAATTTACTGCGAGGAAATGCATAAAATTTCACAGAGTTCCTGAAACCAATGATAGATATATACATCAGATCTGATGGGTATATACGTCAAGGCAACTGTGAGTAAAGTTTACGGCTTAATTAAATGCAGCAGAGTATTTAATATAAATATATATAAAAAAAACGTTGCTTATTCAGTACAATTTTTTATTTTGTCTCAGAATTCTTTCTATATTTTGTTCACTTCATTATTCCTTGTGCCATTTTTTTCGTTCTTTTACGCTTTTGAACATTCGGCTTGTCAAAAGTGAATTAATATGTTAATAAATTTCATCACTACACCATAGTTTTCTGGAAAATACGTACTCATCGTAACGTGCTTCTTATAATAATCTCCTTAATGAGAAGCCAATAACTTTCCCAGAGAAATACACTTGTAAGCCTTCGAAACACAAACACCCCTAATATATTATTTAGATTTAACACAAATTTGATGCTTAAATTATGTTATAAATACATATGAAAGATTTGTCTTAATGTTTCGTGTTCTATTGAAAAGGATTTGAAGTTTTCTTTTCGTTTCTTGATGTTATTTTTGGCCCATATAATCTTCTTAGTGTCGGCATACAAGTTGGATTGTAAAATGTTTTAAATTGTTGACGTTTGATTTATCGTGTTTATTTTAAACAGCACTTAATACATCTCGTCATTTTCAAAATTTTAAAAGATTAATAATACCCAATAATAATAAAAAAAAAACAACACGTAAATGTAAAATTAAAGAGAAACACAAACGACTACGAACATCTAGTCCTGTTCGGACACCATAACATTTTCTTGATTATTCTCGAATATACAATAGATGTATTCTAACTGGCACAGCTTATTTTCCTCATATTCCGCAACCTTGGCTAACATCTTCTAGGGTCCTGACGAAGACCTCAGCCTGGTTTCTGAGATATCTTTTTATGCCTCATTTAAACCTACTTTCAGGTAGTTTTTAACGCCAGAAAACTGGCAGAAAATTTCTTTGGATTATTTTAGAAGGAAATGCGATAAATCTTCACTACTATGACCTTTATGGCAGCTGCTCAACCAGCTCAACTTAAACTAGACTTTAATGCTGGAAACTGCCAACAAAAATCTGGAAAAACCACACAAATAAGATGAAATAATTGATACTACGAAGCCATCGTTAGGCCATCCAGGCGGTTTTATGTTCGTCAATCTTTGCTGTTTAATCATTCGGAAGGAGAAAAAGCCGCGCAACAACAGGACTGTGTGTTAAAACATTTGATTCATTTCTCAGTCTTAGTCTTAGTCTGTCCGCAGTAACATATTTATACAATTTAACTGTGTTTAAGGCATAATTTCCCACAAATCTTTGATAATTTCATATAAACTTATGGTCTGTGAATAAAACATTGTTGTAAGCAAACGAAAGAGCTGAGAGTAGAATAAGTTATAAGTGAAAACCAAAAAGGATATTAAATAATACAATAGTTGGTGACTTTTAGATCCAAAAGTCCTAATTGCAAACAAATACCTATAAACGTTAGATTTAGTGTTCTGGTGCTTCCATTTACAGGTGTATTTTATTAAATTAAATAAACAAACATAAATTTATTGCTCGCAGGCTGGTCCATGTGCTGACATTCTGCTAAACTGCTATAGGGAATTACGAACTGAATTTAAGAACTAAAGAAAATTTGTATTTGTTATACACTTAAATAATTGCATGCATTTGCATTTTAATAGAAATGTTGGTATAGAAAAGTAATAAGATGTTGAAGCAAAACTTTATTACATGAAATTTAATCACTTACAATTATTATTTACATTTAAATGAAATTATGAAAATTTTATGCGCAATAATTTAAATACAACGCTGTTTTTGTAGTACCATGAAAAATTGTTACGTCTTAATTAAAAATTTTAAACTTAGATTTCTAAGAAAATATTTTTTGTGGGCCTCCAGTTTCAGATAATCTGTGTGTGACTGCACATTAGTGTAACTCATACGTTAAGTCTTAAATGCTGCATGCACAATCATGTCCTTAAATGGCTGTTATATAAAAATAATGCAAATGTTTAGATTTTTATAAAAGTGTAACCTATTTAATTGCTTTAGAGCTATAAAATTCAAAAGCAAATTATATATCAGTTTTCAAGGATACTGATGAGTAGGGTAGCGCATAGATAGCTAAAAAAACAGCTGTATATTTAATACAAAATTTTCAAAAATTTCATATTTTGTTCATTTCCTTCGCAGTCTTTGTTTTCCACCAATCACCAATTATAAAAAACACGCATAGAAACCAGGTCTTTGTATTATATGGAGGTTCTTTGTTTGGCCTCTGCTTAAAAAGGTCGACTCTGATCGGCCCTAAAACATTTTTTGTATTTTTTAAAAGACAAATCTTACTGAACAACTAAATATGATTGTGAAAACCTACAAAACGTCACCTTTATTTTTATACGTAAATAGTAATCAGGTGTTGGAATCTGACTTTTGTTCTGCAAGACACTTATATTTTAAAAGTTTATAAGAACCATTTTCATGAAACACTGTTGAGATCCACTATTTTTTTTTTGTTTGTTACAAAAAGAAGAAAAACCAAAGATTGGTATTCAGATAAACAAAATCTATTCTCATTAAAGAAAATACACTCTATTATAAATATAAAATATTACTTTAAGGCATTTGTTGCACACACACTCCTCGTATTTTAGGTTCTCGTAACCTCTTGCCCGTATTAATAATTTTATATTGTATTGCTTTTGACGGGAACAAAACCTACAACTCCAAGAACTTTGTTATAAAGTCATCAGCTAAACCTTTTCGTTGTTTACCTTTTGTTCTTTACATATATAAAAAAATTAACATAGTTACATAAACAATAATCATTAGTCGAAGCGACTAATACGAACAATACTTATGCATAAAAGTTCAAACTGATTTCACAATCATGTAAAAATAATGGAGCTGTTCGCTTGGCTTAAGAATATTTATAAATATTAGACTGCAGGAAAAATTCTTCTAAAAAAACAAGTGAGAAATTTGCCGTTTTGATACAGGATTAGCGTGTTATTTTATAATCCTTAATTTTAAATTGAGGATTTGAGATCAATCAAATCAATAAAATCGCAAGAATATTTCTTCAATTAAAATAATTGTTGGAGAACTTGTTTGAAAATTTGCCGCTATAAAAGAAACCAGAAATAGTCTGGTTTTTATTCCTCTTTGAAATATTTTTTCAGAAATCTCAAAACGTTTCATGGGCTTTGGGCTTTAATCAATTTCGGCTTGCGATAAACATTTCTTAATTATAACATAATTAAACAGCAAAGTTTCCAAAGAGATGTTTGCGTTGATATTTGGATTTATGTTTTTAATCAGATTTAAGCGCAAAGCGGCCAGTCTGATATAAAAGTGCTTTGAACTACAATAAAATATTTTAGCAAGTTCCCATTTGCTGTATTTAGGATTGTAGAAAAAGATAATCGCGTAAATGCCCTGAAGATGTTTCTTATTGCAGTTTCCAATTAATAGTTTTTTGCGTACACGGAGAGAAAAATACCAACATATTTTATTGAAAAGTATTTTGCTATTTCTTTCTCTCACGTTTAATGTTTGTTTAAAGAGTTTCTTTACAGGTTCGTTTTCAAACAATCTGTTCACTGATTCAGCGAAATCAGTCAATGGCACTCGTTACCTTGACATTTGCGGAGAAATTAATTTTTCTGTTGTTTTGTTTCTGAAAATGTAAAGATGACCTCTATCAAGGTCGAGTTGGTTTTTGAAACAAACAAGTTGCCAAAACTTTTCAAATTATTCATCAAGTAATTAAGATACAAGAGACATTTTTTAAGAGCCAATCAAAAAACCCGTAAAGTAAAAACAAATAGAGAGTATTTTTTAAATAATTTACATAAAAATGATTTACATTTCAAACATTTATGTTGTTTTACAAATCTGGTGCTACCTTTTCCTTTTCGCCTCCAACTCACGAGCATTTTCAGTCCTATTTCAGGTGTTTTGTTTTGCTGTTGTGTGTTTAACGAACGTGAAAAATAATTTTATGACCCAAACTTTTAAATGTTTTTTTCTGATTTGAATATTTTCGTTTCTGTAACGTTTTCCTTCTTTTTATCAAAAATTAACTTAAACTTTTCCGTGTCATTGTTTATGTAAAATATTTAGTCTTTTATCCTTTTCTTTTCTCCTTTTCCCTAAAACAAGAAACAAAAAGTTTTTGTATTTAAAATGTTGATAAATAGAAAATATGGAATATTTAGAATGCTGTTACTTACCGGTCTCTTGAACTCAAAAATAACAGCCAGCCTTTCCAAGAACTGATTTTAAATACTTTTTGACTTTTTTGTTTTCGCCTCAACGATACAATTTGTGTCAAGTTTATTTATCACTGAAGTCATTCGTTTGTTAAGAGTTTGCCTTTTAGCTTTTAATTCCACATTGCGATGACTTTTTGCTTTGAGGTGTTTTCTTTGCTTTCTTTTTGTTCAATGAAGTTATGAAACAAAATGAACTTAAAGTTAAGCACATTTTTGCCACCTTTAAAAGGACGGAACGAAGTTTTGAAAGGTTTTATAAAACGGAAGATTTCCCGTGGGATTGCCAATCATTTGTTAAAAATATGTTTGTAGAGTTTTTGTTGTAATTAAAGGAAAGTCATGTGATAAAACAACCAATTAAATGCCTCTTTTCGTAGTTAATGCCCATTATTTTTATGATTAGACATTGAAAACTTAATTTTAAATTAAAATAAAATAATTTGAAAATAAAAAAGGACACAGCTGAGAAGCGTTCCTTTCCCTTCCTGGCAATTACTTAACAAGTAAGAAATATTCACCCACGTCACCCTCGCAGAGCTAAAAGATCTGCCCCAGCGGCGGGCATGACATGGCCGTACAAAAGAAGCCAGTGATTTATCTCCCTTCACAGAAGAGGGAAACTACTTTCTGAAATCCTGTAGAGCAACCACTTGCATCCTATATAATAATTTGATATGGAGGTATAGGAAAGTTTTTCCGACAAGGGAGAAGAAGGGCGCAAGCCCAAGATTGTCAGAAAACGTGCGATGAAGTGGGAGCCGGAATAGAGGTGTCTCGAGCGCGCAGGTCTACAACTTTGAGCAGGAACATGACAGTATTGTAGGCGGAATTACACGAGCGTGAGAATTAGTCAAGGTTATGGGCAGTTGCTTTCGTGCAGCCTACGAAGCTGACACCTATAGGCAATGTCAGCATATAGACAGCTGGAAAACTTGCACACCTTAAAACAATTTTTATTTGTTACTTAAATCGTTTAAATATTAATTCCAAAGCTTTTCATTTCTATAGTTTGTTTTGCCAAAAGAAAAACAAATGAAATAATTATCCTACACCGAGTCTGATTAATGTTCTTTGCCAATCAAAGTAAAAAAGGAGGAAAGCAAAATTAATTAAAATTATTTCGTTTGCTGGTTTTATTCCGTTTTTAATATCTTCACTTGTTTTTAGTTCGAAATAATAATTTTAAAAGCACATCCAAACCAGCACTTATGTTTTCTTTAATAGTTTTTATTACATTTTTAAGTTTTAATCGCGTCCAAAGCAGCCAAGAGGATGCTTGTTTTTTTCAGCAACTCGTTCGTATTTTTTTTTATTTATTTTTACTGCTGAGCACTAAAATTTTCATTTCTCATTAAAAATAACAACCCGAAAGAATTGAAATGGTTGTATGTAGCAATTTTTGCTGTTTTCAAGAAATCTTTTTTTAATTTCATGATTTTCATTATTATAATTGGCCTTGAGATTTAATATAGCAGAAGACGCACTAAGGCAGGATTGCCTGCCATGGCAGGAAAAAACCTGGAAGCTGGTAAAATTGAATGGCAGTAAAACTGAATGTATGAAAAACTTATTATGAAAGAGACTACTTTTGTATAAGTAAATATTTACACATCTGGAACAAATACTCTGTATCGCAGCAATGAAAAAGTAATCCAAAATTAATACGATTTGGAGGAAAATGAAAAGGAAAAATTCTAAAACGAATGTTAGGAGAAAGCAAAGAAAAATAATGCCACTTACCTGTCTGCCTTTTTGACGCCTGACCACATGGCTGCCGAAACAGGAGGCATAAATCTTAAGGTGCCGACAGGCGGCGAGGCGTACGGTATGCCGCGATACGCTTCGACCGGATCTAAGTGGCGCCCATCCAGCTGTACAATTACACCCGATAGAGCACCATTGCGTGTGTGAATAATACGTGATGAAAGTTGTGAGGGTAATTGGTCATTTTGATTATTATTGTTGTTGTTGTTGTTGCTATTATTATTTTGACGGCTACTGCGAGAATTCGAGAATGAGGCGGATGACAATGAGGTGGACGCGGACGAAGTTGATAATGTTAGTAGAGAAGATGAGGAACTTGCACTGCTGATAAAACTATTGCTGCTGCTGCCTGTGCCAGCGCTGCCGCTGCCACCTGCTGTGTTACCTATACTTGTACTGGCTATTAGGGACATTGAGGGTACTGCATTGCCAGCTGCAGCTATTGAAGACGCAAAAGATGACAATGACGATGACGATGCCGATGATGATGATGTTGATGTTGTTGCGGCCGCTAATAAAGCTGATGTTCTTAAACTGAAATTACTATTATTATTATTATTATTACTGCTATTTAGAGAACCTTTATTTTTATTATTATTATTATTATTTAAATTGTTGCTGTTGCTGCCCATGCTGCTCAAGTTGTTGCCAGCAACTGTGCTACCGTTTTCTATGCATATCTGCCATATAACTAGTGTTAGTAAAATAAAATTGCAGCAGGTTGTTAATGTTGCTGATTTTAGTCCTGTCGTTGGCAGGCAAGATTTTCTTCTGCTGCGTTGTTTTAACAAATTTGGGGATTTTTTTAGTTTGCCGCCAGCAACTAATGTTGCTATCGGTGTGGCTATTTGCTGCTGGTGTTGGTAGGGCTGATGATGTTGTCGTTGTTGTTGCTGTTGCTGTTTTTCTATTGGATGTTGCATAAAACAATACAACATTATCATTATGTTTACGGTTGCTCAGGCAACCGTTTTCTTTAAATAAAAGCAACTTAATTTTAAATATTTTTATGCTATTAAATTAAATTGTTGTCTAGTTTGTATGTGTTTCTTTTTTCTTTTTTTTTTAGAGATTCGTAACGTTAATTTTTACTGTTGTTTTCGTTTTCTTTTTAGTTAAATGGATTTTGTGTGGCGCGAACAAGACCAACTAAGATTTTTTTATTTATTGTCAGACTTTAGCAGAAAAAAAACAAGGACTCGTTTCAAGCTGCCATCATGTCTGTGTTCTAATTAAGTTGCTGTTGGTTTTAGCTGGAGCTTTAACTATTTAACTTGTATTTGGTAGCTGGTGGTTGGTTGTGCCTGCGAATGCTGGCGCAAATAGTTTTCAATTTCGTTTACTGTTCTTGTTGCCAGCTAAATATGATGTTGCCAATAGTTATTTGCAACACGGAGTTGCTGTGTGTTAGAGGTTTCAGTTTTCTCTATGTATGTATGTATTTGTTTTTGTTGTGCTGGCAGCTTGTTAAGCACTTAGAAATGTTTTTCGTACAAGTGCCACTTAACAAGCTTTTTCTTTTTAATTTTGTTTCTCTGTACTTTTTTAGTCTTCCTTCCAAATCCAGTTCCAGTTCCAGTTGTTGTCTTTGTTTATGTTTTTGTTGTTGTTGTTTTTGTTGTTGTTGTTTTTGTTGTTGTTGCTGCTGAAACTGTTTTCTCGAGCTGCTGCGCCCTGCCCTGCATCAGTTCGCTACAGTGTGATAATTTGTTGCTGTCTATTCTGGTGTTTTTTTGTTTTTTTTTTTTGTTTTGTCAGATATTTTTGTTGTCTTTTGGTATTTGTTTGCCTCAGAACACTCGTACAACTACTCAAATAATGTTCTTTTATAGGAAAACACACACACACACACACACACACACATAAACGCACTGTAACGGCTGTGTGAACAGTGTCTAGCATAACAAACACCTACTATTCGTATATTGCTCTACATATTAGGTGAGACTTTTGTGTTAAGCTGTGCTGTACTCATGTGTTGCTGCTCCCAAGTACACAATAGCTGCAATAATGGGCGAGGAGGGCTTGAGGACACATACACACGTACATACATGTGGGCTTCTTCTATCCAAGGATTGGTGCTGGTGTCTGATGATGCCTCAGAATTTGCCTGTGAGTCTGTTGTATGCTGTTGGCAACCATAAGTTTTACTTTCATTTCGTTTCGGGTTTAAAGTAACTGTATGGGGTTTTTTTTATATTGGTGTTGTTGTTTTTTTTTGTTTTTTGTGAAAATCCAAATTCTTTGGCATTGTCAGGTTAGTTGGAGTTTTTTGTCTTTTTGCATCAACTTAAAAAGGTGGGAAAAAAACACAAAAGTATTTTAATTTTTGTTTTTTTTTTTGTTGTAAAAAACCAAGTTTTATGTGGAGCAGTTTTTGTTGTTGCTCGTTCAATTGTGCCGCAGCCTGCGTAGAAAATTGCCTACATCGGCTGGCACCTGCTGCTGCTGCTGCTGCTATGCCGTGTTAACATGTTTAGGCCGAGTTGTAGGTGGATCTTTGGATTTTTGTTGTTGCTGTTCACTTGAAAAGAAAAAAAAAATGCTCTTTTTAATGGAGTTAACACACTGGTTTAGCTTTTTTCTATAGAGTTGTTGGGAGTTTTTTAAGCTGCAATTGTCCCTTTTTCTTCTGCTTTGCTTTTAAGCGTTTTTTCAGTAGTTTTAACAAAAGGTTTTTGTTTTTTATCTACACAGGTATTTGCTTAATACGTTGCCATTACGAAGCACAAAAGGCAACAAGAAAAAAAGGAAAATCTTGTCGTTGTTGTTGTTGTTGTTGTTGCTCTACTGCAGGCCTGCAAGCAATGTGGCATTTTGTGAGCAACTTAATAATTTTGTTGTTAACGCTCTTTTTATTCTGTTTTTATTTGTTATTTTCTTTTCTGCTGTATCTCAGCAAAGAGTTTTCAAATTAACAACGTATTTGTACGACAATTGCGTACGTGTTTGGGTGTGTGTGTGTGTGTGTGTTTGTGTGTGTGTTGGTACCTACTGGTTCACACTTTATTCAAAAGCGGCGCAAACAACAACAACAGCAACAACAACAGCCAGAAGAAATCAACAATTTTGCACACATACTCGCCCCAAACAGAACGATTGTGTTGGTGCAGGCGGGCGTGCAGAACGAAAATAAAAAACCTTAAATTAAAACACCTGTCAGGCAGAAAGAAAAGAAAAGAAAAGAAAAAAGTGATACATTTTATTAAGATGTGCTTCAGCGTTGAATGTAGGCTAAAACATTTTAATTGATTTAAGAGCCTTTAATGTTTGGTTTGAATTCTTTATTAATGAATTAATACTTTCCAGTCGTTGAGGGCGTTAGAGGCTTAAGTAATTAATTCATTTTAAATGTGAAGCATAACAAAAAGCACTTTCCCGAGGGATGTCAAGCCGAAATAAATGTTGCACGTTGGCGTCTAATTTGATTCCACAGTCTTCGGAAAAGATTTTAAGATTTGCATTTGTTTCAGGTTTTAATTAATATTTGTCAAAGTTTTTGCTTGCATTTTAATTAAAATTTTGCTTTTCATTCAGAATTGTTTTCGTTGGCATTTTAATTATTAATGAGGAAAACTTGTTTAATGACCAGCAATTTTTTAATGCAATTTTTTATACTAAAATATATGGCGAGCTCTTAATGTGTTTCAATACAACTTCTCATTAAAGATATTTCAGACTGGGCAAAAGTTGTTTCAATTGTTTTTTAATTAAAACTAAATTTAATTTAAAATTTAAAAATTATTTTCTGCTTTAAAGAATTTTTTTTTTAGTTTCTATTTTATAAAACAAACAGTAAAACTGTATTAAAACTGTAAAAAGTTATGCCCACCACTGTGCTTAGGCTTTCATTTTATTATGAAATGAAGAAAAACAAGAACTTTATTCTTCTTTTCGTTAAAGGCAAACAATAAAACCTGCGAAATCATTCTATTTACGCACTTTTATCAGTTGCATTGATTGGGATTATCCGCCTTTAAAGGACATTTTCTTATTATGTTTCAAGTAGGCGATTTCGTCTTAGGCAAATTTTTTTTGCTAAGGGAAGAGTTTTGGATCATTTCCAATTTTTTAGTTTTACAATACAAAACTTTGTTGCATATAAAGTTTCTAGTCCCAGTTCCAATAATGGCATTAAAGAGGCGAATGCAACTGCGAAAGTAGTTGCATAAAATGTGTTAAATTTTGTAACGTGTTTTGACTATTATTTGTATTATTAACACAAATTTATAAGTGTATAAGAGTAGCATTAGGAAAGAAGTCCGATTTTAATTGATTGAATCGTTTGAAGTTGGAGATTATGGAGTACATGAGCCTCTGCAAAGCACATCCGCTGTTCAATAGCTCAATCATAGAATATTGGAAATAGATTGTACCGTGGACTTGCTTAAGATACTCTTGGGCTTGATTTATGCACACAATTTATCTTATATTAGATATTTCTTATGAGCTTTTCTTGCAACTGCATCAATAAGCAAAAACTAAGACTCGGGAAATAGTACATTGCAGAGAAGGTCTCGTGTTAGTGTCGCTATTGGTCTCACTATGGCCAAACTAATCAATAGACAGCCGCATTAATTAAAATTAAAAAATTTACAGAAATCAAAGAATATTATTTCGCCATAATAAATTTATAAACTTCTCTAGCCCACCGATATCCTTTTCGTCCTATCGAATAATTTCATTTTATTACCGCCCAATTTTTGTGAGTGTAATTAATTCCAGCTGAAATCCTGTCCGCCTCACGTTTAACACTCTTTAATTTATTGTTTAGCTGTTACTTTTTAATAGCCTAAAAGCTTAAAAGCTTCACTTGTACTTGTACCATTCGTATTTTAATTCAATGAACGTATAAATTTACCTCAATTATAATATAGATATTTTTGTATTTTCCCCTTAATGCCGTGAAGTCGTAAAATCTTTAAACAGCTTGTGCCTGCGAATTAATTCGTTCGAGCATTTCTTTCGCCCTGTACCACTAAAGCTCTGCATTGTTTCCTCTGTGCCAGCCAGCGAAGGTGTTGATAATGAGTATGAAATATAACAGACATTTGCAAATAAAATCGTTGAGCTCTTTAACTATTCCGGCAAGCAGAACATTGTAAAATATTTTTCAAAGTATCTTAATTTATATTCATTTTTAATTTTTTTTTCTAACATTTCTTGGTTTTAATTAAAACAAAAGTGTTTTTTAAATAAAGCAAAAAAACAAAAAAAAAACCCCCCACTAAAATCGTAAATTTCATGAATAATTTTGTTAAATAACAAAAGAAATGTGTTTTTTGAAATATCCACTACATTCCTGTCAGTGTAAAAGTGAGTTTGAAATTGCTAATACGGCATTCGTGTCCTTCTGGTCCATCGTTTAATTGTTATAACAATGTTTTTTTATTTAGAGTTTGACTTAATTGTTTTGCGTTTTTCTTGCCATCATTTTCCAGCCATTTTAACTTTAATATTTGTGCACAAATCTTATTGCAGTGTAATTCATTTAATTTACATATATTTTTATCTTATTTTATACCCCCCGCCGAACAACAACACTTTTAGGCTCAAGTATTTTAAATCTCATTTTAATATCTCGTTTTCCCAGCAAATTTGATTTCAAATTTAAATGAAAATAGATTACTTTTGCTCGAGTTAACAGGCTTAGCAGACGCATAAGATGATATAATGGAATCATACGCACCACAGCAATACGGTTACTTGGAAAAAAGAAAAAGGGGAAAAACCCGAAGAAAATTTTTATAGCACTTGGCACTTTGAACGGGTGAGAGTTTCGCCACCTGAGATAAATCAACAACGGCTTAACTTGAATCATTGTAAAACAACGCCCCAATATTATTTGGGCTGTGTTTTTACTCTCGTGCCTGGCTCAAGGTGCGGCATATTTTAAATCGAATTTTAGGACAGAAGTAACTTTTGTGTGATCTGTCCGACAGGCTCTTATGGTATCGCCTGTCGAAATATTTGCTGGAATCGTCCAACAATGCAAAGTTTTGCAGATATTTCCATTATTTGCAATTTAAATCCCTTTCCCTATTTTCGTTGTGGTGACATTTGTGTGTTGGGCCGACCAAATTGAGAAAATTCCAAATGATTTTGTGAATCCTTTGAGTTTTAGTTTGAGATGCTGTGTTGCATTTAACAATCGCACAGTTCCCATCACATTGACTTGTATGTTGTTCGGTGGCAGGAATCGTACGACTTTGAGCAAAAAACTAGACATAATATTGAATTTCCTGAATCTTATTAAAAAGTGGAATTTGTTTCCACCCCCCGGGCACGAGTGCGGCTGTGCTCTTGTGCGCTGCTTAACTCAGGCATGGCGGAAGAAATAAATTATTGTGTCTGCGTATTAAACGAATAAATTTTTATGGTCGTGTAGTGCCGGCAGAGCACAAATTGTATACGATTTCTTAGTGGCTGAAAATAGGTGTGTGAAGGAGTTTCATTTCGGCCCAACCACTAATGAAAACACAACTCGAGGCATAAAATAATTATTTACAATGAGAGGAAAAATTTATGTTCATATTCGAAGTGAAAAGAAACTTTCGACAAGTTCTGGCGCGCGTTGCTGGGGAAATGGAAACAATTTTATGAAAAATGTGAACGGAAATATAGAAAAACAACAAACTTAACTGTAACGAAATACGGGCAGGCAATTTTTGTTGTTGGGGACTTTAAAGTGTTTTATGGAAATAATAAAACAATCAGGCGACTCACACGACGGCCATAAAGTCGTATAATTTAAAATGAAAACACAAAAACAAATATAAATGTGTCCTTTCCAAGTTCTGTCAGCCGTTAAAAAAAAAAAATACAATAAAAATGTTTGCTTTGAAAATGTCATACGAAATATCGTAAAGAAATTTACTTGCCTGTTATTTTTTGACAAACCCAAACAATCAATTCAGAATGTTTTATCAATTATGTGACTCTTTTTTAGTGGAACGCTTCTTTTGTAAGACATTAGGACATCATAACAATGCGGACTCATACTACAACCGTTTGAATCCAGCAAATGTACAGCTTCAATTGCAGAAGCGTGTGCGTGACAGCCATAGTTTTTCGGCTACACGTATTCGTTGTCGGCAATGATTGACGAACATCAAAACGTTTTCATTCTTTATTTGACGTCTGATTATTATTATTGTTGTTATGGGCTCCAGGTGTGATTGACGAAACACTTTCAGTGCTCTGCATATATTTTGTGTTCAGGGGGTGTAAAAAAAAATAGTCTGGTAACGAATTTATGTGAAGGTGCAAATGGTCAGAGGTTGACGGAAACTCGGAAAAGAAACTCTAGCTTTTACCCAAGTAATATTAACTCCAAATAGAATTATATAGAGATTTTATTTTCCTGGAAAAATTAGTACAAAAATACAATTACTACAAATTTAGTCATCCGACCGCCCTCCCTCCCTTCGGAGCCCAAAAAGGTTACGATTTTAAACTAAAAACAAACAAAATTTGATAAAAACTTACTGCCAAAAAAAAAAAAAAATATATTAAAATCCTGATAATTTTATTTCTTTGTTCTACTCATGCCTGAATAATTTAATTGACTGCATCTGACAAAACTTTAAAGAGTCAAATTCGTCTATAAGTTTCAGACGTGCTGAACAAAAACTCTTTATTTTTTTGTACAATAACAATTTTTCCTGTCGTGTTGCTTTACAAGATAAATTTTTGAAAAATTACGCCCAGTTGTATGAGTTTAATGAAACAATTTGCTAAACTTTCAAAAATGTGAAACTTTATTTGACATTATTTGCACTCTGACGTATTTATATAACTCTGGCAATTGTTATTCCTTTTTCGTGCATATTTGCATCCATCTCCGTTGAGCAGAGAATTTCTCGGCTAGAAAAACCCGTTTGACCCCAAGTTGGAGAAAATTTATTAAGCATGTTCTATGTTTTTGCTCCCTCAAAATATTCATGTGCTTTTTTTCTCCACTTTTTGTGTCTAACAAATTCATAAACTAACAAAAAACTTCACTCTTTTGTTTCATGTTTTACCTTTTCACACAGCAATTATAAAATTTTCCAAAACACAAAACTTTTCTTACAACAAATATTTATATTTATTTTGGATTTGTTGCTTATTGTGGAGTTTTTTTTTTTGCAGACCTTGTTGTTGTTTTTGCTGCTTGGCTGTAAAAATATTGTAAAATATGTTACCTTTTTGCCACCACCAACAACTCTATTACAGTCATTACTGCTGAACTGCAGCAACAAAGTTTTAACAACATTTTAGGTTTCGGTTTTGTTTTTTTCCGAAATATTTTTGTGCTGCTCGCAGTCATGTGTTGCTCGCAGTCAAGGACCTTGTGGTGGTTTTGCTCATACAAAAGACTTTCGTGCATGCGTTTCTTTTCTTTTCGTTTATTTTTCGTTTTTGGTTTTTTTTTTTTGATAGTATAAAATATTACAACGGAATAATGATGAAAAGCTGATGGCCCAGGCAACATTCTAACAAAGTTTCAGTTTATTTTTTTTAATAGTTTTATGTTATTCTCAATTAACTCGTGTGTGACCGTCGGGTACCTTGACAGACAGCTTTTGTTTGAATAGTGTTTGCATTTTCAGACACAAAATCGTTCGAAGAAACTAAAATCCAATTTTTGCTGAACACTGCGAAAAAATTTATATTACAGATTGTAATTTGTTTTTTTTTTGAGACATTTAAAAAAAAATGAGCCAAAACTGTTTCTATATTTTGAACGTTTATTGCTGAAAACCCCAGACCCACCCAATAACCATTTTTATAGTCAATCTCCTGCAAAATTTGCTTAAATTGCCTGCGTTGCAATTTAAACATGAACTGCAAACTGTTAATTTTTTGCTTTGCGAACGTTATCGTTCGAGATTGAGAAACAGGTTCATAGTAAAATAAAAATTCCAAGTAGAAGCCAGATTTATATTGAGCGCAAATGCAATGTTTGCCTGAATTTAAGATTTTGTTATTAGAAAAGCCAAAGGAGGGCGAAAAGCTACAACCAGGAAATGTCAAATTGTCTAATTAATACAATTTAAAGCTGATTTTTAATTTCATAAAGATTTCAAACATCGTTTCGATCAAGTTTTCTGCTTTCAACAAATCCACTCAAACTGTGAGTCAATTCCCAGTTGAATTGAGCTAATGAATGCATTTTTGCCAACAAAAACTACTTATAGATCAGAGAATAATAAGGAAATGGTTACTTGATTGATTCTAAGTCATGAAGGCGGTAAATGGTATCATGAGGAGGGGCAGTATGTTGTTGGACTAGAACAACATATGACCAAATTTTCGCTTGGATCATAATACAAATACCCAAAAAAGCAAAAAGAAAAGTAGGATAGCGGATACCACCTAGAAGGTTTCAGTACTCTTTTTTTTGTTAAATGTACAGACATTGTGATTGTGGAGTAGGCAGAACCCTACAATAAAGAGGGTGTATGTGTTAAAAGGGTTTCCTTTTGCCAACTTTATTTAATATTTGAAAGTTATTTTATTCACCTGCTTGACACTTTCTTTTAGGCAAACAAGAAATTTTCATTTTATTTTAGGTTATTTGTTTTTGTACTAATAAGTAATTTTGTTAAAAATATGTATTTAATTATTTTTAAATCTATTTCACTCGTTTAGAAAGACAATCAATCCTTCTCTTGGAAGAAAATATGTAGCTTTATAGCGTAGTTTTATGGGGAGGGGCCGCAACCTTCTAAAAGATACTCCTTGCGAGTTTGCTAAGAATTGGAGTTTAATAAAAAAAAAATACGTAACTGAACTCCTGAAGTCACCAATTCCTCTGAGTTTTCTTCCTAAGCATCGAAAAATATGCAGAAATGTTGGCAGGCATAATGAGGGCCTCTACAGATGGGTGGGTAAAGGGTTCTGCCTACAGTCCACATGTTGTAGATTCGATTTCTCTCAAAGAGTTTGAGTGTTTCTACACACAAGCAAAAAACTTATCTCTTCTTCAAATCTAGGAGTGCCCCGTAATATAATTGAAATATAAATTATTTGCTTCTGTTACTTTTTGAAATTATTTTTTAAAGTCATCATCGTATTAATAAAACAAATTCAGAAGTATTCTTGAAAACGGTTGTTATTGCAAGTCAGCAGATAAACTGAGCGTGTTTTCATCCATGAAGCTTTACAAAACGTACTGCCTTTAACTTTCTAGGAAGCCAATGTCCTTGAACACTTACAACATTGTTTTAATGAGAAAAATGCTTATGAAAAAGAAACCCGTTAGATGCACACCTTGTTCTGTGCTCAACTTAACACTGGCCTAAGACAAGCCAGTAGCGGCAGGCAACGAAACAGTCCTCGATGTATTCGAATCGCTTGCCTTTTGCTTTTCTATTTCCACATGTGAAATGCCAGCGTAGCGTAAAATTGAAGAAGTTTGGTGACGGCATAGAGTCAACGTCTTCATCACATACTCGTGCACACACTTTTGGCAGAAAATGGCAACATTTTTTGTTAATTTTTGTTATTTTATTATAAAAAAAGTTAATTGCTAAAATGGCCCATTGAGTACTCAGGCAGATGAGCCGGCCTATTACACTTTATGGCACTCTTGTGTGGTGGGTTAGGATTAAACAGCCTACGGGCTGAATAGAGTACAGAGACGTGGATGTCTGTGCGTCACAGTGGCTGTGAGGTCTACACCGCCATGAAAGGTTTTCTGAATCTGGCTGCGCTGCGCAAAAGGAGACAACGGTGCAGGTAATCTCCATTTCAAGAAGAATAAAACCTGCCAATCCTCAAAGGGAGCGCCTACATAAAACTTTTACGCTCCTTTAATAGGAGCTATAAAATTATCTTTCAATAAAGCAGAAGATTGATAATATTATTCGTTCATTCATTCTATTATTTTACTCGTATTACGTAACATTTTTCTGATATTGTTAAAATTTTATTTATGATCTTGCAATAATCCGGTTAATTTGCATTAAGTTTTGAACAGGGTAACACTGTTTATGGTTTTGACTTTTGAACGCACATGAACATATTTCTGTCAAGTAACGAAGAGCGGAAACCCATTAATTTTTCGGCAGTAGTTTTCTGTTATAATAAATTTTCAGTGCTGATAAAAGCGGATGACGTGTGTAAGTGGGAAAAGAAAATCACTTGAATGGAATTAAATATCGCTAATTAATGCAGTAAATAAGATGACATCACGATTTCGTTTAGGATGAAAAATAAGTGATTTTCATTGGTAACAGAGAATTTATTACAATAATAATATGAAACAGCTGCTCAAACGGAACTAAAGTTGTGCATAAAATGTCTTAAGGCGAAAGGAAAAAGGCTGCATATTTTTTTAGAATCGAATGTAAAAAACTTTAGGAGGCTAAAACGTTTAAGATTTTTGTCAGAAACGAAAACGCCAAATAAAATGCAAAATCATCTCTTTTAACTTGTTCCCTAAAAGCTCGAAACAAGGCCGAATGTTTTATGCCCTTCTAACCACAGTGCGGCATAAAATGGCTTTGCAAATTTCTAAAATTTAGAGCACGCCATATGGCAGATATGTTTGCAAAGATTTCAAGGAAATGAAAAGAATTCCTGGGTTTGATGCGTAATTGGAGCAAAAGAAGAAAAACACTCTGTGATCTTTAAACAAATTCCTGGGCTCAGACACTAAAACACTAAAACACACACACACACTTCAAAACATGCAAGGAAAATGTTTTAAAAGCAACAAAGTTTTTCTGTTTTTTTTTGTTGGGGCGCAAAATGCACTGAACAGCAAAAGTGAAACATGTTTTCCTTAAAAGCCTTTTTCATTGAATAAGAAATAATAATGAAAACTTCCGCAATAGGACAACATCATACTTGTAGTTTCCTTTTCTTTTTTCCCAAAATAATGTTACTGCATTTTTCTTTCCTTCTTTTACAACAGCATTTTTGTCTTTTCTTTTCTTTTCTTTTCCATTTTTTTTTGCCTTCTAGAAGTCTAACAACAAAAAAAAAAAAAAACACAAGTGCCTGCACACAACAAAGAGTTTTGAAAAATTGCCAATAATTTTGTAAAAATGCCATCTTCTGGCAAAGGATATAAAAAACGCAAGCCCCGAAAAATATGGTTTAAAGCCAAAGACAAACAAGTCAGAAAACTTCAGAATTATAGTTTTGCTGCAGGCTGCGAATATAATTTCTCAAAGAGAAATACTCATATGCAGCCTTTGAAGGCAGCTTTAATGTTTGTCAGCCCCAAAGTCGGCAGTTTAAAATATTATAGATATTAAATGCAAAAGCGAAGAAAGAAATATTTAAAAATAACCTGCAACTTCTGTGCGTAAGAGCAAATTAGCCTGTATTATGTTGGCCGCTTTTAAGACTAATGAATTGCCGAGCATTTGTTTAAGCCGCAAACCGGCAGCGGAGGAACAAGCGATGGTGGGTGGTCATTAAAAAGAAAAACTGCCAGGCAATTCAGTCTGGTTTTGCCCGCAAGCAAAAAGATACCAGACTTTTATGTTCTTTGTTTGCAACATAAAGGTAATAAAAATGCTGCTCCATTATATGCAAAAGAACAATTAATTAAGCATAAAGCAGGCACAAGTAAGAGGAAGAAAACTAGCAAGACGAGAATAATTAAAAGTTGTTCAAGTCTTGAAAAACTTCAAGTTTTCAAGTCTTGAAAAAGTTAAAATAATGCGTGCATTAAAAGCACTCCTCTGTGACAATGTTGTTCTTGCAGCCATGCCAGGTGGTGTCACTTAAGCGGCTGGTTTAAATCCAATGCTGAAAATGTTGTCCTTTTTGGAAAATTGCAAAACAGGTTCAGTTGGACACCGGAAGGATGCTGCACACCAGCAATTTCACAATCTCTCTTTTGGCGCACTCAGCCTTTTCGAATTTTCAAATTGTATTTTCACTCATTATGCAACTAGAAAATTGTGATAGATCATCTCATCTCATATTATGGTCACGAACAACCATATAATTCGCACAACGATATAAATTATTGTCATGACAATCATGTGATAGGCACAATTTACCGCATTATTGTTACAGCTTAACATATTGTTGTCAGGGAAAAGTTTACAAAAATTTCCATAAAAAGGAAATACAATTAAGAACTATAGAATCAAATTGGTACCAAATACTTCGGACTTAATGAGAAGGTCGTAAAGAAATATTGCAAAATTTGCATATTAGAAAACAACAAATTTTCTCCTCAAATTTTTTCCTGTTATTAGAAGTTTTTAACCAGCTCGTTCGGCCATAGACAACATGTTTTTCACACTACAGATGAAATTTGTACGTCCTTGAATCCTACAAAAACGGTGTTTTAGCAAAAGTTATGAATCAAGTGGTACTCATTTCGTTCATGAGTCTCGCCAGCCATCATTAGGCGGCTGTAAGAAACATTAACAAGGACTCTTTAAATCGTTAAAAAATTTTTGTTATAACACTTTCGACCTGAAAGTAGAACAGAATTTAAACAACGGCCCAATCATCGATTTCTCAACGTCTCGCAGGCAACGAAAGTGAGCAATTTTTGATCCAAGTCATTTTGATATTGATTTATGTTTTTAACAAGCAGATTTGATTAGATTTGCTTTCCATCCCTTGGGTCTAGAAAATGTCGAATATCCTTCCCGGAACAGATAACAATTGTCGACAGTGACGTTTCTTGGAATATGGGGCACTATAAATCTGTTTAAGATATAAAATTTTTACTGATTTGAAGAACGTCCTTCACGAAAGGATATAAAAATATACACGTCTTTTTTGTTTAGCTGGCGATAATAAGAAATTTATTTATTATTATATTATTTATTATTTATATTTATTTTTTTCAGTCAATTCCGACTTAGTTCAAGGTTTGCTGTGTTTTTTTTTATTAAATTATACAATCAGCTTCTTTAACGTTGTGCCAGTTTTTAGCAAAATATTTCTTAGAAAAATTCTTTGTGTCGCGTATGTGACAATTTTGCTACTTAATAAATCCATGGATCCAAATATAGGCCTCGCTGCTAAACACGATTTTGAGTTTAACTTATGATTTAGACGAGCTGTAACTTGTCCTGGAACTTGGTCGTCAGTAACTGAATAATAAACAACAGACAGGATAGAGGACACGGTTACAGGCCCTCCTTTGCTAAAAATTTCCCAGCTGCTGGGCACAATGGCCGATTTGGAATATTTTTAACTAATTTTTCAAAATGCCTCCAAACTAAACTTGACTAAAATTGTCGGCAAAACATATTGCGGTTAGTGAGGAACTGGACATGGACTGGACACTGGCATGAGCGCTGATCATTCAAATTTTTAAAGCCTTTTAGTATGTGAAATAATTTTGCTGCTCCATTCCTCGAACTAAATATCTCAAAATTCTTACAGTGAAAGAGTTTCGCCCGGTTCTGCATAAAAGCATCCGTTAAACTCAGTTCATATTATTTGTAAGACTGTCTTAAGTGTTAATTGTACGGCAGATACAAGTTGACAACTTTGTTAGAGAGAATGACAGAATCTTAAGACTAAAGTTGGCAAAATTTAAAGAAAAACTCAGTCTTCTTCTTATTACCTGCACAAGTCGGCTTGTTCCTTTCTCTTTTCTTGCGCTGCTCCTTTCTTCATCGTAATGGTTATCGAAATCTACTTTCCGAAAGTTGCTATTTTCCAGAAATATCTAAGCAAACCACTAGTCCAGAGCACATGTGCTTGTGTAGATGGGAATGCAAAATAATTAAAACAAGAGTAAAAGAAAACGAACTCCAGATTATTTGTTGAAAAACAACAAAAAAAAAAAACCTCCAGAACTTTAATGGACTTTCATTTAAACCAGAATATAAACAGTAGTTAAAGTTTTGCTGTTGCTAAAGTGTGTGTTATTTTAAAATTGGTTTTCTAAGATTATTTTGCTAAGATGAAGTTTTTATTGGTAAACAAAATATAAGACATTCTAAAGAGAATTCTGCATAAATTTTTGCATGTTCGATTTTGTAGGTTATAGTAAAACTTATAATTGATAAGCAAAATCTCTTGGGCATATAAACAATATTTCTGTTTTTTTACTCATAAGGAAACATTTAAAGTTTAAACTCCATAAGACTGTAGTTTTATAGAAATTTAAACAAATAAATTGTTGCTGCCGTTGGCCGATAAAGACTGCATAAAGATTAGGATCGTAAATGTTGTTTTACTTGCCAGCAATAATGGCTTAAAGTGGCTTTTAATTCTCTAAGTTGTTTAATACTTACTGGAAACTGTTAAGTTTGTGCTGCCTGGAAAGATAAACATAAAATTGGAAAATTAATCACATTTAATCACAACCTGTCACAGGTGAGACAAAATATTGAAAAATAATATCTGGAGCCGTCTCTTTGGATATGGCTCAATTCAGCACTCGTGGTCGCCAAATGCTTAAATTTTTCTCATACCAGTATCTTGGCCTGTGTAACTGTTTTTTTTTTCAGTGTTTATTTTTCCAGATCTCAGGCTGGAGGATAAATTATTGTGTTTTAATTTTTATTTTTATTTTTTCGCCTATTATTTTCCCATAAAATATGTCTCTGATTTATAATTCTAGTTGGCTTCTTATTTTATGTCTAGTTTATTTGTAATTTATTTTCATACACTACATGTAGACTCATATATATTTAATGTTTTCCAAGTGGCGTCATCATTCTTTTGGTACTCCATTAAGATTTGTGTTTGAAGATTAAGATGAAACAAAAAACAAAAACACACACCAACTGGATAATGTGACTCTAGAATACAAAAAAAAAAAAAAAAAACAAGTTTAATACAAGAAGAAACAATCGATAAAGAAACAGTTTAGCCTCGATGCTGACTGCCACCCCTAGAAACTAAGACAGAAGTAAAAATTCAAGTTATCGAGGCCAACCGTGTGCCGACTGAAGAGCTTAATGTTGTTTCCATTTACGAGAGACATGTCTAACATTTTAAAAAGTGTTCAGAAGAAGGAAATTTCAGAGAAGAGCCAACAGTTTTGTTGTAGTTTCAAATGCCGAAGGCAGGCAAATACAGCGCTGAAACTTGGCAGTGGCGATATATTTCACGACATTTAAGTAAAATATGGAAGAAATGAAATCTCTAAAATATGGCCAAATCAAATCAACTAAAAGATTAATTAAAAAACACCTACAAAAAAGTTTAAACGGACGGTAATTGTTGTTTGTTTTATATAAATCTATTCTAAAAAGTCCAACTTCTTGCGAGATTTCTCCTGCTTTTAATTCTCTTGCAGTTAAATGCCAAATTTGTTGCGAATTTCCGGGATTTAAAAGGCAAATTAAACAACTTTTCCTATTAGTGGCAGGTTGTCGTATGGAAATAAAACAAGCTGTCAAGCTTTAAGAATTGTTTGACATAAATAATTTAAGGAAACCATAAACCCAACTTTTAATATTTATATGGGGCGAAAGGCAGTCGGAAATTTTGTTTGAGCTGAGCTGAACTTTTGGTCACGTAAGTGATTCAAACTAAAAAAAGAAAAAAAACACGAACTCAGATCATGCCAGCCTTCTTGTGTGTTAAAGGTTGGGATTTTGCAATACAACAAATTAGTGAAACTCCTCTGAATTCTTAGAAGAAACCTTGAGAAAACTTTTTTCGTCGGCAAAAAACAAAAAAAAAAAAAAAAATGTGTGCCCATTATTTTAGTTCTTTTAACGGTTTCTTGAATCACGTCAACGTCATTACCGGCAAAAATTCATTGAAAGGTTTCATAAGTCCAGCAAAGTCACAAAGCAGAGATTCGCAGAGAACTTCTTCAAGAAACAGGTCTTTAATACCATAAATCTGACACACAGTTGTTGACTTGTAACTCAAGGCCTGTATAAAGAAAAATGGTTTTATATGTTTTTTAAAGAATTTGAAAATCGTACAAACCACCTTTATGGGAGTTTCAGTTTTACCAACAAGAAACAAATTGTAAGATACCGCCCAGACCAGCCAAGAGTAACAAAATTATTTTTATAATACAGATTTGATCGACCTTTAAAACCAGCTTGAACCAACAGCTGCTAAAAAACTTTGAAATCCTTCTTCTGGTTTGAAAGAAAAAGTCATCCTTTTCGTGTGTAAATAAAGCGTGTTTTTTTCAGACTGTCACTACTTTGAGTTGGCATCACTGCTTTACTTGAGCACCCATTTAACAAGTTTTTGCTTAGTTTGCTTTGAAATTTCATTATGAATCGACTTCCACCAGAGCAACGCGTGCAAATTGTTGAAATTTTTAATCAAAATAATTGTTCTATTCGGCGCAACAATTGATTTACTCAAAGAAAGTTTTGTTGAAAAAATAGTTTCACGTAATGGCCCAATTAATTGGCCACCAAGATCATGTAATTTAACCCCATGTGATTATTTTCTAAGAGGTTATGGTTAAGTCACTTGTCTACGTCCATTGGAAATCAACATTCGAAGAGTTATCGGCCAAATGCTGCGAAAAGTTGTTGAAAATTGATGTTCCAGATTGCGCCTTCTGCGCTCTAGCCGCAGAAATCATATTTAAACATTAATTTCATAAAATTTTCTTACCAATAAAACCCGATTCATTGATTTTAAAAATATATTTCCTGTCACTCTATAAAAAACACCCTTTACTAAAATTTCTTGTTATAAAACATACTCGCACCTACAAACATATTTATTCATTGAAAACTTATTGTTAAATTTAAACTCATGGCAGTTGCGTCTCTAAAGCCCAGAGCCTGGGGGACCGGAGCAACAATTTTGTAGTGCGCTGATAACAATTGGATATTTTTCCAAATTGCAGGTCGTGACACTCTAAACATTTCATTTTAGATATTTCAATTGTAGCTGGTTTTAAGTAAATTTATTTTAAGTACTTGGCTGCGTCATACGCCTCGAAATTTCTGCTTTGCTTTCGACTTAATTAAATGGCAAAACACACGTTCCAAAAAGACTGTCACTTTTGTTTAAGCACCGGATTAAAAGAAAATTCTTCAAGGTGCATGAACTTTGGGTTTTGTTTGTTTAGCAATTAGCATCCAGTTACGAAACTTTTCCATCACGCCTCGAGACTATAGAAATGGATGAAAAAAAGTAACATTTCATTTTGCTTCTGCAGGGAGGAGTAAAAAAGATATTTTTACTTTTAATTGCAGAACTCTAATAGAAATCCTTGTTACTTACAACAACTAAATATATATATTAGCAAATATTTGCCAGCTTTTATCTACATATATTTTCTCAACAAAAAGGAGGGCAATTATCAGGTTTGAATGTAGATGATTAAGAGAAAAGTTAAATTAGTGCTATTTTTGGTAAGAATTTTCTATTTATTTTGTTCAAATGTTGTACTTAATGCTTCCAGTAACTGTTATAAACACTTTATGATCTTAAGGAAATCTGGTCTTAAACCTAAATACTTTGCCAAATTTAAACTATTCAAAATACAGGTTTTGTTGGGGAATGAATTTGCATTAATTTTATAAAAACAAAAACAGGCCATAACAAGTTTAACGGTTTTTACTTAAAGCAAAATGTTTTGAGATATTTTTGGTTAAAGAAATCACTGATGTAGTAAAAATTTTGTATGGTTTCGAACATGCAAAATCAATTCCTGGGAACTAACAACTGTTTAACCCTTATCCTGTATTCCTGGAACAAAATTGCCCAAAACGGGTTTTCTTCCCTATTATTTTTGAAACGAGTCAGCGTTTTTTTTTTGTGTGGAACTATTTTTTCATTTAAGTAATTTAATTCTTAAGATGGTATTTAATATTAAGACCTTTTCTTAATGTTGGTAACAAAAAAGATACGTTTTAATCACTTAATATACAAACTGTTGTGTGAATCATTTAATGTTTTTAGTTTTTATAGAAATGTTTTTGACAATATTTTTGTAATTTGCTGGTGATAGTTTTACTGCGACCGCTGTGAGCAAGAATATGTATCTATAACTTCAGATTTGTCGGGGCTGGTATTTCTACTACTCAAAATAAATTCATTTGCTATGCAGCCAAGTTCAGGTCTATTTCTTAATCAGTCCAGGTCTGGCCGCAAAAGACAATAGAAACAGACTATTAATCTTGAAGGCACAACAATCAAAAGTTCAGTTGCCTGCTGGCAATGAAATGCAAATCAACAAAAAGGCTTAAGAAATCGCATGGAAAAGAAACTCCTCTCAACGGCTGGCCAGGCTGGTATTTGAAGCACTCGCTTTTGAGTCCACCATCCACCATCATTTCCTTTTCTATTTCAAAAGGAAAATATTATATGATTATTGAAATCTACATAATAAATATGCGGCAATACAGAAACAACAAATTTTTTTTAGCTCATTTTAAGCAACACGGCAACAGCCATAAAACAAATTTTCATTAAAAAACATCGTAAAATTTTATATCCGTCATAAAAATGTACGTACGTGTGTTCAAAAATTGTTGCGTGTGTTCGCATATTTATGTCAAGGATACACTTGACATGATGCACAAATTAAAGAAATATATTTAGATATGTATGATTTTATATTTAAGTTAAAGAAATTACATTTTTAATGAACACCGCATACCTGAAATTATTGAAGAGCAATTTATTTATTAAAGGATTTACTTTGGGAAAACGAGAAAATGAAAAATTACCGAATAACGAATAACGTAATTAGTCTGCAAATTCGTGATTTAAAAACCGCATAAAAAAAATTCAATTAATAGAAATTTTTGTAAAAGAATAAAAGAATAAAAGAATTTTGACGGTTTTTTTACATACGACACAAATGATATTTTTATATAGGGCAACAACGCCTTTCCCTCAGACTTTGAAAATTCCAACTTCGACAAGACCTCTGCGAAATAATTTGTTGAAGGCGAAGTACGAAGAACAACATTTAATGAAATGCAAATGACTTTGCAGGACACCGCCAGCAACCATCATTAAATTGTTTTAAATCTAAATGTTTTCTGCATAATCTCAGCCATTGTCGGTGGTGGCTCGAGTACAAAATGCCGAGAACTGTAGTCAGAAAGGGAGTGACAAAAACACTCAAGTCCATCAGCATGCAGAACTGTTTGTCGTCGATAAAATGTATTATTCCCAGATGATTCCAATAAATATGAATTTTAAAGACGGCGATAAGAAACGTTTGCAAGAAAAAACTAAATTAATGCAAAATAAAAATTTTGCACCACCGAAACTTAATAATGACCAATAAAAGAATTTGTTCAGGCTTGTCAGATAAAGCTGTCGTCAACATTGTCCTGCTTACTGGCAATTGTAAGACATCAACACTTCGTTTCTATTAAAGGCAAAAAAAGGAAAAACCAGAGAGAAACCAACGCGTAAAAGTTGTGCCTAGTGCGTGTACGAGGGAACAAGTTTGGAGTTTCTGCAGGTATTTGCAAATTTAAGATTAATTTTTAAAAATTTTTTTGCTTTTGACTTAAATTCGCCCGTTTTTCATTTGTTGGCAAGATTTCTGTTCTATAAGTTTGAGCGTTCACGATTGCGTCCAAATGCCAATAACACACTATTTGTATCACTTTCATATTCTCAACTCTTTCGTTGGCGATCTTAATTTGTTTTATGTGAAATATCTTTTCGCAAAGATCTTAGACTCTGCCAACACAGGGATAGTCACGAATTTCAGCTGCCACATGTCAGTTTTGATAATATTTCTTTGTTCACTACATGACAAGGATCTGAAATTTTCTCAATAAAATGTCAAATACACCAGTAAAACGTCGTGTCTTTAAGTCGTCGCCACCACTGTAAGAGAATTCATATTTACAGCGCAACTCTAACAATGAAAATGTGCGGATACTTAATATTTAAGCACCACAAATATCACACGCGTATTAATTATACGCCTGCACGCAAGCACTAGTTTTCTTAATTTTAAAATTTGGAAATGGGAACGTTATTCGACGGAAAGAAAAAATAGATTTATCGCGTCTTTCTATTTTATGGAGGCGGCTTCACTTTCCGGTTGTCCACTTATAGAGATGTCAGTTATTAGGCGCTGTCCCTTAACATGATCTGCGCTCATGCTGACCCTGTCTGTTTTTTGCTTGTAATTTATCTTTGTTCGGTCAAGACGTCACTTGGCATGATACCATTCGTGACAAGGACAACGGCCTGTAACACCACCTGATATGCTGAGGTTACAATGAAAACAATCGCCAACATCCTCCTTCGGAATCGGACTAGACTTCGCGCATGTGTTGTTGTTGTTATTAGTTTTCTTTCGGTGTTTTAACCTCTAATATCTGCCGTAAGTTGCATGAACAACTTCGCGATCGGATCTGATAGTCCAGGATCAAACTTCAGCCAGTTCCTTGTACTGCATATCCCTAAAAATGTGTCTCCTGGGATAAGTATAATTTTTTGTGATTCTGAACAGTAAATTTTTTTTACTTGGTGATTCCGCAATGACATGGACCCCAGCAGGGCACATCATTTGTAGAGCTGACTTAAACGGTCTGGATGATGGTTTAATACTCTCGCATACGTGACAACTTCTGACATTATAATTTGAAAGATTGATTTAATGAGAGTGATCGTTTAGTTGGATTTTTTTTGGCCTTAAAGTGCTAAACGATTAAACTCTGACAATAGCACAAATTTTCTCTAAGTGTAGCAATAGAAAACAAGTGCCTTTACACTAAATGAAATGAACACTTAATATTTTGCCACTAAAACATTATGCGTGGGATGCCTGTTTATATGTGTCCTCAAAATTTGCCCACAGCAACAAACACAGTCACGAGCAGTTTTTTTTTTGGCAACACCTGCCCGCCTTGCACCTCAGCGTGTCTTTTACTACTCAAGGTTTGTACTGGCATTTAGTTATCTATTTTAGGACATTTCTTATGGCATCCTAAATAGCGTTTCGCCTTCGTTGCTTTAATTAAAATAAAAAGTGAGTCACGTTTTTCTGTCTGTTGTTTTACAACTTAAAATAACATGAGTTAAGATAGTTGTTGTGTTCACTTTTGAAGATGTGAACACAAACAAGAACAGTAATTATTTACGCAATAGGAAAGAGTCCTTCAAAGTTCAGTCAGCTGAGGCTGTAAGTAACAAAACATTTTTCTACTCAAGTTTTCGTACAACTATTGTGGGATAAGAAAGCCCTTTCGCAGTTTGCGGGGTGGGGGCTGAGGTAATAACCTTAAGGCCATACTAAAGAAGTTGAATAAATTGCGGGCAGAATGTTAATGGCACGGCAGGGGTAATTAAGTTTTCGCGCTGTAAGAAAGTTTGCGGAAAGCTAAAACAATCGAAATATTATATTACGTTTGTTTCGTTCGAAAAAGAGAAAACAGTGTTTTACCACGTCCAGGCCGTTGCAGCAAGAATGTGCTAAAGACATGAAAGTTGTGACTAAAGCTCACCAGCACAAAAATCTAGAAGATATTAGATTTAGTTGCAGGCCAAAAGACAAACAATTTGTTAAAAATTGTAAACTTGTAACGTCTGTAGAGCTGCACGGTTCCTCAAGTGCTGGAGTCCGAACTGGATATTCTGGATGTATGACTGGGTATTCACCTAAAATGTATGTAAGTGAATCCCTTGTTCCTCCAACATCGGCAAGAAAGTCTTTTGTTCATCTCTTTTCACAACTTAAAGATACAACTTTTATTCAATTCTTTAAAACTTCATACACTTCAAATCACGTGATTTCTAAAAACGAATTTAATTAAAAGAGCTGACTTTTTGTTGTTATTTTATTATTTTTCTCACACTAAGAAGTTTAAAATATCGTTTAGCAGTCAATTTGCAATATAGAAATTTAACTTGATTTTTTTAATCCATAAATTACGTGATTTGAAAACGACTGACTGTCAGAGAATATCGTATTGTAACTGGTTTCAGTTGTTCATTACAAGCGCCCAAACGCTAAGACGGGGCACTATCTGGAATATTCGCCAGCTGTTTCCCTGTCATAAAAACTAAATGCTCTGAAACGTGCCACGCTCTCTTTTCAAGGCACCCTGTGGCTGCGAACGGCCAATCTTTAGCTAAAATGGCTGAATCGCAGCAGAGTTTTCCTTACAAATGGCAACAGCCATGTTTTCAGGGACGAGCTCATGGATATTTTCTATAGTTTAATATTCTATTCCGCTTTTAGTGTGACGTAAAACCTCCGATAATTTGAGAAAGTTATAATTAGGACCAAATAATTTTCTTCCGAATGGAGATTGTGAGCGGCATTAAATTTCTTTTCACATTTCACCATTAATCACTATAACAAACGATTTGGCATATTCAGTTCGTTCGTATAACACACGTGTACGGCTAAAATTCAATAACAATAACAACAACAATAATCCTGTGATGACTTCGATATCTATGGGGAAATAAGAAAAAAAAAACATAATTGTTGGCTCGTTTCGAAAGTTGGCTTATTTGCTGGCTTGTTACGTATTTGTTGATTTGTTTGTTTCCATTATGGCCTTGGCAGCTATCGGAAATATTTTACTTGTTATTATTGCCGTAAGAGTGTGAAAACTTTAAACAACCCTGTGTACAAGCAAGTGAGCTCCACACAACGCAAGTGATTAAATTTCTCGGAAACATATATTCAATATCAATATTTATTGATAATTTCGCTCACACGTTGGAATATTCTACCAATCTCAGTATCATCTGCACAATCAAAATGTACATGGGAGACACACAGACGCACAGACACACAGACACACAGACACAAAGTTAAAGCCATAAACAGATATAATTAAATTCAGCTGGCGGTTGGTTGTGCTGCCGCTTAAGAATTGCATTGAGTGGCGGTTTTCATATTTGTTAAACAATTTTCGCTCTTATTAAGTTTGCAATTAAAATTAAATGTTAAAATAAAAACAAAACGATATCAATAAATTATAGCTGCAAACTGAAATGACAAGAGTTTAGGGAATACGAAGTACATAAATAACGTAATTAGTTAGTGAATGGTGGGGAATGGAGCAACTGAGAAATCACACATTCTTAGGGCCCTAATGAGGTGCCAATAAAATTGTCATTGAAATGGTTGTTTTTTTTTTTATTTTTTGGAAAAAGAAAGCGAAACGTTATTTAGTTAAAAAACGGCCAAATTATGATATTTCTTAAATTTATATGTAATTCTTGTGACACAAAAGAGAATAAATAAAACACTATTACCCTCGACTTTATCCGGACTTAATTTAAAAGGGTATATTACTATCTTTTTCTTATTTTAATGATGGCCGCTTCTACAGGCCAGGGTAAAATGTTGGTATCAAAGTTCAAGAGCAGCAACTTTTGGTCCAAAATTAGTCTGTGTCTAATAATAATATGGTGGGACTGAAAATACAGAACATCTCTTAATATATGTATCCCAAAAACCCACCTCTGAAAGTGGGGACTGCGCACCAACAATCTCAAAATGATTTGGACACGTTCGACTCATATAATAAGAATAGTAAATGATCGGCAATGAAACTGCTGTTGATTCAATATGTCATTATAAATATTCACTTGGCGCGATAAATTGCGGAATTATGACCATTGGAGTATAAGATCAGTGATGTGGCGTTTCGCTCACGCTCAAAAAATATCCACGACAAGGCACTAGACGCCAAAGATCAAGCAAAACAAATGAATTAATTCAGGTGAACGTGCAACCAAGATAAAACAATAACTGGCAAATAATCCTAAGGACACACTCTGTCCTTGAAACTTTTTCATATGTGAATATTTTAAAATTTGTATCACTAGAAACAGAAAATAAACGGCACTTTTGAGCATCTGGAGATATCGGAGAGTCAAGGAAACCGAAAGAGCGCCCTAGTAACCGCTTAAGAATATTTCAACTCTGGAACTCTTACGGTATTATGAAAGCAAATTGCACTAATCCAAGAGCTGAAGAACCAATTCAAAGCCACAATGTTAAAAACTTAGATTCAACGAAATTTAATGTTAATTTAACATTAGAACATGTTGAAAGGCAACATAAACATATATATTATACGAATAGTTCAGTTGTAATGCGAACAATGTGATATGAAATACTTTGAAACTTAGTTTAAAGCTTCTTAATTCGGTAGTCTAAAACTAATAATGCAGTAACATTCATTCATGCTCCTTATTGCGGTTGGTGGGCTTTTCCTGTACCAACGAGATATTTCTCTTTCATTTGTACAAACTCCAGCCTGCTTGAGAGGAGCGCATGCAGATCTGTTACCAGCGACTGCAATTTGGTTTTATAAGTATTTCTCTTGGATATTTATCAGAAATATTTTACAACTAATATAAAAAAGCTGTGAGTCTTACTTGCGTTATTTCGAAAAAGGATTTATTTGGGCACTTGTACCGCTGATGATGTCGCCACCACTACACTTGTGTTGCTGTTGATGACAACTCCGGCCGGATATTCTACAACAAAAACACATAATTCTCCAACAACACCAAGTCCACGTAATACGTTTTTCGTTTACAGAACCGCTTTGGGCAATTAATTTTAGTATACATGTGGTTTTGTATTCAGCCCTTTGCACTTATTTCAACAACGTTGGTTTTTACGATTTTTCATTAAGTTTTGCCTTAAAGTCCGGTTAATTCGAGCGGCTTTGCTTCCATTATTTGCATCGTTTTGTTTTGCTTTTCTTTCACCGACAACTGTTGAACAATTTTCTAATGAATTATTTTCCAAATATTTTAACTTGTGAATAAAAAAAAGAGGTCTTCTGTACGCACATGTTGTGGTTATTTAATGAGTGTAAGCCCCGCCAGCAAATGGAAGATTGTCTTCTTCACCGAGACTGGAAACGGTGGGCTGGCGACTATTTAACAAATCCAAAGATAGAAAACAAATAGTTTCTGGTGTTGAAGGATGTTCAGGCAAAATCCTTAATTAGTTAATAAATTATTATACATTAATAAATACTTTTCCGCGTAAATTTGAAAAGTAAAGCTGCATAGAATGGGCGGGTTAACGCAGGCCATATGCTCAGTACACAACCTCTGCCTGTAGTTAGAAAGTAGCATCAGTGGGAGTGAGACTCCGGCAGGTCAAACCATCACAAGTGCTGTCAGGCATTTCAGAATTAATTACAATGACCCGAGTTCTGTTCTTCAGTCCAGAGCTACTTTAAGCCTGAACCAATAACAGTTATACGATGTGTTCAATTGCATGGGAACTGCTGCCCCAGGAGGCAGGCGCATTCTTCATAACAAACGCTGTTCACCTCGTCACTGAATTGAATTGAAAGGGGATTTTATTCGTAAGAATAAAACATATAAAATAAAAAAACTAGTAGGAAATCTGTTAGAATAAAAAACTAATTATATGTCAACTAAACACTTTTCAATGTAAATTTAGTGGACCACTTCAACATGAAAATTATAATATTTTATTCGTTTGCATTTCAATATGCGTCCGTAATGTGACACACAGGTCTGCCCTGTGTATTTGAAAGCACGTGGTTTCTAAAACCAAATTGCATTTAAAAGCAGACCCCCTGTTCTTCTTTCAGTTATTTTTCTAGCATTAAGACGTTAATAAAATGTGTAAAAGTAATTTGAAAACACGTGGTTTTAAAAATCTGCCTGATATTATCTTTGCCTTCTAACACATCAGCTGAGTTGAACAAACAGCTGATTTGAACCACCTGCTAATTTGAAACATCACCTGATCAAAACGCATGGTTTTCATCCCTGTGCCACTTTAGAATAATAAGATTGAAAATTTATAATAGAATTCCGTTTTTAAAGCAACTTTTTAACTCAAATTTGTATTAAAGTGGGTCAAATTAAGTTTTTTATATCAAGTAATTGAAAATTTGTAGAAAAAGCCAACCTCACAAATTAACTGATTACGAAACTCCAACTCCAACTACAAATAACTGGTTTTAGTGCCTAGAAATTTGCAGAAGAAGACACATACGAGTATATGATAAAAGAAAGGGAATTAAAAATGCGGACTGGGAGTCCTCTACTTCCACGTACAAAACAAAAAATGCTGTATGATTGTAAACAAAAGTATTTGGGCATGAGCGGCTTAAATTACACACAAGTTTGTACATGAATTTGTGCAAATTCGTTGCTGTATTTGCTTTATGTTTGGGAAATAATGCTTAAAGGGCTCAAAGCTTTTTATCAATTTAGACGAAAGTACAAAAGATGTTGCAAAGGAATACAGAATAGGGTGAAAAGGCAACTAGAGGAGGAAATGGAGTGAAAAGAATCAGACTTTGCTGTAAATGGTGCACTGAACTGAGTTTTTTAACAATTCTCGTCTTGCCATTCAATTAAATAAAGAACATTTTATTTGTACTTTTCTACATGAATTAATGTTGTTGCAATTATTGCTGGGCTTCTACTAATGGCTAAATGTAACTCCAAAAAGAGAAAACAAATTCAATTATTGTGCCATGCGTCTAAATTTGGATTAGTAATATAATTTTTTTTTTTAATATCTGTCCCCGTTTAAAAGTAAAGCAGTAAAAAATGTAATTAAATATTTTCTTCTAAGAATATCCCACGGAAAATAAATTTGTTTACACATCCTTCTCCCAGAGACACAGTTGGTAAAACAGACTTAAGAACCTTAAAGCAGGACTCAAGCCGCTTTTTTGAATCAAAATTTGTTTGTCGAAAGTTTAACACGATTCACTCATTGCGAAATATTTGTCTTTAAAAAGAAGTCGCCATGAAATGTGTATGTATTGACAGGGGTCACTAGACGATGATATTTCGTATGACAGCATAAGCAGTTGCGACTCACCAATTCAAAGTTCTATGAAAAACTTGTGTAAAGGGGTTATTACACGATCATACTTGTTACGCCAATATGCAATAACAATATGCCTGTGTACGTGACTCTCGGTACTTTATGCATAAGAAAAGGGGTGGAAAAAAGACTTGGTCAAAGTACGCCATTTACGCTTTTTAAATGGAGTTCATTCATTCATTCATCATTCAAGTCCATACATATAAGAAGGCTTTAAAACACCGATTTATAAAAATTGCTACAAACCACAACAAACGTGAAAACAACGAGATGATGAAAAAATACTAAAATTTGTAAAAGAATTTTTCGGCGATCAGTATAAACTGGTTTTGGGATAATTGTGGCAATAAAAATGTGCCGCTGAAAAACCGAAATCTGGCAACCCCGCATAAATATATGGCCGAATCCAGCTTTAATTATTCAGAACATATTTTTGTTTTTTTATTGCTTTGTTTTTGCGGCCGTAACAACTTTAAAACTTTATTCGCCATATAATTATTTCGTTAATTTATTGTCAATGTCTACTGGCTCTGGGTCGGTTTTCTTCTTCAGTCAGTCAAAGGCACTGCTTTGCTCACAAAAATTCTTATAAAACTTTTTTATTATATTTTAAGCATTTGCATATATATTTTATATTACACGCACGTGCTGCCATTATGTTTAAAAAGTTTTTTTTATTGGTTGGTATTTTCCAAAAGAAATATACGATTTGCTACATAATGGCCAAAAGCTTTTATAATATCTAAGGACATTAGCCTTTGTGTCAACGATTTCAAAAGATATTCGTATTCAAGGAAGAGGAAATTCAAGTTTACGGCGAAATAGCATCAAATAGTTCATAGAAACATACAATTCTTAGAATTGTTTTGATGAAATCCGTTTACCTTTCGGAATTTGTAAAAAAAAAACGCAGAGTGTATAAAAATGCTCGTGTTTTTGGGGAGGTTTTACACAGAAATAGAAGCTGTTATAAGAGCAGTAGTAACAAGAACATTTTATTAAAACCAGCAGAGTACAAAATCGCCAGAATCGCTAATTTGGTGACGTCAATTAAAAACAATTTACTTTGACTCGAACGGATTCAAAAAGGAAAAATAATTAAAATTAAGTCGAGTTTGTACAAACGGCTGTTCAAAATGAAGTAGTTTTTTGTTAACTGTTTTCGTCCTTGTGTAAATTTGTTTAACTCTAAAGTAAAAGTAAATCAATAAAATTTCGATAAATTTATTGTATATAGCAACCAGCTGTCATCGATACTCGATTGGCCCTCTAGATCTCATTTAAGCACAATAGATACACAAAGGACGCAGTGCGAAGGACCATTTTGTGCCATGAGTTTCCATATCTGGTTTCTAGAACATGGAATAAAACGTATGAACAAAATTTGCCCTCTGCTGCAAAATATTGTTCGCAGAACAGAGTTGCCAAAGCTTATTTATAACTGGTTTATGGGTTTGCTGTACGCCGCATGGTTATTGCGGTAGCCAAAACTGTAGTTAAGGAATGCTTTAATTTGGTTATTTAGGAACCTAAAGCTGCAGAAAAAGGCTTTGGATCCTGAGTGTAGATCAAATCTTTATTAGTGAAGGCAAAAATACCTTTTTTACCAAAGAACTGGCTGATGAGGAACATCAAGCGAGTCTGATTAAGGCCTGATATCCGCTGCAGATTTCAAGCTGCCGGCTCAGAAGCCTTGACTTCTTCAACAGTTCAGAGAAGTGACTTTTTGTCTGAAATTTTATTACTAATTCATAAGGAAAAAGCAAACATAAAATGGCCTTTTACTAACATACAATATTTCTGCACTTGTATACAAAATAAAGCAGAATAGCTCAGGGCTTATGCTCCCTCAATCTCTCTCTCTCTCTCTCTCTCTCTCTCTCACACTCACACTTGCTTGCCTAATCCCTGTATGTTCGAATATACAAAGTAAATTTTCTGGTGATTGAATGAAGGGGAATGGGGAGTTTCTGGGGATCATTTATAATTGAACTGTATATTTACTACCCCCAACCATCCCCGCGCCTTTCTGCCATGGCATTTGCCAACTTTGGTAGCAGTCGTTACGCGTATTACTCTTCTTTGTGATAATTATAATTTTCAAAAAGTCCAAAAAACCATTTTCATTTGCTTTTGAAAGCGGCATTCTTGAAATTTCTTTCCCTGAAAGTTTCAATCAAATTTCAATCAAATTATGTTTTTCTTAAGTTTTTATTTTAACTTTAAATTATTTAATATGTCTAAATCTGGGTTTTTTCTTTAAGGATTCTTTAATAAAGAACCACAAATTTAATCATGCTTTATGGCCCAAAGAGTTGTGTTCGCCTTCGTAAAAGCCATAAATTAAATGATGTTCTCCAAATTAGTATTAAACATTTTTGTATCTTAATCGCTTACGTCGCCTTTTTCGAATCTCCAGCGGAACAGAAATATCTTCAACGTTCGAGTTAAATATTAAATGCCTAAAACTTTTCCGTTAAAAACTTCATCTTCAAGTTTTATTTAAATTTTGTTGTTTTACATAAACCTTTTTTAATATGAAAACCCATAAACTTTTTAGCTCGAAAATCTTCACAATTTTACTTAATTAACAACAATTACAAAGACACAAAACCAAGCAAAGATCTTTGAAAATGAAAAAAAAAAAACAAAAAGGAAAATTCCTTTCGACCTCAAGAGCAATAAAAATATGCAAAATATCAGTTTTTCTTCACCCCAGAGATTTGACACCTCTACGAATTTGTTTGATGACATTTAAAAGAAACAAACAACTTTTATTTAAGAATACTTTTGTTCAAATTTTGACCTGCCAGAGCTGCCGCTCGACTTACAATTTATGCCTGCTATAAAATGTTATAAGTGTTTTGGCAATTTTACAGCCTTTAATTAAATAGTTGCAAAAAGTTTATCTCTTTTATTAGCCAAATACTTGTAAGTGTGCGGTTGGAAGTTGTGCTTTCGCAATTTAAGTTATTGCTACACATTTGTAAATAAATTGTGGCCGTAATGAATGAAGGTTGTGTTTTGTGACTTTCTGCAACTTTGTTAATTAGAAAATTTAAAATATCTTTACTTGTCAAAAGGCAGAAGAGACAGTCAGACAGTCAGCAAAGATACGAAACTGTAAAAGGATATTTACATTAATTATTCTATTTAGCTGGGGAAATGCTTGTCAAATGAAATGTATTAAGATATTTTTTAATGCGAGAAATGTCAGCTCAAAGAGTGTGATTTCGACAAATTATATAATTACAGGCAACGAAAGCTTTAATTACACGAGCGCTTCGAGGGTAGGAACAAAAATGAGGCCATCACCTTAATTGCAACTTTTGCAACACAAATGATCTGAACTATATCTAAATCCGGTCTTTACAGACTAGTTTGAGCTGCCTTGTCCCTCACAACACAGTGATTATTCTCACAGAAACTCTTCAAACTGGATTTTGATAGTTGATTCAAAATCCTTTAAGGACATTAAAACGCAGTGTCTTAGTAAGGCAGGCACCCGGTGCGAGGCATTTAGTATTTTGCCCTTAAATGACAAAATTGGTACAAAAAAATTCTTCTGAGGAATCAAAACCTAAGAGCAACGAGTATGATTCCGCAAGTAGATAAAGTATTCTTTTTGTTTGGACTATACAGCGCACCACAGACAAATAAGTTGTGGGATAGAGGGAAAGGATCCCTTTTAAGTGGCATAAAAAACAAGGAAATTCCGCCATCGTACGGCTGTTGAACAAATTATTTCTTTAATACGTTGCACCATTCACTGTCCACTTTACTATAAATAGTCTTGAAAATAACATTCCTGATCGTATGCGGAAGTGCTCCAACAACTCCGTCGAGTGTCATATAAGTGTCTACAAGGAGCTTGTTTTGAGTAATCACAGAATACACTTTGAAACATAAGAAATTGGAATACAGTTTTCAGTCGAATGGATGCAGCCAAATCTTAAGAAGTTCCAAAAAAACATATTACGCTTTTCGTATCCAGTTTTAGCGCCATTTCCAGTTATAAAAGATCAGAAGCTCGTACCAGATCGATTTGTTAATGTCCCCTATAAGTAAACTTGTACTAAGGCTGAAGGATATAGTGGTTGCACAAAAAAAATCGTCTCCTGGGAACCAAATCAGAGTAATGAACAATCCTGTTACTAATTGACAATATAATTGTTAAATATTGGCATGCAGCTACAGGAAAAATTAAAGTGGCAGTAGTTGGACCCAACCATGTATGTCCTCGTCCGTTTTCACGAATTCTCACTAACACATATTTTGCTTTGACTCTCCACCATGAATCTAAAATTGTTTGCTATTCCATTATAACAATGGAAGTATTTTTGACGTAACGGGAGCTGCGTAATAGTCATCAGTGGGTAGCAATTTGTTGTGACAACAGCTGTCTTGTGTCCTGTGTTGCACAACTGCCAAAGGAATCAAATTTATTAATAGCAAAAATTCTCCTAATCAACCACTTGTACTATAAGTGAACAGTAGGCACAACTTTTAGCTGCACCGAAACCCGACAGCAGAATGTGGACTCGACAAGTCAGAAAAAATTATTCGCTACCAGAAGGGTTTTTATGACAACAAGAGCCGCAAACTTCACTAACAGGTAGACAAATCAAATTGTAATTCAGTAATACGAATTTTCCAACATTACAAACCATTAAACGTCCACTGTACCATTTACTTTAACTATAATATAATACTAAGTGATCATACTATTGTCGGAAGTGACAATTTGTCCCCTTTGTTTTGTATGTGGCTGGATCACTTAACTTCCAAACTCTATCCAATTTTGCGTTCTTAAGAAGTCAATTGTCGCATAATTTCTCTACCGATAGAGACAATGATGGCCATAATTGCAACACTAGAACACCTCCTTTTTAATGCAAGTGCCTTCATTTTATGGTCACTGCAAATCCCTTTAAACTCCAGGACATTTTGCTCGCTTAAATGCAATTCCATATAATTTCTACTTGCTTGAGTCATCGATTAATTTGTTTTTCTATTCTGGTACAGATTTTCTGCAAATATCTGTAAAAGTAATAAAAATGTGTATCTGCAGGAGAAAATGTTTAATGTATTTAATTTTGTATATCCTTTTGCATTTGAAATACATTTGGTTACTTTTGTACCAATGCGGAGTTCTTTTGTTTTTCGTATCTGTCTTATTAGTGCAGTTCTGCTTTGAAAGCCAACTTCCTTTTGTACTTACGGAACCAGGTTAAATATTTGCTTAATGAAAAAATTCCTTCTTTCTATTAGATACTTTTTCTTGGTTCGGGTTTTTTGGTGTTTTCACTTCATCTGTTCCAGTTTAATGGCTTCTGTGCAGTAAAATGCTTTTCTTCCAAACTACTCTAAAGTAAATGTTTGTACTGGCAATAGGAATAATGTAACAAATGCCCCAGAGACGAGAGAACAATTCAAGGCTTGAAGAATGTTGTGTTTTAAGGTCTTAATACAAATAATTCAATTGTTTTGGAATTTTCAGGCTTTTGTTGCAAATTAATCAGATTTCCTGGAGGGATGAGTAATTAAAGTTTTTAATAAGTAAGAAAATGCAATTTAAATAATTGCAGGTGGGGATGTGAAATAGGAGTTGCAGTCTTCACAGAACGGGCATATCCAGCACAGACACATGTGGACTTAGTTGAGTTGGGAGGGGTGTGAGTCAGTAGAACACTGATATACAGGAGATACAGATACTCTACTTGGACGAGCTGTTGCGGTTCCTTGACACATTAAAGTCTGGAAAAACAAAGATTATCGCATTCTGATGGGTCCTTTATACGTATAAAAATTTCGGAATATAAGAGCTGCTGTGTCGAACTCAAAATAAGCAATAAATAATATATTTGCTTTGGACAGTTGAGTGCGGTGGAGGGTCGTTAATGGTTTCAACGATGCTTTCTCTCGTTTGGCGTTGGTCCAGGTAAAAGAAAAATTATCGCTGCTGAATAAATTTAAGAAAATATTCAAGGATGTCCCTTTTAACTATTTAACATTTGTATTAGCTTTTTCAAAGCTGGCAACGTTGTTATATATAAACAGCTGTTTTAGGTTTTATCATGGCCACAGTTACAATTGCCTGTATGATTGATTATTCTAAATTAATAGTCTGCTACATAAAAAGATTAAAATTTTCGGAAAATCGAACACAATTTTTATTCCAACAACTTCCTTAAACTAAACACCCCCGATTTTTGTTGACTCGTATAAGCGAGAGTTCACTGTTTCAAATTATCACTTCAATCAATAAACATTAAAATGATTAATTCGTTTCGCACTTTTTTTCCAATAATTTCACACAAAAGCAGTCTGTATAATCACAAGGCTTTTGCTTTTCGTTTTCGTTGCCCCACACGCCGCTTGCCGTGCGGCAGCATAACTGTGTGCAATAACACGGGCATTAAACAAACAATAATGGATTGCGGTGAATGATGTAATTTCGCAAAATACACACAAGTTCACATGGTTTTTCTTTACTCCAACATTTGCTTAGGCCTGCATTGTAAAAGTCTTGCAATTCTGTGGTTACTGTGGCTTTTTTCTGGCATGTTCGAGCATGTTTCCTTTTTTATTTGACGTTTAATATGTGGGTTTTAAAAGCCAGAAGTTAATTAAGAAATATTTTATATTTGTGCGTACAACTTAAAGAAAATAGCTGTGGTTTTTATTATTACTATTCTGTACCGAAATGTACACAAACAAAAGTATTTACAGCTAATAAACAAATAGATGCTTATCGTCAGCTGCAGTGCAATACCCCTAACTATTTGATGGTAGAGACAAAATCACAACATATCATGGATCTTACATTTGTGGTATCGTGCTTTTGATATGAGAGTAAAACTTGAAAAGGACATGGATGTGGTGCCGCCAAAAAATCGGTGTTGCATTTTGCTAGTTAAGTAACTTGGCACTTCAGCTGACGACATACACCCAAACAATTTTTTATGGCCGCATTGAAGGCTTGGAGTGAAATTGAGAGTACAAATTTTAAGAAGGAAATGATGCAGGGTAGAAGGCAAGACCATTTGACCATTTTCTTACATTATGACGAAAAATAAAATGGGCACCGATAGTCGCATGTTTTTAAGATTTCTATGTGAATATAGTGTGTTCCAGGCCCAGGGCCAGCTATTTTAAAATGATGCGCACAATTAATAGCCAGACTGTAATCAAAGTCATCATTTCGGTCCATCAAAACTAGTGGATAAGTGGAGAAGAGAAGTACTTTAGATGGGTGAGTAAGATTTAAGATTTCCAGCAAAAACAAATACGTGAAGAGTTTATGATAAAAAACACGGCTTTTTAAGAACCATAGATGGGACTGTTTTGGAGAAGCAGAATTTCTGAATTTCTGGTTTTCGTGAATTCCTCTAAGAGTTTTATTCTATAAAGCGATTTCCAATACTCAAAATTGTTGCTTTTAAGCGAACTCTTTTCTTCCAACATTTTCAATCAATTAATTCGCTGAATCAGCGAAATGTGTGTTTGAATAGGGACCTACAAATCGATTATACTGTATCAGCATATATTTTTGCCGATGTGACTCAGAAAATATTTTTACTGAAACTGTTTCTATTTCTGCAAAACTCCTTGCGACTATTTTTTCTTTATTGCTTGGGTTTTTGCTATAATTAAATAAAAAATGGCTGGAAACTGAGGAAAAAGTACAAAAGAGGAGTCAAAAAGCATTTATTATTGCCTATAGATTTTCTTAATATTTTTATAGAAATTGGATCATATTTCTGATTTCTGTTCGTGTTTTGCTGCATAATAAAACTTTTCTCTTTGACTATTTTTAAGTTCATGCTAATTTTTTACTGACAATTTATTCATAATGTTGCAAAAATATCAAGTAAAACAACATTTAACAAAATGCTACTCCAAAAGCCCTAAATCTAAAAACCATAAACATTTCACGCCTTTTATTTACAACTTAAAGTAGTCCTTGGAAAATGCAATGGGACATTTATGAAATTGAAATTAATCCTTGTTTAGTGACAACAAACACAGTGATAATCTAAAGCTTATGGCAGGCACTCTTTAAACGTTTGTGTAACACAAAGTTTCATTGTAAAGCTTCAAAGGTTACCTTACGCCAACACAGTTCTAAGACAGTTCTAAGACAGTTTGATCTACAAATCGGCACCGCAGGTGTTGACAGGATTTTTGGGAGGGGGCCAGCCGTGTGTCTACTTTAAATACAAGTTTAATAGAATGGCTAAAGTTTAATAATATTTATTTTATTTAATGCTGTCCATTGTTTATTGAGATGTATTTGGTTTTAACTTTTCTCCCTTTCAGAGGAGGAGGACATTTTTTTAATAAAATAATGATTCCGTGGATCCCCGGATAAAGTATTTCTTTTTTTCGGGCAAAAACTAGAACGAGCAGTCGTAGTAGTGGAAACATTTTTTTTTTTTTTTTTCATTTAGGAGAAGTAAATCAATTTTGAAACCGGCTCTTTCTTCAAATTTGGAAGCGGGAATAAGTTGCAATGCGCTGAATTTGAATTTTTGCTACAGTGAATACCCGGGCGCATTCCTGTATTGTGCTGACGGATCCGGGTTTCAAAATACGTTGGCCCTTTTTAGTACCTATTTAGCCCAAGACACTCGGTGTTTTGAGGGTTCTTTGACGCCAGGTATTTTACGATGTATTCATGTTTTGTCCACTTTCAATTTGAACTGTGCCTGTACGATGCAGAACAGTCCCGGAGTGTAGCCACGGAGTTGCAATTATTCTCTTACGTATGAGCGCAAGTGTGGCATAATGATGAATTGGGTCAGGGTTTGACTATGGTTTGACTGATTCTAGAACAAAGTCGTGTTTCAGGCACCCCCAGTGCTCGCAATGATATTCCCTAAAACGTCTTTTAACCGTTGCACTTTGATAGTGCCGAGTCCCTACAGAACTTATCAATCTTGATATGTATGTATGTATATGTATGTATATGAGGAAACAACATTCCCTCTAACCCAATATCATTCATGACAGCCATTCTGGAATCAAAATTGCTATTTCGAACACATATTCCTGTATATAATTTCGACACAAATTCGAAAAAAAATTAATAAAAATAATCCTCATAACAGCAAAATATTTGAGAGAACAAAACTTTTACGCCTGCTGTGATTTTTCAATTACGCCACTATCTGCGTACAAAACAAAATCGCCATAAATCATTTGGTACTATTTTATCAATAGGAGAGCATTTACCTATTTCCAGCCAGCATGAGCATGAACAAAAAGCCACAATCTTTGCTCAGTTTTTGGTTTAAGCCTTTAAAAGCATTCCCACTTTCTGTCTTTTGCTTTCATTTTTGTTCTGGCTTCGTCCAGCTGTCAGTGTTCGACGCCGTTTGACTCGTTAGTTTTGTGGAAAGTGTCCGTGTGTTTGCACGTGTTGGTGACTTGTAAATGTCAGCTGAACATTTGTAATTGTTGTGCTTGTGTCAATATGGATGACCGTTTAACAAGTTTTAACATCCAATATGGCATTTGATTGGGTCATTTAGCTACTGAAGGCCTGCCTTGGCTTCGGCATAGAAATCGAAATTTTTCATTAAAACTACAATTTACACAACAACAACAAACATATGTATGTTGTACATTTGTCATTTCGATAAAGGCTTGTCATTGTTGTTGGCATTCAGTGTGGGAAATTTTCTTTTTGCATATTCTGAATTCGAGTGTTATAAGTTGGCCAGCATTTCCGAAAAATCAATAACTTCCTGTTGAAGTTGTTTAAGCAGCAAAAAGGAATTTAAAAGTGAAACTTTTCTGTTTGTGAAACTTTGTAATTCGAATTATTTCAGCCGAGTGTTTTAATTTGATAAAGTTTTGAATAACAACCCTTTTTTCCATAAATCTAAAATAAGTTGAAAATAATACGGACAGCTTTAAACTTAAGAAAACTTTAAAGTTGTTAATGTTTTTATAACTGGAAAGCGCTTTTGCGTAAAATAAAACTTTTCATTTGTATAAATTTATAAAATCTAAAATCATTCGCTTTCGAACGGCAACATCTTAAAGATATGCTTGATCATGTAAAATATGATCACAGGATTTATTTAAACGGGTTATATAAACATGGTTTCGGTCAGGACTGGACGAAGGCTGGTAACTCTGAAAAATTAGTAACATGCAAAGATAGTTTTTGATGTCCTGTGTAGCCATCCCATTGTAATCTCTATGCAACAGCCCTTAATAAAAATTATGAAACAAGTGCGACTTTCATGTTTTCCCAGAAATATCAAAACTATTCAAAATAAAATATTTTTTTTTTTTGTCTAAATTGAAAGGGCACTACTTTGAATAGAACGGGACTGTTTTGAAAATCAAAATTTTATAAAAGTGATTGGAAATCACAAGAAAAGTGTGTTCTATGTTTGAAACTTTGTGATGCCAAACAACAACTTTTTGAAATCATTTTGTTAATTAAATAAATTGTTTATTTGATGATGCAGTTGGTTGTTTTAATTTAAATAAATATTTTAAAACTAAGAAAATTCCAAGATGTCTTTTCTGCCACACAATTTTTAAGCAATCAAAATAAGGAAAACGGTGTGTGATTTGAAATCATGTGGTGGTTAAAACAAGCCTGGCAACTTATGAACAACGTTTTTGTATGTTTCACGGCTTAACTGATGTCACCTTGTCCAGGCGGTTACCAAGAAAGAGTTGTAGGCGATCATCAAAAGAGCATCCCCCAGCTGAATAATAAATAGAAGAAAATGGTTTTCTATTTCAAATTCCTGGGAAAATCGTTCTGCTTCACGAAAAGCAGAAACAAATCTATGTTCACTCTTTCCTCCCTGCGCTTTCTTTTTATTATTAATACATATCAATCAATATTTGCGAATAACAATGGCACCAAAAAAAAACAAGAAAGAAATAAGAAAAGCCAAAGCATTTCAGTTCAAATGAAAATGATTCCCTTTCTGTGTGAAAACGCAAGACAGAAATTGGTGTCAACAGCATCAAAAAGTATTGAAGAGGAACGCAAAAAAAAAAAAAAAAAAAGAATCTAAAAAGATAAAAAATATCATTTACCAGTTTTATATTGTTTCATTTGAGTTTTCTGCTCTCAAACTCACTCAGCCAAAGACACATGTTCATATTTGACACATAAAACATAAACTCATAAACGAAACCAATTCGAGTACTGTGAACTGTTCTGACAGCCAACATGCATGTGCATGCGTTTGTGTGTTGGTGCCCCAGAATGAACTCGAAAGCAGCGCACAAGCAAAAATAAAAACGACATTCATGTATTGACACACAACTACATACATTCCAATACTCCTACAATTTAAACAGAAAAAAACGGAAAAGAAAAAATGTAAATCTAGAAACTGAAAACAATGTAATAAAATAGTGAAATGAGAGAGAATGGAAATGGAAATAAGAATGGGAATGTGAATGGGAATGGGAAGGGGAATAGCGGAAAACAAAATCAACATTGAAATTGTATTAGAGAAACCACGTACTTTAAAATTTTATGTATGTATTTCAATGGCTGGTACACGATGGCATAGAGTTGGTTGGCGCAAATGAAAATTCGAATTGTATGTACACATACACATGTACATAAATACTTATGTTGATACTTACATTTGTGTACATACATATGTTTAATACATGTACATGTACATGTATGTATTTATGTATATGGATATGGAAGCAATTTATATCGACTAACAACTTTTTCTGTCAATTATCTGATTTGCAAAATAAAACGGTTATCCCACCTCGACAAAATTGTCTTTGATGACGTTAAGCCATTAAAAAAATAAATAACTCTGTTAACCCCCTGCGCTCTAGGAGGAAAGAAAGCAAAAACCTGAGAGTGGCGAAATAACTACAAAAAAAAAATGCTCACAATTTCTAGTTAAACTATTCTAAAGATACATCTCCAGCTTTTTAGCTTTTTAATTTAGTCGTATATGTGCGATTTTTAATACTTTTAACAAACTTGTAAAAGCTTGAAAATGCACAAAAAATATATGCACTTAAAAAAATAACGTTTACTTTTCAATCAGTTAAGTAAATTTGAAAGGAGAGCGGTAGCCGTAAAAACAGCTCCTTAAAACTTGTTCTTTTAGAGGAAGTGTTCTGTAGAAAAGCATTTACAAAAACAAGTTTTGTTGGAAAAACATTTTATAACAAAAAACCTATAATTAAGAGAAAAAAAATTAAAGTACCTTTTAAAAGCATCTGAGTAACGTCTCAAAACTACTTTTTAAAAAAGTACATATTAGAAAAATTATTTTTTTTAAAAAAGTACTTTTTATACGAACTTCTTTTAAAACAGTACATTTTGAAAAACTAACTTTTGAATAAGTATCAACTCAAGAAACTGCCTTTTTAAAAAATTACGTTTTTGACAAAAGTACTTTTTAAAAAAACACCTTTTAAAAAAGTACCTTTTGTGGAAAAATTATTTAAAAAAAGGTACGTTCAGTAAAGTAACATTAAAAACAAATATTCTAAAAAAAAAATAAGTTTGAAAAACAGTACCTTTAAAAAAAACCTAAAAAAATCGAAAAAAACCACTTTTAAAAATTCCTTTTAAAAGAGTATATTTTCAAAAATACTTTTCAAAAAGTTTTCCTCTAGCATAAAAGAACTTTTACGAAAAATATCTATCATGTGGAAAAAGTAGCTTTTAAAAAAAATATAATTTGGGAAAAATGTCAAACGCAAAAAATAAAAAAAAATACCTCTCTCATTTTATTTTAAATATTTAACCTAAAATTAAGTAGTTTCTGAAAAGTCCCTTTTAAAAAGTACTTGATAAAATATACTCGCATCTTTTCAAAATGTACCATAAAAGATGAAGATAAACAGTCTTTAAAAACGTACTTTAAGAAATTACTTTTTTAAACGTACTTTTTTCAACTTGCAGCTATTAAATAAAAAAGTGTTTATAGAATAAGAAGTTTTTCAGATAAATACTTAAGACGAAAATCTTTTTCCTTTATTCAAAAAAAAAAAAAAAGGAACCATTTTCAATAGTGGAATATTAAGAAAAATGTTCTTTTAGCAAAAGTACCTCTTAAGAAACTCCGTTCAGAAAATTAGTATTACATGTAAAAATAGCATTTAAACAACAACAATTGTTGTACATATTGCAGCGATTCAATAGAAAACACTTGCACTAGAGGCCTTCAAAAACGAGCCAAACATCGTCTGTGATTGGCGAAACCTGAACTGGACCTGACTGCAAATGTCCATAAAGAGCCCGTTTTCGAAGAAGTTTCTTTTCTTTTAATTAATTTTTAAAGAAAGGAGAAACTGTTTAAATATTTTATCTTGTGCTTAATTCAAAGTTGACTGCAAAATTTTGCCACGACATATAAATCCCTTGCCCTTCATTTGCGGCTGTAAATAACAAAATTTCTTAAATTAAATAGAGAACAATTTAAGGGCCGGCTTGTAGTCAGAAGTCATAAGATTCTTGGAATGGCTTTAATTTCAGGAAGAGCTTGAAAGGAGTAGGCTGGGATTGTTATATCGATTGATGAAACAGGCAAGAATTTCCGAAATGATTGTTCATGAAGTAAAACTTTTTGTAGGGGAGCTTTAAGAGGGCTAAAAGTAGAGAAAACCAACGGGAAAGTAGCCGTTATGCGGAACAAACATGTATGTATTTTTTCGTTGTATGCATATAAAAAAATTCGGGGCAAATGGCCTTAAGCATTTTTATTAAATTTGTCATGATCTAATCGTTTCACAAAACGACATGACACTCGGCGGTCTTTCAATAAACTGTTCGCGCAACACTTGCATTTAAGCCAAATCAGTTTCAGGTGGCTATACGCTACCCTACTCTCCTTCAAAGTAATCGGAATCACATTACATTTTCCTATTGTATTCTGTAGTTCATCTAAGCAGCGCGGTTCCCAGCCAGCCCCGCACATCGGCAAACACGTTGTGCCGAAAAGCATGCAATGAGTTAAAGCACTTTTCTAAACGGCAAAAGAGGATAAAAACTGTTATTTTATGTTCTCAATTTCACAATGTAGTCATGACATTATTGTCAACAAATTGTATTTGGGTGGATGAAAGTGAGCCGGTGTTGTTTTGCTCCATTTAATACTCGTACAGTACGAAACAATTGTTTTCCCAGACATCTGTCGGTGTATGTATGTATGTATGTCGGTATGTACTATATATATAATTTTTCACATACGCTCATGTACCAACATGTACACTGGGGCGGTAAAAACGCATTTGTGGAATTATCTTTGTCATGTGAATTCGAATGCGAGCGAGCATTAAAACATATTACACGACAAACTTCGCTTTGGGATTATTTAGTAGACACACAGTTCTTTTAATGCAAAGGACTTTTTTTTACGGCGCTTGTTGGTTATTATTGTAATTTGTTTCTCTTGCCGAGCTTTTATTATCACATTTGCCGATCAGTAGACTAAAAAAAATTGTTTCCTCCTGCTTTTGAAGGTATTTAGCATAATCCGCTTTTGTCACATTTTGGCTTTTGAAAGAACAAAAGGGGGAATACATTTTTTTTGTGATAGGAAGGGGGGGTTGGGTAAATAATATCATAATGAGCTTTAAAAATAAGTGTACATATGTGCATATTAGTCAATCTTACACAAACGGACATCACAACAAATAGATGTTCTTAAAATGAATCCTTTTTCTCTGCTAGTCAGGAACAGAATGACCAGCTTTCCTTACAGATGTTTATCTTATATTTCCCCTCCTACGCTAAGAAATTGTCCGTAAGAGCTTTAAGTTTGCAAGTGTCACAACTGGAGCGTCGAAGAAGAGCCCAGAAAACTAAATAATTTTAATGCAAACAAAGTGTTGACAGCAGGTGAAATCTTTAAGATTATGTTTCTAAATCTTAGGACAGGTATTAAATGGCAACCAATTAGAACTTGTCCACACATTTCCTTAACTTGAACTTGTTAAAGTTTATCTAAGAACCAGCTAAGATTTGTGGTGTCCTGTTCGTCACGCAACAAATGTTTCTTTGTGATATGAAATTTATTTATATCGTTTTTAATTTGTTTTAATAAATCTTAATAGATGGTCCTAAATTTTTAAATGATAATACATTTGAAGTGGAACACACATCTCTTCTTGTTTTTCATTAACGAATTAAAATATTGCTCAAAGGGGTTTTAAAGTAACGCGAAGAGATGCTGGCGGGTTGTGGCCGCCATGTTTTTTGGAGGCGTTCATCTAAACTTTGGTGTTCGCTAGTGCCAACTTTGCGCGTACCGGTTCGGCAAATAATAATAAAAAGGAAATTGGAATAATTGCAATATGCAGTTATTACTTATAGTAGTTCGCAAAGTTCGCAAACAAATTGTACAACTTTAAGTTCATGAAATGAAATTAAAAATTTTTATTTTATATTAAAAAATATCGAAATAAAATGCAGAATCTCAATTTTGGAAATAAGTGTTAAAATTCCCTATATAAATAATAAAATATTATAAATAAAAATGTCCATTATAAATTGTGGATTTATAAAAATTCAGTCACAATTTTGAAATTTAGTTTTAGGGATTTGAAAATTTCAATTTTATAAGAAGATTTCATTCCATTGATGAGAAAATTGAGTGTTGGTAACCCTATTTCAAGTGATGATTTGTAAGTCCTGAATATTATATGCATTCGATTTAAATGCTCAAAATTGCTTAAGATTTTCTCCACATCAAATTTATATAAAGTTTCTGAACCTCAGCTGAAATTTTCTACATTTTAATACAAAATTGTATTGACTTCCTTACGGCCTGCCTAAATCTTTGCAGTTATAATAAATAATTAGTTAATATAAAGCTTTTTTGCAAAGATAGAATTATTGTTACAAAATCTAACAACTTATTTTTTAATTATGTCACGCAACGCCATCCACAGAACACGGCTTGATTTGCAGTTGTTGTGACCAATTTCAAATACATTCAACTTACCCACAAAAACTCAATATTTTGAGGTTTTTCTTTTGCAATTAATTACCTGGAAAAGAAAATAAAAATTAATAATTTGTTTATTAATCCATTCGCATTGAAATATAAAAAACCATATATTTTTTTCTTAATTACCGTCACGTTCGACAAAGTGAAGGAAGCATTTGCTGTGTCTAGGCTTTTTGGTTTTTAGAAACAATTAATTTATTTTCAATATTTTTTGTTTTCTTTTGGAAAACCTGTTGCTGATTACCTTTTTTTCAAGCCAGTTTACAAAGGACTTCAAAGGACTTAAAATAAATAGTCCAGTTATTATGCAACGAGAAAATTTCAGATTATTTATTGAGATGAAGAAGACAAATTCCGAAGGCTGTTTTATATTTAAAATATGCGTGTCCTATTTCCCTTCACAAGGCGTTCAGAAAGTACTAATTTTCTCTGCGTGTTCGCTTCTGCAGATCTAGGAGAATTTCATCTTTACTTTCACTGTCTTATTACGAAATTTTAGAACACAAGACAACTTAAGTTGCTCACAAAATAATATGAGATTGTTTCAATGTCGGTAGTCTTAATATATTTCAATCTATGAATAAAAGACGTCTGTTTAAAACAAACAAATCTGTTTAAAACCTTCTGTCTTTAGCATTTAACAGGCTTTAGCACAAACAAAGTTGCCAAACTTTTCTATAAATTCGAGATATACGAGTATTTATTGTGTCTTTAAGAGCACTGAGAGCAATGAATTTTTAAACAAACTCTTATCACAACGCAACACACATGTTTCTGTTTTACAGAATCCTTAAAATTTTTACAAATGCAAATGAAGACAAAAACCAAAAATGCTTTACAGCCGAGACAGCAAATACAAGACCAACAAAACCAACATTTAAGGAGGCTTGATGGCAACACGAGAGGTCATAACAATTTCTCAAACTGAACGAACAAACAAATTACAGAAGGCTATTAAATGAACATACGCTCTAATATCAAACATAAGACCCGAAAACGTAGACCATATAAAGCCCATGTGATGCGAGGGGCGACGAAAAAGTAATCCAAGGTTTTGAATAAGAATCTGAATGTCTACAATTGGTTACGAATTCATACGTATTTCCTAAATCCTTTAATAAAAATCTCGGAATTGGCTGGACATATAAGATCGTTTTAGTTTTTATTCTCCCCGGCCTTCCTATTTCTGTGTTAAAAAAACTTTCTTTTTATTTTATTGTTTATTTTTTTGTTGTTGTTGTTTTGTTGTGCTCTAAGAAATAGCCAGTGGCCTTAAAAGTAACAAATAATTTACCGGCAAAGGGATTGAAATGTCAGACTCCGTATACACAATGTGGATTAACAAAACAAAATAAAACAGGATTTTTATATATTTTATGGAAAGTCGTAAAGCTATAAAGAAAAGCAACAACAAGAGAAAAACTCATCCCGCTAGATCCTATTTGTTTTTGACAAATTTTTGCCACTAAAGCATGCACAGACATGCACTTAGAAACTGGCAAGGGTATAACAATAGAAACATTGAAATGAGTGGAGCTGTAATATTTTTTTAAAGCAGTTTTGTCAAGCTCCAATGAATCATTTCATTTGTTTATATTAATTTAGGTAATTATCAAACAACCTCCCAATACATTTGGGCCGGTGAAGCCACCATTGATTAGAAAATAAAGCTTCATACACACATTTACATAAATTAAGTCTCTGTTCATAAGGAAAGACAGCACTCGCTACTGGAAATCGAACACTTTTGTAAAGGGTGATTCTTTAGGGGCTTTTGTTTGTTTTTTATTAAAGCTGGTTTAAAAAAAATGGATGTTGGAAAACATCATTTAAGTTTTTGTGCTGCGGGTGATTGTTTTTTGACTTTTCAAGCATCGATTCTTACGGCCAAGTGCACAAAACTTTACTGGCCTTAATAAAAACAAAAGCCAGAGGAATAATTTCAGGTTCAGTTCTTTTTATCCATTTTTTTGTTGGCGTTTTGTGTTGAATCTTTAATAAAAAGGTGTCCCAAGAAGTAAATCTAAATAATCTATTTAATAAATTAAGGTGTCAAATGTTGGGTCCCTTTTAATTAAAACAAGCTTCTGGTCTACTATAAACAATTAAAGCATAAATCTGTTCTAAACTTAAAACCAGCTGATGTTGCTTTCGACTTATGCAACAACCAGTTCCAATCCAACCAGCTTTAATTTTGTCTAGACTTGAAAAAAAAATATTAATAGATATTTAGATAAATAAAAAAAAGGTTAATAGATATTTAGTGCGCAATTACAAAACAATAGAGATCTGTGATCCTGCCAGCCCATAAAACGCTTTAAACTGCCCAGTTTTATACATGTAACGAAAGCACTAAAACAGGGCGTCTGAATTGGAAAGGAACGTTCTAGTCCAATATTTCACCTCTTTTCTTCTCTAGACTTAGGGTCAAAATACAGTCGCGGGCATGTGGTGCACCAACTTTTTCCCACACACGCAATTTGAATTAAATGTAGCTGTAAAGCTAAAGTCCATACCGACTGTCCTAAGCGTAGGTTTCAAAAGCATATGGTAAATATTCCAAAAAAAACTACTCCTTCTTTCCTCCTCCCCATGATCCAGTTGTGGTACAATGCACTGCACATGTGGAAGTCGATACCTGAGTCCTGGTCCCAAAAAAAAAGCATAAAATATATACGAGGCAACAAAGCAGTTCACTTCATAGTTTTGCGCCCCATTAAAAAATTTCACTTGTTTTTGACAGCCAAAGACGACAATTCATATTCCATTTTCCCTGCTGCAAAATATATGAAGAGCAGGAATTAATTTTTACTAGATAAAATTATGGGTCATAACAGCTGACAGCTGATTGCAACAAAAAACCCTGGCGTACAAAAAAGTCTTAGAAAAGAGTAGAGCACGTAGAGAGTTTGAAGAGCACCAACATATTTACCTAAAATATCCGTCTCTCTCTCTCTCACTCTTCCTTTTACTGCAACGCTGCCTCTCAATCTCTTTCTCAAATTTTCTCTTTCCCAAATTAATTGGAGCCGTTACTGCCATATTAGAGTTTTCAGAAGGAGCTACAAAACAATACTTAAGGAAAGCACTTGTATCAGAAAGTAGAACAAACCGAAAAGGCCCCAAATGAAGCACCCTGTAACACACGAGAACAGGAAAATATGTGTTACATGTGTCTTCATAATCGCAACTGAACAAAGTTTGCGTGTTGTACTTGCGCGTGAGTTTTATGAGGCAAAAAGTTAAAGCTAAAAATAAGTTTCGTTACTCATACCGCTTTGCTGGCCGTTCAAAGCAAATACGAAGGATACGCTCAGTTACGCATGAAATCCTTTAAAGCTTTTGGCTATAAATGGCCATTAAGCTTAAATGGTTTAGTTTCCTTTTTTCGGGGTTTTTTTTGCATTACAGACAAAAAGGAAATTAATTTATCTATAGCTTCGTGGCATGGTCGAAGAAGGGTAATTATTGAGTCCTGTTTAAGCATATTTGAGCAGAACAATGTCGTTGCCGTCGAAGCCTTTTCATGGTCTTTAAGATAATTTGAATTTTGTTTTACGCAAAGCCTGATGAGAATAACCTCTGGCTCAATCTGATATTGGCTTCTATGTTTCTTTTTATTAACATTTTTCTAAAGCTTTTAAACTGCGAAAGTCTTATAAAAGCAAATACTCCTTAAGTTATTTACTGCGAAGGACAAATGGAAAAAGCATTACCAAAGTGGCGATTGTTTATACTACACGTTTTAAGTACCAGCTGTGACGACCATGACGGACACCAAAGATACATCTTGTAAATAAGGCTGGACTCCCTCCAAGTCACCTATAAGCCAAAACCCAGATCAATAAAATTATTATCCCGCTCCTACAGTTGGCCTAAAAATTCATTTATAAAGTATTCGAGTAACTTATAAATTTTTAAAACTTCTGCTCTTTTCTTTGTTGGCGTCATCGTTAAGAAACATGTCGTATGTTTTATATGGAAGGAACTTTTTAGAAACACCCGTTTTATTAACTCATTGTGAAAACTTTTTAAATTTTTTATTTCCAATTACGGGATATATGAAATGAATCAATGGACGAGTTTTTAGTCCTTCGTTTAATTGGGCCCTGTTTTCAAAGAACGAAGAAGAGGAAGAAATTTCCTAGGAAACGCAGGTAGTTTGCACTGATTTACGACAGATACTTAAGATGTCTGTCGAAAAACTAAGACTTCTATTTGCCTTTTAGCTGTAGCTAAAAAAAACCATATTAGAAATTACCTTAATTTATACATTCGTTTCGTCCTCTACATTTTCCATGCCTGTGAACTTTATATCTCGTTTTAACAACCTCGTCTCCTGGCATCGATTCAACATAAATTGCCTTTTCCAGCAACAGCATAAAAACACAAAAAGCAGAAAATAGAAGAACAACAAAGAAAAATTGTTAAAACCAACATAATTGGCAACAACTCCAAAGCATTAGTGTTGATATCGTTAAGGCTCAACTAAACTGGAAGGAAAAGCAGAACCGTTTTTCTTGCAAACCAGATTTATTACATGGCTGATGCTGTATAAGTCAAAGATTTGGTGTCAATTTATAGAAATAAAAACAAGAAAATACTTTTGTATCGGTTCCTCCAGCCGAAGAAGGGTTACTGCTGCTAAAGCAATCGATTTATTTATTTCTTCTTTATCTTTTCATTTTATTGAATTTAACAGTTTCATTTCTTATTTCTATCATTTTTCAGGCATAGAAATTTTTTTTTTTTTTTTTTTGCCAATAGACAATCTTGGAGTGGAGGGTGACACTCTCATCATTTCATAAACAAACTCTTTTATTTTTATGTTCAATATGTGTTGCCATTGTATAAAAAAAGGGCAAAAATATTACAAAATCCTTAACCCTACTTTCACCGACTTGTGTCCCTGAACACATATTGCGGTGTTCAGTTCAAGAAACTCGAGCATGGCAGAGTTAAGCAAAATAAAAGGTGGAAGGTGCTAAATTTGTTTATGTTCATTGGCCAAAATACACAATATGTAACGTTAGCTACCAACATGTGTCCCAGAGGCACAGTTCTTTCACCCCGTAGCTCTGCCGTGTTATCGCTTAAAACCAGACGACTTTAGTTGGGCCCTTTAGTTTGTGTATATCGTTATGAATGATATACATTTTTGGCTGCCTCGATGCATGAGTTGATGCGAGTTTTCGACCAGTAGTCGAATCATACGTGTGATTCCTACCAACGACTGTGGACCATAAGCAGAAAACTTTGCAACTTTAACTACCAGCATGTGTCCCAGAGACGCTTTTCTTCGAGTCAGAAACTCGATGGTGTTAAATGCCCGAACTGACAAGTGACAGGTATTATTTTTTGTGATGTAATAAAATTTTGTCAAAAATTAAATACAAATTTATTAAATGTACAAAAATCATTAGGAAAAATTAAATTTGCAATGTTTTAGTTATCACTTAGCAAAAAGACTTTTGCAAATTTACTGATTAAATAAAAGCCAGATGCAAATTCAGTAGCAAGAACCCACTTTTAAGTGAAAGCTGCCAACAACAAAAACACAATACTGTACAATTGGGCGGTTGCACAACACAAACGGCCTTATTGAATAATTAAAAAGAAAAAGAAAAAGAAAAGATATTTTATTTGCCAAAGGAAGTGTTTATGTTTAAGATTTGCAATTTAAAATTTCATTCCTGGAGTAGCGCAATAGCGGAGTTGTTTTTGGCATCCCAAAAAGTGTGAAAAAATGTGTAGGGAAAGAACCTGGGTTTTCCCCAAAAATTCCCTTATTGTTAAAGATGATTTCCTCACCTTCTTAGCATGTATTCCCTATAGACGAGTGTCCTTTAGGACTTGTAATACTTTATGCCGGTATAATTAGGGTTAAGAGCGTCACTTGTTAGTATGCGTGTACACAAGAACACTTTAAGTGCCAGGCAAAGCAATTTGTACCAAAAAAAATGAAACAGTCTGAACAGTTTTACCTGTCGTTGCCATGATGTATGAATAAGCATTTTATTATACTTTATGTGCTGCTTAATGGTTTGTTGAATATATTTTCTTTCCATTCGGTCTTGGCTTTCGAAAAGGCAAGAGCCTGGCAAAACCAACACGTACTCGTACAGGAAACATAAACATACAATTTTCGGCAATTTCAATACATCGAGACTTGTTTCTTTCATAAGATTTTTTTATTTGTATTTTTTTTTTTGAAATCCTACGACTTTTTTCGATGTGACAAAACATTCAGTTTTGCAGAAATAAAACTTTCAGTTCGATTATGTGCTTATGATTTACACAGGAAGTCCACATCCTTTGGGGGTAATAAAAAGAAAATACAAGCTAATTTTGTAAATAAATATTACAGGAATTAAATTCTATTGACATTTTCTTTTCCTTTTTCACTCAAACATTGCTGCTCTCTACGTACCGCATTTGATGGCAGCCGATTTTATTGGAATTCGGGGATTTTCTTTAAATATGACGCCAACTTTTGCTTCTACAGCTTCTTACGGTGACGGGTTTCAAACCAGCTCAACAATTTTCTTTTGAGCAGGACACGTTAACAAGGTTTTTCTTTTACGAAAATTGCCACCATAAACCAGCCAGAAGCTGACAATTTTAAGGCAGACATGAGGAAAAAGACGAAAATGGTGTGATGTAAATCATTTACATTAAATCAGGGTGAAGGTATTAATTGAAGATCAAGATAATGAAGAAACTTTTCCGAAAGAAAAGTCACAAGGGAACCAATTTTAGAAGCTTTAATTTGAGAACTAAGCGAAAAAAAGATTTTCGTTTTCATGGCTTCGACTTGCGTTTTCATTGATTTAATGAGAAATATTCACTGACACCACGACACAATTAATTGAGAATCGATTTTCTTTAGAATTGTAACAGGGTATTTGTTATAAAAAAAGGTTTTTATTTTCCTACTAGAGGAAACATTTTCGGCAAATAATTTCATCAAAATGCGATTAATTCGGCCAACTTTGCGTCTGAATGCAAATCTGCAATAGGAATTTTGCTGAATTAGCAAAAGCTATTGATTTTTCCATCGCAAAGGCCCGGCGAGGTGACTTTGGCTTGGTGTACGCCTTGCTGGGACGGCAGGTACCCAACTAAACCAAGTCGGCATCTCTACTCACTCTACACATAAAAAAAACAGATATTTGATTACTTTTTCTTGATGGACAAAGTAATTGCTGGAAACTATTTTCTAGAATCTAATTATTTAGTAGGATAGAAGCCTTGGCAACACCACCAAATTAGTTCGGGGTAATACCAAGAAAAACTGGTTTAGAGACTGGATTATTATTGCCCTGAATGATGTTGACTTTCTAAGATGTTCTGTTGGGTTTTTATTTTCTTTTTTGCAATATACATATTTTACTACTTCATTTGCATAAATATACACCCCTACACTTTTAATAGTGCCACTTCTTGCTGCTGCCTGCACATCGTTGCCAGTTACCGATATCGCTTGAATGATTTGAAATTCATTTGCTTGTGCTGCTGTGTTTTGCTTAACAGATATAATTTTTCAAATTGATGTCTGTCACATGGTCTTAATGGTTTCTGCCCTCATATGCGCTCTTCTGTCCCTTGATGCTCTGATTTACTAGGCACGTAACTTTTTGCCTTTTATTTTGAGCAGCTGCCGTACAGTCCCTGTTGTTCACATTATTGTGCTCTCTGTTGTTCCTACTCTCTAATGTTGTTATAGTTGCTGGCTGTTATTGTCACTATTTTGTTATTGTGTCACAGTATTCTGGCAGTCATTGTGCCGTCTCAGTCATAGTTTTTATGTGATTTGCCCTTTTACAGTTGTGCACTTTTTTCTTGAAGTATTTCTACCTTAATTGAGCTGTTGTTTAAGGTAAAACGTTGACACAATTACTTCTGTCTTGTGACAGCGGCAGACATTTTTCTTTTTCAATTAAGACACAAACAGAAAATGTCTGCGTCATGCTTAAAGGGTTTGTAAGTTTAACACCCAAATATGGGGCTGCTTATGAAATTTAAAGTACTACATTGGAAAAGCTCTATCAATTTGTACTGGCACCTAGAATTTATTCTCAGCTATTCAAAAACATATATTTTCTTTCTCCAGCTCTTATTCAATACCAAAATAAATTGTTGAACTTTATTGTTATTTTCAATAGAAATTCCAGAAAGAATTTGTTTGTTTGTGTATGTTTTTGAAAAACAAGCAAGAAAAACAAGCAAATACTAGAGTAGAAATGGCTTCTATATGACTATTCTATATCTGACTTGATTATATTACAAAATTAGAAAATTAAACAACTGCTTTTAACTTATTTAGTTATTTATTTAATAATTAGTTGTTACGCTGCGAAAACAGATTTAGTTGAACGAGGTTTTATTACTAAATCATAAGTATAATTCTATAATTCTTTGAACTGTGTGAGGCCAGGACTCTAAACCTGTTCGGTCTTGAGCCTGTCTCCGCAACTGCTTGGGAAGCGCAGCGTTCAGCTTTTTATCTGTTTCGAACCTGCTGCAAGAAGGCGCTTTAATAAATACTGAACTAGCGGTCTACGTTCTGTTATCTTACTGGTTGGGCTGAGGACTTCCGGCTATTAACTCTGGTGCCTTGTCTTTGTCTTTTACATCTGAGAAATTACTGGCAGAAGGCATTCGGACTGCCAGAGCCCTTGAACAAGCAGCCACATGAAGGTGTGCCCTGACAACTTCGCCCAGTGGAGTTGGCGCTTCATTAGATTAGGCCATATTGGCGATGGCTGATGTAAATCAGTATCAAAGTCTGTGTCTGGTCTATGTCTATTTTTGGGACTGTTCGCTTTTAGCGACTTTCGCAGCTCGATGTATTTTCCAGGTTGGATTTAATAAATGGTTGGTTTAATAATTTTATAATGTAATTCTCAAGTGCAAAAACCGATTATAATAAAATGCAGAAAGGGTTGAAAAACTTACCAAACGGAAAGTTTTCTACACAAACGTTGTCGCGTTCTCGATAAAACAAAATTTAAGTAATGGGAAAAAATAGAAACGCTGAAACTTTAAACTTTTAATTTATCAGTTTAATTGTTTTTGCTTGATTTAGAAGTAAAATAATGGTTAAGGTGGAGTGCTTTGCTTGTGAGGCCTTTAAATCGTGCTACAGATGACAAAATTAAATAAAAAAGCAAAAATGTGTATTTCCCGTGTTTTGCTGTCGCTGAGTTAATAGTTTATTTGGCTCTCGCAGGACTTATTACGACAAAAATCAGTAAAAATTACGTTTTGCGGCATCGAGATAGCAAAGAAAAATTACTCTTGCATATCATAATTTTCTGTTTTCGATATTAGAAGATTGTTCTTTAAATCCGCCTTCATATTCGTTGTCCGTATTCAAATAATTTATTTATCAATTCATCAAATTTCGTGATTGAAATGTTTTGTGTGTTCGGCTTTAGTGTGTCTAGACGATTTCTCGACTCGTACTCGTCAAATTAAACTTCTTCACCACTTTTCAGTTCGTGGCTCTTTTGATTTGGCTGCCTGATTTTCATTGCTGGCCAAACAGAAAGACAGTCGTTAAAGTGCCAGCATATACGAGTACAAATCACTTTGTGGCGTCCTTCATTGCACGGGGTGTCTACATTTGAAAGACAAACTAAGTGCGAGTATCATCCTCGTGCTTAGTTTGAATGCCAACAGCATTGTGTAGGGAGTAGGGAAGGAGGCGTCAAAGTGGTGGCAGCATCTGCAGGCCAGAAATTCATCTTTGCAGAAAATGTTGACGTGCTGCCTGGGGGGGGATGTGTTTTTGTGCACAAAAGTATCTTGCCGTTATTATGTTTATGTTAAAACATGTGCAGGAGATGAGATAAATTCATGTGCACACAGACACACACGCACACACACACACACACACACACACACACACACATGCATTTATGTTGTTTGTACATCTTTCTGTGTTATTTACATGTGCATCTAACCTGACTAACTAGAACAAGGCCGTAGTTGCAACAAAAACCCCATAACAGCTCATATTAATATGTTGCATTTAGTTATACATTTTCTGTATGATTTTTGTTGTTGCTGTTTTGGGTGCAAACAGCTGAAAAAAAAGGAAAATATTTATATATAAACATTATTCGAAAACTTTTAATTAGTTTCATGATGTTTATTTTTCTGTTTTTTCCTCTTCTACTATTTCGGTAGGCATTCGAAACATTTTTAGTTTGAATAAAAATGTTTTTTAATAAAAGAGAAAATTTCATGTTATTTAAAAGTTTTAAGGTCTATTTATTAAAAGAATTCAAGCTTAAAATATGAGCATAGAATTATTGAAGTAGCTGGGCAACGGCCTTGGCATTTTGCTGAAGCCTATTTTTGTTTATTTCTTTTTTTGTTTTCATACGATTGTCTTAAATAGAACTAAGAAAAGCCTTGACAGAAATATAAAACTTGTTCAAGAGTGAAAGTGCAAAAATGTATTTAAAAATAAGGCTTGAATGAACTACAATTTGGGCACCTAAATTGTTTGTGTGAAATCCAATATGTCTGTTAAAGGCCAATTTTACTTTACAATTTAGACAAAAATAACAGCTCTAACATCATTTCCATAGGAGCGGAGTTTAACAAATAACGTTAAGCTGTTATTTTCCCCACCGAGTTATTGAATTAAATTTTTATAGAACGCTGTTTTACCGGTTTGTTACAGTAACTTCTGTGTCTGAGGAGATGAAGTAAAAGATGAAGAGATTGGAAACCTTTTCATATAGTTCTTGGCTTAGAGAGATTTCAACTAACAGACAGATTTTCGCGTGATCTTTTTAAAACCTAGTTTTTTTAAATAACGAACTCAAGACTTGCGAAGCTTGTTAATTGTCTGCAGTGACACCCCGGATGCTTTGGTAGGAATTGAACCTACAACCTGTTGGTTCTACTTTCCACCATCGCGATACTCTGAGACAGAATGTCGAGCGGGCCGCTATACTTAACGCTAGAAACAGAGAGCCTAACCGCAGCGAACAACATATTTTTTGTTGCAACAATTCATGGTCGAAAATAAAACAAATTTTTGTGCCTGAAAAAACAGAAAATCATGACGTCGATTCTGCTTTTCTGCCTGATTTTATTTGTATATTAATAATTGTTTATATGATTCAAAACATTTTTGTTTTTAAGTTGAACAAAAAAACCAATTCAATTTTCAAGTTATTTAAATATTTTGGTGTTTTGCTTGTTGTTGAGTTTCCGACGAATTTGTAGTGTTGTACGAAGTTCATTGTCCATCCCATGTTCCTTCCAAAATACAACAGACACAAACTGGCATGCCGGAAATATTTGCGAACAGGTCGTCTGATTTTAGAAATATTTTTTAGTGTGAGTGTAATAAGTTTCGCTATGACTGTTAAGCGCTAAAACGCTATCATTTAGTTTTGCCAACATAAAACCTCAAATCTAATAAAAAAAAATTTATAAATAATAAAACACTTGATCAGTGGGAGCTCAGCAGCCCGCCCGTCCAAGTAGGGACGACACACTATTGGTTGTGAAATTGTCGACTGGTCCGTTTGCAGTTCATAAAATTAAATTAAAAATCTTATCGTTTGTCTTTTGACAAGTCTCAACACAAAAAGTGACCGTGTAAGCCGCCCTTAACTTAATATTACGTTCAGTATTTATGGGCATAAATTAATCAGCAAATATTTTAAGGTTTTCACTCTTCAAATACTCTTGATGAATCAAATTTTTGCAATTACCTGCACTTCTCACATATTATTTTTCCCATCGATAAAGTATTATTTTTCTTAAACCTTGAGCTTTTTACTACCAGCCTGAGTTGCCGTCAACGAGTGTTTAACTTCAAATATAGATGCACAGAAAATTATAAATATATTTTTGCAGCTATTTCTACTTTTTATGCACATATTTATATAAATATTCAATTTCAAGTTGGATTTAAAAAATACTAACAAATTGTATATTTATTTAAATTTAAAAAAATCAAAATACATTTCGCAAAAAGTTTTCGTGGTGTTTTTCTGTTACAGAAAGAAAAAATTGCATTATATTTGTTATTCATCGAATAATAACATTGTAAAAATAAAGTGACCTTGTTAATGACAACTAACGAGAGTTGTCAGCGTTTTTTGTTTCTCTTTTGCGTGCATTTATTTATGTCGTCTATTTAATTTAATTTTGGTTTTTCTCATTTTTCATCCAACAAAGGTCAGGGTTATTTACAATGAAATAAATTATTATTTGATTGAAGGACGCGCTAAAGACTGACTTGCAAAAAATAATGTTTAGTTTATGAATTTAACGTTGTATTACGACTAAAAATTAAATACAGTTTCTTAAGATCATGAAAATAAGGTGTGGCCACGAACGTAAAATAACCGGATGACCGACCGACTGGCCAAATTGGGGGTAGTTTTAACAATTCTAGGCATGCCTGTAACAAGGCTGGCCTTACGAAAGTTATACAAAGCCGTGACAACTTTATTATCTGTGACCATAATATGGTAGACATATTAGGCCGTGGCAGTTTCTTTCATTAACCCTAACAATAACATGGAATACTTAATGTGACAATAACATGATAACTTTGAATGTTAAATATTATAACATTCTTACTAAAGCAAATTTAATGGTTACTTACAATTATTTTGAACATTTAGAGTAAATATATTCATTAATTTTGCTTTCTTACACAATGATAAGTTTAACAATATGACATGTGGCTTTCAAATGAAATTGTTGACTACAATTATGTTGCTAATAATAATATTATGGTTATATACTACAATAGTATGGTTATGCTTGAAATATTCGCTAAGTTAACCTTTTTCTGCGGCCCGCTTGTTTGTATCATATCCCAAACATATATTTATATAACCTATAAACTTTCTTCTAACAAATGACCTTCGTATGAAAATAATTTTGTGCAACCAAGTTTTCTGTGATATTTTTTACAAAATCATTATTTTTATTTACATGTTGTTTTCTTCTGTCTTTTTCCTTCAGATTATAGGATATTATATTTTCAAAACTTTGGCGAGTTTCTTTTGAATTAATATTTTCCAAAAAAAAAATTCAACTCAAACAGAATGTTTAAAGGAATCATGAAAAGTCTTTCATTTCTTTATTCATAAATAACAAAATGACAAGCCAGTGCAAAAACAGAATATACAAGAAATGACATTGGCTTGTACAGTTTTTTTCTACCATATTTCAAGAGGAACATGAAAGAGATGTACGAAACAACACACACACAAAACTTATTTCAATCAGCACACAAAGCAAAAGCGAACAAAATTAAAGCTTTTTAAAGTATGTGCTACCGAAAACTATGCACCACCAATTACAGTGCGACTCAACATGAAAGGGGTTGTCTTGCGCCAGTATTATTATCCTTTCAGATCCTGATACCGGCATTAAGTTTAAAAATCCACTAAAATTCCTACTTATCTACGAGGGTTTCAGGGCAAAAGGTCCCCTCTTATTACGCAACATTATATTTCAAAAGCATATTTTCATAAATGCTTTTAAACGTTGATAGAGTTTAATTTATTTATTATTGCTTTATAGCGATAGTAAATTCTTTTACGTAAACCCTGCAACAAAAGTATGTTTACAGAACAAACTTTTTCTGGAACTTGTAATATTTGCAATCACTATAACTTTTAAAAGTCCTTTGGGAAGAAACGTAGGGGGTATTGAGCAGAAATTGTATTGTCACGAGATAACTATATTATGGCTTTGCTCGATTATATTGTAATATAATCCTGACTATTTTCATAAGCAACGTTACTACGAATATTGTGCTCTTGTCGGCTGTGAACGTAAAAATATCATGGCCAAAGTTACTATTACCACAACCAACTGAATGTTGTCACCAGCAACCATATTATTGTCACGTTAAATTGCATTTGTAAAGAAAATATTTATTTTTTACTTCTTATGATAATAAAATGTATGATTCTTTATCTCATTGGGCCCAACAAATTTTTATGATGTGAATTGAACTTATTTATTTGTTATTTTATTGCATAATATATTATTTATTTAAAATAATATTTTTATAAACAATAATATTTTCTATACAGTTGAGGCACAGTGAGTTGTATCTTCAAAGGATTATGTGATATCATTATGTCTATAATTACGCGAAGTAGTTTAATTGTTTCAGAAAGACAGACTCTTTTAATAGTGTAACTGACTGCGACACAAATATGTTATTAAGTTACTTGTTTATGGTTCGTCACAACCATAAAATTGTTAATCATGAAAAGTTATTATATATTTGTACTTGGAATGGGTAATTATATAGTGGATGATAAATTTAAACAATATTATGGCTATTTTGTGTTTTTTTGAATTAATTTTTGTCTAAAGACGTGGCCTTGCTATAATCAAGACGACAATAACATGGTTTTCGAATACCATATTTTGAAGATAAATTTTTTATTAACAACATGTTTGTCTTGAAATATATCCAATTCAACCGTATTTTCGTTCCAGATATATTTCTATCCAAAGAAATATGTATGTTTGAGGCGGCTCATTCACACAAAAACTTTGCTGATCCAATCAATTATTCGAGTGACAATATTTGAAAACCAGAAAATCTTACATGTTAGACAAAGAAAAAATTGTTTTGCGCATTAAACTACTTTTTATTTATTTTCTCATCTCCAGTTGCTTCAGCTGCCATTAAACTACAGATTAGTTTTTATACATAAAAGATCTTTAATTTTTCTATTCTTAATTATTGATAAATTTAAGTTTCATTTCACTTCATTTTCGACGTCATGCTGACTTTAATCGAAATAAAATTCTATTTATTGTGCAAATATTTAAATTGAAAATTTGTTTAAAAATCAGCCTTAAAACAATAATTATTGTTAAATTTTAGCACTTGCTGCATGCAACACAATATCTAAAATAATTATGTGTTTTTACTGCAACAACCATTCATGAGTCTCTTGCTGTCATCTGGCACAATAAAAACCTTGATATTGTCATGCCTTCTTCTACTTTGTTTATTTAATTGATTATGATAAATTGAAAATAAATATTCCCTTCTATTAAAAGCAACAAAAGTTTTTAAATGTTAGATAAATAAGTTGTCTCGCTGCAATCACATACATATTTATATCATGTACAACAGCACCTACAGACGCTTAAATACAAATGCAAACAACAATGTTGTTGCCGCAGTTTAAGACATAATCGGAAAAGCAAATGGAAGCAGAGCTTTTCAGCTCTTTGCAAAGTCATTGTATTTGTTTGTTTCTGTACATAAATTAAATACAAATCCTTTGAGCAGCCAATGTGTGCTCGGCGGGATGAGTCCGTGTCGCACAACGTGTATCTACGAGGGTTGTCCTGTTTGAAAATACAGTGGTTCCTCGATTGTCTGCGATTCGATTAATCAGCAACGCCGGTTGCCCGAGAATAAATATAAATTTCTTTACCTGACATCTCTTTTTCTTTCTTGTATCGATTAATCGTCATTATCTCTATCATTTGCAACTACAATCTTTTTTTATTGCTGATTGAAGAATTACAGGCAATTCGAAAATTTTATGAATACGATGAGTCCGAAGCGTATAATCACATGCAAGAAGTGAGAATGAATAAAGAATATTGGAGAAAATCGATTATGGGGAATGCTTCGCGGTGCAACCATTGCGGATGTATTTATTTTCGGAAATCCAAGTCACATCTTTAAAACTGCATCAATTAATGCGTGACATTAAAATAAACGTGTGCGAGTATAAGAATCAATAAACGCTGCTGTCGCGCCGTACAATTTTAAGTGAAAGGCAAACCAGAACTCTTGAAAAAAATTTTTACATTAAAAGCTTTAGAATTTATTGAAAGAGAAACCTTTAAATGAAATTTTCAGTGATTTCATTTCTGTAGAAAAATTATCTTTGACTGTTTGACATAAAAAAAACCCTCATACAATTTAAATAAAATGTTTATTTTCGTTCTTTGTTTTAACTGCACCCTTCTGACTCATATATAATTTTGTTTAGGCAAACAATAAAATAAGTTTCAGACCATAAAAAAATAAACCCACTCCCAAACGGAGGGACTTAAAAAAGTGTAATAAAAAAACTAATAATAATAACAGTGTGAATGCAAGAGTCTTAACAAGCGAAAAAAGGGGGCTAGGACCAGAGAGGAACACAACAATATCAACGTTTTCGATAACAAGCTTTAGCATAATTATTTAAATTTATGTGTTAAGTATCTCAAAACGAAGCTTCTACTTTTCTAGTCACAATTGAAAAACTACCCCAAGTTAAATCTAAATTAAGTGCAAGTCCTTCTAGGGACAACTATTTTATGCCGTAACATTTCCGCCTCTTTTTTGTACAACTTTGTTGGCGAAACAAGACATAAATATGCAACTCTATGACCAACGTTGCCACGATATTTGTACAAAAGTTGCCAGTTTGGAGTAAAAAGTCTGCTTTTCAAGTGGAAAAAACTGCACATAAATAAAACTTAGTTGAAACGGAATATCATAATATCAGAGATCTTATCGAAAATGTGTTTATTTTGCGATGAACTCAAATATGCGCACAAAATCAAAGAATCTTCTTTAAAAATCATCAAATAAGATTCAATGTAGAAAAACCGTCTGCATTTGATGAGAATGAGGGAGAATATTTTTCAAAATGGCTTCAAGCCTCCAAAAGAAAAATTACTTATATGGCAACGCTGCTCATAACACATAAAGGCAATTTGAATAAAAGTCAGTATTTCATTTATGACACGACAATCCACCACCGCATCCTTAAATGGTGTAAGAACCCTACAGTCCACCAAAATACTTATTCCAGGCAAATCCCGATCAGTCTGTCATGGTTGGGGGCGGTGACAGATGCATTGTATACACCCGCTGCTTAGATCACCGTGGGGTTAGGCCATATTGGCAGTCACCCACGTGAATCATTACACAGATCTGTGAACATTCCTTTAGAACCACAAACCCAAAGCTGAGGTGTGAAATTGACGATAAACAAGTGATGCCGAAAAATTGAAGATATTTTTATTCGCTAAGAATTGTATACATGAGAAACACTGAATATTTTTTGTGTGACTTTTATTGTGTCACGTTATCGAGAGGCTTATTGTAACCTCAAATACTGATCAAAGGCCTTGCTCGCACCTCATTATTGATGTCGGACACCCTTTATCAAAACCACGCTACAACTTATTGCAACTTGTAGCACAACCAAGGCGTTTGACAAGCTAAAAACTAATATATAATCTGCATAATCGACTCTGTAGTATATATTCACCGATTTGGAATATATTTGCCTTTTTTAAGACTTAAAAGTCATATATATATATATAAAAACTTGCGCAGCAAATAGGTCATTTGAGACTACCAGAAATCCGTTTTCCACTACATTTACCGATTTCAAACACTTTACGCAGCAACAGAAAAAACGGCTGGTATTTTTAGTCTCTACGGAACGCTGCAACATGTAATTGAGAATCTCCGTTCTTTTGCTGAGCTTTTGCACCGCAGTAATAATTTTTCCAATCAAAATTGTGGACAAATCCGATCAAATCAGCAGCTGTCATTTTTATTAATTCACATTATCGAGAGTTGACTGCATATGAACATTTTGTCGAATATTCAAATTTGGCGTGACCCAATATCTTATGAATATTTCAACCCGGTTTAAATGACATAAAAAGAAGCAAAAACGAACTGCTTTAATTTCAACAACTTTTATAAAAGTAAATAAATTACTTTGAACACAAGCCGACTCGGCTCTTTGCAACCGTTTAATGTGGAAGGCAACAAAAACTTACTGCAAAACTTAACAACAACAATAGCAGCTGTTGTTGCAACGAACTAATTTTAAACCATTTTCAAAAAGAAGTTAATTGTTTTTGCTATTGGTTTTTACGCCCCTGTTGCAACAGTAATTTGCCAACGACTGCCTGTATGCAGCACACACGCAGTTGCTGCTACTGCTGCTGCTCATAACATTTGTGGCGTTAATTAATTTCCCATTTTTTTTCAGCACAACGAATGCAATTTGTTGGTCGTGTGTGTTGCAAGTTTTTGCTTCTTTCAGCTTTCAGCTTTCTGACTCAATTTTTACAAAATCATATAAATTTCTTATTTTTTCCGTGTTGCCAACACCCGCCAGAGTGCACAAAATTCATAAAATAGTTTGTTGTTTTGCAAGGAAATGTCAGTTGTAGGCACGTTCTCTGTTATAACAGTGGCGGGATAATAATAAAACGAGTGAAATTAATTGGCTTTGCTCACTCAACAGCACAAGTGTTGCAACGCGCAGAGCGACACAACGAACGAAGGTTGCCAGCCCGTTAACACCGGCCGTAAAATACCAACCAATCGACCATATTTAATGGCAGACAATTTACACGCCAATGTTGTGCTGGCACTTAAGCATGTGATGTTTTTGTAAGTGAATTTTACGTTTGTGTTACTGTTATTGTATGTTTTTTTTTTTTTTTTGTAAGTGGGTTAAAGCTTTTTTTGTTGCTTCAGCAGCAACAACATTTTGGTATCGAAAATGTTTTTAGCTAAAAAGCGGATGGAGACAAAGTTCTTGTCTACCTTAAACATTTGGTTTTTGAAAAAGTAAAGATTTATTTAAATTGTGTGAACAATTTCCCCCCACATGGCTGTCATTAATGTTTTTAGAGATTTTCTTCGCCTGAGGCAGCAGGTGTTGGCTTGACTCAAACTGAGTTATTGCGATTTTTAAGGTATGGAGGGAAAGAGATCCTAGACACGGCAACCAAAGCTGTAGCAAGTTCGTGTATGAGTTCGGTTATGCCGACTCTTCTGGTCATTTGGCAGAACGGGCACCAACGTGGTCCTGGTTTGTCGTTGGCCATTATAGAGTTGATCAGAGATTGAAGTGCCTACTTGGGCTTAAACGTTCTGGCTGTGGCTTAAACCTAAAAAAAAGCAGGAGGCAGCCTTACAGGTCCGTCTTCAAACAATTTATTTATTGATTTAACAAATTACGTTGTTGAATATAAAAAATAAAAAAATGTTTTTTAAAAATTTTTTTCAATTAAAATTTTGTTACCTTTCATTTTAATAATTATTCTTATTTTTCTTGATATCCGTGTTAGTTGTTTAAAAAAAAAAAATTTCGGAAACGTTTGTTTGGCAAATATTCTAATTATGACAATTTCTGCTCAAAATATTTGTAATATTTTTTCCGAGTAAAATTTTATGCCTAAAAATGTTTCTTTCTATTCTAATGAGTTTAACATATTTTTTAAATTTTTTCTTAAAAATTTCGCCAACAACTTTATTTTATAAACAAGTTTTTTAATATTGTCTAAAAATGTTTTAGATTATAGTTTAATTTGAGGGAAGTCAATAAATCAGTTTCGAAAAAAAACCTACAAAATTTAACAATAAACGAGAAGAGCCAAAACAAATTTTGTAAAAATATAGATAAAATTGAACGAATTTTTTTTTTGTTTTTGTAAAATTTATCAGAATTTATTTACTCTTAAGAAGTCAACAAAATTTAAAAAAATATATGACATCAAAAAATTTAAATGAACAAAATTAAAGAATACAATTTTTTTATTTCAATTTTTTAAGTTTTATTTTTAAGTTGTTTTAATATATAAAAAAAGAAATTCTATTCAATTAAATACAGCGCGGTTGGCTGGCATGTCCATGGAAAAAGTCATTAAACAAAAAGAAGGACACAAATAAATTTATTTTTTATTAATTGCACTTTAGCATGTGAAACGCGCGCTGCCATACCCAAGTTTGTGCTTTTGTTCAAAGCTAAATTTCGTTAAAAATAATAATAAAAATAAAATGGCAATAGAAACAGGATTCGATTATAAAAAATACACATTCAGCAAACGAATGATGTTAAATGTTGCGTATGTGCTCATGAAATTGTTTTAACAATTATGACATTTGAGTGATTTATTAAAAGGATTTACTTTTTTCACGTGTATTCACAATCAACAGAAGAGTAAATTGTTGCAAACAAAAAATCAATTATTAACAATGTCAGAAAAGGCTGTTTGATAACTATTCACGCAGACGTGTGTAAATGTGTGTTTTGCAAGGCAGTAGTAGTGGTTTGCTGGAAAATGTGAAACTATTTCAAATTGCATGAGAATACTGACAAAAACATAAATTGAACGTTTTCAAAACTGGCTAAAGCGAAAAACTGAAGGGCACTTCAAAAACAGGTTCGTTGCAGTGAAACTCATCATGTTTCAGTCCAACTTTAGTGCGCATAAGAGACACTTAAACGGGCTAAACGAATTGAATTAAATTAGAGTTCAAGTTCCAGCTAAATAAATTATAAAACAATATTCCAATTTACCAAAAAAAAAAAAAAAATGGATATGAATTGGTGGCAACACAACCAGAAAATACTGAAATTTTAAATTTTGAACGAAAAGAAAACAATTCTAATCAAATTCCCGATCGCTTCAATTTATGCACAAGTGTTGCCCGTGATCCTATCCTTGACACATGATTTCCACTTTAATCTATTGCTTTATTTGTAGTGTCATTCCATTCCATTCCATTCTTGTGAATTGTTGTTGGTTCTTTGTTTAATGAAGCAAAAGATTTAAATTTACATGCAATACGGTGGAAAATCACTTTATAGAAAAATGTGGGTTGTAAAACTGATTGAATAAACAGCTGCCACTCAGATGATGCCTGCAACCGAATGACTGTCAATCCATCTGTATATTTGAACAGGATCAGTGCTGGAATCATATTATTTCCATTATTATGCAGAGATAATCAAAAGCTTTTCAACCCTTTGGAGTTGGATTTTGAAATTTTAACAATATTTTAAACCTCAGACTTGTTGTACCAAATATAAAGTATTGAGGCACCAGCAACAGAGAATAAATTAAACCATTAATCTTCATAAAATTTCCTTTTCACTTAATGCAAACACTTCATCAAATATTTAGTTATCATGGAAGGCGTAGAGTTTGCACCAACTTGCCATCCGCCATCATCGTCATCATCGGCCTCATCAATAGAATGATTAAAATATGAATTGTTGTCCTCTTGACAGCTCAACCACGAAATTTTTTGTTCAGCAGAATGAGCCAGAATGAGCAGAATTTTACAAAGATTTAAAATGTTTTTCCCTGCCGTTTTTCAAAATGAATTTATTCTGCTGGCAGGGCAGGCGGTGTGTGTAAATCACAAAGAGAATCGCTTATTAAAGGATACAGTGGCTGGGCTTTTAAAAGCAGCGTAGTGAGTTCGGTCTTCGCAGACTTTCGCCATTTCCTAACTTCAGTGTTTATATTGAGGTCCTCTTAAAAACTCCAATACACCATCATATGTGAAATGTTACAACAACGACAACGGCTTTGAAATGGAACTAGAAAGTATCTGGCAGTGATTAATTCTAAATATATATTTGCACGGGGCAAGTCGCTGTTTCGTAGTGGCTTCACTACTTGTCAACTGAATTTAAACTCAGGACTATAAAATTTGTGGGGTGATACTTTCACCATTCGACCTCCGAGCTGTTGTTATACTTTATGTGCTTTATAGGCCTGACGTCCTATTTCGAAACTAAGTTTTAGTTGTTCATTTCACAAATACAAATTTATTATTTTTCTAGCGGGCTTGATGTCCTTAGACTTGATTTTAGTTGGTAGTTCAAACTTCTAGCAAACGTCAGGACTTGACCAGTAGCGTATAATGGTGCCCGCCATCCAGACGGAAAATTTTTTAAAACCTCAAAAAAACCCGCCAATAAGTATCATGACCGTAAACTTCTTTTATCACTGCGGGCGCATATTTTCCTTATGGCCCAGTCGTTATACTTAAAAAACTAAATATTAGAAATTCTTTTGGTAAATTTTTGAAATTTGTTTCTCAATCAGAAAACAAACAAAGATGCCAATAAAGAACTGAATTATTTTATTTATTATTATAAATAATTATAATTATTTTATCTGGATTTTATTAATGTTTTTCCTATCGCACTTTTTCCATAAACCGGTACGAGCGTATTTGATGTTTAAGTTTTCATTAATTTATGTAAAATGTCATTAAAAAGTGAGTAAAATTTTAGCCCCTTCACCCTCCCCCAACCACAGATCCCCTTCTGCACTTTTATTTTCTATGCCCACTTTGCGGTTTATTGTTAATGTTAAGAGATTTAACTGACAACCTTTTGTGCTTCCCTGAAGGGCTACCAGCGCAGGCAAAACAGTACAAAGATTTTGTTTACTTGGCAAATGATGGGTAACGGCAGCAAAGTTTAGTGTTAATAAAAACGATGACGAGCATTGAAACGCTTGAAAAATGGTCAGAACGGAAAGAGAAATAAAAATAAGATAATTTATGCGCGCGGCTGGCATTGGGCTGCACCAGTTGTTTCCTCTTACAGCATTTCGTTGTTTTGCTCTTTGCTGTTTTTTTTTGCTCTCGCTTTTTTATCGTCTGTGAAAGGACGATTATGTGCTTGTAGCAGAGGCTGTTCTTGAAGCGGAAAGTGCTGCTGCTGTTGTTGTTGTTGTAAATGATGATGTTACTTACTGCTGCTTAAGTTGCCAGTAACTGCTCTAAAATAGGGGGGTGTGTGCGAAACAAAATAACTCATTGTTGCTGTTGAATCCTGTTGGACCTTTGATGATTTATATATATTTATTTTAAAGCGAGATTTTTGTTTGCTTTTTTGTGTTCGTAATTAATTTTACGCTTAAAAAATACTATTTTCTTGTGTTCTGGTAGTGTTTTCTGTTTTAGTTGCGTAAAAAAATAAACAAACAAAAAAGTTGTTTTCTTGCAAAAAACTCAAGGCTTGTTGTTCTTAATTGAGCCAGTATTTCAACCAGTTGTACCCCCTGACATATTGTTGTGACTTAAAAGTGCCGGCATTACACAAAATTCAAAATGTTGTCACAGTGTCCTTTTTGTAATTTTTAAAGCTGACATTTAGTGCAAATTATATTTATAAAGAAAAATATATTTCTAAATATCACTTTAAGTAGAGCGTTTCCTCTCGCTTACATGTGGTTTTGCAATTTATTTATTTTACAAAAACCAATAAACGAGTTTATTGATTCGGTAAAATTTATTATTTGATCAGTTTTTAGCTAAAAAAAAAGGTAATTCATGCAACCATGCCTTTTTTTACATTCATTATATTATTTTTACTACAAATCATGTTTTTTGAACAAATTTTGCCAAATAATATTTTTTCACCATAAATTATTTACAAAATTACAAAATTGTAAACTGAACAGTCTTAACAACAATTTAATTGAATGTCTATAATTTTTCAAAAATTACTTGAATTATTTGTTTCTGTTTCATCATGGATGGATGCTTCTTATTTTCACTTGGTTTTATAAAGACAGTTTCTTTATTCTGGTCAAAATTTTTGAATAAAGTTTTAAGCTTCTCAGTAGCAATTTTCCTGTTATATCGTATAATTAATATTTAATTTATGGAAAAAAAAACGGTCAAGTCCGTTTTCTAACAAGAGGCAGAAGATCGGGTGCATCGATGCATAAGTAAGACTCCAGGTATCTCTGCAGCCAAGCCAAACTTCGCCATTAATGAACAGTATTCAGTTTCATTCAGTTTCTGAATCTGGTTACATTCAAATTTCTACTCTTGTTATATCGCCAACAATTGGCCTTTTTATAAAATCACCTTAAATTGCAATAGTTCCATACATTTTAGTCTCCTTTTTGATTTGCATTTTGCTCCATATAAAATGAACTTTTCCTTTTTTCCACTTTAGTTCCTTATAGCGAAATATGGTGAAATCGAAGGTCGTGGTAATTCAAAATATCAATCGAAATAAACAGCAGTTCTTATATTTTTCTTATTTTGCTGAAAGATATGAAGGACCAGTGACTAGTAGCCATTTTGGATGCCTATAGTGGCCTCTTTGGTGTCCACTTTCCTTACATTTGCTCTATTCGTTTGAGCAATTTTATTATTACACAGCCTTAAATATCTAGCAAAAGCTACAACAACAACAAAAATGCGCTAAAGTCCACGATTTGCAAAAGCTACAGTTGGACAGTAGTACGGGTGACAATGTCTGTCGTAAGTGATTAGTGTTTCACTATATTGACATTTCTTTCAGCTGCTCGATTTGATTTGATTCCACAAACAAAAAATTCCAGAAACCCAACCTTAACGGAAAAATCAATGCAATAAGTTTTCAATTAAAATTCTAATCAGGATTCCAAAAAATAAGCAGCATCTTAATCCATCACGTTCCAATCAACTTGCGATATAATAAAATTGAATGAAGATAAGTTCAGGTCCCATCTCAAGTCAAAATAATTAAAAGTCTATAGGAAATAATAATAAAATAAAACAAATAAAAAAACTGAGTTGCCAAAGTTTAAGATTTAGTTGTGTAATTTTATTGCTTTATTAACGCTTCGCTGGCTTTGCGATCTGTTCAGACAGAACTTCGGAAGGCGTTTGCAGAACAACACACAAAAAACCAATTCATTTGAAATATTCCTAAAACAATTTTGTCATTATTTTCTTAATCAATGTTTTTATTGTTTTCGCACAAGCAAATAAATATAAAAAAGTTGTAAAAAGAGATATTTATTATTTAATTAAGAGCCATCTAATAGAATAATAAAACTTTGTTATAAGTTTTTATTTTTGCAAAACAAATCTATTATTCAGAGCAGAGCAGTCAACGATCATAAAATACGGACATCCTGCTACATGAGCAGGGAGAGAGTCACAAAATTTGTTTTCTATACAGTTTGCCAATCAATAAACATTCTGGGGTATTGGAAGGATAACAGAACTCTGTTCCTTTTTTTGTATTTTTGGTTGTTGAATATTTTTGTAGAGAATGTGTGTGTGTGTGTGTGTGTGTGTGTGTGTGTGTGTGTGTGTGTGTGTGTGTGTGTGTGTGTGTGTGTGTGTGTGTGCGCGTGAAGGAACGCGAAATAATCGCTTTACTGAAGATGCGAGCAAATAAATAAATAAATTTAGAAACTCGTTTTAAATTCATGGTTCACTGTGAGCCGTTCAGAGAACATGTTGCTTTGTGGCGTATGATCGACATGACATACGGCGGCTTATTCTTGTGACCAAAGCTGGACCGCTGACACATATGGGTACTTCCGGATATAGAATAATCTGATATCCACATTTGTATCTTTTTTCCTGAATCTTGGAGCGCAACTTCAAACACTATGATCTGCTGCTGGAAGACCAGAGCAAATTGTGTCACGCATTTGCTTAAAAAATTTCTTTCTTTAAAAGTTTTTTCCTTTCCCTAAACAAATGAGGAAGTAAATTGTTCGAAAGGATTTAACTTCATCTAACCGCAATTAAAATATTTGCCTCCGCTTGTGGCAGCACCAACTTTCTTGCTGTAGTATGTGTTTAAGAGCATGACAACTGGTTTTGTGGTACTGGTGCACCTCTTAACGGGTACGAGAGTATTTTTGCCTCAACTTTGTGTTTGTTTAAAAAATAAAACCAACTTTTGTGTCTGTAAAATTTTTATGTTACACAAAACATGTGTAACGTTTAAGTTAACAATTAAAATGTGCTAAAAATGAAATTAACGCTTCTCTTCTCTTCTGTTGTTTTTTGCTGCTACTTTATGCCGGTTTTAATTTGTACAAATATGGATACAGACACTTTTACATTGAAACAAAAGAAATCCAATTATATTAATCATTAAAAATGTTTTGTGTTGAAAAAACAGACAATAAAAGAAATATGGTGGAAAAAATGTGAGTCCTGGGCTGTCATAATTACACAAACGATGCAGTATGTAGAGAAAGGGTGTCTTCTTTAGGGGTATTTGTTTTTGAAATACCCCTTTTGAAAGATCAAAATCTTATATATTTCATTTATTTAACACTTGGAGCTTTTGCTTTAAATACCAGACCTGCAAGTACTAGAGCAAAAAAAAATGAGGATTTTACTCAAAAATAACTTCAGTATTGCGGGGCTCTAGTAGTTGATCAACATCTACATTAGAACCAATTTTGCTTTTTGAATTAAATTTTTCAATTATTCCCGGTTTGGGTAAAACATTTTAATTTCCCATTTGCAGTTTTTGTTTTCAGAAAGAATTAGGAACTCATACGTTACATGTTACAATAATAGGAAATCGAGTCTTCTAACCCAAATGGTAAATTTAAGGGGGTTGGCAAAGAGGCCAGTGCGCTTATCTGGCATCAGTGTTATAAGTCAATTTCCTTGAACATGTTCCTGCACGCTGCGTTATAGCTGAAGCAAGGGAAAAAGCTTAGAAGGAGCTCATTTGTGACTAAAAGGCAACAGGGAATTAGCATTTAAATTAGCAATTTTAAACACGATTTGTATTCAAAAAGTTGTACAGCAAGTGAAGAAAAATCTTTCAAGTCGTCATCGTATTCCTATTCAAATGCTTTGTTATTGTTTTATATAGATACATACATACATACACACATACATACATATAACATTGTTTAACCAATTTTCCAAGAGATTAACTTATTTGTAGAATCATTTGCGTGCCGACTGCTGAGCCAGAGGGCCGCCAATCGAATGCCAGCTGGGCCGGCACAAAATCCGAAAATGATTCTGATATATGTGAATTATTTCTCTGCACCCAAAAAATATCTAAATCTGATGCTGATTCCATTGAAGGCCAGCTCTCATTTTTACTCTGCCCCACCTTAAGAAAGCCACTCTGAGGGCACTTCAGTCATGTTTTTTACTTTCAAATATGTCAGACCCTGTTGGCAGGTATCTCTTTAATTATTTGCCCTACAATAATGTAATTTTTATTTTTGTTCAATTTAAGTTTTTAATATTAAGGGTTCCTTTAAAAAATTACTCTTTTAACACTCACACATTAGAGGGATGAATGTTTTGAAATAAAAACAAATTGTGAACGATGTTTTCCAGGACCTCTTGACGGCAAACGGTGTAATAATATACGAGTTATTTTTGCTCCGATTGCACCCATTAGTGATAATCTTTAAATTTTTCTCGATATTTCATGCAGCCAATTATGTTTTTGCTGCTGGGGCAGTTCTTGCACTTTTAATCTTCTACATGAGTCTCTCTGTAAAGGCCATTTTTAATACATTTGTTTTTCTTATTTCGTTGATTATACATTTTAATTTACTGCCGCCGTAATTACGCAGCCCATATAACAATACAACATTTGCAACACAATGGCAGGCATAAAGGGAAGGCTGCTTAATACTTCAAATGAACATTTCGAGCCTTCACCAACCACTTCCGCCATTTCATCAAACGAAGCGGTGGAATATTTTATTTCGCGCATTAAAATTGAAATGAGATAAAATAATATGTTTTGAGATCTGTTAATGGCGTCTATTCAAATGAAACTGGAGGGATTATATTACATGTATATTTTCAAATAAATATTGAAGCTGATGATGATGATGATGAAAAGATGAAAAAAATGCCACATCCAACAACAGAATTCGCTGAATTGATTACGATATTGTTTGAATACGCAACAAACAAAAAGTTTGAAGCAAAACGGAATTTGTTTTCTTCTAATCTGTCATCCACGTAAACCTGGTACGCCATACAAGAGCGACGTTTACTCGACTCTGACACCCTGGACTAGGAAACCCAATTCATTTTATCTGTATATCAAAATTAAAGCCACCTCCGCACTACTTCAATTTTTAAGCACAAGTTTTACTGAATTTTTTACAACAAAAAAATTATTTATATAGTGTATGGAAGCAGCGCAATTGTTCTGTATATTCTTATTGGCGAAAAAGAAACATGATCCACGATTTCAAAAGTGAATAAATCATGTAGACATTAAACCAGGAATTAATTTATAGCAGACGGTTGTGCGAACATTAAAATGAGAACACACAATCGTGAGTAATTTGGGCTTGGCACTCCATCGTAAATTTGTGTGGCTGCTGTTTTGTGATCAGTGTGTCGCTGTCACGCGAGTCCTGTCAGCATGTCCTTTTCTTAAATCAACAAAAAAAAAAAAAAGTATTTATCTCTCATGACGTCCAGCTACTGGCTGTTCACTGTAAGCCAATTAATATTATTGTTCAGTGTTTCTGCACGGGCTTCTAAAAGTGAAATAGGGACATTCCGGAAGTTGTTGCGCCGCATCAATTCCTACTTATGGTGTGTCGGCTATAAATTTGTGAAGATATTTTTTGCGCTTAATTTCTATTAAGTTATTTATGTATGTATGTAAGTGGGCTTGTCGAGCGAAAAAAACGTTCTAAAACATTTTCCTTTCTCCCTTTTTTTTTAAATTGAGAGACTTTTAGAAAGTTATTTGTTTTATGACGCTTTTGCCTTTGGGGCTTTTTATTTTAAATATTTGTTTGCAAGTGCGGCACATAAACGAGTTCTTATGTACTTTTGGTTGAACATGCTCTGGCATGCACGTGTGTGTTGAGGTGTGGTTAATGTTGTTTGTACGTATGTATGTATGAATGTATTGTTTTAAATAAATATCACTCATACGCTACACATGTCAAAGCAAGCACTTGCCTTCGTTATGCTTAAATTAATTTTAATTTCTAAAATGTCATGGAACATTATAATTGCTTTAGCATTTGTTAGTTGGTCATATGTTTTGAATACTTGGCATGTTGGTTTTTAACCTCTCTCTTTGTAAATACGCTTCAAACGACTGGATGTGCTTTGACAAAATTTTCGAAATTTTCATTACGATTATTTGTATGTATTTGGTTGCATTTGAAATTTATTTCTAATCTTAAAATGAAAACTGATGAGAAAAGTGTTGTTAACAGAAATACGAGTCTTAGACTTCATCTTAAAATAATATAAAATGTTTTGTAGCCAAAGGGGGTTTTTTCGGGCACTTGTCATCCGATCTGTTTGGATGTAAAATGTTTTGAAACTTGACTTCTGACCCATTCTGTTTTCTATCTCTATCAAATAGTTAAAGAAAAGGAATTTATCTGTCTGCAGAAATTAATATTATATCTATAATTATATGGTCATTTAAAAACTCTGTGCTGTGATCAGATTTGTGTTTTATTTTTAGTTCAAACTCTTTTTAAGTCGTAAGAAGCCAGTGAAAAATTATTACTTGTCGCTTCCGAAGACTCAATATTTCTAGACGAGCAAAGCAAAAGAAGGAATTTTTGCTTGCAAAACTCCCAAATTTGAATTCATATGTCATAATAGAGACTCTTGCTTTTTCGGCCAGCTCAGCACCATTCATATGATCAGATGGGTTCAGGAACCGGCTGCATAGAGTTTTTGTAAAAGCTTAACTTTTTACCCTGTTTCGAAAAGGTACAAACTATTTTAAAATACATTGTGTAGCAACTTTACTTGCAATGTGTTATTATAAACTTAAGACATACGCATTTAAGTGGAGAAAACGTAACGCCACAATTTGGCTTAAAAGATTCGAGTATTTTGACGAATCGCAGACATTTACCTTGAGAGGATCAGAAGCTTTTTAATTGGCTACTTTAATTTAATACTATTTAAGAAAAAAATATATAAACAACATAAAAATTTTAAACGCTTTACTTTTGAAATGAGGAATATAATCACACCGTGAATTGGAAATCGTGGGAAGTGGATTTATACTCTACTCCTACACATTTTCTCACAATCACTCGACTCCAGTCTCGCAAATTTAGTGCACTACTGAATTTTATTCTCAACGAAGATCTATAATATTTATAATTCTGTCCGCCGACTAACCTGAAAAATTAAGCCTTTTCAGCGCTCAAGACTTGTTTGTTATAAAAAGAAATCAAGAATCGATTCATTTGTGTGTCCACATAAATCAAACTAGAACGTTTTTCCTTAAACATGGATTGAGTTGCAAAATCATTTACTAGGAGTGCATTAGAAGGAATATATTCAGTGCACGTGCAGATTTTTAATAAATATTAAGGAAAATTTAACATTTAAGACCGTCTTGGAAACAGATTATGAATTGTTTTTTATCAGAAAAAAACACTCTCTTGTGTAAATTTTTGTCCTGTATAAAGAAAAAAAGTAAGTATTTTAATATTATGGTCTAATCAGATGCTGGATCAACTCTACTTGGTCGACTGGTCAACGACTGAACCCCGCTCGTTAATCCCTTGGACGGTGAAGGAAATCAAGGCCCTGAGTTGGTAGCCCGCCATGCCAAAGAAACATCAGGCCTCAACCAGATTCGCTTGTGAATTCCCTTTCGTATAAGAATTCTTAGGAGTAACCGGCATTTGGTTTGGAAAGCACCTCGGCCTAAGACCAACACCAGGATCCCTCCTTTATGGCATCCCAGGGGCACGTTAATCCCTGTTCTGCCATTTGACCTTTAGCGAAGTTTTTTGAATAGCCTGCACAGCCAATGTTATACCAGAACTTCTCAAATTTTTCCTGCTGTATCAAACGAGAAACGTTTTCTTCTATCCCAGCGGGTGCGTAATCGATAAAATAGTTTCATACAGACCTTAAACAATCGCATCGTGTGAGGGTGAGGCGTGAGTTGGATGGGATTACCAGCCCTCTTTTATAACATAATAAAGAAACACTTGAGTTCGAAGAAGACAAACAACAGCTGACTGCTAACTTTTTCTGCACTTCAAGCCATCTTAAACATATTCTAATATTCGAGCAATAATAAAAAAGAAATTCCCAACTACTAACACTGCGCTATGAACCTTCAAAGCGGTGTAGTTTCCATATAATCCTTGTTAAATGTTACGAGTGGTCTAGCGGCTCGACGCACTGCAAAGCAAATAGATTTTATCTCTCCTTCTACAACAACATCGATTTTCCTTTTCCTAAAACAATAGCAATATTATGGCAAGCAGAGAATTTCTAGCATAATTCGTTCATCTTTTAACTCCCTTTGTTACGTTTTTGTTGCCTTCTGTTCCCCTTTTAATGTTTAACCCCTTCCATCGGCTCAGCTCTTTAAATCTATGGAAACGAGTAAAAAGACTAGACTAGAATACAGCAAATTAAAGATAAACATTATTATGTTTTTCGTTTCTTTTTCGTTTTTGCTGTTAATAACTGAAATGTAAATAATTAAATAAAGGGCATTGCTCCGAAAGTGAGTCCCTCCACTTTTAGCCGACAAAGTAAATTTTCACAAACGGAATCCATGAAACCAACTTGAATATAAATATTCTTTGAACTAAATTAAGGCAACTGATGATTTTTAATGAAGCTGTTTAACATAAAATAAAACTGACTTTCACTAAAAGGGTATGAAACTTTTTCCGAGATTTGATATGCCACACCACAATTTATGTGCACTCCCTTTTGTAAGCCGTGTGACTGATGAGTCATCACGGCCAGTCACGTAGTGTTGTCATTAGCGCCTACTTGTAACAACTTCTGCAAGTGTAGGCTGCAGTAAAGTAAAGAAATAGTTTTCTAAAATCTACAAAAATGTTCTTTCTTGAGTTTGAATTTTTACTTGCCGTGACATTCTTTTCGGTAGCAAATGTTTTGCTATTACTTTTTCCTTTAACTAACAGCGGCATCATGTTCTTGCAACCTGTGAAATTCAATGAACTTCTTGCTTCCGCTAAAATGATAAGTTTTCAATTGCAAAACTAAATATCTTTTTAGAAATGTCCAAAAACCCAACTAATAATTTGGCTGTCATTTAATGGGCAGTTCTGTGTGCAACAGATCTGTCAGCAACAGAACAGAAGTTGAACTGAAACTAAACATCTGATTCAGGGTAGAAAAGAGCGTAAAAAATATTTTTGCTTTAATATCTAGACCAACAGAATTTGTTTTTGTTTTCAATCAAATCAATATTTATTTTTTTTTTTTTTGTTTTCACTGTCACCACGATGTCCAAAAACGTGTAATATCTGTTAGCGCGGTTAAGGCTTAGAACTGCTTCTTGGCTTCATTGAAATTATTAAGGCTTGAGTTCTTCCCTTGAAAAATTCTATCGACTAATTAAATGTTTGTGCTTAATTTTCAGAAAATTCTAATGGTTAAATTTTGATTTAGAATAAAACAAAAGACAGCAGCAAACTGAGATGTTTCCAGTACAACAAAAAACACCACAACAATAATAACAACACTATTAAGTGCACTGGACATTTCCTTTATGTCGCAAAAACAATCAGCGACATCAGAAACCAGTCCGTGTGGTTTTTATTTATTTCATAAGAGGAAATTTCAGGAAATCGGTTTCGCCTAAACAAGATTTTGTAGGAAATCGGATTTAGTGAAAACCATTTCGGTAAGACAAGTTCAGCTGCTTAAACTCAAAAGATGTCATTGGAAACAATTTAATGGAAAAAATTTAATTACTTTAAGAAATTGGAAAATCACGTACAAGTTTGAGTGAAAGTATTAATTAGTTATTGAAAGAAACACGTTGCACATTTAATGGATCGTAAAAAATTTAATTTAAAGAGTTTCTTTGTTACATTTTTTATAATGGAGTTTCCTTTTCTTTTTGAATCGAATGCTGGACCATGACCGCCACCATGTGGCCTGCAACTTCTTGCGATATTTGCAAATATGTAAAACAAATCCCTGCCATCTGAATTGGTGGAATGAATCACCGTGGCTTTGATACAGAAAAAAACCTTTTCCTTATTGCATTTATTACACCATTACAGGATACTCTCACGTATTTCGTCGGCGTTGTATTGAAGAACTGTTCAATTTGGCGCTATTTGTTTCGTATAGAAAATTGTATTTTGCAGCAAATTATATTAGAATTAAGCGGCTTTTCGTTGAAACAGATTTTCTTTCATTTTTCAATGAAATGTTTCTGACTTCATGGGCAGACTTAAGAAGCTGATTTCCAGTTGCAATCATACGGCAGTGTAAAGCAGTACCCATAATATTTTTATCGAAAGCTTTAACCCACAACATTTTAGGCCCTTGGAGCTCAAACCACCACCGATTACCTCGAAGAAGTTTAAACTTGTTTGAATTTAAGCGACATGAAATCCGTCTTGCAGTCAGTCATTAACACAAATTCAAAATCTGATTTGCGATTCCTTTATTTTTATATGACGGACTAAAATTTTAACGTTACAGGCACCCAAAGTTAAAATAAACTGCTGCAAATAGACATTTCAATTACCTTTAGATCTGTGCTGAGAAATTGAGTGGCATTCGATTTTTTAATTTTATATTTATTTAATCCATGAAACAGCAATAAATTATTGCTGAACGAAGAATGTTAGAGATGTTAATGTCGTAGTTCTTGTTATTGTTGTTGGTGTTATTTCTAGCGATGATTTTCAACTGTCTGATGTGCAATAATGAAAACGAAGTAACAATTAATTACTTTTAATTATAACACAATTAATAACACTTCACTAAATACACCAACCTATTCGTTTCCGTTGTTGCTGTTTTCGTTATTATCGTTACACAGATGTGCCATAGAATTGGAAATGAAATTTCATTTATATTTCTTATTTTATATCTACATGTATATTTCGAATTTTATTATAGTCGGGCTTCTTTGTGTATGAATTTGTTAGCAACAATTTACCACATGCGGAACGAAAAAAACTAAATTTGAACTAGAAAACACTTAATACACTCGATTCTTTATCCAATTCTTTTCTTTGCCTTTTGTGAGATTTTTTGCTGCGTCTTATTCGTTTGAATTTTTTCTCTGACCACTCTTTTGCTATTCTCTAAGCGTGTGGGCTTTTCATAAAGGATTTGGCATGATTTTTCACTTTTGCTGGTTTTAATCCTTGCATTTTCTTTATTTTTTTTTTCTCTTTTTGCAATTTCTTGTGGTTTCCTTTCTCTATGCTTTTAAGTGGTTGGTTGTGTGGCAGAATTTTGAAGGACTTTTTGTATTGTTAACGTTTATTTTGCTGACAACTGTATAAACGGCTAAATGTTTTTCAAAAACGCCTTTCAAACAAACAATTTTTTTTCTAAGACTTTAACAAGAAAATTATTTGTTTGTGGTTTTGATGCGTTGCTCAATTATTTTGCACTTCTTTAAGATTTTCTTTTAACAGCTGAAATATTTTTATCAGAAAAACTGCTTCAACTTTTTTCTTTTCTTTTACACTGAAATTTACTTTTTTTATATATTTTCTGGAAATTTCTTGTATTTTCTAAAATTCTATAAAAATTTGAATTTTTTTTTTGTGTCTTTATTTATTTCTGAAAAACATTAATCTTGTTCTTTTTTGTTAAACTTTTTCTCTTCGTTGATTTTTATTTGACTTTTTTCCTGAAATTAAAAAAAACAAAATGGTGACATTTTCAAACTTTTATGCTTTCGCATAAAAATATTTGTGTACGTCAGTCAGTCAGTATTGGCCTCCCTTAATTAAAATTGTATTTTTTCTTATATCCCTAAATACGGTATTAAAAAAAATTTATTTATACAGTTTGACTTGTAGACACTTGTTTACAAACTCGAATTTCATTTTTTAACACAATATATATTACGTCTGTCGAACGCCACTGCCGAAATGTTTTGGTTCCATTTATTTGCCGTTCCAATTGACTTGTGTCTGTTTATTTTCAATTAAAACAAAACCAGTTTGTCTTTATGTTCCAATATTGTACATTGAATTCAGAGACGACAGGCAAAACTGACAATAATAATAAAAATAAATAATCTTTGTCAAGTACAAATTTCGAATAAAACCCATCTCACTACAGCATTAATTTGTATTTCCCTTTAAAAGAATTATTTGATATAATTAAATTGAAGTTTTGTAATCTATAACAACACAAGTAAGATCTTTCTGTTGGAATGTTTAGCTGCTAAGATGTTCTCAAAATCACGTGATTTCAAATCACACTTGCGAATTTGAAACCGCAAAGAAGTGGGTGGGTGGTGAGACCGTAAACTAAATTCGCAAGTCCCATAATTGTTCTCAAAATCACGTGATTTCAAATCACACTTGCGAGTTGGAAACCACACTTGTGATTTGAAAACCACACATTAGATTTTAACACCACTAGTATGATTAGTTGCTATTCCGCAGCACGCCTAATATTTTCTTATAGATCCGTGCCATTTTAGACTGTAGCAAAAAACAAAAAAAAAGTTTACAAAAAAGAAAAATTAAACATAAATTTAAGTGCCAGAGGCGTTTATTACTTTTAAATTAACTTTCTGAACTATAAAAATAAAAATTAAAAATCAACAATTTTGTTTGCTAAAGTGTAGGATAAATTTAAAAATATTAAAAGTCAAACCGGAAAAAATATTCCAAAAAAAATTTAATTTAAAATAAGGCGAAATTAAATTGAAATTAAAAGTTTAGGCAAAAAAACATCATGTGCATAGAACATTCAATATCGTTTGAGATTTCCAATCACTTTGAAGGAATGTTATTTTCAGAAGAAAAGTAAAAAAAACGTTGTTGAATAACAAAAATTCATTGAAAGAAACGCTGTGTCTGGTTCAGTTTAATTTGATTCATGATTCTTCAGTAGAAGCGAACATGTTCGTAACAACGACTAAACAAACGCACAGTCCCGGGCCAGTCAGTGATTATCCAGACCACAATGAAAATTATTGCATTGTTACCAATCCAATCGCTAGTAAAATTATATTTTATTCCAGCATTTTATTGACTTCAAATTCGTAATATTTCCAATATATTTATTTATTTTATTTTTTAATAAAAAAAAACTAGTTAAATTTTATATCTATGGTAAATATGTAGAGATAATTTTTAAAAATCCGGGTTTCTTTTTGCATTTTACCCAACATGAGTGGCGTGACATGTACCAAACGTCACTATATAGACAAGACTATTTTGGCTAAAAAAAAACAGTTAAACAAAATGTTTTATTTTAAAGTCAGTCATAGTATCTTGGATGTTAGACAACGATATTATTAGCGATTATATGGAACATGGCAAGAATATAGAATATTGATCGGATTCATATATATAATTCAGACTTTTATGGTTTTGAAATAAAAATATTCCACAAAAGTTTAAAAGGATTCTGATAATTATTGTTTTTATTTATTCCCGCGACATTCTGAGCAACGAAATATTGTATAAAATCAGATCCATCTGCTTAAGGCACAGCCTTGTTTAAGTAGTTTTTATTTGCTTAACGCGCTTAGGAGCCTGAAAGGTCCTTGTCTGATTCTTCATTTTCTCTACTACTTATTAAGATATTTCATATATTCGTAGTAGAGAACGGCTGCTTTACTATTTGTCTGAAAAACCCTGTTAAAGCTTTTTAGCTTCGTCTGTTTTTCGGTACAGGAATCGCATGTTAGTGAAGATTTAAGTATCCAAAGCCAGATTTCCGTGACTGGCATTTGTAAGAACAACACAAGTTTTGCAGTTTAAAATTATATCATATCGGGCAGGGCTCCACCTTGTCTTATCATATTTTCACCAATTAATAATTTTTATTGCCACTTGTTTGTTGTTGTTGTTGTTGTACTTTAGCAGATTTCTTGTATGGCTCAAGTGTTGTTCAAACCAATTCAAATTAAATCAATTCAATTAATTTTTCTTTATAATTCCAAAGTATTTGGTATCTATGGATATTGATAAAATGTTCGTGTGTGTTGCTGTGGATATTAATTTGAAACTCTTATAACTTTTGACAGCATCACAACGCACACAAACTGCTAAATAAAGTCAAATAATTTCAAACAATAGACCATTAAATTGTCAGTTAAACACACTGGGAAAATTAAAGTCCTTTGTTGTAATTATAATAACATTTTCGGGCCCAGCTTTAGGTCATCACTGTATGTGGCATCAAACAAAAACACACGCACTCCAGCATAAACATGCATGTGAGTGTATTAGAGGCACGCACACACTTCCCTACACATGCACACACACACACACACACACACACACACTCACACACATACTCATAAATACTGAAACTGAAATGAGAAAACCGCAATGTTACATCGCCTGTTCGACGGAACAAAAAGCTGACGAAATGTGCTGTTTCTATTGTTGTAAAATTTCCTTTAAAAACACATCGTTTCAGTTTCATGTCAGAAAGAAATTCGCATTTTGCTTCTAAACTTTTTTCTGTCAATTTATTCAAATGAAGGGCGTTGCTTTTGTTACAAATATTTGCTTCTGCTTTTTTAATCTCTATTTTTTTTTTGGATTAATTTAAAAAGAAATTTATTTATTTACATTTTGCTGCATTTAACTTGTTTGATTTTAATAACTTTTTTCTGCCATTAAGATGACACTAAAAATTTTCCGAAAAAAAAACACTCTCCAAAACATTTTAGTTATTTTAATTTATCTACCGACCGTGTTTTATTTTAAACGCGTTTAGATTTTTTTTCTATCACTAACGATTTCGATACGCTGCGTTTGTGTGATTTTTGGACTTTTTTCTCTGCGTTCTAACAAAAGTTTTGCCAACCGTTACCAATCACCTCAAATATCGTACATAAACTGATATTAAAATTGTAAAAATTTTCCAGAGAATGTTTTCATGTTAAATTTTGTTAAAAACTTCCCACCAGCAGTCATATGATTTTTATTGGAACACGTTCCGTTGCTCGCTCTCTTTTCGTGGAAAGTGGAAAAATTTCAAATACTCTAGCGCCAGTGTTTCCTTTCGGCACTACAAAAGGATTTTCATCAGGCGCATGCACGAAGTGGAGCAAAGAGTCTTTTTGCCCATCACGAAAAGAGATAATGTCCTTTAAGGCCACAAACAAAAACAAAGAACTGTGGGAACAGTTTAGAAATGTTGGTTTGAAGAGAAATGGAAATTCTTGCCAGAGAATTATTTTATGAAAAGCAACCTGTTGCATGCCGCTTAATTATGGGGCCTGTCCCAAGATGCCGAACACTAACGCCTGCAACACAAAACTAATTAAGAGCAAACCAATCGTGACAAATCGTAAGAACTTGAAGTTGAGTGATAGATTGACTTAGCAAAAAAATAGTCCTTTCGCAATTTTTGCAAACCTTGAGATTCGCTCTTGTGGGACAGTAAACGGAAATGGTCAAAATTTATTATTAATTTCAAAATAAACTGCTGAAGCTTTTAGAGCTTCAGTCCTGTTTCAAAAGGGTACTGTATCATTGTAGTGATATCAGTTTTCATAACTTCATGCCACGACCAGACGTTTAAGTTCTAACGCAAATTTAGCACATGGATCGGTCATGTCCAGGACAAAATAATATCTGTGGAACACACAGACAACTTGCACGCATCCTTAATGAATTTATTCCACGATTTCAACAACTGGCAATTTTAGGCGATTTCTAGATAGATAATTTTTACTGGGACACCTTCACGACTAAAAAAGTTTATATAACCCGACCAGTAAAATATCATTGACTTGCTCACATGACCCCAGAATGTTTTAAGATCATATTTGTGTGCCAGCCTCACAGCCAGCAATAACTCTTTAAACTTTGTCTACAAACGCAGTACAGTGCACGCTGGATAATATCAACTAATTAAAACTGCAAATATTAACGCTTGTGAATTTCAAAGTTTAAGCCTAAAATATTAGTTATACTCTAGTTTGTTCAGAAACTTCAAATCAACTCAAAAGATAAGAAGCAATAAACTGGAACCACATTGAAATTTGCCACCACTTACACGAAATGTAAATATTTTGATAAACCCAGAGGACGATCAACGACGTTGATCGAAATATTGGTAAATAAACAAAATGTAGCAAAAATCAATGCATTTTTTTAAATTATTTGACCTAAAGCCGAACTGAAATACATCAAAAATATATTAAGAAACATAAAAGGCCAGCAAATAAACAAATTTCTATGGAATACATGTTAAAGCTTAAAACACTAGCAACACTGGCTATCGGCTGGGCATAACATAAACAGACTTGGCACGTTTGCACATTAAGGCAGCCGTATCTTAAACAAGGATATTATACAAACTTACAGCAAAAGCCATTTTCACATGAAGTAAAAGTTTCTTGGAGCTTTTGCTTAAACTGAATTATGTCGCTGTGGCTGGTGACAGCGATAAATTTGCTGCGGGCTTTGCGTTAAAGGTTTAAGTCCTCGCTGTAACGTTGGACATGCCAACAGCGTTGATTTCTTTACCCATAGATTAGGTATATTCCACAGACGCCATGTTTTGAATAATTCGTTTGTTTCCAATTACAGTGAAGCCACTCCTAACGACCAGCTGCGGACACTTTGAATGAAACAAATAAATAAAAAACAACCGGAGCACGACTCATTAAGGGTGGGGGATTCACTTAGTTTTTAGCTAAGGAAACAAATAACCGAAGTTATAGTAGTTTTGAAATATTCAATAGAGCATTTTTTTTATTTTTCTCTGCAGATTTTAAACGTTTCATTTCATTAAAATGTTAAATAAAAATATATCAAACTGCTGGCCTATTTTTTCTTACATTTCCAGCCTCTTTTGGAATTTTTCGTCCTTCTTGATGGATCCTGTATATAATATTTCAACACTCCAGCTTGTGACATTTGGCCTGGGCGAGGATAGCCCTGCCAGTTAGTAGGTCACGTTCCTCTCTTACACGGTACATACCTTTAGACATTATAATTAGAAATTGAATTATTTTTGAAAGTTTCTTATATTATTTAAATTTAAATGTTACGGTATGGCTGGCAGTCGTTTTCAGTCCTAGTTCACTTAGTTAAAATGGTGTTTGTCCGTACTTTCGTGTTTAGCAGCTTTCACTACTCATTGAATACGCCCGCTGCGCTTCTCGTTCTAGGTGTCAATGGTGTCTCTAAGTAGATATCCTTCTTGTAGCAAATACTTTTTCAGTTTTCCACTTCAATTAAGAACTCCTTTGAAATGCTTTGGAAGCTCTCAAAGTTTTTCCTGCTTCTTTATTTTTAAATTATCCGACTTCTAAACCCCAATACTCTAGTGGAAATAGCGGTAAAAGTCCAGCAATTTTTTTAGGCGAAAGGCGTGTTTAGTGAATGCTGAATATATTCTAGAAAATTGGGCTCTGACATGAACCAAATATACATATTCACAAATTTTAAGCGTCTGGTGTTTTGATTGTTTTCGTTTTCGTTGGCAGATTTTTTTTTCTGGTTGGTCATATTTTTAGAATTTTTCATTTTAAGATTTTTGAAAAGCGATTTGGTTTTTTCCACGGAATTATTTTGCATTTCATTTAGACTAATTTTGTTTAATTTTCCCCCTTTTTAAAAACTTTAATAAGAAACTTGTGCTGCACAAATGCGCTTAACGAAGCACGTTTGATATTCATCAATATTGACGTACTTGCATGAATACATACATACATACATACATACATATATACATAAATACATTTATATGTACATGCTTACACATGTGTATGTACGTTCATAAATACAAATGTGCGTGCACACGCATACACATATATTTAATATGTATGTACACACACATACATACATGAACAGTTTGCAGCAAGAACTAGGCCTAGCCGAGAAGCGTAAAAGCGCTATAGCCAACATGACACAATAAGGAAAGATATCACGATTCGACCTGTTAACAAAAACTATGTCCTACAGATCAGAGACAGGGATCAGCTACCGGATGCCGCTGATTGTGTTAAAGCACCAATGAACTGATGAGGACGCAATCGTTTACAATATTAATTTTTAGATCAGCGTTTGAAAGGACCAATAGATAAAAAATTATCCAACTTCCAGAATAACCAGCAGCTTAACTTAGTCAGAGCGCGGAGAATCACAGTGGGATGGACTCATTAGGCTTGAAATAACACGATGCTTTAGGCGTTGCTAAAACACCGATACAGTCTGTGTATAAAGTTAAGAAATAGAAAAAATGAAGCACTAATTTGATATACAAACAGTCCTTGTCAAGAAGGTACTTAAATACATGTGTCTATACCTGAGTACCTCCTCAAATATGTACATATTTATGTGAAATTAATTTTCAACCAATTAAAACACCACCTGTCTCTTACAAAAGACTCTACTACAAATCCTTAATTAGACTTAATGAAGAGCTTAAAATTTGATTACAGTTTTAACAGGGTACGAATGTTCACTATTATTGAATGGCGGCCTGGATAAGAAGTCTAAAAAGTAGCTATATATTCCCTTGTAATACAGAGCTGTCAATATAATATGTTTAGCTACAACCAGACGGTAATTGTAATAACCAATCATACTATTGAACAATTAAATATCGTTTAATAAATCAAATTTATTTATTATCTTTAATTAATAGATGGTAAATAAACTAAATATTATTACAAAACAAGCCAAAAATAATGTGGGTTTCATTCAGACTCTATCTGAAATAAAACTTTTTTAAACAAACTACTTTGTCTGCTAAAAAACAAAAAAACATAATATGGTCGCTGCAACCATGTTCCTCTTCAACATCGTCAATATGATAGTGAGTGACATCAATGACTTGACGGCGTACTCACGTCGCATATATTTAGTTTACGGCTGATAGGGAAAATTTTGCCCAGGTACAAAAAAAAAATAGGTTTCTGTCTCAACTAAGCAATTTTCTGTGATGTGCAATCATAAAGTATATTCTTGCAATGCGTGAATAACTTTTTGAAAGTTCAATTATTTCTGTGCACCAAAAGTCGAAACTGTGTGCGTGTGTGTGCATTTCAAAGAATGTACAACTGCTTCGTTACTAAAATAAAAACTTATACCCCAAATCCAATCTCCACTCATACGTAAATTGTAAAATTGTAAAAGAAAAACCAAAAATGTCAACTTAAATTTATTTTTGCAAACGTTCTTACGAAAAGCAAAATAAAAAAGAAACAGAAAATCAACAAACAAAAAAAAACGCACTAAAATAAAAGAGTAACGTATTAAAAATTATTTTTATTTAGACAATGTCGCCCAGAAGTGCCATGAGTGTGCGATGATTTTGAATATTTGTTTATGTGGCCAAAATAAAATTCAGAACGCCAATCAGCTAATAATAAACATAAACATAAGACTGCAGAAAGGCAGAGGCAACAAATGTATGATGGCAGAAACACGTAATAGTTTTTGTCTCCTAAAGATGCGGGCAGGCCGCAGAAGGCGGCAGGCAACAACCATAATCCACAACAACTGCTCTGCAGTTTGTTACTGCACGCGCAATCATCAGCGCAGTTCTCGTTGTGTTCGTAATCATCGTTTTAATTATGAACATGCTGCTGCATGCCGATCCCCGTCCAAACAAAACAACACTTGCTTAAAACCAACAATATTAATGGGGAAACCCAACAACAGCAACAACATTAACGAAATCATCGTGTATTTTGATATAAACGACCAGATGGTTTAAGCATGAGATGTCGCTAAACTTTAAAGGCCTGCTGTAAAACATAAAATTATAATTTCTTCTGGCGTTGCGTGCCGGTACATAAAAATCGAATCAGCATAATGGGTGATATTTTTTATTGTAATAGAAAGACTAATTATGAGGAGACTTTTTAGAGAACATTTTACGTTTTATCGCAAAAAAAAAAACGACTGAAATGTGACCGTTTCGTGGCTTGTGGCGACACGGGACCACCACCGACATTGATTTAAAATCGTTTTTGGAATGAAACTCGTTGTATGAAAATTCCAAATTTTGATACTATATTCTTTGCTTTGGAGCAACGGTGGCTTCGACAGCGAAGACTTGACTTTTGTTCGAGCAGTCTGGGTTGTCAAGTTGCATGGAATGGCGTTTAACCTGACAAAATAGTTGAATTGAAGTGAATGTTGTACTCCATAAACACTGAAGAATAATTGTAACTCCCCGATCTTCGCAGTTCTTAAAATTATGCAGGATACTCAGTTCGTGTTGTGCAGAAAACGTCAGCCTTCTGCAGACACTTCTAGATAAGTCTTGAGTTGCAGAATGCAACTCGCTGAGTTGGATGAAGAACTTACAGACGGCACCAACAACTTGTTGTTGTCCAGATTCAACTTCTGCAAAAGCCCAGGTGGCAACTTCTACAATTTCATACATATTGACATTGATAAGCCTTTTATTACGTAATTTTAACACGTAACATTAAAACACAATCCTTAAGAAAAGAATTTTTTTCACAAACCCTCCTTTTACAAGATAATGGAAAAATTTGCAAAAATGCTTGGATTTTTTCCAAAGGATAGTTATAGATTTTTATTTATTACGAGTATTTTTCAGTACTAAATATATGTGTATGTAATTAATCAACAGCTGTAAATGTTTTTGTTATTGCATTTATTTTTTAATATTATTAGTAAAATCATTAGGGGCGGCCCTGCAAATTTGCACGCGTTTCTCATTTTACTTGTCTATTCTACTCCTCTGATGAATGGAATACGATACTTATATATGTAGATAATTATCACAAGAGAGCAACATGGGTTTTAAAAACCTCTTGAAACCCCTTTAAGGCAGGCAACATAAAGTTTTGCACTGAAAGCCCTGACGATATTTTGAAAATGTTGCTTTTTGCAAACTCGTTTGCTCCAAAATTATGGAATCATGTTTACAACCTGCTTCAAAATAAGGAATCTCTTGGATGGAGTGAATATTTTCTCTGTAGTTTGGAAAATTTGTCCCCTTCTTCCTGTTTAAGCACTTAAATTATAAAATAAAAAGAAAATAGTTGTGTGTGTATTAAAAAGTCCCTGAACGATGTGTTCTTGTTTTTATTTTAGCATCCATCATTATTAGCAACTTCTGTTGCCCAGGGGAAATTACACACCTTCAAATTCAAGGTCTCTGCCGTAGACGATGCTATCGACACAGACATCAGTAGTTTCGAGCTTTTAAATCACAATCTGTTTCGCCTTAATGAATAAATGCAAGTGGGAAAGAATAATTTTAGTGCGCGTTGGGGCTTATTTGGTATTTCTGTAATTAAGTTAATGGTGTTGTTGCTGTAGTTGTACCAGGATTTTGCTGGCTGGCTGGAGAATTTGCGTACGACACCGTTTGCTGACACCCTACGCAATAAGCGGGAGGGGGGCAGTTTAAGTCAAAACTCTTAAGCCCGATGTCTGGGTCTGTGAGTTATCAAACTGATTATAGTTCTTTTTTTTAGGTTGATGAAATTGTATTTTGCTTGTTCGGCGATTTTCTCTGGTCGAAACCAATGCGTCAAGGGATTTGCATCAAATCCGTAGCAATCGTTCAAGGACCTACCAAAACTTGCACAGTAAAAGTTAGAAACATTAAATAAGTTTGTAATAAAAGTTTTACTTTTTTCATATGTATCTATAACTGGACTTGTGTCTTGTTCGTTCAGTAGTTCATTTCAGACACGACATGTGATAACAGCCGCACAATCTAAGTGGTTCTAAAGACAGTATCGTAACTAGAACTAATACCTGAACTAATTCGATGCAGGCCAGTCTATTTGTGGTGGTTTTGTTGATAGCAGTGTTGCCAAGTTGTTTCTTTTTTCTATAAAAAAAAACATGATAGTTTTGGAAAAAAATATTGTGCTGTAGGGTGTTTCAGATATTTGCTGGTTTCATGCATTCCTGTATTTTTCTTTAAACATATTTCTTATAAACTTATACGCACACACAAACACACTGGTATTTAATTGCAGCATTCGTTGTTACTGCAACAATTATTTCTACACATGTGTGTGTGTATCTATATATGTATAAATATATATGTATGTAATTGTGCATTTCTATGTTTGAACACGAACAAAGTAAAATCATTTTGGTTTTAAGGGGGAGATTCGTATATGCCCGCAAATTCGCATATATTTCTGCATTTTAAGTGATTCGTAACATGTTGCATGTTGTATTTTTGTTGCACTTACGATTTATACCAAATATTTAACACTGATGAGTTTTGCTCCCCTTTTTGAAAACGCAAGCCAAAGTCGAACAGAAAGAAAACATCAACAGAAAATAATTTTGTAAATATGCAATTTATTGACTTAAAGCTCTTGCCGTTTTCGAAAACAACAACAAAACAACCTAGAAATTCTAGTTCATTCACCGCTTCTATATGCGATTCCTACTGTACACAACAATAATTTTATGAGTTCTCTATGCGACTGTTTCCCCCTTTTTCAGCAACTTTTCAGTCAACATTTTGAAGGGTATTTTCTCAAGCAGAAATTTATAAACAAAAATAAATATATGTTTTAGAGTAAAAAATAAAAGAAGAGGAAAAACTGGAAACAAAACCCCTTTCAAAAAACTGTTTAACAAAAATTTATTGTATGAAAAGAGCAGACTTGAAGAAAATATTTTATTTTATTATTGTGTTTTTTTTTTTTTTTTGGGATTTCCTGTGCTTTTGTTTCCCTTTTTTTTGCTCTCTCCAAAGTTCACATGCGAGCTTTAGTTTTATTTATGACTTTTAAAGTGAAAAAGGGTTTTTGTGTGTGTTTGCTTGTCTAACTTAAGCCCACGAAACTTTAGAGCAAAAGTTAGAAGAATTTAATTCAACAAATTTTAAATAAATTGTAACTTAAAGCCGAGTTCCTTAACTAGTTGGCCTCAGCCACCATCCAATAGGAAGAAAAGTAAGACTTTTATCCTCTAACACGATTGTTTTAACATTGTTTTTCTTTTTATATTTGTAGCCAAGTGAATTGAAAGTTGCAAATATTGGCTTATCCCTAGAAATCTAACGTTAACGTTCGCCAAGCCCTTCAAAGTACTGGCGATCACTAACTTTCGTTATCGTGGCAGAGGCATTTTATATTGCATGACATTTACAGTTTAAAGTTCCTCTCGCGGATTAAACGGGTTCGTTTCCAAACCGAAGAGAAGAGTTGTGTTGTATTGGACTCTGAATAAAAAATAACAAAATTATAAGAATGAGCGATAGCGAAGATAGGCGGCAGAGCATTCGATAGAGTCCCGACTTTTGAGGATGTCAGTTTATAAAAGTGTTGAGATATTCATAAGAGTAGAAGCTGTTTCTCCACTTTCTTTTGACTGTGTTTCTGTAGGGCAGAATATTCACAGGGCAAATTTATAGCTGACTCAACTGTTTCTTTGTTCAAAAAGGTTTTGCAATATTTGCGCTCAGGCCTTCGTCCAATCGACTAGGAACGAGACAAAGAGTGGCATCCAAATGTTTTTTTTTCAGAAGAAAATATATATATTTTTCTTTTCCTTTAGTCTATGCAATTCTAAATAATGTATAGCTGATGGCTTCTATATGTTAAACACTTCCATAAACAAAATTTGGTGGGACATTTGAAGGATATTGAGTCCAAGGCTTATCCTGCCTAACCTTGATCTCCGGAAATCAAAACTAAAGTAACGTGGCGTTTGCTCGCCCAAGGATTGAAGGTCTTTTCGATCAGGCAGCCTTTAACTCTACATAAAAGTCATGCCGTCTGGTAGGAAACGAAATCTTCGTTAAGGTACAGATATCAGGTAATCTTAGTCCTACTTGATTTCTTCAAACTCGTCAAAAAATACTATTGATTTTTTATAGTTCCGACCATTAAACTGAAATTTCTGTGGATCTGTTAATCGATCAGTTTTTATTCACAAGAACATTCAGTTCATGACCGTCATCATCATCCTGGATATTCCCCCCTCTTTTTTTTTATAAAAATTTTAAAAGTTCATACATATGTTTGTATTCCCTATTGGATAATTGCATTAGAAATTTGCTGATTTTACCCTACAGCTTAACACCAGATGAGCAGTTTTTTGAACAGCAGTTAAGCGTTTGCTTGGAATCGATTAAATTCAATAAATTAAGTTGAGTAAATGAAAATTATTTTCATATCACTGCAATATAAATTTAACATTTAAACTAATAAATAAAACACGGTGAACTTAAGTTTTAACTGCCATTAAACCACAGGAATTCCTTGTTGCGTGTTCGCTTTCATAACAAAACGGAGAAAAATTGTAAATGAAACGAAAAATGGAAAATCCTGATTTTTAAAAATATGCAACGAAGTGTGCCCTTAAAATAAGCATTTGCACTGAAACACGTGGTTTTTACTACAAGTTTCGGAAATCAATGTTCACCAGTTTAACCTTTAGCCAAGGAAACAAACCAGCCAACGTGCATACGAGCCACACTGCAAAGAGAAGCGAAAAAAAACGCAAAAGCGAAAAAAATGTCTTCAAAAGTACACGGATGGATGGAAACACAATGATGACGACGTTGGCGGCAACGGTGATGTATCAATAGAAAATGCAATTTTTCTCAATTTATCTCCTCGCCCATTGGCTTTATGGAGAGCAAAGAACAAAAGCAAAAACTGTTTTAACGTTTAATTCGAGTATGTACTCGTATGGCGGTGTTGCTTTCTCCATTTATTTTGCTGAAACACAAACAAGATGTATTTCATCAAAATCTCAAATAAAACAATACAATAAACAAAGAAAAAAAAAGGGAATATGTTTCACATTGTAAAAACTGCACAAGCACATAAATAAAAAACAGGAATAACGTACAGAATTGAACTCGTATTCACAATATTATAAAGAGAGGGTTGTAGATAGCGAGTCGCATGTACTTACAATGTGCCTTACGGGCAGCCAGAAGGAGTGAAAGAGCCTGCAAAAAGGCCTTCTCTGAGCACCACCAGCAGTGCTTTTCCATTTCATGACCCTGTATTTCTAACACACAGTACAAGGTTTTTCCAACTCGGCCTAGGACCTATTTGGAAAAATGTTCATTTGGAGAAAGGAACTAAGAATCTGTTTGATGCCGCAGATAAATGTGGAATCTAGGCAAGCTCTGACCTAGACCTAATATTTTGTCCAATTTGTTATTTACATTCCACTTGCTGAAGGTTTCAACAATGTCATGACATCGGCTTATTGAGAAATTATTCAAAGGTTGTTACAACAAATCTGTCGGTCGCCTTGGTCGACTTTCCCAACATCGGGGTATACGACCAACTCTATAAGAATGCCCTCAAGCTTGAGAGCTTTTTGAACTTAATGAAACGTTTCGTGTGTCTTTGTGTCCGAACTCTGTTCCAAAGTTTGCAATCTAAAGGACTATCTATAAATTTGTTTTTGTTGTTGTAGTTCTTAACTCAAACATAAAGAGAAGATTTTTAACGTTAAAAACACCTTTCAAAGAGCTGCATGTTGACGGCGCTGTCTTTTATGGAGGGGGAATTGCGGCAACAAAAAATAATATTTTAGAAGAAAATATACTTTAAGAAGAGGGCCTCCTTCACGGTTCACTTAAGCTACAGATTTTCCCGCTGCATAAGTGTTTTGTATGTGCTCTTGTGCGCGTGGGATGGATACGCAACACCCACTAAAAAAAGAAGCAACATTTGGTTGCAATTTGAATATTTCCGTTGTAGCAGTAGTTGCAAAATAACAAATCACTTGCAATCAAATAAACAACGAAACAAATGAAATACTGACTTACAAATTTTCACAATGAAGAAGGTGTACGGGACAGCATGACCAACTGCGGCAGAAATGTCCTCAGCTTCGATCATAACTGCTCCATCGGCTGACGTCATATTCGATAGAGAACGTAAAATATTGTCGTTCTGCCACTACAAGTTGTTGTTTAGGACTTGTTTGGATATTAGGAAACGTCTTTGCAACAATAATCCAAACGTTTGAAAATACAATTCTATTTGTATCTACAGTGTGGTTTTAATTCATTGAGAATTGAATTTAGTTGGTTGCACCACCGAAACTTTGCGATAACCAAATTACGAATACCATGAGAAATAGTATAAACGTAAAATATGTTGTATGTAATAATGACAACACGAACAACACAACACACACACACACAAGTCCAAATGTAGAATAACATTTTCCCACATGCTGCAGGGAAAATGCAACCAAACAAAACATGTTTAAGGAGGAGAAAGATGAAATAAAAAGAAATATGAACACACATACACACATCCATATAAACAAAACAACTACAAATTTTTGACTTACAAATTATTTGAAAATATCGAAAAAAAAAACAAAATAAAAACTAAATTGATAGCAAAAGTAAAAACTGCACATTCCTGAAAAACCATTTCATTGTTCATGTTTCCAGTTTTGCATAGAACGAGTACAACATAAAAATTGATTGTTTTCATACTTCAAATTTTCAATTTTATTTTATTTTATTTTATTTTTTGTCAGAAAAAAGGTGAAGAAAAAAACATTCATCGGAAATACCATCGAGTGTTTTAGATGAGTTGCAAATCAATAAAGAGTTCTACCAGCGGCAGTTGAGTGCATGTGTGGGTGTGTGTGTGTGTGCGTGCGAACCTTGGAATTGCTTTTGTGTGTGTGTGTGTTTTCGTGATGATGGTTTAAATTGCGCTTCCAATTGTCTAACATCCGGTTGTTTTGTTATATTCTCACAATAAAAAAACTTCCAGTTAGAGAACAGCACAGAAATATTTTGTCTTATTTTAAAAACAAGAAAGTAAAAATTAGTGCTTAACAACCAAACACACACACACACACATACACACACACTCACACACACCCAAACAAATGAACATACCGTTTGATTTATAGCAACAGAAATTTGCTTTTCTTTTCTTCTTTTTCGGCCATAGCATTTATATTTCCTGGTTTTACGCCACCAGCTGAAAAGATAACCGAAACTTTTATATATAGTGCAATACATACATAAATATATAGTAATTTCATTCATTTCATTTAAATTCAGTTTAAATTTCACCATTGGATGCTTCTTCTTATAAAAAAAACCCTGATCTGAAAAGGAAATCTGCTGCAAACTATAAAAATTTAATCTTTAGTAATAGAGGCGGTCACTCTTTGTGTTATATTTACAACTGCACTATATTTTTACAACTCTGTTATAATTACAACTCTGTTACATTTACAGCTCTGTTATAATTACAACTCTGTTATAATTACAACTCTATTATATTTACAACACTATTATATTTACAACTCTGGTATATTTACAACTCTGTTATATTTACAACTCTTTTATATTTACAACTTTTGTATACATATTTACTATGGTGTTTACCACAAAGTGCAAGTGCCTTTATATATATATATATGTTTTTTTAAAATGAGTAATGACTGAGTTTAGATTTCTTGTTCTCAATTGGCATTTGTTCGCCTGTGCCTCCTTTTGTTGCACATTGTTCTCTTCCAGAAGAGGCTTTTATTGCTTTTGTAAGCAAAGCGATTTAGTGTTTTTGTCTGGTACATTTAACACGATTGTTTACCTCAGCGTTGTCCAATGTCTTTTAATCACTGCGTAATACGGGATATTCAGTCCTAAAAAAATTGGGTAAAAGAATAACGAGCCCACATTGCACGATAAGTATGAGCTGGAGTTAGAAATTTTTCGATTTTCTACAGGCCAAGGGGCAGCTTTGCTTTTGTACGGGTCCAACTAAAATTACATATTTAAAGTTTTTTTTCTGTTTTATCAAATTTTGCATTTTAGAACCAGAAATGGATCATGGATGAATATTATATGCAGACCTTATCTCGTTTTAGCTGAGTACGCAAAAATGTAGCCGACTATAAGTAACACATGGGTAGAATCGATTTCTCATCACAATCATGTTCAGGCATGCTCGAGTTAGTGTATATCGTCGTTATGTTGAAAAATTTGACAGTAAGCAGAATCTCCAAGTTTAAAAAAATGAAAGTGCATACAGAACGTCATTGGTATATTCTTCTTTAAATGATATTTCGAGGCCATTGTGCTTGGAATACAATTTTCTTTGGGTCTGGTGCATAAATCCAGCAGAATTTGATATTTTGAAGGCTGTTATCACTTGCTTTTTGTTCGCATAGAGCTCCGTCGTAACATCATTTTGCCTTCACCTTCATAATATTCAATTCGCGCTGAATAAAGTGACAACTGTGTAGCAATTTTGAAAACGATTTGCTACTTTTACAAGATTTTGCTAAGTGTATACCGATGAATGGATTAAGGAGAAATTCTAAATTTGTTTAACGAAATAAAAAAGTTTTATTTTTGGTTTAAATTTTTTTTTTATATTTTTTCACACCTTAAAACTATTTTGAATGGTGCAAATAATGAACAGAAATACGTACAAACCGTCAATTAAAAACGAAAAAGAAAAAGAAAGTTAACCTTAATAGTTACACAAGCACAACCGATTATGAAATAATTATTGCCAGCACCAAGTCCCGATCCATATGAAAAGTGGAATGAAGAAAAAAAGAATGCAGAAAAAAAGGAAAGTTAAACCTCCACTTTAAAGTAATTTTATTTCAGCCAACAGCTAAAGGATTCAGCAAAATAAAGTATGAGCAAAATGCAATTTGTTAAGTAAATTAAAAACTGCACAGAGTGTGTTGCAAAAGAACGAGAGAAAACAAAATCCATATTATATAATATGAATAATAATGGCTTTTCAAGGTAATTTTGCACCAGAGCAACCAACACGTCAAAAAAGTGTTCGTTTCTCGTTAAAACCACAAAATGCCGAATTTCCATCCCTTTCAAAACCCTCTACTTATTTCATATTTGCCTGTTAATTCCTGCACTTTAATTTTGATTTTGTGATATCAGTGGCGCGGTTACGGGACTTAAAAAACAAAATCCCTCAACAGCCACAAAGTAACATGAAAGTGTGGCAAGAAAATCAAAATAATTTTGCAATATCTTTTGGCAAATTTTTTTTCCTTTCCCTTAATAAATTGTAATGGCATGAAGAGAAAAGGTTAAATAAACCATAGTTTATGCATTAACATTTAGCTGCATATTTAATATTGTGCACAACAAAGTGCCTGGCAAAAAGAACAGAAAATAACAGAAAATAATTGCAAAAGGATGGTATGAAGAATTAAAAATGAAAAATGATGAAATCTACAAGCCACTCTGGCAGGAAATAAATCAAAACTGTGTTTTGTGTGTGCTGTTGTTGTTACTGTTCTTGTTTTGCGTGTTGCATTATAAATATTACAGTTAACTGTAGCAAACAGTGGCGGCGGAATAGCGGAATCACGGGTGGTCTTAAAAGGTGATCGGCCTGTGTTTTTAATTGGAAATTCTAATAGTGGGCTTTGGCGTACTATAACTCTCCAACACAACTTGGGGCATTTGCAGTATATCAATATTTTCTTCCTCCAGAGATGGGCAACTCTGCAGCTGCATTTGATGCACTTACGTTTCCACTCTGATAAACAAAAATTCATAATTTCAATAACTAGTTTTTCTATTAGAATAACGAAATATAGATCCTGCAATATGAGTTGGTGCAGGTGCGTCCTTCTCTTACAGGAAATCAGCAACGACGAGGTAACGAGTCTGGTATACAGACCCAGTTGAAAACCCGTTGCCCCCCACGATCTGATGAGCTCTGAAAGAAAAATGTTTTAAAACTTTAGTTGCACATTTTTTTCTATCAATTTGTCAGTTCAATGACGTTTTAGGACAGCAACTACTATATATTGTATATATCATTCAACTTTTATTCTCGTAGAGTTTTGAAATTAGAAATTTAGAACAGAGTAGTCAAAACATATTCAGATAAAATTTTCTCTTTTGTAAAGTGCCCTTTTCAGATTAAAAAAAAAACAGAATTAAAATTTTAGTAAAATCGGTCAGTGAATGCAAAGAGCCATAAACAGCTTTACTTGCTCTAGTACCCGTTTCTGTCACTGGAATACTTGTAATGCGCAACCGATTACCCCCATCAAACAATAATTTATTTTTATTATAGATTTTATTTAAATCTATTGGACGTTGTATAGAGGAGTACATTTTCTGTACATCTTCTCTAATAATACGAATATATATATCAGTTAATTGAAATAAAAAACAGTCTATATACTTTAAAACCTCTAAATATCTCTATATCTTGTAACACAAAAGTGGCAGCTATTTTTCCAATATTAATCTTTTGCATGGAAACCCCTACATGTGTTGTTGTAGTGGTCCAAAAAATATACAGTTTCGCTGAATGGACGGTTGGATATTCCAGAATACCCAAGTGCCGAAACTCCCAACCATGTTTCGAGAACCAATTGACCTTCATCTGATGAGAGAATCGAATAATTTGAGTCCCCTAAAGGACCCCACAAAAACTTAATGTGCCAGTAAGAAGTTATTCAACTTTTCAGATCGAGCTAGAAAAGTAATTGATACTGTCCCGACACAAATTAGCCAAATCCAACGACAAAACAAAAGTATGGCTTAAATTCTTAATTCCTTAAGGTTCTGAGAAAGAATAGTCGGTAAAGAGATAATTTATTTCTCGCGAAATGAATTTCTGTGAAATTAACGTTCACATCCTTTGAGTCTTCACCGCCAGTTTTCCTGTTTGCCATACAGAAAATATAAAATATATTATCACGCACTTAAATTCAAATAATTTTGTTACTTCTCAGGCCTTTCGTCCAGAAATATGAATTATTTTTAATTTAAATGTTTTTGTAGGTGATAAATAGTTTAAGAACGGAATGAAAAAAACGACTCCCCTCTCCCCCCCTTCATTTTTCATTGTGTAAAAAGGCTGTGGTAAAAAAATGCATATAAAAAAATTTAAATATCATGTCCACTTCAGTGACAGCAACGTTAAGACCGGTGTTGCAGCAACCTTTAAAATACGATAAAACAACACCAACAAACAAAAACCTGGCCTTTTCTTTGCTCAAGTAAAATAAACATTTTTATAGTCAGAGGAGGCAGCACCGCGTAGCCACGAGAGCTTAGCTGATACTGCAACCGGTAAAAGTAGTTGCCTCAAGTAAAACTTTTCCATTAAACTCAGCCACTTTGAAGAGTTATTTCGAATAGTTCACTTTTCTTTGCTTTAAATCTCCGAACAAAGTAACTCATATAAATTTCCTTAAATTATTCTGACAAAAACTACAAATTTTTTGCTCGGTAACACGTATTGGATGGGATGTAGACACAAACAGGGCAGCAGAACTGCAGCAGCGAAGGGCGAACGAAGTAGAAAAAGTAAAATGTTGAGGTTTCGCATGAAATATTACTGTTTGAGCGGCGCTACATCAACCAGCTGTGCTATTCTATACAATTTAAGCTGAAAAGCAGCGAAGAAACGAAGAAAACAAGCAAACAGATAAGAAGCTGGCACGGAAAATTGTTTTATTTAAGTTTATTTTCCGTCAAGGCTTAGAAGTCCTAGGCGACCCGACCCTCTTGTTGTGATTGTACTTTCAAATTTGCCACAGCAAAAAGTGAAAAGTTTTAGTTGGAAACTATTGTACGTTTTTTTTTCTGCCTGTTACCGCAAGCTAAAGGAGGAATATTTATTAGTTGGTTTAATTTGCTACCTGGTAGATTAAAGGCATGAAATTAATAATCTGTTGAAAGCAATAAAAGAATTTGAATAGATGATATATTTTTTGTATCCTAAACGTTTTTGCCGTCTTAAGGAAAATTTAAATGCATGAATTGCTGTTGACCACTAAAACAACAATTAATAGATTGAATTTTGGTGCTGGAAATTATGAATAGATTTTAAAAAAATGGCAGATGGTCTCCATGTAGGATTGATTATTGGCAGGTAGATTTTTTAAACGCCTGAAGAATCGAAATTTATCTGAAATAAACGACAAATTGTCAACGAAAACTTCTTTGAAGTACTCACATCTATTGCAAACGTGTAATCATTTTAATGACGACAGTAGGGGTTTATTTTAGGCGTAAAATTTAAAATTTTTGTTTAATGTTGCAGCCAAAACAACAGCAAAGCAAAGTGTCAGCTCCCAGCACAGCAGGCGGTTCATTTTATCTGTAATTTGTGTTCTAATATATCTGTAAAGCTACTTCCACTCCCTAAACTGATGGCGATAAATGCAAAGAACACAACTGCGGCGTTTGACGATGTTCTTGGTCGCGAATATTCGTCGTCAAGAATAAAACACATTGGAGTATATGAAAGTGCACACAATCGTGACGTTCGACGAAATTCGTCATACTCGGCTATAGTTGAAATACATTTATTTCCAATTTGTTCGCCCATATAAGGTGGCCATCAATATATAATTTGATTCGATTTGATTATATGACGCGTGTCGAAATGTTATTCTTTACGATATAACTCGATATCTCGCCGGCGATTAAACTGCTGGTTTCCTGGCATTTAATTTTCCAGCGGTGGACACGAAAGGGCAAAGACCTTTTCAGATATGAGTTTAACTTTATAAAAAGATAAATTAACCACTTGCTACAGATTTATTCGCTTTTGATATCAATGTGTTTTATCGTCCTTTTTCTGCCTGCTTTCGAGCCAGGCATTTATTTATTGTTCGCAAATTGTCAGTATATTTGTTATTTAAAACTGCTGGAAACATTAAAAAAAAGGATTTTTTTTTGTTTCCTTTTGACTTTTCTTTTGTGTGGGTTTTGCAAATGTTGTAAAGAATTTACTTTCATTATTGCTGGACCATCGTTACATACATCTCAGAACAAATTTAGCTTCGATATAGATCATTGTTTTAATTTAAAAACTAAATAGAAGTTTCTCTTTAGAGCAAATTGGAAGGGAATATATTAGATTTTTATAAAAGTGAATGTTAGAAAAGCGACCAACACAATCTGATAAACAAATTCTTTAACTTCCAAAAGAACCAACTAAATGTCAAGTTCAGTAGAAACATGAAAGTTTGATATTTTTTTTTAACTTTTTTGAAGTGAGTTTTCAGATTTCAAACGTCACTAATTAATGTGAAAGTGAAAAATCTCACAACAAAAAAGAATTCTTTACTTTAAATTATAACTTTTTAATGAGCTGCTCTTTTCTTTGTTAATTTTTTATATTATATGTTTTTTTTTTTTTGTATTTGTTAATTTCAGTAATTCCAGCTCATGAACATCTGTTGCGTATAAAACATGTTAAGTCCGCTTCCTGTGCCAGTGCCCTTGACACTTTCTTTATTAAATTGTTCTGCCCATTTATTTCTCTACTGCTTTCCCAGCCCTTCTCCAGTTTTCATTAACACCAGCGTCAGTAAACGAAGAATTGTAATCACAAAAGTGACGAAAAAAAATTTTGTAATAAAACAAAATATTAAAAATAATAAAAAAAAACACATTCTAAAAATAAAAATGCTGCTGTTATTTCTACTGCAGCAAACCAAATATTAAACGCAAAAAGAAACAAAAACAAAACTAAAATGTAGAAAAAAAAACAACTAAATAGAAAGAAATTATTAACAAAATATTGTTTCGAAATAAAAATCTCAAGAGTTCTATTAATATTTGTTTTTAATTAAAACGAGAATACTCCAGCAATTTATTATAACAGAAAAACATTCCTTAAATTCAAGCCAAGGAAAATAAACAATGAGTGCTAAAACTCGCAATAAAACATTCAACATGAAGTCGATCATGTTGCCAGGAAATTTCCAAAAACTCAACTTGAAAAACGGTGTCTCCTTGACTGCTTAAACGAAACGAAACGAAACCAAGTTGATTGAAAACTTACATAACATTTATGCCACAGTTTGTGTTTGATAGACATGCGTATGTATGGACTTGTGTATATTTTACACACACACACACACACACAAGTAAGTCAAATTCACAAACATATGACGCTGACTGTCCGAATGTTGTCAAAACCAACCTCATCCATCATTGACACACTTCACAATTCTCGTACATCCTAAATTTAAGCAAACGGGAGATCCAATTAGACTTTCTTTTTTTTCGATGATGTATGACCAACATTTTTCCAGTTCCGTCAAACAATTTATTTATAAGCAAAGAAAATTATTATACGCTGCACTTCAAGCAGTATCTAATACATTGTAATAATAATATATATCTTTGCCGCAAATGTACGCGGATTATATTCATAGCGATCGATTAGACTGCCTTCATTCAGGCTGTCGGTGAAGATCATTATCAATCGATTCAATGCTGTAGGCACCAAGTTGGCCTCTTGAAGAATTCAGCGCTAGTGTCTGAATTTGAGGGCCTGCAGGGCTAAATTCATGCCACTTTAATTTCTTCACATCGGAGAGTGCTATTTTTGTACCAACTTTTATCCACGATCACGTCAATTTCTAAGGAAATTAGTGCAGTTTGTGGGATAGTCAAATGCCCTCGAATAACCGCTTCATCCAACCACGCCCGAATGAAACAAAATTACTTACTAATTAAGTGAACGCAACAGCGAAATGTACTTGGAAACGGAAAAGAAGATGCAATAACTAATATCTGGAGCATCATATGGGACGCATTGTCGACCGACCTCCTGATCCTTTCTGTTAGCACAATCCACACATCGTCCTGATACATGATCGATTAGACTACCAGCTGGCATTGGAAAGAGTAAAAAGCCCAATGTATCGCATGTTGAAACAAAAATTGTAAATCCCCCGGAAAATGAGCAAAATCTCGACTCCTAGATGGCGTAACAGGCTTCTTAGTGTTTGAAAACGCAGTTTCCTAACTTTAACTTTATTCTAATAACTGATTTTATCAGGACTCAATATGGGCCAGAAACTAAAGCCGACACCTTCACTAAAGCTTAATTTGTAGGAAGGGGTCGGCTGAAATGTTCCGGTTGTAGCTTAAGTCATAAGAACGGCAATTACTAAGCGTGCCGTTGTCCTGCTTTGTAGGTTCCAGGTTCAGTAAGGAACTGGAAATGAACGTTAAAAGAGTACGTTAAAAGCAGATGTTTTTAATGGGCTTCGGTCAACCAAATTGTCATACTTCGTTTTGAGGCGTCTAGCAAATTGCTGGCAGGCGGTGTAAAGGGATAGACCAACCTCTCCAGCGGCATGGATCTGTTGACAAGAACCAGTAGCTTTGGTCTCTCGTATGGTAATATTACAAAGCCGGCTGCCGACAACAGTCTTGTAAGGCATCTCTTGATTTTATTTTCTTTGAGATAAAAGTTTTATTTTGTAAGAGACTTCAATATCTACTTTCATTTTAAATATTTTATATGAAAATGCAAAAATTCTTCATAGATTCTCCGTTGAAAGTAGCTGGTCACGTCTACCAGATGCGAGTATTTTGCAAAACGGCTGCATACAGATTTCATGTTGTCGATGATTTTTGGCTGACATTTGAACAACAGGCCAACAATATCTTATACTTTCTTGCAAACAACGCAAGATGTTTGTTCTTGTTTTTTTTCAACTTTTTTCTATCTTTTGCAAAGTTTTACTAAAGCAACGAATCAAAGGCGCATAAAAAGTGAAGGAAGAGAAAACATGGCTTCTCATACAAGAACATTCGCCAAAGGCTGATTTGTAAAACGGAGTTCAGCCAATTAAGTAGCATGATCTGATTCTGAAACATTCTGTAGTTGAGGCGAAAACTTAAATTTCAGAAGGAAACTAATGAAAACTGCTAATGAAACGACGATTCGGGTAATAGAAGTGCTAATGAAGTGCAAGTGTATGAATTAGTGCGAAGTGAGAAAGTGAACGACCAGTCAGAGTTGCCTTAAAACTGATATTCTGTTATTATTTTTATAACACAAATTCACATGTCTTAATTTCTAAGTAAGTGAATAGTTCTGTCTATGGTAAAGAATGAAAATCTTAAAGCGTTTAAAGCTTTTTAAGTTTTCCTTATCTATTTTACTACTGAAACACTGTTTCCGGAAGAAAAACATTTGTCTGAAGATTCTGGTGAAATTAAAAATTGTATTGTAAAATTAAAAAAACTATTATTTTTAAATTAATTTGTTCGATGTTTTTGTTAACAATTTGCAATAGTACATCGTGGACGTGGACGTGGTAATTTGTTGAACCGGGAAATAAAATTTGTTGTTTGGCGACCAACAGAGAAGGCTCTTCAGCAAAGGATCAACGATCACCATGTGCAAGTACTGTCACTTGGGTGACACGTCACTTAGAAACCGCAATATAGTCCAATAAAATAATTTACAGCTTTCACAAGAATTCCCAACATGTTGTGTTTTACAAGTTCTTTTTCGAGGCAAAACAGTGAGTGAAAATTGATTTTCTCCACATCAGCTTGGTCACTTGGGTTCTTGTTGCCCACACTAATTGCTACTCAGTTTGAACTGAACACTGAAATTAACAGTTGCTCGTCTGTTTTCCTTTTTTTTTTTTTTTTTGTTCAACTACTGCTAACGCGTATGTTGAAATTAAAAGAAAAGTTATTGCGTCAATCTGTATGAACTGGAACGTAACGAAAAGTCATAAAGCTTCGATGGTTGTTTAACTTTATTTGTGAGCAATAACTGCTAACAATATACGTCGTGTAGCAACCTCTTTTTTTTCTGGTATCTCTACATAAAAGAAATGAACTGTTCCTGAATCACACGTGGGCAGATTTGGGGAAGTTTTTTCCCTTAGATCTAAGATGAAAGAAATTGGGGAGCATTTTTTTTAAGAAGAAGCCAATTCATACTACAATTCTTAATTTATCATCCGTTTTATACAGAATGTTATGGGTTGAAACAAACTTCCATAGTACAAAAAAAAAAACGGATTTAAACAATTCAAAAAGCTGAAAAGTTTGTGAGTTTCTGCACTAATATTGTGCAAATCTAAAAGTTAAAGTTTTGGAACCGTTTAAAATTTCTAAATTTAAGTTCATTTTGGAAACAAACATTTAAAATTTAAGAATTTATTAAAATTGCCAAAGTTTTTACTTTTATAAGAATCGTCAGCCTTGAAGACAGGAGTTAAAAGGTCAGGGTGAGACTTGATGTTACTCCTACCATTCAGACTCGATTTAGGTTTTGGCTTTAAAAGGCGTATAATTTAGAAAACTATCTTTAACTTGAAACCTTTCCACCAGGTTGGCGAAAGTGAAAATGATTATAATTATTTTATAATTTTTATTAATAATAGAAATAGTAGAAACTTGAGGAGATGGCAGTAAATTTTCCTTAAAGTCTAATTAGAAAACATTAAGTTTTTTTATTTTTATAGCAAATAGCAGTTGAAATTATAACATTTTTACTCATTTCAAATTCCGAAAAATATTTATTTTGCCAAAATTAATGTTTGATTTTTGTTGCTTGTCGTGTGCATTTTCCTGAAAATACTTAAACTCTTTGTCTTTTTTGCACCAGTTACCGCTAGAGGAAATATGGTGCAAGACGAAACATGTTTTGTTTACAAACATTTATGTACTCGTATGTACACCAGTTTTTTATTGCATTAGTAGCACGTGAGCCAGACTACGTCACGTTGGCGTTACGAACAGTGACTGTTAAAGACGCTGTGCTATTGTTTGCGTACAAACACACAGCACATACATACATATGTTTTGCTTTAGGCTTTTTTGTATGTTTTTTTTTTGGTGAAATAATCAAGGTCTGCTCAGGGCAATCTTGATTTAAAAATCTCTGGATATCCATGTTCAGAAATTCTTTGCACACTTGAAACTCTCCGGCGAACAACGTAAGTTTGGTAACGGAAAACCATTAAGTCTATGAACTTCCTCACTTGCCCTGTTCAGGTCATAGTTGCTTTCTTCTTCTCGAAAGGCCACCAAAAGCTGTTCAGCTTTGGACTGCATCAAATAAACACACACACACAAGACAACACACACAAATTGTATGTTAAATGCCTGTATTTACAAGAAATAATGAACCGAACGTCTAAACCTCAAATCTTAACTAAAGCAAATAATTAAAACAACGATTGATACTCGTAAAATATTGTCACGCATATTAAACACAAGAAAATTCATTCCATTTGAGCGCACAATGTACGAATTCGACAAAGAAATTGACTGACAGATTTCTGGGGGACACAAGAACACACGACACGTGAAGGCCTACACAGTAGTTTGATTATTTTCAATTGTGACAGTTGAAAAGAATTTTTAAAACACAACGAAGCGAAATCAATAATCTACTTTGAATACATACATACATACATACTCGCAAACACTTGAGTTTACACATGGACCAACTTGTGAGTTATTTGTGGCAAGCGAATCTGTGCCAAATCATTTGTGTGGTTGTGTAATGCATGTAAGGAGGGGTCTGTCATTAAGCCCTTCACGTATTTTCCCTCTCCATACAGCAAATTCCGTGGTAGATAATAGCAAAATATATTATTCACATAATATTTAATGTCATGCATATTGTAAAAAGGTGTGAGTCCGCTTTGTTAGCGATCTATGATTTGGAAAAATACTCCAAAAAAAAGTCATGACATGACCAGGACTGAAAAGTGTTGTTAAATGTGTCGCACTTCTTACTAGTACTAAAGCCACATTTAATGCTGGAAGAAACATGTCAGTAACCGTCCTGGGGACCTGGCCAATGTCGTTCTCTACCAAATAGTTAAGCACTTTTGCTGCCACCTCTTAATCCTTATCAGGTAGAAGCTGTCTTGGACACCTTGGACTGGGATATGACTGTATATGTTTTTGGCTTATCTTACACTTTGTCAGCGTACTCCTTACAGCGATCATGAAAAAAACCAACCACGAAAAATGTTGACACAAAAGTTTTATGATTTGCTCGTGTTGTCGAACACTTCATCCCTCTGTGGTGAGCGGGGTTAACATAAATGACAATTTGACATGCAGGGCTTCAACAATTTTTAATATTTTAAAAGTAAAAGGAATATTTGGGTCTATTTTTAAGGAAATCATTTCTATTAATGACATATTACAAAATATGAAATAAATGTGTGTCCATAAATATATTGTGCTATTAAAAGTTACAATCGGAAAAGTGTCAAATTTGAAATGGGACAATATCTCTAATCTTTCGATTTTAGGACATTTAATTTTGCGAAAGTCTTAAAATTGAACATTTTATGAAGAAATTTACAAAACCTTTTCCCATCTCCCTATCAAAGCCAATTGAAAACTTCTAGTCGTCAGTCCAATAGCTTCTGCCTTCCCCTCCACTTACATATTTTAAATTAAAACATGCAAGAATTTGTACATTTTGTTATATTCTTTGCCCCCCTCTATTCTGAAATTAATTAAAAGAGTAAAATATTGACAATAATTTGAAAAAAAAGCAAAATATTTTCTTTTTTCCTCTTCTTTGTCAGCGAAATATTCTTCTCAAACCGTTTGAAAATGCAAATGCCAAGAAATGTTTTCAAGAAAAGTACACAAAACGCTTTTACTGCTCTTTTGCAGGCACTTCAGGTTTTATGCAAATGCTAATGGTATTAGATATAAAATTAGCTCTGCTAATGAATATAAATTAAAAATATAAGAGGATTTTAATGATTTGAGTAACGCGATTTTTTTTCGAAGCTTTTCTTTGCAGCTTTTGAATTACTAAACACCTAAAGCAAAATCAAATTAAAGTGGTGCTTATAGTTTTCGAGTAGATTTTATGATAATTTCATAAGAATATTAAAATTATTATTTTATGGCTTTTGAATTTCCAGTACTAAATGAGCAGAAACAAACAAGTTGCAGAATAAAGTCATTGATGGAGTGAGAAATAATGAAGTTAATGCAGCCGCAAATTAACTTGGGAACTGCAAAGGGAACTCTACTTAAAACGGAATGTATTAAGTTCTAGTTAAATTAGAAGATGGCAATATGGGTTGGGCCCTCGAAGACGACATTTCCAACAACCGAAAAGTGCTTTGCAGCGGACTAACTATAACACGGGAGAAGAAATTCTATGCTTGAAGTGACAGTATGGTGACACATAACGAACGAAGACCAAAAAAGGCTGTTCTGAAAACGTTTGGCTTAATCGCTGTACAGGCTTTAAGATGCACGAAAAGAATAGAAGAACTATCAAAAGTTTAGAGCATCGTCTTCTGACTAAAACAAAAACTCTATACGGAAAGCACTATAACTCTTAAACATTCCTCAACTTACAATATTATGTTTAAGTTTATCGGGGCCCAGCATGTCATTGTCGTTACCAGCCACCCTATTTCCACGACCAATCATGCCAAAAGGCGTGCGCAACCACTCTATTGTCGTGACCAAACATAGAATTAAAAAATAAAACAATTATATATCTATCAGGTCTTTCAACGCGATTCCCCTATTGCTAAAGGCTACAATAATATGGTTCTAAGACAGGAAGCTCAACTATTATTGCTCTCAACTTAAAAATATGTATGTTTTTCATACGCTTTGCGGAGTCTGTTTGGAAAAGCCAATGCCCCTTTATTTTATTTTATGGAACCTTCGTCTGGCCAATTTTTAAGTGTGACTGATGAGTGATTAATAAGAAGAAAGAATTACGACTTTACTACTTCTATCGTTTTGCTGCTACGAAAATAATCACGTGCCATTTTTAAGGTAAATTGACAATTCAGTTGGCCAAATTCCAGAACAACAATTGACAACATCAAAAAAAGTAGAGTTGTAGTTATTTGTCGCGGTGTGCACACAATTAGTTATAACTATGCCCACATGTGTTGCGGCGCAGAAAGCGCCACAATCCATTGGGAATCTACAAAATTTTTTAGAATATTTATGAGCCAAACATGAAAAAACCAAAAAGTCTATTTCGTAATTAAACATAAGATTTACAATAAAAGTGGCGTCTAGAATAATGTCAAATAATTAATAAGAAAAGCGAGTGCTGGCAAAAGCCAAACACACAAAATCTCCTCTGCAAAACTAAAATTTTTCTTGCCAAAATGAATGATACCTTCATAGAAAAAGTTAAGAGAGAAAACTTTTTCGATCAAAACTAAAAGGGATTTTTTTTTACATAAAACAATTTCAACTTAATAAAAATATTCAACAAGTTTTTACACTTTTATTTGACTTTTAACTATATTTTCTAATACTCTTGTGACAACTTAAAGTTTTTCCGGATTTCTATTGTTCTGTTCGTTCACACGGTTGGCATTTTATTTTAGTAAAAACTTTTTAAGCCGTTGACGTTTCACAATGGGAAAACAGAGTAAAATGCCCAACATTAAATCCTAGATGAAATTCAATGTAAAAAGCTTGAATTTTTGCTTCGTTAAATTTTAATTAAATCCCTCAAATCGGTTTTATTTGTTTTTAATGCGTTTTTATGTTTTTTGCACCCAAAAAAGTGGAACTTAATAGTTAATAATAATAGTGTCACATTTGAGTTTTCATTAAAACTTTTTCAAATTACGACTCTATGGGTCGTCACTGAAAGTGTTTACAAAAACAAAACAAACGAACAAAAACGAAGAAAATTTCTAAAATAAAATGGAATCGAAATCGAATAAAGTTTGTTTGTGTTCGCAGCGTGTCATGACACAGATTTAGAGGTATTCGAAATCGAGTGAAATGTTCGATGGCATTTCTTGGGATTGGTGCTGCCATGGGGCAACAATTAAATAGTTAAATTCGTGAGTTCGAAAATTCGGAGATGAAGCGAATATTGCCATTATAAGAGGCAAGACATTCATGGCAAAAGCAATCCTTTGTCATTCCTTAAGTTGAATGGGCTGTGCCTGCTACAGAAAGTGGGTTTAGCTTAATATTTCGATATCGCTGTTTTCGACTGCAAAAGGAGGCTTCGAAATATGTTCTATTGAAAATAAGTTCATATGCATTTCGGGTCACATGTCGACGCGGCAAGCGAAGCCCTGCCTTGACCCCTTCGGTGACAATTTAAACAATAAGAATCACCTTAATTCAAGGGCCCAGGAACTGCCATAAAAAGTTTGCTTTGTTTTGCAAATCAATATATTTATTACGTATTAATCAATAGTTCATTTGTAATGAAAACTTTGAGAGGAAAAAAAAAAAGAAATGGTTTTTTACAAAAAAAATTATACAAAAACTGGTGTTTGTTCGTTTGTTTGATTATCAATCGCCTACAGCTTCGAGTAGATGCGTTGCGATAACGATTGGCATGACTCTCGTTAATAGCAATTCGATGACAAAGAACTACATTTCGCAGAACAGTTCTCGCTTTTTTGTTTTTTTTTTTTAGTGACTTTCAGGTTTTGGTTCTTTGACCTTCGACAGTTTCGCTTTTCACTAGAACCTGTTGAGTGACTCAACTCTGATGACAGAATGATTTGTGATTCTTTTTAGGGCATTCGCTGCAACTTCCCTCCGGAGGTCGGGTTCACTCAGGTTCAGCTTTTCTCTATTCCATTAATTTGTAAATTGTTTGAAAAAATATGTTGCTGGAGCAAAGATTTAATATTGAAATGGACCACTTTCATTTATATTTTCACATAATCTCATGCATATGTTGATGGGTTTTCTTTGAAAATAGTGTTTCAAGTCAAAGACTAAAACGATATCTACGTATAAAATGCACGACCTAAAATAAAAAGAAAAATCTCAAGTAAATACGAGTGAAGAGTTGAAGCAAGAAGCGAAAAAAGCGAAAAGATGTCTTAAGGCCATTAGAAAAGTGTTGGTAGTATGTGGGCATACATGGGGCTCTTAACTAAATGCATAATTCCGTGACTTCGAAAACTTTTTTCTTTGCTGAAATTTTATTTTTTTTTCTTGCACTTAAAAAGAAACAAAAATACCAAGAGCAGGAAAAAAAGCACATAAAATTAAGATTATGCCAAGAAGAGAACGTACAGTTTGCTTGAAATCAGACAAGTACATGACACAAATAATGTGGATTAAAGTTTAAAAGGCGTAAAATAGGCTAATTATGACAATAATGTTAAGACTCAAAGTTTAAACGAATTAAGAAAGCACAATTAAGTTGATGGCAAGTCTGTAAGGTCGTGCAAAAGTTTGTTGAAAAGTTTTCGAAGAGCTGAAAGCAAAAAGAACAAAATACCCTTAAAGCAAGAAAAAGAGTACAAAGAAAATGTTGCTAGAAAAGATTGGAAGTCTTCAATGAAATGCTGGCAAAAATATTTGTAAATCGAAAAACTTTAAGATTGAAGAAAAGGCATTTGCCAAGATTTTTGTCTAGGATTTAATATTTATTGGTGGAAACTTTCTCTTAAAATTAAATTTATTCTCAAAATTTTAACATTTAAGTAAAACTAAAAAGTGCTTTTGTTTGAACAATTATTATTCTATTCTCTTGTATATCCCAAATAAAATTGATGCCAACAATTAAGCATCGTTTCCTCCATTGAGTTTCTTGGATGTTTCTCTTAACATTTATAATTCTATTTAAATTTTATAAGATCGAATATATTTTTATACGCTAGATAAAAATAAAACTAATCCAAAATGTGGCGAAATGTATAGCGTCAAGTGTTGGTAACGATTGATGAAAACTTTTTGGAACTAAAAATAAAGATACATTTTGTCACTTTAAAAATAACATCGAAGAGTCAGGAATTTGCTAAGGCGACCATTTGTCTGCCAGATTTTTTCAGTATTTCATATATATAGAATGATTTTGCAGCAGTTGAACTGAAACATTCAGATATTTATAATATATTTAAACCATTATTTGATTTTGTTTTCGCCACAATTCCGCCACATGAAAGTTGAGAAATGAAAACACTATGACAATCGCAATCTTAGCGAAGTAAAATATTGCTGGCATCAGATGATTTAACTATTTTCTACCACTGATCAATTGAATGCCCAAAACGTTGATTATTCGAGGATTTGAACAACTCACACAAATCAAATGCCGCCTCAATCATCTCTCTACGAGATGATGTAGTGATCAAGGATTTGTGCAAAATTTGCGCTACAAATAATTCTTTTCGAGCAGTCAGAACACTTGAATCTGTTCTACGCGGATTGACAGGAACTGGTGTTTGAAAACCACTGGGTTTATTTATTTCACTTAATATGTGTAGATACCTGCCGAGAAGAGGGTTGCATACACGAAATGTCGGCCAACAGATAGCCAGAGAGAGAAACCTTATCAGGTTCGACCAAGTTGTCTGTCAAGAAAATAAGTCTGACTTGTATTGGTGCACTCGTATCCAACAAATGTTCAGTTTGGCATAGAGGTTAGATAGAGGTGAAGTTCAGTGCTCAAAGGCACTTGAAATGGTACCCACTCGGAAAAATGTTTACAAGTGGTACAAGCGAGAAGTTTGAAAAGATGTGATGCATCATCAAAAAATGTTGAAAAAGTAAAGAAAATTATCATACAGAATCGTCGAACGCCCACTACAGAAGTTGCTAAGGATGTCACGCCATGCAATTTGGTCTGAAATTCTGGGCACGAAGTGTGTGACTTTTTACCAAAACAATAACAGCACCGTAATCATGTCACTCACCCAGGTTTATACTCCGGCGACTTTTCTCTGTTGCCAAGATAGAGGACACTGATGAAAGGTCAGTGTTTTACGCTGATTGGCAGGATAAAAAGTAAATAGCTGAGAGCTCAAAAGGCAGGCTCAAGTGTATTTGATGAATAAACAAATATATTGTGAGAAAAACTAAAATTCATCATATTTTTTAACAAACATCGTGTCTCACACACCAGTTACTATTTCTTTCTCTTAAATCTTAAAGAGTTTGACCGGCCACAAGCTTCTTTGTCGATCTTCTCGAGACCTTATAAGGAAGCAGATCCCTTAAATGAGTAGTTTTAGAACTGTTCTACAACTTGTTAAAAACTCTCTAATTTGGAGTCGTTCTGTAAAAATATTGGCAACAACAGTTTTAATTTGCAGCAAATATTTCCTAAATTTGCTTTGCCTGAAATGTTCCCTTTCATTGGCCAGAGCCGTTCAAATTTCAAAACAATTTTCAATACTCTTCTGCTATTGTGAATTAAAAGTGAAAATGCTAAGAACAGAATTTCGTTTTCGTTTTCTCAGTTCGCGACGAGATGTTTGTTGTGACAGATTTCCCAACGCTGTGGCTGTGTGCTGCAGTACCTTTTAGTCGGAGAGCAGCAAACGATCGCAAAACATGCGAAACGGAGAAATTCAAGAGAAATAAGTTTCGATGCGTAAATGTAGAAAACATTTTTTAGCATCTAAAAAAAGAAAGCATAAATATGAATTAAAAATAATACTTTTTTTTTATGTAACACATACAGACAACTAAAAAAAAAGATTATAATAAATAAATACTAAAGTGGTGAAATGAATAAAAAGTAAAATCAATTCACGTTTGTGTTTGTGTGTGCGTTAACGACCATATTTACTTACCAAACATATGTTTGTATGTTCAATTGAGCATTTGTAAATGTATAATTAATTCAGTGATAAAATATTGGAAAAAAAACAGAGCGATTCGTATGCAAAAAACTGCAAAAGAAAACAAAATTATCATTAAACGTCACTTTAAAAATTGTTATTTGAAAAAATAAATGTCAGTTGTTGATATGCAGGGCAAATTATTAGCATTTTTATCTCAGATTTGGTTGCAAGTAAACAAAAAGCTGAGTACAGTGCACGCGCCACAATGTGACCAGACCAAAAAACTGACTGCGCTAAAAAACAACAACAGTTTTGAAAAAATGTGAAATATGAACGAGTCTCAACCGGCTAATATTGAATTGTAATTGGGGGACTACCCGGGTTTGTTTGCATTTATTCTCTGTTATGTTGGAGACTGGCAGTCCAGAACTCCTCTTCTGAGTTTTTGTTTGTAGAAGGCAGGTAAAAGTTCCTGTGGACCATTAAACACTCACAGTTTCTAAGTATTTTAAGTATAAAAGAAAACATGCAAAAGTCACTTGTGCAGCGAAAAAATATAGAATATGTGGAAATATACAACCCCTGTCAGACCTGGAAACACACAAAGCTACGAGTACATCATTTTAACTTAGGAGTTTGCATGTTGGAGGCCAACATCTCGCCCTTAGCGGACTGATGTCCAAAAAGAAAGATCCAAGGAAGTCATTCACAAATATGAGCAATTCTGCAACTAAGAACTGGCTATTTTTTTAACTAGTTCATGTTAGAGGCCGCTTACTGTATGTTACAAAAAATCACGCGCAAGTTATTTTTAAATAAATATTTTGAACTAAATAGTTAAATGTCGTCGAAAAGAAAAACCATATGAAATCATGTTGCACAACAAAACAAAAAATCTATACGAAACGACAAAAAACCAAAAACGAAAAATTCATTTGTAAAAATTAATTGATTGTTGTGAAATGTTTATTTGTGAAAATGTTATTTTCCATGACAAAAAAAACCAAAAACGAATAACAAAAAAGTGTAAATTACATTTGTTAACAGCAAAATTAAAAATAATAAATAAATGTGCTGGTGAATAAATGTGAAAAGCAGAAGAACTAAAACAAAAAACAAAAAAAAAAGAATTCAAAATTTTGTTTATAAAAATAAATCGGCCGACATTATAAAATCATAAACAAATTGATGGCTTTAATGTGTTGGAAATTGTTTGCAAGTGTATTTATTAAACATAAATCAAACTTGTTGACGCCAGAACTCAATTATAAATCACTGCACTCGCTCTATAGTATTGAATTTTATTTAATTTTTTTTAATTTACGTCAAGTGCGCGAAACGAAATTTGTTTGAGAATTTCAAAATTTTTTTTGTGGGTCAGTTCAAGTAAAAAAAAAAAAACAGAAAAAACTACTAAATCTATTAATGCTGCAAGTGTTTAGTGTGTCTTTTGTCTTAATAAAAGAAATAAACAAAAATACAAAATAAAATTTACACTCGGCAGGGTGATTCATTTGAAGATATATGAATGTATCTACTTGTAAATTACACATAAAAGGACAAAATTAAGTGTTTATAAAATATGATGAAAAAAAAAATAATAACATTCAGTCTGATTCCCAAAGTCATCACAACGACTTCACATTTTTCCAAAGACGAGCTTTTTTCAACGTTAAATGTATCAAATATTTACAAAAACAAAGAATGAACAGTTGCCAGAGTCTAGAGTTTAAGCATCAATTATTTATATCACCTTCTTGGGACGACAATAAAGACTTCTAGAACACGCCTGATTACTAGTATTTGCAAACGCTTCGTAGTCTTGAGGGGTAGCGACTGCCCATACCTCTCCAACCGTTCACTAGAAAACAATTGACAAAATATTACATCATCACAGGATATTTTATTTTGAAGTCCTTTTGAAGGTTGAGGTTCCTGCTACACCAAAAGTACTGATTTCTGTACAATAATTTTTTCTATGTAGGGAATCGTTTTCATAGAGAGATGGATTAATTATCCGTAGTTTGAAATTTTAAGGGGGTGGGGGTTGGGAGAAGGGGGTGGATTAGTTTAAGATGCAAGAGCGTGAGCCTTGTAGACCACACGGGAGCGACGTCCGCTCGTTCAACCGTGACTCTGACTACCTGCACAAGTTTAGAGCGATTATTGCCTCGCCAAAGCGTCTTGTTGTATTTAATTACCCACAAACTTTAAAGCTTGGACAAGCAGGGAATAATCTTCGAGTTGTTGTAGAACTTCTATTTGCCTGATAAATTCTTTGGTATAAATACCTGCACATTTATATTATTTAGGGCAGGCTCAAGTGTTAAATTACAAGTTCAATCTAGTCCTTGGCTTCAGTTGGTTTCTCTACCGTTCTTATCTTTAAGACTTTTTTCTCTATTCCAGTTGTTTTTAGCTTATTTGAATTAAAACTTTTTGTATTATAGAATTTTTTAGTTTTTGGCCATTAGTGGTGCTTAAAAAGGACGCCAGCGATGAGCTGCAGGAAGCTTCCTTTATAGGTCTTATGTAAATGTTATCAGAAAGCAAGAGGAAATTTCTCTATTAAAACGAAGTTCTAATTTTGGCGATATTTTATTCCTTGAAAAGCAACAATTAATTTTTTTTTTACTGACATAAAATTAAAGTAACATTTCCAACCAGTGGCGCATCTTTTCCTTGTTCTTGGCTCATCAATCATTCAACACTTTGGCTGTTTTGTCCATTATTGTGTCGGTCACTGTCTGTTTTTAGTAAAAAAAAAAAGTTATTTAATTAAACATCAACTTATTTTCAATAGCGAATGAAATGGCATATAAAAATTTAATGTATGATAATATTATTTTGTTTATTTTAAATGTAAAAGTGTTAAATTTTACGATCGGCAATAATTTAATTTATTTATTTATTTCGCTTGATTTTTTTCTGTCATCGCTGTCCAATTCGTAAGTTAAACAATTGCTAATTTATGGGTTGTTTTTGCAATTTATTTTTCGTAAATATTATTAATTGTAGAGCTAAAAAAAAACTCAATACGTGGACTTTTAAACAGTTTAAAGTTTTTGTTCTTTTGTTTTGCGAGACCAAGCAGAGGCATGAACTGACGAAATAAACACCTTAAAGCGTTTGTCACAATTGATTATTATTTTACTTTAAAATACTTTTTTTTTATCTAAAAATCTATTAAATAGTTGTTTTACTAAATATTCAAAATTAAAGGTTTTGTGCAAATTGCTTCTCGCCGAACGCGTAAAACCTGCATTTAAATACTGGCAACCGCCATTAATTGCTGCGTGTTGTGTATTCACATAAAATTAAATAAATAAAATTAAATAATACAATAAGTAAATAACAAAATGCAAAGTTCGAATTTTTAATTAGTGTTTCTCTATTTTTATTTTATTTTGTAAACAATAAAAATAATTAAGTTCAATAAATTGTACTAAAATGACCTGTAAACAACCAATTGTTTGCTTTTACAAACCGAACTAAAAGGGTGCTTTTAAATTTATTTGTTAAATTAAATTTTTTTTTTATGTGTGTCTTTTAATTTACTGCAGGAAATTAAATCTACTGTCCAATACAACTCTGTTGGTGCCCTACGAAACTGTGTATTATTGCTGCAATCAAAACCAACCTTTAACCACGTGTTTTATAATCAAAAGAGGCCATAATAACAGGCCAGTCACATGCAACAAATCTATGCTCACAAAATAAAATTTATATTGTTTTTCTATCTATATATTTCTATTTGTTTAACTACATTTTTTAGGAAAAGAAATTTAAGCAAGAATCCCAGCCATGAGGGAAAAATCGTCTTAATTGCACCTAGAAATTAACACAAACCTGAGATTTAGCCTGTGTACACATGTTATAACAAACCATTCTTCTAAGTCCCTGACTATATTGTCATCATGAACAACTTTATTGTTATCACAATTAACCGTGCAGCCAACTATTGCTGTGGCCAAACATATTATTGTTGTGACCTATTTTTCTATCTATTTTTCAATGTTGAAGAAGGAGTTGTTCTACTCGTTTTTGTTCTTAAAGCTACGTTTCATTTAATTGTTTACTGGGTCATGTATAAATATATGAAATTCCAAAGTATATTTTTTTTTTATGAAATTATAATTTACTTAAAAAATTTTCAATGATTTAGAAGCAAATAAAAACTTATTTTTAAGATTTTATGCGAAAAACATTTCAGCACAATGTGTTGTGTTACTCAACATTTAAAATTTCTTAATTAGCTACGAAAATATATGTACACACAAGCAAACAGCTCCATTTATAAGCACAAACAAGTCTACTTTGCATTCGCTGTTTAGTTGACAAAGAAACAAGCGAGATAAAAAGAAATTAAACGACGACAACAAAACAAAATCTGAAAACTATTCCTTTGAAAAAATAATAAAAAAAAAACAACAAACACAGAAAAAAGATGGGAGAGTAAAAATAACAAGAGGAAATAAAGCCAAAAGTCAAGTTAATGAAACACAATAAAAAAAAAAGGACAGCAGAGATGTTGCGATGACACCCTACACTGAAACCAGAAAAAATACAAGTTTTTATACTTGTTTGGCGCTTATAACGCAGGATCAATATAAAAGTTGGGTACCTGCTAGGAATTTGTGCATTCCTGCGATTTTTATTGAACAAAAAAATTTTAGTTTATTACAAACTTTTATATTTTATTGAGAAAAAATTGCAAACGCAAAAAAAAAAAATCTCAGACAAAAAAACAAATAAGAGAGTATTTGAATTAAAATCAATTACTTTTTGTAAACAACCGTCAATGAGTTCGATGTGAAAATTTAGCAAATAATCTTTTCATATCAAAGTGCTTGTTTCATATTTCTTGTTTTCTTAAAATGAGATATTCTGTACTATGATTTTTCTATATTAAAAGGTCTACGCAATTCTATTTCACACAGCAAAGACCACAACAAGGCAACACCAATTACACAATATATTGTTTTTCACCTTCAAGAACCGAATTTCCTAGATCAGTTAATAAATTGTTCGAATGCGAATCTGTATGGGAATTGGCCAAAATAAACAACAATCTTGCCAAAACAATTGTTCAATAAAAACGGTCAAATTTATGTGGCTTTTCTAACTATTTTAAATTAATATGGCTTTTCTAACTATTATTTTTGTGCAACCAAATAGATTTTAGGCCCAAACACAATTTTTAGCATTTCCGAAAAAAAACAAAACGAAACAGGAAACATGAAAAAAAGGAAACTGTGATGGTTGAATTGGCAAAAATGTTTATGCAAAAGCAAAAAGTTTATTAATTTCTTTTAATAATAGTTGTTAGTGTTAACAACGTCCTTTGTCGAGATGTGTTTTGCGTAACATATAATTTCCTCTATTTGTTGTTATATGTCTTGCACAATTTATAATAATAAGTTCGACTTGTAAAATGAAAAGAAAAACATTTTCAATCGCCTGTAAATTCCATCCTAAACGAAGTCATTTGATAAATATTATTTTTAATTTTAAGCGTAAAGGTAGCAAGCAGCCAGTCAACAGACGAAAACAACATATTGGGCCTTCGCTTTAGTGCACCATCATTAAAACAATTTTAAGATCATTTAAACGGAATCAATATTCCCACCGAATCGTGCATCAATATGGAAATGAAAATATTTAAGCCGCTTGTAATAAAAGCATAAAGTAGGGTATTAAAAATAAATAAAAATAAAAGAAAAATGAATAAAAATAAATAAAAAATTAATAGCAGCTGAAAATCACCCTCTTGTTATGCGCACATACACACATATTTATGTTTTTATGTTTAATACCACATTTTCCTTAAGCTATTTTTAAAATACTACCAGCACACAATTACTTACATACGTACGTACGTACAAACGCATTATAAATTTATGTAAATTGAACAACAAGCAGGCATTTCTATTTTTACAAACATGCATAAAAATGCGCATAAAAACATGTTTGCCTGCATATCTCCAATATTGTGATAACACACACACACACACACACACACACACACACACACATACAGAAGTACATGTGCCGGGCCAACAACAAATAAAAATATCTAAATAAACGAGTGCTCTGGATGTGAGTGAGCACTCGCAGGCTGCAACAAAAGCACTGAGACCAGAAAGACTCCTAGATGTATGTAAATGTTCATACTTTGGGGTTGTATGTTGCACGTTTATGTTATTTTTTGGTTGTTTTGAATAAAACATATTCATGAGATTGTTATACTCCGCCACCGAAACCAAAAAAAAAAAAGGCAGGCCTGTATGAGTTTGTGCCTGCGACCTGTCATTCCATTTGCTACACAATTACTTTGATGCGATTACAGCAATTCATTAATTGTGTGTTTGTTTAGCGGCATTACTGTTAACATTTTATTAATCTCTGTGTCAGCAAAACAAACAAACAACAACAAAAAAAACACTAAAAATAGTATTAGTGAGTTGGACATCCAATGCCTGGGAAAAAAATCTTACACAGCATTAGTTGTGTCATAAATACAAGTTACTTTGAAGCGAAGTTCAATACCTGTACCTGCCAATACTATTGTGTTGATCTTGACTAAGACAAGCATTTGGCAATTTGCTCCGATCTGGTTTTTAGTAACACTATTAACCCTTAACGGCATACTGCGTCCACACACCAATTCTAGTTAACTGTCATTATCTTTCTATGTGTAAGTTAAACACCAACCGCATAATATTGCCAACCATTTAAAGTTATTATCTAAACTTTTTAAAAACTTATTTACACGCTGAATGCACCACTTTTAAAGCACTAGTTTTGTACTCGTAGGAGATTTAAAATGAACTTCTGGACAGCATATTTTATTCAGCGGAAAAGGCAAACAATGTGTGACTTGAAACCCGTCAACCTACAAACAAAACGTGTTTGTGCTGAAATTCAAAGCGAACATTTAGACACAATTTTAGCGGCAAATGCAGAAATCCACTTTTAATTGGTATATATTTCTCAAGATTAAATATTAATAATTCTATAATTAAATATTTTATTTAATACAGTTAATACTTTAATTGGTCTGATTAAACTTTTAATCAATTGTATTAAAAGTTATAATTGATAAGGTTTATGAAATCAGACATGCAGATAATAACCGCTAAACGCTAAACTTTTCGTTTGCACTCAACAATAATCGTAATTAAAGCCCTAATCTTTACACCATTTTACCGACTACCAAATTCGTCCTTTATCCATCTAATTAAAAGCAGTTTATTTTTCCCAGCTTTAGTATACAATTTTTCCTTTGGCTTTGTTCGCTACATTCATTTAGTTGTTGGCTCATATTTTATATATCTTATTAGAGTACGAACATATTTGAGGTTAGTGAACCTTTTTCTCACACTCCTTCTCACACTCCTTCTCGCTCTCATTTCTAGATTTTTTCTACTCAAATATAAATAAATTTAATGTATTGCTTTTAAGAATTGGAAAACTATAAAATAGATTCTTGGTTTGGAAATGAGATTCGTTCACGTAATTTGAACGTTTCTGAATAGATTCCTTGTTTTCTGTTGCATTCATTGCCAGCTTTATGATGGTAGTGGAAAAATGTTAACAAAAACAGAAAATTTAAAAGAAACAAAGCAAAAGGAATTGCAAATGAGATTTTCCTTTCAGAATGCCAATTAAATGCCAGCAGACACTTACAGAAAAAATTTACAGTGCAAACATTTATTACGTTTAACAAACCAGATCATTTAAGTATTTGAAAGATGTATTTGTTCTTTCAGTTGATGTTTTTACGAATAGGAATATGGGAAGCAACAATTTTAAATTTCTGAAATTACAATGTAAAAAACAAAATATAAAATGTATTAAAAAATAAAAAATATTTTATTTATTGTTGGTAAAATATGCCTGCAAATAACTTTGAAAATTATTTATTAAAAGTAGACAAAAAAAAGCAACATCAACTTAAAGTGAAGACATAAGAAAATTCATGGAAAAAAATTAAACAAAATGAATAGATGGAATATTTAAGTTAAATAAACTTGAACTGAAATTAAGAGAATTTCAAAAGTCAGCCGCAAAAATAGAAATAAAAAGAAAAAAAAGAAAATTAAATCCATAAAATATAGTGAAAAAATGTTAAACATTTTAAAAGAAAATATACAAAAAGAAGAAAAAGACACACCAGAAATACCAATTGAACACAAAAACAGACTGAATGGAAACATTCACGGCAGCTGAAAAATAAAAGAAACCGGAAAATCGACAAAAACCCCAAAAGGAAAAAATAGTAGAAATTGGCAACTATGGAAAAATCAACAATATTTTGGATATTCTGGCTGACATTTGTCAGCGTACATCACAATCAATTACAGTGTACAAGTGCTGTTGTAGTTAAACAACAACAGCCACAGCAATTTCAACAGCAACAACATCGAACAGCTGCAATATCAACACCAACAAAACAGCAGCACCAACGTCAGCAACAATGGTTTTCTCAAGAAACAACAAAAGAAGTAATAGGTGATGTTGTCAATGTACCCGTCGATGCGGACGATGCAGAGGCCAGTCAGCAAAAAAATTCGGAGAGAAATAACTTGGCAAATGCCATTAATGTTGAGCAAAAGCAAAATGCCACAAAAAAACAACAACGAGCAACAAAAACAAGAACAACGACAACAACTACAACATCACCGACAACAGCTAAATCAACAAAATTACTCATGCAACAATTGTTAAAGCAACATGAAGATAAATTGCAAAAACTAAGAGATATTGATGGTGCTGAAGCCAGCACTTCGGCAGAATCCTTCGAAATAGTCTCAGCAGAAATTAAAGAATTTTCTAAAATGCAAAACAATAGAAAACAACAACAGCACAGAAAGCAAAACATTAAACATGAAAACATGATTTATAACTTAAAAGAAAATCTACAAAATTTGCTTAAAATGAATATGAGCGCAATTAGTTCAGAGCCCGAATATGGTTATGAACAGGAGGCGACCATAACTGCTTCTACGGTTAAACGTGCGGCTACAATGTTGCAGCCACAGTCCAGCACTACCACTGCGACCACGACCACGACCACGGCCCCGACACCAATGACAATAAAAACAGCAACTTCGTTGCCGCCACTTCGCTTTATAACACCAACTGCCGTACCGTCCCCAGCAACAACGGCCAACACAACAACACCGGCAAGCCCAGAATACAATCAGCAATTTTATACACATTCTACTCCCGTTGAACGTCGTCATATTGTACCCGAAAAACTGCAGTACACTAAAGAGATTGTCATCAAACAGGGTCGCCTTATGGGCATTAAGCGCAATTTTCAGCCCTCGTCTGGCCTGCATGCCGTTGATCAGTATCTGGGTTTGCCTTATGCCGAAGCTCCAGTGGGCAGTCGTCGCTTTATGCCACCGGGTAAGTTCCTTAAATATTGGTGCAGTGCAATATTTGTTTCCGTTAGGTTTGCAGTTAGTTCTTTCAAACTTACACTTTGTCCTTACGGCTGTTGGGTGCTAGAATGCTGTCAGAAAAAGCGTTGTCAGTCCATTGTAAGACAACAACATGACCAGACACCTGGCAATCATGACAATTTATTCTATTACCCGTCGTATGAACTGAGAATTTTTGTTGGCAGATTTGTCATGCAAAGAAATTGTAAGATTTTCTGAACCCGACCATTCAACTTGCGGTGGCCGATTGCCAGATTGTTTTGAGAGCGGGTGGCTTGATTTCCATATGTAGCTTCGTGTGGAAATGTTTTGTGTTTTCTTCTTAACCACAGTGAGGGCAGATGGGGCAGACCTTCTAGGGACATACACATATAAGAAAATCATTCACATTAAATTACAAAAACAAGACAAATTTCAGTTGTATAGAGAGCGGATAGAAAATTAATATTGACATGTCGGGGAAACGTGTCCACGAAGGCTTTCCATTGATTTCTATCTTTTGAATTACCTCGCATTTGAAGCCAAGTACCCTTCCGCTGGTTTGCTCCCTGCTAGACGTTGTCAACGTATATTTTTTGCATTGGAAGCCATTCTTTGCTTGATAGGAAATGTATCCAAGCAGCGTTTATTCCACATCCATTTATGATGTTGGATTTCTGGGGTGGCGTTAGTTTGGCTGCTAACTGGCGGCAAGTTGGCTTTTGTAATGCGTCTAAGTAAAACATTTTTTTAATACTACGTAATTAAGCTCCTCAAAGCATCAACAAGTCTTGCTTTGGACAGGGCGAACCCTGGGGAGGGGGGGGGGGGATTTTAGAACTAGTCTAGGAAGAAGATACACCAGACTTATGTAAGGAGGAGGAGTCAAAAATTGTAGACTAGTGAGCGCAATTTTTGTACTTGTCTAAGGCTAAACCAAAGCTGATGAGCTGCCCCCTTAATAAACTCTACCATGTCCCCAAGTGGAAGCTCGAATATATCTTGGCCGGCAGACAGTTTGAGGGATAAAAAGAGTTATATTCTGTACCTGATATTTTAATAGAGTCCAAAGCTTCTTCCGCCGTATATAATTTTTCGATTATATCGTAAACCCATCTTGATTTATTCAGATTTAAAGATTGAAAACTCTTTATAGGGTACCGAATTTATAATGAAAATTTGCACTGATGTGCTGCTGGCTGATATAAGAACATGATAACTGATTTTATTAACACTTTTGCTTATATAAACAACTAAAGAACCATAAATGAATACAACTTATTGCAGTTTCAATCAGTTTAATTATTTTTCCTAAAGCAAAAGAGCTGGGAAAATCTGTTCTTAATAACTTGTTTTGAGTTCAAAACTCATGAACTGAACGAGTCTTATCAACGTCTGCTCATTCAGTTAGAAAAACCTGAAGTTGTTCCCCTGACGTGCCATAAAAAATGAAACTTTTACTAACTTTCAATTAACATTTTTGTCGTGTTTCTTTAAGTCATTCCGTTTTACGGTCAAGTATTGCCTTTATGTTTCTTTGCTTACGAACTGTGCAACATTCTGATTATATGTTCGCATTATTTACAACTGTGGGGATGTTCTGTGTATATTTCTTGGTATTTTATATTTCCCATAATGAATATGTGGCGCGGAAGAAAACGTACACAGAAAAAAAAAACACAGGATTGAAGAAAAACTAAAATATTTGTGGCAAATCCAATTTTATTACTTAAAAAAAACTTATTCATGATCGGCTTTCAAATACCATTTCCACCGTTTTTCAGAGACTCAAGTTTCTCTATTTTTATGTAGAAATAAAACAAATGAAAACAAGAAACTCTAACAAAATGTTTGTTGATTCAACGAAATTCTGTTATAGATGTCAGTTGGAACTGAACATTTTGAAAAATATTTGAAAGTCATTTCTGCCTTTTTTTACGTTTTCAGTGTCAATGTTTTCAATTAACATTTTATTTTTCTATTCATGGTTTAATTGTTTGATTGCAAATTCAGAAATATTCTCTTCCAAGATGAAAAACACACTGAGTTGGCAGGTGGGCATTCAACATTTTTTTTTTCTGTGTAAAAGGTAAAAAAAAGAACAAAAGTTGAAATTACAAGAAAACAAACAACACCAACAATATTAATAAGTAGAGGTCGGGTTTGTTACGTTTTTAATTTCATAATTGTTGGTTTAAGGACACCAAGGACAATCCATGTTTCCCTCAAGTCACAATTAAATTAAGTGTTGAAACATAATAATTAAAAACAAGTGCAAAAGAAAAAGTATTTAGGAAAAGAAACGTTTAACAATTTACATACATTGTAATATTCAAAAATAGTTTGTTCAAGAGCAGGTCAGATGCAACAAATTAAAAAAATTACAGAAAACTCGCAAAACCGGACCTTGAAATGAACAATGCAAATACTCCCGAATCTATTTAATACCATCTAATATTTTTTTGGTGGACAGCAAAGACATGTCAGTTTTCTATTCTGTAAGTCTTACACCGTGCGACAACATAAGGTTGGGTCTGAGATTGTTGAGTGTGAGCGGGTGTTGCATGACGTTGTGTCTAGGTTGTACCAAATTGTAAAATTTTTATACTCCAGCGGAAACGCCTGTGTTTATACGAAAATATGTTGGAACTGTGGAATTGAAAAAAAAACTGACTGATACCCTTCGACCGAAACAATTTCTTATGACACGAATTCGTGCACTTCGGGGGGCCACAGTGTTTCATTGCATTGCACAGTTCCTTCCAGTTCTGCTTGGCCAAAGTTATGAAGATGTATTCAAAGGCAGTAAAAAAGGTCCTTTCAAATTCAAATTGCGGACCTTGTTCGCTGAATAAACACTGCATTCATTTGAACATTGCCGGTGGTGTATAGAAGGCGGTTGACAATTGGCAAACAATCCGTTAAAATTCGAAATATTGTTTAACTTTATTTAGCTTAAAATCTTTTCAAACGATATATTAGAAAATACTCTATTAGATGCTGTTTACAGAACACGAATGGAAGAACGGTCGGGAAAATCTGCATAAAAAGTTTTTGACTTTTTTTCTAACGTTCACTTCAGATTTGCTGAACGTCTCCTGCATTCGTGTTACTAAACGGTAAGACACTAATTTATTATACAGGCTTAAGCAACGATTTGTCTTCATCACTGCAGGATGTGTATCAGATTTTGGCTACTTAAACACTCACTCGAGCCATCATCGTTTAAAATATTAACATTTTTCTAACTAAATATCTATTTTACTTTGACCTCAAGCAAGAAGTAATTACAGACTCTGTCATAAAGCTGTTAAGCGTGTCAAATAAATTTCATAGGGATATTTGTTAAACATTGGAATAATGTGTTGTTATGAGTTTCTTATATAAATATATAATAAAAGTATTCATTCACTTCCTAAGAGCGATAATTGCAACTAATTTCAATTTATTAAAAAACTTTTTTCCAACTTTTATCTGAACTGAAGTAATTATTCTCCTTGTGCTTGTGCAAAATGGAAATGCCAAACAAGAAATTTAAACGCACATGATTTCATGAGAACCAACTTGTTAAATACATGCAACACAACAAGTATGTGGAACACTTTAGCAACATGTACATAAATTCTTGCAACTGAAGTTCGCAAAAAAGAGTTATGCCCGAAAAAGTGTAAATTAATTATGACACCTGTATGCAGATATAAGTTAAAGGTCATCATTGAGAAGGTATCTGTGGTCTGCGTTTAGCGTTTCAAAGTTTGGCAAAATAAGTTCTCTGTAAAGGAAAACGTAAGAAAATCTGATTATTTCAAGGACGAAAATAGGCAAAACTAGATTATTTAAATGTAAGGACTACAGACTCTCTTTATGTTCTTGGTCTCTTGTGGATTTCCCTTTTCTAAAGTCTTATTGAACTTTGATGGTAAAATATCAGCAAATAAACTTTGCTTTTATGTGACGTCCTGACAAACTAAAACGTAAAGATCTTTAAGAATTAAATGAGTTGAATGGTGAAAGATAAGTTGTTACATATCGATGTTGAAGTGAGTAGTAAAATTCATATTGACTGATATTTATCTTCCATGTTTTGGAAATCTCATGTCATTAAGACTAAATTCAAAATGCCAAAGGGTTATTTTTTTTTTTGTTCCGTATTTACTGAACTCTCGTGATTTCTTTAGCCACAAGCGATTATGCCTTTTGAAGGAGATTTTTTGTGAATTTCTAGAACAAAAAATATGTAAAAATAGCCCTCCGTAGTCTGTTGTTGCATTAATGCTTTGGATTATTTGCCCGAAAAGTAATTACTGATGCTTTCAATTTAACTGTTTATATCAGTAAATACTTTTCTAGAGTTAATCAATTATTCGCCAGTCCCACAATATCGCTGAATTGGCGACCATTTACACACTAAAAATTGTCATATTCTTGCAGAATCCTGCAATACTTTGATTTAAAATCTGTTTGCAATGACACCGCGGAACACACCCTGTATTTTCGTTATCAATATTGTTTTTGTATCACATCCAATATTGTAAAACTGGTATGATTTACGAAACAAAAAAAAAAAAAACAAAAATATGTGTGATTTTAAAATCAAGCATTAAAACATCATGTGATCTTTATAACGTCCTTTTAGGTTTGAAGCAAAACAATTCGGACATTAAAATAATTAAAAACTCCGTTTAAACTTTGTTAAGACACAAACACTGTGTATTATTTTTCTGAATCTTATCTAAACTTTTTACTATCTTTTAAATCTAAAAGAAAGACACATACATTTTGCATAATTGTTTCAAAATCAAGAGCTTTACTAAAAGCTGCTGCCTCCATTTTCGCTACAGCTCAAGCAGACTTCTTCTAGTATAACGCAAAGGTCCACAACATGAAAATAATCCCATAACGACTGGCATCACTATAACGTCAATTACTTGATAATGACAAACAGCAGTAAGTACACAAGAACATTGATGGGGGGAATTTTCGCCAACCAGCAAAGACAGTGTTTTTATGCAATTGATTCAATTTTATGGCGCATATGAGCCATAATTTTTGTTTTTCTTAAAACTTAATATGAATTTGAATTTATTATTCATATTCCGACGGACATTTATATCGCTTTAAATAGTCATCCTTTTTAAAAACCCTTTTAATTAAGACGGCCATGTGACTTGCAGAAATTTTGCTTTGAAAAGTGTAAACGTTTTGTGCAAACCAAACTCTGTTAAACTCTAGCGGAGGTTGAACAAGGAACAGAACTCATGGACTTAATACTCGTACTTTCATGTGATTTTAGCATTAAAGTTTTTATTTGAACGCGAGTATCCGCAGCTACTGGCACTTGCCGTATGAACCCTACAAAAGGAACATACACGCGTAAAATACAAAGACGGTTCTCACAAACTATTGTCCTCGTGTGCAACACCAGAGAACGAGTACGGTGGCAACAAGCGGCAACGTATTACGGCACCGCAAAGACCACCATGTGTTAAGCAATAACTTCTATTTCGGAAGAAAGTAGCGAAATTATAATTTTAGGTTTGTGTTTTAATTTGTCGAGGTTAGCCGAAAACTTTGTAAATATGTATTTCAGAAGTACAACACAAAGAAACGTAATTAATTCATATTTGAGGTTGCGGGATGCTTCAAGGAAAATAATAATATTGTACACGAATAGAACTTTATTTAATTTAATTTTCAATTTATAGTTGCAAACTTTTATGAAAAATTCTATATAACAATTTTTGAAAGTTAAAAAGTTTCCTTAAATTCATTTCATTATAGTTATTAGTACTTTTGGTGGTGTTTTGGTGGTGAAAAGTGTTGCTAATTATGTATATTTATATCGTTCTCAGGAGAACGTTTTTCGCTCAAAAAATTGTCACAAATTTCTGAAAATGCACAATAAGTAAAAGATTTTCTTAAGAAAGTGACAGCAAAAGCAGCTGAATAAGTGGAAGGATACGCAAAAAAAATGTATAAGTGGGTAAAGGTGAAAGCAAGTGGCAAAAATAACCTTTGCGGAGGACAAATTTTCGTATTCGGGAGGAAATTATTAAGGCAATTTGGAACTTTTATATTAAAATTAATGATTTTGTTGTTAAGCTTTTGGCTCGTATTATAAATAAATCCGTATGCGATCAGTTGTTATATTCATTGTTGTTTGTTTTTGCGCGTGTCACGTGTCACGTTTATCAGTTAAACGAATATAGAATGACGCAAATGTGGAGGTCATTAGGTCTCACAAATATAGTTTTCGACTTGCTGACAATTGGCAAATTATCTGCCTTATTTGGCAACATTTTAATTTTAACAACAAAATATCAATTTTCAGTGGAGGTTTTATATTCTCAATCCTCTTCTTTTTTCCCCCATATGAGTCATATAAATTAAATATTATATATATTTAATGTACAACCTTTAACGATTTCTTGATTTCCCATTTCAAAGAAGTTTATGTCGCATGTCTTTAATGGTAGCCTAGAAAATACTACTACTGTGTCCTTGCACTTGGTAACCGTTACACAGGACAACAGGAAAGTGTTGAGCCTGTCTAAAAGGAAACATAAATTTATGGTGAGCAGTTTAAATACTAAAACAACGTGAAAATATTTATTCAAATTTATTTCCAAAAAATTATACGTTTTTTTTTCTCAATTTCAACCACAAATCCTTTTTGATATAATCACAATAATGTTGTTAGAATGCGCCATTAAAGCTTTCATTTTATTCAAATGTGCTGCAGTTTTTTGAGGTAAAAAATAAAAAAGAGGGCATTCCGCCACTATTGGCTTGACATAAAAAAACAAACAATAAGAGAATGAATTTAACACTCAGGATTTATTGCAAATTGACTGTCAAAAAAGTGGGCTAGATTTGGAGTTTTTGAATGCATCACGTAACGAGTACGAATTTTGTTTGTTAATTTGTATATTAGATGAGCTGATGCAAACCAAGTTGTTAAATTTTTATGGTTCTAAAAAAGAAACGACTGTTTGAATGGTACACAACAAATTTGTCAACAGCGTCCTTGTTTTATAACCCAACTAACATTTAACAAATTTTCAATTTAACAAATTAAAAATTTAATTAGGAGACGATATTTTTTTCATTTTATTTGACCAGAAGAGGAACCCCGTTTTCAACAATAAAAGTTGAATTTGAAACACATTATTAATGCCAGCCCCTAAATAAGTTCTGTTTCCTTTCCACTTTCGAGTTGATGCTTGGGTTGTGTTTTGAAATTACATACGACGCCATGCTATCACTCGTTAACATGCGTTTGGGTGACCCAAAGTCTACATCAAGTTTAATAAAACTTTGAACACATAAAAACTTGGTCACAATTTACTCATCAAGAAGTAACAGCGCACAACTGGCACTAGCAAACCCGAACACGAAAACAAGCATATTAATATGGAAACTCTAAAAATAGTTGGCTCTAATAAAGTTAATGCCGCAACAACAACAGAAGAAAACCCCAAATGACAACAACAAAATAATGCTAAGAAAGTAAAGCAACTAGTGGTGAAATAAATGTTTACGTATGAGAATAGTGTTTTTTTTACACCGGAACGGCAATTCCGTATTCCCACTGGCAACCGAATGCATAATAACAAAAGTGATTTCGTAGTTGTATGCCCCATTTGCTTCGTGGATAGTTATAGTGCAAAACAATATTTGTACAGCTTTTTTTCGGATATTATAGATTAAAATGCAAAACAAAAATCGAGCAAGAAAATTTAGTTTCATTTTCGCATGAAATTATAAGAATTTATAAAATTCTTACACTCAATCGCATGTGGAATATTTTGATGTTGTGTTTTATCTGGTACCGAATATTCATCATACGCCCCATGTCTTTCCCAATAAATATGCTAATCTTTTCACTACCATAAATAACTGCCGGCTACGGGGCTTATATTTGATGCGATTTATGGCTGTGGTATTCGGATTTGTCTCTTCTGAAGTCGTAGTTTTATTTAAAACTATAAATCTGCTGCTTTTAGGGACGGTCCGGTTCCTTGAAAATTTAAAAGTGTGAGAAATGTGGATTTTTTTTAATTCTTTTTATAATTTTTTAAATATTTTTTTGATATTTTAAATCTTTTTATGATTTTTTAAATCTTTTTTTGTTTTTTTAAATCTTTTTTTGATATTTTAAATCTTTTTTTGATATTTTAAATCTTTTTTTGATATTTTAAATCTTTTTATAATTTTTTAAATCTTTTTTTTTTTTTGATATTTTAAATCTTTTTTTGATATTTTAAATATTTTTTTGGTTTTTTAAATATTTTTATGATTTTTTAAATCTTTTTTTGATTTTTTAAATATTTTTATAATTTTTTAAATCTTTTTTTTTTTATATTTTAAATCTTTTTTTGATTTTTTAAAGCTTTTTATGATTTTTTAAATATTTTTTTGATATTTTAAATATTTTTTTGATTTTTTTAATATTTTTATGATTTTTTAAATCTTCTTTTGATATTTTAATCTTTTTATAATTTTTTAAATATTTTTATGATTTTTTAAATCTTTTATAATTTTTTAAATCTTTGTATGATCTTTTAATTTTTTTTTTTTGATATTTTAAATCTTTTTTTGCTATTTTAAATATTTTTTTGATTTTTAAATCTTTTTATGATTTATTAAATTTTTTTATAATTTTTTACATCTTTTTTTGATATTTTAAATCTTTTTTGGATTTTTTAAATCTTTATAATTTTTAAATATTTTTATGATATTTTAATCTTTTTATAATTTTTTAAATCTTTTTTTGATATTTTAAATCTTTTTTTGATTTTTAAATTTGTTCAAATGCTTTAAATTTCTTAGGAGTTTCATAAACTGTATTTCACTTATATTTATTGTAGCAGATTAAAGGAAATTCGGGTATTTTTCCTTCTTAATCTTGAGGCTGTTCCGGAAACATTCGAGAGTTTGTAACAAATTAAAGAGGAACACATGACCCCCATTAAAGCTTTTACGGACTTTTGAAGGTTTTGAGAAGCCTAATGAACGAATAATAAACTAATAAATTGTTTCTCTAATAGATGATATATCGCCAGCTAATAACTGGCGAAATATTAGTTTTTGTGCCATCTGTCATTTTATATTTCATTTGTGCTTCCAAAAGTACTTTTTTCTATAGCAATTGCAGAACTTAAACCGAACGTACGTACTTTAAGAACTTTTCTATCCCTCCACGTTGATTGTTTTTCCTTTTTTTTTGTTTTTTTTTTTGTTTTTTAAACTACTATCAAATTTGCTCTTTATAGTCACAATTTCTTGCTAATAAATTGTTTTCTGTTTTCATTTGTTAATGTTTTTCATGCAGGTGCTGCCTTACCCTGGCAAGGCTTAAAAATGGCTCACCACCTACCGCCGGTGTGTCCCCAGAAATTACCGGACATTTCTTTGCATGGTACTGCGAAGATGTCCAAAGGCCGTTATAAGCATTTGACACGTTTGTTGCCTTATCTAAAAACGGAAAGTGAGGATTGTTTGTACTTGAATATATATGTGCCGAATGACAACGATGCTGCAGACTTAAGCGAAGCAGCCTTTGCTTATGCTTCAGCGGCGGCTGCCGATGCAGATGTAAATGCAGATGAAGAGAGTTTTGTGCAAAAACATTTGTATCCTGTTGTCGTTTACATACATGGCGAATCATTTGAATGGAATAGCGGAAATGCCTACGATGGCTCTGTGCTGGCCAGCTACGGTGAAGTTATTGTCGTAACAGTCAACTACCGTTTAGGGATTTTAGGTTAGTGAATTCTTTGCATTGGCAAAACAACTTAAACAACTTTTAATGCCATTGTCTGTTGCAATTTTATTTCATTTTTTTGCTCTCTCTCCCTCTGCTGGTTGTAGGTTTCATGAGACCCAGCATTAATGAGAACACAGTGGCAAACTTTGGTTTACTGGATCAAATTGCTGCTCTACATTGGATAAAGGAAAATATCCATTCGTTTGGCGGCGACAAGAACAGTGTCACATTAATGGGTCATACAACCGGTGCAGCTTGTATTAACTATCTTATGGTGTCACCTGTAGCTTCAGGTATGATTTGCTATGCAGCATGTAACTGTAAGTGTTTTATTACGTTTGCAGTCATGTTTTGCAGCTTAAAGTTGATACCGCGATGGAAGTGGACAGCAGTGCATGAGTCTTAAATTGAGTTTTTGTTGCATTTTATTTTCTTCTGGACACAAATGTTTTTAAATTGCCATATTTTATCACGAGCATCAGAAATTCATAGTGGCCTATTTTTTTTTTTAGTTGGGAACATAAAGAAAAAAGCAAATTAGAAAAATGCAAAGCGTGCGTGTGTGTGTATGTGGTAGATCTCTGAATTTCATCATAGCAAATTAATTCAGTGAAATGTGGATATCAACTGACATGTATGACAACGCCAGATGTTGAAAGAACTAGACTGACAATTCAAAAACTAAAATTCCAGCATTTCAATAAAGTTTTATTAGTTCAAATAGTTTTCATTTAGGTTTCTGTGTTCGAAGAAACTTTGTTGCAATCAATACAAGATATTTTTCTATCATTTCCAAACCAGTTAAAATTGATAACAAAAATGTTATGACGTCTGAATAAAAAATTTCACCAGAAAGTTGAAAAGTTAAAGCTTTTAAGTTCAAACTTTATTCGTTTATTTAAAGAGATGCAAATGAGATTTTATTTGCCAGATTTCAAAATTTATGGTTCAATTAAGGAAAACGATACGAAAGGAGAGAATAAGTTTAAAACAACAAAAAAGATTAATAAAGGAGAAAAAATACTTTTATATCTGTCATATTCCTATAGTTTAAATGTTTATAAGGTAAATAGAAGTCGATTGCTTTGGTCGTAAATTTTAAAAAAACTTTTCAACAGTAATTGAACATAAATTCGTGTTTTTTGAGGCCTACAAAAAACAGGTGAAAGTGGGCAAATTCTTTACAATTCAAAATCTATATGTTAAATGTATACGAAATAATATTGTATTTACCAGAAAGTTTTGAATATTCTGGCGGCTGAACAACAGCTTAACATTTTCATTTGTTCTGTTAAATATAAAAAAATTTTAATTTCTCTTTTTAATTCTATTAATTTTACTTCATTAGTACAACGCCAAAATGTATTCAATTACTTGTGAGTAAGAAAACAATCGTGTTATTTCGCAAATGCTATTAAGACTTTGAGTTGCAGACTCTTTAAAAATTAAAATTCTGTATCGTTCAAAGCAACTTTTACTTAAAACTTATTATTTCTTTCTGGTTTTCGTTTTCATTTCACTGGCCTTTTTTCTCTGTCATTTGCATACAGGTTTATTTCATCGAGCCATCTTGATGTCCGGTTCTGCCATGTCTGATTGGGCAGCTACAAATCATTCACTTCAGTTGACAATGCAAATTGCTCATGGCCTTAATTGTCCGCTCAACGACGACAATGAGGAAATGTTGTCATGCCTGCGCCAAAAACGGTAAGAAATTGACTTGATTACAAAATTATGCCATTTGAAAAGCGCACAACAAAACAGAGTCCCATTTGGTTTCATTGCAAAGCAAAATGCTTTTTATGAAACGGAAAAATTAATGCTCGAAAAATGTCCACAGGATATACTACGGATTTGAGCTCTGTAAGGGTGTGTGCACGGGTATTAGTGCCAAATGGCATTTCATCTATACTAGTAATTGGATATTTTTCAGTGAAATTGCATTCATTTGCTGAACACCAAAAAGAAGGCGAAAGAAACTTACAAGAAATCAATAACAGTTTTATTTATTATTTGTAAGTCAACGAAGGTGGTCATAATAATCCAGAGTACTCATTATATTCTCTATGCGAAAACTTATCATTAACTTGTTATGCTTAAATAAACCAATTATTTCTGGGTATTAAGGCCAGTGGATTGGCAAAAGCAGCACAAAGTGTTCATTATGAGCAATAATTCTTGATTGCAAACAAGTGGCCAATAGCAGCAATCAAAAATACTAGAAAAATTTCGCCTAAACTAGTTTCCTTTTTAGTTTAACAGGATACAAATGCGGCAATAACAACAATAAAAACTAATTTTTGCCATTTCACCAAATGAAAATTTCTTGAAGTTACTCAATTATTGCAAGATTTTAGGCAGCCTGCAACAAAACTTGATACTTCAAAAATGTTGTTCTGTGCAACATTTTCAAGGTCGGGTCATGTCAATCTCAGTGTCTGATCTCTATAAAGTCCTAATCCAAATTGAGCCTCGTCTAAGTTTTTGCTGGTTTTGATTAGTACGTTCGGAAACTGAAGTAAAAATCTAGTGTATATTTCACGTGTTGCATTCAAGCTGCACTTTTTCCAGACTTTGAACCAATTGAAGCCAACAATAATTTCGCTGTGGAAAATTTTGCACAAAAATTATAATAAATTGCAGGTGGCATTTTTCATTTCAACTAATTTTATTCAATTGAAAAATAGTTTCCACTCTATAAAAATACAGTTGATTGCAAAATCATACGGAAACAGCCGCATTTATTTTTAAACGATATTTAAATATTTTATCTGGAGTTTAAGCGATTTGCACCTTTTTCTGCAAATTCGAGGTCTTGCCAAACAGCCTGAAAGGAAAACCTAAAATTTGTTATTTATCAACGTGCCAATAAATAACTAATTTCCCAAAACACAAAAGAAAAATATTAAATATCCGCTTGTGCAAGTGCAACGCTCACTTACAAGCCTCTACTAGAATGTTTTTGCACATGAACCTGTTAATTTGTTGGTCTTCCTTTTGTGGTGTTTTGCCATTAAGATGAGTAAATATTTGTTTGGTCAGTGCTTCGCTTCGTGGCAGGCTAAAACTCTTAAGTGATTTCCTTAATGCACAAAATTGAATTTAATTTTGTGAAAAGCTCCAATTTGCAATCGATTATTAGGCTTTTTTGTTGTGGCCTAATGAGTTGTTTATGGTGCTCAATCGAACACCCACACGAAACTTTGCCAAGTCAATAACGTTTCCATTAACAGCATTACGCATCATATTTATACAAATAATAAATAAAGAACTCTAGTTGAATGTATGTTTTAACAATATGAAGGTAAATATTTGCCGAAAATTCCTATTGTTTTAAATTTGCCTGTTGATTGGTTCGAAAAAAGTCGTAGAGTATTTTCGTGTTTAGTGTTAAAGACGAGCCTGTTGCAAACTGTAGGCTTAAATGTTGTGGAAAAAAAAACTAAATCATAAAAAAGTACAGTAACAGTCAAAACAGCAAAATTTAAACTGCCATAAAGTAAAATTCAGCCGTAAGTCTTCAGTTGCTGGCGCTTCAGCTATTAAGATTTATTATAATTTGAATTATAGTAAATGATTAATAAATACAGTGAAAAAAACCGCATAAGAGGGAAACCACCCACGGGGTACTACTGGACGTCATGGTCAGATTGTGGGAGTGTAAGTATTTTCATCTGGCAGCTTTAAACGTCCCACCTTAATCTGTAACTTTGGACCTGCATGTGATACGTGTTAGTAAAATGTTATGCTTTTCGTATAATTTTAGTGAACCAAACGTTTTAACGGAATAGTCTTATAAATTCTGTTTCAAGACTCTCTTCTTCTTCTTCTTCTTTTAGCGCTACAGTCCGTGGTGAACCTGGGCCTCAACCAACAAACTTTTCCACCTGGCACGGTCTTTAGCCAGCGTCCTCCAATTTTGCACACCAAGTTGGTTGAGCTCCCTCTCCACTTGTGTGCGCCATCGGTTCTGTGGGCGTCTTCTAATGCGTTGTCCCACAGGTTCGGAATCGAAGAATCTACTCGTACTAATATTCACGTGCCTCTTCCCAAATCTTATTTAAGCCTAATTTCTTATATGACTGTGATTTATACTGTTAGAGCAGATCGATTGTAGCCTATAATGCGATCTTGCGATAAGTATTCTGCCTCAAAAGATATACTGAAACTTCACAGTCTTCTGAATCTTTATACGATATCGATCTGCTGGACTTACTTCAGAAATTTACACGACAGAGCCAATTTATTTGTTTGGGCGCCTTCAATTCCCATAATCTAATGGCTCAAAGAAAATTATTTTAATAAAATATTTCTTTTTTACCAGATTGCACCGTCCGCCTGTGGAACCAACCTGCCTAACAGAAAACAGGCAACGTCTTACAATTTAAAACTAAATTCTTTTAATTTTTTTAAGGGTTTTTTTATATCTCACTATTCACTATTTATTTCTATTTTGCAAGTCATAAGAAAAGTCCCATATTTATGTGTTAAATATAAATATAATCATGAATATATTGAATCGTACAAGATGTAATTGAAAGTATTAATATCTTGTCAATCCTTTAGGGAATAAAAAGAGTAAATATTGAAAAAAATTCTTCAAACGCCGCGAAATTTAAATTTTATTGTGATATTTTAAGCGGCGTGAAATCTGTTCGTTTTTTATTTAACATAAATTTGTTAGCGAGACAAAAGAAAATTATACAAGAAATTCAAATGAGAGTTTCGAAGTATAAAAGAATGTGGCATTTAGTCCACATTTATATTGCAACATGTAATTTTTAAACAGATAAAAAAATAAGAGATTATAATATATTTCAAAGCCAGAATATTTATATTGTTATTTTTTTTTAAGAATTTCTTTAACGTCGTTTTCTTAAGCGCATTTTAAGGCAGAATTTATGTTGTTTTTATTGTTTTATTGTAAAAAAAACTGCTTAAAGTAAATCAAGTTTTTGAGTTTAAAGTATCTGCACCAGATATTCCAAAACTATTATGTTTTCCGTGTTCAGGGACATATTTCGGCTTAAATATGGTCCGCTAAGATATGAACAAAAACATTAGTTTTGTCGAGTGCCGTGGTCCAACCAGTTCAAGATTTTAACTATAAAATCTATAAAAAAAAAAATTATAAAACTTCTGGCCGCCAACTTTAAATAACACATTGACGGAAGAGCTCTGACCCGCAGCAAGAGAAAGATGATTCAAAACTTATTTTTATGAAAATAATTTAAATCATTTTATCATCATTTAAATGCACAATAACAGCTTCCTTCTCTACTGGTCCGAATTCCGTTACTTCTTCGGACACTCAGATAGCAGTTATAGAACTAAGAGTTGGTGCACTTTTACCAGCCACTGTTTGGTTGCGTCATTTATTTTCCTATTCAAAACTGCATGCTGGCAAAAATCTATTTAAATAAAGAATTTGGTAATTTGCTTATCGCAATTCTGCCCTACAATGATTGAATTTGAAATGTGTAAGACATTTGGGATATAAAAACATTTTGAGGAATTCAAATGTAATTTATTTTGAAACAAAGGAGACATTTCGTAGGCAGTATATAAAATAATGAACATGAATGCATCTGCACACATGTGCTGAAGTTGTCTTGTAATATGTTGAGGAAATAAATTTCAAATGTTGTACATGAACACAAACTGCAATTCGAGATGTGGAAAGTCTTTATCACTTGCAATCCAGCTGGTCTTCGATGCCAACATTGACGGCTGAGAGATGGGAATGCTGGGGCCACAGTAAAACTGAAGAAAGACCAAATGAAGAAGTTCGACAATAATACTTGGAACTGCTTTGCCCTATTACGTTTAAAAGTGCCTGCAAATCGAAAAAGTCGCTCTGTTCGACTTACGTTCTGCGCGATTGTATCGAATAAATTTTGGTCCACGGCTTTAGTAAACAAATGACAAAAATTTATATAATTAAAGTCAGCTACGACTTTTCTATAGACAAAAATTCACAATAAATATAAAATATAAAAAACGTTTGTACGAAGACTCAACATCTGCTTAAAATATTATCGCCATCGATGGAACTTGAATCAGATCATATCGCGTTGCTGATAAGAATTTCACTTTTTACTGATTGCAACATCAGGAATTTTACGTTGTACTTTGCAAAAATTTACTCTAATTTTCATCAAAATCATAGGCAACAAAATAGAGTTTCTTTCTTTCCGATTTAAGGAATTTGCGACAAGAAAAACTGAAGAATTCAATGTTTGGTGTATGTTTTGGACTGCCAGCGCTATTGGTCCGTATTGCTTTGAGAACACCATTATACAAGCTATTGCCTTAAGCTGGCACATCATCTGTAATTACTATTGGTTGTTGCTAATCAACTTCAGGATGTGGACACCAACGATATCTGGTACCAAAAGAATGACGCTGCCTGCCTGTTTTGATTGGGTAATTTGAGGGAGATGTCAATTGCCTACAGTTTCTTCAAGTCTCAGATTTATGAAAATAAGTCACAGCACGCAACGGCTCTCAAAACTAAGATAAACGAAAACATCAGCCTGGTTGTAGCGCAGAGTCCTGGAAAATTGTCATTTCGAATGTTCGCCATCTCGCGTACATTTGCTCAGTGTTAAATTCTATATAGATACATATAAACATATATTGAAGATTTCTCCTAACTGAACACGATTTAGTTAAATACATACATGTGCACATATATAATGCATGTAGGATGCAAATAGAAAATCTGAATGCTTTTTTTTGTATATGACGAGTTAATGCAGAAAAGGGCTTTAATCGTGCAAATAAAGGAATGTCGCTGGATTGCTGAAATGCTTATCCAATCAAACGAAATGAATTTTGTCAAAAGAATCTCATTTTTTCTCTACTTTTTATAATTTTAGACAGCAATATTTATGTCTTAGTGCTGTCAGCTTGAATTACATTTCGTTTGACGTCTTATATTCAAAGAAAAGAAACAGAAGATTTATTACAATTTTCAAAGCACCTTTTCTTATGACGCTGGCAGTCACTTATTCTTTGAGCTCTAATGACAAAATGGTTTTTAATTTGAGGTTATTGAAGCGACTAAATTAAATCACAGCACAAATGATTTGTATATTCATTAGCATTAAATGTAAATCTGATATGTTTTAAATCTATTATTTTTCATGAATTACAATATTCTGCTCTTTGAACTGAAGGGCTTTGAAGAGCCAACAATGCCCAAATAAATATTCTTTGACTTATTTATGCATTAAAAGAATGTGTTGAAAATTTGGCTGGACTAAAATTACACAAATTGTTTTGTTGAAAAAACCTGTTAAATCAACCTGAATCAGTGTACCAGGCTGTCTTGAGCCACTTCTGAGTTAAAGAAGGGAAACCTCAGCCACTCAAGAAAAAAATCAATGGGTGTAGAATATGTATCAAATGGAGTGAAAGAAAGCCCCCCTCCAATAAACAAAACTGCCTTGATTGGCATGAATAATTAAATACACGTCCGAATTGTTAATTCCCTATTGTTCACTGCACCGACTGTAATCCGACCTGAACTGCAGCATGAGTTGAGTTGTCTTAACTTCCTATTATTTAGGGCGATTTGCACAAAAGCCAGCATTTAATTCAGCTAAAAACAATAATAACGAAAATACAAACAAAACGGATATTGCAGGACTACAAAAAAAAAAAAATAATAGATTAAACCAATTACAAACACGTTGTGTTTTCCATTTCCGGCAAAACAAATACAACCTACAAATTATGCAAACAATTTCGTTTACAAGCACTCCCACCTACACGCCCACACGCACTTACATATAATGATGTTAAATTAAAACTTCTTACCGAAGACAATACAACAATGCGAACAAATAAGAACGGAAGCCAAACCGACACATGTCGCCAGCACTCGTGTACCTTTAAATAAATTATTTTCAATACTTTTGCCAATTAAAGTTGAAGCCGCCGAACCGCAAGTGTGTGAACGTGTGTCCATGTCTATGCAACATATATGTATGTACGTGGGTACGCAGGTGTGCGTGGCAAATACACCTGAATATTTATATGCCTTAATATACTTATTTCGGCAAACATACAAGTGGCTTGAGGTTTTTTTTTGTGTTTAGGCGGAAATACTTATTTGCAGTACGTACCACTTATCCTCCACTTCTGCAGCCACTCGACAATTTTAAGCTTCGTATAGACTCACTTGCAAGTGCGAGTGCGAGTGCTGGTTCGCAGTGACAGTCTGCTATTATGTGCAAAAATTGATCGCTTTACTGTGGTGTTGAATAAATATGTTTGTTTTAAATTTGTCTACCTTCGCAGAAACAGGCTTTAATGATTTTAAATACGTTTTGGATAAGAAACCAAAAGAACTGGGAAAAATATTTTCCCTCCGGTTTCATATTAAAAGTTTTTTTCCTTTTTTCCTTAAGCGCTGGATGAATTCGAAACATTTTCATTTAAATCTATAGATATTTTTCGGCTTGAAAATTTCTAGCGAATAGTTATTAAATTGATCGTTGATCTGAGTCCTGGAAAATTATTATACCCCAACATTTTTTTAAAAAATTTTAAAAATTGTGTGTCATCTGAGTTGTTGCTCCCGGGCTTAGCAAAAATTTCAATTTTTGAAATTGGAAGACCCGGCCGGCCATTCAGCCATGTCTTAGGGTTAAAATCTGCAATAAGCAGCAAAATATTTAAAAGGTTTTTGAACAGTATTTGCCACGGTGCAGCGGCTGAAATCTGACACATTTGGTGTAAGGCAAAGAGCATTACAAATTAATGCTATTCACACACACCCACACACACACACACACAGTTCTTGAAATTGAAAATAATTCTTGTACTCCTGCTGAACATCAAAAGCCTGCCTTCTGGCAGCTGCCATATTTGTGCGGAGAAAGTTATAAATATGAAACAATAAAATTACATACACATGTATGTATGTATGTATGTACTCGTGTATGCAACACAAACTTTTTATGAACAACTTTGATTCGAAAACAAAAACAAAAACCAAAACAACTATAAACGTATGTGCACATCCTTTAAAGGCAGACACATAAACAAACGTTGAATACAATTCCCACACATTGAAACGTGTATTTTATATAATTAACACACCTGCTGTTACGTTTTCACAACTTGTTTGGCGTTAATACGAGTATTTCACTTTTTTGAGTTTTCTTTTTGATTTCACTTTTATGTTCCTTTTAGAATTTACTTTATGTTCGGCAGTTGTTATTTTTCTAGTATTTGTTTAAGGTTTGTATAATTTGGTTTTTAACACAACGTATGTTTTATGGAAATAAACAATAGCAAATGAAACAAAACAATAACGCTTTCAACTAAAACAACAACACAAATAATCCGAAACAAAACTTGGCTTAGACTTCCGGTTTTACGTATGTGTGTATGGATGTGTGTATGCAGTTGCAAGAGTGCTATTGTGTGTGTTTGTGTGTGACATTGCATTCAGGCTTCCCAGTCCGCATGTCATGGAATTGCCTAGATTTGCAAAAAGTTGGTACTGAATTGCGTTTAACAAAAATATTGAATTCTGAAGCCAGAACAACAGCTTCCTCAAAGTCTCTTTAGCTCTCAGACCTTTTTGTTTTATTTGTGTTTCGAGACCCATTTATCAGAAGTGAGATTATGAATTATTTATGTTGTTAAAACAGACAGGATACCTTTTTGGAGGAGGGGGGACAGCAAACTGTATCGCGGTCGCTTATAAGCCAACTTCTGTTCAAAGCGTATTTTTTTATTATAGTTTTTGCTGCCGTTACTTTTTAGGGTATTTAAGTACCCACTAGGCCGGAATGGGTTAAATTTCTTAGTTATATACAGATAGATTTTCCTGTTTTTTTGTTTTGCTGCAATTTCTTTTAAAAGTTTTTATTTAATATGTCTATAAAGAGCTCTCGGGGTTTAGAATACTATTTAAGTTTTATTCTGGCATAATTTGATAGAATAATTAAAGTTAAGATTTTATTATAATAATTTAATCTAACGGCTGGATTTATTTAGATGTTTCTCTATAAAGTTTCTTGGCTAGAAATTTAACCTTTAAAGAACATTTTTCAGGGCATTTATTCACTCATCACCAATTTATTTACTCACGGTTTGGATTATTTATGTAGTAAGTCTTTTTGCTTTTTAATAAACTGAAAAAATATATAAAAATATTTTATAAAACTAAGGCAACGTCGTTTCAAGAGATAAAATACCACAAAGTTATCTGAAGTGCGTGCCGAGATCACAGTTCGCTCAAATATATACTCATCAGCAATTGCCCGGCATCACATCATGTAAAACGCAGCCAATTGTTTTTGCTCTGGAAAGCATTTATCGTGCAAATTTTCTATAGTCTGAACCAACACAAAACTTAAGGTATCGGAAGAGCGATCAAATTAATTTTATATTCAGGCGCAAACCTGACAAATCTTGTGACTCTATTTAAACTAGACTTTAATATATTATATAAATGCTAAAAAAAAAAAAAAAATATGCTGACTGGGTTTGAGGTCATGTGAGGTTTTAATTGGCATTGTTTGTGTGTGTATTACAGTTTTTGCCCGCTTGTAAGGCCGGAAAAATAATGCCGCATTGTTGTTTTTCTGTTTTTATTGTCCTCTGCAAAGCGACTATTGTCGTTTTGTTTCTGTGCGCAAATATAATATTAAACAAGGAAAAAGTTCAGACTCTCACACACATGCAAATGCTGGCAGAGAAATACAATTAATTATGTAAAGTTTGCAAAATAAAGTCTGAAATGAAACCCATTAGTAGACGGGGTCGTAATAGAATTAGTTTCTGCAGTAGTTATAAGATTTCCAATAATTATGTACTCGTATGTTTCGTATTCCCAGAATTAGAGAAAGCGAGAAAATTTATTTATTTGTTTATTTATATTTTCTTCCCACGATACCGACTGCGCAGATTCCTCAGTGTTTGAAAGGGCGAAAAACTAAAGAATTTTTTTTAGCAGTACAAACAAATCGCTTTATTCTCTTCAACGGGGCTTATATTCGCCGATAACGATAACGACATCAAACATTCATGTTTGCCGAAGACTGATGTGAACACTTTTTTTTAAGAACTGCATTCGCTCGCTTTAATGATTTGCAAAATATCACAATCAAGTCAGTGGGCGGAATTGTCTATATATATAATTTTGCCGAGTTTTATTTTTTAAAGCGTCTGACGGGCGAAATAACTTTCATAGAGCCTGTTGAAGGCCTGCAATCCAAATTGGCCACATGCCTTAAAACAAACAAAAAACGTCTCAAAGTTTTAAATTTTCAATCAAAAACAAAAAAGTACCAGAAACCGGTACAAAATTGTCGTTGTTATTGTCAACCTTAAAAATATTAGTAATTATTTTGCATCTCTGAGTTCAGTTATTTGTTTGCCTGAATAAAAATTACTCCTCTTAACCGGCGACCCGCTGTTGAGAATTATTGGAGGAACCATCGTAATGGAGTGCGGAGCTGGATGTGCCAGACATCCAGTCTTTGGCTGCGTAGAAGAATACTTTCCCTATAGAAAATATGGATTGCTGATGGATCGGTATCACGATATTACGAATTCATTCAGTTAAAAAAAAAAACGAGCCCAAAGTCATAAATCGTTCTGAAGCAGATAAATTTACTCAAATTGAAAACTGCAAAATATCTAATCATTTAAGGACAGGAAAATTTGATGAATATTTACTAAATTTGACCAACTGCCACCCCTGACCAAGTGAGATTTCCACAATTTCGCCTTTACATCTGCCCTTAAATAAAACTGCTGATTAAACCTTAAATTTATGCACAAAATATTCCCTTTTCCGCGATATTATTGTATTTTTCATTTTGGAAGGCGTTAAGTCCTTTAAACTTATAACCAGCTTAAGGGCTATTTTTTTGTAAACGCATTTAACTTAATATGCACATATTAAATTAAATTGTTTTTATCGTTCCTATTTGAAGAGAGAGGGCCTGCAGGTTAATTATAGGATTTTAAAAATAATCAACATAATTACAAACACACAAAGGAATCAATTATATGTTGTACGTTTTGCAAATATAATTAACTTACATTGTAGTGCTCTGCTAAAATTGCCTCACGTTTGAGATAAAAAGTAAAACTTCTATATTATGATGTGACGGGGGAGTTGATAAAATAGCAGGAAAAAAAACGTCCATGAGTTTATTGAGTTAACTGGCATTAAATATAATGTTTATTTTAATTCAAATGAGAAAACTTAATTTCAAAGAGCTATTTTCTGCCAGAACCGGGAGTTTGTAAATGACAGAATGTTGGAGCAGCGCAGGTAGATGAACTGAACTTGGCACTTTTGGTGCATTTTAATGCACTTTAAAGTTGATGAAAAGTTCAGCGTAATTAATAAAAGGAATGCAGAAAGTTGTTGGGCCTTCTTTTTCTTCGATAACAAAAAATTTCACAAAATTATCTCTCTGTGAGTAGTTTCTAAATTTGGACTTGCAACTCTGGTACAACTCCTGATTGAGGTTTGAGTCTTTAATAACTAACGAGTAATTTTCAAAGGCTCATATCTAACAGGTAGCGTTATCTGGCAAATAGGAGAGCGTTTTTTATTTGAAAAATGTACAATTTTATGGCAACAAATTGCCATAGACGGGAAACTTTGCTGAGCTGCCGCTGAAGGACACCAATTGCTTAACGAATCTTATGGTTATAGTTTCGGAAACGCGGGAGAGTGGCGATTTTGTTGTGAAATAAAAAGTCAAAAAAGCTGATATACCAAGAATTGGAGTCATTATGTCAGGAAGAGTGTTGGCAAACTCAGCAAGAGCTGGCAAAATCTATGACTGGCAGCTACGCCAGCCGCAATTTTATGACATTTGCACGGAGCTGGATTCACCCAGAGCAGGATGTCATAGCCGATTGCAAAAGAAAGTAGTTTTTGCATTAAATGTATGCGTTGGAATAACCTAAAGCTTAAGAGATGGCAAGTCAACTACCCTCAGCGACGCCAACTTCATAAATACATCTACACATTAAGTGTTTGTTGAGACCAAAAGGTCCTTCTCTACTATGGACTAGTTAAATCTGGCCAGACCGTTGAGAGTGGAGCGAAAAATGCAGAGAAACACGCTTCTATTAGATCATGATCATCATCACATGTATAAAAAGCAGTTAAATCTCTTTAGAACTTTGTGGTTTATAAAACTTTGGTCTAGCCTGGTTAATAGTCCAAGCTTTACCCCATCCGGCAACCACCTATTTAGATCTATGCAGAGCGCTGTGTCTTTATTGCGCTCCATTTAAAATGGGGAATTTTTCGTTCTTGGCCTGAAAAGATGGGCAGATGTTTTGAGGCGGCATTCATTTGTGAACAAAATGAAAAATTTGATCAATTCTTTGAATTCTTTGAACTCAGTTTTCGCCACAACTCTCATCTTTAAAGCCAAAAGTTCTTACCAAAATCCATAAACTTACAAGCGCATTACAAAAAACTAAGCCCCGAGATAATGCTCGTATGTCAAACAAATATTTAAATAAATACTCCATACATGTTCACATACATATTGTATAATCTGAGCTACTGGAACGAATATGTTGAACTGTTTTATGGCAATTTACAAAAGCAAAACAGCACTTAACTAAAGGAAAATCAGGTAAGACAAACATTATAAAATATTAAAGTTTAATTGTATAAATGTAACATGTCGGCATAACGAATGTCTTACAAACTCTTCAAATACCAATATTTTAATGTGGAGAGAAAAATGTGCTTTTGAAATATTAAACGAAAAAAATTAAAACATATTTCTTAAACAGGTTTTGCATGAACAAAACAACTCTAAAGTAAAAGCAGCTCTTCAAATGGAAAGACACAAAGTTGTGTATCAAGTATTTTGTGTTTTTAATTATTAAAAATACACAAAAATATAAAATTGTTTTGGACTAATATTTCTTTTTTCGGAACAATTTCCTTTAAATTGTGTTTTTGTTTCCTAAAGGCTCGTTTGGCAATATGAGGAACTAAAGCCATTTAAACAGTTGCTGCCTAGAATTTCTGGAAATATTTACTTACACTGCAATTTATATTTAGGAACAGAAAACTTATTATGAAATCTATATCGTATGTATTGCAAGTTCAGAAGAAGTTGTTGTAAAACAACAAGCAGAAAACTCTTAAGTGCAGAAGATAATACTTTTTCAATAAATACCCGTCTTTTGGCAACACAGCGAAACGCATCTTTTGTTTAAACTGACAAACAATTTATTTGGATCAGCAATTTATTTGTTTGTTTATTTGCTCTCGTTCAAGAACTGTTTGCAAAAAACTATTGTTTGAAACCGAGCAGATTTGCATTCAATTACCAATTTATTAACTGATTCGGCTAATTGCGTTTTTTTTGTCTACAAACAAAAACAATTTCAGTGCAGCTTCGCCCAAATTATAATTAATAATATCAATAAATTTTGTAACTGTTCTTTATTTTTTTTTTTCATTAAAGTTCGGACTACTTTTTGTAGTTTGTAATATTTCTCACATAAAATATTCCTTGTTTTTTGCATTAAGAATTTTCACACTGAATTTTTTGTTTTCAGTAATTTCGAAATATTATAATAATCACAAGCACAAATTGCAACTTCCACCAGGCCTCGAATGTTTTCGGGAGGAAGGCACTTAAATTTAACGGAATGGAATAACTTCTGTCACGTTTTGTTTTTTGTTTTCTTGAACTGTTACAAACAGATTGATTTCTCGCTGTGTTTTGCTATTTATTTATTATTCTAAACGAAAACTTTTCATACATTTCAAATCCATTTGTTTGAAAATTCTTGCTAAAATCAAGCTTAAAAGTTTATTATTACAAAGTAAAAAAAAAAAATACAAAAGGACTTACCTTTTACTCTGCGACAACAGGACAAAAGGATTGAAAATAAATAGTATTGAAAGGAAACATAATGGAAATAATACTTCAGCAAAAAGTCTTTTGATTATGACTAATAACGATTTTTTCGAAAACTTTTTTTTTAAAAACAAATAAATAAAGAATGCTGATTTAAATAAGTAAGACCTTCAACTCGATGCTTTCATTCCCCCTAAAATAATACACCCCTCTTGGACGTACTTTAAGGAAAATTGTATTTTTGTGGTTTGAGCTGTTTTTGTTATGGTTTTGAATTTAAAATTATTGTAAAGAAAACAGTTTTAATGGGAAAATGGGATGGAGAAGTGTTTTTATTTTAAAATTTGGTGACTTTTGAGTCTATGCGGAAAATCACTTGTGGTAAAAGTGATTTGAAGTAAAAACACAGAAGAGCGGTTTAGACACCTATTTTTGTGATTTTAAAATGTCAGCTGATCTTCCGACTCTTTCAAATCAATGCAGTGACTTGGAGAACATTAAAGCCAATTACTGTAATAAATTATTCAAGGTAGTTTTTATTGTTCTATTCAAAAGTGGGTAAAAAAAAGAAAGCAAAAAAAAAATGTATGAACCAAAAAAAATAGAAAAAACTCGAAACTCTTGTATAAAAAGCAATAGAAACTAAAAAAGCTGGTCACTTCCTGGCTCTCCTTCTAATGGACTGTTCTGAACATGAATTGACATGAAAATTAACGTTTACTAATTTATATATTAAACCTTCCTAATCTTGTTTATTATTTTAGCTTTTTTTTAAACCACATTTCTAAGTTTTGAAAAAAATTATAATTCGGCCTAAATACATACATTTTGTTATGAATCCTTTTTAACTCGTTTATCGTTTGGAAGTTTCCACAAGTTTTCATAAAATATCTGTATTCTTTGTTGAAGTACATCATTTTTTTTAAAAGAATTTGTTTTTTGTCGTGTGAGCGACCGCTGCTCTTAAGATACTGTCTGGCACCTCAACACATATAACTGGCCGACACTATTTCATTTATGCCAAATAATATTGCGCCCTTCCCCTGCCAAATTAAATTTGTTTTTCGTGCGTAAATAAAGTGCAACCTTCCCACATAAATAATAGATTTACTTGTGTTTGCTACTGGGGTGGGGTCGTCATGTCAAAACGTATGACTTATGAAAGTTTATGATGAATGAGTACGTTTCTAATTTGATATCCTTTTACTTATTTATTGATACTGTTTGCTTTGATTGCTTTTTTTTCCTTTTCTTTTTTAGATTCCAGGACATTTTAAAGATACGGACAACATTGTCGCAATTCTCTACGTCTTTGGGTCCAATAGTTGATGGCCATGTCATACCTGATCAACCCTACAGGGTCATGGGTCAGAGCACCGAACACTTTAGCCGGTAAGTAAGACAAGCGAGTACTTTCTTTTATAAATTTATATGGATTTGTGTTTGTAAGTACGAATATGCACAAAAGCCAGTACAAGTATCTATTGAAAGGTGCGTTTAGACGGTAATACAAAGTGTTACAGTTTTGTGGAATCAAAATGTAACATGTATTTGTTGTAAAGTGGTAGAATTAAGGAAAACAGTGGAACCAAAAACACCGAATAACAACTATTCCTCCATTGGGGTTGTCTGGCATTTTATGGAGGCAATTCAAGGCCGGGCAAGTAGAAAATCCGACTTTGATGGAACGCTGGACAGTAAAGTTGACAACAGTTCCGAAGGTATCACTCATTTGACCCAAATTCTAATTACACACATACAAGCAAGCAACTTGCTTCATTATGTTGCCTTGTGATTTGTATAATTATCCATTAGTTTGTTGGCGTTTCATTAAGTTTTTAATCAGTTTTAAGTTGCCCAAAATTGTTGCCAACTAATTGTTGCTCAGGCGAAGAAGAAATAAAACTGAAACTTGCTTTAATTTTGAAAAGAATGAAAAAAAAACTTGATTGGATTTGAGTCGATCAAACGAATTTGCAAGACAACGTCAGTTGCCAAAGTTTATGTGAAGAAACAAAAAACAAAAGAAAAAAGATTAAAAGAGAAAAGAATTTCCTTTTTTTTTTTTGTAAAGTTTATAATTAAATAAATACAACTTGGAAGCAAATTTTCCATGTCTATTGTGTTTCTTTTTACATTTTCTTTCCGTTTCCGTTTCTTTTTCTTATCAAATGATTTAAAGTTTTTATTCTTGTTAATACGTTAATATCAGTCATTCTTTCACTTGTGCTGTTTTTATAACAGAAAGAATGTGTTTTTTAAATTACATGTATTAACCCTCGTCATACAACTACATTCCATGTACAAAAAATAAGAGCAGAATAGTTTATAGGAATTAAAACCCGGTTAATTTAAGGATAAAACTTAATTGAACATAAAAATTGTTCGTGGCAAGAGCGCATTTGTCAGCATTTGAATACAAGTTTTATGCCTAAACACATCTTTAGCCAAAATATAAAACAAACAATTGCAGATCCATATCCTGGCCAATACTTATTTCATTACTTCTTCAATGTAACCCAATATATTATTATTAATTTGCTTCTTCTGTAAACTGGTGAAAATGCAAGTGCCAGCAACGTGGTCATGCTGCACTCACACACGTTCCTTTTGCTGCATGTGGAAAGAACTTCACAATAATGTCTGTTGACTTGTATTTGGCTTCTCCACACTCTCTCATCAGGATTTTATTGATTAGAGCATGAATTTTTTTTTTTTTTTTTTTTTGTAGGACTTAAACTACCAACATACTGACTAAATTTAACCTGCTCATAATTAGAAACGAGTTCTCTAGCTGGCAGGTATTTTACAGTGAAAGTTACATGAAGAGTTTTAGCCGAATAGAAAAAAGGAAAATATTTGTACTCTGTTTTCAAGCAGAATCGTTGCACTTCAATCGACAAAGCAAGTATTGCCATTGATCCTAATAATTTACCTCAAACGCACACGATTTGAAAGGATACTTTATATTCTGTGGGCTGGCTTTAGCATTTTGTGCCGATTGCAGTGAAGCATTCGCTTAAAGCATATTTTTCAATTGCTGTTCATGTTTTGCTTCCATTTTAATTTTCTCTGTTCTTGTTTTCTTTTTTCCATTTCAGTTATGATTTATTATTCGGTATCACTGAATCTGAATCGTATCACTCGTTGGGTGCTTTGGCTTTGGAGGAAGGATTACGTGAAAATGAACGTGATAATTTATTGCGTTTCTATATGCAAAGTCGATTTGATGTTCGTCCCGATTTAGCATTAGCGGCTACAATAAAAAAGTAAGTTCTAAATAAGTACCAACCTTCAAACTCTCGCACCAACAACGATGCAGCTTAATGCTCACACTCGCACACACACACACACACATACACCAGCATTTGAGTGTGTGTATTCAGAGTTGATACTTGGGTGCATGTGTGCGTGTGTGGGTGTTTGCATGCAGCAAAAGAAACACAGAAAAACAGAAAAAATGCGAAGAGATGAAAGCAGTTAAATTTATGTTTATGCAAATTGGTTTCATATATTTATGACACGCACACACACCCTGACACACGCCCAACTCTACGCTGCCAATTATCTATGCATATGTGTTCGAATGAGCATATCTGCGCACGTGTGTGTGTGTGTGTGTGTGTGTGTCTGGGCGCGTGTGTGTGTCAATATGTTTACGCATTATTTACTCGCTCACTGTTTATGCTTTGGAAATTCTTGTGTACATTTGTATATATGTGTAATGCCAGCATATGATTGTTGTTGTTTGTTGTACAAAAAAAAACAAAAACAAAAACAAAAGAATGCACATTAAAATGCATAAATATTCTTGTTGGCAATATTTTATATGCTTTGGAGTGTAACTGAATATTTAAAATTTTTACATTCATAAATAGAAGAGTGTGAAAAGTAAATAGTTTCATAATGCGCCGGCCTTAGTGCAGTAAATTAAAAGGATTTTATTATGTTTTTGCCACCAACTGTGAAAACGTTGTACTCTAAATTTATTTGCGGTCTGAATCCTTCCGAACTTTGACACCTGACATTCATTTTACATGATTTTATTTAAATATGAAGTCGAAGTAGTTTCTCTATTGCGTTGCTCCTTTGAAAATGGGCCGAACAAGGCAACGAACTGTCGTTGTCTCATACAAATCTTAAAGTATTGTGTAATAGTTAAATAACAGGTCACCAAAAACTACATTAAATAACGTTGATTCATTATCAGAGCAGGTAATTTTTGACACAAATTTAGATTGTGGGGCAACATTTCAAGACGGACGAATTTAAAAAATAAACACATATTGGTTAATACTTCAAAAAAGGCTAAAATCTTAGCGCCGACTGCACAGCAAAACAAATTAAAGCTTAAATCTTGCTGGCCTGATCGCATCGAGATGGCTGAATCGGTAGAGTCCAGGGGTCGTAGGTTTGAGAGACTCTGCTGAAAATACAATAGCCAATCATTTCTTTCAAATAAAAACAACAAGACAAAAAAAAAACCATTACAACACAAAAAACAACACGCAATGCATGTTGCATGAACTGATATTTGACAGTCTATTGGCGAAGATATGAACACTGGGGCACGGAACACTCAAAACAGCATCAGTTAAAATTCTGGCACACTCAGCCCTGCAATATAGAATAAAAATAAAGAAAAAATAGCGAAACCCCTCCGTAACCCAGTTCTGGTACAATACCCTGCATCAGTAGGAGTCAACCTCTGAGTACTGCCCCTCCCCCAATTCCAGAGTTAAAAGAAATTTAAATTTTTTACAAAACTAATTCCGTAGAATTTCTTTCAAAACTTTTTATGAAAAACAGAAGAAAATAATATAAAATGTTTTTGCAGTCAATTTTTTACAAGTTCTTAAAATTCGCAGTTGCTTTTTATTGCTAAAAAAAATGAATTTAGCCAAGAGTTTCGTAAGAAAAAAATAAGGATAACAATATTATAATTTGTTGTTTTGCCAAACAAATGTGTGTCCAATTGCATTCTGTTTTGTCTATGGAGCAGGTTTTGTCATGGTGTATTGCAAACTGGGGCTTGCTGAGAAGTATTTCCTCCGTTGACACGGCAACTAAGACTCTAAGAAATTCCTGTACGATTTGTTTTATGCAGCTTCTTTCCAAACCTTCAGCAAAGGTTTATTAGCAGAAATGGAATGAGTATTCCCTTGGGATGCCTTAAAGGCAAGATTCTAGTGCTGGTCATTGGTTGAGGTGGCTTGGCTGAAACAATCCGGCTTTATCCTAAACCTAAATAAGGAGGACGGGGTGTTGGTAGATACTTAAAACAGTAGTCCCTTAGTACCGACTTCCTGCTGTTCCTAAGACCTAGACGTTGGGTTATTTGCGAGCGATTCTGGCTAAGGTCTGAGGTTCTTTTGGGACTTCGAGCTACCAACTCAGGTGTCTGTACTAACTTCACTGTGTTGGGTGTTACTCGAGGTCTTGAGCAAAGGGTTTGTGTTATGCGCCACAAGAAGTTGCTCAGCAAATCTTCCTAATTAATATGTAATTTTATTTTAATTCTACAGCATCTAGTATTATAAAAAACCGAATTTGATAGCTCATATGATGCTGAGGCAATTTTTACTGGTTATGGCCGAATGATAATCAAATAAAAAACACTAATATCGTCCTTTACAGCTCTGGAATTTCTGCTTGCGAGAAATATCTAGCGAATATATATGGGAAAAGTTTATACTGGCAACTTTTAAGTAATACTTGAGTTGCCATGTACTTTATGTGCACAAATGTAAGTCTGTCCGAGCAATTTTACTATTTCTCCTGGTATATCCTGTCAGTCTCCAGCTATTATTTGTCTGCAGTTGCACAAACGAACACGGCCTTTCCTGTTGCCGTTCACAAGAGTTTTGCGTGTATGAGTGCGTCCATATGAGTGTGTCTGCCAAAGTGTTTATGTCATAACAATTTTAGTTGTGTATGTTACCGTTGTGCTTTCAAGTCGTTTATCATTATTATATATGACAAAAGGATTTGCGACAATTATGCATACATCTAGTGTTTAAATAACATTTACAACTCTAGATAAAAGTTGTAATAGCTCTAACGTTAAAGCTCACTTTAATTTTGTTTTTCGTAAAAAGGATTAAAGCTGCATTCAAAATTAATCTCATGTGAGTGTTTTTTCTTCAAATGATTAGAGATTTGTGTGCTCTGCTGCCAAATGTGACACCTAAAGTGAAAACTACTCGACATATGAAAGCATAAATTGTTGCATTAATACATGATAAAATTAGTTTCTACTCCGTTGGCATCGAAATTAAATATTAAATTACCTGAAGTAAATAAAATCCTCAAATTATTTTTATCATTATCCGTTGCAGCATCCCGTCTACTCATAACTATTTCGTTTTCCAGTTTTTATTGCATTTAACAAACACGCAGATGCTCTTAAATCGTAATGACTTTTAATGTGCAGATTCTGTTTACACATTAAATTAATTAAAAAAGGCATTATGAACATCATTACACAATTGTGAATTACGTTTGATTTATTTTAAAGCTCTTTGCACAATTGAAAAGGAAGCAACAAATTAAAATTATTTGATTTTCATAATATGCAAATTTTCCATTGTACAAAATCTGCAATCTGACGTCTGCATTGCAGATAAAAGTACTTTGGAAATTGAGAAAGAAAATTTATATGGTTTTTTCTGTCAAAAGATACTATATTTTGTGTATTGAAAGAAGGCAAAAGAAATGTCGAATGAATGTAAGTTTCTGTTGCTCGTCGCGTATGCGTTATACTTGTGTAGTATATAATTGTATATTAATCATACGCTGCGACTGGGTTGTTTAACGCAACGTTGTCAGCTGCGTGGCTTTTTTTTTGCCGCAAAATAAGCAGCATTTACGTAGTAAGCGGATCCCCTGCGTTAATCGAATTGATTGCAATTCGTCCAACTATTTTAGTCACGTTCGATTGCGAGCGTGTAAATAATGTGTTGTTGTGAAACGTCATTAAATACTTACGTGGCATGCCAAGCAAACAAAGTGGAGTGAAAATAAAAATGCTTACAACGCTTAAAAGTATTTACTAAACTTAAACCTTAAAACACATACAGGCAACTTTCAATCTTTAATAAACTGTTTAGCTGGCAAGTTTCCCACACTTAAATAATTTTTGGAGTCCGTTGACGGGTTTCCAACAGGTATCTTTCTAAACACTTTTATTTACTTCCAACTAAACTTTATTAAATTTTATTTTTATTTTCTAAACACTTTTATTTACTTCCAACTAAACTTTTTTAAATTTTAGGCTTCGTAAAAGTGATGCATTGAAAATAAATTATAATTTCATATTTGGCTCTTCCTACTAAAATAACAAAACAAAAAAGTTGTTTTAAAACTTTAGAGCAAAGTTTGAGCCATAGATTTTCTCTGCTAGTTTTCTTGCTTAAGCAACATTTTCACTAAAATACAACTTTAGCGAAAGTTCTTCTCAAATATTTAAGACATTTCAAAACAAACAACAAAGAAATACACAACAAGAAATTGATACAAATTTACAATTTTTGTTTTACCTCGTTTTATTTTCACAATTTAAATTACAATTAAAATTCCTGGTGTCATTCAAGCATTAAAAAAAAGGATGGTTTTTCAAATTTAGGAAAAAAGTTAAATGAATTTTTGTTACTTTTCTTCAACATGAAAGTCTTTAAATAAAAGGAATTTTCGAAGATAAAAAGAATTGCAAATTTCTACAGCCTTTTTATGTCTTGAGACTGTTTTTAGACATTTTATTGTCTTTCTCCGTTTTCTTTTGGTCTGTTGTTTAAAATCGTTTCTATTGTAAAAGCACATGGTTTTTGCTGTTGTTTTGTACGTACATTTAAAAAAAGAGCTGCCATCGAGTTAAAGAATTTTTTTTTAAGTCTTTAAAGCAGCGTCACTTATGCCACATGTCTATAGATATATATATATATATGTGTGTGTGTGTGTAGGCCTGCATATACTTGCGAAGTATAACAAAACATTGCAACTCGGGCTTTCTTATGCCTCTCGGCAGAGCAGAGCACTTTTCTTAACAGGTCAGAAGCCCCGTAGTGTGCGCTGTTGGACCAAAAGCCATTGAGAACAGCAGCCTTGAAGCAATTCGTGCCTGTAACAACATACTGGAAAACTTGAGCTGAGTGAATTGCAGCTCCAAGCTCCGTTGAGGACTTCAGGTCTTACCGAGTCGCTTCACAGCCATCCAGCAGGCACCCGCACTATTTTAGCCACGATGTAGACCCCTACACCATAATCAGTTACATATTTTGTTGCTAGAACACCCTGTTTGCTGTCATATCCCAGAAATCATAATGTCCTGATTTAAAATACACCAGGACGCTGTCGTTTTTCACTAGTCATTGAAATAAAATCTCTCTTTAAGTCGCTCCAATATGACAAACTTGTAATTTTTGGAAAATCCTTGGTTACGTGCCAAAAACAAACAAAAGCATATGTCTGCGCAATTCAACCCACCACTTATCACCAGACAAACTTTTATTTATTGTATTACAAAACAAAAAAAACAAAAAAAACAACTTGAAAACGTATAAATATCATTTTAATTTTTTTATTATGAAAAGTATAAATAAATATACTTTTAGCGTCTGCATTTGAAACGACTATCCGTTAAGACATGGAGACTTGTTTAGCTGAAAAAATAACATCATTTCCAACAAGAACATTTTATTACAAACAAATTTATGATGTTGTTTAACATACAAGGACATGCGTTGTTTTGCTACATCCATGCAGCTACACACACACACTCATATACACTTCCACATTTATGTGTTCTGGAGTACAAAAAAACAAAGCGGAACTAGTTCATACCTCAAATATAATATGCCAGAGAAAAAACATACCGAGTACTAGCAAAAAAATGTATTAAAATTTTTACAATAAAGTTCTTTAATAAATTGCACTTTTATCGTCTACAAGTTTATAAAACACTTTGTTTATTTTTTCAAGTGCACAGTGAATTAAAGAAAATGAGTTCTCAACAAATAGTTTCTTGCTGTATAATTTTCTCTGCTCTGTGTCATAATTAATAATGGAAACAGGGTTGCAAGGACTCGCATCATGGCATACAACTATTTTATAATGATTGCATTTTAATAACTTATAAATGGATGCACACAAAATTTTTTATATCGTTGCAAGAGGTCAAGACGGAAAAACAACAGCATTCTTAATTTATTCTCTAGTCTTCTAATCCTTTTATTAAAGCAAACCACAGCAGAAAGAGAATAGTTGTTTGTAGAACTTACAAAATTGTCTTACATTTCCTTTAGTATCAAGTTGGTATTTTTAAATTAAATTTATGTGGCGATAAGTCAAAATAAAATAAAAAAAGGTATAATCGGTTGTCCATCCCGTTTAGCATTTCGGCTATAAAATCTTATGTTGTACTACAACGAAGTTAATTGTACACTAGAATAGTGAGACCAACATAAAAAGCGGCGTTAGACCCTTTAAGGGCTCAAGAAGGCGTCCTGCAGCAACTTAACGTTTTACAGCGAAGTTCATGATATGACATGTTTTTTTTTTTTAACTTTTAAAAATTATTACATTTTATATTGTTAATAAGTGTGTCAGCATTTTGCTTATTTCTCCGCCGTTTATCCGCTTCCAATTTGAAGTGTAGCGTGTTGCTGTAATACATTTTGCTGGCAAATAATTTGTGCTTAAAAATATTTAAAATTTATATCGTTTTAATGCCAGTACGTTTTTGGTTTTGTTTTATTTTAAACCAATTTTGTTATCTTGTTGAATAGTCAAAAAGAAAATGTCTTTGCTAAATAATATTTTGTCTTGCTCGTTTTTCGTTACTCTGAACAACTCAATTTGCATATTCTGATATACGACTAGAGAGGTCACATAAACCTACATACGTGTGTGTGTGTGTGTGTGTGTGTGTGTGTGTGTGTGTGTGTGTGTGTGTTTGGATATTTATGTGGAGATAAACGTTTGCCTTGCAAACATATGGGCTTTAGCCAAACATGTATGTACTTATATGAATTTATTTGAAACAATCTTGATAGACTACAATATACGAGTACATGTAGGATTTAGTTACTTCGCCTGACACGGAGAATATGTTTTTTGTCTTGTGCTTTATGGAATTTGGAAATAATTTTGAAACTTTTTATTGTATTTTTCTTTTCATTTGGAAAGTCCTGTAGATATTTTTGCTTAAACCGGGCGCAGTAAGTTTATAAAAATGTAGTTACTTCTTTCCGGGCTGCATCTACATTAAATCTATAGAGTATTAGGCAAAGGAATGTTACGTTATCCTCAAATATTGCTGTTGTTACTTTTCATGTTGGAAAAATGTCTACAAGTTGCCGGGAAAACTCTGGCAATCAGCAGCAAGTAGCATAACATGTGCTACATTAAACATTTTTCAACAATTCAAAACCTATACGAGTATAAGGCACTCTACTGCCACAAACTTTAAAAAGTTGTTCAAAACTTTAAGTTGTTTTCTGCTGTTTGGAATATTTTGTTTTTGCTGAACAGGCTCTAGAAGATCAAATAGTTAACAAAAAGAAACAGCAGAGCAGAAAAGAGTTTTTAACTATTTTAGAAAAAGAAAAACAATTTAAAAGAAGAAGACTTGATTAGAAACTCGGAGAACTAAATTAATTGTAAAACAATTAACAGCAGAAAAGTAAAATTGATATTTTAAGTGAAAATTGATATTTTAAGTGCTAAAATTTCTCGGGGGTATAAAATATAACTTCAAATTGCTTGATATTTAATATTAGTCTAGAGTATTATTTTCAGAACTTAAGTTAAATAATTTTTATTTGTAGACGAAAGAGTAATTAAAATTGTAAAATTTCAACTTTAAACGCCATTAAACGGGAGTAGAAATCTTCAAGATACTCCAAGACCATCGTTAGTTTTGCCATTTGTCAAATAAAGCCTAATAAAATCGTTGTTGTGTGAACAAGACATCGACATTGACTGTGTTTTGCTGTCCTGCCCACATGCTGGACTGGATCCTGGCAAAATGTATTGACGAAAATGTGCCATTAAGTTAATGAGTACTTTTTTCAGCAAACTTTCAACTTAATTAATACTCGTATAATCTTATAGTTGAGTCCTGCTGACTTCTCTATTCCGCTGCTGAGTTTGGGCTCACGTTAAGCAGAATCCTGCTTGGTAATTGTATGCCCCATAAGTTGATTGGCCTTGTAGCCCTTTCTGTGTAAGTCTCCCATCACACCCTTGTCTCAGCAGGCATTATCGTTCTCCAACAGCTTTCCACGTATCCACATCTTCGTATGTCCACCCCCTAAAGATCTTTAGTTTGAGTAACAATAATCACATTTAAACAAGTTATTCCTGACAGCGATTTGTAAACTGACCAGGCATCTGGTATGTGTCTGACATGTATGGGTGAAAAATACACTAGACGTTAAAAAGAATAAAAAGAATCCCGATACACAGTTATCGCATGTGCCTGCTTCTGGTGGAAGGAATGCCGCCAAAGTTTTGACCAGCCCTCACAATGACATTTGAGTTGTCCCAGCTCCATTATGTACTAAAAATTATTTTTCTTGCTGCTCAGTTTTAGACCTATTACTTCCTGTCAGTTATGAAAGCCAACCAATTAAATTTTTAATTGAAATGACACAAATAATTATTATGCCTAAATAAAATTTTATTAAAAAGGGGTACTATTTTTCCCCCTTTGATGTGTATTTGTTCTTTGTTTATATTTTATAGTTTTTTTCCCGACAATTTTTCTCAAAAAGTTTTGTGGCAACTAAAATCTGATTTTAGAAAAAAAAATTTATATCTAAATGATTGAAAGAATTCAATAATAGAATTTGTTGAAATACTTTCTTGGCACAAAAGTTTTATTTCGTAAATAAATGCCTTTTTAATGCTGCGAATGGAGCGATAGTTTTCCATCAAGTCGACATCAAGTCCTGTTCAGAACATTCATTCGTGAAAAAATGTTGTTTCCTGCCTGTCAAATTACCATTTCGTTTCGATTCGTTAATTTAATTTAATTTAATTAATTTCATTTCTTTTCTTTCACTCCGTCCCTTAAGCTTTAAAACAAAACAAATTTCGAAATCAAAAAAACATATTTATTCTCTTAAAAAAAAATATATGAAGAAATTAAAAACATTTTTAATGCGAATTTATATTGTATTAAAAGCACGCGATAATTAACTTGTAATCGGTCTGGATTAACTCAAGATAAAATTAGTCAATATGAAATTATATTTTTTTTTCCTTTTTAATTTACTGCTAATTTTTGTATCTCGGTTGATAATAACTCTGTCTTGGGTCGGAGCTGAATATACGGCCAGTCAGTTGTAGTAAAGAATCATAACAATAATAGACGTTGGCAGCACCGTGTGACAGAAGTCAGTGGCTTTTACTCCGCATTTAGGATACACCGAACAGTCGACAGACTGAATCGTGAAGAGGTTAATGCATAAATAAATATTTATACTCAGCAACTTATAAACAGTGGAACGCATTAACGGTCTGAAGTGCGTCGATAACCGGCATAGCGGCAAGTTAAGTTTGTTGCTCCTTTTTTCAATTTAATCTTCCAAGAACCTCAAAAACATTGTTGTTATCGTGATAGACTCAGTTCAGGCTGAATTTTTAAAACTTTGAATATTATACACTCAGAGCAATGAAAAGCCTGGCTAGACGGGATGCAAACGGGTGGTTTGATTACAGTAACAGAACGTGACATTGAAGAAAAATCTAACCATCAGCCATAAAAGATAAGTCTGCAAATTTATTCAGATAAAAGTGTTTCAAAAAGCGTATCGTTGCCTTATTTTAAACGCTGCTTATGACAATTTTGGAAAAAATTTAATTATTTAATTAATTGTTTTTTAAAATTTTAAAGATTTATATTAAAAAAAAAAAACATATTTACTGCTTATAAAACAAGCGCTAAATGTTGCTTTAAAAAAAACATTTATATTTAAAAGAGTTTCCTACAAATTTTAACAACTAAAAGACACCAGCATTACATTTATTCACCGCTTTGGGCTACACTTGCGTTATTATTTTCCTTGTATTAAAGATTTTTGAAGTTTAATACAGGTTTTTCGCTGTGCTGCGAAATAACAAAAAATTGAGATACGGTTTTTTCATATTAAGCGATCGAAACACAGATTTTGAAACGAGTTGTACCCAAGCAAACTCGGTTCCCTTCATGCATGCACATGCATGCAGTTCACCATGGCATATATGTATTTTCACATTCGCCTAAGATGCATCTGTGTGGCGTTCCTATTCCAATCGACAACTCGATAATTTAATTTATTAGATCTTTGAAAATTATGGCAACCAAAAATTTATTTCATGGTTCCACTAGACTAGATTCCTGAATATATATGTTGCCTTGTTTATCCAGTTCAAAACAATTTCTGTCTTCCTTCCTACAGTACCCGGCTGTACTAAATCAAACGAAAGAAAAGCAAACAACAACAAAAAACCATTTTCCACACACGTTTTGTTGACACTTTTGTTTTACACTCTTTGTTTTATTTAATTAAATAACCAAGAAGTAATTAAAAAAATATATATACTAGAATAACAACAACAAAAACTACAAACAGATAACAATAAACTCTGCTTAAGTTTAACTTAGTTTTGAAAACACCCAACAATACTATTAATTTTGCCAGCGCTAGTGGTAGCATCTTAAATAAATAGAATAATAGTTTTTCCTCCGAGGAAAATCATTCAGGCAGCCCACAGACAGAATTCCCATCAAGAGAGAAAGTACTTACAATGATTGGAAAAACTAGAATCTAGAAAGCTAGAATCTATATCTAAGACATTTTCGATCTGACCTCTCAATAGCCGGTACAAGAAAACAGCCGATTTATCAAAGTGTCAGTTCTGCTCGGTATGATACTTCCACGGCTCTCATATTTATTCCGTTAATCGGACTGGATAAATGTGAGTCAAATGGAGCAAAATTCTTATGACAAAGAAAGGTAAGATCTGCCACTCTGCGTGAGAGAGGAACCAGGAGAATACAAGGCAGTCAATTGTATGTGTCTTACAGGAGTTTTTTGCAAACAACAAGTTGGCAAACGTTTGTGTCATGGTCAAGGCTTTCTTAGGTGCTAATTTTAAGACATCCCAAGTCAGAGATACACGACCACAGATAACGATAAATAGGTAAAGTGCAGATCATGCCACATGCGACATTCTGTATGTGATATAATCTGATTGCAAAGAACGTGTCTGATATCCAGATATCATATTTCTTACGAGTCATATGCAAACATAAGCTGCTGAATGCGACACAATCATGCAAAAATCACGGCACGACACTTGACATCGACAAACTTCTCAAACAACTAAACAGTTGCGACCTTTCAGATTTGAACAACTTGGACTGAACTTCAGATATAGAACTTATTTATAGTCTAGAACGCATTTGAACCAGTTGTTCTTACCCGTTCCAGTTCTTACACACAAAGAAAAATAGATTAGAATTTGAAAGGATTTTGCTAACAATAATTGGTAATCCATTTTTTCTCATTTTTAATGAAAATAAACCCCATTTTAATATTATTTTCCGACAAATCTGCACAAATTTTAATTTATCAAAACTCTGCTTGGTTTGGGAATTACTTAATGGACAATATTTGAAAAAGAGTAACGACATGAAATTGTGTCTAGTTTTTTAAACTAACAGCAATATTTTCCTGCTCGAACTCAGCATTGTATTTTTTTTTTTAACCAAATGAAATATTTCTTTCAACACCAGACTGTGACATCCTTAAATTTCGTTCAAGTCTGCAACACAAACACGAACTAATCGCAATGCGGAGCATAGAAAAGAACATCAAAACTTAAACTATTACGAACAGATGCACATTATGAGAAAGAAAAACTATTCTCTTTCTACAGTTAAATTTTCATTCTCGATAAGAATAATAAAGAAAACTGCACATCACAATCTACTTAGAAAAGAACAAACTGAAGAAAAGTATGAAACAGTTTCTTGCATTTGCAACTAAAGCGAAAAAAGGAGAAAAACAAATGCGAAAAAAGTAAATCTTACATTGACACAACAATATAAAGGACATTATTATCATTAAATTAAATTCAACAAAAAGCAAAGGACAATTGCTAAAAAAAAAAAAACAACATTGTGATGTAGAAAATTCTTAAGAGAATAGAGTTGTCTAAAAATGAAGCAAATGTTGCAAAGAAAAATCGCACACCAGAAAGGGCCACCAGCCGAAATTATAGCAGTTGCAACAATTTACAATGACGATATATTTCGAAACTGGTGAGATAGATTTTGGCCCTAATATGAGTGACGGAGTCGTTTTAAGAACAACACGACGGTTTGGTCCTCCAGCCTTCTGGGCTTTCACTTTAAATGACCTGCGATTCCGGTTTCTTATAGCCACTATTAAGGTAACTGTGCGAAAACCTGTTCCAGAAGCCATGATAAAACATTATAAAAGACAGGAGGTTATGACGGTCTCCTTCGACGGTAATCAACCGAATAGAGATGTTCTAATAATCGGGGGCTGTTACATTAAATATAAAATTTTAGTGAATTTAGTTGTGGTTTTTTGATAAAATCCAAGATTTGCAGATACGAGTGTGTTTTTCTTTAATTTCACAGTCTGGCAAATGCCGGAACTGCTGTCTTGTGATGCAGACTGATCATCATGAACCATGATTATCTGAAAAAGAATCACAGTCTGTGTGGCGTAGAAGAAAATCAGTCATCTGACCAGTTCATAGGCTCAATACAAACCATTCGTTGGTTGTGATCTGACAAAGGTCAGAGGTTGAACGCAGGTCGATAATTATAATTTACAGGGTCACTTTTTTCAATTTCCGCTCAAGGATAGGATTTCCAAAGTCCCTCTAAGCCTGCCATTAAATCTGCGAATCTTATAGTGGTTGTCATCAGTAAGATTTAGCAAAAGTGCATGTGTGCCGGCAAGTTTGCACCCACCTGCATTGAAGCCCAAGTGCAATGATGAATTTGCAAAAATTTCCAAATGCTCTAGTGAATTAAAATGCAAAGCAAATAAACAGAGATTACAATAAATAATGTAATTTCAAAGTAATCATTAAATAACAAAAGCAAAGTAAATACTAATAAAACGGAAATTTTTATGGCAACCAAAAAGAAAAATGGGAAGGACAAAAAACCATTTTAAGCAAGATTTTCTTTGTTGCAAGTCTTGGCACTATAATTATACCAAAAAAAAATCCTGTGTAAATAGAAATAAAACAGTTGAAATATAAAATTATTTTACGTATTAAGCAGATTTTGGGAATTAACTTCTTAATTACCGTTCCCTCTTAGTCGTTTCTACAGACTGGCTGCTATTTATAGAAAAGTAATAAAAATCATCATGGCTTCATCCCACTTTAAATGTTTGGGGTCATTTTTCAATGGTAGAGGAAAGAAAAAATTCATTTTGAGATGCTGTTGATGTGACAAAAATAATTTGAGTCAACCTGCAAAATTGTCAAACGTCGCTAACGCGACAAAAAGCATGAAAAGACCTGTTCCGGCACATATTGGAATAATTTAATTTTAATATTAATTTAATTTTTTTTGTTAATTCTCTGTAAAACCAAAACTTAAGGTCTGTTCCAATCAAAATAACAATTGTAGGTTCGACTCCCACCAGTTTTGCATTTAATATTTCTGGCGGGAAAAACTCGCAGAGAAAATAATTTTCTTAAAAGTTTCTAGTTCAGCTACACCAAGAGTGAAAGGGGTCCCTCTAAGAAGTTCATGCATGACTTCGGCTATGCATGTTCTTGCGAAGCCTTCCCCAAACACCAATTGGCAGAACGGGGAGTGACACGACCCCAGAATGCCTTTTGGCATTCACTCCAGTCCAGATAAGGCCGTCATGTGCAGCTGGTGTGGCATAAAATGAGTTCCAATCTCCATTTTTAATCTGCCTTAAGGCTGTAACAGGGTGCAGTTCCTGCAAAATTTGGTCCACAAACCGTTTTCTTTATGACTGTTATAAAAATTATTTTATATATATCAAAAGCGAACGTTATCACGATCATACATTAATTATTTTTAGGTGGTTCATGACTTAATCGCTATAAGTCCTGAAAATTTTGTTATTGATTAAAGATAAATTAGTGTCGTGCTACTGTCATTTGGAGAATATTTAACATTCTTCTAATTGCAAGTTTCGAGCTGCTGATATATTGAAAGTTTAACTCAATTTTATTAATTGAGAATTGAAAATCAGTTGTTGGCCTAAGTTTTTTAAAACCGAATTAAAATAATATGTAATTTTCAGCGAAATCCCATCCATTAGATGGATTAGAACGACTGCAGCTTCACTTAATTTCAATGTCTGTCCTTTTTGCTTTCGAGCATAAAAGGGTTGCAAATATGACTCCGGTTTCATCCCTTTTATTCCCCGAAAAGTAACAAATTCCAAAGGTACCACTCAGCTGTTTACTTATCAAAAATCAGCTTCTTGCGTCGTAAAAACAAACCGGTTTCTAACACATCGCTCTCTATTAAGTGTTTTATACATGCACACACACACACACATGTACATTTGTGTGTATATATATTGATTAAAGTTGTGATTGCTCTCAATAAAGGTTTTCAGTCATGAGGAGGAAACGTTTTAAGCAAAACAGTTTCTTAAATTTGTGTGGGACGAATTAGTTGTTTTTATGAGGCCGTTTGTTGTATCTATTTTGTTCGTTACTAGAGCCATTTTAAAGTTGCACATAAAAGTTTATTTTATTACTTTTACGGCTGGCAGCATGAAATTTGTTGCAATTTTTAAGGCTCGTTTGTTGTAATTCGTGGGCTCCAGCTTCTTCCGTTCTATTAGTACTTTATCCGCTGTTCTGCATTCCCTAATGGCTACATGTATGTGAATTTATTTCATATTAAAAAAGACACACGTTTTGTTTAAGCGACTTATGTCAGTCAGTTGGTTTGTGAATCATGTATTTGTTATATTCTGAATTTTTGATATTGTAATATAACAAAAACTGAAGTAAATTGCATGCCATTATCTGTTTCCTAAGAGGAAATTAAATAGCAAATCTACAAAGTACTATTTGCCAGCAGAGTTATCGTCAATGTTTCAGCAATCGCTGTGTGCTGCGACAGCCTTTAATAATAAAGATAGTTAAATATATATATAATACTGACATAATTATTTGTAGAAGCAAATAAAACGAGCACAATACAGATTTTTAGTAGGGATTATTGCTGCTTCAATCATTTCATGTTCAAAATAAACGGCTACAAAAGCATTATGAAATATTGTTTTAATGCTACAAAAGCCAACAACAACAACAACAACAGCAACACGAAAATTTGTCTTCTTTATTATGTTCCTATATTTATGTACAATAAAACGAAAAGAATGACAAATAGCGAGACAGGCAGTTAGTGGGATGTACGAACGTATGTATGTATTTATGTAAAAGACAAATTCTGTTCACAACAACCGGGGAATGGTTTTAGTCGTTGATCAGACAATAAAAACATTCATTTGACTTTAGCAGACAATTTATGAGTTATTTTAGCTTTTTGGACACGGAAGCGCACAATAAAATATGGCTGATGGTTTCGGTTTTATTTAATAAAAACACATACAAACATGTTACGATAAAACGAAATATATATATCTGTGGATATATTTTATGGACGTGCGGCCAGTGGTACTCGAGTAATATTTTAGTAACAACCCAATAAATGTAATCACTGCTACCGCAGCTGAAGCTTGTAATTCTTTGGAACAGAGTTTGAGATCTCTAAAGATGCTCCTAAGAAACTTTCATCTTTCTCTTCTTCATGTCCTGTACGACAAAATTACATCTTCTGTTTCTACAGTAGCAAAGGAACTTATGAAGTTAATGAAAGGGGCGGAGGCGGGGGGGGGGGGGGTTATATTGCCGGCACAATATGTAATAAAGAAATAGGTAATAAGGGAAGACACTTGCTAAAAATTAGTAGATCTTTAGCCTATATTTTGACACACAAACCATATCAGCATGACTGTGTCGAAGAGTTTTATATGTAAAATATTCCCGCGTATAAAAAAACATCAGCATGGATTGTAAAATAAAGTTTTTTTTTTACTGTCTTTTTGGTTCAATTTTCGAATTATAAAATATAAAGGTCTGGCAATTATCTGTCAGGGGTAATATGAGCCACAGGATTTGTCGTCCGAATTGGACGAATTTCATTTGTGTATGAATAAAAACTGTACATAAAGACCGCCAATCTTAACTTATGCCGAAAGTTTATGTTCGCTGTAGAAAATATTGAGCCAATCAAATCTGTCATACGTGCGAATTAACAACTGCCCGTCTCTGCTTCTAAAAAATATTTACCACACGCTCTAACCATCAGCAGTCAGTTAAAACTTAAACATTTCAATTACTTACATATAAAGAATCGGCCCAACATGTGCCCATATTAAACGCAGGGTCCACAACACCCGAAGTAACTCTATAAGTATTATAATTATGTTTACAATTTACATTGAATTAAAAATACTCAAGCCGGCATCGAATTATTGGCACCAATAGCAAAATCTGCCTCCATTTTTATCATACACTTTTGAAAATATTATACAGCGATATTTGGGGGGATAACGTTGTGGCAACTTCCTTCGGTTTATGTCGGCCAACACATTTTCGCACAATAAGTGGGACAATGCGGTCACACCATCGCATTCCTTAGGGCAAATTAAGTCCAAAAAAATATTGAATCCTCAAGAAATTCGCAGAACTTGCGGCCTGAATTGTTTATTCCTAATTTATGTTTCCTAAAAATATTATATAATAAAAACACAAACTTGTACACAGCGCCTACTTTTTCATAATTTTGTTATTTAAATATTTAGATGTTTTCAAGCCAGGGATGGCAAATTCACTGCGCCTTCAACGTTTTCATAAAAGTATCTTGTTTTATTACGTTAAACAATACAACTAGAAACGTATACATGTAGATTCGCAAAGTATATGTTTGCCACCATTCAGCTCAAACAAGTAGAACAGTTTGCCGCCCCCCTAAATGGTCGCTATTGTACAACACAGTGTTCACTTTAACGGCGCAACTGATTGTCCACCCTCAGTGTATTATGCTTTTATTAAATCAATGTGCACCAGCAATACAAACCGCAACGAAATCGCAGACATTGTCACCAGGAGTCCTGCGTATTTAACCTGTTATCGGTTCCTCCTGTTATAACTTCAACACTGTTTAAACGCTATCTAACGTTATGGTCTTACTTCAACGTGAACTTGTTCCTTCGTTTCACATAAATTGCGAAGCTTTTACATAAATTAAACTTTATTTCTTTATACATGTAGAAAAAATAAAAATCCGCAAATTTAATAGCACGTTGGGTGACCATAAAGTTGTGACGACACAACATTTAAAGCTACAAGTTAACGATTCAATTTTATAGTGAATTCTTGGCGTCTCGTGTTGGCAGAGAAGAGCCAAGTGTGAAATACACAAAATAGGCGTTTGCACTTAACACATTTGGCCTCGAGGTCTTTAAAGTGTTTTTCAGCAAATAGTTAAAATATTTCTTCATTCCTGTGACATATTTAAGATGTGCACATTTACGTTCAAGCGGCAGGTTGAAGGCACTTAAGCACAACACCTTAAAAGTTATCGATTCAAAAAGAATTGTTTATGTACTCGTATGTGCGAATTGACGTCGTCATGTGAGGGCGCCCGTATAGAAGGACAAATTTTGAAATTTCTCACAAGAAACATCGAAAGTTCACAAAAAAACTGCGAGGAAAAATGCGGCTCCATGCAATTGGAACCGCATATCAGCAAGATTGAAGCCAACTAATTGAGGTATGAAAAACATTTTTAATCAAGTCCTTTGACATGTCTGACCATTGATGACAGACAATAACTGTCTGAGCCTAATCGCTGTTGAAAGACAAATGGGTCAGTATTGGAATGGAAATACAACGTCAATTGATGAACAGAACCATTATTTTGATAACAACTTTCAACAATTTGAAACGTTGCTCAGTTTTGGCCCGTTAATGTCAATATTATTACTTTCGTTATGAGATTTTTATTTCAACTGGTTGCCTCCTGCACCGAATTAAAAATTAGTCTGTATTATCTATAACAAAGTCTTCAATATTAATCTCATCATTAAAACCGGACATATTTTACCTTAACTAAACCTTGCAAACAAATGTAAAACAGAGTCTAAGTCCTAAATGTTTGTTGAATTTGATGGCTGATTTTTCAATCTCAAGGAAAACTGGTTTCAAAATATATCATTTATTGCTTGGAAGCTGCCTTGGCACAGAGACCTAAAAAACAATTAACACATACGAGATCACAAAACGAAAGTTGTTCCTTACGTGAAGATGTAAGCAGCGTTTCTAATTTCCTACTTGAAAGAATTTTTCATTCGCACAGACAAGTAAAAGTGTTTGTGTTCGTGTGTGTAGGCATAAAATGTTTGCCAAAGCCCTGCAACACTTGGGATGGCAAAACATTTGTATTTGTTTGCAAACTCTATAAACACTTTAAATCTAACACTGAACTACTTAATATTGTACTATATAATATATCGGACATTGAACGTTGAATCGAAATTTCTATATTAGATTTAACCACAAACGCTGTTAAATTCATATCTTGAAATTAAGTTTTTGTTGTTTCATGTTTGATTTACGATTTTGTGGTGGCAAATTAAACATGAAAAAAGTCGTAAAATATTTAAAAAAAAGTGATATTTTTAACTAAAAGAATTCATGATTGACGCTCGAAATTAAGTTTTTACAAAATTGAGAGTATTTTCTTCAAATTGAAAACCTTATAAAAATTTTTGAATTTGGCTGTATGAAAAAGCAAATGTCTTCGTTATATTTGTACAATTCAGATTATTTCTAGGTCCATCTGCCAGGGTCTTCCCAAGTCTGCTTCTTAAAAACTCTCAGCTCGGGTTGTCGGCCATATTTATGGTTGGGGTTGGGGTATGCCTTCCGAATAGAAGAAATTAACGTCGTTTATTAATCGACTAACTACAATCGTCGACACAAGATAATGTCTGTATCAATCTCAATCAATAATATAAATACCGCAACTCTTAATCGTACGAACCGCCTGAGATAAGATCTTATATTCTTAATGGGTTGTATGCGGTTTAATATGAAATAAACGATTTTTTATAGTTCCTCAACATTTGAAGCAACAGGAAACTGATTAAAAATATTCTAATTGTAGTGGTTGCAACATGTTGCAAATCGTTAATGAGAGCGATAAATAAATTGGCCAAAATAAAGGGCATATATATTTTTCAAATCACTTTTTCCTCTTTCAATATACAGACAAACGTTAACGTTCGATATGTTGGGGCAGGCTATATACACTCTAGTTTTCGCCAACTACTTGCAACAAGAAATATATTCTGCTGCCACAGTCATACTATCAAGATATTGTGTCATAAGGAAAGCAAACTAAGTGAGAATTATAGATACATGTGAACAGTCTATAAAAACACAAAAGCATTTTTATTTTACGTATTGAAAAATACACACAATCAAGACGTCGACCGAATATGTGGTACGTGGTGTGCCCTGCCATAGATTTCTGTCTACTGCTTAAGTCAGCGAAAGCCAACCAAATCACCGTTTTGGCTTCAGTTGTCTTGTCAAATCGTTTAATGCGGAAAGTTCTATTTTATTTTCATAGTTGATTTATTTTTGGTTCACAGCAATTAAAAAAATAACTTTAAAAAGTGTTATTAGCTGTGTTTTTGTTGCTGCTAAAATTTGTAAGTAAAACTGTTTTACTATGGTCACACTTGCAGTAAATATGTTAATCAATTATGACAGCTATTATTTGTTTGTAGTTGTTGCATACGACGAATTCGCATAATAAATTCATGCCACCGAAATCTTCAACTTGAGCATAAATCATCGTTCGTTCTTTTACTTTCCTGCTCCCGATATTTCTTTTTCACTGCCACCTTTATCGGTTGTGTTTGTTTGAAACTGGAGCTGTCTGCTGCTCTGGCGGGCAGTTGCAAAGCAAACTCTGAATTCGTTACGCTCTGTGCGTAAGAGTGTGCACCGAAAAAAGCACTGCAAATTGGTTGCAAGCACACACATATCCTTCGTATGTGGGTTAACGAGCTGGGGCATGAACAGTTCCTGGGCAAAAACAAAAACAATTTTAAATAAGTGGTTAAACTCAAGTGCTGGTAAGATAGCTATTACTGATGTTGTTGTTGTTGTTGTTGTTGTTGTTGTTGTTGTTGTTGTTGTTGCTGCGGCTGTCGCACAATGTGCAACAGAAACTATCTGGCACTTTATTACCTGTTAAAGTATTGTCACAATAACAACCATTGAACAACATTAGCATTATTTAGCACAACACCGAGTTTCGGCAAGCACGAGGTTAAAGGAGGAAAGATTCAGGATTTTGTTTTACTTAGACCCAGCAAGCAAATATATGTACGTACGTAAATGCACGCAACCCACAAAACTTGTGCAGCTGCATTGAGAAAATAGATTAAAGTTTAACTTTTGGGTTGCACTTTTAACTTCGAATACATGTTGGAGAAGTTCAAAGTGTTCTGGCGGCGAGGAATTGAAAACTTTCAGCACAGACTTTTAAGCTGTGAAATTATTTGAATGAATTTAGTTGCGGCACTTAAGCGATGCCATCACACAGCTGGGTGAATGCTGCAACGAGCAACAGAATATGGTTGCATTAACAACATCCTCATGACACATTTTTTTTCTGAATCATTATATGGTTCAAGTAACCATACTTTTGTTAAATTTTTTACCTTTCTATTTTCGACAAAAGTATGTCCTCGCTGGCGGCTGATGTAGATTTCCTTGTGCTGGTTCTTAAGTTTCTTACGGTGGCAACGACATGTGTTTGAGGTTTTACTTTTATGCCCTCAGACAAATGACTCCAAGTGCACACAACTTAACCCGATGACATCGAACCGTAATTCAGGGCTCGCTTAGCGCATTAGCGAACTTCTAAAAGAACTGTGTGAGACCACTTGTTTGGTGTTTCGGATCTATTACAAAACTATTAAAAATTCTACAAGTTGAGAGTCAGGAAAAAACAAACAACAACTGGTTTTTGCATAAAATATGACAAATACTATTTTCTTCTCAGCGGAGAATTGAATCATCACTGTCAGGTTTAACTTAATGCATTTTTTGTCGCTGTCCTTGTTTAAAGTATTTTTCTTGGTCGCACACGGACTCAAAACTTGTGTCCACGTGCTTGTCGGGTAGAAATTTATTTTCTCAATGTCAATGTTGTTGAAAAATTGAAACATGAACATGTTTTTGCCGCCGCCGATCGCAGTTTTATCTGGCTGCTGAGTGTTCACTTGAGCTGAGTTGTGTGTATTAATTGATTGATGGATTTTTTTAGCGACCTGTAACGTTTTTTTTTTCAGCAAAGTGTCTAATAAAAAGTTCAATACAAAATCAGCGACATAAAACGCTTTTCTACAAGAAAATGCCCAGAAGAAGTAGTAAAAAATATATTATTTAGGAAAATGAACGAAAAAAAATTACCTGTTGGTTTGCCAAAGCGACTGTGTCCATTCGGGCTTTCAAGTTTAATGTTTGTTTTGTTTAATGAACAAATTATATGGCATCTACACATACATGTGTAGGGCAAAACTACATGGGAATTCCCTAATTACTCGTCATTTATTAACAAAAGAATTAGTTATAATTCTCTGGCGAATAGTCCTACAACGAAAACGCATTTGGCGATGACATTTAATTAGTTGGACTGTTCTACTGGGAATCTGATAACAATCGGCCTCTGGTTGCGGTAAATTGCTGCTATTGAGAAAATTACAAAGTTCTGATTTGCGTTACATGACAAATATCACCAACTTTAATCACGCCGGGTTAAAATATTTACTTAAGTGTTATGTCGCCTGCCAGAGCAAAATAAACAAAACAATGTTTTCTTGCCACTTGACTGTGTACACACACACGAGTATCTGCCAGCTAAAAATCTCTGCTTAATGCAGTTAAATTTTGTTGGGTACAAGAATTAGGTGGCCAATATGTGTTGACACAGGTGACAGTAAACGAACCCAAAAAGTTTCAAGTGACAAATACTTACGAGTTGCCATCGTTAAGGAATGTAAAGCTTTGCGGCAGTGAAAACAAAAGGACCCAAGTGAGTTAAGAGATTGAAATGTTGACGCAAGGAAACCATAGATGCCACATCCTTGACACAGCAGATGCCATTTTGTTCTCTACAAAAAGCAAACATCATTGAAAAAAGCAAATAAATAAACGTTTGGCCGCAGACTTGTCTTCTTTCAGTAAATATTTTCAAGGTGATTCAATAAGAAAAAACAAAAAACTCAATCTTATGTTCCATATTTGTTGAAGGAAGTTATTAGAAATAAATTGTATTTCGCTTAGAAAAAATGTCTTGCATATTCCTGGTTGGAACCCTTTAACAAGGGTTTTTTTGTTGTTGTTGTTGGAATGCCAGCATTCCCTTACAGGCTCTTACGGATTCAGTGACTACGAAAAACGTCGTAGATTCTTCCAAAAACATTGTTTTTGTAATAGATGGGTCTTAAGAATCGTCTGATAAAATTGCATTTAAAAAAAAATTAATCACACGGCTCCAGCTGAAGGAAATATTTTGTAGCAAAAATATTTTCATAAATTTTAAATTAATGATTTTAAAACAGCAAAAATCGTTCGAACTCAGAGAAAACAGAACCTTTAAAATCAGTTGAATCGTCAGTTCTTCGGTTTGACAGGCAAAATTCTTTTGACGTCTGGACGTCATTTCTGCTGTAAACGACTTTGATGTTTATATTTATAACAGACAGAGTCGAAAGTAATTAGAGGATTAAGTGCTGGATGTGATTATGGAAAGCTACGAGTCTTTTCAGGTGTTTGAAAAGCTACTCGAATTTACTTTAATGTGTTGCAAACTTTTTAATCTTTCGAGAATTGTAATAACAATTTTGACAGACATGAAGATCCGCAAACCAGGAAATAACACAAATAACAACAAACCAACAATTTCGTTTAACTTTTTCTTTTGTAGTAAAAATCTTCGAATAAATAAGACATATTCGAATTTTCTTTAATCTATTACAAATTCTAGTTAATTGCGGAATGTCGTAACAATCGGGAATATATGTGAATAGTTGAAATAGCAAAAAGGAAAATAAATTGGCCCATTAGGGCTCTGGAAAACTTTGAGAATTTGTACGAGACTAAAGAAAGTACAAGTGCTTGTATTTAATCTATTACAAAACTACAAAGAGTTGGAAAGCTTTTGAGTTTTATTAAAATCGACTTGAAATAAACTCATTATTTATTTGAAAGGAACACATTTTTAACTGATACTTATGATTTTTAAAAGAACAACAATTGCCCCGTTTTTATTTATTGCTGGGCCAAAATCTGAATTTGACTCACATTTTTGCCTGAGTTTGCTGCGAATCACAGCGCAGAGTATTTTGTATTATTTTCTCCTGTTCTGTAGCCAAACATTCATACAACATTCCTATTTTGCTACCAAACACTCAATAGTAATACAACAGTTTTATAGAGAAAAAAGATATTATGCCATAAAAACTGTTTGTGTTTCACATTTAAAGGGTTTTTGTTAGCAACATTCTTGCGATTTTTGCCTTATTTGCCTGACGTCCGTTTTTCTCGGATGCTGCCTTCTTATTTCGCTCCTACTTTAATTTTATCTAGAAAAATACCCATCACCATCTGGCAACAAGCTCTTATGAAATCTCAACAATTTCCTTCCATTGCATTTCCCTGCATGCCAAACAACATCTTTCATACGAGTACACGGTGCCACACTCGTACTTCTGTGCTTGTTCACAAGCTCTTACATCATAAGATTTTCCTTGAAATGTTTATTTTGTTAAGATCGTTATTTAAGTACGTGCGCAATGTTTGGATTGTGTGCGGGGAGGAGGAAAAAAATGTTTGGCCAAAGATTTTACCTTATTTCGTTCATAGACATGAATGCTGTTATTTGTGAGGAAGTTGCATTGCACAGCAGTAGGGCGGCCCGCAAGCAGGGGTGACGAAACTTATACAAAAAGGGCTATGAGGCACAACGTAGCGTTTTCCTTTTTCAACATACAGTCTTCCCTATTGAAATGTGAATACTCTACATACCCACATATGTTTAATCGGTTTTGCTGGGCAGGGGTTTTATGGCAAATAGTTGTTTTTTGCTATTTGAATTGAGGAAATATTTAAAGTCTTATAGTTCTAAACAAACCTGTTTAACTGTTTGAGAAACACATTAAGACATGCAGCCATTTGCCATGGGAAAGCCATTTTTCTTTTTGTCTGCAGGTAAGGAGTGTTTGTGTTCCAAACACAGTTCTTCAACACAAGAACAAGAGCTGTCTGTAGAGAGCGAGAAAGAGAGCAATGAAGTGCAATCGGTATAACATCATAAAGCAAATAGTTTAAGTGAAATGGTGCACAAAACTACCCAGTCTGCATTTCTTAGACGGTCCAAAAACAAGTTGAACACTCTAGTTGGCAACATCTGAGTCCAAGGGCAGTTTACACTATGATACAAATCTCAAGATTTGCCTCGCATAAAGTGGAATAGAAATCTAAGAAGATTTGTGGCCGGTATTGGTTTAACTTGCAACTATATTGCGTTTTGAAGCCGTCACGTTACGTTAAAAAAATGGGAATGTAAAATCCGAAAATCAGCAACCAGATAAAATCTTGCTCGAAAAGGCTGAAAAGTTTCATGCCCGTTTCAAAATATGTAGCAGCAGGTCAAAATTATGTAACTTGAAGGAAACACGACGGCACAAGTTTTAAGGAGTATCAAATATCATTTTTAAAACATTTTATAGGTCTTAATAAAAGTTTTGCAGCCTGAACTGCACTGTCTTAAGGAGATGAGTCTGATTTGTGCAAGTCGATGCAGTTTTCCCCTGGCAATATTTGTTTGCTTCATTTTTATTGGCAAACAATTTTACATCAAACTTTTGTTACGATCTTCTCTACATCTGAGTGGTTTTCTGCCAGTTATTTAGAAATCGATCGGCTGGCATTTCATTTTTAATGGCATCACAATAATTTTGGAGAACTGCGTTCGCTAAAACAGCTTCAGTGGGCGATTGCTTGTTGGAGGGTTGTGCCAATATTTAACTTAACCCGCTGCTCCAATTCTCCGTAGCGCTGCTTTTAAACATTTCCAGTTTCACATTAAAAATAATAATCATAATAAAAGAAATATATTCAAAACATCTTAACAAAAGCGTATCGCAATTTCGCCAACAAACACTCATCATACAGCATCATTCCGAGTTCTTTCATTGAAGTTACCAAATGAAATAAGACAATTTTTGCAGGTGAGAGTGAGAGTGAGAGTGACTTTTTACCGTTCAGCGAAAAGAGGTTTAAAGATGGCGACAACGATGCATTCGTAATATTCAATATGGGAGACAAGGAATTAGTTGATGTCTTATTTAATATCTGTGCGAACACAAGACGTTGTTGGCGCAAACTTCACACCAAACACTAACCTTTTACGGTTGCATTGCCACCTGTTGCAGCTCCTGCGGGTGGGCGTCGTTGCAACTAAATCAATTTTCCTTGTTCACACGTCTGCCATAAAATGAGTGTAACGCGCGCAAAGTTTTTGATAATAAATTTATATAATTTGAACGTGCTGCTCCATAGTGCAACTTGCCACGGCGTTTTGGCTCGAGCAACTGATGCCACGAAAATTCCATTTACCTCGCGCTTTGACGGGCACGTCCCTTGACTTATGCTTGATTTGTAGTCACTTGTATCGTTTTTTTGTATTCATACGCGTGTCTAAACACGCAACCTAATACCGAAATTGTAAACACTGTTCGCAGTAGCGGTTTGCTTGGTTGCAGAAAGCATATTATAGTTGCTGCAGCAATATTAGAAAATGCCAGCTGGGAGACTTCAAACTGTTTATATTAAAATACAAAAGATTATGTTGTTGGTCTGCCTGCAAATATTATTTGAAGTTTGATGTCTGTGTTAAAACACATACATTTTTATCGCAGCACGAGTACATGTGTGTGTGTGTGTGAGTGTTATACGTTCCCTTTGAAATGCAACATTTTCATTTTAATTTCAAATTCTTTCAGTTTAAAAAGAAATGCTTTCTTGTTATGGTTTTATCAGTCATAGGAGAGCATTTATTTAAGCAGTATTTTTTTTTTGCAGATAATTATCTCTGAAAAAAAGTTTTGACTTTGAAATAAATTTCCTTTTGCTTTTAATTAAGATTTAAACTCATCTTAAAAACAAAAGCAACAGGAAATTGAATTTGATTTATTAGTTTGAACTTTTTAAGACTTATTTGTGAACATGTTTCGTTTGTTTGATATTTTTCTAACCTCAATGAGAATAATTAAAGCAAAAGCATTTCGTTTAATGTTGCAAAACAATTTGTTTTCCAAACTTCACATACATACGATCTTCAATAGATCTAGAAAATAATTCGTTGTAGTTTAAAGTTGCCCTTCTTTTCTGTAGCAATTATTTTTGCTGTTAAAATTGCTTTAAAAACTGGGATCGCTGTTGGCTGTTTTTTTAACAAAATTTAAATAGTCTTTTGAAAATCGTTGTTAAACGCAGGTTTTTTAATTTTGTTACATAAAACAAACTAATACTTTTGATTGTCACTGCACGTTTGTCAGCAACAGAATAAAATGAAAAAGAAAGACAAACACTTTTTCAATTAAGCAGAAACAAAACAGCTGATCTATAAATCTGCTAGTTTGATGGTTTCATAACTTTTCGGCTAAATTAATTGAAATTTTTTTATTTTATTTCAAGAATATGTTTTGAACCAACCGTTTCTTAACATTTTGAAAGTTTCCTCTTATCACAACTCCTTTTCTATTGGTTTCTCGTCACATATTCCTGGGCAGAAAATATCTGGTGATTAAATTGCATATGAAGGCAAATATTTGTTGTTGTATTTTAAACTCTATTTTTTAAATTTCCCATGTTCATATCCTTTCCAATTTGTTTCTTTTAGTTCTGTCACTCCATTGTTGCAAATTTGTGCAGCTTTTTATTTTAAATTCTGAATGTCATTTGATTCGCAACTTTAACTAGTTTTTCAACTCTTCTTAATTTATTTCCACTCTATTTTTCAGGTATAGTGACATGTATAACAATCCCATAAAAGCAACAACAATGGAACACCGTGATGTTGTTTTAGATATTCTATCAGATGCACGTATTGTGGGACCACTAATGCAGACCGGTTTATTTCATGCTGACGTGAATCGACATAATTATATGTACGTTTTCGGACACAATAGTTTTGGTGGCCCACATGCCAGTGTAAGTACGACGAAATTAAAATAACGAGGAGAAATCTGCAAAAGTTCGTTTTTCCATCTGTTTTAAATATTATAATTTTTTTGTGTTTTTTTTTTTTTTTTTGTGAAATCCCTGAGTGGTTTCCACTAAATGATAAATCGTTTTTCATATTATGGAATTCCGTTGCAGCTCATCGATTGGTTGAGGTTTTCTTTCTGCATGACGTGACGAATTGCAAAAAAGGGGGCAAATAAAAGTTAAAGATAAAACAACTTCTAGCACATTAACAGCATCGTTGAAAATATGATACGAAACTTAAATTTTATTTAAAAAAATTTTGAATAATTTTATAGAGTTTTTAATCTGTTAAAATCTTTTTAGCGTTTTAGGTGGCCATTAAAAGGCTTAACTATAAAGAGCATAAACTGTCTTGCCTGAAGCAAAAGCGCCAATACTTGTATTCAGGGGTGTGCAACTATAATGCGCTTAATGAACCTCTTCGTCAAATTTTATGTAACTGAAAGCCCTTCCCGTACAGAACATGTGTATATTTATTACATTCATCCTAAAAATAATTAAAAAAAAAAAATTGATTTGAAAAACAAACAAAAAAAAAGAAATGTATATTCGTATTGACATCAATCGATGATGAATCTCAATTTAAGGATTCGATTTCCCAAACACAAAGCAGGGACAGAAAACTCATATTTTTGATATACTTAAATCTACGAAAAATAATTATAAAAAATAATTTTTTTAAAACAAATTTGATTTGATGACCAACAATGCCATAAAGTTATATTTATGGTAAATTGCACATCTCACTTGAATGTGTAGTTCTGGCAGAGAGTTTTTTCGCGCACTTCAGCACATTATGGCCACCTAAAAGTTTCTTTTGCGTGGCTTGAGAATTTGCCCAACTTTTCCTTATGTTTTGAGAGCAGCTTTTTAACCTGCTTATGTTCTGTTCTAGGTCACCAGTATCTTTCAGTTTCCTTTCGAATAAAGAGAAAATCAGTTCACTGATAGAAATGAGAACAAAAAAAAAATATAAGAACAAATTCTGCCTTCTTACAATTGGAGTTAAAACCTGATATTTTATGAAGTTTAAGGCACTTTCAAGGGGCTGACGGCCGGCCGTCTATAAACAAACAAGTTGTCGTCAGCAGATATTATTTTTAAAAACTGGACAATAAGATGAAACAAGTTCTTGATTTTAATCTTAACGAACTTTTGGGCAGATGCCGGCACAAATAAACATCTTATATATATAATTGAAAACAAGAAAATCATAAGTTTTAGTTCATCTCCCGCCATTGACTGTGACTGTTGGGTAGAGCGAAGGTTTCTTTCAGTGGAACATTTTTTTCTTTATAACATTCAAGAATAGTAAAATTCTTTTCAAAAATTTATATTTTTACGAATTGTTTTAAAATAGAAACATTTTATAATATGGTTGGGCGTGTGATTATTCATTTTGGATCATTTTCCCCCACAACATATGACTGTAGAATCCAGATCTTTGTAAGAGCTTTCATTAAAGGCGGCTATCAAGATTTCCCAGCAGCCTGTTTTTTGTTGTCACTTTTACAACATAAAGATCGTTGGAGCGGACAAATGATGAATGTACACAGGAGTGCAGTGGCCGCCGTAACAGGAACAGGAGTAGTTATGAGTCGTTCCACCAGCACAGCCCGAAAAAGGTACTCTGGATGTTTGCAAATTGTGTGAAGGCAGTGAAAAGAAGCTTGAGCGAATCTAAGAGTGGAAGTTAAAAGAGATTTTAAATGGGAGTAGGAACACTGGCAGCAAGAAACAGGTTCTAGCCCAGCAAACAATTTGACAATAATTTCAATCGTTTTCTATACATTTTCTGCTTAGTTTCTCTTACAATTGCAGATGCTACCCAATAGAAATTGATGTGAATTATTTGAAAAACAAATCGTTTGACTTTGAATCATTCTTATCGAAATGAAACTCTTAATTTTTTTACACCTACACAGGCAAACAAACGATTTTTAAACTAGAAATCTTTACAAAATCGTATTAAATTATTTTTGTTTTAATTAAATGTCTATCTGTCAAGTCACAGCAGCAGTGAAAAGAGCATCATGTAGAGAACTTCTTCTGCCACCCAATTGATTCTTTTTTTAATTCATAACGAAAAGATTCCTTAGAAATTCTTGTCTTTAAACTTCGTTCTTATTTTTATACAGAAAACCCTTGTAAATATCAGCCTTTTGCAATCTCTTATTGGAGTAGAAAAAGACTCAATAAAATCATATTTTTGTTGTTGTCTTGTAAACGTATTACACGGATGAAAGTAAGGAAAAGTAATTGCAAACACATGAAGCACTCAAATATTCGCAATTAAAGAATTTTTTTAAGGGCTGAAAGTATTATAAGATTGGAATTTCATTTCTTTTCTTCCAGCCACGAAACGTGACCTCTTAAAGAGGGCCATTAAAAGACACGTTAGACATATTGAGATAATAATAAAGGATTTGCTTTTATTGATGTTCACTAAACACATTCAACAGAAAATAATATCATTCATATGCTTTAATGGACACGAAAAAGCTGCATCACTCATACGACCCGTGTTACGCCAGCAATACTTTATCAATTTGATATTAAATTCCAACTGAGTATTATTACGTTTCGGTTTTATTCTTTATGAGTCCTCTATTTAACAAAAGCTTTTCTATGTAAAAGCCACACTCTTAATTCAGCAACACCAACTACTTCTGTTTTAGCATAAATTAATTAAATTAATATTTTTCTTTCCGCCAATCATATTAATTTGCTGTAATTGTTCTCGGCGCAATAATTAAACATTGATTAGAATGCAGGAAAATATGTATGAAAGAAAAGTTTGGAATACGGCCGTGTCATTGGCTTAACAATAGCTGCGCCCTTCGTCTATACGCCCAAGTTGCACAAGTCACGAGCTGTACAATGACAATAATGAAATGAAATAATATTTTGCATGCGACGGAACTCCATGTTTGTTTGTGCCAAACAGTTTATGGTTCCAAATGGTGCAGCTGATTGTTGTGTTCAAACCATGATTTCATCAATTATGACGAAAATTATTTTAACATCCATAAAACGCAATAATACGCAGCTGTAATAACATTTCAAATATATTTCAACTTAAACTAAAAATTAAAAAAAGGGCCACACCTTTCGTTGCTCATCTCCTTATAGTTGGAATTTGTTGTTCAGTTTTTCTTTAAATAAATTTTCATTACGGGGGACTTATTGGGTGATTTGTCTTGGAGTGTTAACTAAAGCAAATACAATCTAAATAAGTTATGAAGGAGCTTTAAAAAAATTTATTATTTTTCTTTATGTCGCAACAAACTCGTCTGCGTCCTTTTTTATTTAAAGCCGGAAAATTATTTCACATATTGTTCCAATGTCTGTATATTTTTGGGGTTGCTCGAGGTTGGATTAGAGCCAAACAAGCTAATAAACTACACAACATTTAAATGCTTTCGTTGGGCCACATACAACACAAAAGAAAGTTCATGCAATAAGAAAAAACTAAATATCCAACATATATTTATATAGAATTGCTTGTTGGAGAGTTTCAAAAATCCTAAACACACAAAAAAGGAAAACTTTCTATATTCGGAATTTCAGTTAAAAGGAAATCTTTATGTGAGCAGAAACCATAAAAGAAAGTGTGACATTTTTGCTAGAGCTGGCGGAAACTTTATTTATTTACGTGAACTATAGAAATATGCAGGCAAAAACAAATATCGGTGTTTATTTATTTGTTTGCACAATTTTGAAAGGGATAAAGAAGTTTTGCGTAGTGTCAGCTATTTGGTATTTGAGTCACATTGCGACACTTAAAGAACCACAGACACTTTTAGGAAGAGAAAACTTTTCTCTTAATGACATATTAAGGTTCCAATCAAGTGCAGAATATATTTGAAGACATACAACTTTGTCACTATTCAACAACTGACCTTTTTCATATAAGTCTAAAGTTGTTAAGCGTTTGACAAATAAGACACGGGGCGACAGCACAGGAATTTCCTCATTTTCGAAATATGTCAGGGAAACCTGTTGGGAAGGATAACGAGGCCACAAATATACGAAACCAACCAATTTTATAGAAGACTTTCCAAAACTTATTGAGTCTTAATAGAATGCGAAGGCCTGTGCACACAAGGAACGACCCCTTACGACAGACTAGACCTTCTAGACCAAGACACACAGCTAATGAGGCGAATTGCAGTGCGAAAAACTTCCAATAAATTATTGAAATCTAGAAGACTATTTAGAAGACCGTATACCGCTTTAAAACAGTATCAATATTAATTCAGTGTGGACGCAATACAAGAATCGGTTCTTGCAGCGGCCTGATGGAGATTATGATGTAATAAAATTCCTGAAACTGAAATGCCAACTAGTGCGTACGTATCGGAATAAGAGGGCGTTACTAGACTGATACTAAATGCAAACACACAAAAAAGCTCACGTTATTTAACTTCTGATGACAGATTTCATTTGAGATTGACATGGGGTTAGGCGAGGCAGTAACATCTGCACGGCCCATAAATATCTCAGTATCGTGAAACTTTCTTCGGTGAGAAAAAAAAAATAACTTGAAGTAAAAAAATAAAGCTGTAAAAGATAAAATTCTTAGCATGACCTGCGCACGTAGAGCAAAAGGTGCGACCCTGAAACAGATGCTGATTCATCAGCTTATCAAGGTCTACAATTATGCCTTCAGGTCGTCGTTTTTTAATAATTGCAACAATCGTACACATACATTTATATTGGTAGAAAAGAAAGAAATTCCTTCTTAATTAAAAAAGATAATTTCTAGTTAGAATTTCGAATAAAAACACAAATATTCCTCTAAAAGCAGCAGTCCCCCAAATTAATACCCTCAGCACTGTTCATGTGCACACATTGCTCCTCTGCCTTTCTTCCGATTTGACAGCCGACTGAAAAGTTAATGAGAATTTTATTTAAGTTAAAGTTAATTATTATTTATAGAAAATTTTAATGCGCCGCATTATTTTTTTCTGATTGCAATATAATATTGACAAGAGTCCAAAACAGATTCCTTTGAAACTGGTCCTTAAACAGTTGTACAGATACAGGTTACAGCAATAATCGAGTTAATTATGAGTAACATTGAAGGGATCGGAAAGAGTGAAGTGAAGTGAAGTGAAGTGAATGACCGCTGGCATGTGCCTATTCCCCCCCTACATGACACTGAATTTTCATTCTGAGATCATCAAAAGCTGCTGCTGCCTCAATATTTGTACCAGACAAAAGCAGAGATATTAAAAAAAAAAAAAAAGTTCTGTGACAAAAAGACTTTTTTAAGAGCATTAAATGTATAACAATTTAGCGTCATTAACTTGAAACAAGCAAAATTGAACAACAGTTTTTGTTCAAAACTTTTGGCTGTGCCTCAACATAAACCACCAGCCCCCTTCCCCCCACCGAACCCACAAAATTACTGTGAATGCCACAAACCAGAAATCTTTTTTTTTTTTTTATTACGAAGTGTGAAATAATCACGAATGTGTCAATAACAGTTATTTGTGGTCTCTCAACAGCACAGTTCAGGAGCTCTTAAAAAGGCAATTTATATATATATTTATTTGATTTAAATATTTTGCTTGCTTGTTGGCCCGCTTGCCAGCACCAAATCCCAAACTTACTCACCCTTCTTTCAATTAAGCGCCTTTTGATACCCCCACCCCTGTGGGGACCTTCTTTTCATTTTGTTTATCGCTGGATACACTGAGACGAGAGAAATATGAAATATGAAATATTTGTATGTTAATTCATTTGTAATTTGCTTTCGAAACGACGCAAACTTTTTGCTTTCTGCTTTTTGCTTACGCTTCCCATTGAACGCACATATTTTAAGTATTTTGCCTTATTTTATTCCAGCCACAACAAAAAGAGAGATACGCAAAAGCAAACCACAATATGAGCGTTTATTATTGCTGGCAATTTTTGGTGTTACTTTTGCAAAGTTGTTGTCTGCTTGTTGTTGTTTCTTTTAAGACATTTTTGGCATTATTGTCTGTTAAATGTTTCCCTCAATTTTGTTCTTTTGTTTTTTGTTTGGGTTTTTCTCCTTCAGTTCAACATTGTTTTATGCTCCGGGGGCTTCAATGGTTGTTAATGTATCATTGTGGGAGAAAGTACTTTCGTGTATCTTTGGAGTACTTTAAGCAAACAATTTATTATTGTTTCCTGTCCTTGTGTTTTACACAGACAACTCGCAACAATATCATTTCGTATGTATTTTTTATTTACAAAAATATAATTGTGTGCACATAAATGTAATATATCCCAGATATTATAAGTCTTTATTTCATTACTGTAACTATTAGAAACTTTTAGTCCATTGAGTTGTCCTGCAAGTGGGTTGGCTTTTGTTTTCGCAATGCGAATGTGTGTGTGCGTCTGTCCGTCTGTCTGTGTGTGTGTGTGTGTGTGTGTGTGTGTTCGGTTGTTTTGGTGCCTTAAATTGCTTTTGTGTCCCTAAAATATACCAATAGTTTGCTTAATATATTATTTATTTTGTCATGATTTTGTTTTTCCTGTAAGTTTTAGTTGTCTGTTGTTCTCAGTTGTTGTAAAAATAAAACTAAACATTTTTGGTTTTGGCAGCAACTTTTTCCTGAACTAAAATTTGTTCCTTCGAACAATTCAATACGTTTTCAACTTGTTTTTATTTATTTATTTATATTTTGTGTTGTTTCTGGTTGTTTGTTTTTCGGGACAGTTATAAATTGTTGAATTAAAAGTTTAAGCTTTGAGAAGAAAATGTTTGTTTTTTCTGAACCAGGCCGGTTTTGCGAGACAAAAACATAAAACTTTATTACATTCTAAAACTGTTGGAGTTGTTTGTAGTTTGGCAAAAATATGGAATGTGTAAAAATCAAAGACAAAACTTTTCCAACGATTTGTCTCAGTAAAAATGGCCCTTAATCATAATCGGGAACTACAAATAAGTTTAAAAGCGACTGTGTAAGAGAATAACTTTCGTTATTCATTAATCTATTACAAAACTGTCGCAAGCGTTTTCTGAATTCACAAATAGCAAGAAATCCAGTTTTGGGTCTCCCGCTTAATAGCCTCATTTGTTGCAGCCCTTCGCATTTGATTCTATATTTTTTTTATTAATCGGAAGATTTAATCATTAATCATTTATAGAACTCCTTGTTACCACGGTTTGCTTTAGATTGAAGATTCTTTAATCATTTTCAAACTCTTCAACTATTTTATTAAGTTTCTATTCAGCATCTTTAATTTCCATTTCCTATTCAAACATTTGTAAGAAAATTTCTTAATTTTCAATAGCCTTAAAAACAACAGTTTTGTAAGTTCTTCGCCATTTTCTTACGCTCTTATTTCTCATGAACAACTTTGGAGTTGCTTTTTACTAAAATTACTTTATGATATTTATCGAAAAGCAAACAACAATATTGCTAAGCAAACATTTCAAGTCATCTCCAACAAAAAGCTGAACACAACAAGAAAGGAAAGAACTTGGTAATAATTTTTAAAGCAGTTTTTTTGACAACAAAAATTTATTAAAATTAAAGCGTAAAAGGCAAAGAAAAATATCTTAGAAATTTATGAAATTTATATTGCAATAAAACAAATATTATGGCATCATGCTCCCAACAGTGTTTAGTGCTTTAAGCAAAAGCCAAGAAATGGAAACAAAAATAAGAAAATCAAAAAAAAAAAAAACAAAAAAAAAAAGAAATACTCAGAGATGCTTGTGGAAAACAATCCTTAAGAATAAAATAGTCACGTCTAAAATTATGGTTAGTAATTCCTAACATTTTTCCTTGTGTTTGTGCTGGTCTTTTAAGAGCTGCAGCTTTTTGTTATGTACTGATTTTTCTGCAACATATTTCTTACGATTCTAAAACGATGTGCCAAAGTGGTATTAAAATAACAAATAGAAAATGTTTTGGTCCAACATTAATTTTACTATTTCTATGAAAATGTGGGGGGAAAAGCAACAAAAAAAAGAAACCCGACTTAAATAAACCATAATCTCCTTAAATAGCTTCGAGTACTATAACGAGACTTAAGCTGAACGCCAACACACATCTAGTACGTGTTGCGACCGAGTCAAAGCAAATATTTGCTTAGGGTGAGAGTATTCCCCCAGGCATAATAAAATTTAAAGTTGCACTTTGGAAAAGTATTCATGTCTCAATATTGTTGTTGTAAGCCATGGTTGCGGCCAATCATGTTTTTTCTTTAATTAACCATATGCTTGAGGCGGCTTAAGACGTTACTACTGCCTGGTTTTACTCTGTAAAGTTGCATGATAAAGACTGTCGCTGTCATGATCATCACAACCAACCCTACTATGATTGTTGCTAACCATAAACATTTTTGTACCATAAAATCATTGTATATTTCAACACAGCTAAAAATGTTTTGCTACTTTTGCAATTGGTAATAATATAATAATTTTGACGAATCATTTAACGTGATATCAAGTCACTTCGTTATTATCACCAGTTTTGTTTAAAATTTAGAAATAATTTTATTATAGGACTGCATCGTGCATCCGTATTCTTGTTCGGCTGAAAACGATAGATACAGTGGGCTTATCAATTAAATTGATAATTGATCTTTCAAGTGTTTACAAATTCCTCTCTCTATATTATTATTATTGTAGAATTTGAGGCAGAGGAACTTAATAATATCTTTGATTTTGATGTCACAAAATAAACGTTTACTTATGCGCGACAATAATATGTTTAGATATCACGAATGGTGGGCCATAATTGTAATATGGTGCGTCGTAACAATAAACGGTGAGCATGAACTGGGACAAGAAACGAACGGGGCCAGAATCTGCTCGCTGTGTCTGCTTTGTTATTAATTACAACGACGGCAACGATAATGTGATTAGTCATGACAAAAGGCTCGTAAGCCGAGACAGTTAATATCATAAGTAATTATTTGTATAAATGCCACTTTTCCTCTTAAATATTACACATCGAGCAGCTTTATGCTGGAACAAAACATGGTTCGTAATAACAAAAGTATGATTACTCAGCAAACGTACAACAGCCAACAATTTGTATACACTTTCCTCTTCTAAAACTATTGCTTTTCTTTAATATATTCTTCCTTTTGCGCGTTTCATTTTATTCAATTAAAATTCAAGTTTCCTTTTACACACAAATGCGCCAAAAAATTAAAATGAATTTCAATTATTTGCAATTACAACAAACGATTATGGAAGCAACTGCATATAAAAAGGATACCACGCCAAAGCCAGCATGTAGTTGGCTGGATTTAAATTGACTCTAGTCAATTGTGCTTTTTTTATTTGTTTGTTTTTTTTTTTTTTTTTTATTAAAGTAAAAGGACTTTTCGTTATTTTCCTTCTATTTGCAGCTGCCGCACAGCATTGCCGGGGAGGAGCTGGCATTTGTGTTTGGAGCACCATTAACATCCGCTGGTCTTTTCCACGGCACTCAGTACACGCCACAAGAAAAACTTTTGGCTGAAGCTGTAATGTCATACTGGTGCAATTTCGCCAAGACTGGGTAAGCATTTTATGACATTTTGTTCGTATGTCTATAGCGATGTATATCCTGTGGGTATGTACGCAGATTGAATGAAGAATAAAAGTGCTATAAGAATATTAAAAAATTTCGCTTTATAACATAAAGTGCTGGCTATGCTCGAGCAGCAGTAAGACCACGTAATACCATAATCGTTATTGTTATTATTATGATTGTAATCGAAATGATTTTGAATATTTTTTCTGTGCTTTCTTTTTCAATGCCATCTGCACTTGAAAGTGCTTTATTTGTACGAATAAGATCTTTTTCTATAAAATGTTTTTGTATTTTGCCAGAAGTTAAAGAAGCGCAAAAGAAAATTAAAAACTAAAGCGTCCAAGTCGTGATACAAGACATGACAGAAACTACCCAATCTGCAAGGTTTGTGGCATTAGACTTTCATTTTCAAAACGGTCCTGCAATATTTCTTAAACAAATTAAAGTCCAAGTCTTTTCCTATTGAAAACAGTGAACAAACCCCTTTTGCTGACATTTTGCATGTCATGACAGTTTTCTGAAAATCTCTGACTTTTGTGTGCTGTGTTCGATGAGAGACGAAGTTAAAGTTTGGTTTGTTTTCTGACCTGTTTCTGTGCAAGATTTCCGCTCCAACCGTTTGTTGGCGCCCAATTCAGTGACTGCTTAGAAGTTGGGGCAGATGTGAGCATCACAACCATTCTGATAATCATCATTGGCAGCTATTTCTTTACAGTTTTGAAAAGTGCATAGAGATTGGGTGCTTTTCATGACTGCTGAGAGCATCTCAAACTTGTTAAATTTAATATTTCTGCTGTTTATTTCAATTATCACAGTTGTAAGACAGTTTCGTATTCTTATCCATTAAACCTTAAAGTTTTTGTGTGCTTTTCTGTATTTTTGTTAACAGCAATCCAAAGGCGCCTTGGAAGGAAAATTTTATACATTTGCATGCCTTGGAATGGGATCGTTATGACCTGGAATGGCCGGAGTTCAATAAACGTTCGCAGGCGTACATGAATATCGGTAAGAAAAACAAACAAACAAACAAACCAGTGAAAAATGAAAAATTTTAGTTCGTTTGAAAGCCGGAGAAGTTGGTCCGTTGTAGCAAAGAAATTAAATGGCGGCGAAAGTACGAAATTAAAACGTTTTTAACTTCTTTTTTGGGAAACATAAAACACAAGAACTTTGTTTATTTCAATTGCAAGCGATAACTTGAGAGTATTTGCATAAAAAAACGTTCATTTCCTAAAAACTGGGCGAAAAAAAATCTGCCGTAAAATGCCCAACACACAATTAGAATTTAACTTCGAGCTCCCTGGTCGTTGTGCGTGATACGTATTTTGAACAGTGAATGAATGAATTTCAAAATATATTTGCACAGGCGTGAGTCGATTCGTGTTGAAATGCCAAACCAAACTAAACATAAATCGCTTAGCAGGGAACAAAATGGCCGCCAGCTAAAAACGTGTTACCAACCTAAAGTTTTATAGAAAAGTTTTCAATAAAGAAATTCACTGAATTAGTTAATAAATTATTTGCATAAGCAACCATGATTCGCTGGTTCCAGCCAAGTTTTGCAAAAGTACTTGTAGAGCAAAAAACGTTTATGATAAACGGACTTTTTTTCTAACCAAATAATTGCTGGCCAAAATGCACTTTTTGCAAATTTCTTTTAAACAAAACTCGTTTTTTTTCGACAAAACCATAATTTTTTCTGCGAAAGTCTGGCTACAAAATGACAGGGCAAAAAGTGCCCGTTTTCTGAATCCATTTATCGAACGCGTTTTGTTGTTGGTTTTTAAATGTAATTTTGCGAACGAAGGTGTTCACGTCTCCAATTTAATTCAAGTTTTTCTTTTATTCCTTTTTTATTTATTGTTATTACTGAGAAAGTTATAAATATTGTAACTAATATCAGAAAATGGGACAGCAGTACTTCTTCTATGGGTTCCAAATCCGAAATTGTACTATTCTTTTTCATTCGCCCCTTCAATGAAAATTTTATATTTCCTCGCCTGCGTTTATCAAGCCTTCAAAGCCAAGTGTGATGCCATCGGCTAGAAATATCTGTAGCCTTCAACAAAAACATGACTAGTTGTGTGGTTTGTTTCCAGAAAATTCGACTCCAAGATATTTTCTTTTGCATTCTTTACTGCTTTTTTTGTACAATATTTGTACACTTTTAATTTTTAGAATAAAGAAAATTAGTTGCTAATGAACCGAACGTCAACTATTATTTGTTCAGTCCATTTGCCGAGCTAAACTTTGTTCGGCGTCCGTGTTTATTTTAGTTTGGCTTTAGTTGGCTGAAATGGTTAACAGTTTCTGGACCAATTTATTGTGCCCCAATTTCAAACTCAAACAAGTTTATTGCGCCTTCAAACAAGAGCAAAAGTAAGTAAAAGTCTTTCAATTTAAAAGCCATCAGTGAGTCAATCATATTTTCACTTTAACTGGAAATATTTTGCGTGCAACAAAAAAAAGCAGAGCGCCGTTATCTGAGGAATTTTTCATTTAGTCAAGTTTCTGGCAAGCAGTTTTCAGCAGACTTCCATAAATAAACTTGAAATTTTATTCAATTTCTAAAGTCAGTAGAAAAGAAGGCAGCTGAAGACGAAGTAAGACGGACAAAAACTATTACTTGCAGGAGGAAAAGTTTGAATATTTTATAAAATAAAATCGTTTTATTAAGCTGAATAATATTTTGTTCTTCTTGTCTTCTTTTCTGCGCTTCTTCGTTTCGCTGTTCCTTTAACAGGCATACCTCCATCTATTGGCTATAAGTATCGACAAGTTTATATGAATTTTTGGAACAAGGAGCTGCCCGATGAACTCAATCAAATTGCACTCATACAACAACAGCCCTTCCTGCAAACTAACAACTACAACAGCAACAGCAACAGCAACAACAACAACAACTATAGACACTTTGCTAATGGAAATGTAGCCAGAGAAGCTGGTGCAAGCGGAACTGCAGCAATTTATCCCAAACGTTATGGCTCGAAACTAGATGTGATAAACGGTCATATGAATAAATTTGGTGCACGTGATAATGGTGCTGAAGATCCGGTAAGAACTTTAAAGTTATTACTGCAAGAACCGTATGGAGGTGCTAAAGAGACACAGGCAGAGAACATGTACAATGCGCCGCCCTCAACCCAATACAGAGGTATGGTCGTAGCAGGTGACGGCAACACGGCACTGGCAGCACAAAACAATGGCGATGATGCTGCTAAATCCCAGGGCTATATAATGCGTTATAATAGTCACTCTACTACACGGTCGCCTTATGACGTTGTCTATAACACGAGACAAATTGGCAACCATTTGAGTAGCAGTGGCAGTGGCAGTGGCAGTGACGCTGGCAGTGACAGTGGCAGTGGCAGTGAAAATTCCCAAGCCCAAGGTGTTGCTTATTTTGATGGTGAGACCAAGACAAACAATGGCAATTATGTAAATGAGGATAACAAGGCATCGGGCGATGAAGCCGACACCAGTGAACACGTTGCGAAATCTGAGACCACTTTACATCTACTAATCGGTTTAATTATTGTGTTCATCATTTTAAATGTCATCATATACTCTACCTTTTTGCTGCAAAAGAAGAAGAAAACAAAGACACTGCAACGCAAACTGGGTGGTGGCATTTTGTCGTACGACGGCACCACCGACGACGATTTAAAAAGATCCAAAACCAACACCACGCATCACGGCGATGATGGCGACGACAGTTTCATCATGGACACCGTGAGAAAATCAAACACTTATGAACAGGTTAAATTGGAGAGATCCCCAATTAATGGTTTCAAAATTGCCAGACAATTGAGTTGCTCTACCGTAGATACGCACACCAAAGTAAGTGAATGGATAACAACTACAGAGCCGCACAAACAGGCAAATTTGCAACGCCGGCCCAGCAGCGGCACCAACTCCAAAAAGTCATCGTCTTTCTCCAGTTCTCTGCGAGGCAGTGGTTCCTTTGGTAAGCACCAGCCCTGCAAAGTGAGCGTAGCCGTAGATGCCACGCCCGAGGGCAGGGGTGCCAGTGTCTTGGAACAGGAACCCATAGAAATTACCAAAATGAAGCAGGAGGGCAGAAATATTATCATATGCCAAGACATTGAGGTGGCAGACCAAGAACTTTTGACGCCCCAAGACTCTTTGGACAACAGCCGCTATACGCTGATGCGTCAACACTCGGCAGTGACAGAAGCCTGCGAGGCAGAGCTAATGCAACCCAAACACCAGCATTCTAGATCAGATCCCGTAGAAATGTATTACAATCAAAACGAGCAGATTACCAGCTTCATTTCAAACGAAGACAATTATCTGCCAGACATAAATGTTACCAGCAAGGATGAACGCATCGCTTTGGCAACGGAAGCTCTAACAGCCGAACAACAATTAAGTGTTATCAAGAGAAGAAAGTATCCCAAAGTCCTGCCCACCTTCTTGCAATATGAAAGAGAGACCGACTCGCCACCCATGACCAAAGACTTGAGCACCACCTACAAAAGAAACTCCCTGCCACCAAATGCCTATTTTATACATTTTGCCCACGGCAAACAACCACCCCTGCCCCCGCCACGCACTGTGGCCACCCTGGGACGAAAACCTTCACCGGGCAAAAGAAATAGCAATAATATAACTACTTCTCCGCTTATGCTCGCGCACGACTACGACGAGGAGGACGAAGATGAACCAGAAATAACTCAAAGCACATTAATAGTGGGATCATTAAAACCCACAGAGGGCTATTACTCAACCTTGAGAAGACACAATAAGCCAGCAAATTTAGATACACAAACAACAACCAACTACCATGTGCCTCTGCCTCTGCCTCTGCCGGCATCAGCAGCTTCGGCGCCCCCACTTAAACAGCAACAATCAGTATTTCAATCATTCGAGTCCCAGCCACCCAACTACAAAACACCCGATAGAGAAATGGCAGCCCATTTGACGGAACGAGTTTACAGCATACAGGCGCCCATAATAAATAACAGACATCAGCCGTCATGTTCTAACTCCGAACCCACAACCCCTTTGTATCAGACACCGCATACGCCACCGGTGGCCATAAATGACTTGCATGCCAACCTCCCCGCCGGCGTTATTTATGCTCAACCCCACAAATCTCATATACCGAGAATTCTACCATATACGCCAGCAGCGGCAGCAGCAGCAGCAACTGCCCCACCAGGAGCACCGGCAACAGCAGCTAATGCAAGTCAAATACATTCCAATACAAAAGAATATCCAAGTAGTGTTTGTACTCAGGCCTGCACAAATGACGTTGTTGCCTACAACAGCAACGACACAACTAATTGCTGTCAGGTGGTGCCAAAGGTACTGGACGACAATCAAGTATCATCTAGAAAAACGGCACAAACACCATCTGATATAAATAATACAACAGCAGCAGCAGCACCAAGTCGGCAGCAGCAACAGCCACAACAACAGCCAAAAACAAATAACAATATTGATACCACAAAGGCAAATTTCTTGCCCAAGGAAACAGCAAACAAAGCATCTAACATATTGACATCAGCGATAGCAACAACAACAACTGCATATAAACAAAATGTGCCAGTTTCTTTAACAACAACAACAACAACAACAACAAACGCAGCAATCACTGACACAATACAATCACGCTCGACAAAAGTATTATCCCCAACTGGTACAGAAGCAATAGCAACAACAGCAACAAGGACGACCTCATTAGCTGATACAACAACAACAGCGTTATTGACAACATCTCCTTTGACTTCCGTCTTTGATAATTGTAAAAGTTATGATGTGCCAACGCAGCCAAACAAGACATGCTCGAGCAAAACATCATCAATAAGTTCGGCATCCTCCTTGTCATCGACATCGACATCGACATCGACATCGACATCCTCCACATCGTCGCAACAATCTGATACAGCCTCATCGTCATCCGAAACTTCATCTTCCACCGGCACCGTACGCACTGAGTTGCAACATAAACAACAACAACAACAAAAACAAAACAAACAAACAACAAACACGAACCAGAAAAGTGTAAAAATATAAAATCATCAATTGTCAGGTGTTGAATTATTCAGCATAAGGAGGGCTTTTGAATGAATTTTTTTCTTCGCAAATATTTATTGCCGGTATATTTTATATTTTCTGAGCACATTTCCTTAAGTTTATTCCGTATCCCTTTGACTATGGCAGCAAAACTAGAAGTAGTTTAGGATGACAGTGGTTTTTAGCACCAACAATTTCCAACAAAAAAGGATTCTGCTTATTTTTTAGTTTAAGAAATAATTCATGTTTGTGTCCAGAGTTTTTATTTAGATGCCAAATATTCACATTCACATCATGCCCAGAGATGGGCATTTTAACTGTAGGCGTCAATGAAGTTTTCACAACAGCAAATTTTATTCGAAATAGTTAAAAAATCAAAGAGAAATGAAATAATTATATCCCCATTAGACATTAAGAAGAGTTAAATTTCTTACTAAAGATATTTTTTGCAAATTTGCCACTCAAATGAGACATTTCCAGGCCTGTTTTATAAAAAAAAAAAATTTTCCAAACATGTGAAATTACGTTGTAGCAGGCAACTTCGTGCGGCAAAATAACTACTCAAGCAACAAAAACAACTAAAACAAATTGCTTGAACTAAATAAGGACAATAAGTAAAACAACAGCTTAAATTGTTGGACACTTTTCCTTTCGCCTTTAAAAATATTAATCACAGCAATCAGTTACAAGAATACAAACGGACACTGTCTTAACTTAAGGCAGGAAGAACCGATTAAGGTAATTAATAATCAGCATCTTCCACATTTTTCAAATTTTAAAGAATTTTTTTCTTGGTTGGCGGCTAAAATCCACAAAAAATCAACGTGCATTTTTTTCTTTCTATTTTCTTTGCTGCCAAACAAAAATATACAAAAACAATTGACTTAATTCTGGTATTAGTTGTGTTTGCTGGGTTTCGAAACTTTGAAAAAAATAAAGTTTTCTATCAAAACTCAGTTGGACCCGTGTGTCTACACATGCAATTTTTGTCACTCTGTACAAAGTTTCAGGTACTCTGAAATTCTTTTATGTTCCGGTCTTGGATTTCTGCTGTGGAATACGCGAGCTCGGACTAACGTGACGCTCTTCTCTTGCAAACTCACGTACTTCTGCCTAATTTGTTGTTAAAGGCTGGATCTGCTGCTGATATTCTTTATTAATTATATTTCACGGGACAGACTAATGATCCGATAATTTTATTTGCATATATTTTATGGTGTTTGATAACACAAAGAGCCGTAGGGCAATTTTACTTAATGACGAGAAGGTTTTTTATCATCCGGTGTGACATTTTTACATCAATACGAACTGGCAAAATTTAGCAAATTCTGTCCAGTAGCAGCTCAAAGGCGAGGAGACTTCTAAGCAAAATGTCACAAATGCACAGAACTGAAGAAACAGGCACTGCTGGACTTGTTTTGTTCCTATTATTTCAAGACACACCTTGAGATATAACACAGTTTCACATTTTGCCATTTAGAAACGAACTGAAAACGTAAAACATTTGCCTTTCACATATCCTAGAGAGCGCAATAAGGCTTTTGTTTGTACTGCCGCACTAAGTTGGTTCCGGCGACGTGTCCAGAATATTTAAGTTCGTACATTTATAAGTTTTGCATTCACAAATACGTATTTAACAAATAAGTGCAACTACATTAAAACTAATTATAATATTTCTCGTTTATTTTTTGCTTTTTTCTCATAAAACTCATTTAATTTTACTTTTACAAGATACACACACATACACACACACACACACATACACACATACATATATAGTTCAAATATATAGCTAAGAGATGATTTCGAAATGGTATTTAAATAAATTATAAGAATTATGTAACGAATAATGGATTTTCATTTCAGACTCGGTTCACTCAAAAAAACTTTCCTCTGTTATAATATTTATTTTCTTCTTTTTAGAATAACTTGTATTAAAAATGCTTAAAACTTAGCCTGTTAAATCATTATGGAAGTATTTTCACGTTTGAAATGTCACGTAAGGGACATGGCCTTAAAATATATAGCAGAAGAAAATGTTTTAATCAAGCAAAAAACATTACATTACAAAACCTTCTTAAGGTGCGCTGAATTTCCTCGTATGCCACAACAACCACTTCTATTTATTGTCACGTTTGACACGCCATTTGATGTTGCTACTTTTTTGATGATTTGCGTCAGCAGCTGCCATTAAGGGCAGACAACGGCTCCTCAACGCTCCCAACTGCCTTACCAAGCACACATAGAATTGGGACGGCACAAACCCGTTTCTCTAGAGAGTAAAAGGAACAACACGCAACTCAGTTGGTAGACCGAAAGTCTCAAGGAATGTGAGGCCTTAACCAACTCGCCTGCACATTCCCCACTATTTCGGTGCTTGCGAGGAACCAAAATTTGTTGCAAAACAACCGCATTGGACCACCGAACGTACATTTCTATCCTCAAAGCTTCTGCCGGCGGTTTTAGGTTTAAAGCACAGCCAGAACGTTTTAGTCAAGCAAGACTGGCACCCACAGGGACAACCTAATGACACTTTGGTAACCAATTGATGTTCCTACCGTTTTGGCTGCCCTGCCAACCGAAGAACCCATTCCCCTCCATCTACTTAAATTCCAGTTTAACTGAAAATTCATTTGTATGTTCCTCCTTAAATTAGACAATGAAGGACACGAAACCTTTTTAATGCCGCAACTATAGCAGTTTCACTGTAAACTACAAATATATATAAAAAACCTGTAACAACTTTATGTCCTTAGACCTCTCAGAAACTTGTACATTCCCATTTCACACTGTGTTTCTTTGCTTTGTGTTATTCGGAGAAACTAACAAACATTTGAGGCACAAGTTCTATAGAAAAAGCTGTTGACAGCTCAGCTTTTTTTTTTTTTTTTATTTATTTTATTCCTTTTAGCTCTAAGCTTGCCACAGCCGTAGCAGTTAGGAAAAACCAAAACCGAAAAGCAAATAAAGTTGAAGACAAAGAGTATAAAGTTGTAGCTTAAGAGACATCCTTCTTTCAGTATTTGATTCGGTTGTCGGATTTATTTGCATTGTTTTATGGTTGAAACAAAAACTTTGATATATTTGATCATGAGTATTCTTACCCTGCCAAACTAACACACTCCAGCAAATTGCAGCACTAGGAAAAGGATAATAGAAAAAAATGATAAGGAACTTGAAGGAATCTTTAAAGAAATCAGAGCCGAGAAAATTGCCAACAACAATAAATCAACAAAGAACGTCATGAAAAAAATTGGGTAAATTAATTCGCGCTGTTTGTCAAACAGGAAATCATAAAAAAAGATCCCTGACAAATGTTTGTCAGTGAAATTGAAATACTAGATGCGTATAAAATATATATAAATTGAAAGGTTTTCATTTTGCTAATTAACGACTTTGTTTAAATAGATTTTCATGTCATCAGATTAATGATGAAAACTTTAAATTTGTTAGGCTTATTTTTTAATATATTGCTTTGTAGGATTTACCCTATTTAAACCCCATCCAATCATCTAAGAGCAGTGTTGTCAACGTTGAGATTTCAAAACCAAAGCCAAAGTGGAGACAAAAAGAACGCACCAAGTTCACAAGTTCGTTGTTATTTAAAATATTTATTACATTCACGTATTAAAAGCGGTTTTGAACATTTTGACTTGTTGTTCTTTTTGTGGTCTATAAAATTGATTACAAAACTGTTGCACTATGGAACGAAATGTTTTATTGAATAAAGATTGTTTTGTTTCAGAGTAAAACAAAATGTTGTGTGGAATTTCCTGTGGTGCCACCCAGAATTGAAAAACGCCCCGAAATTAAAAAGGGACAACAAAACAAAACAATTTAAAAATCATCCCAAATGGTGCGAAACGCAACGAGTTGACAACACTGCTTAACACAAACGTATACAATATTAGTTGTACATATAAACTGTTTATAGATTTAATAGTGCAGCTCTCTAGTGTCTGTTTCTTAAGGCAGGTGGTGAAATTGTCAGCATGATCAAATAACTGACACCTGAATTTACATATTTTACACAGTGCAGTTGCTATTTTCACTTGTACTGTGTATTTGGAGGGGTCATCATTCCCTGGACGCTGGTTCAAATTACGAAAATACTCGCATGATCTACATACAAGCAGTCCAATACATCGAGCTGCCTCTGTTTGTTTTTTTGTTTTAAAATTGTCTACATGTGTGACAGCATTTCAAGAAGTCCCACTTAAAAAACTTTAATTGGAAAAATTAAAAACGTTTCTAAATATTGTAATTTTGTTGGTTTTTGCGCTCTTCATTTGTCTGCACAAAACTTGGCCACGTTTCAGCTTCTCAACTTTTTCCAAAGATAAACTTTATTATTCAATCACAAGAAATTTAACTTATCAATATTCTGCATTTCGTTCGCAACAAAATGTGAAGCAGCTGAAAAGACGCCGCAAAATTTGCGATTTTACTGCAAAATGTGATATTAATGGCAAAAAGATGGGCGAAATAAGTGAAAAAGAAAAACTTTGTTTTTATTAAGTTTTTGTTGAAAATGATAGTAAAAAAAGAGCGCAATAATATTATAAAAAGTTCAGAGAGAAAAAACTGGGCAACATGTTGCGTGCTCAGACCTTAAACAGCAACGCAGCGACAACTAATGTGAGGTTTATGCCAATAAGTTGCAGGTATGGCTGGGAACTGTCAATAACCCTGAATTGTTGTTGACAGCGAGTAAACAAATCAGTCTGGGAATAACCGAATAAGCGGAATTGTGGAACAAAAGTACGTCACGCTCGGCAAACAAGTTTGTTAGTGACACTAAAATGCCAATCATCGCTTTTATTAGCCAAGCCCTAATTATTAGTATTATAATTATACCAAAATATAGACCACCTTCTCTTTTCCTGAACATCCAAAATGCCTCATTCTCGAATACGCCCGGTAATGCGTTTTTATATCGCTGTCCTCACTGTAAGCACCTGAACACTCACTCACTCACTTACAGCCATTTTTCATTGCCTTAAAACTTGCCAGGCAAACAATTCATATTTTATGCTTTTATTTTTGTCTTTCACATTAAGCGAACTGGAGACAATCAAAACTGTTCCTGCAGGTTGTACGAGATTTTGCCATTTTGTTAATAATTCTTCTTGTGTTTTCTCTTAACACGGCGAGAATGAGTTGGAAAATTGTTGCTCCAGCCAAGAGATATTGATATTGATGATTGTACAAGAAGTATTTTTACTGGCAAAATATCAAATCAAGTACTCGTTTAATATGATCAGAAAGTAAAAATAATATAATTAATTTTTTCGAAAGAAAAACTGGCTGAAGATATGAGGAAATAAAAGTCCAGCTTATTTCGAAAATCTCGATTTATTTATTACTATTTTCTATTTTTAAATGGAAAAATCTTACGACAACACCGATCACTGGCCCAAGTTTACACCCAGAAATCAGCATAAACTCCGTTCATAAGAATTGTGTCTGTTTCTTTATAGGACATTTGGGAAAACCTGAAAATAATTATAAATAATATATTTAAAGTAGACGAAAACATGCAACAGCAGCCTCGAGTTGGGGGTGTCACATACGCCAGTCACGTTTGCAATCGTTTATCTCTCGTTGGCCTCATCCCACCACCAACATTCATGTGACGATGGCACACATCAGTGGGTATCTGCGTCATAACCCATCCTATTCGCGCAGGGTTAAACAGCAGCGTTAAAAGTTTATGTTTATCGTTGAACAACAAACACCCCAATAAGAAAAACTAATTTTGTTCAAAACTCTAATTTGTTCTCTGGTTTTATTGGTGTTGTTTTTTTTTCGTTTTATACAAACACCGAAGCAAAATCGCACAGCAATTTCCAAAGTAATACAAGAAACTTTTTACAACAATAATTATGTTTGAGATGAAATCTTTTTCTAAATGTCTCAAAGCGCAAACAGCGGCATTATTTATCTGGGAAACTGCATTATAATTTTTTTGTTTGTTTTGTTTGTCTATAATAATTGCAAAGGTTTGGTGGAACGGCAGACAAATATTTAATGCTGAATAATTGGAAACTGAAAGAAAATGGTCGCAAAATTAACATTTTATTCTTTCCGTGGTTGCTTTTATGCAGAAATCGTACATAAAAATGTTGTAAAATTCTCCTGTTTAATAATAATTTTATTAATTTGTTATTCCTGCAACGATTTACTTTCATTACAATTAATTATTTCGAATTGAATACCAGAGATTTTTTTCATAAATTTACCGGCGGTAATTTTCCATATTTTTATTTTCCTCAAGTTAAAAATAAAAGTCTCAAAATCGGGACACGAGACACGAATAACCAAATTTGGCAGACTCGACAGTTGTTGGCAATGAACAACGCAAACAACTTTGACCTCGAAACCGAATCATTTCCAGACTGCGTGGCATGTTGCTCTTCCCTTTCTTTGGTCCAGAAAGAACACCTTGAGCCAGATCTCAAATAGTCTGAACACATCTGAACTACCGAATTGCCAAACCCCTTGTTGCAATAAACACATGTTTAAAAATATATTTGTGAATATGTAAGAAGAAAAACCAAGTCCTTGTTGAAATATTTGGCAAATTCTTATGTAAATTGTCAGCAGCAGCATAATAAAAGGAAACCCCCAGACCCTGCAGTCGTTAAAGCTTGAGTAGAATTGAGAAGTAAAAGTTCTGCAAACAAATTTTGCCGTTTTGTAACTAAATTTAGCAAATTTAAATCCAAATAAATAATATTAAATCCAAAACATAATATTTGAGTAAAGAGTTAAAATGTTGTTGTCTTTATCTAAATCAACACTCGGAAAATATTGATTGTCTACAACAACAAGCACAACAAAGTTGTCCCAGACCGATTGGTCGCCATTAACTTGAGTCTATTAAAGCAGTTATTTGCGCAATTTGTTGCAGAAATTTCAAATGCTCTGAAAGTTAATTATTAAACACAAAAACTAGATGAATTCGAAATGTCTATGCAGCCACTTCAGTTGTGTTTTAAAGCTGCGAAATAAGCGTTGAAAAGTTTTACTTAACGAATTTTCGAACGAATGTTAAATATTTTAAAGCGAAAATAAAAACAGTGGAAAATTGTGCCACAGACGGTTGTCCAACTTGTACTCAACAAGGTACAGCGACGCCAAATGGGTTCGGGTCGAGTCTCTAAGTTATAATTTAAGTTGTCATTTTCGTGTGCGTTAAGGAACAGAGAGGGGTTTTTTTTTTTGGTTCAGTTCAAGCGCACCTCGTCTTAAAATTCTCCGAGTTCTAAAAAATTATAATGAAAAAACCTTCATTCATTTATTTTATGGTTATAATGGAATAGATTTCTAAGCGCTGAGTTTTCTGTGACGCTCTTTTTCATTTTCTAGAAAGAAAAAAATGCCAAAAATTCTAAGGCCTGTGGCAGCCTAGAACACATTCTTTCGTACATACCTGCACACATACGAGTACATATTTAAATTAAATTTCTGAATTCGCTCCTTCAGAGCAACTTTCCACAACGCGACAACAAAGTATTTCATACGAAATTACGTTGGTGTATTAAAGCTTTTGTCGTCGTCGAAGGAAATTTTGTGAAAAATAAATAAATAAATGCGATACGTGAGTTTTGATATTCCAAACCGCAAATGTGGTGCAACACAAATATGACAGCAATTTTAACATCATCAACATCATCATCATCATCGTCATCATCATCGTGCATATTTTTTGCCACACAAATTTCTCCTTAAAAGCACAAGAAAACATCCAAAAATGTATTCGGTGGCATGAGTCTGTCTATAAGCAAAAATATTATTTTTAATAAAAGCTTTTAAAGGAATTATTAAATATTTTGTTTTTCTTTTCTATTTTTGCAGTAGATGCATATTTGGAGTGTCGCTAAAGCAAATATTCGTTGATTAAAAATATTTTATAGATAAATACGAGAACATATTGCAATAAAAGAAATGTGTTATAAAATGTTAAATTAAAGTACTGGAGGGCTATAGCAGGGGCCGCGCTGGCCGTTTGATGACCTCAGACGAAATCCAGCCGAAATTTCGACAAGAGCCAAGTGGCCTTATTTTGTTTAATTAAGTCAAAATCTCTTGTACTTGAAATGACATGTAACAATGTTGTTTTTGCCTGTCGACTACTACTTTTTTTTATAAGCCATGAATTTCTTTAACACCATGAGGGGCGTTGGATTAACTCTTAACGTGAGTATTTTTCTCCGAGCTGGAGTTCCTTGTGGTTTTTGGTGGTTTTCCACAGGAAAACGAAATATGGAATAAATATTGTTTGTTTTATGTTGTTCATTAAGAAGGGCCCTAAGAAGGACCTCAGGCTTTGAGAAAACTAAGAATATTGTTTGCTTCTCATTTGATTATTTGTTTTTATATTTTTATATATTTTTAAGCACCAAAAATTTACACTTAGTTTGAAAAACAAAATTGTGCTGAATAAATATTATCAGCTGTTTAGGAATTTAGCTCAAGCGTCCCTGGTAGCGTTTGAGCTAATAATGCATTTTGGGGTTAAGGAATATGGCAAAGTTGCAGTGCCAGGTTTTGAGGAACTGAAACTTTCAAATTTAGGGTCAGTTTGGCTTAATCCTGCGCGTTTATTAAGATATTGTCGTTTTAGATTAAAGCGGCTCTTCAAAAGGAAAACAATAAATGAATATTTCACTCAACTTGTGGCTTTCTCAGTTCACACATCGGTGCATATGTGTTGCTTCGCAGCTTTCAGTCAACCAGTCCAAGAAAATGTGAAATACTTTCTGGTGATTATGGTTTACCCAGAGATTTTGTTGCAAGACTAAATAAATAATATAGACACGCGTCTTCTTTAATTGCATTGCGACCAAGTTGCTGCGAATCCGCATTCAAGGCAATTAAGTTTCAAGGCTTTCATATCAGACAAGATTTCAGGTCGCACAAGATTTCAAATAACAAGTTCTGCTGCATGAAACTGAAACACAACTGATTATCTCGACCAACTTTTAATCAAAAGGTATTTTATTTTATGGGTTAACACTATTTCCAAGTCACCGAACTAAATAAAGGATCCTCCAGCCAACCAGAATTATATCCACTCGTATTTCAAGTTTTCAGCAGAATTCTGTAGTTGTTTAAGTTTTTTCCGATTAAGGTTTTTTGTTAATAAAGTTGAAATGAATGAATATGGACGAAACACAAAAACATTTTCTTGCTAAAATTATTTCCATCACGGAAATAAAAGCGGAATAGCAAATATTTTTGGAAAATCAAGTTTAAAATTCAGGCAACAATCACGCATACGCAGATGTGACAGCAAGCATTTTGATCGTGTGTAGGCCCCCGGAGAATTGTGGACAGCTCTTCGAATACAGACGTAAAAAAATATTGGCTGTTATTGTAAAAACAAGGAACGTATGAAGGGGGCGCTGCGAAAATTAGGAATACTTCATACAGCCTCTTCCAAACAACACGGAAACCTGCCGGAAACAGGTATTCAAATAAATATTTGTTGTATTCCTGGTACGTGTCTTCCATAATAAAATTTATTTAATCCTGCATTTCTGATTTGCACGCTGTGTGTTCTCGTAGTCTTTTGAAGCGAAGGCCGACGATGCGTAACGTCGCCGGGTTCAGGCCACTTAATTTCTGTAAATATGTGCGTCTTGACAAATGTATGATTAAGATTATTAAAAAGGATTATTATTTCACATTTTCAAAACTGTGTGCAAATATGTTTTTTTTTTGTTTTTTGTTTAAAAACTTTGGCAATGAATTGAGTTTTACGTGACTTGAATTTATGTGTTTAAGGTGGGCGTAACGGTAGTGTTTGTTGTAGGATAACCAACAACAGCAAAAAAGACCACCCAACCAACACATTTTGCTCTGTTTTTCATACGCGGGTGATGATTTTCTAAAAACCTTCAGCTGCAGGACAAAAACTTTAATTTGAAAAATCTAAATTTTTTTGAATTTCAACTTAAGTTTTTATTAAAGAATTAATACTTGAAGGCAGAGATATGAAACGAAAACGGCTTAAGTGATATTCGAAAATGGGCCTTTTAGAATTTTGCAGGAATGTACAGTTTTCATACGGGCCGTTATGATCTTCCAAAAAATGAGCTATAGTTTTTTTTTCCTAACTTAGGGCTCTTTTAAAGACATGGTGCGATATGTGTATGCACATTTGTGTTTTTGTATGCCTTTAATAGAAAAGTTTTGTACTTCAATCAACTGAAATTTGGCACATGGCGCTCACAAAAGTCCGGTGCTGGAAATTTCGTTCCAGCACAAGGCAAATACTTTTTTTGTACTTGTCTGTTTCAGCCGCTCTGAACTGCATCAGAGGCGCTTCAATTCAGATTTCCTAAATTTGAAAAAGGGACACTCAAGTTATATCTAATACTTTTATATATTTTGTTTTTATAAATTAAAAAAAAAAAACGCTTAAGAAAACTTGCCTTAACATGTGTTTAACCCTAAAGGGTACAGCCACATCTTTTGCACTTAAAAGGCCCATCGATGTGTTTCTGGAAGCGAAAGATGAGAATATTAGAACGCTTATGCGTTTGCAGATGTTTTTATTTGAGGTTAGGAACGAATTGTCTCACATTTATTAAATCTGATTTCTAAGCCGGAGCTGGTAATTGAAAACTTTGTGGACTTTTGTAGGTTGAACAAACATTAAATTATTGCTCTAAGTGGCAATTGATTATAAGCTTTTGATCGCGGACAAGGTCTTCATAGTCACCCATAGGATAGGAACCGCGAGCAACACCAGAGCCCACATAAGCATATTATGGATCTAAAAAAAATCTAAAAGGAGAGGTATTCAGTGCCATACGTTGCATTGGCTACATCCTGCCAGAAGAGAAAACCGTGGCAATTATTATGTCGAACAAACACGGGACCAGAATTTGTAGCAGACCAGAGCGCATGCCATGAGTCAGATTCATGGAGGTTGACGTGCAAGTTGGGTTTTAACATATTGGGAATGGCCAACTTGGCGTCATGACAAATTAAAACCTATCAAGAGGAACCATCTTAATGGAATATTGCAGAACACAGAGCAACCAACGAGTCAGTTGTTCGAATTTCTCTATAAATTTCAAGTAGCCCTGCTCAGCCCTTAGCCCCACCACTATGCACGAAAATATGCCTCCTTGAAGAAACGAGTTCCCCAAATTTTAATATCATGAGTCGCAAATTTTATTTGTAGTTCCTTAAGAAGCTCTCCGTCGGCTAATAGGAAACACGTTTGACATGTCTTTTCTGCAAGTGTAAAAGCCAACCACTAATACCGGAGCTGGTCTTCTTACGTGCCACAACGGCACGTGAAGTTCATAAAAGTGATTTGTCGTTCAATTAAAATCGTATTATTGCCAATTACATGCACTTTTATTTCTCTCGCTGTTGAAACAGCTTAAGAAAGAACAACAAGAACTTTATTTTAATTGTTTCGGCGGGCTGTTGTTGGCAGATTTAAGAAGCACCAAGTTGTCGTGGAATAAATTCTGTTTTCTGTTAAAAATTATATCTGTCCCCCCGCCCCCACCCCTTTTCGTGTCCTTTCATTTCCTCAGAAAAAAAAACAAATTATTTAAAATCAATACTTTAGCACATAAAACGACCTCTTCATTGCAACTTTTATTCTCTTTCCCCAGCTCAAAGCCGGTTGTCAACATTTGCTTCTATTGTTTTACCTTAATTAGTTCACATTCATTTGCGGTAATCAATTAAGGAAGAAACAACTTGAGTCAACTTTATGCAGCGCACCACGCAAAGCGAAAAACTTTTGCCCATTAAAGAGCTGCAGCTGCCATTTCCATTATTATTTACAATGGGCATTAAAAATGCAGGCAACCAGGCAGCAGGGCTGCCGACGCAGGTACAAACAAGTACGAGCAGCTTTTGTTTAAATTAACATTTTTATTAAGTGCTTAATAAATGAAAATATCATCAGAATGTCGTTAAGAATTTGGTTGAGTGCACAAAATCAGGTGGCTGTTACGAAGTGGGAAATTGGGGGGGGGGGGGCGTGAAGGTGAAACGTCAGTATTAAATCAATGCAGGCAGGTGGTGAAGTCTTGCATTCAGTTCTTGTCCAAAGAAAAGCCAAAAACGTCAAAACTTTAGGATGATGCAGAGTTTTTCTATTTGCTTAATTCACAATATCCACAAAATCGTATAATATTATTGTATTAAACGCCAAAAGCCATATAAGAAGAAGAAGAAGAAGAGTGGGGTACAGCAGTGCTTATGTGTTCTACAAATAAAATGTAAACTCTAACTGAGAAGGGCAAAAGTAGATTGACTTTTTATGCAAAAACCATAAATTTGTTGCGTCAATACTGAAAATCTGTTTGTTCAGCTTCTCACATTAATGTGGCATTCACGTGACATTGATAACACTATCAGCAATACAACTTTTTAAAAACCTATTAATAAAATAAAATTGTATTAAAAGTGTATTTAAATTGTATGTGAAAATTGCCAATAACAAGCGGATCGAGTTCAGCAATTATTTATTAACTATAACTTGCACACATGGCCACCCTCTTAAGGGCGATACATTTGAGTGAGAATTAAAACACTCTCGCATAACCACCCAATCAGTACTCAAGGGCCAAGACAGTTGCACTTTAATGGAGTTTTACAACAGCCGGAACAGTTTGGTGGTTCGATCTGGCTGCCAGGTCACCAGAGGGTAGAGGGGAGGTTTGCATTGAACCCACTCCCTTCTCTGTGTATAACGGAAACCGCCCTAAAAGAGCAATAGACAATTGGGCAAACCAGCATCGTGGGGAAGTATTTGAGCGATACTGATGGCCTTAAGCATTAATGCCACCAGAGCAGACTTCGCGCTAAAACTGGTTAGGAAATACTTAGGAACGCTGTTGTTGGCACTCACGGGACACAATTCCCGTTAATGTACTTATACAGATTCAACATATCCAAGACAGACACTTGCAGATTGTGCGATGTAGAGGAGGAGATAATCGCACATTTGATTGCCAACTGCGTGAAATTGGGACGTGGGCTGGACAACCCTCTGCTTGATAATACTCGTTCTGAAGAATCAAAACGACTTAAAAGAATTGATGTCCTGGATTCGCAGTCCAGGAATTTAATTACTAAAACCTGTAACTGAATATTTAGAATAATTTTTAATATTTTTATAGTAAAAATTAATTATTTACATAAATTTTGTGGCTGGAATTTTGTTACAAAAACCGTTATACGATGGTATTTATATATGTTTTCGTTTATGGTTCTCAATGGAGTGCAACCAATAAATCTGTTTTTATTTTTGTACTACATCAAGTGAATTTGGTTATACTGAATTGAATAGAATTAAAAACAATTACTTTAAAAACAAAATTTCTTTTAAATAAAAATGCTGCAGAAAAACGCAATTCACCGTAAACAATTTTATTCCAGAAAATATTTGTTTTAATAAAATCACAAGAGCAGGCAACTGGTCAATGGCTTGAAACTAAAGTTTAAAAATAATAAATTTGTTCCGCACAGTGTGACGCCCTGTGTTACAGCAATAGCCGTTCTGCTCTCGCACCGAAGAGATGGAGAGGGATTTTCTTTTTTTCCCCTCATTTCGCTAATTTTCAAAAAACTTTCTACTTTAATAGTTAAAGTCAGTCGTTGATGAAAATCCTGGTTAAAGCGATACTTCAACATTTTTGTTTATTTTTTTACATCCTTCGAATCTTTTGCCGCTTTCCTTGTTTTTAACGTTGCTTTGCTAATTTGTGCTCTTTTGCAGTTTGTTATTTCCTGTGGGCACGCCAGTGTGGTAAATTTATTGTGTGGTCAGCGGCTAAATAGGCTAGAAAGGAAAAACAGTCTTACCATTTTCAAGCAGGCGGGCTCTTGTGCTTTCGACTCAATGCCCAGCAAATGCTGCTGGGGAATGCAAAATTTGTGTTAATTTTTCCTGGTTTTTCGTCTTTCTTAAACATTTTACCAAATGAGTCATGTTTAAAGCCACAAAAAGTATTTGCAATTGATTTTTTTTTAACTAAATTAAAGAATACGAATCCGTTCTCTATTTTTGCCTCGTTACGAAAACAAAAGTCAACTATTTTGTTTTTCGGAACGAAATTTTAAAATATGTTAAAAAAAATGTGTCGCAGGAAAAAAAATTGATGAACCAAAACCTTTTTTCTTGTTTTTGCTGGTTTAAATAAAACCGACAAACTTAAAACTTTTGTTTAAACACGTGCTTTGTTTAACTTGAAAACGGCTAAAAACTGCGAGCGAAAATCACAAAAGGCCACGGCAGCGAAACAATTTAAATAAAAATATTTCTCGGTTATTTGGGTCACACGTACATCAACTTTAAAGAGTATCAAGAGAGCTTTTGTTCTGTTGTGCAGCATTTGGCTGTAAAGTTAAATGGAAATGCTTTGGTTGACATCAAGTATCACTTGCAGTTCAATGCTGGAGAACTTAGACGTGCAGTTTTGCCATTTTCGTTGCTTTGCCAAATTTTAAATACTGCTCAATATGCCGTTAGGCTTAAATTGGGGAAATACTTTAAGCAATATTTTCAAAATCGGTTAAATGAAAGCAACAAAGTTTGTTGTTGTACTGGCAGAAACGTTTGGAATCACATGATTTAAAATGTCGTTTGAAAATATTTCTGCTATTAACGGTACTAGTGGACAACGAACAAAAATAACCATTAGAAATTAAGTCTTAGAAGAGATTTATTCGTTCTGTGTATAGGCATTTCCGACAAAATGTCGGTTCGGCTCAAGGTACTAAACGGTATTGAAAACTGGCAGGTCCACCAACATGCACGAGTAGAGTCTCTGATAGAGTTTTGTTGCAGGTTTTCTACAGTTGCTGGTATCCGCGCTTTATTTCCTGCGCCGCCGATCAAAGAAAAACAGTTCGCGCTGCATATTCTTTTAGTTTTAATATTTTTTCCAGATTTTACTTCCAACCCTTACCCACGGAATTAAGGTCACGTTCGCAATGTCACGTATTAATCTAAATTCTTGGCTTTAAGACAAGAACCCTGACATGTAAAAAATGTTTAAATAAAATCAAACGCGTTTTAAAGAAACCTTGAAAAATTCTCAATTCTTCTGAAAAGTAACGTTTGTGTTTTCTTTTTTTTTTTTGAACATATACGACCTACCATCACTGTTATATGGAGTAAAGTGCTACCTTTGATCTGTGGCTTAAATTAAAAATGGCTCCGAAAATAATTTATATATTTTCGTTTTCTTTTCACTTACAGATATGTATGTGTACGTCACGTTCGGCACCTTGGAATTACCCACAAGTATTCGCTGAGTTGTCCCTTCTTTGCAACAAGCTTCCCATGATCTGTAATTTAAATTAAAAAAATAGTTTTTTTATTGTTTCTTTTCATTTAAAATACCTGGCACCGTCACGTTTGCCATTTTGGAAATACCCATATGAATACATCGTAAAATTTGGCTTCGTTTTGCATAAATAATAAATTTGCTTGGCGCAAACTTAACGTGAAATTCTTTCGATATCGTAGAGCAACAACAACTATAATGGTCGAGTGCTTCACACTAAAATATGCGTGTCGTTCTCTCACTTATTTCAATAAATATTTCTATGACCCCCCCCCCCACCCCCCACCAACCCTTTACTAAGTTTTGCAAATTTACTTAAGACTAATGGAGCAATAATTTATAAACAACTTAATAACTTTAAAAATACAAGATACAATAAAAGCCCATAAAATATGGCATTTGCAGGGGCAGGCATTTATTAAATCTCCTAATCAAACGAAATATAAATTTATGACTCAATGAATCAATAAAATTTTAAAAAGATTAATTTTGTTGTTGCTGCTGTTGTGATTTTCCATGTGTGCTCGATTTTCCTTGTTTTTTTCCTAAATAAATTTGGGTCTCGTTTACAAAACAACAACAGCAAAAAAACCAGTTACTTTTATACTCGTCGACGTAAGAACGTAAGAATGTCTGAGGGCAAAAGTATTGGATTTTTTTTCAAAGCAACTCGTACAAAACCGACTCACATATAAAAACTTGTATGTTTTTATGGGTGTGTAAGTTTGTGCTGGGGCATTCTTATCTCCCACAAATAAACTAACGGTAGCTGATATTTGGGAGAGAGAAACTTTCTTATGCCGTCTCTGTTCTACTTACGAGACTTTTAGTTATTGTTACAGTGATTGCAAAAATGCAAAAATGATTTTATGGCAATGAAAAATATTCCCTCTGCTGGTTAAATTTTCGTCTACTCCCTCCCTTTCTTCGTTGTGTTAGACCCAGTTAGACTTGGGCCCACATTTAAGGGCACATACTTTTCATAACCAAATGCAATCGCCTTAATAAAAAGCCCTCTTTGTTTAACTAGTAAAAATATTCTTTCTTAATATTTTGCTTGATAAAATCGATATGAAAATGTTGATTTTTTGTTTTAATTTTTATTTAGAACTTCTCATTGCCCTGTTTAAAGGAAACCTTTGATTTTAAGTAGACCTCATCCCGGCACCAAAGTAAATTTGCAAATTCGATGAAAACTTTAAGGATAAAATATCAGTTAAATAAATTTTTAATTAAAACGAATTTAGGAAATAACGCCACCAGCACGCAAATTAGACTAATAGATTTTTTTTTTTAATATGATGATGAAATATTTGCGTTCGAAATCCTAAACCACATTTAATGCGAAGCGTGTCAAAATTCGGTGAAACGCTTTGAGCACTTGACTGACTTGAATGGTCTTACCTATTGCTTGAACAACGCTGCCCAAATAGAAGAAATGAGAATTCCCACGACAGTATATTTCTCCTTCCATTTTGCTATAATGTGTCACGGGACTTTATACTTCTTGTTCGCTAAACACAACTAAACGTTCGAAACACAAAACCTTTTACATCCTTTATATTTTCACAGTCTTTCTACATTTAAATTTGTTAAGTAGTGGGCCTTAAACTGCTATTCACATTCATGAGGAAAAACAGTGTCTGCACATGAACTCTGATGATGATGATCATATTTGGTAGCCTCCAAAATACCTGGTTTTGCTTTGTGTCTTGAAGATCCTAATAAGCCGTTGATTGTCCTTAAATTAATCGTGATACTTACTTTTAATTGCTTATAACTCTACAAATTGGCAGTAAAAGAATAATAATATTATGGTCGCCAATTTCTTTCAAAATTTAACAATTTTAATATTTTGCTATATAAATTTTAGAGTTCGCAAAAAAGAGAAAATTTGCAATCAATTCAATCCTATTTTTCACAACAATTTTTCACAGGAAATGTATGTTTGCATGAATAATCTGTCATTTGTTGCTTAAACTACACAGAATGCAAACCACTCTCACACACACACACACACACACTGGCAAATGCTTAAATGCATAAATCAAAGCGCACTTCCCATAGTTTGCTTGTTATTTATATCCCCCCACGTTGTAGCTTTTAATTTTGTTCCCATTTTCTGCTTTTTTTCCAACTATTGTTAACAGATCACAACTACAACAAGTTAAATTTTCGTGTAATGCGATGGGTTTCAAAGTTCTTGGCGCTTGATGCTTTAAGCTATTTTAGCTGAGAGTGTCACTGTCACAATGGCACAATATGTATAATACTTTTACAAAAGCACTTGCAAACGCACTCCCACCGACTTTGTTTATGTGCCACATAAAGACACGTACATCAGCCGTTGCAAGCAACACAAGTCACATAATTTGAGTGTTGCTTATGCTGGTACAACTTTGCACGACAGTAGTAAAGAGAAAACGGCAACAAACTGTGTTGGTGTTAAATGTGTGCACAGGCAAAACAGATTTATTTATTGCGGCCACCAGTAGTTCGGTTACAGCAACTGAAAGATTCGGTTGTTGCAACCCAATATTTGAAAACAATAACCGATAAGTTTCGTTCGCCGCACACATTTTATGTTTTAGCTCTTTTTACATGCAAATGAACAAGTGAACAAACATTTTAGCCATTATTTTTAACTTTTAGTTATAGCCAAAAATAATTTGTTCACAATTTGCAGCGAGAACGCTGTGAAAATTATTAGAACAGAATTAAAGAAATTTATAAAAAAAAAAATTCTATTTCAAGAACTGCATCATCCAATCGGTTGATGGTACGAGCACGTTGTCAATAGGACCATATGCCCATGATGTGACTAACTCAATACGACCCATGCCCTGACATGGGTAGCAGCAGCGTGGCCGACATAAAAGTCTCCAAATGAACCGTAAGAGTTATCCGAGGCAAATCAGCAAACCAGTACGAATGAGCAACAAAACGTCTTCTTCCTTTGGCACTACAGTCCGGGGTGAACCTGGGCCTTAACCAACAAGCTTTTTCAGCTGGCACGATCTTTAGACAGCAGTTTCCAACCAACCATGTCGCCGAGAAGCAGAACTATTGAAAGCCACGCAACAACAACAGGCCTGACCTGACTAAAACAATAATAACAATGAGGCGAGAGCTGTTCTTCAGCCCACAACTGCTTTACGACAGATATTTGGTTTGTTTTTTGAAATTTCAGAAGTACTTCAGAACACCTCTTGAGTTTTCAATTCTATATATCTGCCCCTTGATACTTGAAAGAGTTGTTGGCTTCACATTTAAAAGGAAGTGCGACACTGGGCAAACGGTATTTGAATGTCCCATATCCCATCCCGCATGATCCGCACTGTTTTCTTCTACCCTTCGAATACGCTGCAAATAATGTGATAAGTTGAGGCTGAATTGTAGTGGGAAATCTCACTGATACCCTGTTCCACAAAGCAGTAACGTATAGACTCTATGATTCTAGTATTTTAAAACATGGCATCGACTTTTACTATCTGCTTGTTCTCCCCAGGATGAGATGAAGTGCTCCCTCTTTGTTCTCAATTACGCGCCTGCATGACGTCAGCCGGTCTGTCTGGTATCGATTTATTCACTAGTTTATTTTGCAGATCATTGACTTTCGTTCCCAAATATTTTATGACATAAAATCTAATTTTTTCCGAAAATCTTAGACTGAAATATTTCATTAAAACCGAAACATGATTTTACCCAATAATTTTGCTTTGTGCACAGAAACCCTCATGTTATAAAACGAGTACAAAAGAAACACAAAAAGAGAATACGAGAATACATTTTAAAGCAATTTACAATTTAAAGAAGAAGAAAAAGAGATTAAAAACATTAAAACTTAGTGGCCCCAAACACAAAATGTTGTAAATCCTCTAAGAATGTATTCAAAATGCCAGTCTTTGTACTATTTAATTTTTTTCTTTTTGCCTAAAATCAGGCCGCACACGACAAGGTGAAAAATCAATCTATAAACAGCTTTTATGAGGTTCCGTTTGAGCCCTTCCTTCACCCTACATAGTCTGTGGCCATAAGCACATCTAGACTAATTCGAGATGAACAAATTTCGTAATCGTAATTGAGGTGGGCAGGACTGAACTCTTCTCTTGTCTTCGTCTACCAAAATATTGTTTATTGATCAGCTTCTTGCCCAACTGATAAGCTGACTTAAGTTGTTTTAGCTTGTGGACAGAGAATGCTGCAGCAACAACCTGGCTGTGTGTCTGTGCTGTTGTTGGTATGAGTCTGCTGCTAAAAAATATACTACATGTTTTTCTTTGTGCCAGCAGCCCCGTTTGTGTACCAACACACACACACACACACACCTGTATGTATGTACGTGGCGAACAGCAGTTGTAGTGCCTCCACTATTGCAGGTTTCTATGTTCGACAACTTTTAGCTGATTGTTTATAAGAGATTCTCTTTTTTCCATATTTCTATACAACTTTATCTGAACATACCCTACAACCATGTGCCCCACAATATGCAGTATAAATTTTATTTGAAAATAAATTTATTTATTTTTTTAAAAGGTTTCCAATAAAATATTTGCTTCCAGCCTTTTACGATTTTGTTGTGGAACGAACACTTGTTTGAATATAAATTCAATTTGTCATAAAAAGCGAAAAGTTTTTTATACAATAACGTTCACAAATATTTTTTGTTAAAGGTTTGGCAAAAAGAAATTAAGTTATGAATTTGTGGGCAACTTTTCTAAGTGTATTGAATGGGAAACTGATTGGAGATCAGCTGAGAATGAAAAATTTGTGTAATTTTGGCTCTAAGCGGGGATATTATTTGGTAATAAGTTTCGGCCAGCAAAAACCAATAGGTTTGAGGCAGTTAAATTGGAAAGCTGCCGGCAGCAGGCAATAGTTCGATATGATTCTTAAACTTAGTCCGTCCAAATACAACCCTGTTTCCATTTTCACACTTGTGCTCTGGCCAATAAAAGTAGTTGTTGACTACAACAGAATAGTAAAATGTTTACGAAAATCAAACAAAACTCTAATATATAATAAGTTTATTGTAGGCCATGGCTTTCATTTAATGCAAAGACAGGGCTGTTCTTATTTTGGAAGCAATTATTTGGCAGGCAAAGAATCGCCGCAGTCCAAAACATTTTTGTTTATATCTAATAAGTAAATATGTTTTCTAAATCATATACATATATAAGTATTTTGAAGTCATTAATTTCACTGCCTAATTTTGGAGCGTAGGACACAGTGGCATACAGCGTTTTAAAAGATTAGGCCAAATCAGGAGATATTCAGTTTTTAATTTTGTATCATCTCTCCAACGATTTGTTTTTGGGTTTTTAAGGAAAATACATCAAAATCTCTGCTGAAATCACTTCAGGTTTTGTTTTATTCATCGAAGTTCAACTCTTTTCAGACCTTCCACCTCTCGGCTAGCAAAATTCTTCTATATCGCTGTGTTGTATGGACCAAAATTAAGTTATTGTCTTCAGTCTTGCGTTTTTTTTTTCACTCTATATAAATACGTACAACCGCAATATAATCCCTAATGAAATAAAGCAAATTTTAAAGACTACGTGGCTGTTTAAAATCTGTAATATTTATTTAAGAAAGTAGAGGATAATGCTGAGGTCCACCGGCACGTTTTTTTAATTATACCATCCATTCACATTTCTCGACAATAGATAGTACGTCGCCCTCAAAATATTGTCACCCACACCATATCAGTACATCCGTGAGTATTTTCAGTTCGGGGTATAAAATGGTTGAGTTCTAGCACCGAATCCAGAAATGAGTTTCAACATGAAATCATGTTGAATTGATAATTATCGGATTGATTTTAAGATGTTTTGTTTAACCCAGCTTGAAGGGTTTTACGGACAACTTTGTTAGTGTCACAGAACTAAATCGCTACTGCAGCAGGCGAACCTTAACGCTCGCAGACGAGCAACAGGCCTCAGAAGAGCGGCAAAACTAAGCAAAACATATAAATTGCTGTCAAAAGTACACAAACACCACTGATCGATAATAAATGCTCATCTACAGCTCTCTTAGCTAATACCGCTTAAATATATTTTTGTAATCGACTCAATAGCGACCATGATGTCTCCATATTCCTGGGCTCAGCGTATTAATAAGTTAACAATAAGGACTGATCTTGTATCGTTTTCTCGTCAGAGTCGCTGTAGTGTTCCCTCATTTTCTAGCGTATGACGTGCACATAATTTAATTTTTATTTATTTATTTCTACAATACTCGTATGTATGGATGTGTGCAGGCTTCTTTCTGCAGCAGTTTTATTGTACTTAAACTTGTTACACATTTTTCCACAACTACTTGGCATAATAATGAATATAATTTGTTTTAACAAGTGCTTGTAACACACACGAACACATACATCCATACATGTCTATATAGTATTTATTTATTTATTCATCACACACAAACAAATGTTAATGTGCAATAAACACGCTCATGTCTGCATCTAAATATTGTTGCAAGTGCATTAAGGACGAGTACTTGCAGCATTTTAACTGCTCTTGGCTGCATATTCTAATAAAAACTACTTGACGTGAGAGGGGCGGGGCACAGTCGCACTCAAATATACATCCATATGTACGTGATAATTGTTACAAATGTGTATTTTGTTTTGCAGAATGTTGAAAACGAAACAAACCCCACAAAACAGAACAAAAAAACCAGCATCAATGGGTGTGTGCGTGTGTGTGTGCAGCTTCTTACAGTTTTAAATGCAGATGTAAAACTTAAATAAACATCATGCAGGTATCTCTATCTGCTGCAGAAAAACTAGCAAAATGATTTCCTTTTTTTCTTTGCTTGTTGTTGTTATTGTTGTTGTTGCAATGCAAATGTTCAACGTGCTCATAACGATAATATTGCAATTAAACGTAGACAAAAGTGTTGCACACTAAACAATTATATAGAATTTGTGCATATGGAATGTGAATGTGTGCATAAAGAGGAACGAAGATTATGTACAATCAAGAGAAAATAACACATGAATTATTTAGTGAAAGGAAAACACAAAAACGTAAGAATCAGGAATTTCTTAGAACCGCTTGCCGACACACGGGTTCGTATTAAATTTAAAAATAAATGTTCGCAGCTGTTTGATTATTCGATTGAAATTTATTTTAAATAAATCATAATAAATAGCACGAATTTAAGAAGCCATGAGTCCGATCCGATCTCGAATACGAGTATTTGCTACAATATTCCTGGCTAAGGAGTTAAAAAAACGCAAGAGGATAAGTTCAACTCATTCGAATGCAATTTAAGTCTTACCTCGGCGGTTCTATATTGTCCTGTAATAGCACGACGTCCCTGCCATGCGGTTGGAAAGTCTCTTTAAGCACAACAAGTGATTTAGTGTTCGATATGTTTAGAGGGTTGTGCTTGATATCATATTTAAGTTGGCGCTGTTGTTTTTGATACAGCGAAAGAGCGCAGAGCTCAGCACGCCTATTTAAGTACGGCTGTTGCGCAAGTGGTGCTAGAATGCTCATGACTTGATTTGTGACTGTCAACCTGAGCTGAGCACAGTTCAAATCCATGAAAAATTTTACTTAAATACATTCCAAGTACTTATTATTTTTCCTGATTATTTTTCAGTTTCAACAGAAAATAGAACGTATTTTTCGTGAGCTGTTGTTTAAAGACAAGGTAAAATATATTCAACTTAACTTTTTTATCCAATAAATTTTAAAGTTCGTAAATATTACACTTTCTGTGTAGGAAAATATTGACAGTTTTCCGCTAAGAACTGTTTTTGCAAATTGTTGCTGTTGTCTGAATGAAATGAAAAATGCGATTCAGGTCTGTTAACAAAAAAAAAACATATTAACTGATTCAGCGAACTGCGTTGCTGAATACGGAAAAATAGATTAGTCTGGGTGCAGGTTAGCAATTTGCATGAATGCGATTTCTTACTTCCCACAATGTTTTGTTGCACGACTGCAGTAATCGCTGCGTCTCAAAAACTGCATTCAGACGAGTATTTAGGCCGCAGCGATCATACAAAAGCTAAGAATATTCATTTAATTCATAGTAAATTTTTATATTCTAATTTTAAGAATTAATCCGTAATCCACATAAATCATCTTGGATTTTATGCCATTTTCGGAATGTCACGTACTGGCTTATGGATCATGGCATTGAAAAGACGCACACAAACACAAGAGAATTAAATCAAAGTTCTAATTTTAAGGGCCACCCAGAACTAAGAGATGTTAAGTTTCACTGCTTCCAGCTTTTGTCACGTTTCGGCATTCCACGGTGTTCCACCTGGTCTCAACTTTAGTATCGATTAAAGTAGATTTTATGCACCATTTACAGTTTAAACTGAAAATGCATCTAAATATATTGTTCGTCTTTTTATTATTCCCCTTAAAGCGTATACGAACGTCACGTGCGACATCATGCAAGCACCCATGTAGGTTTTTTTTTTTCGTGGAATAAATTGCAGCCGTTGCTTTAAACTACTAATTATATTAATATTAATTTTGTGCTCTTGATATTTTTAATTTATTTTTAAACACATGCGATCGTCACGGCCGTTCTCATATTTAATATTGTCACCATCCGGTTTAAGTAAAGAATACAGTTTTGACTGAAGAATTACATTATTTTTATGACGTTACGAAATTAAACGAAAAATGACTTCAATATCCACTCTTTCTGCCCTTAAGCGATTAAATAAAAACTCATTTAATAATAGTAATAAATATTGCCCAACAAACTTTTGAGTTCAATGAATAAATTTTTCATTTGTTCAAAGACTAAATGTCGACCAATATTAGACAAATCATTGTAAAAACTCATTCATCGAAAGATGGTCCTGGACACTGAAAATATAAACTTGTCGTTGTATACAACTGGTATTGTCGCTATTCATATAGTCCTTTAAACTGCTTATATTTATACTTACCCAAAAACCTGTGCAAATGCATTCAAATTTAATTTCATTACATTTTTGTGTCAGTCATAAAAAACAAACAAATATTTTTGTTTTTGTTTGCAAAAAAATTTTAGTTGATTGTGGTTTTTATGTGACCGCAAAGTCATGGTCGATACTGACAGCAGAAAAAGTGACTGGAGTTGTTGTACAAGAATCAGAACCACTGCGTTACTTTCACAATTATTTATTGCTTAATTTTTCAAAATTATTTCGCGTACTTTTCGTTTGTTTGGTTTCGAGTTAATTGTTAAACAAATTGAAATTTACTTTCAATCAATTTTTAAATTTCTGGCGCACAAAAAACTGCCACCTGCTAATTAACGTTTCATAAGCAGATTTGCGTAACGAGAATGTTAATTGAACGGCATGAAACTTTAAAGCAGGAAATTATATTCAGTTATTGTTTTAAATCATTTCATTTTCAGACAATTTGATGTTCACAGTTTTAATGAACAGACGTGGCCATATTGTATTTTTCTTTTACTAAAATTATCAAATAAAAATATACAGAGTATCGAATCGTGCTCGAATAATAAATATTTTTCCAGCTTTAAATTTGTTGCATTAAATTTTTATCACTCCATTGAAAAACGACATTTTGCTAATGAGCAAAAAAAAACACTCTGTTGAACAATTTATTCAAATGACGATGACGATACAGGGATGGCACTGGAAATATAACAGTTCGGGTAACTGAACTGAATAAGGAAAAACATTAAACGGTTGTTCAATCAGATGCGTGAAATTTGCACGAACAATAACTCTAAGCCACAGACCCCCAAAGCCAAAGGACTTTCTGAAAATCAGTGTTATTTGTGGTGCGTTAGACCTTCCAATGAAGCGTAAAATAACTTGTAATCTTTTGAAACTTGCATTGCAGCGGAACTGTTTGTACGGAGGAGGAAAGAGACAGTAAAATCTTTTTAAATAATTCGCTGTTTTATTTTTATTCCACTTTCCAGAGATGAGGATGCCTGAATTAACCTGATGTGGCTCTGACGGTTCAGAGCCCAGTGTGCAATACCTTCGCCGACAAACAGTCGAACATCCATTAATCCAACAAACCCAATTGTTTGTTGGTTGTGTCTTTGGTAGGAATCGAACCTGCGATCTCTGAACTGTTGGTCGCATATTCTACCCGCTGTTGCATCAAGCCATTCCGAAAGAGAAAGTATTCGATATTTTCAACGAGTGATAAATTATTAAGTTGATTAAACGGTTAAAAGTTTGTTCCAGTATTTAAAAAAGTTTTAAAGGAAATCTGAAGGAGCAAATTTTTGTTTTTTATAAATCTTTTGAATATTTGTAATTCTAATTAACAAAATTTCCACATCATAATAATACAATATTTCTATGTCTATATTTGAATACTAATTTAAATGGTTATTTAATTGTGTATTCGTATAACAAAAGACACGATTATTTATTCGCATAGCCAAGAAATTCTTAAATTTTCTTTCTGAATAAGAATTAATTTCGCGGGAGAACCAGTTTCTTGTAAAAGATTTTCAAAAATAAATCGAATCGAATGTGTGAAATTAATTGAATAATTTTCCCCGTACGCGTCTCTCTTTAACGCACTCAAGATGAAGTAAAAACCAGGTCCAGACTAGATTTAGGAAACCGATATTTGAATGGCAGTGTTTCGTCCACGCCAGTCGTCTATGGAACTCAATACCAGAACAACTTAAAAGCCAACCCGCAGTTCCAACAATGCAAATATTTGGGCGCTTTGGGAAAACTTCCAGCGAATAGTTGTATTATCGTCAGTTGCGGAGTGTGATTTGTTGAGACGAAAAATGTTCCCTGCAACAAAAATTTTTTTAACAAAAATTTCAAATTCATCATATTTTGTTGCACAAAGTTTTTATTTTTTTTTTTTTTGCAATAAATTTGTGAAGGAGTACAAAGTGAACAGCACAATTAAATGCGTCATTTAAACGTGCAACAATAAATACATTTTCAGATTCAAATGCACAACATCTTTGCCATTCCACACACACACACACACACAAGCATTTTATTATTCAACTAATTATTAAAAGTTTTATTCGAATCTCGTTGTTAAGAGACGTGGTTGTCTGCTCCGCCTGGTAGAATTCCTCTACATAAATTAAGATTTCGCTTCCTGTTTGAATCATTCCCCTTCTTTTCAAATAAATATTTCATATAAATTTGGTTTCAGTTTCTTTAGCTCGTTTGGTTGTCTTCATCCGTCTTCCTTACAAAACAAATTGTTGAAGAGTTTATTTTGCATTTTAATAAAACAAGTTTTTGTTCTGTTTTCTTGTATTCTACATTTTTAACTTTATTTGTTACACTTTGTTGTCGCAAGTCAACAGGTAAAGTCATTTGCAGAGCAACTGCAACAATAGCAGGAAAATGAAAAATTTATTTGTTTGTTTTTCTCTATCCTGAAAATAGAGAAAAATAAAGTTCAGATGCAAGTCTTAGTTAAGGATAGACAAGCCAGAGGAAAGAGGGGAACGGCCAGAGGAAACAAGTTTTTGCCTTCAACCCGCAACTCAAAATATTAAGTTGCTGCTTTTAATTAGAAATATTTGTGTAACAAATTTAGACAAAAATCATAAGAGATCGGCCATTCATAGACAACGATGAAAATAAAAATATCTCTTAAAGCAGAACGAAAACTAATTGTCAATTGAGGACAATTTCAGAAAAGGGCTGGTATTAATTTCTCCTATAACAGTTTTTCTTCGATTCTGGTGCATAAGTGGCATTTATCAGCCTCTGGGATGAAACATAAAACGCAACATCTCAGTTATTTTCAGCGGAGTCCCAGGCAGAGGCCCATTTCTGACAACATCCACCCGAAATTCTCAAAGCAACTCCAAAAGCTTTCAATGTTGCGTTTTATGTGGAAGTGAAGTTGGTAGCGTCATGGATCCATGGTTTTTAACGTTGGCGATCGGCATTCACGGTCAACACTATAGGCCCACGATATCCAACTTATTTTTGCACAAATTGAATGACATGGACGCCCGCAGTACAGGGATATTTTAAACGAGCAGCTTTCGGGTTTGATAAGACTTTTTCTCATGGGATTTCCTCAGACAGTTGACCTCTGGGAGGAAGCAACAAGGCCACCAGTGCTACCCACGCCATCGGTTTGACAATCAGTAGAGTTATGTCGGGTGCTTCGATTCAGTGGATGGTCACTTTCGTTCAGTTGCCAAAGACTGATACGTTCGTCGAAATTCCTCAATCGTTCATTTAACACGAGCTGTACCGGGACGAATTTTTAGCAGATGGATATAAAACGCTGCAAAATTCCCAGGACATATTTGCATCCTGCTAAATTTTCGTGAAATGTCAAGCTGCTCTCTCAATGCCATCCGACAGATAATCTCCAGAAAGAATAATAACAATTATGATATATTTTTAGCAAAGTTCCGCAAAACTTACTGGGCCAATGCATTGTCGTGCTGCTAACTCTTACTAATACATGTTATATGAGATATAAAGAACGATTCGAAGCACCTGCACAAAATCAATTTGTTTGAAGTTCTTTGATTCCCCTTCGTTGACGAACGACACAACTTTTACATCGAGTCTGAATCTTTCAACAGAGTCAATTGTTAGTGTCGAAGGCGCCCCACCCAGCGAAGTCGCTGTAGACATTTGTTTTCTATTATATTCAATGCACAGCATCAACGATAACTATTTCAAATGGTGAATAAAGTATTTCGCTGATAATTCGCACAAGAGGAACTGCTGGATGCGATATTAACAATAAGACTTTTAGAAAGCCGCTCTTATTGGAACCCAATTTAAATTTAAAGTATTTATTAAGTGAATTTAAATGAGAGCAGAGTGATTTAATAACAGGTCGATTTGACAGCTCAATGTTGTTACTTGCTCAGAATTTCTTTTTAATAGTTTTGTGAGTTATTTCGTTTTTAAAACACATACATACATATATACATATGTAAAGAAATGCCTTCAGGTCTAATTGGTTTTGACCTCGGGAACAGGGAATTTTTTTGAAAGCGACTTGAGGTGAGCCTCGATTTGCCTTGAATCAGAGGAAAATTAATATATCATTAAAAAATGGATTTGTTTTACTAAAACTCTTTGCAGCCGTCAAAAATTTATACTCTGCTTTTTGACATAAATTTCCTTTTAACTATTTGTTCAGGCTGGCAAATCAAAATCAGGATGTGCGATTGTGCTGCTACTGATCCGATCTGCTACTGATGCCGATTCCCTTAATTAACGCCCTACTGAAAAGACAGGCCACAAAATGTTGGGTTTCAATGCAGTCAACTGCTGATTTTCCTACATTTGCTGCTTAAATTTTCATCAGCATAATAATTCCTGGAATGTCTTGAGAAACCACACGTTTTCTGTACAGGATTAAAGGGTTAATTTGAATTAGTTTCGCAATTAGTCGAAAGCGTGCAAGAGAAACATTTGCAGTGCTTTGAGCTGCCTGAGGATTAATATACACACATACATGTACATATTATTAATCTATATAAACCAGGATGTTTTCAACAAAATTTTCAGCTGAAAAATTAAAATTTCAATCAACTTTCAAAAATTGGGTTTAATTGAATCAGCGTATTGAGTCACAAAATTCTGCTACGTTTTGCCTGTTACTTTTTGTTGGCTGGCGTTAATTCATTCGCAAATGTAAACGCATTTCGGATGTTAACGTACATATGTATTGCAGAATAGTCCCTGGGTAAATTGATTTCTGTCGCATGAAGAAACTTCTAATGCGCACATTAAGGGCAGGCTGCGAAAGTAATTAAAACTCCAGGCTGCCGTCCCCGTTGTACACTATATACTCATATTTCTTTGTGTGGCTAGACAGCGAATTTATAGTGCATTGTCAAGAGACATATTGCAATTCATATTGGCATACACACACACACACACACATCAGATCCCAAAGTGTGCGCTGCACTACAAAACCATCCAGAGTTAAATATTCGGCTTAAACACAGGCAGCCATAAAACGTACACTTTGAGATCCTGAAAGCAGCTTTAGTTTGCACTTTTTAACGTGCATGTTCATCATTCATTGTCATTTTATGACATACACACACACACACACACACAGACACAGCCGCACACGCACGACTGTTAAACACATGTATGCATTTTAACCACTACATGACAAATTCCGAGTGTGCCAACAAAGCGGCAGCAAATTCATACATATTAACTACTTACTTGTGCTCATTACTCAGCAGTAGATGCCTGACTGTCGTTTAACTTTTTCTTAGTTGCTCGCCTTTGTGCTCATGACTGTCAACATCATCATGCGTTTCTTCGACTGCTTTAAGTTTGCGAATTATGGCTGGTTGTTGCTGCCGCCCAAGAAGACGGAAAAGCAGAAAAATCAAAAAATATGAAAGTGGTAGATATGGGAGATGGAGCGGGTTTTTGTTGCTGCTCGTATTCGCTTGCTGGCATATAGTTGGTCTTATTTTTGTTTATTCCTTTATCTGATATTACACTTTTAATTATGTATGTGCTGGTGTGAGCGGGCGCTTCTTTTGACATGAAATTTTTGTTATAGCAATAAGTTTGACGAGATCGGTTAGAAAAGTTACTTCATGTTGAAGTGATGGGGAACGTGATTTACAGCAGCACTTGAATTTAGGTCCTAATCTGATGATGGATTTTGCTCCATGTGTCTTACGAGACACTTCTCGTGCAATGTATCACTTGTGCACCTGACACAAGTCTCTTGCTTGCGAGTGGCGGTCATCTAATTCCTCTAGACAGTGGTGGATGTCGGGGCACCTGCGGTGGTAGCCCGAAATCCCCAAAGAACAGCAGCCCTTAACCAGACTAGCCTGAAAATTGTTCAGCGCCACTTGCGGGACGTTAACATTTGGCTCACCGAAGAATAGATGACTTTTATCAGACTCTGTTGATGTCCTTTTCTGCAATTTTAGGTTTAATGTACTGTTCAGCCCGTTTAGCCGCTGGGGAAGCCTTCAGCAGAACCTGCACAACTGAGGTTGTGCGAAGCCCCCTCCTCGTGAAGCCTGGCTTTATGAAGCGACTTCCGATTTCGATGGTTATGACATCTGTCATTTGTAAAGTGTTTGGCTGGCAAAGAAACAAAAACAATAAAACGCCTCACTTTCGTCATATTGGCAATAGGAAGCCATTCACCGCGGTCCTCACATTTAATATATTACAATAAACGAGACATCGTAATATTCTGGCGAGATTCGGCCTCAAAACTCATTACCAGCTGTACAGTTTTTACTCTGCCCTCACATATGCCACGTCCATACATATTTACATATCCGCGTGCATTAAAGTGATATTTTTCGTTTTATAACAGTTTTTCATTATAACGTTATTTGCACGCTTTATTTAATAAATTCCATTTTCAGGGTGAGCGAAAGCGAACAGCAAGTGAAATGACAACAAACAGGCAAACGAAAAAAAAAAAAATTGTACTTTTGCGCATATAAATTTTAATGTTGATCCAATTTACAAAGAATATGACGACAAAAACGTTAAAGGAAGGTAAGTTGAAATGAATAAGATTAAAATGAACAGGACGTTTTTATTTTTTCCTTTATTATCTGTGACTATAAACATGTCGACAGACGCACTTGTACCGTTGGGTGGTTGTGTGTAATATTGAAGGGTGAGCATTTTGTTCAGTTTTATATGTATTTTAAAAACTTTAAGCACAACTTAAAGTTTTATTGCCATTTGTGCAGAGTGACTCTCAAATTTGATGGAGTGTTTAATAAAATTATATTCCCAATTCAGGCAAGTAATTTGGTTGGGCATAAAACAGAAATAGCAGAACGTTGAACGAAATTTAATTTCTGAATTAAAGCTTTTAAATGTTACATCCTTCGCTTAATAAGTCTTGTTTTGTACGAGATAAGAAAGGATTATTGAGTAGCGTTTCACTTTTTTTGCCGCGAGTGTTCTATTTACCTTAAATGTCAAACAAATTCTTACACGCAAAAAAACTGCCGACTGAATGTTTAAAAAATTTTTTGTTTTTTAATTAATTTAATTAAACTTCACTTAGATGCTTTTTTTGGTTTTTAGTTTATTATTTATTTGGAATAGTGCCGGCAACACAGAACAGTACAACTGCAACAGCCGTAAATGTCCTGAAGACTGTCACTTCTTGTTTGTCATCTGTCATTAGTTCTTTTTTAGTTGTTAAACTTTATAGTGTTTTGTTTTTTTTGGCTTCAAAGTTGTGCTTTACTTCTATAGTTTTAAAAAAATGCAGGTAAAGCGCATCGACCGTTTACCGAACGGCCAGCATTCGGTGAAAGCTCTGCATTGATTTCAACGTGGGAGAATATCTTTGCGAAACAGAAGTGATTGCTTTGACAAGGATCCTCCAAGATCACCCAAACGAGCTTTCAAGCCAAGAATGAGAGGATTTAATTCATGAAGATTGCGGTAAAACTCATAAAAAAAGGTATTTAAAAGTTATTAAAAGCAACTCAAGTGGTAATTTTTCAAAATCAGGTAAATTGTTCACCACACGACTGAGGGGGGGTGAATCGGGGTGATTAGAAAGCACTTAAATCTGATCAAACGATTAGAGAAGCAGTAAAACCGAAATATGCGGTCGGATATGGAACCTTAAATGGCTTCACGTCAACGCTACCTGTAGAACGTAGCGGTTGCACAGTTTTGCCTCACCCACCCTATTTATAGTCCTTAGGGCGTCTGCACGCTCTCAGCATTTTGCAACAGTCTATGCAGAACTGGAGTGATTAGTTCTTGGCCTCAAGAGATGAATAGTTGTCTTACGGTGGCATCAATATGTACCCAGACAGATGGGAAAACGTGACAATGGCCCGATCCTGAAAAAATTTATGCATATTGCGGAAATATTGCAGAACAAGAGCTGAAAGAGAGTAAATTTCGGTTATTTGTTACTTTGGTATGAACTTAAATTGAATGAATGGACAGCACGTTTGAACAGGAAAACAATCTCTATAATGAACAATTCCGGCAGGACTATGACACAGCAGGTAGCCTTTTGTAAGTCCAAGTTGTTCCAGCTTCCGGCTTTGTTTGTGTTAAGGGTACTATTTGCTAGACTGCTCTTGTCCAAAATCATATCCCTCAGCCAACGGCTGTTTCTCTTAAGTCTTAGTTCAGTTTTTCCAAGTGTAGCCGCTTCCTTCTCTCCTGAGTTGTGAGTGCAGCACAGACCCATTTTTAAATTCCTTGCGAACAGTCCTTGATTTTGATTTCCTTTTTAATTTTTTGTTTATTTATGAATATGTATTATTTACTCATAATATTATTTCCATTTTCATATTTTTTTCCACAACAATGAATTATAAAAGAACGAGCAAAATCCCATCAAGAAAAATGTAAACAAAATAAGTAAATGTCAATAAGAAACCAAAAAGAGAAAGAAATTAATGTCTTTGTTGTACAGCTCAACGCGAACACAACAACAACAACAACAACAGCAACAACAAAAAAAGGAATATGCAAAAGAGGAAGAAAAACAGACGCTCTGCAGTAGAACTGCTCAAGGCAATTAATTTCCATGCGCGCGGTATGCAACCAAATAAATTCTGTTCGGTTACCTTTAGTTACTTTAAACAGATTGAAAAGGACCAACAGATACTAGATACGACTACAAGGACAATAATGAGACTCCGCCGTTCATAAACGTACGCACATACATCCACACTATCGCACATTTAAAAATTTATACAGAAATGTTCAGCTTTATTTACACAAACGCATCTTTTTGTTTGATAAATACCATCAACGATGGAATATATTAAAACTCGACGTGAACTGACGCATCTTAAGGAGCACAACAAAGAGATTTCTGACACAAGACATGTCACCCGGGAAGAATATGAAATATGGTTAAGTTTACAAAAAAAATGTCTGCCATCAGTACTTAAAGGTCAATTGGCAACTTAAGTGTGTTGAAGTGGCCCGTTTTCGTATCGAGTTTGTGACGACAACATGTTGCATCTTCTCTCCTGCCTGTTAAGCGGAAGATGCCAGTTGATTTTTAAGGTGGGGCGTGGGTGGCAGATAAAATAACTGCAGCGACTCGCAATACCGCCCGCATCAACTTTATGTCATAATATTATATTTAGCTTTCACTTCTGCAACAGAAATTGCTTAGTTTAAGAAAGTAATTTTGGTTTTTTGCCCTCTTTCTGAACAGGTACTTTTCCACAAATATTCTCAGTGAAATAATTCGCTGAATCAGCGAATTTTGTGTCTAAATGTTCCATTTGCTGAATCAACAACCGCTTTTGTGGCAAAAGAAACGGAAGAACTTTTTGCTTCACCTTAAAAAGTGAATCTTTGGACCAGCAAATACTTTCACTGAAGTTGTGTCACATTTTGATAAGTTTTTCCTTGTTTAGATTGCAGAACTTTTTGCATAAAATAAAAAGCGTTTTTGAAAATGATAAAAAAAAAAGTTGTGCTGCCTTCCTTCGACGCTTACAGCAACTGGTCGCGTTTAACTTAAGCCAAATCGAATGTAGGAAGTGTAAAAAAATGCCGCAAGTTGTTTGGCGCAGATGACAATCGCAAATTCCCAGCACTTGACGAACTGAATAAGAATTAAACAATCAATAGCGCACCAACCCCGAGTGCTGGGAGCGCAATGTGGGAGTCCCGGTGGCCATCAAGTTGACTTGCCAGCAAACAATATAAAATCTTTTTTTTTTTGGGCACCTAAAGGAAATACATACACACCAACAACAACAACAGTCACACGATGTGAGTCCTTTTCTAATAAGATTTAATGTTTGTTGAAAAACCATTGAAAGAACTTTTGCTCCCAATTCAAGGGGAATGGGAAAGCAATAGATATATATTGATTTGTCTGGAATGCGCTGTTATTTCTTTTCGTTTTCCGTGCCATCATTCTGATATTAATGCTCCGCCTTCAGCTTTTGCCTGTCGCTGAAAGAGATCTTGTTTGCTAGGACTTGCCTGATTATCATATTTCCATAATTGCTGCGAAGAAATGAAAGTCGGAGTTATATTCAATAGCAATTTCAGTCACACACACACATACACACAAATGTATCTGGCTGTTGAGCCATTCAAATATTAAAAAATCGACTGTTCAATATGGATAATAACTCCAAGGATGTGATGAATGCGACCTTCAAACTACTCCTCAACATGAAGAATGTATTTAAATACTTTTTTGTCTTTGTCTTTATTTTTATTTTCATTTTTATTCTTGTTTTTCCATTTCTTGTTGTCGAGCAAATAAAATTTGAATCGAATAGAATTTATCTGCAGAGCCAAATATTTCGTTAGTTATTTTGTCATTTATTTGATTGTTTCGATAATTGAGTTTCGAAAAATGTTTTCTGGTCTCTTGTGTTGTTACTAAGCAAATTGATTAAATTTGTTGTCGCTTTTTTGTTCTTCTTGTATTTTATTAACTGGACTATTATTCAAATTGCTATTAAATTTGTTCGTTTCGATTGTTTACATTTTATTTAGATTAGAAAATGGCAGCAGTTTTTTCAATTTCGCAATGAAATTTAATCGCCATACGAGTATTATGGGCAAAAAGCGAAAAACATGTGTCCCTATGACCCGCAAAGAGTATAATTAATGTGTTACTTTTTCAGGGATATGGAAAATATTTCCTCTTCCTTTTGTTTTAGCAAAACTTAGCAACTTTCATTGTCATATATCTTCTGTTCAAGGAGCAGGTTTTGTCTGGGCGTTTTCTAGCCCGGGTCAATGTGATGCCTGAATTCCTTGAAATGACTTTGTTCTTAAGAGAACGTGCACAACCTTTACCACATGTAAATTGGCAGGACGTGTCTAGGACACCTTGTAAGCGAAATCCTGGGTTGTTCATTGGCCGAGATAAATAAGAGTCCGGTTTGGCTAAAACATGCTGGTTGTGGTTTAAGCCTGCCAGGGGACTTTGGCAATTTCTGATGATAAGTTTATGGTACATGGCCGTGCAAATGTCTCTTCGGGGTGCGATTAAGGCCTGATCTTGTTTATGGATTTCGGGCTACCGGCTTTGGTGCTCCGATTTGCTCGTCTAACAAGCTGATAGCTGGCAGGAGGGCTTCGGCAGCCCCAACTCTTGATAAGCTATTTTTACACGAAAATGATTTCAAGGCGATGCCAAATCTTAAGACTGTGACTCTAAAGATGCGAAGAGGACTGCAAAATAACTCACAATTACTTGTGTAATTTAATTCGTTACCTTCTCTCACTTATACAAAACCCTTTTTAAAGAGATTAAAACTGATGAGTGTAAAAAGTTAATAAATTGTGTGAAAAGCTGTTGCAGATTTTACTAAACTCGGTTTTTATCCGCATGACCTCATCTAAATTGTATTTTAATAATTTTCTGTTTTATATAATTTTTATTATTAAATTAAATTTTTTCATTTAATAATCCCCGATAAGTGATTAGACTTAAACAACTTTTGAACTTTAATACCAGTCCAATAATATGTCATTAAGTTCCGTTTAATGCTTTAAAGCAATAAATGCCAAATGCTTTTCATTTCCGTAATTATGGAACATTTTAAAGGGAATTTTACTGGTATCACACAAATGCCATATTGAGGGGTTGGGTGCTGTGCAGTTCTGTGCACACATGCACATTTGAAATAATTAGTTAAACTGGTGGCTGTTACGTGTTTAATATTTTGTAATAAATTTTTTATGCTAAAGTTTTTTTTTATGAAAAAAAACCACATAAAAAAACAGTTATAAAATTTAATTAGCAGTTGGCAAAACAATGTATTAATAATTGATGTTGTCGGCTTTATATAAATTCTAAGTAAAAAGAATTAAACAAATACATAAAATACTTTTTTTACAAACCCGATATTGACAATTATAAATTAATTTGTAGATTTTGTGACAAAGTTTTTTGTTTTTATTACTTTTTGAGACTTTGTGAACTGCGTATATCCAAAGCACTACAAAAAATATAGATCTATTTAAATGGATGCAGAGAATTGTATTTTTATATGAAAAGACTGCTTTTACTTATTCTAAATTAATTAATAAAAAACTGTATAATTTAAATAAAAGATATATTTTAAGTATTACTCACCCCGAACATTGATTTCTTCATACAGCGAAGCGAATTTGCTTATTTTAAATGAAAAGTCTGAAAAATTGTATAACTCAAGTTCAGCAATCAGCCGTTATTGAAAAGTCCACGTAAAACAATTGCCCCCCGAACTATTTGCCAGCCAACAGAGAGTGTTGCAAATGCCTTGCAGGTGTGTTGCACAAAACGCACAGAGACTGATTCTGCTAAATTAAATTTTACTCAACGTACTGGTCTTTAGATGTACAAAAATTTAAGCAAAATTTGCAAATCTTGAGTCTGTCGGTGCGCGTATGAGTTATAACGATAGACATTCATATTAATTATACGAGGTGGGATCCCTCGGTTTTCTGTTTCTTCGTTTTGCCTCAGATCTAGTTCTCTTCACTTTATATAACAAATTAAAAACTGTGTAATTAATGATACATTAAAAATAAGTACTTCAAAAAAACTGTGTGACGGAGAGAGACAGCTGTCATGCTGCGTCTACTTTCGACTAAAGAACACATTGTTGGAATGTTGTCTAGGGCTGAGCAGGAGACACAAGAAATTCTTGCTCCATGTAAAGCTCAGTGCGAAAACTTTCCTTATACCTCCAGTTCACAGATTTTTGGGCTGTTTAACTCAATTGGTGGCGATTCTTTTTAATCAAATCTTAGAAAAGCTGGCGCAGGTTTCGTATATTCGCATAGACTGCAGACTAAAGCTTAGCTGATTGGTACATGCGGCAGTAATTTTGAAGGAATCTACTACAACATCGAGTATAAACGAGTTATTTGCATTACAGAAAGAGCAAAATGATACCAAGGAACTGGTAAGGCAGGTCAATCTACTGCCAGTCTCAACCCTGAAAGAATTAGTAACTTTTGAACCTCTCATTAGCTGTGTTTTTCGCTGTAGTCAAACATTCATTCAAGTAAAATAGCTTTTTGTTTAAGTTCATTATTTAAAGCAGGAACTCCCCAACGAATCATAAAAGTGCATTAAAAGAGATTTTGTAAATATTCCGTATTGAGCCGCCGAAACGAAACTTTACTAATAGAAAGTATTCCTATTTCAGAAAAAAGCAGTAAAATTATTTATAATTTTGGCAGGTGTCAAATATTGTGGCAACACTTATTTGTTTATTATATGATTTCGTGTAAATAATTACTGGATTACAAACATATTTCAGGCTTGATTTGCTTTGCTGAGTGTGAGTATAAGTTTCCTACACAAATATGGACATATATAAATAAATATTTGTTGCGCGTAGCGGCTAAACTGTGTTAAATAAAGGAACTTGCTTTAAGAATTGCCTCGCCCAGAGAAAAAATCCTCTTAATAGTTGCAGTATTTTTACTACCATTTTAGTTTAAGTCTACTAATATTGTGAACCAAACTTTTACTAGATCTTATATAAGAATTAATGTTTTGAATTAGTGACTTTCGAATAAAAATTCAGGGAACATTCAGAGCGGTCACCTGATATCCTTTTCATACTTTAGACACAAATAGATGTCCAAATGTTGCCCTGGGGCATGTTGTGCAACATTGCATGTAAACACGATATAATCGCTGTATACAAACTTTAAACTTTTATACATTTTCCAAGTCAGTTTTCATAACAGATAGAAACTGAAATCATTGAAATGGGCTCATTTTTTATAAAATAACTTCTGCGAAATCTGCGTATTTGGAAAATTATACAAAAAAATGTTAAGCATCGTTGTTAAAACTTATTTAAAGAAACTTCAATAATATGACAGCTGAAAATGGATACAAAACCCGATTTTAAATGCCAATTTTTATCAACAGATAAATTGGCACGAACTTTCATATTTATCTGTCATTAAATTATTTTTAAGTTGGATGCCAACATCACGATTTGCACTTTCATTAAAATATCCCACCAGTAAATTAATCTGTCCTATAAAACAGATGCATTCTTACAAATTGTTTACATGACTGGTTGGTTATTTAAAACGTTAATGTTGCGGAATGTTGTATAATTTTTATTTTCTTTTAATGATGTTTGATTCCAAAAGAATACAGTCAGTCTGTAAGCGAAAACGTATTGAAAAATTACAATAAAAAAATGCTGGCCATAATAGAGGCATCACAGAAGTGTATGATTTACAGATATTATAATCGTTGAGTCAAGATATATGTGCAAAAGTTTCAATAATAATTCAAATTTTTATACTCGTGGCGGTTGGTGTGGCATAAAAAACATTTTTTAAATATAAACCAACAAATGGGAATAAGGAATTTCAATAATTAACTCACATCATATACACCGAAGAAAAGTATCACATTAAATGTTTCTACGAACTCAGATTGAGCTTTAAACGCAGCAAATCTTTTCCTTCAAGATCAGCACAATAATGAAGTTCACATTTTTAAATTTAAACGCTTCAAATGTTTCAAATAATTTAATAAAATATTAAAACAATAATCTGTTCCGCCGGCTAAGTACAAGAGCCAGCCGGTGTCTTACCAAAGTTATAGACCACAACCAATTTTGCCATTATTTCTTTCAGTGCTTAAACAAACTCAGTTCACTGCAATGTATTAAATTTAAAAATAAATTAAAAAAAAAAATTATAAAAAAAGAGAAAACCTCGTGAACCTTTTGCTTGTCTTTATTTACATATAAACACAATAAAGCCACGACTATCGAGAGATTGAACAGCAACCATAAACGTGCATTCAATTTGGCCACTCTCTCGGTTGATAAATGCTTGAACAATAAAAAGTTGCGTATCAATTTACACATTTTTCCTTCCCTTTTTTTAATAAACTGTCCTGTATACGCTATAAACATAAATTTATTTAAAAATTGATCAAAGTAAATAAAAAAAACAAACAAACAAACAGACAAACACACACATACTTTGTTTTATTTCGCCGCATTAAATGGAAAAAGGCGTTGAAGCTGAAAAGCATTCAAATTTAAGCCGGGCAAATTTATGATTTTCATATGGCAATTTTTGCCCTCCCAAATTATTGGGGCTTTTAATGACGGCTTTAGCGGTGTGCAGTGGAACTAAAGTTTAGCTAGAACTCAAAGTCAAAAGGAATCTGTAAGTGACTGAAATTGAACTGTTCTTTAGTGTGAAATGATGTCCTTAAGCAGGGAATTTTTTGCTGGAAAAAGCAAGTGAACTGCCTTAGAAAGGACAAAGATAAGCAGAGCAAGTTTTTTTTTTTTTAATTTTAAAAAAATTAAAATAATATCAGTTGGACGATTGCAAAAATAGCTTGCGATGGCTGAGCGTCCATGAATCCCAGCTGAGTGAGTGCCTCCATATTTTACAGGAATCTTTAAATACAAAAGAGTTGCGATTATTGTTTTATACCTGCAGACAAAACTTGAATCGATCCCTCAAATGGCTACTTTGGCCATCAAAATTTGTATCACCCGCAACACGGCTGCATCTTTATGTAATTGCTATGGAAAATCCTTGTATCAGCCTGCAAACTACTACCCGATTTATAATACTTGCCCGATTTCGCATTTTACGGTTAAAGACATGCATTCCCAGGTCCATTCTTAAATATAGAAACACCAAACGAAGGAGGGCGAAGACTTGTTATTGAAAATCGCCTGGTTTAAAATTAAAAAATTTTTTAAAGCCAAAAATAAACAAAATAAATTTTTAAGCAGTTCTTTTGCATAAAATTTTATGTTAGAAATCACGCGATTTCAAATAATGTGATTTAGAAAAAAAAATAAAGAAAACTGTAAGATGAGAACGCAAACGAAAAATTTTAATTTATCCCAAATGCGCACAAATATGTTCTAGTCTATTTCTCCGCACTGCAATAATATAATTCAGAATTGATTCTAGTCTATTATTCTTAATGGTGAAATGTCGGGGAAGTTTTCTGCTGGGCACAAATGCATGAATGCACTCGTCTGTGTACCTGCTATCACACGCCAATTCGTTTCCTTTTTGAGAGACACATTCTTTAAAGACCACAAATTGGTGCATGACAATGGCGATACTCATGGCTTATTTATGCCTGCTACACACACACACACACACACATACACACACATTTTTAATTCTTAACTATTATTTCAGTGAAACGAAATCCTCGCGAATATTTTCCATGTTAAAATAAAAAACTTGCATGACTGTGAGGTAAAAACATTTATGGGAATGTTCCCTTTTTTTTTGTTTTTGTTTTTTAATTTCTTTTATTATTTTTTTTAGATTTATTTTTAGTTTCAGCCGCAGACATCGCAGTGAACAATATGTTGTCGTTTTCGTAAAATTTTAATACAAAAACATACGGCCGGTTTTACATGTTGAAATGAGCACAAATATTGAACCGAAATTGTCAAAACACAAGCAGCATCCAAATGCAACAGAATAACAAATTTAAGACCAACATTAACGTCCATCCAAAAACTGTTTTCTATGAGTATATCAAGTTTTTAAAACAGTTCAGCAAAATTATACTTTTAAACTTTTCATATTTTCTGTGTCCATCATAAAAACCCGATTAACGCCAATTATCTTATTGGACAAAAAATTTGTATGTAAAACTCATTTTCTCTTATTTATAGTCTATATCTTAGGAGTGATTTAGATTTCTAGTAAGAAGCCAAACATTATTTTTATTATTATTATTATTATTATAGAAGGAGTTTTTGTGCGTTTTTCTCCTTTTCTCTTTTTTTCCTGGGACTTAATAGGAAAATACAGCCAGAAAAAGTGTAACAATGTCAAGGCTCAGGGTCCTGGTGGCCACTTCAGTTCACATCCCCTTTAGGTGATCACGCGTTCCAATCGCTCGTACAGAAAGTTCGATAGGGCCGTTCTTGTATACCCACAATCAGATCATGACAATTTTGTAATTAAAGCGTCGCTAAATTCATTCTCAAGTAAATCGGAACCAATAGCGGCGCCAGCAAAACAAACGTTCGCCAATTAGCAACTCTTCGTGATCCATAAGTCGCGCATGCCTGTGACCGTGAAGCCCTTTGCACCAGCGCATAGTTTTCTCATGGTACTAGTGTTTGTTCTTTGTTTGCGCAACCAGTTTTTTCATTGTTATCTAATTCACTGCGAATAAAGATCTTGGCAGATCGTGGACCGAAATGAACCATTTTTGGGGAAACTATTTTACAATGTCACCTGTTACACAAAAATTAAACAATTGGACAAACGTGGCTGCGACACCCTGTTGCAAGAACCTACATATATTATAAATATATAATTTACTTCGTGTACTTTGATTTACTAAGTGCTGGACATTCAACAAACAAACAAAAAGCCACCTCTTGGGCGACTTCACTTCTGCTTTAGAAGTTAATAAAACTCTCCCTTTTTGTGAACACTCTCCGTTTCACTCATAAAAAAAACTATTTTACTCGTGTATTTATTGCAGACTTATTTGATGTGTTTTGCATAGAAATTTCCCTTAAGCGGTCGCTTAAAAAACATTAAACTATTTTTTATGAACAAGGCCGTGTGTTTTGAATGCTTTGAATTTATTCGATTAAACGTAATAAAATCATGGCTCTTTTTTTTAGAGCATTTTATTGCCGGCTTTGTTGCCTTTAAATACATACATATGTTTTTTAATTGTTTTTAAAGCGTAGATACACTTCAAAAAAACAGGCATTCATATTATTTCTCTGATAGTTGAACCCTTATGCGGCAGAAAATAAAAAATTAAACTTATATTTGTTGTCGATTGTGGCAAATGTGGACAAAAAGTTAATATATTTCTGTTAATTCAAGTTTGGAGAATGGGGAATGTTCTTTTTAGATGCTATACATTTTTTTCAATATTTTGTGGTTTTTGAGAGAGGGAGAGTGAAAGAGAGAGAGAACAACTTTCCCTACTTAAAATGCGTACCTTTGAATTGGTTGCCAGGTAACTTTGAATCGTTTTGACAAATTCTTTGCCATGACTGTTTTATAGTAGATTCGTTCTGTGACTTATTACACCATTTACAGGGTTTATACCCAACACCTCCAATTACATATTTTGCTGGTATTTTTTTTTTGTTGATTCGTAGCCCGACTTATTCAAAATATGTCTGAGACCAGCGATTGGATCTCGACTTAGAGGTGTTAAGCACATACCCGATTTAGTAGTCGTATATAGACAATTTTGGCCCATGAATGCAGGACAAGGCCTAAGACAACGAAAAAAACAGTTTATTGTTAATTGTTGATATGCTACACACACATTCATACACACATACATTCACACACACACATACATACATACACACATACACTTAATTGCGTATGTATTTACATTTTTTCCAACTGTTGTATATGGTTTTATTTTGTTTTTTACGAATATGCGACAATAATTTTTTTTTGTTTGTTTTTTTTTTATATTGAATTTTCGACAGCAAAAGTATGACGCTTGTACAATTGCGATACAATTTTCTTGGCTTTAATGAGATTATTTTTCAACTTAAATGAAAAACATCCAAGAATATATTTTATGATGTTTTTTCTTAAATATGAATTTTATGAAAGTTTAGCAGAAATTCTGATTTCATGCTTTGCTTGTGTTTTTAATAAGACAAATAAATTTTATTTGATTAATGAACAACTTAAACTAAATTATTACGTCCATTTCTTAGTCGAAATTAAGCAGCTTTATTATTCGGTCAAATAATCAAATTAAAAATAAAATTACTTAAGTTTGCAACGCTTTTTGTTGAGCTCTTCCAGATGTGGCACCGCCAGCGGGAAAGCAAAGTTACCGCTTTTATTGTTGTTTACGTGTTTCGCATTTCGGCTAACGTAATGTGTCTTAATCTATAATTCTTTTGACACATAATTTTAATTCAGAACTACCTCTTTGATTCTCAATTTAATTGCCAAAATGCATAAAAGAGTCATTTACTTCATCAAGTGAACAGGCTTCAATGGCCAAAGAGCTTCGAAATAACAAGATAATAACGGTTTTTATAGCTCCCGTCCCGTTTTTAATTGGGCGATATTGTACAATAGTTGAGATGGAAATGTTCTAAAATCAGTCCTGATTTGTAATCGTTCCGCGAAAATTATAAGAATTTTCAGAATTTTCAAATAAATACTCGCTCATCTAAAATTCTACAATTATAATTAAAAACTTGAAGAATTCTCTATTTATAAAGTCCAAAGTTTGAACGGGCAAAACGCAAAATAGGGGAATCACAAATATAGCAGAGATTCGCTCCTTGTTTTACTATTTGTTTGCGCAATTTTAGACGTGCCGTGTCAGGGGCAAACGGGGCTTATGAAAAAATCTGTGTATCCTTAAAAGGCAAAGCAAAAATACTGCAGACGCCTTAAAAAGTTGTTCAGATTCCCATCAAATCGAATGAGGGATTAGTATTAAAACTTTTGTCCAACTCTTAACAAGTTTTTGTACAAATTTCAAGTTCGACAATTGCCTTAAAAAAATAAGTTTTTTAATTTCTGACTAGTTTCAACTAAACATATATTTGCTAGAGATTATAATATATTTTTATTATGAAACAAACAAAAAAGTGAAAGAATTTGTCGGCATTGCAGCCATAACTTGTACCCTATTGCAAGTACGATAAGATTGTGATTTTATATGACATTAAATTTCTCGACAACACCAAAATTAAATTTAAATAATCCATATATTTGTACTAACAAAACCGTATAGTAGATACAACATTTGATACACCGCCTTAATCGAAATTAAAAATTCTCTTTAAATTTACCGATTAAATGCCGGCATTTTGCCAACGACCAGGTTTGTTTGTTGAAAGATTGTTCAAAACTGCACAAACATTTTCCATACAAAGTTTTAATTAACCGGTAATATTCAAACAATTAATGTTGTAAACGAGTATTATAGAACATACAACAAATTTGAACGCAAATTACTAAATGAATAGTGCATGTTTTTGTTGCATATTTATTGAAAGAGATTTCAAAATTAAATTTAATTAAAAAATAATAATAAATATTTTTGCTTCGGGAAAACTGATTTGGTAAAAACAAATCTGAGGCAGGCTGGAGGCGGGTGAAGGTCGTAACACATTGTGATTGCAATGGAAATGGAAATGCAGCAACATAAATATATAGAGAGAGAGGCTATACTAGATAATGTCGCGAGAATCGCGCTAACGGTATTAAGGGAATTGTCCCTTCTAAAAAACATTTTAGAATCAAATTAAACCTGTTTTTCTTTAGGCGCTGCAGATACTAAAACTCTGGCAAACTCTGCCGTTTAATTATTGGCATCTATAAGATTGTCAAACAACTAAAAAGAGTCTTCCTGTTATTCCAGTTTAAAGATAAAAAAGGACCTACGAAGCGACTGTCTAGAGTCCGACTAACCGCCAAAGCCAAAATGATCATTAAGCTCTTCTTAACGATTGTTTTTCCGAAATCTCTCCTAATTTCTTTAACTCCTGTTTGAACACTTATAACAAACAATTCATCTAAATTAATAGTGGCGGCCTGGTGTTGGTAGACAATGTTTTTTTTATCCAGTTGTTGAATAAATTCCACTATTTGGCCAAAAAGCGTCTAAAATTAGTTGACTAGTTTTTCTAGTTCCCCCCCTCTCCTAATCCGACCCTTTACACGCCGTAACTTATTGTTGTGTTTGGTTTTCAATTCAAAGTTTTAAAACCAGTCGAATACCATGAAACGCAAATTATCCTCAAAGCCGTGATTATCCATTTACTCTGTTACAGAACAATTTACATTCAGTAATGAACCGGGCTATTGAAATTCGAGCCCTTCCGCACTTAACCAATTAAATCTTATGCGTAATTTATTAACTTTGATGGCATTAAATGATTGTTCAGGCAATCAAAATTCGCCATAACTGACCTTTCGAAAGGCCTGTGAATATGTATGTATGTCTGTGTTATACTCTCAACAATAGTTTGGAATTTAATTAAAGTGATGAAATAGTTTTTGTTTATTAAACAAAACAATAGAAGTCATAATTGCGGAAAATTCAGAGCAAAACATGCACGTTAAAGTATTTAAATATTAAATAACACAAATTAAGTGCAATTGTTAAATATTTAGTGTTTTGTTTTTAAAACAAAATACACTCTATTACAAGGGAAAGGTTTACTGCTGCAACATCAGTTTGTTATAATCGGCTTTAAAGTTTCGAAAAATATTCAAATATTTAACAAAAGCAACATCGCCAGCTCACAAATTGCAATAAGCGGGAACTTGGGAAAATTTTTCGTCGAATTGGATGATGGCACTTGGAAAACTTCACTGTTAACTGGCGATGCCGCTACCAAGATATAAACAAAAGAAATAATTTGCTTTATTTTTAAGGCTTCCCTTAATTTCATTTAGATTCACACTTTTCTAATTTTTTATGCAATTTGGGGCAAGCGAACTTTAATAACAACAATAGCAAACAAGAGCCGATGAGCTATTGGTTTAAGCCCCCTGGGAAACCGTCTTCGTGGCTGTAAAAATATTGCCAGCTACTTCTTGATGTTGGTGAAACATGTTGCCAGATATACTTGGCAACTTTTCATGACAACAACGTAACAACATTTTTTCTAATACAATTTCTTCCCTCGAACTAATGAACGGAGTATTTGAAAATAAAGTTGGAACTAATCTTCCCGGAATCTTCGATTCCGAACCTGTGGGACAACGCAGTAGAGGACGCCCACGGAACCGATGGCGCACACAAGTGGAGAGGGACCTCAACCAACTTGCTGTGCAAAATTGGAGGACGCTGGCTAAAGACCGTGCCAGCTGGAAAACTTTGTTGGTTGAGGCCCAGGTTCACCACGGACTGTAGCGCCAAAAGAAGAAGAAGAAGAATCTTCCCGAAAATACATAATCAACAAATAATTTTATTTTTCTTATTTGTTTAACTGAAATATTGTTGAACATTTAATGTATAAATCTAAGTTACTAATTCTTTTGCGATTTCTGGAAACGAATAGTTTATAAAAACAATGGAAAACTTGCAGTTTTAGCGGACCTGCGAAAAGTGCAATAGAGAGATATTTAGGCCATTTAGATTTACAGGTGGAATTGCTATTTAAATGGTTCTAGGGCCGATGGTGTAAAGAAGGGAAACAGCGAAATCTTAATTCAACGAATACCTACTAATTTACAAATTAAACAAATTAAACAAGATCTCTTTGATGATTTAATCCTTTGGCTTAAAGCATTTCCGCTCATATTAAATGGTACAATTTTACCAGCTTCTGTCGGCAGCTTTCGCCCATCCATGACAGGACCCTCAACTTCATGAAATGCCTGAATTTTCTCCACTTTTATCTACTCGCCTGCTTATTAATTCCATTAAATCGTTTTTAGGTCCACGATGGACTATAAACTTTCATTATTGGAATGCATACCAGGCTCTATTCGGATTGCCTTCCGCGCAAAAAGTTTGCTTCACTCATTTCTGGTATTCTGTTTTGAACTTCCAAATCCATACTTCCGTATTATTGAAACACACACGACTTTTCGTTGGCATAATTGAAAAGTTTTCGAACGGAAATCGCTGAAATTGTTCAACATTTCCCCTCCGACATTTTGCTCCAACACTTTTGGCAAAAGAGCTCATCATTTGACGTATGTATGAAAATATTGATTTCATATGTTGCTGCTGCTGAAATTTGCTGTAAATCTCAAAGGAGCTGCCGGAGACCCCTAAATGTCAACAGCATACAAGCAGACCGCAATCCGTCAACAAATAAAAATATTTATGCAAAAATATATTGTATAATATTTTTTTTTTTTATTTTTCTTAATATACTAAAAATATTTATTCCATTGTGATGAGTTCGGTTTCCAATATTTGATTTTAATTACCGGCTGTACAAACTTCATAAAACATCAAATATTTCAATTTCATGCGCTTAATATTTATTTTCGTTTCGTTTCGTTTAAATTGCAAAATCATTTTAGTGTGAAACTTATACCCCAGTGCGGTTTTGTTCACTTTCATCAGCGCGTTAAATGCTACTGAAATAATTTTAATAACGTGCTTTATTTAAATTTTACATGTATGACCGACCACCTCTTTTGAAATGGCTGGATTACAAAAGGAAAACATATTTTGCACTTCAATTTCATAACAACAAAAACAATATGGCAAACAAACCGACTAAAAAGCAGCGCATACACATCTATTGCAAGCACAAAAAATGAGCAAAATTGAAACACACGATTTTGCGAATGCCACGAATTTGTAGCGCCGCACCGAAACACCTGCCCATGTGGGGCTTTCCATGCCAAATATTAATAATTTTAATTTCAAATATGTAGATATTGTTACTTTTATTTAAATTCGACCAGATTTCTGCATCTTAACCAACAACCTGCATCTTAAACGGGGTGTGCACTGACTTAATGTACATCGCAGATCGCAGAATAAAGCACATTTTGAACTCCATTTCTGAACATCAACTTGTGATATTTAATATAAAGGTTTTTTAATTATATTTTCAGCATTTCACATTCACGTCTAAATATTTTATGATTTAACATGAACAAAACTGGCCCCGACATGGATCAGCGCATTAAATATAATTTTAAGTGTTTTAAAATGAGCACCAGTCACTTTTGCAGATACATTCGTAATATTGCACTTGGCGAAGAATCAGTTCCACCATTATTCAGAATTCCAAGGAGACACAACACCATCTTCACTGACACCAATATCCCACAGAATATCTTCTGCTGCTTCGTTAAGGTCCTGCAATCTCGACTTCCGTTTCGATGCTTTCACTCGCATAAATATCGGCTAGATTTGTTCCTGTCACTTCCGCCATTCAAATGGCAATTTTTCTGTCGCTGGGACAATTTTTTCTGTGCTGTGTCATGTTTGGTCCCGTCATAAACAAGTCCTTTCCGTAAATTAGGACACATGAATTTATAGCCTCTAATTTGTTTCAATACAGCATGTACTCGT